>JAZHEH010002915.1:0-1200000 GCA_036589455.1 Ateles fusciceps | reverse complement strand
GCTGTCTGAGACACAGGCTACCATGGCCCTCTCCAGGCAAATGGAGGATGGTCATGCCTAGCATTTTTATACACCTAGTTTTCAAAGCAGTTCTCATCTGTTACATTCTCACAGCACCCTGTGAGTTTCAGTTCAGATGGCCACAAGTTTCTTCAGCAATCACTTTTTTCTGTGGAGCGCTTTTGTAGTTTGTAGAATATTTTGCATGTGCTACTGCGCCTTCTCCCAGTGTCAGCTGTGTGTGTGGCCGCCCTGTCAGAGGTGGAGCTGTGGCTCAGAGCCCCGGGTCCACAGCTCAGCAACAGAAGAGTCAGGGCTGAACCCTGGCTGTTCTGACTTGGGGAGCAGGAAATGTGTGGTTACACGTAGTTCCAGATGTCCTGGGGAGGGGCCGAGATGAGGAGAAACGTCCCTCGGCTCCAGAGGAAAGTCCGGCTTCCTGAGCCCACCCTGCCAGCCAGGTCCAAGCCCCAGCCCTAGCTCGTGGCTTTGCTTACTGACGGGCGCTCTGGCGAAGGTGTGGCTCACGTGTTTCCTCTCTTGTTCCCTCAGAAGCTCTTCTGGATTTCTTACAGTGGTGAGTAGATGATCGCCCGCCGATGCTGCCTGCAGCCCTTCTCCTCAGTGTACTGACGCCGGCCCACTCCACAGATGGGGACCAGTGCGCCTCAAGTCCGTGCCAGAACGGGGGTTCCTGCGAGGACCAGTTCCAGTCCTATATCTGCTTCTGCCTCCTTGGCTTCGAAGGCCGGAACTGTGAGACAAGTGAGGCCCCACTTCGGGTCCCATATTTGCAGAGGGCCCTGGGGAGCTGATGGAGGTGGCCTGGCCCAGCGGGCTGCAGGGTGCACCACGTGGCGTGTGTGGACCGGGCATTCTGGGCCCAGCCCCAGTTGGAAGTTGGTGTGGGTGACCTTGAAGTTCCTTCCAGTCAGGTCTTTGATCCAGGGACCCAAGGTTCTAAGTCTCAGACTCAGCGGCCCCTTGGGCTCCCAGCCCTGGGAAATTCTCAGCCCTCAAGAGGGCCCAGCTGAGAGTCCCAGTGTCCCCGTCCCACTTCCACATCCCACCAGGCGAGACAGCTTGGTAAACTTCCCCTTCTCTACTTCCCATTACAAAGGTTTGAAGGTGTTACCTTCTGAATATTAAATTATTGCAAAGTGTGGGGCCCCCAACCTCCCTTTGGTTCAGTAATTCACTGGAAGGACTCATAGAACCCACTGAAGTGGATACACTCAAGGGCCCAGGCACAAGCTTCCCGTTGTCCTCTCCCTGTGGGATCATGTGGTCAGTTCTTAATTCTCCCAGAGTGACATGTGATGAGACGTGGGAAATACTGCCAACTTGGGAAGTGCCACGAGCCCCGGTGTCCAGTGATTTTATCAGGGCTCAGTCACAAAGACCCAGCTGACCCCCCACATGGCTGACCTAAGTCCCAGCCTCTCCAGAGGCCAAGCTGATAGTGTGGCCCAAGGCCCCGCCATACGTCGCATTGTCAGCTAGGCCGCCCAGCATGGCCCCAGGCCTAGGTAAACAACAACATTCCCTCAGGCAGGACCTTCCAAGGGCTTAGCGGTCACTTCCCAGGAGCCAAGGCAAAGGCTGCCCTTTCTCCTTGACCATCCAAGTCTACATTCTTACACTGAGTCAGCTCTCTTGGCCAGCAGCCACTTTCTTCTCTAAGCAGCGGAGAGCCCAGCAGGGTAGGGGAGGCTGAGGAGAAAGGCTTCCTGCTGGTCATCTGGGCCCAGGACACCTCAGAGCTCTGCTCAGCCCTGGTGCCCAGCAGCCCTGGTGTGTGTCCTGCAGGGCAGCCTTGCCCCTGGAGTCCTGGGCTTACTCAGGGCCACTCCCCTTGCCCGCATCAAGCAAAGTCGGGCTGCCGGTTCTGTGTCTTCTGTCCTAGCCCATGGCCAGTGCTGGGGCTGACTGTCCCCAGGCTGGCTCATGGCAGCACGAGGACAGCATGGAGAACTGTCTCAGCTCTCTGGTCCTCCTGCCAATTGGGTCCCTGACTAGAAGTCCCTTGGACACTTGTCTTGTCCCCACAGGACTTTCACTTTCCTCCAGGCTCCCCTCAGCTTCCCATGAGCTGCTTAGAAGAGCGGTCGCCCTGGAGGCCACTGCCCACCAGCCAGGCATCCCCCAAATGCAACTGCAGCCAGCGCTGTCCCCAGCTGGCAAGGCTGTTCAGACATGTGACTCCTGATCCAGGCCTCGTCCTTTGGATCAGTCCATGGAGCAGTTGGTGCCAAGCTCAGTCTCTGTCGCCCACGGCTGAGTGCCACCTTCCAGGCAGAATGCCGCTGCTGACCCAGGGCACGGCTACCCCAGGGCGGGCTCTCACTGACTCCAAGAGGCCACTCTCAGGCTGTCCCCTTCCTGTCCTCAGACAAGGACGACCAGCTGATCTGCATAAACGAGAATGGCGGCTGTGAGCAGTACTGCAGCGACCACGCGGGCACCAAGCGCTCCTGTCGGTGCCACGAGGGATACTCGCTGATGGCAGACGGGGTGTCCTGCATGCCCACAGGTGACCAGGCCCCAGGGGCTGCTTGTGGTTTCATGTACCAGATGACCCCCAGTCCCAGATGACACCAGTCCTTGTCCCACTACGGATTATCTTACTGGACAAAAGACGGGTGGGGGTGGCTTCACATATACTGAGCACCCACTATGCACTGACCAACTGTGAGGCGGGATCTGGGCACCAAGGTGGCACAGGCCAGAGCCATAGTGCCTAGGATGGGCACCCTGGGGCAGTCCCTGAATGGCCTCAGGCCCCCTGACCATTCTAGGCAGGCCCCAGGGACAAATGAGGCATTGTCTCACATCCACTCCCACTCGTGGGACCTCCGCCAGGGTTCGTGAATCTACTTTGACACAGCCAATGTCTGTACTGACTGCTGCTCCACTCTGCATTCCTAAACCTGTAAAGGCTCCTGGGAAAATGGGATGTTTCTCCAAACCAGCCTGGAACTAATGGGCTGTACTTCCAAAGGCAGGGACATCCTACCCATGCTGTGTCAGGCAGGGACACCCCACGCCCGCTGTATCTCAGGCAGGGACACCCCCCGCCCGCTGTGTCTCAGGCAGGGACACCCCACGCCCGCTGTGTCTCAGGCAGGGACACCCCACGCCCGCTGTGTCTCTCACAGGCAGATGTGCCCACCCCAGCCATATAGCCTAGGACTCAGCCTGCCACCTCCTCGGGTTTTCTTTCTGGCCCAAGACCTTGATTGGAGCAGATCAAAAACTAAGTGTGGGATCAGAACAGCACAATTGTTTGTGCTGTTCATTCATCTTTAAGCAGAATTTCATTAACCTGTTAGTAAAGTCAAGCAACACATCGTCCCCCTGAAAAGTGAGCAGAGGGTGGTCTCAAGATGTACGGCCCTCCGTTTCCTCCAAAGCCAGCCCTGACCACTGTCTCCTCAGCCAGCTGCTTCTGCCAGGGCCTCTCATGGCCCAGCCCCACCAGCCAGGCCCAGCCAAGGCCCTGCCCTCCCCTACCCCTGGGACCTGGCAGCTCCTGCGAGGGGGCCTCCCGAAGCCTCGGCCTCAAGCCTCTCCGAGGAAGGATGCTTCTGAGCCTGAACTCATGGCACACTCATCCTCACAGATGTCTGCATCTTCTGACTTTTGTTTTACACAGTTGAATATCCATGTGGAAAAATACCTATTAAAGAAAAAAGAAATGCCAGCATCCCCCAAGGCCGAATTGTAGGGGGCAGGGTGTGCCCCAAAGGAGAGTGTCCATGGCAGGTAAGACTTCCCTGGCCTCAGGATTCTGAGCCCTGAGGGGCTTGGAGACTTTTGAATGGGAGCTGGACAACAGCTCTGGAAGGGAAACGGGCAGGTCAGCCCCACGCCCACCAGGCTCCATGTCAGCCCACCCAGCACCTCCAGCTCACTGCACCCCATGAAGGAGAAAAGAAAACGACACTCACTGAGGGTCTACCCAGTGCAGAGAGCCCAGCGAGGCTGCCCACCCGGGCCGCCACGTCATCCTCAGTTACTCTTCAGGGTAGAATCCTTGCCTGATGTTTGCAAAATCGGGAGCATTGGATCAAAGCTACGTGAAGATCCTGTGAGGTGAACGGTGAAATCCCACAGCGACGTCTGTGTTGTCAGGCTGTACCCAAGAGCATGCCTCAGCTAGAGAGGGGCTCAGCGCCCCCAGAGCCAGGTCTGAGCAGCTCTGCCGGGAGGGATCTGCAAAGACCCGAGGATTTCAGAAACGAATTGTGTGATGTCAGAAGTCCCTTGGGGTGCCCGGGAGGGCAAGTCATCAGGGAAACAATGACAGCAATGTGACTTCCACACCTGCTCTGCCCCGTGCAGGTCCTGCTGGTGCAGAATGGAGCTATGTTTTGTGGAGGGACCCTGATCGACACCAGCTGGGTGGTCTCCGCGGCTCACTGTTTCGACAAAGTCAAGAACTGGAGGAACATAAGCGCAGTGCTGGGTAGGTGCCGCCCTCCCCTACCTGACGGCAGCTCTCAAGTCCCAGGGGCCCCGGCTCTGGGCTTCATGCTGTCACTTCCACAGACAGACGTCTCTAAAACGGGAGCAACTGTGCTAGGCATGCCTGCTCTGGCCACCGTCCTCTCTGCCACTTTCCCATGCCCAAATAAAATGGTAACAGACCGGGGGGGGCTCTGCCCATCCTGCCTCGCTTGGCCAAGAGCCCAGAGGAGGGTGCAACGCCAGGGTCTCGTGGACCCACCAGGTGACTGGGTTTATGGGCAAGATGAGCACTCCCAGGAGGGCCACCAGGTCGGGAAGAACTGAAGAATCAGGGCACGCCCTGTCCCTGCAGCTGCCAGGCCCCAGCACCCCTTCCCCACCCCAACACCCAGGCCCCAGATTCACGCCAGTTCACATGTCCCCCCACGAGCCACAGGCTGCCACCAGGGCAGGTCTGCCAGGTCACCTTGGGGTGGGATGCAGGCCCCCTGGCCCCAAAAGGAGACTGCAGCCCCTGCAGACCTGAAAATGGCCACAGCCTGTCCCCATGCACCGGGGTGAGGCCGCAGGCAGTGGCATAGGCCTGAGCGGGCTCCTTCCTTCCAGGCGAGCACGACCTCAGCAAGCACGACGGGGACGAGCAGAGCCGGCGGGTGGCACAGGTCATCATCCCCAGCACGTACGTCCGGGGCACCACCAACCATGACATCGCACTGCTCCGCCTGCACCAACCCGTGGTCCTCACTGACCATGTGGTGCCCCTCTGCCTGCCTGAGCGGACGTTCTCTGAGATGACGCTGGCCTACGTGCGCTTCTCGTTGGTCAGCGGCTGGGGTGAGCTGCTGGACCGTGGCGCCAAGGCCCTGGAGCTTATGGCCATCAGCGTGCCCCGGCTGATGACCCAGGACTGCCTGGAGCAGTCAGAGAAGACGGGAGGCTCCCCGAATGTCACAGAGTACATGTTCTGCGCCGGCTACCGGGATGGCAGCAAGGACTCCTGCAAGGGGGACAGTGGAGGTCCACACGCCACCCACTACCGGGGCACGTGGTACCTGACAGGCATCGTCAGCTGGGGCAAGGGCTGCGCAGCCGTGGGCCATTTTGGGGTGTATACCAGGGTCTCCCAGTACACCGAGTGGCTGCACAAGCTCATGCACTCAGAGCCACACCCAGGCATCCTCTGGCGAGCCCCATTTCCCTAGCCCAGCAGCCCTGCCCCACGGACAGAAAGCTGGGGCTATGTAGAGCTGTCCTGGCACCGAACCACATCAATTCTTCTGCAGTTCATGGGGTAGAGGAGGGCATGGGAGGGAGGGGAGAGGTGGGGGAGGGGAGACATTCCGAGGACATGGAGAAACTCAAAGAGTCTAATAAAGACAGACAGAGGGCAGAGAAAGATGAGAGGCAGAGGCAGACGGGCGCTGGACGGAGGGCAGGGGGAGTGCCGCGGCCGTCCTGGAGGCAGACGGCCCAGCTAAGCCTCCTTGTCTCCCTTCAGCCAAGCGCACCTGCACGTGATCTGCTAGCCTCAGGCTGCTGCTGTGCCTTCACTGCTGGAGACAGTAGAGGTGTGTACACACGTAGATGCATGCACACACAGATACCTACACACACCAATGCGCACACAGAGAAATGTACACACAGATACATGTGCACACGGATGCACACATAGATATGCACACAAATACACATATGCACACACTGATGTGCACACACAGGGAAATGTACACATACACGTGGATGCACACATACACAGATATGCACACACACCAGTGCCCACAGATACACAGATGTGCACACACACATATGCACACAGGTACACACACCGACACGCGCACACACCAATGCTGACTCCATGTGTGCTGTCCCCGCTCTCACTTTTCTCGTTGTTATGCAAACATTTCATCTTCATTTCAGACAATTCAGAAGCATCACCATGCATGTTGTAAATGCCCCAAACGCTCCCCCAAATGTATTTCACCCTAAGCTGGGTGCCGCACTGCACAGGCTGTTCCCCGCCTGCTTCCCAACTGCACAATAAACAGCTGCATTTCCTCCGTGTGCCTGTGGGGCCTCCCACCCCCTGGGTTGCCCATGATTCATTTCTGGGGCCCAGGTGCTCGTCCTCTGAGCTGCTCTTTTCTTCAGTTTTCAGCATCACCGAAATGACCCTTACAAGGAAGCTGTTTTCTAAAAACAAAGCTCTTGGATAGATGTTTGAGGCTGTAGCTTGCAGGCCCCTGTGGAACTGGATGTTCTGTCCCTGCAGCCCTTGTCAATACATTTCTCAGTGGCCCCGGGAGCACCTGCTCGAGAATCAGGAAGACTTCGCTAATGCAGGCTCCCAGGCCCTGGCTGCAGTGGGAGGACCTGGCAAGCTGCACTCTTGCTGAGTCCCCAGGGTTAGTGGGGGAAGAATGAGAAACACGTGAACAGAGAAATCGGGAGGCGACGGACACTGCCCCCACTCCAACCCCGGCAAGCATGGCTTGTAAAGCGGACTCAACGCCACCCTGCGGCCGGGACTCACAGCAGCAAGGCAGGTGCCAACCCACCTCAGGGGCACTCGGGACATCTGCTTTGGAGCAGACAGGGCCTGTGAACTATGGCCAAGGACTGCTTCCAAGCCACCCTGCTCTCATAAAGTTTTCTGGGAACACACCCATATTAGTGTCGATGGAGTGCGTGACAGAGGCCGTCCAGCCAGACAGACCCACTGACCCGCAAAGCCCAGCGTGGTTAGCGTCAGGACCACTGCCGAAGACGCTTGCTGACGCTGGCCAGACCTCGGTTCCTAACGCCCCACACACGGAGCTCAGACTTTACAGGAGCCAATGGCAGGGCCTGACCCGGGTCACAGCTGGCTCTGCTTTCTCTTTGTCCAAGTGACTATGCCTCAGTTTCCTTGTCTGTAAAACAGGAGCCCGCCGTGATGCTTGTGGTGGGATGAGATCAGTGTGGGTGGAACGAGGTCCTGGAAAAGCCCATGCCGTCATCAACAGCAAAGCCACTTTGCAGATAGACTGACGCTTCAGTGAATTGGTAGAAAATTCTGCAACCAGAATGCTCCGGGCTCCTGAGGCCCACCGCCCGAGGCCCTGGAGGCTGTTCTGGCTTCTTGGGAGAGGAAGTTGGCAGGACTCCTCTTCCTGGGAAGAAGCGGAGGGTGGAGATGAGAGGACAGGCCAGGAGCCCACCCAGACCCACAGGCGTCAACAGTGGAGTCACGCAGGGTCCTGGCGGAGCACCAGCCTCCCTTCCTGCCAATGGGAAATGCAGGCGCTCACCTCCCGGTGCTGTCAGAGGAGGAGGGCCGGGGCTCCCCAGAGGCCTTGCTGAGGGCCTGGGCACACCCAAAGGCTACATGTTTCATATGGGACTTGCCCCCTGCCATGGCTGAGCTCCAGCTTTCTGTGAGCAGTGAGATAGAATACGGGGGAGGCCACTGGGACAGGGCGGAGGAGGCGGTAGGCTCACGCCCCCAAGCCAGCATCACCACCCAGCATTGATCACAAAGACTGCGTATCTGCATGGGCACCCTGCTGGTGGCTCACATACCGCATCAGTCTCTCCCTACACGCATGCCTAGAGGTGACGCCAGAGCGTGGACACCAGGAGAGGCAGGAGCCAGACACCTGACGCCACCAGGAAGGCCCCTCTCAGAGGACTGGTGCCCCCCATGGGAGGCCGGCCCGGCGCTGGCATCCACCATCATCAGTCTGTGCAGTCAACAGGGCTCAGTGAGCAGCTCCTGTGTGCCGAGCACAGACACGCAACGTGTGCACACCAGACTCGTGCAGGTGGCCACGCGGCAGGGCGACTCGTCAAGACGCAGGGTGAGGCAGTGGCCAGCGCTTCAGGTCTTAGGGGCCTTGTTACCCGTCCACTACCACATAGCAGGGAGTGGTCACCACACTGGCCAAGTTTTAGACCATTTATTCCAGAGACCCCAGAGGCAAAAATCCTGGCTGCACCTACCAGTGACTCCCGCAGCCACTGAGCAGAGGAGTGTTTCTGGAAAAAGCCGTGTTGAGATGCAGGAGCCGTGTTGAGATGCAGGAGCCGTGTTGAGGAGTTGCAGGAGCGACTCTGTGGATGAGCCTGCAGCTGGAGCGGCCAACCCGCTGGCCTGCCGACGGAGGTCTGCCCTGGAGAACAGGCCCAGAGGCCCTCCAGTCTTGGAACAGTGTGGCCAGTGATGGGGAGGCCAGGACGGGTTTCAGGCAGAGCCTGTCCCTCCAGATGGTCAGGGGGAGGCCCACTCCCCACAGCAGTACATGTTGGGGCCACGTGGGCACAGAAGGTTTGAGGGTGGGTGGGACAGGTACAAGCCTGGCCTGTGGAAGACCGTGGTGGAGATGCCAAGCCCCTGCTGTGACATGAGACCACCTGACACCACCCAGAGTGACCGTGAGCAGGAGGACTCACCCAGAAACAAGCAGGGCCTTGGAGCAGCCGTCCTGGGCTCAAATCCCACATTCGCCACCCGGGGCCTCGACCCAGGCTTCTCACTCTCTAACCTGTTTTCTGTGCTGGAAAAATGATGGGAAAAGTGACACATTTATGTGATTATGAGGACGGAGAGTTAAATTAAACATCTGGAAACTACAAAACAGGCATGAAATGATGCTTTTATTCGCTCTTGGAACAGAACGTCCCCACGCCCACGGCAGGCCCTGGTGACTGATGAGGATGGGCTCCCCTGGGCCCCTCTGGCCACACAGCTCTGCCTGGGGAAGGTGGGGCCGGGGCGGCTGCATTCCCAGCGTCGTCACTCCCCTGCCTGGCCAGCAGGCCCCGGCTCCAATCAGGAGGCCTAAGCCAAGTGACAAGCAGCGGGACAGCAGCCGTCCCGGCTGGGGCGTGGACTTTGCTCCTGCAGCCTGTCCTGCTGAGGACAGGGACACGGTACTCGGCCACACCATGGGACACCCACTGTACCTCGTCCTGCTCAGCGCCTCCCTGGCTGGCCTCCTACTGCCCGGGGGAAGCTGTAAGTGCCCCTCGCCCTTCAGACTCAAAGGCGGCACCGGGGGAGCAGGGGAGGGGCGGCAGTCGGGGGAAACCCTCTCATCTCCGCAGCTTGGACGGTGGGTGCCTTGGCTGCTGTCAGGGGCTGGCCTCGGATGGCTGGGCTTGGCCTTTCTAGCCAAGGGCGTCCCTGTGGCTGAGAGTCAGACGGGCAGATCAGAGGTCACAGAGACAAAAACACAAAGACAGAGTCAGAGAGCGAGAAGGAGAGGGAGAGAGAAACAGACAGTGGAATGGGAGACCGAGAGGCAGAGACAGAGAGAGAGAGACAGGGAGATAGAGACGGGGGAGGGACACGGAGAGTTGGGGGCAGGCAGAGACAGGACAGTTGGCCGTCTGCCACCACAGGGAGGACGGGAAGAGGGGCACCGCAGAGGAGCTCCCAGGGAGGAGGAGGCTGAGCCAAGCCAGTGCCACCACCCTCAGACTGGCTTCGCCTGGCAGGGGCTGCCTAGTGCACAGCTGGATGGCGGGGCCACCAGGGATGTCCAGGACCCTTAGGCCTGTCCAAAAGCAGAGGCCCAGAAAGGGCAGAAGCCAGGCAAGGCTGGGGGCAGCAGAGGAAGGAAAGGCCCCTCTGGTGGGGACGCAGGAGACAGGGATCCTAGGCTTGTGTGCGTCCTGGATAAAGTGGACAGGCAGGGCACCTAGCGGACTCAGGCGTGGGGAGGGAGGGTATGAGGGAGAGATGGAGCAGGGCAAAACCCTCATGAGGAGGAAAGGGGAGGCCCCTGGGAAGGCTGAGTGGACCCTCAGGCTTAGATAACTTACCTGAGGCTGAGGCCTTGCTGATCTGAACAGCCCCTCCGCCGGGTGACACCGGAGCTCCAGCTACATCACATGGGGGTCCTCTCCATCCCGCCCTCAGCCCACTGCCCTCCCCAGCCTCTGTCCCCTGAGCCCACCTCTCCCTGTCTTCCACACGGAACGGGACTCCCCCTCCACGGGGTAATGGGTGGTTCCATCTCCCCCAGATCCTCCCCAGCCCTCAGGCCACACTGCCCCGTGCAGGAGCCCTGAGACCTCTGGACCCACAGGAGCATGACACCCTTAGCTGTGTGGAGCCAGCCTGGCCCATGACCACGCCTGTGGTGTCCCTGGGGCCAGCCTGCATCCTGGGAGGACACGGTCAGCACGAGAGACGGCGCCAGGCCATCTCCCCTCCCCCACTCCGCCTCAGAGGCCTCAGCAGCTGTTCTCTGGGGTAGGTGGGACTGAACACAGGTCCCAGAGTGTCCCACTCAGGACCTTGCTGTGCACACTTTTTATTTTAATAAAATCAAATATGCACAGCGCCTGCAGTCTAGCCTTGAAACGAACATGGCTGTCCTGGCAGTCACAAAGCTCTTCCGGGGCAGTGGGGCCTCAGCGCTGCTTGGCTGGGGCTACTGTGAGAAAGGACCATGGACCAAGTAGCTTAAAGCCACAGAAACGTTTTTCCCACAGCTCTGGAGGCTGGAAGTTCAAAATCAAGGTGTCAGTGGGGCTGGTTCGTCCACAGCCTGGGGGAGAGTCTGCTGTGGGCCTGTCTTCCGGCGTCGGGTGGCAGCGGCCTGGGAGCCGTAGCTTGTGGGTGCATCACTGCCACCACTGCCTCCATCACCGCGTGGCATTCTCATCACGGCGGTTTTCCTGTGTGTCTTCTTTCCTGTCAGAAGGACACCAGTCACTGGATTGAGGGCTCACCCTACTCCTGTAAAATGTCTCCCTAACCAAATACATCGCAAAACTTCTATTTCCAATTACGGTCACGTTCTGAGGTTCTGAGAAAGACATGCATTTGGAGGGACGTTATTCAGCCCTGTCCTGCCACCTGTGAGTGTTTTTGCAATCCAACTTTTTATTTTAATAAAATCAGAATACGCACAGCACCCGCAGCGCCAGCCTTTAAACGGCTGCTGTTGGACCGGCAATTACTAAGGCTACGTGACTTCAGTTTCCGTCTTTACGTTCTTCATGAGTTTTGACCTTACTGGCTGAAACGTCTGCTCGCTGGTAAACCTGATCGGATGCAGTTGCTGACTGTGGAAGTCGCTGATGTTGCCACAATAAACACGCCCGTGTGTTCGAGGACTGCGACGCTCCTGACGGCTTCTGAAGAACAACGCACACAAGAAACAAAACCACGCAACAAACGTGGGCACGTGTGGACACTCCGGAACTCTGATCTGGATTAAGTCCGTTCGTTTCCTGAGACAAGTGTCTGAAAATCTTGGCACATTTTAATTTCGTTTTGCCAATCCCACTTTACTCACGTCAGAAAATGTGGCCACGTGGCCGAGGCCCGACCGACTCAGTCTGACTGAAAGGCTGTTTCGACTCAGCGATAACAGATGGCGGAAGTGCTCAGATTCAGTCCAGAGGCCCGAGCCAGGCCTGCAGTCTCTCCATCATTCCCTTAACAAATATTGGTTAAGTTCCGGTGGTGCCAGGCGTGGGGGCATAGCTGTGACCAAACAGGCCAAGTCTTTTCCAGGGGAGGGAAGGATGAACGTGCCAACATGTAATGTCACAGACGGGTTAGACGCTCACAGGCAAATCGCACAGTGTAAGGGGATGGAAGACACAGGCGGGGGCAACGTCACAGGGCGTGGTCAGGGAGGGCCTCTCAGGGGGAGCTGGGGCCAAGCCATGCGGGTATCTGCAGAAAGAATGTTCCAGACAGGGAGATGACTGGTGCCAAGGTCCTGGGGTATGAGTCTTGGGCTCAGCCAAGGTCAGCGTTGAGCCCAGTGTGGCAGAGAGACATGAATGAAGGCAGAGTTGAAGGTGGTGTGGCCTGGGAGCCCTGGCCGTGGGAAGACCATGGACTCTATTCCAAGACACTGGGGTCAGGTTCTGGGTGGTCTTTGATTTCCTTGCATCATCCCTTCCACCCTGTGCCCACCACCTGCATCCTCCTCCCCCACCCAGTCCTGCTCAACTTTGTAGGCAGTGTCCTACCCCCCTGAGCTGGGGAGAGGTGAGCAGGCTTCAGGGAGATGGGAAGAGGTGGGAACTGGGCGAGCGCCGCACAGGAAAGGTGACTTCTTAGTGGTCAGTCAGCCTGGGGATGCTCAGGGGTGGATGCCAAGGGGAACAGAGGTGTGGTTGGCATTGCAGAACGGCGAGTTCCGCTAAGAGTCACAGAGGGCACGAGGGACTGACCAGAGACAATGAGGGCATCAAGCCCTGGCTGAGTGGGGACCAACCCTGTGGCAAGTCTGTCACCCGTCACTGTGGCTCTAGGGCAGCAGAGAGAAAACCAGGCGTATGTCAGTCTGGCCACAGGGAAGGAGACCAAGTGGAAGAGAGGTGGGACCGAGAGGTGTTCATGTGGACGTGCATTAGAACATCGAGGGCAAGGCAGAGTGTGGCCTTCAGACCCCAACTGGAGCCCAGGAGGCCACCAGTCCCAATTGGGAAAACACTGAGCCAGGCTTGGATAATTTGTCTGAGGCTGTGGTCATCCCAACATGAGAGCCAGGGGTCCCGAGGGAGATGGGCATTCCTTGCCCCACCCTCAGCATCCTCAGTGACTTTTGTGGAGTGGGGTGACATGAGGCTGCAGGTTGTGACAGGAAGCCATGTGTACAGACTTGCAGGAGCCACGTGTGGGCTGCGTTTCAGAGCAAGTGTTTGGGAGTGGAGCAGACATGCAGAGGAATGGGGCAGGGTCAACAAATAGTAAATCTAAGCCTAGCGCTGGTGTGAGAATGTCGGTGTCACTAAAAAATGGGGAATTTGGAAGGTAAAGTAACTGGAGGTAGGAATGAACCTAAGATTTATTGAGCACCTTCTGTACACCAAACTCAACACTAGGAGTTTATACACTCTTTAAAATAACTCTAAGAATACATGTTATTATTCTCATCTGCCAATAATAAATAGTAAGTGACTAAGATGTTTTTGAAACTCAAAATTGCTTAGTTCTGCAGTCTTGTTTTTAAATCTTGGACATGGAGAGTTTGGAGTTCTGAGATGAGGGAAGGCATCTGTCATGGTGAGAGAGCTGAAAACACAGAGCTCAGGACAAGTCAGTGCTAGAGAGATCAATTTGGAAAGTCATCTTTATAGTGGTGAGACACTGAGTTTTTCAGTGGAAAAAAAGTACAGAAAAAGACTACAGAGCCAAGAAAAGAAACTTGCCAGTCATGCCAGGAATTTCATGCTTGCCATGAAATCAACTCAGTATTTAAAAAAAAAAGTAGAATCAAATAGAAAACTTTGTACTAAGCTTTTTTTTTTTTTTTTTGAAATACTAATCAGTGCTATTTCTTGAAAGCTGGCATATGTGTGTGTCCTGGGACTTCATACATTGTACTTCTATAGCTTGTAATCAAAAGAGCATCACAAATCACCACATAACAAAGAGCAGGGACTTTAAAGACAGTGGAGCCAGGCTGAAGGGGCACAGCTTGAGCCAAAGCACAGGGCGGAGCGGGCTGAAAGCACTCTGGGGAGGGGGAATTCAAGGAAGGGGGCTTGGGTGGCCAGCTGAGCCCGGCGTGAGCATGTCAGGAGGCTGATGAGCTGACTGGATGGGATGTGTCTACTTCTCCAGAGAAGGGTGCATGGGTCTAGGGCAGCTGCCCTCGTGCCGTACCTCATAGAGAACTGGGGAGAGAGATGGCCATTCCCCTCCACAGTCCCCAAAGTGCCTGAGGAAAGTGTTGATGAAGAAGCCAAACTCTGTAAAATATTTGAAGAGATTTATTCTGAGCCAAATGTGAGGACCATGACTCATGACACAACCTTGGGAGGTCCTGAGAACATGTGTTCAGGGTGGTTGGGTCACAGCTTGATTTTATGCATTTTAGGGGGACAGAAGTTACGTGCAGGCATCAATCAACACGCATAAGGTGTAAAGTGGTTCATTTCAGAAAGGGGAAGGTGGGGGCTTCCAGGTCATAGGTGGCTTCAAAGATACTCTGATTGGTAATCAGTTGAAAGAATTATCTAAAGACCTAGAATAAATAGAAAGGAGTATCTGGGTTATGCTAAGGGGTTGTGGAGACCAAGGTTCTTGTTATGTAGATGAAGACTCAGGTGGCCACCCTTAGAGGCAATAGATGGCAACTGTTTCCTCCTCAGACCTTCAAAAAGCGCTAAACTCTTGGCCAGGTGCCATGGCTCATCCTGTAATCCCAGCACTTTGGCAGATCACTTGAGGTCAGAAGTTCAAGACCAGCCCGGCCAACGTGGTGAAACTCCATCTCTACTAAATACAAAAATTAGCTGGGTGTGGTGGTGCTCACCTGTAGTTCCAGCTACTCGGAGGCTGAGGCAGGATAATCTCCTCCTGAGGCAGGAGACTGGCTTGAACCTGGGAGGCAGAGGTTGCAGTGGGCTGACGTGCCACTGCACTCCAGCCTGGGTGACAGAGCAGGACACCATCTTAAAGGAAAAAAAGTGCTAGACTCTCGACTCAGAAAAAGACCTGGAAAGGTAAGGGGATTCTCTACGGAATGTAGGTTCCCCTGAGGCAGCTTTGCAGGGCCATTTCATAACATGTTAAAGAAATACAATTTGAGGTGAAATAATTTTTTTTAGGGCCTGCTATATGTCATGTGACCCTATACTAGAGAAGTCAGGTTGGAAACTGGTATCTCATTGCTACAGAGAAATCTGGTCAGTCTTAAGTTCTCTTGCTGTAGATGCTGGTCAGCTGTGCCTGAATTCCAAAGGGAGGAAGAAATACTGAGGCATGTGGGACCCCCTTTCCCGTCATGGCCTGAACTAGTCTTTCAGGTTCCTATGGAATCCCCTTGGCAGAGACGAGGGGTCCATTCAGCAGGTTGGGGTCTTAGAATTTTATTTTTGGTTTACAAGGGAGTGATCCGCCTTTTGCGATGTGGCTGTGGTAAGGGACATTGCAGCTGGGGGGGGCCCGGGTGAGGGTGACCGGAGCTTTTCACCCTGTCCTCCCTGCCTTCCAGTGTTCATCCGCAGGGAGCAGGCCAACAACGTCTTGGCGAGGGTCAGGAGGGCCAATTCCATCTTGGAAGAGTTAAAGAAAGGAAACCTTGAGAGAGAGTGCATGGAAGAGACCTGCTCATACGAAGAGGCCCGAGAGGTCTTCGAGGACAGCGACCAGACGGTAAGGGCTGCGGCTGGGCTGCGGGGGAAGGAGCTCAGGCCAGGGCGCCCTCGCCGGCCCCGCAGCTCCGTCCCCGCCACCACCCCCGGGGGTGGTCTGGAGGAAAGGGCGGCGCGGGAAGCGCTTTCCGGGGCGGGGCGCAGGGATCCGGGCCCCCGGGGCGCAGGGAATCCGGGGCCCGCGGCTGAGTCCTGCCCACGGGGATGTCGTGCCGCCCCCGCGCCCACCCCTTCCCGGCGAGGACTGGGCAGGGAGGGTGCGCCCACGTCCCCTGAGGGTCACAGGGCTTATCCCTGAGTTAAGTCCACTTAAAAATAAAATGTTAACCTGAAAACCAACACTCATGGCCTCGGCCAGCGCCTCACCGAGGTGCAGTGAGCTGAGCTCGTGCCCTCCCACGCCCGCAGTGAGAGCGCGAGGGCGGGGTCCGCGTCCGACCTTGGCCCCTGCGGGCGCTGAGACCCACAGCCTAGAGCGGCAGTGCGCAGGCGCACAACTGACGCCAGGCCGCGAAACCCTGCGCAGCAGAAGGACGCGCGCTGAGGCTGGGCCGCGAACCCAGCATCGCGCCTGCGCAGCAGGAAAACCAGCTCGGACGCCTGGCGACGAATCCAGCACTGCGCCTGCGCAGCAGGAGGAGCGTGCTGACACCAGGCCGCGATTGCGCAGCCTCAGCAGCCCCGCGCAGAAAATGCTCGCTTCTTCTTCCCCGGAAGAGGCGGGGCTTCGGACGGACCTGGAAATGGACGACGGGCCTTGAGGGGTTTTGAGGCTTGGGGACTTCCTCACCCCAGGCCTCGGGAAAGGTGGCTGCAGGGCGGGACTCTGAAGTGGAAGTGGGCGGCGGTGATCTGGAACTGACAAAAATGAGCTGAAGTGAAGCGAGTGGCTGGGAAGGGGTCCAAGCCAGAGCTCAGTGAGCAACGGCTAGGCCAGCCGTGGCCGCTGCCACCAGCCACACCACTGACTGTGGACCCGAATGGAAACTTCAAGGCTCCTTACAGGTCCCCCAGCATAGGCCACCGCCAGGGGTTACTGGGGAAGACCCCTGCAGCCTGTGACCACCTGACTGGCGTCGCCCTGAAGATCCATGCCAAAATAGCTGGGGAAAGTTCACCTTCTAATGATCCCTGCAGACTAGGGTGAGGTTGCAAGGTATGGCCAGGTCAAGGAATTATAAGTCAGTAAATAAACTCCCACAGGAAGACATATTCGGAGTGCAGGAAAATCTGGGAAACACCAGGAAGGGCGAGCTCAGCATCAACCCCTGTGAAATTGCCCTGCTGTCTCCTGGCTCACATGTTGTCTCATCCTTACTGTAGCCTCAAAGGCAAGGAGACCCAATATTATTTGAGTACTTGGACTTGATCCTGAGTGACTTTCTGAGAAAGCAAGGTATCATCTGCCCTAAGATCACCACATGTATGAGAAGTTTTTTGGATGAGTTGAGATTTCTAGACATTGAAACCTTCATGATGAACGTCATCCCAGGGTAGCAGGGGCTAACCTTTCATCACCTGCCACAACAAGCTGGGCATTAACTTGTATTTGAGAATTGCTTCAGGACTCTACCTTAAGATGCTGGTTAGTGGCATTGATTGGATTTATGAAATTGGATGCCAGTTAAGGAATAAGAGAAGTATTTGATTTGCCACCCTGAGTTCAGCACCTGTTGGTTCTACATGGTCTATGAAGACTCTTATGATCTCACTGAAATCCCAGAAAAGATTATGTCAGGGATGAAGCACATCACAGGTGGTTCCAAGGTCACCCACCATCCAGATGGCCCAGAAAACCAAACCTGTGGAGTTGACTTCTGCTCACCCTTCTGGAGAATCAGCATGGTAGAAGAGCTTGAAAAAGTGCCGGGTGTGACGCTGCCAGAAACTAACCTTTTAAGAACTGAAGAAACAAAAAATTCTTGGTGATTTCTATGTAACAAAAGCTTTTGAAAGTCTTCCACCTCAGACCACAGCCAGGCTCCTTGATAAGCTTGTTAAGGAGTTCCTGAAAGTGACATCAGTCCCACATTTATCTGTTATCACTTGCAGATAATGAGCTCTTTGACCAAATGGATCATTCTAAGAATGTCTCACTTAGCACTTTGAGTTATTTGTCATGAAGATAGCTGAATGTTTCCATACAGCAACAGCAGCAGCTGTTGACAAACAAGACAAGGCCAGTGAAGATGACCAGGCCACGTTCATAGGTAAAAACTTCTGTACAGCCCTGGAATATGGGCTTTCCCCCCACAGCTGGTTGGAGTGTGACAAGCAAATGTGTTACCATATTTCTCGCAGACTCACAACATCAGGGAAATACTTCTGCCTCCTGGCATGAAACTTGAAAACAAGAAAGAGAATATAGCAACCACTAATACAATGGAAAGCACAACATTGACACTTCTATCTAGAACATTTAAATTGTCTAAGTTGTGTGATTCAGATATCTTTGCATTTCTGCAAAAGATCAAGATCTAATTAATTTAATTAAGAATCAGAGTAGATCTTGATCTTTTTATTCCTTGTTAGCAAATAAATGATTTGTCTCTAATAGAAAAAATTTAGAATTTTAGCAACTTTTCAAATATTCCTTATATATACATATTTTTCCCCCACTGGTAGAATTTTTATTTAATAAAATAATGCTGATTCAAGTTTATGTTTCACTCAGCATCATTTCTCAAACACTCTTCTTCTGTATAGCTAAGCTATATTTTATTGTATGATGCATTTACTCTTCTCACAGTTTGGCCATATAAGTTATTTCTAAATATTGCTTTTAGGAAAACATACATGCATGCATTTCTTCTAGATTATCTTCTACGAATGGCTTCTCCAGAGAGGAAGATGACTGAATTAAAGGTTATCGACAAGTTCCAATTCCAGATAAGATGAAGAAAACACATTCCACACCATCTCTCCCACTAAGTGTAGCCCCAAAATATGGATAGAATGCATGTAGCAGCTATTTGAGGACTCTAAAGAGTAAATTTCAGTGTATTGAGGAATAAGATTAGAATTGGAAGTACTATATGATACAACTGGCTGTGAGTTTATCATTTTTTCCTCCAGTCTTCCAGACATCACTTGACCTGAATCCAATGGACATTTATAGGATTCTCAATAATAGCAGAGTATACTTTATTTCCACCTATGGAAAATTCCCCAAGGTAGACTGTATCCTGTGTCTCAAAGCATACCTCAATAAAAAGATTGAACTCACATAAAGTATGTTTTCTGACCATAATGTACTTAAACAAAAAATTACTAACAGAAAAATAACTGGAAACTTCCCTAAGTACTTGGAAATAAAGTCACACATGTATAAATAATCCGTGAGTCAAAGAGAAAATTTTAATGGAAGTAAAAAGTATTTTGAGCTGAGCAAAAATGGATATGTAACATAAAATCTGTGGGATGCAACAAAAAAAGCAGTGTTTCAAGGGAAATTTATGGCATTAAATGCTCATATGAGAGAGGAATCCCAAATTGTTTACGTAAGCTTCCATTTTAATAAAGTAGAAAAAGACAAAAGGAAATTTAAAAAGCAGAAATCAAATAAATTGAAAACAAAAATAATAGACAAAATTAATAAGCCAGTGAAACTCAAGACTGACAGAAGAAAGAACAAAAAAGTAACTATGTTGGGAATGAAAGAGAGGGGACATCACTACAGAAACTGCAGATGTTAAATGTATAAAAAAGAGAATACTTTGAACAACTCTGCATATATAAATTGGGATGATATTTGAACAACTTGAATGAAATGGGCCTATTATTCAATACCACAAGCCACCAAAACCTATGCAAGATGAAAGAGATACCTGCCAATTCAATTCTTAAAGACCTTCTGAATAAGTAATGTTCAGGTACAGATGATTTCACTGGTAGAATTTTACCAAACATTTCAAAAAGAATACCAATTCTATATAATTCTTCTAGAAAATAGAAGAGGGAACACTTCTCAGTTTGCTTTAGGCCAGCATTGCCCTGATGACAAAACCAGACAAATACTGAAAACAAAAACCACCCTATATAACAATATCTCTCATGAACCTAGACATAAAAATCCTTAACAAATTATTAGCAAATTGAGTGCAGCAATATATTTTTAAAACAATAATTGTACACCATGACCAAATGAGTTTATCTGGTACACACATGGCTGGCTCAATATTAAAAAATAATTATGTAATCCACCATATAAACAAAAGAGAACACTGAGGCAAAAAAGAAATTTGGCAAAATTTAACATCCATTTATGATTTTATTAAAAACCTATCAGAAAAATATCAATAGGAGGAAATTATATCAACATAATAAAGTTTATCTGCAAAGAATCTACAGTTGATATTATACTTAAAGGTGAAAACTGAATGTTTTCTTTCTGAGACTGGGAACAACACAAGAATGTCCATTCCCAACACTCCCAATCCAACATCATACTAGAAGCCCTAGCTATAAAGAAGGCCTTCAATAAGTCAAGAAAAAGAAATAAAGTCATCACTATTTGAAGATAACATGATCATGCATATAGAAAATCCTAAATAATGTGAAGGGGGGAAAAAGCTTGTTTTAATCCATTCTCATGCTGCTATGAAGAACTGCCCGAGACTGGGTAATTAATAACAGAAAAAAAGGTTTAATTGACTTACAGTTCTGCATGGCTGGGAAGGCCTCAGGAAACTTACAATCATGGCAGAAAAGGAAGCAAACATATACTTCTTTACATGGCAGCAGGAGAGAGAAGAATGACAGCTAAGCAAAAGGAGAATCCCCTTAAAAAAAATCAGATCTCGTGAGAACTGACTATCACCAGAACAGCATGGGGGAACCACTCTCATGATTCAATTACCTCCACTGAGTCCCTCCCACTGCACATGGGGCTTATGGGAACTACCATTCAAGATGAGATTTGGATGGGGACATAGCCAAACCATATCAGTGTTCCTAAAATTTACAAATGAGTGTAACAAGGTCACAGAATACAAGGTCAGCACACATATTTTAATCATATTTTTATGTAGTAGCAATGTACAGTTAGTTGTAAGCCAAAATTTTTTAAAGGCCATTTACAAATGCTTCAAAGAAAATTATATTCTTACATGTAAAGCTAATAAAACATATATAGGATGTTTATCACAAAATTTGCAAAATTCCAATGAAAATATTTAAACAGACTTAAATAAATGCAGACACATACAATGTTCATGGATTGAAAGACTCAACCTATTAAGATATCAATTTCCCCCAATTTGATCTATAAATGCAGTACCCTGCCAGTCAAAATTTAGCAGATAGAGACAAGTTGATTTTAAAATTTATATGGAAAGGTAAAGGAACTAGAATGGCTGAAACAATTTTGAAAAGGAAGAATAAAATTGGAGGAGTCACACTATCTGATTTTAAGACTTATTATAAAGCCACATTAATTACAGAGGTATGAATGGGTGGCATTGGTGAAGAAACAGACACATAGCTCAGTAGAACAGGTGAGTTCAGGTGTAAACTAACACAAATATGTCCGGTTTATTTTTGACAAAAGTACAAAAGCAATTCAATAAAGAAAGAATTGTCAGCCAGGCACAGTGGCTCACACCTGTAATCACACTTTCATGTAGGTGGATCACCTGAGGTCGGTTGAGACCAACCTGGCCAACATGGTGAAACCCCATCTCTACTAAAAAAGTACAAAAATTAGCTGGGCATGGTGGTGTGCACCTGTAATCCCATCTACTTGGGAGGCTGAGGCAGGAGAATCATTTGATCCTGGGAGGCAGAGGTTACAGTGAGCTGAGATCGTGCCATTGCACTCCAGCCTGGGCAACAAGAGTGAAACTCCATCTCAAAAAAAAAAAAAAAGAATTGTCTTTTTCAACAAATGATATTAGTCTCAGTCTGTTTGTGCTTCTATAAAAAAAAAATAGCTCAGACTGGGTACTTTATAAACAGAATAAAGTTATTGCTCACAGGTACGGAGGCTGGGAAGTCCTCCAAGATCAAGACACCAGCAGGTGTGGGGCCTGATGAGGGCCTGGTCTGTGCTTCCAAGATGGTGCCCTGTGGCTGCATCCTCACCTGACAGAAAGCAGAAGGGTCGAACACTGTGTGAAGCCTCTTTATAAGGACGTTAATTCCATCTACAAGGGCAGAACCTTCACGACCTAATCGCCTCCTAAAGACCTCACTCTTAATACTATTACATTGTCCATGAAATTTTAACATGTGTATGGGGGGCATGTTGAGACCACAGCAGTGTTGGGACAATTATATATTTACATGCAAAAAAATGAACCCGACCTAAACTTCATAACTATACAAAGCGAACACAAAATGGATCGTAGATCCAAAGATAAAATATAAAACTGTCCAACTTTTAGGAGAAAATACAATCAAGTGTATGACATGGAGCGAGGCAAAAATTCTTAGACATCACAGCAAAAGAATGATTCATAGAAGTGTCATAAACTGGACTTTATCGAAATCAAAAATTTTTGCACTGCAAAAATAAACACTGTTAAGAGAATAAAAATACAAGCTACAGACTAGGAGAAAATATTTGCAAATCACATGTCCAACAATGGAATCATATTCAGAATATATAAAGAAACCTTACAGCTCGAAAGAAGAAAATAAACACCCAATTAAACACTGAACAAAAGACCTGAACAACCAACATGCCAAAGAGGATATATGGATGGAAAATAAACATGTGAGAAGATACTCAACATTATTAGCTATTACAGAAATGCGAATTAAAACCACAATGAGAATGACTACATACCTATAGAATAAAAAACACTGACACATAACAGTGCTGGTTAAGATTTAGACCAAGCAGAACTTTGATACACTGCTTGTGGGAATGCAGAATGGCACAGGCACTTTAAAAGGAGTTGGACAGTTTCTTATAAAGTTATATAAGGTTACCATATGACTCAGCAATTCCATTCCTGGGCATTTACCCTACAGAAATGAAAACTTATTTCCACATAAAATTCTGTACATAAATGTCGATAGCAACTCTAGTCTTTTTTTTTTTATTTTTATTTTTCGAGACAGAGTATTCCTGTTGCCCAGGCTGGAGTGCAATGGCACAATCTTGAGTCACTCCTCCTGCTGGTTCAAACGATTCTCCTGCCTCAGCCTCCCAAGTAGCTGGGATTACAGGTGTATGCCAGCACACCAGGCTAATTCTTGTACTTTTAGTAGAGACGGAGTTTCACCATATTGGCCAGGCTGGTCTTGAACTCCTGACCTCAAATGATCCACCCACCTCAACCTCCCAAAGTGCTGGGATTACAGGTGTGAGTCATCACACCCAGCCAGCAACTCTGTTCTTAATTGCCAAAAAGTAGAATTAAGATAAATGTCTTTTGCTGGTTGTAGTCATGCAATATAATAGTTGTCAGCAACAACAAGGAAGAAACTATTGATACAACAGTTTATTTACAACATTTTGTACATTTATGTACAACAATAACTTGGATGAATTTCAAAGACTTTGTGTTGAATGAAAAGCTAGTTTCACAAGGTCCTATAATGTACACTTTCATTTACACGACATTCTCAATAAGTCATTATTATTGTAAAGAAGAGCAGATTAGTGGTGCAGCAGGGTTTGCCAGGGGTTGGCAGGTTGGGGGTGATGGCATGGGGAATTCCGGGGGGAGGACGGAGCTCTTCTGTATCCTGCTGGTGGTGGTGGCTACACAAGTCCCTACATGTGTTGAAATTCATAGACGTGTACACCAAAACATTGATTTTACTGTGATAATTTTCAAAATAAAAAAGTAAAACAACGATGTGTTTGCTTCCTAGGGCAACTGTAACAAAGTACCACAAATGCCTTAAAGTAACAGGGATTTATTGTCACAGCTTTGGAGGCAAGTCCAAAATTAAGGTGTTGACGGTGTTGGTTCCTTCTGAAGGGTGCGAGAGAATCTCTGTGCCAGGGTCTCCGCTTGCTTCCGGGGCACCCAGCAAGCATGGGCATCCTTGGGTTGCATCGCTCCAATGTCTGCTTTCATGTTCACATGGCCTTCTCTCTCTGTGGCGCTGTGTGACATTTTCTGTCTCGTATAAGGACGCTGTCTTTGATTTAGGGCCTGCGCTGACCCAGCATGATCTTATCTGCAGCTTTCCCTTGTCACAGCTGCAAAGACCCTCTTTCAGACTAAGGTTATATTCTGAGGCTAATGCAGGTGGGCCTGAATCAGGGAGCACACTATTCAACCAACTTGTTTTTTTAAGGAATTAAAAAAAAATAAGACTGTGGACATTTTTCGGTATAATACAGGCTCTTGATACCTAGTTTAAGCTAATGAGCAATAAATATTTTTCAACTAACGTAATGACTATTGACAAGCATGTGACTCTTGTCTGAGTGTTTAGCCCAGGCACATGAGCTGGAAACCACCCACTGACCGGCAAACAGAGCAGCCATTTTTGGTGCAATCCATTTCTGGGTAATTAACTTGAAAATATTTTCAATATTCAACAAAGATGGTGCATTGAAGATGACTGAAGCCACATCTTCATAGATGCAGAAGATCTGGATAGCTTTTCTCTTTAGATTGAATACTTCTAGAACAAGTCATTCCTGAAAGTGACTTGTGTTGGGGAAATACCTTATTCAGGTTGAGTCACTCAATTATGGTTGTTATTGCTGTAAAATGTCTCTGTTTTCCCTGATGTATTTTTTAATCTTTCTTTTTTCCTTTTAGAATGAATTCTGGAATAAATACAAAGGTACGTTTTTTATTGTTTTAACCTTAAGTGGGAGGGGTTCATTAGGATATTTGAATTTTGAAAATATTTCCTGAATTTCCTTTCTGCTTTTGTTTTAATCTGACTCATTTAAGACTTTTTCCCTCAGGGTGTTTCCACAATGGTTATTGTAAAAGAGTTTTCACAGTAATTTTATGCTAATTCTTGTTTTGTTATTGACTTAGGGATATATACTTAAATCAGTTCATTCCCATTTGAGGATACCAAATTCGATAACTTTTCTTGAATACAAGTGTATTAGGTAAAAGCAAAAAGCAGTCTGAAAGACTGGATGACTGAGGTAATCACCTTGGTTTCATGCTTAGTGGTGTCTGAAATGGTATCAGTCATTCACATTTCTCAAAATGACAACTGGACCGATCTCTAAATCAGACTGTGTAAATCCTCTAAGAAATCTGAAGTCCTGTGTGAGCCTTTGCATTCTCATTTCACCCCCCGGATCCTTCGGAAGGAGGAACCCTAACATCCTGTCCCATTGAGGCTCAGCCCAGAAATGAGCGCCATGCTCTCGCCTTACCTATGTCCTTCCAGCTGGTCCCTGTGGTTGCCTCTGACTGAAAACACACAGCAAAGCACCTCAGCAAAATTCAAAAAGCCAGGCCAGTGATCCACCTAGATAAAGACATCATGTACACACGGCCACGAAGGGGGTGGAAAAATGAAGTCCAAAGAGGAGGAGTTGTTTACAGAGGAACAGGAAGCCATTTCCAGTTATCTGAACAGCAGTGCCAAGGTTAGCACAGCAAAGCTGTTTCCGTGATGCCCAGAAACGGCTTGCAGACGCCAGTTTCAAAATCCTCTCTTTGCAGATGGCGACCAGTGTGAGAGCGGTCCTTGCCAGAACGAGGGCAAATGTAAAGACGGCCTCGGGCAGTACACCTGCACCTGTTTAGAAGGATTCGAAGGCAGAAACTGTGAATTATGTAGGTTCCTCTGCTTGGTATACCTTCAGATCAGACTCCCGTGAAGAGTAGCAGGTGGGGACGGGGGAAGAAGTGCAAATGCCTGATGAAACAATGTTAAGTCATTTCTGATTTATAAAGTCTGGGCTCTATTATACTGTGCCACTATAGATAGAATTAAAAAGCCCTAATATGTCCCTCAAACGACTCGGTTTGGGACTATGAGAGACACAGTCACTTCTCGACTCCTCCAAGAGAGACTGGAAGTTGAAGTGTGGGCTCCATTCATGTGCAAACAAGAGCGACTGTTTTCCTTGGGGCCAAGTGCATTGCCCTGTTATCCCCGCTCCTGTGACCCTGTGCAGTGATTCTAAATCACCTCTTATTTATGTGTGTGGATGCAGGCGTCAGGGACGAATATTGGAGATTGTCCAAGTACAAAAATTTGATACATTTAATTAGCTCTACAAGGAAAAATCACCAAGAGCTTTCTCTAATGTGGTGATTAATTTTTAAATAAAGAGTTAGGCTACTATTAGGTCAATTTTCCCTAAGGAAAAAGATTTGCATTTCTTTTGTAGTACTTAATTTATCATCTTTAGGCCATGTTCTTAGATTGTATTACTTTTGAGTTTTCCCTGATGGGAATATGAATTACGCATCATTCCATTACAAGTCCAGAGTCGCCTCCCTGGGACACCGTTTGGTAACTTAGGAGGCATAGTCCTGCTCAGGTTCCCAGGGCTATGAATGTTTTCTAAAATTCCATGCATGTTGATCTTTGCACTGGGATTACTTTCTCATTAAAATCCACGCAGAGGGACGTGGAGTCAGCATAATGTGAATGCTGCTGGGGCAGGGGGTGCCGGCCAGCCAGTATGTGTGAAGGGCAGGTCCCTGGAGCCTGGTGTCTGCCGAGGAAGCCAGGCTCCACCGGGCACTGCACCACGAGCTCCCCATGACCCTCAAGGTTGCCCTTTGAGGCAAGTGTGCCTGTCACCTGGCTCTGGCCCTTTGCTCTATCCCAGTGGCCACTTTATGGCAGAAAGACAAGTGGAGGTAGCTGGCAACCTTGGGCCAGCCCAGCCTCCGTGTCCCCAGCCAGCTGACCCCAGAGCCCACATGCCTGTCTCTTGCAGTCACACGGAAGCTTTGCAGCCTGGACAACGGGGACTGTGACCAGTTCTGCCACGAGGAGCAGAACTTAGTGGTGTGCTCCTGTGCCAGCGGGTACATCCTGGCTGACGATGGCAAGGCCTGCATTCCCACAGGTAGGAGGCACGCTGGGCCACAGCCACCAGCTGCTGATGGGCCGGGCAGGGAGCACACACCCACGCCGGTGGGTAGGGACATAGGCACGTTCTGGGTGGGCCTGGCAGGTGACAGCAGCACCAGGAGGGCAGGAGTGAGCCCGGGGCTCTGGGCTCAGGTGGCCCAAACATGAAGACCATGAGGTTTGGAAACAGACTCATTATTTCTGTGCGCCAGATGTGCTGTTTAACCTCAGCTTCCTCATCTGACAAATGGGACCAACATTCTTGCCTGAGTGCCTGGGTGATCCCTGGAGCACCTTGCAGGATGCCTGACCCACCACAGGCCCTCAGTCTCCCTTAGGACTGGGGGGGGATCCACCCATGCCAGGGAGCTGGGGGGACCACAGGCCCAGAGCACCAGGGCAGGCAAGGGGCAGAGGTGGCCCGAGGAACTGGAGCTAAGGAGCGGGGCTGGGGTGGGGCTCAGAGGATACTCAGCCTCTGAGCTCACTCTTCCGGAACCAGTGTTCATTGAACTTATTTTTTCTTTCCTTGATGAAAGTGGACAACAGGTGCCCAGAGGGCAGTGAGTATAGGACAGACCGGGGCCTGGGCGGAGGGGGACAAGCCTGCTTGTCCTGACCCTGTGGGCATCGCCTGTGCTGGGTCTACCTGGCTGTGGGCGCTTCTGCACAGCCAGCACAGGTGGGGCCCTCGAAGGCGGGTCCTAGGCCTCACAGCTGCTCCTTGCACAGTGACCCCATTCCCACTCATAGCCAGCCCCGCTCACAGCTTCAGTCTCACCCAGGGGGTGCATCGAAATGCAAAGGCCCAGGCCTGCCTTTTCAAGAGCCTGGTAACCCAGCTCACCTTCCGGCCTCAGGTGCAGCTCAGCCCCCAGACTGTGTCCTGTCTGCAGCTGCCATGACTGTCCCCTCCAGACACAGGTCACTCCCGAGCACCCTGAAGTCATTTCTTGACATACGCACGAATATTTTTTAATTCTAGAAATAATCACAAATTCACTTAAAACCAAGTGTGATGTTTGAAAATAAAATGAGGGAAACTACTTCCTAGTGCAAAAAGTTTAGGCCAGGCGTGGTGGCTCACGCCTGTCATCCCCGCTACTCGGGAGGCTGAGGCACAAGAATCACTTGAACCCTGGAGGCAGAGATTGCAGTGAGCCGAGATGGCACCATTGCCCTCTAGACAGAGCGAGACTCCATCTCAAAAAAAAAAAAAAAAAAAAAGTTCAGTTCCACCTAATGGATGAAGTCAGAACTTGCAAGGGTAGTGATTGCACACATGGGCAGAGCTGAGGCCTGGAGGGGATTGGGGGGTGACAGCACCTGCAGCTGGCGAGTTCGCCGGAGCCCCCTCAGACCCTGCAGGAGCACAGCAAATAAACAGCTCAGCTGTGCCCCCGGCCATCCGTTTCCTCCCTCTCCTCTCCTCTCCTGCTCCCCACACTCCTGCCTTCCTCCACCTGTTTCACAGGTTCGCTGGCCTTGCTGCCCTAGTCAGCCGTTGTACAACAGGCAGCTTCCTCCATCTCCCGGCGTGGCCTCCGGGAGCTGTGTGTTCCAGACACTTCTGTGCCTCCGGTCGTTTGGTGACTATTCCTTCTGCCTGAAAACTTTTTTCTTCAATGTTTCATTAGGAAAATTTTCAAGCACACAGCACACTGCATAGAAGTTTGCAGGGAGCCACGCACGCCCAGTGCCTGGGCTCTCCCATCGGCACCCTCCAGCCGGTGCATTCATCCCGTTTAGCCCGTCCCGTTTGTCTTCTGTCCGTCCACCCACCAAGCTTTCCTGACTTCTTGGTGCATTTCCAGGCAGATCGCAGATGCCCGCACTCCCCTTGCTGCCTGGGCTGCTGCCTGGGGTCCAGTGTTCACCGGCTCGGACAGCTGCACTCACTGCAGACCCAACCCCTACCGACCTCCAGCTGTCTGACTCTTCCCCCACAGGTGAGCCTTACAGGTGTGGGGGAGCCTCTCCGCTGTGCTGAAGGCCCCGGTTGTCCTTTCTTTCAGGGCCCTACCCCTGTGGGAAACTTACCTTGGAACGCAGGAAGAGGTCAGTGGCCCAGGCCACCAACAGCAGCGAGGAAACCCCCGACACCATCACCTTGCCACCACAAAACACAAGCGACCTGGACCCCACCGAGAACCCTTTCGACCTGCTGGGCTTCAACCAGACGCAGCCCGAGGGGGAGGACAACGACCTCGTCAGGATCGTGGGTGGCCGGGATTGCAAGGACGGAGAGTGTCCCTGGCAGGTAACAGTGGCGACAGCCCCTTGGGCCTGCTGGCCAGACCATCCAACCCGCTGTGCACCTTGGGGAGGCCAACCCCACACTCTGGGAGTAGCAATCCAGGAAGGCATCTGTCCGCACTAGGACAGAGGGGCTCTGCCACCCAAGCCTGCCTGCCTGTCCCCTCCCTCCGGGCGGCCGAGGAGGCTGTGAGGTCTACAGGGAGCAGCCGGGGCTAAGGGAGAGGCTGGGCCCAGTCCACGCCCCCTCACCCCCATCCCACCAGGCATTTCCGTGGTTGCATGTGGCGTGCCCAGGACGACGCTGTCCTGTGAAAGAGAAAAGGAGAAGGCACTGCCATGCCCTGAAACCTCTCTACACCAGAAGGAGACAGGGCTGAAGCCCGGGAGCCGCCCACGCTGCAGGGCCGCCAGCGGGCAGGAGGAGGGTGAGGGGGTGGGTGAGGCCTCCATTTGCTCTTCTCTTTGACGTAGGCAGGAACATTCCATGTCCGCGCTTCATTTTTAATTTCGGAAATTTCTTTACCCAAACACCTAAGTCCTATGGAAACAGATAGTACCTTAGAGAAAAACACATCTACTTATTTTCAAAGGTAGAAAGAAAATCACTCTTTGAGGTTTTCTTTATTAAGACACGGTACCTTGCTCTGTCACCCAGGCTGGAGTGCAGTGGTGCAACCTCAGCTCACTGCCACCTCCACCTCCTGGGTTCGTGATTCTCGTGCCTCAGCCTCCCAAGTAGCTGGGATTACAGGTGCCCACCACCACGCCCGGCTAGTTTTTTTATTTTTAATAGAGACAGGGGTTTCACCATGTCGGCCAGGCTGGTCTCAAATTCCTGGCCTCATGTGATCTGCCCTCCTCAGCCTCCCAAAGTGCTGGAATTACAGGTGAGGTGGGCCTAATCTTTGATTGCTGATTTATACTAATGCTGCCAGATTAAACAAATAAAAGCATAAGACTTTCAATTAAATTTCAATTTCACATAAACAAGAAATACTGTTAGGGTAAGTATATTTCAAGTATTGCATGAAGTATACATATGCTAAAAATTATTTGCTGTTTATCTGATTCAAATCTAACTGAATGTATCAGTCAGTTTTCACACTGCTGATAAAGACATACCGGAGGGTAATTTATAAAGAAAAGGAGGTTTAATGGACTCAGAGTTCCACCTGGCTGGGGAGGCCTCACAATTCTGGCAGAAGGCGAAAGGCATGTCCTGGCGGCAGCAAGACAGAATGAGAATCAAGCGAGGGGGGTTTCCCCTTATAAAACCATCAGCTCTCGTGAGATTTATTCACTACCATGAGAACAGTATGGAGAAACTGCCCTGTGATTCAATGACCTCCCACCGGGTCCCTCCCACAACACATGGGAAATATGGGAGCACAGTTCAAGATGAGACTTGGGTGGGGGTGCAGCCAAGCCATGCCACTGGGCGTCCTGTATTTTCTCTGCAGTCCTCACTTGGACTTGAATTTTCAATGCCTGAAGACAGAATGTCCTCTCCTACAAGTAAGAACGGAGCCGCCAGCACCCTCAGGAATTCCCCCCAGGCTTCCTCCACTCCAGGCCATGTGGCGGGGAGCCTCTAATTATAAAGAGCTGAGCGAGAGGGAAGCGCTGAAGCAGCTCTGACCCCTCATCCATGTGACGCATGTTTGTCGAGGGCTTTCTACATGTCAGGCACTGAGCTGGGTGCTGTATACGTGGGATGTGGAACTGCAAAGCCCCTCTTCTGACACACAGAAGTCTAAACCGAGTTAGGGAGCTGAGACCCAAATCCTCCCAATCCCAGCCACTGTGTGTCTGGGGCAGAACTGGGATACAGGAGACCCCACTGAGGCTCCATTGGGATGAGCAGGAAAAGCCTCCTGTGGGGCTGGGGAGCTGGACTTGGAGCCCCAGGCGGGGTTTGGAGGGGGTCCCGGGCAGCGGGGCAGGACGGAGCACCTTGGAGGGCTCCTCAGAGGGCCCCTGGCTGAGTCTGTTGAGGTTTGAGATTCTTGTCTCCTGGTTCGAGTCTTGGCAAGTGGCCTCATCTGCATCTTTAGGAAGCACCGTTGGTGTTCATTTCTTAGAAAGCCTGACTTTCCCCTCACGTCAGCTGGATAATGAGTTGATAAATTATGCAAAAAAGAGGCAAAAACATGACCCCTTTTCTAGCCATGAACGTTTTAAGAAATCTTTTAAGACGGGGTGTTGTCAGCAGTTTCATTGGCCTTCACATGTGCCCCAGCCGCTATCGCAGGATGGGAAACTCCCCCGAGAAAAGAAAGCCAAAATATCCCCAGCCTTCAAACTTGTAAGTCCAGCCCCTCGGGGACAGCGTGGGGGCACCCCGGTCAGTGCTCGGTCCCTGGGGACCCCTCACAGGAGCTGCCACAGGGACCCCCAGGAAGTCACCGGGGGTGGAGGCGTCCATGCCCCGTGGGGGACGGGGCTCGCACTGCTGAACCGTCGGGACCCCAGGCAGGCGCACCGGTCCAGGCAGATGTTTCTGCACAGACTCCCGGTCCCGGGTAGAAGTCCTGCCACGGAGACGGAAAGGCTGCTCCCACAGTGAGTGTCTTTTCCAAAGCATGGACAGATGTACTCTGCACATGAGACTTTAGAGAGCGCTGTGATGGGTTTGGAAGAAAGAAGAAACAATTCTCTGCATCAGTGAGTGTGTAGTGCAGGTGGAGAAAGAGACGGACAAGGAGCTGTCCTCAGGTGGACAGCAAGAGACCGGAGAGGACAGCCTGGCATGGGGAGGGCCGGGCGGTGCCACCTGAAGAGCTGGCCTCTCCGTTGGGCACCACCTGTCCGTCCTGGCCAGCCACACTGAGCCTGTCACGTCTGTCACAGGCTCTGCTCATCAACGAGGAAAATGAGGGGTTCTGTGGTGGCACCATTCTGAGCGAGTTCTACATCCTCACTGCAGCCCACTGTCTCCACCAAGCCAAGAGATTCAAGGTGAGGGTAGGTAAGTGACACCCAACAGCACCCAGGGCCGTGGAGGGGGGGGGCACAGTCACTGTCTGCTTGGCAGAGATCACTAGAGCTGATAGAGTCCTGGGAGCACTAGTTAAAATCCTGAAATCCTATTCGTGGGGTTAGGGGTGTTTCACAGAGGAAGAAGATGAGAAAGCAGAGGAAGGGGAAGAGGAGGGAGGAGAATGGGGATGGGGAGGGGACCCAGCCCAGCCCTTCTCCCCCTGGGTGTCCAGGTCTCAGGTCCTCGAGTCTCTGGGTCCCAGGTCTCTGGGCCTCTGTGCCCAGCTAATGTTCTGTGTTTCAGTGTGTTTTCCTGGGAGCCTTCCAGACCTCCCTTTCTGTTCAACATACTCTGGTCACCAAGCACCTCTGTCTCCTATTTCTGTGTGTGTGGGATTGTTTCATTCACATCTGTCTTTGTCCTCTAGACCCTAGAGCTGTTCAGCGCAAACCTAGCACAAGCCACAGATGCAAGCGATATATGTAAACTGATATTTTTATAACATTAAATGTTCTATTATACATTTTAAAATACAAAAAACAGGCTGGGCATGGTGGCTCACGCCTGTAATCTCAGCACTTTGGGAGGCTGAGGCAAGGTCAGGAGTTCGAGACCAGCCTGGCCAGCATGGCGAAACCCCATCTCTACTAAAAAATACAAAAATTAGCCAGGCGTGGTGGCAGGCACCTATAATCTCAGCTACTCAGGAGGCTGAGGCAGGAGAACCACTTGAACACAGGAGGTGGAGGTTTCGGTGAGCCGAGATCATGCCACTGCACTCCAGCCTGGGCAACAAAGCAAAACTGTCTCAAAAAACAAAACAAAACAAATATATATGTGTGTGTGTGTGTGTGTGTGTGTGTGTGTGTGTGTATCAGATTTTATAATCTGATGTATATATCAGATTTTCATAACATATGTAACTCAACATGCTGAAAGTCTTATTTTTTCCACGTGCGTGTATGTGAAAGGTATAATAAGACATTCTGCACATTTTCTTTCATTCTAAGACTCTATTTTACACTCACGGCCGGCAGCCACACCGCGCAGCCTGGGTCTGGGATTCCAAGCCTTTGGCCCTGGGACACCTGGTTGGTGCCCATGACTGGCACTGAGGATGCACCAGTCAGTGGACACAGGAGGGGTGGCCATCTGAAGAAGCAAACCGTGAGACATGACCAGTGGGGTCCCTGGGTAGCGAGGCTGAAGGTGGTTTTTATTTGCTGCTTTGCACTTTCCTATCTTTTTTAAATTTTCCAAAGTGACCACATGCCATTTTTAATCAGAAAAAAACATAACTTCCTTGAAAAGCAACGGATGTGCAGAGGCACATCTGGGCTGAGCTGAGCGCTGTCCTGCCCGTCTGTCCAGGGGACCGGAACACCGAGAAGGAGGAGGGTGGTGAGACGGTCCACGAGGTGGAGGTGATCATCAAACACAACCGGTTCTCGATAGAGACCTACGACTTTGACATCACCGTGCTGCGGCTGAAGACGCCCATCACCTTCCGCATGAACGTGGCACCCCGCCTGCCTCCCGGCGCGGGACTGGGCCGAGTCGACGCTGATGACGCAGAAGACGGGGATCGTGAGTGGCTTCGGGCGCACCCACGAAAAGGGCCAGCAGTCCACCACACTCAAAATCCTGGAGGTGCCCTACGTGGACCGCAACACCTGCAAGCTTTCCAGCAGCTTCACGATCACCCAGAACATGTTCTGCGCCGGCTACGAAGCCAGGCAGGAGGACGCCTGCCAGGGGGACAGCGGGGGCCCCCACGTCACCCGCTTCAAGGACACCTACTTCGTGACAGGCATCGTCAGCTGGGGAGAGGGCTGTGCCCGGAAGGGGAAGTATGGGATCTACACAAAGGTCGCCGGCTTCCTCAAGTGGATCGACAGGTCCATGAAAACCAGGGGCGTGGCCAAGGCCGAGAGCCCCGTCCTGGGGGGTCAACACGTCCTCTCCATTAAAGTGAGATGCCACTCAAGGCCTGGTCTGTCTCTCCATTGCCGCCTCGCCCTGGCTTCTCCCACCCCCGTCGAGGTGGGACGATGAAGTGTCTGTCTGGAACACCAGCTCCCGCCCTTCCCAGCCAGCCTGGAGATTTCTCCAGAGAATGTTCTCGTCTGTGGGGTCAGGACGGGGGAGGCTTCAGGGATGATGCTGGGCTGTGGACGCCCTGGCTGTTCTTGTCCCCGCACGTCTTCCTGTGTCTCGGTCATGCTCAGAGGCAGGCCACAGGCTGGTCAGGAGGGCCCCACAGGCTGGCTCAGCCTCCCCAAGACCCCTCACCTGGCCTAGTCTCTCTTGTTCCCCCTGGAATTAGACACGTCCCTGGTGACCGCCTATGACACGCAGACTCCCTGGTAGGGAAATGTCCAGAAAGCTGCTCATTGGCACGGATGCTTCACATTGACCTAACGACCAGGTGCTCTTCAACTGCAGCACACCAGGCCCCACCCCAGGTCGGGCTTGCACGGTGGGGGTGCATGGGCATCCCCCGGGAGGGTGACCTGCTCACCAGGTGGTGACCAGGACCCCGCACAGTAGGCCCCACCCTGGCCACCTTTAGGACCCCCTGGGGGCTTTAGTATGCCTGCATCCAGGCCACAGCCCGCCACTGAAGTCAGTCTCTGGGGTGAAACTGGCCAGGAGCTTCTGGAAGCCTCTGGAGCTCCTCAGGAGCTGAGTGGTGGTGGTGGCACGGCCAGAGAGGCTCCGGGGGGCTCCTCCTTCTCTCCTTGGGTGCGATGTTGAGTCCTCGCCTGCTGCAGTCTGGACCGTCCCTAGGCCTCAAGTTAAATGCCATGAAAACCAAATGGACTTTGAGTAAACAGAAAAGGCTCCAGACAAGGCCTGTGCATGTCTCCCAAACGTCCCTTACAGTTTGTGTCTTATGTAATGTCCCCAGGCAAAGTTCAACAGTGCTAGCACAGAAACTCCCAAAAAAGTCGTAAGCTGGGCAAAACCGTTGGTAAACAGATGTTGCGAGGTTCGGGAAAATCAAAGTGGACGGGTGTTCGACTTCCTAGAAACGGTCTGAGGAGGGTGGGCCGGGGCGTTCCTGGCCTGCCTGCTCTGAGGCCTTCTCTGTGGAGCCGGCTGTTGGGTCCACCCTGGCCCTTTCTACAGAAAAGGCTTCTGCCTCGGAGCCAGCATGGTGTCAGGCAGGATTTCCTAGGCAGCAACATGGTCTTCAGGGCCCCGGAGGCAAACCCCGGCCTTGAACTCCCGTTTCTGGAAATCAGAGGTTGAGTGGGGTCCAGAGAGAACTCTGGGAGACAATTTACAAATGAAACCCACCGTCACTGTCATTTTTTAAAGAGATTCCAAAGTGGCAGTGCCCCCAGGGGGTACCGTAAAGTACAAACCCTTCAGGAAGAACTTGACCTTGTCCAGGCTGACATTAGAACAAACTGCTGTGAGGAACAGCCCAATTCAGGGATGCTGAACCCTAAAACGCAGGTCCTGGTGATTAAAGAGGGACTGCGGCAAGGTCTAAGTATTCAGTGAGCAGGTTCTCACAGGCGGCTGCTCATTTCAGGTTCCACACAAAGTTGTGGGGTCAGTTGATTTAGCTGGGGGACCCCCACAGAGGATACCCCAACATCTGAAGGACACGACAAAGACCCCAAAGGAAGGAATACAGAAGGAAAGTAAACCAGTCAATGGAAAAAGTCGGTTGGCTTGTTTTTCAGAACAGAAGAGGGTGAGAGAGGAATGACTGTTCATACGAGAAATGATAAAGTTGAGTAGAACAAGATGAATCTTAACGTTGGACAATTTATTGTTGTAGAATTGTTGGTGATATCTTTGAGAAGACAGATGAGAAAATTAAATCACCACATACAGCACGGTCAGCCCACATACAGCACGGTCAGTCCACATACAGCACGGTCAGCCCACATGCAGCACGGTCAGCCCACATGCAGCACGGTCAGCCCACATGCAGCACGGTCAGCCCACATACAGCACGGTCAGCCCACATACAGCACGGTCAGTCCACATGCAGCACGGACAGCCCACATGCAGCACGGTCAGCCCACATAGAGCACGGTCAGCCAACATACAGCACGGTCAGTCCACATACAGCACGGTCGGTCCACATACAGCACGGTCGGTCCACATACAGCACGGTCGGTCCACATCAGCACGGTCGGTCCACATCAGCACGGTCGGCCACTTGCAGCACGGTCGGCCCACATGCAGCACGGTCGGCCCACATGCAACACGGTCGGCCCACATGCAGCACGGTCGGCCCACATGCAGCACGGTCGACCCACATACAGCACGGCCAGTCCATGCTGCCCCGACCCGATGATGAATTGAAGCCCAACCCAATTCATCACGAATCCCATCAGCTTTCCCCTCACAAGGCATACAACTACAAACATGCTTCCTCCTGCATGGCTGCACCCTCACCCCCCTCCTGGACTAGCCAGCAGCTTCCCTTTTGACTTTTCTGGAATGTTCTGTTCTCCACACAGCAGCCACGGTGATCCCTTCAGAGCACAAATCTTTCCATGTCAATTCCTGTTCCCGTCAATATCTTCCTAACACAGGGCAAATGAAACACCAGGTTCTTACCTCAGACTTCAAGGGCTGATATGGTTTAGCTGTGTCCCCACCCAAATCTCATCCTGAATTGTAATTTCCATCATCCCCATATGTCATGGGAGGGACCCAGTGGGAGGTCACTGAATCATGGGGGTGGTTTCTGCCATACTGTTCCTGTACTAGTAGTGGGTTCTCATGAGATCTCATGGTTTTATAAGCTTGCACTCATTCTCTCGCTGCCACGCTGTGAAGAGGTGCCTTTTGCCATGATTGTAAATTTCATGAGGCCTCCCCAGCCATGTGGAACTGGGAGTCAACTAAACCTCTTTATTTATAAATTACCCAGTCTTGGATATTTCTTCATAGCAGTGTGAGAAGGGACTAATACAAAGGGCCTACATCTGAAATCAGCAAACTACAGCCCTCGAGCCAAATCTGGCCCCTTACTGGCTCTTACAAATAAAGCTTTATTGGCACACAGCCAAGAGTTCATTTATGATTGTGCGTGCTGCCTCTGCTACAATGGTGCTGAGCTGTTGTGACAGACACCATTGGGCCCTTCCCCCACTTTCTCCCTCCCTCCCCTCCTCCCCCTCCCTCTTCTCCCCTTTCTCCTTCCTTCCATCCTCCCTCCTTCCTCTTTCCCCTCCTTCTTTCCTGTGTATTCCACACACACCTAGAATGTAAGCTGCATGCGGCTTTGTCTGTCCTGCCCACTGCTGTGTCCCCCAGGCTGGGGCCGTGCCTGTGTCACCCCAATTCACCACGCAGGGCACTGGTGCCACCTTCCACCTTGCGCCTGCTGCCTTTACCCTCTGCTGTCTCCCTAAATATTTCCCAGGGCCCTCTGAGCCTCCACTGTTCATTTCTCTGCCTGGCCTCAAACAGAAAACTGCAGGAGGGGGAGCACCCAGCTGTGCAGGTCACGCCCTGAGGTCCTGTGCGGGCACCTCCCCCAGCCTGGACTTTGGCTGTGTCTGCAGCCCTGTCCCAGTGCTCCGGGTGGGAATGGCAGGCTGCGTCCCGCTGCTCCAGGGCCTGGTCCTGGTCCTCACCCTGCATCGTGCAGAGCCCTCAGGTAGGCGTCTGGCTTATCCATCTGTCATGCCTGCACTGTGCCCTTCTTGACTCAGTCCATGGTGAATTTGTAGATGATGCTTTTTCTAGGAGGCGGAGGAGCCCTGAGTGCCCACACTTGTCTTAATTCCCCTTCCTGAAAAAGCTGCTTGAATCTTTATCATTTGCTGACAAGTATTTGGGACATGATGGTGTCACTTGGGGTCCTCCCAAGAGATGCCCAAATGGAAAGAAGTGTGTGTGAGGGAAATTAAGCAGGGAAAGAGTGGAGGGGCCAGGCCTGGGCCGGGCATCGGACAGGACGGAGGGCGTGGGGCAGGCCTAGCCCAGACTGCAGTGTGGGCAGAGAGAGCCTTGACTGGGCTGGCCAGGAGTGCCCAGTCTTGAGAAAAAAGACACAGCCAGGGAGCAGGCCCTGGAGCACGCAGCCACCCTGCCCCCCCACACTTTGCCCCCGCCACCCTTTCTTCTACCACCAGCCACCCTTCTACCACCAGCCACCCTGCCCCCCACCACCCTGCCCCCTGCCACCCTTCTACCACCAGCCACCCTGCCTGCCCACCACCCTGCCCCTCCCCTACCACCCTTCTACTACCAGCCACTTCACTGGGGGGGGATAGACACAAACTCCATCCTGAATCTGCCTGCACAGGTCCAGGAAAGCTGCAAGTCCCCCCTGGGCCCATGGTTTCCCGCGCTGAGAGGGTGACCCCTCCTGCACGTACCGTGGCCGGACTTTGCTGAGCTGCCTCTGCCGTAACCCTCAGCACCGAGGGAAAGGGAGGGAGGATGAGAAGGGCCTAGGCTTTGACCCTCGGGGAGCAGGAGAGAACGTGGTTTGGGGCCCTCGGCTGGGAAGAGGCTCCCGGGGCCGCTGCCACAGGCTGACTGGTCTGCCTCCTCCTGGGAATCGCAGAGCCTGGTGCAATTGATCGTTTCTTCCTTTTATTTTATCAAGACCTTAAATACTGAGCATAGAGGCAGCACAGGGGCTGATCGCTCTTGGTCCCCACTTCTCAGCACGGTGACCTTTGTCTCCAGCTCGGCCTTCCTTTACACTCGGCCCCAAAACCCGGCCCTGAACCCTCCCTCCTCCACTTCCTGACAGGCCCGTGGCCTCTCTGCAGAACCTTAGTGTATCTGCCCTGATCTGAGGCTGGTTCATTCCCCCCGGAAGATGAAGTGCTTGCCTACCTCGAGGGGGAGGGAGAGCCCGGGTGCCCTGAGGCCCACGCGAGCTCTCTGAGAGCCTGTGGACACCGAGGGGGCAGAAGCCAGGCGGTTCTGGAAAGCAGGGCTCCCGGGCTCCCGGTCACCCGCCTGCTTGTCTTGCCTGTAGTATTTCTCCTGGCCTCAAAAGCAAACGACGTGCTGGTGAGGTGGAGGCGTGGAGGCGCCTACCTTCTGGAAGAACTCTTCGAGGGGAACTTGGAGAAAGAATGTTATGAAGAAATCTGTGTCTACGAAGAAGCAAGGGAAGTGTTTGAAAATGACGTAGTCACTGTAGGTACCCACCACAAACCGCAGGCTTCCTCATTTACACTTCTGCTGGCACGGGGCACGTGGTTTCTCAGAGACCGAGCTCCATGAATTCGCCTGTTTACTTACTTTCAGAATGGTGGCATGTTTGATAAAGAGTTTCCAGTTTTACATATAAACATAGTAATATTTAAAATTGATTCTAAATTAAATGTTGACCTGTTTCTCTACTACATTTTTTAATGTTTCTATATGAGAACTCTTATGAAATGGACCATTTTTAATGCAACTCAGAGAAACCCTAGAGGCATGTGAAAAGTGTAAAAATGTTTCAAAGTATTTTGCCCTAAATTTCAGTTTTCAAACTTCCTGGTAGAGAAAATTGTGTAAATTTACTTCTTATGACATGATCCAAGTTGTCAGAAGTCCAAATATGATTTTGGGAGATACCATTTCTTATACATTTTCTTTCTAGGCGTTAAGTCTGAATAATTCTCCTAATTTTAGATACTCTGTCTCCAAAGTAAGCATCCCCACTCCCTACACACATATATATCTTTAAAATCTGACCTGTTTGTAACAAATGGAAAGGTGATGTGACTTCTATATCACGTGCTTCTGTGGAGCATGGCGGGAGGTTGGCCCTCGGAGGGAAGGGCCACGTTAGGAGCTGTGCGCGCCGGGTCTGTGCCACATCGCAGACTACCGCCCTTCCTTAAATAGGTGGTGGTAAGCACATGTTGGGTCAGATTATCTTACAGGTACATGTAGTTAATATACATTTAACATAAACAAATAGGCTGTCAAACAGACAGGAAAATTGTGCGTTGTTTCAACCGATATTGTCCCATTAGGTGAATAAATATTTCCTTACCTTCAAGTTCATGTATAGGAAAGAATACAGAATCACAAATGTCCCATTTGTAACATTTTTGTGTTTTAACTCTAAAGGATGAATTCTGGAGACAGTATAAGGGTAAGCGGGTTCCTTCATCTCCTTGGAGTATTAATTCCTCGGGGTGAGGTGAGGGAGTGGGCTGAGGACGCTTCATGACCTGAGACCAGGGCATGCCAAGCCTTTGGCTCCTGGACCCACGATGTCTTGCCAAGGAAGGGCACAGCCCCGACTCCCCAAAGATGAGGGCCGGGAAGCCCCTGGGCTCTGCCACCAGGGCACAGGCAGCACCTGGTGTGTCTTGCCCAGCATCTGGTAGTTTCTAGGCACCCAGGGGCATGGGCCTTGGGCCAGGCGGGCCCCCAAGAGCAGCTCCTCCAGCCGCCTGGCTCCTCGGAAGCCTCATGCTGCAGCAGGGTCAGAACTCATCTCACATTTGGAAAGTGACAGCCCCGATGGAGATGACTTTGGTTAGGGGACTGCTCCTGAGGGAGGAGCTCAGGGTGGGCAACTGCAGAAGAACTCCGGACAGAAGTGACGTAGACGGAGACCCATGGGGCTAGGGGAGGCCAGGGTAAGGACCCACCCAGGAATGTGTAAGGAAAGAGCTGCAGCTACCACCAGGCAGGCACGGGGACAACTGGCCACAGAAGGAAGAGGCAGAGGCTTGGGAGGCTGGAAAAGGGCTGACGGGCAGGACAGAGGGGCCGCAGGTGGACGCAGAAGTGTCACCAACAGAGCAGCAGGTACTGGCAGCCCGGCCCTGTGACCTGGCATGGGGAGCAGCACAAGCAGGCTCAGGTCCCCGTCCCTGCCACACCCACCCCATCCTCCTCCTGCTCAGGTCCCCGTCCCTGCCACACCCACCCCATCCTCCTCCTGCTCAGGTCCCCGTCCCTGCCACCACCACCAGCCCCCCCACCATCCTCCTCCTGCAGGCGGCTCCCCGTGCATCTCCCAGCCCTGCCTCCACAACGGATCTTGCCAGGACAGCATCCGAGGTTACACCTGCTCCTGCTCCCCTGGCTACGAGGGCATCAACTGCGCGCTGGGTGAGGCTCTGGCCGTACCCTTACCCCAAGGGCCTCCCCAGGCAGCCGGGGCTCACACCCTCGGCCAGGGTCCTAATGGGCCCCTCCTCGGTATAGACAAGCAAGTGCCTGTGTGAACCTCAATTCGGCTCACCCCGGTGGATTCCTCTCCTCCCAACCAGATTCTCCTCCGGAAACCACGCCGGGAGCTCTGGCTGCATTCTGAGCTGCCCTCCCTTCCAGATACACCCCCCCATATTTTCACGGCGTGATCTCCTCTCCTCCCCCAACCCTGCCTCCACCATTCACAATCTGCTCACAGGCTGGGGTCACACACAGGCATCTTCAGGGCCAGATCCCCAGTGGGAGACTCTGCAGGCAGGGAAGACAGAAAGCACATAAACAAATATCCTAAATACCCCCCAAGGGTCTGCATCCCTAATCACCAGCTACAGCAACAAGTGCGCTACGTCCTCAGCGCCACTGGGCAACTTGGAGCCCATTTCTCCGGGGGAAAACCTTCCTTCCAGCCCAGCCCTCTCCTCCCAAGTCCGGATTTCTGCTCCATCTGCCTCCTTGATGCCCCAGCTAGTGCCTTCGCAAACATCCCAAATTTACAACGTACCAAAGGAGGCTTTGACCTTCACCCACCACGTGCCCCCCCCAGCTTTTTATTTGTTTATTTATTTTTGAGACAGAGTCTCGCTCTGTCGCCAGGCTGGAGTGCAGTGGTGCAATCTTGGCTCACTGCAATTCTCCTCCCAGGTTCAAGCAATTCCCCTGCCTCAGCCTCCTGAGTAGCTGGGACTACAGGCACACACCACCACACCTGGCTAATTTTTTTTGTATTTTAGTAGAGTTGGGGTTTCACCATGTTGGCCAGGATGGTCTCGATCTCCTGACCTTGTTATCTGCCCACCTTGGTCTCCCAAGGTGCTGGGATTACAGAAGTGAGCCACCATGCCCAGCCACGTGCCCCACCACGCCCAGCCACGTGCCCCTTGCTTAATCTTCTCCCTCTTGGTGGAAAGCCCCCATCCCAGCTGCTCAGCCACCACCGATGTCACACTAACCCCCTCCCATCCCACATCCCCCTCCCCTGAAGAAGCAATTTAAAAGGACCAGCCACTGCAGTGGGAAATGCAAGCCAGCAGAGAAAACAGGCGCGTGGATTCCAGTCCATGTGGAAATACATCCAGGGCCACGTTTTCTAAGGACAAATAGAAGTGCTGTCACTCACCGAGTCTTTGTTCTACATGCACCTTCCTGAAAATGGAAGCATGAGAAACTGTCACACAAAGGGCAGCAATCTGAAGAGAATGAGAACGCAGGGACCAAAATACCAGAACTCTGTGCAAGGCTGTGATGAAATGACTCTATTTCCAAGCTACTGTTTCTAGTCTTTCTCTCTCTCTTTTTTTTTCCTTTTCAGCTAAAAATGAATGTCACCCAGAGCGGATTGATGGGTGTCAACACTTCTGCCTCCCGGGACAGGAATCCTACACGTGCAGCTGTGCTCAGGGCTACAGGCTTGGTGAGGACCACAAATGGTGCATTCCCCCACGGTGAGTGCTCAGACCACAGCCGCCTCCAGCTTCCAATACCACCAACCCATCCACATCCTCTTTCCTCCTCTGTAGTATCGGGTGAAGCCCACGGATTTGTGTTAAGGAATGCCACGACTCAGAAGGTGGTCAGGTCTCCACGCCGGAGCAATGGCAATGCTAGAAAGTGCAATTCCTGTCCCTAGTGCTGGCCCAGACCACTCTGAGCTAAACCGTGAGTGCAGTGAGGTGTGGTTTAACTCCACTCTGCTCCGTGTCTGTGTCGATTACTGCACAGTCATCAGCATTGAAGACAAGATTGTAATGGCTAGTACCGTAGACCCAATTATGGTGGTAGCAACAGCTACCACCATAGACGAGTCCAGTACTCCGTAGACCCAGTCACGCAACGGCTACCACCATAGACGAGTCCAGTACTCCTTAGACCCAGTCATGCAACGGCTACCACCATAGACCGAGTCCAGTACTCCGTAGACCCAGTCACGCAACGGCTAGCACCATAGACCGAGTCCAGTACTCCGGTAGACCCAGTCACGCAACGGCTAGCACCATAGACCGAGTCCAGTACTCGGTAGACCCAGTCACGCAACGGCTACCACCATAGACGAGTCCAGTACTCGGTAGACCCAGTCACGCAACGGCTACCACCATAGACGAGTCCAGTACTCGGTAGACCCAGTCACGCAACGGCTACCACCATAGACTGAGTCCAGTACTCGGTAGACCCAGTCACGCAACGGCTACCACCATAGATGAGTCCAGTACTCGGTAGACCCAGTCACACAACAGCTAGCACCATAGACCGAGTCCAGTACTCGGTAGACCCAGTCACACAATGGCTACCACCATAGACGAGTCCAGTACTCGGTAGACCCAGTCACACAACAGCTAGCACCATAGACTAGTCCAGTACTCGGTAGACCCAGTCACGCAACGGCTACCACCATAGACGAGTCCAGTACTCGGTAGACCCAGTCACACAACAGTTAGCACCATAGACCGAGTCCAGTACTCGGTAGACCCAGTCACGCAACGGCTACCACCATAGACGAGTCCAGTACTCGGTAGACCCAGTCACACAACGGCTACCACCATAGACGAGTCCCCGTACTCGGTAGACTCAGTCACACAACAGCTAGCACCATAGACTGAGTCCAGTACTCGGTAGACCCAGTCATGCAACGGCTACCACCATAGACGAGTCCAGTACTCGGTAGACCCAGTCACGCAACGGCTAGCACCATAGACTGAGTCCAGTACTCCGTAGACCCAGTCACGCAACGGCTAGCACCATAGACCGAGTCCAGTACTCGGTAGACCCAGTCATGCAACGGCTACCACCATAGACCGAGTCCAGTACTCGGTAGACCCAGTCACGCAACGGCTACCACCATAGACTGAGTCCAGTACTCGGTAGACCCAGTCACGCAACGGCTACCACCATAGACGAGTCCAGTACTCGGTAGACCCAGTCACGCAACGGCTAGCCACCATAGACGAGTCCAGTACTCGGTAGACCCAGTCACGCAACGGCTACCACCATAGACGAGTCCAGTACTCGGTAGACCCAGTCACACAACAGCTAGCACCATAGACGAGTCCAGTACTCGGTAGACCCAGTCACGCAACGGCTACCACCATAGACGAGTCCAGTACTCGGTAGACCCAGTCACACAACAGCTAGCACCACAGACCGAGTCCAGTACTCGGTAGACCCAGTCACACAACGGCTACCACCATAGACGAGTCCAGTACTCGGTAGACCCAGTCACACAACGGCTACCACCATAGACGAGTCCCGTACTGGTAGACCCAGTCACACAACAGCTAGCACCATAGACTGAGTCCAGTACTCGGTAGACCCAGTCATGCAACGGCTACCACCATAGACGAGTCCAGTACTCCGTAGACCCAGTCACGCAACGGCTACCACCATAGACGAGTCCAGTACTCCGTAGACCCAGTCACGCAACGGCTAGCACCATAGACTGAGTCCAGTACTCCGTAGACCCAGTCACGCAACGGCTAGCACCATAGACCGAGTCCAGTACTCGGTAGACCCAGTCATGCAACGGCTACCACCATAGACGAGTCCAGTACTCCATAGACCCAGTCACGCAACGGCTAGCACCATAGACTGAGTCCAGTACTCCGTAGACCCAGTCACGCAACGGCTACCACCATAGACGAGTCCAGTACTCCTTAGACCCAGTCATGCAACGGCTACCACCATAGACGAGTCCAGTACTCCGTAGACCCAGTCACGCAACGGCTAGCACCATAGACCGAGTCCAGTACTCCGTAGACCCAGTCACGCAACGGCTAGCACCATAGACCGAGTCCAGTACTCGGTAGACCCAGTCACGCAACGGCTACCACCATAGACGAGTCCAGTACTCCGTAGACCCAGTCACGCAACGGCTACCACCATAGACGAGTCCAGTACTCGGTAGACCCAGTCACGCAACGGCTACCACCATAGACTGAGTCCAGTACTCGGTAGACCCAGTCACGCAACGGCTACCACCATAGACGAGTCCAGTACTCGGTAGACCCAGTCACACAACAGCTACCACCATAGACCGAGTCCAGTACTCGGTAGACCCAGTCACACAATGGCTACCACCATAGACGAGTCCAGTACTCGGTAGACCCAGTCACACAACAGCTAGCACCATAGACTGAGTCCAGTACTCGGTAGACCCAGTCACGCAACGGCTACCACCATAGACGAGTCCAGTACTCGGTAGACCCAGTCACACAACAGTTAGCACCATAGACCGAGTCCAGTACTCGGTAGACCCAGTCACGCAACGGCTACCACCATAGACGAGTCCAGTACTCGGTAGACCCAGTCACACAACGGCTACCACCATAGACGAGTCCCGTACTCGGTAGACCCAGTCACACAACAGCTAGCACCATAGACTGAGTCCAGTACTCGGTAGACCCAGTCATGCAACGGCTACCACCATAGACGAGTCCAGTACTCCGTAGACCCAGTCACGCAACGGCTAGCACCATAGACCGAGTCCAGTACTCCGTAGACCTAGTCACGCAACGGCTAGCACCATAGACCGAGTCCAGTACTCGGTAGACCCAGTCATGCAACGGCTACCACCATAGACGAGTCCAGTACTCCGTAGACCCAGTCACGCAACGGCTAGCACCATAGACTGAGTCCAGTACTCCGTAGACCCAGTCACGCAACGGCTACCACCATAGACGAGTCCAGTACTCCTTAGACCCAAGTCACGCAACGGCTACCACCATAGACGAGTCCATACTCCGTAGACCCAGTCACGCAACGGCTAGCACCATAGACCGAGTCCAGTACTCCGTAGACCCAGTCACGCAACGGCTAGCACCATAGACCGAGTCCAGTACTCGGTAGACCCAGTCACGCAACGGCTACCACCATAGACGAGTCCAGTACTCCGTAGACCCAGTCACGCAACGGCTACCACCATAGACGAGTCCAGTACTCGGTAGACCCAGTCACGCAACGGCTACCACCATAGACTGAGTCCAGTACTCGGTAGACCCAGTCACGCAACGGCTACCACCATAGACGAGTCCAGTACTCCGTAGACCCAGTCACGCAACGGCTACCACCATAGACGAGTCCAGTACTCGGTAGACCCAGTCACGCAATGGCTACCACCATAGACTGAGTCCAGTACTCGGTAGACCCAGTCACACAACGGCTACCACCATAGACGAGTCCAGTACTCCGTAGACCCAGTCACACAACAGCTAGCACCATAGACGAGTCCAGTACTCGGTAGACCCAGTCACGCAACGGCTACCACCATAGACGAGTCCAGTACTCCGTAGACCCAGTCACACAACAGCTAGCACCATAGACGAGTCCAGTACTCGGTAGACCCAGTCACGCAACGGCTACCACCATAGACGAGTCCAGTACTCGGTAGACCCAGTCACGCAACGGCTACCACCATAGACGAGTCCAGTACTCGGTAGACCCAGTCACGCAACGGCTACCACCATAGACCGAGTCCAGTACTCGCTGGGAAGGCGCTGATTTCTATTCTCTTGTTGCTGCCACTAATGCAGACCAGTGTGCCTGTGGGGTGCTGGCCTCCAGGAAGAGTGCACAGAATCCACAGGACCTCCCGTGGCAGGTAACGGAGCGCCCTCCGCGTGCTTCCATTTATTGCTACGGCCTTCACCTTGCTTGTTACTTCCATCTTATTTGCTAAACAGAAATGTAAGGGTCAAGTGAATCGGGCATCCTGACTTTGGCGGGCTATTGACTGTATTGACTGACTAACCTCTATTCACACTTCAAAGCATTTTCTACTGCTGAGCTCATAACTTCAGCTGTCTTCGTTATTTGCCCCAAATACAAATGGACAGCATTATTTACAGCCCCCAAGACCTTTCCTGTGCAGTTCCAGAGTGTTACCAACGTCATTTTCTCCTAAGGTCTCGAAGTCACAGCGTGTCTGGGAAGCACTTCAGCGACGGGCTGCTCCACCCTGGGGACCTGGGCGTCACCACGGGGGCTGGGGGGCAGCCTGGGCCCAGCTCAGGCACCGGCTCTGCTCTCAGCTGCCGGCCCGACTGCTGTTCTAGCTTTGTTATTTCCTTCACGACTTTTCTCTAGTTTGGCATTCATTTTTGTTCTCTTCCTTTCCCCCCCCTTGGCTGATTTAGAAGTCAACCATTCACTTGTTTTTGGATTTTTCTCAGACAGAGTCTCGATCTGTCGCCCAGCCTGAAGTGCAGTGGTCCAGTCTCCGCTCACTGCAACCTCTGCCTCCTGGGCTCAAGCGATCCTCCTGCCTCAGCCTCCCGAGTAGCTGGGACTGCAGGCGCACCACCACCCAGCTGATTTTTATACTTTTAGTAGAGATGTGGTTTCACCATGTTGGCCAGGCTGGTCTTGAACACCTGACCTCGAGTGGTCCAAACGCCTCGGCCTCCCAAAGTGCTGGGATGACAGGTATGAGCGACAACGCCCGGCCTAATAACTCACTTTCTGTTTATTTCATGGTCACTCTTGACACACAAACATCCACATTTAGCATGTGCAAAGTCAGCCATTTCTCCCTCCTCAGATTTCATTCCCAGCACACCTCATTCTGGGTCCATTTGCTATCTGGCCAGTATTTTATTCTTTTCTTGCTTTCTGTACAGCTTCACAAAATGGATATTATGATTTTTGTTATTATGGTTTTATACCACCAACACTGGCTTTCATTTACTTACATCATTTTCTGCTTTCCTTGCCTTTCCGGCCTCTAACACAGTTACCTTCTTCTGCCTGAGTAGATGCTTCAGAACAGCCTTGTCGAATAGAAACACAATGTAAACCACATATATAATTTAATATTTTCTAGTAGCCACAATAAGGTAAGTAAAAGCATGTGAAATTAATTTTGATGATATTTAGCCCAATATAAGTGTCACTGCTTCCACACGTAATGAATATAAACATGATTGAGGTATTTGCCTTTTCCCTTGACACGAAATCTTTGGGATCTGGTGTGAATTTACACTGAGGTGCAGCCCTCATGTCCACAGTGCTCAGAACCCAAGTGTGGCTGCCATGTGGGTGGCACAGCTCAGGGGCCCCCCTCTGTGAGGGCCTGTGAGGAACAAGCCCCTGAGGTTTCTGTGTGTGTGTGTGTGTGTGTATGTGACATCTTAGTTTGACCCTGATTCTTGTGTGTGTGTGTGTGTGTGAGACATGCTTCAGTTTGACCCTGATTCTTGTGTGTGTGTGTGTGTGTGTGTGACATGCTTCAGTTTGACCCTGATTCTTGTGTGTGTGTGTGTGTGTGTGTGTGAGAGAGACATGCTTAGTTTGACCCTGATTCTTGTGTGTGTGTGTGTGTGTGTGTGACGTGCTTCACTTTGACCCTGATTCTTCTGTGTGTGTGTGTGTGTGTGTGTGTGTGTGAGACATGCTTCAGTTTGACCCTGATTCTTGTGTGTGTGTGTGTGTGTGTGTGTGTGTGTGTATGTGTTTAGATGGAGTTTCGCTCTTGTTGCCCAGGCTGGAATGCAATGGCGCGATCTCAGCTCACTGTAACCTCTGCCTCCCGGGTTCAAGTGATCCTCCTGCCTCAGCCTCCCGAGTAGCTGATACTACAGGTGCCTGCCACCATGCCTGGCTACTTTTTGTATTTTTTAGGAGAGATGGGGTTTCACTATGTTGGCCAGGCTGGTCCTGAACTCCTGATCTCGTGATCTGCCCGCCTCAGCCTCCCAAAGTGCTGGGATGACAGACATGAGCCACCGTGCCCGGCTTTACCCCGATTCTTACTAGATATTTCTGCCCAGCCCACTCACTCTGGCAGCCATGTGGACTGGGAGAGAACAGGATGGAGCTGAAGGACTTGAAGCTACCCAGCTCCAGGATGGAAAGGAAGAGACTGAAGGGAGGCAAAGCAGACGGAGTGTTGCAAGGCGGGGATGGAAGCAGGAACGATCTGTCACCAGCTTTGCAAGCTTCGTCTCAATCTTTTATCACCTTTCCTTCCCCCAAGCTTTCTAAGACAGTTCTTCCTATCACTGTCTGCCCCATAAGTGTGTGGAGGGTTGGTACCCAGGGGGCCCAGGGTGCGGTTGTCCTCCATAGGTGGTGACGGGGTCTGGCTCTACCACCTGCAAGGCTGCCTCCAGCTTCCCGGCTTACCCAAGGGAAGACAGGGCAGGGTACTAGTTGCAACGGTAGCACTCATACCTGCAAGGCTGAGAGCATAACCTGGGAGGCGGCATTCTCTAAACATAGCTGGTGTGTTTAAGACACAGGACATTGACTTAGGCAGGCTACATACTATTAGATTGTACTTCAGTACTATAAACTGTTCTGAAGTTATTTAACTGAATTGACATATGGAATTTTCCTAAAACAACCTTTGAAAAGGAGAATAATCAAGTGACCTAGCAGGATATAGGGCTGAAGATTATCTTTAGAACTTCCTTGTTTCTTATATCCCAGGGAAGAAATCGGCCGTCGGCTGCACTGCGTTTAACTAAAAGTCTGGCAGACTGATGGCGCAAGTGCTATCTTCCCTCAAACTGGCTTTTATCCACCTTTAAGTGAGGATCTCACCCTAGAGTTGCAGTGAGGCTCACAGATGATGTTTTCTTACTGTAGGTATTCAGCAGGTGGTAGCTATCGATCGTAAACACATAAACCGTTCCAGGAACAATGCCAGGGTAAAGCTGAAAAACTCTTTTCTACTTTGCTCGTTATTTTCCATTGTATTAGACCATCGAAGATGACAACACTTACACTTCCAGAGACAGTACCTGCACTATGTGGGTACATGCTTTATTTCATTTAATCCTTCCAATAACTGCTCATTTTCTCCTTTTGCATTCCTGGTAATACTCTTTGCTCTGAAATCTCCTTTGTCTGATGTGGATACAGACACTTTCGCTTTCTAATAATTAGTGTTAGCAGGACTTACTTTTTCCATTCTTCTACTTTTAACCTATTCGTATTTTTATATTTAAAGTACGTGTTTTATAGGTAGCATATAATTGGCTTTTATTTTTATCCAGTCTGGAAAATCCTTGTCTCCTAATTGGGGTATATAGGCCACTTTACATTTATTGTAATTGTTGATATGTTGAGGTTTAAAGCCATCATCTTGCTATTTTTTATTTTTCTCACCTGTTCTTTTCCCTTTTCTGCCTTCCATTAGCTTAACTACGTATTGTTACGATTCTGTTTCCTCTCCTCGTTGGTTTATCAGCTCTGGCTCCTGTCGGTGGGTGCTTGGCGGTTTGGAGAATACATCTGGAGCACGCCGCAGTCTGCCCACCTTCGCTGATGCCACGTCCGCTCGCGGTAGCACCACAGTCACGCCCCGTTCCTTCCCTCCTGGCCTGTGTGCTGCTTTCGGCATATGTCTTACATCTAGAGATATTAGAAGTGCCACTCTGTACTGCCATTATTTTTGTTTAAACAGTATCCTGTAAAGAAGTTTAAAGAATAAGAAAAAAAACCTTACATGCATACTGGAATGTGGATAAAAAATAGGCTGTCATGACCTTCTCCAGTGTTCCTTGCTGCTTTGTGTAGATCCAGGTGTCCCTCTGGTACCATTTGCCTCCTGCCAAAAGGGCTCCTTTGATATCCGCTGTGCTGTGAGGCGTCTGGGGAAGAAGCCTTCTTGCCTTTGTCTGGAGAAGTCTTTATTCACCTTCAGCTCTGAAGGGCAGTGCATCCGGCACAGAGCCCCAGGCTGGCAGCAGCCCTGTCCCCCTCAGCACGTGGGCCTGCCCCCGCTGCCTTCCTGTCTGCCTCGTGCCACAGATGACCCCGGTCACCCTGCTGCCGTTCCTCACACATCCTTTCCCGTGGCACTTTTAAGATCTTAAATGCTTTTTAATCTTAACTTTTTAAGATTGCCTCTATCACGGGTTTTGAGGAGTTTAATTGTATTGTATCTTTCTGTTGTTTTCTTCATGTTTCTTATGCATAAGGTTTGTTGAGATTCTCAGATTTGTGGGTTTATAGCATTCATCAAATTTGAAAAATATTTGGTCATAATTTTCTCTTCTTTTTTTTGAGATAGGGTCTCACTCTGTTGGCTGGGCTGGAGTCCAGCCGTGTGATTACGGCTCACTGCAGCCTCAGCCTTCTGGGTTCAGGTGATTCCCCCCACCTCAGCCTCTTGGGTAGCTGGGACCATAGGTGTGCACCACCACACATAGCTAATTTTTAAATTTCACGTAGAGGTGGGGTCTTGCTATGCTGCCCAGGCTGGTCTCAAACTCCTGGGCTCAAGCAATCCTTCCATCTCAGCCTCCCAAAGTACTAGGATTACAGGCAGGAGCCGCCATGCCTGGCCCATTATCTTCAGATATTTTTTCTCTTCTCCTTCTCCCTGCTCTTTTTTGGGACTCTAATTATAGGTATCTTAAGCTTTTTGAACGCTGTAGCTCAGAGATGGTCTGTTCATTTTTCAAAAATCTCCTTTCTCTCTGTTCTACTTTTGATAGTTTGTTGTGATGCCTTCAAGGTCATAAATCTGTTCTTTTGCAGTGTCTAATCTGCCACCAATCCTGGCCAGTGGATTTTTAACTTCAGACATTGTAGCTGTCATCCAAACATTTAATTTAGGTTTTTTAAAATATATCTTTGTCTCTACTTAACTTCTTGAATATTTGGACTATAGTTACAATCCCTATTTAATTGTCCTTGTCTACTAATATCTGTCAGTGCTGACAGTTTGGGGAGATTTTTCTTCTCATTATGGGTCACGTTTTCCTGTTTCATTGTATACCTGGTGATCCGTAATGGATTTCCAGACATTGTGAATTTTATGTTGTTGGGAGCGGAATGTTTTGTGTTCTATACACACACATGGTTATCGTTCTGGGATGCAGTTTAGCTGGAAATACGTTCATCCTTTGGGATATTGCTCTTACGATGTGTTGGGCCGGGCCAAGGCAGCTCAGACTGCAGGTAGTTATCCTGGCTACTGAAGTGAAGCACTTCCGTGCATCCTGCCCCCTCCCCCCAGAGTCAGGGATGCTTTAACTCAGCAGGTGGAAACAATCGCTGTACCCAGCCTGTGTGAGTGTCCAGCGTGGGTCCCTCTCACCCTCTTGGGTGGTCTTTCCCTGGCCGTAAGTAGTCTCCATGTACACATGTGATCACCACTGCTCTGCTGAAAATTGCTAGCATGCGGCCATCTTCCGGTGTTCCCTACCAAGCCCTCTCCTCTGCTGGACTCTGTTCTGCAAACTCCAGCCACAGTGGCATCCTTGGGCTCTCAGCTCTCTCTCTTCAGTTCAGGGAGTCGGCAGGGCTTCAAGTGAGATGGCTCGCCCTTCCCCACACCATGGAAATTCAGGACAGTAGCTGGGACAGTCATTTCTTGGGGATTACAGTCCCTGAAAACCACCATTCCATAGATTGTGTCCATTTTTTGCTTCAGGTGGGAAGGTGGATCTGATCACTGTTACTTCACTGTGGCCAAGAGGGGGAAGTGCCAGCCCCATTTAATCCCTGAGCAAGTAATAGCTTAGATCGCCAGTGATTCATTAACAATCCTGTAGCCATTTGAGTGCCAGGGCAAGATTCAAATGCGGCTGTCTGCCTTCGAGTCATATCCCTAACCAGTAGGCTTTACCGCCTCTGATCCTGCAAATTGTCACCAGCTATTTATTGTCTGTTTTTGATTTTTAAAGGTAAAGCTAACAAATTCCAAAGGAAAAGACTTCTGTGGTGGTGTTATAATACAGGAAAATTTTGTACTGACCACAGCAAAATGTTTACTATTACACAGGAATATTAGTGTAAAAACACGTAAGTATTTCGTCATGAGTTTTTATAAAATCACATTGGAAATAAACTACCCTATGCCAGAATGAAATGAAAATTTTAAAACTGGAATGTTTGTTTCTAATGCAACATAGAACTGAATTTACTGTCAATAAAACTGAGATCCTTATACACTCAGGGAGCATCCGTAAAATACCCGGCACAACGGCTGGGCCTGGCAAGTGCTGACTCACGCTTAGCAAGTGGGGAGTTGCAGCCGACACAGGGATGACCTCATTTACCACCGAAATCGAACAGTTGTGGCATAAGAGATGAGTAATTGGCTAAAAATCGGAGGAATGGGGCTCAAATCCCCCAGCAATTGAGAACTTGGGCTGAGACAGTAGCCTTCTCATTGGCTTATCTGTGCCTTTCTTTTCTTTTTTTTTTTTTCTGGAGAGAGAGTCTCACTCTATCCCCCAGGCTGGAGTGCAGTGGCGCGATCTGGGCTCACTGCAACTTCCGCCTCCCGGGTTCAAGCAATTTTCCTGCCTCAGCCTCCCGAGTAGTTGGGATTACAGGTGCCCGCCACCACACCCAGCTAATTTTTTTTTGCATTTTTAGTAGAGATGGTTTTTCACCATGTTGGCCAGGCTGGTCTTGAATGCCTGACCTCAGGTGATCCGCCCACCTTGGTCTTCCAAAGTGCTGGAATTACAGGCATGAGCCACTGCGCCCGGACATGTGCCTATTTCTTTAGCTGTCCAAACACACAATAGTTTCCATCCCATCGGGAGTCTGCAGAGTTCCACATTAACCTGTCAACATGCTCTGTGATGACTCTGAAGAAACTCAAAATAAATATATTTTTACTCTTCATCTTTAATTTTTTTTGTTGTTTTTTTTTTTTTGAGACAGAACCTCATTCTGTGTCCCAGGCTGGAGTGCTGTGGTGCGATCTTGGCTCACTGCAACCTCCACCTCCTGATTTCAAGCGATTCTCCTGCCTCGGCCTCCCGAGTCGCTGGGATTACAGGCGTGCACCACCACGTCCGGCTAATTTTTTGTATTTTTAGTAGAAACGGGGTTTTGCTATGTTGGAAAGGCTGGACTCAAACTCCTGGCCTTAAGAGATGCACCTTCCTTGGCCTCCCACAGAGCTGGGATTACAGGTGTGAGCCACTGCGCCCGCCCCTTAAATATTTGTCAATGAACAAAATCACCCGAAACTCACTCTCTACAGCCAATATTTGACTGGCCTGGAGCAGTTCTGCATCAGTGCTTCCTACCTTATAATCATTTCACCAAACCCCATTGTAATTTCCAAAACAGAAGAACTTACCTTGACTGTTTTTAATGCTGGGGCATTTGGTTGCAATGATGCAATCTGTGAGTGGCCTTTCTGTCCACAGAGGAATACGAAAGGCCACCACAGGGCAGTGAGCCTGTGGGTCCTCCAGGGGCGGTCTCACCCTCCTCAGGTGGCTCATTGAGAAGTGTGTTCCTGTACTTACCTGGCAGGGGAGATGCCATGATCACGAAGGTGGTTTTCCCAGGGCGAGGCTTATCCATTGCACTCCAGACGTGCTGACCCCTGCGATTTCCCCAAATGTGGGAAATTCGACTGCATAAATAAAAGTAAAAAAATGAAAAAAAATTTTTAAAAATTAAAAAAAAGAGAGAGAGAAGTGTGTTCCTGAATATCATGTCACCTTGAAAATCAGACTGTAAAGAATTGGCGATTGTTCATGATTTCAGATTTTAACAGAACAAGCAAAGGCCCACTGAGGATGAAGATAAAGCGTGCCCACGTGCACATGCGGTACGACGCGGACACTGGGGAGAACGACCTGTCCCTGCTGGAGCTGCAGCAGCCCCTCCAGTGCCCAGGCGCGGGGCTCCCCGTGTGCACCGCGGAGAAGGACTTCCTGAGCACGTCCTCATCCCCGCGCACCAGGGGCCTCCTCAGCGGCTGGGCCCACAGTGACACTGACCTGGGCAACTCGCTGACCATGCTGCCGGTCACACTTGTGGAGGGGGGAGGAGTGCGGGCAGCTCCTGAACGTGACCGTCACCACCAGGACCTACTGCGAGAGAAGCCGCGTGGCGGCCGCGCACTGGATGGAGGGAAGTGTGGTCACCAGAGAGCACAGAGGCTCCTGGTTCCTCACGGGGGTCTTGGGCACGCAGCCAGCGGGAGGGGCAAGCTAACACAGTCCTCGTCACCAAGGTCTCCAGGTACTCACTCTGGTTTCAACAGATCATAAAGGAAGCAAACCTCAGCTAGCCAGAAAGAACACAACCTGAAGTGGGATTCCAAGCTTGCACTGCCACCACGGGGTGGGGGGGGACACGGAAACTTTGCCACATGCCAGGTCACAGCGTCTGTGATCAACTGTCACATTCCCGACCACCTGCTCAGCCCACGGAGCAGCAGAGCCGCTGGGTCGTTTACCGAGTGCTGTCATCTTTCTTTCCCTCAATAGAGACCTTAGAAAACATGAGATACATTAAATAATAAAAAGATAATCTGTCAGTCATAAAACAGCCTGGTTTCCTGAAATTCTTTCCTTCTCCAGTCCAGTGTTCTCTGTGCTCAGGGTGTGGCCACCCACCTGCACACAGGCGAGTGTGTTCTCGTGCAGAAGTGGCCAGCAATGACCAGTTACAGCCGAAAGTGACCTCCTGACTCTGCTGGTTCACCGGTTGCCACTGTGACCGAGACGGTGGCTCAGTGCGGGGAAAGTCACTAGAAGCAGGTTGGTAATGGAGAAGGAGAGCGATCCTGGGGTGCCCTAGAGAGGCAGCCTTAGAGGAAAGGGCCGGGGAGCACGAGTGGCCAAGGAGGCAAGCCGGTGTCTCATGGGCTTGTGCACCAGCCCATCTCTGGGAGGGTTCCCGCAGAAGATTCCCAGGCCCCGGGGTCAGGGCTGAGCACGGGAGTCTCAGCTCTCTGCTCATCCCACCAGGTGACTGTTAGACAATTGTCCCAGCTCTTCATGCCTCAGGGTCGCCCAGGGTGGAATCCCAGCACCTCGCCAACGGGCTGACGGGCGGCTCGGGCGGTGCTCAGCACTGCTGTGGCTTCAGCATGTGTCCCCTCAAAACTCCGACGCTGGAACTTACCCCAAGATGACGGTGTGGGGGAGGTGGTGCCCTGGGAGGTGACTAGGCCACGAGGGCTGTACGAATTTGCCGGGCCTCTGCCGGCACCCAGATCTTGGACTTCCTAGCCCCCAGATCTGTGAGATCTGTGAGAACTGAGTTTCTGCTGTTTATCACCCAGTCTGTGGTATTTTGTAGAACAGACCAGGAGTCACGGTGAGCACCTGCTGTCCTGAAGGCTGCAGCTGCGACGTGAGTAGCAAGGACAGAGCTACAGCCCAGCCCCCCGTGAGGCTTCCCTGGAGACCGGAGCTCCTAGCAGGGTCTGAATTTGCACTGAAATGGACAGAAATGGCGTGAACGTTCACATGTTAACTCTGACTTCGTTAAGGAAGGGACACAGCTGCTTCTCCACCAGCATCCTCGAGCAACAGGGTTTGCAGAGGCCACCTGCGGGAGGTGGGTGGGCGAGGTCTGCTCAGCTCGGGCAAGGGCGTGGGCCAGCTGCAGGTGCCACGGCCAGCAGAGCGACACTGAAGGGCAGAGAGGACTTTTAAAAAGGGGATTGAACATGTGGGTGGACAGCTATTCTCTTGAGTTTACACATTACCTGGTTTTTTAAGCCTTACTGTTCTGCACTCTCTCGTTTACGCTTTAACCCCAGAATTTAACTTCCTTTCTCCAATCTGTAGATGAAATGGCCCAAAAGCAACACTGTAATTTAAGGCAAATTAATGGGGACGGCAGTTTAAAATGCACTAGGGTGAATTTTAAAGTCTTAGTGAAGTTTGGTTGTATTATTCTCAGACTAACATAAGGGAATTAGGTCACTGCTTTAAATGCCTACTAATGATTTTTAAACCAGCAATGTATATGGCAGGTTTTCTATAAATAATGCTGCAGAAATATCTGCAATCTTGCTTCCGGTACTTCCATTACACATTTGGATTGACTAGAGAGGAAGCCCTGCTTGAAAACTATTCCAAACACAGCTGGGCAGAGGCAAAGCTCAGGAGACCCTCCCTGCATAATGAGGAAATCAGGGACAATCAGAGAACCCTGCAGGCCCAGACGGCCAGCAGAGACGTGAGGGGGCCTTCGAAATGAGAGCGCTTCTCTACCGACACTTAAACCACAGCAGGAACAAACCCAACAAAACTCAAGAAAAGGGAAGCTAGCTATGATGACTTTGTTTTTCTTGTTGAGACAGGGTCTCTGTCTGCCGCCCAAGGCAGGAGTGCAGGGAACGACCCTCCCACCTCAGCCTCCTGACTACAGGTGCACACCACCGTGCCCAGCTAATTTTTGTATTTTTTGCAGAGATGGATTTTGCCATGTTGCCCAGGCTGGAATCAAACTCCAGGGCTCAAGCAATCTACTGGCCTCGGCCTCCTAAAGTGCTGGGATTCTAGGTGAGAGCCACCATGTCCAGCCTGCGGTGTTTTAAAGGACCAAACTCGTTTACACTCGGGCAGGGATGAAGTCCAGTATTCACATCCACGTAAACACACTGACACACACCCTTGTGTACGCCTGTGAACTTGAATGCAGCCATGCTGGATGCAGGCCTTGGCATGGTTTGGCTGTGCCCCCACCCACATTTCATTTCGAATCGTAATTCCCACATGTCGAGAAGCGACTGGATCATGGGGGCGGTCTCCCCCATGCCGTTCTCCTGATAGGGAGGGAGTCTAACGAGATCTGACGGTTTTAAAAGCAGCAGTTTTTCCCCGTGCTCATTTTCCCTTCCGCCATGATTGTAAGTTTCCTGAAGCCTCCCCAGCCATGTGCAACTGTGAGTCCATTAAACCTCTTTCCTTTACAAATTACCCAGTCTCAGGCAGTTCTTTATAGCAGTGTGAGAACCAACTGATACAGGCCTGAACACCAAGAGGTGGACCAGGGGGCACCTACACTGAGGCTGTTTCTTTCATCGTCAAGAATAGCCATGCACGACCTTAAAGTGGCCATCTTGACTCTTGGTGTCACTATGGACTGTTCACGTTACTCGGAAATGTTGACAAACCTGAGCTTTCTACCGCTATTAAATCCAGAATGAAATTCAGGTATGCCGCTAGAAATTCCAATATTCAAATTACTGTAAGAAAATCATTTACATCAAAAGTTGAAGGATGTTCAGGGCCCACGCTGAGCGGCAGGGAAGATCAGAGTTCTGTACCCAACACTGCAAGAGAACAGGGCCCCCGCTGGACACACGGGTAGTTGGAAAACAGATGCACACCCAAAGCCTCCGTTGACGTGAGTTCGCTCCGTGTCTGCCCCACAGGACGTAGGAGGCACTTGCTGTGAGTACCGCGCTGAGGACCTTGCTGCTGGTGGGGAGCAGCTCTGTAGGTCACGAGGATCCCTGGCATGAAGTCCACAGGCACTCGCCCTCCTGCATTTCTCTCCTGTGCGTGTGGCGACCCGCAGCTGGAATCCAGGTGTGACTCAGGAGGGCGGGGCATATAAGGGATCTGCTTCCCTGGCTCTGCTGGGATCTGCACTCGGAATCCAGCTCCCGGTGTGTGGAGAGGGATAGGGGAGCCCACCCACAGCCCTGCTGAGCCCCACGGGACAGCTGACCCAGTACTGTGACACACGGCAGTGAGTCACCTTTGAAGGGGCCCATTCAGGTCCCAGAAGAGCCCACAAACTTCCCCTCCCAGCCCTGATGAAACTGCAAACGAGCAGATGTCCAAGCAAGCTAAAGAGCGCCACTGAGCGCCACTGCACTTCAGCCTGAGTGACAGTACGAGACTCCATCTCAAAAAAAAAAAAAAAAACAAAAAGGGAAAAAAGAAAAAAAAAAGAGCGCCACTGAAGCCCTGGGCAGTTCCTGCATCAAGGGGAACCTGAGGAAGGAGCCACACGGTGAGTCCTGTACTGCACAGCCCCAGAGAGCAAGAGAGGTTTGCACTTTGCAGGACAGCTTCTCCCTGCACGAGCAGCTTTCAGATGTGGCAAGTTCACAAAGATGAGCGAATGTAGTTTGTTCTTTAGTAAATTTTTTATAAATAGGGGAAATATGCACGCTCTGAAAAATGGCAGTGCTACGGGCTGAACAGTGTCCCCCCCAAATGTCTTACATTGAAGTCCTAACCCTCAATGTACCTGGAGGTGAGGTCTTCAGGAGGTAATTAAGGCTACATGTGTCATAAGGGTAAGGTCCTAAACCAACGTAACTGTGGTCCTATAAGAGGAAGAGAGCCAGGTAGCACACGCCTGGAATCCCAGCACTTTGGGATGCTGGGGAGGCGGGGGATTGCTTTAGCCCAGGTGTTCCAGACCAGCCCGTGCAACATTAGCAAGACCGTCTCTACAAAAAATTTAAAAATTAGTTGGGTGTGGTGGCATGCACCTGTGGTCCCAGCTACTCAGGAGGCTGAGGTGGGAGGATTGCTTGAGCCCCAGAGGTCAAGGTTATAGTAAGCATTGACTTCATACCACTGTACTCTGGCCTGGGCGACAGAGCAATGCCCTGCCCCCCACCAAAAAAAAAAGAAGGTAGGGGCAGGAGAGAGTCATCTCTATCTGTACCATCTCTAGCATACCAAGAATACCACCATATTATTTTTTGTTTATTTATTTTGAGACAGTCTTGCTCTGTCGCCAGGGTGGAGTGCAGTGGCGTGACCTTGGCTCACTGCAACCTCCACCTCCCGCGTTCAAGCGATTCTCCTGCCTCAACCTCCCAAGTAGCTGGGATTACAAGCACCCACCACCTCACTAATTTTTGTATTTTTAGTAGAGACGGGGTTTCACCATGTTGGCCAGGATGGTCTTGGTCTCCTGACCTTGTGATCCTCCCGCCTCAGCCTTCCAAAGTGCTGGGATTACTGGCATGAGCCACCGTGCCTGGCCGAATACCACCATATTCTTAAGTGTGCAACTCAGAAGAGAGCCCTCCTCAGAAGCCAACTGTGCTGGCAACCCCATCTGTCAGACCCGCAGCCTCTAGACCTGTGAGGAAATACACGCCTGTGGCTTAAGCCGCCCAGCCTGTGGTATTTTGTGATGGCGGCCCAACAGCCCCATGTGAGTGGCCTGACTTAGCAACCGCTCAACCTCACCATGGTGCAGAAGGGGCGCACCCAGGGACAGCCATGCGTTGGCACCCAGGCAGCCCTTCCGTTTCCACTCTCAGTGCAGCACTCAGCAAGCTACACGAGGTATCTACACCTTATTATAAAATAAAATCGCCTTTGTGTTTGGTTTTGCCCAAGTGGAGGCCTCTGAGGATGTTCAGGAAAGCTAGAGTGAGCCATGATGTTTAGCAGCAGGTGTATTAAATGCATTTTCAACCTAAGATGGTTTTTGAAAGAAATAGTTTTTTTACCAACTAAGCAAAGGCAAATAAAATAAGTTTATTGGGATGTAACCCCATCATAAATTGAGGAGCATCCATACAGGCAAGCTATAAAATCTGGAAAATTTAAATCAAATTAAATTCTCCTTTTAAAAAGATGCCTTAAGTTAACCAAGCATTTTGATGGCATAAAATATTCAAATTTAATATATAAAAATAGATGTATCCTGGAAGATATAATGAAGAACATGCCATGTGTATAAATTCAGAATACCCTTCTTATACAAAGAACTACAAAAGGTTACAGACAGTCTTCAGGAACCACATTAGGAGGAGTGAGTCGGTGCTGCCTTCACACAAAGCCTCCTTCAAAGAAGTTTCACAAAGACTCCAGAACCAGCTGAGTTTTGTGAAAAAGGAAATTCCAGGTTTTTATGAGGCTGAAATTAGTTACAAATGAAGAAGGAGACTGACTCAGGTGTGCTGAAAAACTCAGCCTCAGCATCCCTGGGAAAAGTGCCTCCAGGAGTTCCAGCGTCAGAGAGCCTTGTCGCAGTACCGGACGGGTCTCATCAGCACACCCAAAACGGAAACAACGGCTCCCCCATCCTCAGGGCTGCGTATACATTCAACACACCGTGGACAGCGGAGGAAACGGGTTTTGCTTGCTGACCACTAGCTTCTGATGCTGATGCGATATGTAGCCTTTGATGTGACCCTGGAGGAGAGGAAGCCAGGAATTAGTTTACATTTTTGGATCAGAGTCCCGTCAAAGATGCTGGGTGATTTAATTAATCTGACATTAGCATTCTTCCCCAAGAGCAGCACAGTTCAGTTCAGTGGGAGGACAACGAATAGAAATAAATACAATCGACCCTCCGTATCCATGGTGGGTTTCACATTCGTGAATCCAACCAACTGCGGATTGAAAATATTTGGAAAAAAACAGACACACAAATGCATCTGTATTAAACACTTAGAGATGCTCTTCCAGGCCATGATTCCCTAAACAATGCAGTGTAACAACTCTCTAGAGTGCACTGAGTATTTTAAGTCACCTAGAGATAATTTACAGCACGCAGGAGGAATTGCATAGTTCATGTGCAAACACCACATCCTAACAGTGACTGGAGCACCTGTGAATTTTGCTATCCGAGGGGGCGTCAGAGAATCAACAGATACGGAGGGGACGTACCGACGGCAAAGGATATATAAATGGTAGGTGCGGTGGCTCAAGCCTGTAATCCCAGCACTTTGAGAGGCCGAGGTGGGTGGATCACCTGAGATTGCGAGTTTGAGACCAGCCTGACCAACATGGAGAAACCCTGTCTCTACTAAAAATACAAAATTAGCTGGACGTGGTGGCACATGCCTGTAATCCCAGCTACTCAGGAGGCTAAGGGAGAGGAATCGCTTGAACTTGGGAGGCGGAGGTTGTGGTGAGTCAAGATTGTGCCATTGCACTCTGGCCTGGGTAACAAGAGCGAGACTCCATCTCAAAAAAAAAAAAAAAAAGACAAACATACCAGTATCCATCCCCTCATGCTCCTAAGGCCCTGGTGAATGGTATTTCCTGGGCTAAAATTAGTTCTATCAAAAAAATACCTTCAACAAAACAAAAGGCCTTTTAACAATTTTAACACCCCCATACTGAAGCTTCAAATTCTGGGCTGAATCCTGCTATGAGCAGGAGCTTCAATGAAAACCAGGACTCACACACCATGTATATCAAGTTAGCCAGAATGCACTGGACTTCGTCAATGTCCACGTCCTCCACCTGCATGAATTTCAAGGCGACCAGAAAAGCATCCAGAGACAGCTGGTGTGTTTTCAGTAACAAATAGCTGGAAGAGGGGGAGAAGAGCACTGTGGTTACTGACAGGACGCAGCACTGTGAGTCAGCAGGGAAAAGGCAGCTTTTACTAAGCCCCTGCTCTCAAGCAGTGAACAAGTTCCCACCTATTAGATAAACTCGAAAATATACTCAAAGAACTATTAAGTCTAATTTCACTTTTCAATCTTAAAAAAGCCACTAGTACAAATTTTTAAATACTTTCTAAGTATTTCATTCATCTAAGGCGTGTTTTCACATTTTAATCTCCCCGAAATCAGGAAGCACCCGACAATGGGCTGTGTCTCCTGGATTCCGTGAAACAGGGTCCCTACTCTTGTGACGTGCTACCCACAGCTCCATACAAAGTCGGCCTCTGCCAGCAGTTTACCCAACTGAGATCCTGCTGGGAGGAGGCCTCAGAGGACGTGTGAGGTGAGGAAAGGAATGACGATCTCTGCATCTGCCTCTGTGGCAAGCGGGAATGGCTGGAAGGCTGGTAGGTTATGAATAAGGGAGGTGGGTAAGCGGGAGTGGCTGGAAGGCTGGTAGGTTATGAATAACGGAGGTGGGTAAGCGGGAGTGGCTGGAAGGCTGGTAGGTTATGAATAAGGGATGTGGGGTAAGCGGGAGTGGCTGGAAGGCTGGTAGGTTATGAATAAGGGAGGTGGGTAAGCGGGAGTGGCTGGAAGGCTGGTAGGTTATGAATAAGGGAGGTGGGTAAGCGGGAGTGGCTGGAAGGCTGGTAGGTTATGAATAAGGGAGGTGGGTAAGTGGCGAGTCCCACGTGCTCTGATGAAATGTGGGGCTGCAGCTGTCAGGGCTGATGTTTTCAAGTCTTCTCACACAGAACCTGCTCACCTTCCCGAGAAGTCCAGGCACGGCCCGAGCTACTCAACGTGTCTCCGCGCAAGGCCCCCAGGAGGCAGTGGGTGGAGGCTTCACTTCAGTCCGAACACGGGAAGGAAGATGATGGCCCCGCCCACACGGCGGCCTCCTCTTAGCCCGCAGCAGCCCTCGCCCTCTGACTGCTCTGCAGAGCGCCCCACTGGGAGCCCAACTGCGCAGGGGAAACGCTTACACTTTCTTAAAGAGGTTCCTGTAGGTGATGATCTTCAGCTTCTCGAGGATGAGGAAGATCCCACAGCGAATGAAGAAGGCCTCGTGCTTCGCCAGCGCCTCATGCAGCAGCAGCAGGTTGCCCTCGCTGGTGACGGGGCAGGCATGTCAGGGCGAGTTTCTCACACAGCGATCACATCAACTCTCACCGAGTTTGCATTTTTAAAAACCCCAAACAGAAAGGACAGCATACTCTACCTCACAGCTCTGGTTACTTCCGCAAACTGCATCAGGTGATACTTTTTCAGGAGCTCAACAGTGGGCATGTGACCCTAAGACAGAGTCAATTTTCCAGAATGAAAACGCTTTCGTTTTTGACAAAATTGTCTTTGATAAAAATTCACATCCAGGAATTAAGTTTTAGGAAAACTGCAACCTGAGTGAGTTTCTTAGAGCGTCCATGGATTAAACACACCACAGCATACTAGGAAAACAACACTGGTCTAGAAATCAGAACACCTGCGTACACTACAGTTTTGTCATTCCATGACTCCTGACCTTGATCTCGACCTTCTTACACCTCTCTGAATTTCTGTAACAGGAGGAGAGTGATAACTGAAGAAATGCCAGTATAAGCATGAGCTGTGGGAATGAGGAAGTAGCTTCCAGAAGAATCAGCTAAGAATTTGAAACTGGCTGTCTCTTAAGCAGGGTCAGAGCTGAGAAGGGCAGGGCCACATCAGCGCTTTTCCACCACAATCCATTCTGAACTGCGGCTTTAGCCACCTGCGTGTAATGCTTTTTTCATTAGTCAAGTAACTTACTAGTTATTTCAAGTATCAAAACTACATTTTGGTAACTAAATGAAATACCCACAGAGAGGCTGAAATGATGTTTTTCTTTCTTTGTGAACCCACTGCTTTTAATTTAGGTTTTAAGGGAGAAATACAAGTGACATGTGCTTGTTTTATTTTGTCACATGAATGTGAAACTCTTGACTTAAATACTTTCATGGGAAACGACACAGGGAAAGCTTTTCTAGAAGGATCGAGGCATAAAGCGTGAAGCCCCTGGTTGGGGTCACACACAGTGCCTGCTCCTTCTTTATTTTGGGGTGTGCTCACACACAGCTCAGACTGTGAATAACTACAGACTGCCTGCTAGGTTTTAAGAAACCTATCAGCTGTCAACTTCGTGAAAGCACCAGGATCTATAAACAAGGAGTAACAATCACTCACCAACAGCATTTTTACTGGAAGCAAATAGATCAGAATCATCCTTTTGTTCTTCTGACTGGAACGGTGGCAATGCTCAAAGGCAAACGACAGGTACTCCTCGGCTACAAAGAAGGCAGAGCCAGCACACGTGAGACCAACACACCTCGACTGTTCCGGGACCGTGTCACGCCCTTCATGCTCCATATTCTACCACTGTATCCCTGATTTAAAGGGCAAAACCCCTCCCTTTATTATCTCAAAAAATAGCAGCCCAGATTCATTTCTGTGATCAATGACTTTTCTTAAGTAAAATCCATAGCCCCAAATTCACCAGGAATTGCCTGCGAAGTCCTACTTAACAGAGGAAATCTGAAGAAACTAAATTCCACAGAGATTCTGATTTGCCTAAGGGCATCTGGCAAGCCATGATAACATTTTAAAAGTTTGACCCTGCTCAGATGATTTCTACATTCATGAAAAATATAAAGACATGTTAAAAATGTACCTGCACAATACATTTTAATCACTCATTATTAAACAGAATGGAAATAACTTAGTGAAACACCACCCTCCAGCTTAGCGTACAATTCAGGGATCAAAATCGCCACTTGCTTTAAAAAATTATCTTACTATTAATAATATATAACATATTAATTCTGTCCTGACAGGAATATTAAAAAAGGATTCTATTTCATATAAAACAGATTTGAATTTAATAGACTTCAAAACATGAAAACAATTCTACTTGTCAAGATTAATCCTGCAAGCTGCACACGACAGGCCTGCGAAGAGTTCAGCCCACGCTAAGGAGGAACCCTCAGAACAGGCAGGCTCCGGGGGAGCTGAGTCTTGTCCTGAGGCCGGAAAGCTGAAGGCAGAGGGAACAGTCAGGGGTTTCTGGACAATGATTCCACGTTTTCTCTAGGTGACAAGAAGAGGCCTTGCTAAGGCTGGATTTGGGTCATGTTTATGTAATTCTTCCTGAACAGAGATATTAAGTCCCAAATATAAGAGAATAGAGATGCTCAGAGGTGCAGAGGTCCTCCCTTATAGCAGAATGGGTCACCAGAAGCAGCAGGCCCTGGGTCTGGGTCGAGGCCGAGGGAACTCACGCCGAGACCCACTGTCTCTGCTCCTAAACCGTGTGGCCACATTGGCACAGTAAACATCCAGTCTGCACAGGGAGCGTGAATGCCGTGGGGCGAGAGTGTCTCTTCCAAACCACAAAGCCTTGCCTCACCAGGAGCCCTGTGGGGTTGAGACCAAGGAACAGGGATTCATCGAAAGCCTGCAATATCCCACCAGCTGCCAGCCTGACCTTTGTTACTGCCCAGGGTAATCTCAAATTCTCCTGGATGTGCAAAAAGTGCATTTTCTAAGAGTAAATGCAAGCGGAGATTTTTCTGCTATCTCTGAGGGAACTCTAGTCATTTTGCATTCAATAATATATGTCGGTTGGAGTCAAAAATATCTAGAGGAGTATAAATCTGTGAAATTAATAAATTAATGAAAGTATATTAACTGAGATACTCCAAATATTCTTACATAAATAATATAAAATCACAGGAAAGAAAATCACCACAATCTTTGCAGACATGGTATCCACTTAAATGCAATCAGAGCTCTAGGAATTCCTAGCAGTAAAATGGAAATCAAAATCTCTGAGAGCTACAAGGCAGAAGATCCATGGACCAGTGCTGGCTTTTTGGGGACACAGAATAGCTCAGTAATGTCAGAAAATCACACTCTCAATGGCTTTCTATTTCTTTTACGGTAAAATGAAAGGGTTGGATGACATAGACTTGAGCAAACTTTTTAGCTCTAAAGATGTCAGAAACTATGAATATGTTGCATCAATATTAACAATCATTTCTGGCTATGTCAGGTATTCAAAAATACCACTTAATGAATCCTAAGAAAAAAAATCAGTATCTTAATAAAATCCAAAAGAACATAAAAGCTTCTACCTTTATGCTTCATATTAAGAAAAAAAAAAGAGAGAAAGTCTAGAAAAGCTGTTCTTTAAAACCCTGGCATCTACCAGAAACCGTGGAAGGAAATGAAGAGTTGGTCTATATAAGCCCACAGAGTAAAAACAGAGCGTCCTCATGAAAGGGCTGTTATTTATCTTGCATTGCCTAAAGTTATGTTGCTTCATGTACCTAGGACTGTGTGCTCAACAAACAGCTGAAGAGTTTAAAGTCTGGTTTGAGTACAAGAGAGGAGATCACAGAGATCGATGCGATGAACAAAATTACAAAAAAAAGACACGACTGGTTTCCTGTGCTTGAGAAAGTTCCCAACGGAAACTGAGACGATCCCGTCAGGTGTAACAAAACACCGTGCAAGGCTGTTTAAACATGAGCTCTGACACCAGGTCCAAGGGCACATCCCCTGCTTCTAAGTCGTCTCCAGGTGGGATATTTAGGTCATAAATGAGTCGTTGAATAAATGTTGTCCTCATCTCCATTTTCCATGTCAACACAGCCAGCAGACATTACAGAGTCAAAAGGCAAACAGAGAAAACAATGATTTACATTCTCTTCCAAGAACAGTCACGCTTAGTTAACTCAGAGAGGACATGTGTGACGCCTGTGAGACTCCAGCAAGCACCTCAGAGACCAGGTGGATAAACAACCTCAACAGAATTCCCATTTAATTAGCTGTAGTGTCAAAATATATATATATGCTTACACAAATATTCTACCTTAAAAGTAAAATACAGTAATTGTGTTCTCTGAAACTGTATTATTCAAAGTTGTTCAGAATGCAGTGCCTTATTTAAAATACTGAGAAAAAAAGATTAGCAACGCACCTTGCTTAAAGTCACTGTCAAACATGGCCTTGCGCCCAACGTAGTATTTGTATGTGACTCTCTGTGCAGTGCTGTAATCGTCTTTCAGGTTCGAGCTGTCAATCGCTCTAATTAGGGGTTTACATAAATGCAGTTTGTTGATCTATAATGAATAACAATCCATTTAAAATATTTAAAAACAAAAACAGGTGGTAAAACCAACTAAATACGTCTCCTTAAAATGCAAATTACAAAACCTATTATATCATTACAGTTATTTGTTTAATAATAAAACCAAAACAGAAAGCAACCAGCATAGACGACAGACACTCGACACTCGCCCTGGGAGGCTCTGGGAAGCCCTTCCAGGGGGGCACGGCCCTGCAGGAGCCTGCGCTTGTGCAGCGCTGGCAGGAAGGTGGGAGGCTCTACAGCAGTGAAGGCCCTGGACAGAAGGCACACGTCCCAGCTGCTGACACATGACGGGCTGCTCTTCATCTGCCTGACTTGATGTGGCAATGGTTTCTTTATCCATCCGTCCACCTATATGCCTGTTTTTCCATAGTTAGTTATGACCACAGAAGACAAAAGGCTCCAGAGTGAAACCACCTGCGCTGAAAGCCTAATTCCACCACACCAGGCCAGCTCTTCACACACAGGTGCCTTCCTTTCCCTGGGGCTGGGAGCACTCACCTCAGAGGGTTGAGCTGTCAACAGGACGGCATTTGTAAAGCATTCAGAATAGTGCCCTGCACCTAGTAGGCATTCACCAAATGTTGGCTATTGGGACTAAGAATATGGTTGTGATCATTTCCTGAGCAACGCCAGCGTGGCTAGCTCATCACACATGACATGTGGGAGGCCAAGGAGAATGGAACATGACAGAGATGTCAAGCATTCAAACAGAAGCGCACCTTGAAGTAGATTTTAAACAGCTGATTCACCAGAAACAGCATGCCCCACTTCTTGGAGTCCTCTATACCAGCGCGGCTACGGGGAAATAATTTTCTTAAAGTTACATAGGAAATAAAGTGTTATTTGTAAACCACAAAATAAAATGCCTAAACAAATTAACATCTTGACGTAAAGTCCCAAAGCTCAAGTCATATTCATCAAACAAAATAATGAGAAAAGATGTCTTACCTGATGGGTAAAAATGAAAAGAAAAGCAAACCAGGAAAATCCCCATTCACTACCTGAGTAACACACTCCCTCCACAGCACCAGCTAAAAACTGCCTAATTTGCAGCAACAATGTGTAAAAGTTAATTGTTATAAACCATTCATGAAAAATGGAAAAACAGGGCTTGGTGGTGCATGCCTGTAATCTCAGCTACTCAGGAGGCTGAGGCAGGAGAATCACTTGAACCCAGGAGGCAGAGGTTGCAGTGAGCTGAGATTGGGCCAATGCACTCCAGCCTGGGTGACTCCGTCTCAAAAAAAAAAGAAAAATGGAAAAATACAACAAAACAAACCAGAAAATCACACAGAGGGTAAGTCCCACCAAGGAAGACACATTTACCTGAAGTCACCAAAGAGGCAGAAGTGATCCACAGTGGAACAAATCCAGCCAGCAGAAAGGCCCTGCCCAAAATGAGGGATGAGGGAAGTTTCTGGGGTGACAATAATGTCCTATACCTCAACAGCAAACATACAGATAATACTGTAGGTAGTTCACTGGATGTAAATTTTACCTTGAAAGACTGAAAAACAGAAACTGAAGCACTTAGGGGAGAATATACCACTGTCCGCCATTATCTTGGAAATAGTCACGCGTTACAGAACATTTCAGTCAACTACAGGCCACGTGTGGGATGGGGTCCTGCAGATTCTCAGGCTGTATTTTTACTGCACCTTTCCTGTGTTTAGATACGTTAGACACACAGATTCCCCACTGCACTGCAGTTGCCTATAGCACTCAGCGCGGCAGGCGCTGCTCTTGCTCCCCGTAGCCTGGGAGCCGCAGGCTACGCCACACAGTGTGGTGTGTAGCAGGCCACGCCATCTAGGTTTGTGCACGCACACTCTGGTGTTAACGCCTAAAGTCAAGGCACAAAAATATAATAAAAGTGCCCAGTATGGAAAACAAGCAGGTGGTTCACAAGCCAGAGAACATAAAATTACTCTTAAAAGACCAAAGTGTGTCTATACAGAAACACTGAAAATAATATAAAAATACAACTTTAAAATATCAAAGCCTGTTTTATAACTGCCCGTGAGCTACTCTAACCAGCTCTTTTGTGTGGCTTTTATCACTACCTAGGTGTAGAACTGCAAACAAGATTCTCTCAAGGTTTCACTTTCCTCATCTGAAGACGAAAACAAATAATACTGTTCCATGACTTCAAAGGGTTACGGAAAAGCCGAAGGAAACACCCCCACACAAGTACTCTGTAGCTCACGTAAATGCCACATGTATGGCAGCAACCTAGCTGCGCTGGCACCAGGGACAGTTCCCTCTATTGGAGACATGTGACAAAAGCAAACCCCAAGGGGAAAGAGATGTCACTGGGGATTTCCCTCTATCTTCTGAGTGTCCCTCTCAGAGTGGAACTGCGGGGTCACACGGTAACTCTGCGTTTAACTGAGGAACCGCCGTCCCGTTTCTGCACAGCAGCTGCACTGTTTGTTCCCTGGCAGTGTGTACCAGGCTCCAGTCCCTCCGCGCCCTTGCTGCCGCTGCCTGTCTTCTCATTACAGTCATCCCACAGGGTGTGGGGTGGCAGCTCTTGGTGGTTCTGATTTGCATTTCAAGTGACTGACGCATTAGTCATTGGTGACTAGTGATGAGCATCTTTTCATGCACTTACTGGCCATTTGTGTATTTTGTTTGGAAGGTTTTTCAAATTCTTTAACCATTTTAAAATTGGATTGTTTGTCTTTTTACTGTTGAGTTGTAATAATTCTTTATAGATTCTGAATATTAGGTCCTTATCACATATATTATTTGCAAATATTTTTTTCCTAGCTTATGGTTGTTTTTTACTTTTTTTGATAATGTCCTTTGAAATCTAAAGTTTTTTATTTTGAAGTTCAATTTATTTTTTCCTTTGGCTGCTTATGCTTTTGGTGTCATATCTGAAGAAGCCACTGCCCGATCAAACGTCACGCAGATCGCGGCTGTGCAGGAATAGACAAGCAGAATTTCAAGTATTCACCTAAGAAACACTGAGCTCCCGTGGTGCAAGGAGCGCTAGTGATGGAGAAGACCCACGCACTTGCCATCAAACACACAGCACCTACACGGTCATCGAATCACCCAATAAATGCAGTGGAAGGAATTTTATAAAAGGAGAATCTGATCCACCGTGAAGTCCAGCAGCAAGAGCTCTAGAGAAGGCAGAGACCTTCAAAACCAGCCAGCAGTGGAGGAGAACCTCGGCCTCAGTGGGAAAGTGCCATGGCACAGCAAGGACTTTTCCACTGTCCAGCCTTGGAAGGAACGTTCTGAAGAGAGGCTGTGTAGGGAGGCCATGTTACCCCACAGCACTGCACATCCTACAGGCTTGGCCGAACAGCTGCACAGCTGACACTCTGCTTATCTTCAGCAACAGAATGCCTGAGGTCAGAGGCTCCCCTTTCGGTTAAACCAGCTAAGACCAGCAGGACACAAAGCAGAGGTCTACCTGGCCTTTGCAGGGCCTCCAAACTTCATGACAATCTCATTTGCATGCTCAGGGACACTCCCACCAGTGCCACAACAGTTGACAATCACCATGACAGTGATGGGAACAAGCCATAAGGACAAAAAGGTGGCAGTAATTCAGCTCCCAGAAGTCTACTGCCCATTTCCAGAAAAGCCATGAACACTGCTCCCCTTGCTTTGAATGTCAACTTCGTCATTAAAGAAACCCTGCATTTCAATCCCCTCGCCCTTCTTGAGTAGAGAAGTCGATCTGTGAGCCACACTCCCGCTTCTTCATTCCTTGGCCTTCACATACAGCTTGTTCTGCTCAGCACTTACTTTTGGCTTGTGGACTGGATCTATGACACCCAACAGCAAAAGTTCCCGTCTTTTGAGGCCACCGAGTTTATCGGCAGCAGACACAGTTCGGGAAAAGAGGTGCTAGGCTACTGCTATGGTTCAGATGTGGTTTTTGGCCCCATCACGCCTCATGTTAAAACCTGATCCCCACTGTTGGAGGTGGAGCCTAATGGAGGTTTTTGGGTCACGGGGGCGGACCCCCTCATGAATGGCTTGGTGCCGTCCTTGCCATAAGGCATGAGTTCTCACTCTGAGCTCCTGTGAGTGTTCCCAGACAGCTGGTTTGGAAGAGCCTGATGCCTCCCCTTCTATCTCCTGCCATGGGGTGGGCTTCTCTTCACCTTCCTGCCGGAGTGGAAGCAGCCTGAGGCCTCACCAGAAGCAGATACCAGGACCATGCTTCTTGTGCCACCCCGCAGAACTGTGAGCCAAACAGATCTCTTCTCTGACTTCCCCAGCCTCAGGTATTCCTTTACAGCAACGCAAGAGGACTAAAACAACTCCTCTCCGGAAACAACAGCTTCTTTGTTTATTTACACATGGGCACCTTTGATAATGTTTCTTTGCTTTAAAATGTCCTAAATCTCATAAATAAACGTGGTTATAAAACGGGTGAAGAGATGGGAGCTTTAGGATAAAAAAATGGAAACTCTAAAGTAAAATCAGATGGAAAGCTGAGAATTAAAAATAAATAACGGCACATAAGATCAGTCACCTTGAAAGCAAGTCAGTACAAATTACCCAAAATGAAGGAGAGGGGAAAAAAAAAAGAAAAGATTGAAGCCTGGTGCAGTGGCTCACACCTGTAATCCCAGCACTCTGGGAGGCTGAGACAGGTGGATCACTTGAGGTCAGAAGTTCAAGGCCAGCCTGGCCAACATGGTGAAACCCATCTCTACTAAAAATACAAAAATTAGCCGGAAATGGTGGCAGGTGCCTGTAATCCCAGCTACTCAGGAGGCTGAGGCAGTAGAATGGCCCGGGAAGAGGAGGTTGCAGTGAGCTGAGATGGTGCCACTGCATTCCAGCCTGGACAAGAGAGCAAGACTCTGTCTCCAAAAAAAAAAAAAAAAAGGTTAAAAATAAGAGTAACCGTGGCCTGTGTGGATATCATGCATGTAACACACATGTAACACACATGTAACACACATGCAGGTGAAATCCCAGGAGAGGAGACAAAATGGGGCCAAAAGTAGTTGAAGAAAGACTGTAAAAAAATAAAATTTTAAAAACATCCGGGAAGCCCAATGAATCCTAAACAGGAGAAATCAAAGGAAAAGAAAAAGGCAACTGTGTCCATCAGAGCCAAATTACTGAATGCCAATGATAAAGAGAAAATAATAGCCAGAGGAGAAAGACCTGTTCTACATGGGGAACCATGGCAGGGACTCATCAGAAGCAAAGGAAACCAGATGGAATGACGTTTTTAAAGTACCAAAAGGAAAAAAACACAGTCAACCCACAAGACTCCATCCAGCAAAAGGAGTCTTTAAAAAGGAAGATAATCAGTGCTGCTCCTTCACTGGTAAAAAGAGAAAATGTCTTAAAAAAAAAATACAGTTTCAGAAAACTGAAAGCCTAGAGAATTTACTGCCCACAGACCCTCAGCAAATGCAAATGCTGAAGTAAGTGCTTCAGGAAAGGGAAATGGCAGCAGACGGAAACTGGGACCTGCAGAGGCACTCTAGGCATGGTCAAATGCGGGCAAATGAAAAGACTCTTTTTTCCCTGAGCTCTTCTTTCCTTTACAAAACAATTAACTTTCCAAAGCAAAAATAACGATGGTTGTGGGATTATGTGTAGAAATAAAATACATTATCAACAATAAACACAGGCCAGAAAGGGGTGAACACTGCAATACAGAACATGACCGACAGCGTCTTGTGTTCCTCAAGTCCTTACTCACGTGTCGCTGGCACAGACCCGGAAACAGCTCATCAGTAACTCTGCTGCTTTTTCTAACATGTCCCCAACTTTGCTTTTTCCTTTCTTTACCAACTGCTGATCTGCCTAAGAAAATATAAAAACATTTATTTTATTTTTCCGAGGCAAGGTCTTGCTGTGTTGCCCAGGCCGGACGCAGTGGCACAGTCACACCTCACTGCAGCCTCAACCTCCTGGGCTGCACCAATCCTCTCACCTCAGCCTCCTGAGGAGGTGGAACCAGGGGAACCAGACACCACCAGGCCTGGCTAGTTTGGGGGTTTTTAATTTTAATTATTTTTTTTTGCGGGGTCGGGGGGAGAGATAGGGGCTCACTTTGTTGTTCTGACTGATCCTGAGCTTCTGGCTCCACGTAATGCTCCCACCTTGGCCTCCCAAAGTGTTGGGATTACAGGCGTGAGCCACTGTGCCCAGCCAAAACATTTATTTCTTAAAGTAAAAAATGGATACAATTAAGAGTCAAAGTCTCAAAGGATTCTGGAGAAATCAGCTAGCATGTACCATAATATTTTAAAAAATGGAGTATTCTATATTATTCCAATTCTTCCACAAACCAAATCTTTCTTCATTAATTCAGGTCAGTCACCAATTTTTCAAACCTGCACTACATATGTTAATATGCTACTAAGCTTTCTCTTACTTAGTCCCTGAAGTTGGCTAGTCAAAATGCTTGAAATAAAAACGTGTAACAAATATTAAAGGCATCACTGAGTTTGACTTTTCCGTTGCATTTAGGAGGATGGCCTTGGTTAAAGAAGAAAGAACCTGTTTCTCCCACTGTGTTCTCCACAAACCTGAGGCCTACAACAGGTTTGCAGATGACCCACACACAGCGCAAACTATATTTACGACAACACTGAGCCATTATGGCGTTTTTTTACTGTATTAACATTTGCACTGATGGTGCAAAAACAGCAATACGTAAAAAGCTGGAGTGCTCTCACTGGCACCAACTACAAGACCATCACGCTCTTAAACACCAGACACTTGCAATCAATCAATCAACAACCCAATACAATTCGTTTCCCTTTATGTCCTTGATGGGCCAAGCACAGTGGTTCTCACCTGTAATCCCAGCACTTTTGGGAAGCCAAGGTGGAGACCAACCTGGGCAACCTGGCAAGAATCTGTCTTTATGAAAAATTTTAAAATTAGCCTGATATCATGGCATACGCCTGCAGTCCCAGCTACTCGGGACACTGAGGTGGGAGGCTTCAGCCCAGGAACTCGAGCCTGCAGTGATCTGTGACTGCACCATTGCACTTCAGCTTGAGTGGCAGAGCAGGACCATCTCTAAACAGGTAAATAAAATGTTCTTGATAATGCAGCAAATATGAACTTTCTTAAATCTTGGTCCCTGAGCACACATATTTTAGATATTCTTTGTGATGAAATGAGAAGCATGCAGCAGTTCTGGTGCACACGGTAGCTCATGACTGTTTATGGACAAGCTCTGGGCAGCTGTCTGAGCTGTGAGCTGGACTAGCTGCTTCTTATGGAACAGAAAATTGACAGGCAAGCACAGCTACCCAGCCTTGAGCATCTGGCAGACCATGTTCTCCAAATTAATGAAACAAATCTGTCACTTCTAAGCAAACAACTGATGGTACTGGTTGCCAATGACAACATTTGTGCTTTCAAGAAAAATCAGAATTCTGGGAAACTTTTATCAACCACCATGAGCTTGGCACTTTCTCCTTACTCCTTACTCCAAGACTTTTCCGATGAGGTCCCTGGAGATGTTAAGAAAGGTAGGGGCTTGGGGGTCGGGTTTTTAACAGTGGTGCGCCAACACTTGGGAGCTGCTGCATGGCTCAGTAAGCCAACATTCTCCAAATGGCCTGCTACGGTCCGAATGTTTGTGTCCCCCTCCAAGACTCATGCCGAAATCCTAACCCTCAAGGTGATGGTGTTTGGAAGAGGGGCCTTTAGGAGGTGATGAGGTCATGAAGGTGAAGCTGTCATGAATGGGATTGGTGCCCTCATAAAAGAGACCCCAGAGAGATCCCTTGCCCCACCTACCACATGCTGACACAGCAAGAAGATGCTATGAGCCAGGGAGCAGCCCTCATCAGACACTGAATCTGCTGGTGACTTGATCTGGGACCTCCCTGCCTCCAGAACTGTGAAACATCAATGTTTGCTGTTTACAAGCCACCCAGTTTACAGTGTTTTGCTGGAGCAGCCCAAATGGACTAAATATGACTAACGCAAAATACGACAAAATCCATTCAAAGTGCTCTGGGCAGACCAGTGGATCTTAGTGCAGAGGTAGAAGTTTATGGTACACTTCAGAGGCCACAGCGTAACTGGCCTTTCAAAACAACTGCTTCTTGGAGGTTTGGTATACAGAGTCAAAGAAGAATCATCTCAGTGGTCTGGAAAGCCTATCACAATATTCCCCTCTTTTCCATTTACATCTTTGTGAGGCCAGAATGTCTTGAAATACTTTATTCCAAGCAGTATACTGCAACAGAGTGAGTGCAGAAGCGGGTAAGAGGACCACATGGCTTCTGCTCAACTCGACATCAAGGAGGTCAAAAGTGATGCGACACCACTTTTCTTAGTATTTTGTTTTGGAAATATAGTTATTTTTTATTTAAAAACTTATGTTACATGTAAAAGGTTTATTATTGTTGCTTTAAAATGAATATTGAAAAATCTTCTCTAATTAAAATTTATAATACAGTAAATATAAACAGATAAAAATAAAAGCTCTCTGGGGTCTTCAGTATACTTTTCAGCTCTAAAATTTCCATTTGGTTCTTCTCTGTGTCTCCTGTTTCCTTGCTGAGCCTTTAAATGTTTTCATTCGTTTCAAGCATGTGCTTAATTGCTTGCTGAATCATTCTTACAGGGCTGTTTAAAATTCTTGTCAGATAATTCCAACAGCTGTGCAATCTCAGCATTGGTGTCTTCTGCTGAGTATTTTTTCTCATTCGAAATCTTAAAAGTTGAGATTTTTCCTGGTAATCAGTGTCATTAAATCCTGAACATTTGGGGCATTATGTGACAAGACTACAGACCTTATTCATCTTGCTTTTAGCAGGCCTCACCATGCAAGTAGAGAAACAGGGGCATCCCCCTTTGCCACTGAGTAGGGGGAGACCCAGGTCCCCTGCGCAGCCTCTGACATCAACCTGGTGGGAAGGGGACTAGCTCCTCATTACTGCTAGCCCAGGGTGGAGGTCCTGGGCCACCCCCAGCCTGCACCACTTTGCTGATGCGCTAGGAGGGACCTGCTGACTTTTTTGTGCCTAACACTGGAGTGAAGCAGTGACGGTCAGAGTTCTGTCTTGCTGGACTGTCTTCCCAGCCTCCTGGATTCCTTGGGGCTTTTTGTCTCTGCCTGATGGTGAAAGACTTCAGGATTCTAAGGCACCCAGTCCAGGACAGACAGAGGCAAAAAAGAAACCCGGGGGACTCCCTACATGTGACTCTGAGTGCCCCACTCCCGTCTTCTCTCCACCTCCCAGAGCCATGCTGGCCTGACAATTCCCAAGGTTTTAACTGTTTTTAGCAGGCGCAGTAGGGAGAGATCTACTGTATCCTGCCTGGAACTGGAGTCATCAACCATTTCTAAAACTGTAAAGGGGTTGTCCTAAGACCAAAAAGTTGACAAATGCTGCTCCATAATGGGAGCTTCTGTGGGTCCCCCAAGGGGAGTCACCTCCATAAAACCCAGGATCTCCCCCTCACCCCAGGAAGCCCCTTGCTACTGCCCAAATCTATATGAAGCTGAATTCTTTTTCGGCGGGGAGCAGGCCACATCTGAAGGGTAGAAGAGACACAGAATAGCTCATATGTTATTGTTCCACTCATCTTACAAAAATAACACATACCATAAATGGTTAACCACAGACTGAAACCTCTCCCTCTATACGAACAGCGTGGAAATCTGAGCAAATGTTTATTTAAATCTCTGTTAACCCAGAAAAAATAGTCAATATCTGTTCTTTGCTCCCTATACTAGACACATCTCAACCCCCGTCTACCCCTCAAAAGTTTTGGGAAAAATAACATGAAATTAAACAACAGTCACCAGGTTTTAGTTTTAAAGCAATAACGACAGCAAATTAAACTTACATTATTGGCAAACACTCGAAGGTCAAGCGTGACTGCATACATGACAGGCAGAGCCCTAAGTGCACAAGGAAACGTGTGAGGGGCTGTGAGGCACAAGATTCCATCCCAGAGGTCACCCAGGGCTACTATCCACAATGGGGTCCACATTTTTCCAAACCTCTGACAGGTGCCTGCTTCCTCACCCTCCGTCCAGGTGGGCTGCAGGCCCCAAACTTCCTGATCATCCTGGGGCCCCACACTGCGGGGCTCCACAGCCCTGTCCCCAACCCTGTCAGAAGACCCAGCCCTGTTTCAGCTCCGGGCTCCCAGGATATCCTCCTCCCCTCAGCTTCCCACCAGGATCCAAACAGCGCCACTAAAAAATAAGTGGTTTGGTCAGATTTCCTAACAGGAACCAGAATATGTAATACACAAAATGTCACAAAACTTTTACAGCCAACTGGCAAAACTGGACTGTTTTCATGCGCGAGCTTTCACATTAAAAGAGAAAAGGGTGGGTTTGTTTGTTTGCAAAAGGCCTTTGGTTATTTTAGCATAAACAAATTTCAGCATTTACCTACAGTTTGTTAATAAATCATAAAATTAAGAATCTATTTGAATCGGTTTCGCAAGGCATTTAAAAATGCCACCGTTACCATGTATCAGAACACCCCAAATGGACTGTAGTTGGTCCACCTCTTTATCCGATGTTTAAAATCAAAAGCAAGTTCAAAATTGACAACTGAAGGAAAAAGCAGTATTTAATAAATATCTGGGGAAATGGACATCTGAAATAAAAATAATACTATATTTATACACACACACTCCAAACAATGTGGCTGATCTACAATTAAAGCTTACTCGATTTATAACTCCACTATCTGTGTAGACATTACCATATGTCAACACACTGATATTAAATATCCACATGGAAAAAATACAATACATATATTTAAAGCAAATTTGTAAAAAGATTCCGCTAAAAAAATTGCCATTTGCTAATCTCCAGCTGTTTCTGTTCACACTTACCAGTTTTCTTCTTTGTGCGCCTGGAATGCTCGACAGAATGACGTACTGTATTAAGGAAGATATGGCACATAAAGTTCAAATAATGCTACGTAGAATAAAAGGAATAAGACCCTAAATGTTAAGGAATGTAGCTCACCCTTTAGCAGATTGTGTATTACAACAGCAATAAGTTCTTGAAGGAAAAAACAAGGTATAAACTCACATTACAAATATCTGTATCTTAGTAGGTTCAAGTATACTAAATATATTTATTTCATATATACTGTCTCTTAAATAAAAAAGATTTTTTAAATCAGCAGTTTCAAATGTTTTGTTTGGTTTCTCTGAGCCCAGAAGATCATGAGTCATATTTAAGGCTTTAGAATCTGTAGCATACAGTTGATTTTATCACCTACAGAATTCCTGAATTCCAAGGAGACTGTTAGCAAGTAGCCCAACTCTCTTCTGTGTATATTTAAACAAGGGGATTAAAAAGAAAAGACAATCATCTAGAGATACATACAAATCCTTAGAACACTGACTGATTCAGGCCTGAACTAAAGATACTCATTAAGTGACAGGTACAAACCGGCCTGATTTAAGGTCTCTAGCTGCCACAATTCAATGCTGACGTGTATCTGAGTTCACTCTTGTCCACCTCTGCCTGAACTCTGGCATTTCTGCTATTTCACCAACAGGACTTAACCAATCCCTGTAATTATACTTACTACCTTACTAAGGGCAACGAAACAGTCTTCTTCTCAACAGAATTAAATACGGTCCTTCCTCTTAAGCAGTGTTCTTCCTTACTAAGTGGCTGCATGAGTCTTAAGATCTATGCTAAATTTAAGTACCCAAATGAAACAGCTGAAATGAGTTTCTCTTCCAAAACCCTGTCGTTCCTTTCTAACTGCAGAAGTGAGTGACTGGCCCAATGTTTCCAGGTCTCAAGTCCCACATAACCCACTGCATGTGTTCTACGCTGGACAGCTGCCACAAGTGACAAAGGATATTGGACTATCACAGTCTGGCACTTGTATGCCTCTATGAAGTCATGGTTCCCCACTGCGTATGTGCACCTGGAAAAGAAACACACTTTCACACAATAAAAACCTAGACACTAGTTATGCCATACACACAGCTCACTTCACTGCACTGGTCCCAGTGGTCCTGGGATGAAAGCTGCTGGTCCTCCTTGGCAGGTGATAAAGGGTGAAGGAAGAAACACACAAATGACTGAACACAAACAGGTGAGTATAAGATGAAGTGTGGGCCGGGGTGCGGTGGCTCTCACCTGTAATCCCAGCACTTTGGGAGGCTGAGGTGGGTGGATCACAAGGTCAGGAGTTCAAGACCAGCCTGATCAAAATGGAGAAAGCCCATCTCTACTAAAAATACAAAATTAGCCAGACGTGGTGGCACATGCCTGTAATCCCAGCTACTCAAGAGGCTGAGACAGGAGAATCGCTCGAACCTAGGAGGAGGAGGAGGTTGCAGTGAGCTGAGATCATGCCATTCCATTCCAGCCTGGGTGAAAAATCAGTCTCAAAAAACAATAAAAATAAAAAAAGATGAAATCCCCACAGTAAGTTTTGAGACTCTTCTTTCAAGTCCTAGAAGGACCTAGCTCCAGCAGTTTTATGAGTAACACATTATCAGTATGACCGTTCCACACTATCAGAGGCTGACAATGACATTCAAACTGGATTCCCAGCTGAGTAATGTCAGTATTAGTTCATCGCCAAATCTGCAGCCCATCGCACACTGCACAGAGCTAGGAAATCACGGTGCTTTGTACTACAAGGAATACGGTGTTGCCCCAACTCTTCCAAAGACCCTGCAGGGTTCACAGGGCGGTCCTGCTGACAGACCGTACCCTGGCCCTGTAGCCCACGCTGCTCTGAAAGACAGTAACCAAATCTCACAAGGACACAATCTCCTGCCTGAATTGATCCCTTAGGGCTAAAACAGTAGATATGGAGTGTATGTAAAAAGTAGCATTGTTTGCTTTGCTCAACTCTAGTTTCTTTCCCAGTAAGGTAAAGAGGTTCAAAAACAGACATATTTCCATGAAAAGGGTAAGTTAATGGTTAGGTTCCATACTCTACTAAAAAGACCACTATCCAGTCACTATGGTAAATATTACGTGATTTTAAAAATAGTATTATACAACCGATGTAAAAACTTTTCACAGGCTTTATCAAAGTGAAATTACAAATGCATTTTCCTACTTTTTCAAAGTCAATTATCCGTTTCAAGCATAAGGTAATGCAAGATAGAATCCCCAGTCAGTTCAGCAATTTCCAGATATGTGTGTTTTCCTTCCTCCCTAACAGATTACCTTAAATGAGCTGCAAACATTTCATCATAAGGGGGTTCCAAGACTTGTTGACACTTCTCCTCTGGAGAGGCCATCTGATTTTAAAAAAGAAAAATGGCAAAAGTAAAATTAATAGGCACAGAAATAATGCAACATATAGAAAGAAAGATTTAAACCTCTGTTTCAAGAGAATTTATACTTTATAGTTCACAGTAACACTTTACATTTAAAACTCTAAACAGAAGGTTCAGGCCGTGAGCAGTGGCTCATTCCTGTAATCCCAGCACTTTGAGGAGGCCGGGGCAGGCAGATCACTTGAGGCCAGGAGTTCGAGACCAGCCTGTTTCTACAAAAAAAATCATAATAATTAGGCTGGGCACGGTGGCTCACACCTGTAATCCCTGCACTTTGGGAAGCCGAGGTGGGCAGATCACAAGGTCAGGAGATCGAGACCATCCTGGCTAACGCGGTGAAACCTCGTCTCTACTAAAAATACAAAAATTAGCTAGGTGTGGTGGTGTGTGCCTGTAGTCTCAGCTACTTGGGAGGCTGAAGCTGGAGAATCCCTGAACCCGGGAGGCGGAGGTTGCAGTGAGCCGAGATTGTGCCACTGCACTCCAGCGTGGGTGACAGAGTGAGACTTCACCTCAATTAAAAAAAAAAATTACAAAAATTAGCCAGGTGTGGTGGTGAACACCAGTAATCCAGCTACTTGGGAGGCTGAGGCACAAGAATTGCTTGAACCTGGGAGGTGGAGGTTGCAGTGAGCCAAGATCGTGCCACTGCACTCCAGCCTGAGTGACCAGAGAGAGAACTGTCTCATAAATAAATAAATTAATGGTTCACTACTTCAATAAATATTTATCATTATTTTAGGGGAACAAGCCCATGAATATAATTTAGTGTTACCTTCTGCAACATAGAAAATATTCTAGGCACTTTCATGTATATTTTAGTATTTAATAGCCAGTCAGTCAATAAATAAGTAACTATCATGTTTATTGTTAGGCAACTATCATGGGTTTAGTAAGTGAGGCATAGAGGGCCTTCCGTGAGGTCTAATGAGTTACAGATGGTGCCACGTTAGGAATCACCCTTCTCAGCCTCCTGGTGAGAGCACCACTCTCATCTCCTGGGCTAGTTTAGACATTTCTAAGTTTTCTTCTCCGCTCAACTTTAAGATAATCTGAACAACTGAACAGATGACGGGTAACTCTGCCAACTTGACTGGCCGCGGAGTGCCCAGACAATGTAATTTACGGGAGTGTCTGAGAGGGTGTTTCTGGACGAGACTGGCAGTTGTACTGGTAGACTCAGGAAAGCAGACGTCCCTCCTCAGTGTGGACGGGCAATGACCAATCTGTTGAGGGCTTGAATAGAACAAGAGGTAGTGGAAGGAAGAATGTACTCCTTCTAGGGACTTCTCGACCTCTATAATCAGAGGACCCAGTTCCTCACACTAAACCTGTATAAATATCAACATATCCCATTGGCCCTGTTTCTCTGGAGAACCCGGACTAACACACGATACATGAGAGCACACTGAGGTTTTTTTACAAAAGCAATGAGCCCATGCTGATATGGTGGAGAGAAGAAAGACACTATCAGAAAAATCACCATTCTATAGTCCCCCGGTAACGAAACCACTGTAAGAAAGGTTAGTGGGGAGGGTTACAATGAAGGAATCCGTCTCAGATTGCAAATAGGACAGTATGTGTCCTCTCATGTGATATGATACAAAGCCCACGGCACCCACCATGGGGTGCTCTGCAAAGGCAAGCCTGGTCTCACCGAGTCTCCAGCACTCGCCCCTACTCAGAGCAATGGTTTTCAACACTGTCTACACGCAGAATCACCTGGATAACTCTATTAAAAACAAAAACAACAAGCCTGCCGCTACTGTAGAGAATGACTTACCTGGTCTGAGTTGCAGTCTGTACACCACCAAACATAATCCCCAATAGATAAGCCCATTTTTCTTCCAAAAGAAAAATGCTGCGCCCAGTAGGAATGCACTCCAATATGATAATGGGTGTCAATAAGGAAACAGAGCTTTACAAAATGCCCACAAGATTTTCTACAGAAAATACTGCTTTATATCATCTATGCCACAGATGACACAGAAACTCCATGGACAACCCCAGGCTGGGTCTTGGCTTGCCGGTCTTTCTAAGGACTGAAATGGGAGACACCTGTAGTGCATGACGTCCATGGGGCTTTGGGGACGCACAGGCCTGGATAGAGTCAAATCACCACCACCTCACTTCTCCAAACCTCAGAGAGTTCTGGAGGAATCAAACCCAGGGGCGAGAGGTCCACACACTACAGTGTACCTACACAGTCAGTGCTCCATAAATAAATAGGAATTACATATATCATAAAGAAACTTTAAAAATTTCAAACAAAGAGTGACAATATTGGTTTTCTTCTTACTCAAATTCTACACTTCTCTTAGGAAATGATTACCCTGTGATTATCTGCAGACACCTGCGTGCACAGCTCTTTTACCTACTTGGAGTCGTGGGTTTGCAACATGAGGATGTTTAAAAGACACCAGCTCCGCACAAGATGCTCCGTCTCTGGTGTCAATGGCTTCATACACCTGAAACATTTGAAAGGGAAACCTAAGTAGAAAATAAAATATTCTGTTCTAATAGAACCTACAATATACTGTATGCCTCACAGGGGAGAATTCATCTTCCCCTACTTTGAAAGGAGACAGAATAATCCAAATGTAACCGGTCACTACTCTCTGCAGCGGGTAAACAATAACTTCAGTTCAAAATGGGATGTTCCTGGCTGGCTCAGGCCTGTAATCCCAGCATTTTGTGAGGCTGAGGGAGGATTGCTTGAGGCCAGGAGTTTGAGACCATCCTGAGAAACACAGCAAAACCCGTCTCTTTAAAACGAACAAACTAACAAAAACAGATGTTCTTAAAGCAAAAAAAACAAGTCAAGCAAATAAGTCAGCGGTTTATCACGCGGCTCTTCATAAAGGTGAACCATTCTAGTTTTACTTGATCGCATTAATATGTCTGAAAATCCAATTATACAGTTTATGAAAAATAAACCAGTTTAAAAACCACACATATCCAAAATTCAAAAAGCTTCCACCCAACCTAAACATAAAAGGGAAATGGAAATAGCTGGGCATGGTGGCCCACGCTTTTAATCCTAGCACTTTGGGAGGCCAAGGCAGGTGGATCATGAGGTCAGCAGATCGAGACCACCCTGGCCAACATGGTGAAACCCCATCTCTACTAAAACACAAAAAAAATTAGCCAGGCGTGGTGGTCCACACCTGTAGTCCCAGCTACTTGGGAGGCTGAGGCAGGAGAATCACTTGAACTTGGGAGGCGGAGGCTGCAGTGAGCCGAGAGCGCACCACTGCACTCCAGCCAGCCTGGTGACAGAGCAAGTCTCCGTCTCCAAAAAAAAAAAAAAAAGGGAAATGAAAATAGCTAAACAGATTGTCACATTCATACAATGGGATACCCGGCTACTGTTAAAAAGAATAAAATAGGTCTATATGCAATAACATGAGAAAATGTCCACAATCGGTGATTAAAACAAAGTTAACTGCAGGAAAACTGTGTAACTTGACTTGGGAGAAAAACGAACAGAAAAATCACGTACAACATGTAAGCAGAGGAAAGAACGAGGGCCCGTACCACACCACGCCAGCTGACTATGCAGACCGTGGGGGCGGGGGCTGGGAGACCCGAGGGCCTTTTGCCCTATCTAGCTCCTGCCGCAACAGACATTTTGTAATTAGAAAACCAAATATGCTTTTAAATCATATTTATAACAAAAGACATAAAAATTCTAACTAAGCAAAAAGATAAGCACAAAGCTTTAGATACAGTGTAATTAAACTACAATAAAATTAAATATTTACATTTTATGCTCACACAAGACTGACCAGGGATGTCCTAACAATGATGTGCAAACGGGAAAAGGCACAAGCAGAGGGTCCTCCACACTGTCACCCATCAGTGATAGGCAGAGGGTCCTCCACACTGCCACCCATCAGTGACAGGCAGAGGGTCCTCCACACTGTCACCCATCGGTGATAGGCAGAGGTCTCCACACTGCCACCCATCGGTGATACGCAGAGGGTCCTCCACACTGCCACCCATCGGTGACAGGCAGAGGGTCCTGCACACTGCCACCCATCGGTGACAGGCAGAGGGTCCTCCACACTGCCACCCATCGGTGAAACGCAGAGGGTCCTCCACACTGCCACCCATCGGTGACAGGCAGAGGGTCCTCCACACTGCCACCCATCGGTGAAAGGCAGAGGGTCCTCCACACTGCCACCCATCGGTGAAAGGCAGAGGGTCCTCCACACTGCCACCCATCGGTGAAAGGCAGAGGGTCCTCCACACTGCCACCCATCGGTGAAAGGCAGAGGGTCCTCCACACTGCCACCCATCGGTGAAACGCAGAGGGTCCTCCACACTGCCACCCATCGGTGAAACGCAGAGGGTCCTCCCACACTGCCACCCATCGGTGAAAGGCAGAGGGTCCTCCACACTGCCACCCATCGGTGAAAGGCAGAGGTCTCCACACTGCCACCCATCGGTGAAAGGCAGAGGGTCCTCCACACTGCGACCCATCGGTGAAAGACAGTGAGATCCCTCTACACGCCTACCAGGGTACTTACAACTAGGAAGGCTGATGACACCAAGTGTTGCCAAGAACATGAAGCAACTAGAAGGCTCACACATTGGTGGTGGGGTAAATCGGGGGTAAAATTTTCGTAGAAAATTGGTATTCTACTAAAGCAAGCAAATACCTACTCTCTGACCAGTAATCCTGTGCACAGGTGCTATACCCGGAAGAAAGGGAGGCACATGCCAGTGGGACAACACACTGGAGCCCAACTCCTCCTACCCCAGGGTTCAACTCAGGGGATGACTGGGAGGCTGACAGCACCTTACTGAAGACTACCTTATACGATAAGGAATTTCCCACTTGACTATTCCATACAACTACATATGCACTGACATTTTGAAACAGTAATCACACTTCCAGGGACTTACAACTAGAAACAGAAGATATCTGTACTCGTTACATACAATCACAAAATACTGGACACAGGAGACTGGCTGAATATACCGTGAAACATCTATTTTAAGGCAGCTACGCAACCATTTTTTAAAAATGAGGAAGATCTCTGTGAATTTACATGGAATAATTTTTAGGAGATACAGTTAAGTGAAAGAAGCAAGTTGTAAAAGAGTATGTATAGAATGCTTCCTCTTGTGTAAGAATGAAGTAAAACCAGAAACATATGTGTGTTTATGTCTGTGCGTGTTTCACATGCACATCCCAAAAGGAAATACAGGGTGGAGAAGGCAGAATCTAATGAAAATTCTGATCTTTCTAGACAGAGGGTGGAATGAGGTGAGAGAGACAGAAGGGAAGCTTCTGAGTACACCTTTATATCTAATAGTTACTTACAACCCCATTCAGGAAATAAAATGGAAAGACAAACCTTAAAATTGAAGACAAAAGAAAATACATACCTAAATGGATATCAGAAAAAAGAATATAAGTAACCTTTGAAAACAGTACTTTGTGGGATCTGACTCTCCTTATTCTAAGGACGAAAAGACTGCAAAAAAAAAAAAAAAAATCCTGAATTTCAGCATGACTGAGTAGACGTTGTTGGTAGCACTGGGGCCCTAGTCCTGAACTGCCTGTGAGCGCAGTGGGTAGGTCAGGGTCACCAGGACCACAGTGGTAAGAACGGGGAACACGGACACAGAGCAGGGGGAAGTGAGAGTCCCATGGGATTTGGACTGGCGGTGAGTAGGAACTTTATCTTCAGCTGAAGCCATCTGAAGACCGCCAGGCTGTGCTCACAGGCTTTACGCCTTCATAGGAAAATTACAGCCATTCAAAGACAGCCCTCTACTGCCCAAGCCCATGCAAGATCACAGGTTGCGGCTCAAGGTCACGTCATATCCCACCTCCTCACTAACATTTTCAAAGTCAGAAATGGGTGTAAGATGACTTGGGCCCAAGTATTATGAAAACCCTGTCACAAAAACCCAGTTTCTCTTCATAGCCCTGGCCACAGGATTAGGAATTTCATCTAAAAGGTAGATAGATGGATACTAAGATCCTCAACTGTTTAGGGGAAGGGATTAGGTTTCCTCTTTAAAATGACCATGCTGGAGATCCATATTTTGCAATGTGAAACACTGCATTTGCCAATTATCATCAACAAGCTGAAGGTGGCCCAGAGAAGACAACACTGGCATCCGCCCATCCTCTGCAGGAGGCTTTCCAGTGTCCCGTGACCACACCCTGCAAGAACGCACTGGTGCCCAGCTACAAACAGGCCTCATGTGGTTCCCTCCCTCCAGGTCACCTGACCAGGTGCAATGGAACAGTGCCTTCAAAGATGGGGGGAGGCAACTGCCTTGGCCAGGCAGGCACACAGGGTCTTCCCATCAGTAGCTGGCCCTGGGCTGGAAGGCAAAATGATGGATCCTGCCCAGGTCTTGGTCTGCAAGTCCCCCAAGAAAACCAGTATTAGTCAGTTTAGCCCCAGTGAGGACAAGTGGCCCTCCCTGTGCCATGTGGGCAGGCCTAGCCACAGGAGCCCCAGCAGACTCCAGCCGTGCTCCACTAAGGTGCGTCTGGCTACAAAGTGGTTCTGGAGCCTGCTGACCAAGCCTGCTCCACATCAACAGGAGGTTCACGCTGAGTTCCCCACATCCACCCCTGCTAATGGATCGAGGCACACCGGGTCCTGCACTGTGCTATCACTCGCACCACCCAGGGCCTGGCACAGCCCCAGGAGCCTGAGGAGAGGCCTTGCTCTGGTTAACATCAGGACTCTGGTCACGGGTCACACTTGAGCACGAAGTTCTGACGTCGAAAGGGCTCCAGAGCTCTCTGCAGAGGGAACCTATGGGTGACTGAGGGCTTTGAGTCCCAGACTGGAACAAGCACTGTGGAATGGAAGCATACTTCATTGACTAAGCGCACTGGGGTCACAGTGGTCACAAAGGGATCAGACCCTGGAGTCCAGACACCGGGTCCCTCCAAGGAGAGGTGGAGACCCCTGCTGGGGCACTCACTGGTCACCCTCCTTTGCCTGTGACCTCCCAGGGTGGTCCCTGCACACAGGCAGGGTGATGTCGGCACACAGGCAGGGTGATGTCGGCACATCCTCAGCTCACTCCGCCACACCCACCTGGGCTGCACCCAGTGTCCCAGGTGTGACCTGACCAGAGGAGGGCTCAGTGCCACAGGGCCTTGAACCCAAGGAGAGCCCCAGCTTGCCTGGCAGGCATGAATGTGTCCCAAGAGTGGTCCTATCAATGCCCCTGCCTCAATGACTGAATTGTGAGAAGGCTGGGGGCATGAAGAGGAAAAGCAGGGATGGCAACAGACAGTACCAGCAACTCCTAAAGGTGCGACTGGCGCCACAGTGGACACAGGACCCGCAGCAGCCCAGCCACCTGGCCAACTGTTAACATCTCATGCTGCAGAGACTTCAGCCCCCAATGGGACACAGCCACATTCCAAGTGAGCATCTTCTGAGCGGCAACCCCAGGCCTGGTTCACCAGGGGGATGCTCCCGCTTCTGGTCCCAGAAAGACTTTCCTGTGGCTGCTGCATGCCTCTCACGCCCTCCAGTGTGGTCCACAGAGAACGCATAACTCTTTTAAAAATGCGAAATTATTGGCCGGATGCTGCGGCTCACGCCTGTAATCCCAGCACTTTGGGAGGCCGAGGAGGACGGATCACAAGCTCAGGAGTTCGAGACCAGCCTGGCCAATACGGTGAAACCCGGTCTCTACTAAAAATACAAAAAAATTAGCCGGGCGTGGGGGGCGCATGCATGGTGCTCGGAGAGAGAAGGGCGTTAAACCGCAGCGAGGACCCGGAGCGCGAGCCCGGCCGGCAGCACTGCCACAGCCTCGCGCTTGCCCCTCCATCGCCTCCCGGCCGTCCCTCCGACACAGCACCGCCCTCACCAAGGCCCGCAGGCCCTTCAGAGCCCCTGGGAGCGCGGCCACACATGCCAGCAAGAGCGGGCAGCGACCGGGGGCCCCGCGTCTACTTCCACTGCGACGACTCCGCGATCCACGGACACCGCCCACGGCGGCCCTGCAGGGGAGACCCCGGGCTGCCTTCCCGAGCCCCTGCGGCCGCTGTTCGGCCTTTCAGTCGGCTCGCGAGGACCTGGACGGGGAAGGGGTGGCGAGGCGGGGAAGGGGTGGCGAGGCGGGGAAGGAAGAAGCCTCAGGGTCTGAGGCAAGAGGAGACACGCGCAACACGCCGAGGGCCAACCACGCCGCCGCGCGCTGCCCGGCCGGGACCCACCTGCTGCAGGTACTGGTTGATGGTAATGTGCGCCATGGGAGCGCCGCCGAACGGGGAGCGCCACCACCGACGCCCCAGGCTGGCCAGCTGGCGTCACTTCCGGCACTCGGTCCGTTTCGGTCACGGCGCCCCCGGCCTCGCCGCCTGTGCGCAGGTGGTTCCGGAGGGAGAACCCGGGGGCCTGCTCGGCGACGCGCTCGGGCTGAGGGGGCCCCGGGGGCTTTCTGCCGGGCCCCCGTCCTCTCAGCTGGGACGCCAGCGGCTCTGATTGTGTGTTTGAGCCCGCCCCGGCTGAGGGGCCTGGGGTCCAGTGGCAAGGACAGCCCCACGGCGAAACTGCTTTTCCCTGCGCTGACCCCTCGACTGCCTCTTGTGAAAACGAGGCCGCAGAGGACGCTCGGCGCGCGTCTGGGTCAGGGCCTAGGGGCGCGTGCGCCCGAGCGGGGGCGCAGGGAGGGGACATGGCGCGCGCTCCCAAGGCCTCATAAAGTGCCTCCGCCGCGCGCTCCCGAGCCCTCAGGAGTCGGGGGACGTCTCGGCGCGCGCCCCCCGAACTCTCGAGGTGGTCCCGAGTCCCAGATGGGGGTGCCAAGCCCTCAGAAGGGGAGCCCCGGCGCGCGCGCCCCGAGCCAGGACGGGGTTCCGGAGCCCTGAGGGGGAGGGGCTCCAAGCTTGGGGCGTCGGGGGGGGGGGGGGTCCCGGCGCGCGCCCCCGAGCCAGGAGGGGGCCCTGATCCCTCAGGAGGGGGTCCTGGCGCGTGTCCCCGAGCCCTCTGGGGTCCCAATCCCTCAGGAGGGGTGGTTCCCGGCGCGCGCCCCCGAGCCAGGAGGGGGGTGTCCGAAGCGCTTAGGAGGGGATCCGATCGCTCAGGAGGGGTTCCCAGCGCGCGCCCCTAGGCCCTCAGGAGAAGCCGGGCGCGGCGGCGGTTGAGCTCGGGCACGCGGGCCGGGCGGGGCGGGGCGCGCGAGGAGGCCGGGGCGGAGGCCGCGCGGACCGGGGCGGGCGGCGGCGGCTGCGGCTCTCGGGGCGGGGCGCGGCGGTTCCGGCCCAGCCATGGCGGACGAGGCCCCGCGGAAGGGCAGCTTCTCGGCGCTCGTGGGCCGCACCAACGGCCTCACCAAGCCCGCAGCCCTGGCCGCAGCGCCCGCCAAGCCGGGGGGCGCGGGCGGCTCCAAGAAGCTGGTCATCAAGAACTTCCGAGGTGGGTGCGACGGCCGGGCCGAGGGCCGGGCGACCCCGGCGGGGCCCCCGCGAGACCCCGCCCGCCCCGGGACGGGGAGGCACCGAGATCCGTGCGGGCCCTGCGAGCGCGGGGGCCGGGGCGCGGGCCGGGCCGGGCGGGGGTTGGCGACGCGGGGCCCCTGCGGCGCGTGCTGAGCCGCCCGCTCTCCCTCCGCCCGGCAGACAGACCCCGGCTGCCCGACAACTACACACAGGACACGTGGCGGAAGCTGCACGAGGCGGTGCGGGCCGTGCAGAGCAGCACCTCCATCAGGTACAACCTCGAGGAGCTCTACCAGGTGAGGCGGCGGCCGGGGCTGGGGGCGCCGGTCCTGCCTCGCGTGACGCAGACGCGGCCCGGCGGCCGCTCCGGAGCCTGGCAGGCTCTCGCCCGGGAGCCGGAAAGGCAGGGCGTTTGCCTCCTCCGCAGGCCGGGAGCCCCAGAGGCAACAAGTGGTTTTGTTTATTGCCGTGGTGGAATTTTTGTTTTCAGGCTTAAGCTGCTTAGAACGATATTTAAAGTTATCCCATTACAGAAGAGAAGGAGGTGTGTTTCTAGGAGCCACGTGACTCATTTTGCAAGTATGCAGCAAATTATTCTTTCTCTCGTTATATATAAAACTGATTACTGTGTCACTTCCCAGGGTGGGTTTTTTTCTCTACTGTGTTTTGTGATTAATGGCTGCCTTTAAGGTGGTCAAACAGATTTTGTAGCATTTAATTCAGAGTGATAGCGTTCTGTTTCTAAAGTAACAAGAAATGGACGAAAGTACGTTTTGCTACTTGGAGGTTTCATTTACAAGCGGACTTTTTTTCTGGCATCTTTTTTTTGTAAGACAACGTTCATTCAGTAGTCTAATATCTACGTTTTAGAACACAATGTGTCATACAATTATTTCTATTAACAGACTTGAATTAAAAAAATCTTTTTCTGGATATGCAAGTGACTGCATTGTAAAAATTACAAAAAATACAAACAAAGAAAACTTAAATCACCTATAATCCTACCACCCAAAGAAAACTACTGTTATAGGCAGTTTGGTGTACATACATCCCTTCTTTGTCCTGTGTGTAAATGGATTATGTTTTCTTACCAGGTTTTTTGAGGTACAATCTACATATAATGTGTACTTCAAGAAGTTTTAACAGACGTATACAGTTACGTAACCGGCCCTTCTTGGTAGAATGGTAGAATATTTCTACCACCCCCAAAATTTCCATGACCACTTTTGCAATGAGTCCTCTCCTCTGACTCCCAGCCCTTGGCAATCCCCCAAGGGACAAAATATAGTGACATTTTGTCATTTCTAGAACCTCATCTAAATGCAATCATGTATTTCATCGTCTTTTGTATCAGGCTTCGTTCACTTAGGACAGTGCTTTTGAGATTCATGCACACACAGCGTGATTGTGGTTTATTACCTAGTACAATGGGTGCAGCACAATTGTTTTATCTGTTCACCAGTTAATGGACATTTGGGTGTCCATGTTTTGGGTTGTTTTTTTTTTTGTTTTGTTTTGAGACAGTTTCCCTCTTGTTGCCCAGGCTGGAGTGCAGTGGTGTAGTCTCGCTCACTGCAACCTCTGCTTCTCAGGTTCAAGCAATTCTCCTGTCTCAGCCTCCCGAATAGCTGGGATTACAGGCACCTACCACCACATCCGGCTAATTTTTTGTGTTTTTAGTAGAGAGAAGGTTTTGCCATGTTGGGCAGGCTGGTTTCAAACTCCCGACTTCCGGTCCACCCGCCTTGGCTTCCCAAATTGCTGGGATTACAGGCATGAGCTACCATGCCCAGCCTTGGGTTGTTTTAAATAAAGCTGCTGTGAACATTTGGAAATATATTCTCATTCCTCTCAGGTAAGTTCTGCTTACTTCTATACTAGAGGTAAGTTCTCAGGGTCATGTGGAAAATGTATGTTTATCTTTGTAGGAAATTCCTTGTGTTTCAAAGTGGGTGCCCCTTCCGTGTTTCTCCCAGCAGTGTATGGGAGTCCCAGTTCCATGCTGCCGCCAGCATGTGGTGTTCTCAGTTTGTAATTTTAGCTGTGCTGGTAGGTGTGTGGTGGAATGTTGTTGTTTTAGTTTGCGTTTCCCTCTGATGCTAAGCATCCTTGTTCTTGCCGTTCTATATCTTTTTTGACGAAGTGTCTGTTTAGATATTTTGCTCATTTTTATTGGGTTGGTTTTCTTGAGTGTATGAGTTTATTATGTATTCTGGATACAAGTCCGATATCAGATTTTCACCTTGTAAATACTTTCTCTCTAGTCTTGAACTTGTCTTTTGATTCTCTTAACTGTGTCCTTAGAAGAGCAATAGTTTTAAGTTTTGAAGTCACATGAATCAGTTTGTTCTTCTATGGATTGTGCTTTTAGTATCTAAGAAGTCTTGCTTACTCTAAGGTCACAAAGTTTTCTCTTATTCTCTTATATTTTCTTCCAGACATTGTAAGGTTTTAGGTTTTACATTTAGTTCTCTGATCTATGTAGGATGAATTTTTGTATATATTGTGAAATATAAATCTAGTATCAGGGCCGGGCCTGGTGGCTCACACCTGTAATCCTAGCACTGTGGGAGGCCAAGGCGGGTGGATCACCTGAGGTCAGGAGTTCAAGACCAGCCTGGCCAACATGGTGAAACCCTGTGTCTACTAAAAATACAAAAAAATAGCCGGGTGTGGTGGCAGGCACCTGTAATCCCAGCTACTTTGGAGGCTGAGGCTAGAGAATCACTTGAACCCTGGAGTTGGAGATTGCATTGAACCGAGATTATGCCACTGCACTCCAGCCTGAGCAACAGAGTGAGACTGCATCTCAAAAAAAAAAAAACCTCTAGAGTCAGTGTTTTTCCTGTAAATGTGGAGTTGTTCAGCCTCTTTCCCTACTGATCTGCCTTTGCTCCTTTGTCAAAAATCATGTAGGAGTAGGTGGAGTGACTTGTGAAATCAGGGTGTGCTGGCCCTCCACCTTCATACGTTTGCACAGGTTTTTGGCTATTCTTGGTCCCTTGTGTTTCCGTATGAATTTTAGAATCAGCCAATTTCTATAAAAAAGTGTGCCGAGATTTTGATTGACAGTATATAGAATCTATAGATCAACGTGGGAGAGTTAATTTCTTAACAATATTGAGAGGCTGGGCACAGTGGCTTATCCCAGCACTTTCAGAGGCCAAGGTGGCCCGATAGACTTGAGCCCAGGAGTTGGAGACCGGCCTGGGCAACATGGTGAAACCCCATCTCTACAAAAAATTTAAAAATTAGCCCAGTGGGGTGCTGCGTGCCTATAGTTCCAGCTACTCACTCAGGGCCCCCACACCGCAGCCTGGAAGCTCTCCATGCAGGAAGCTGAGCAGTTGGGGCCTGTTTGCCTCTCATCCTTCTGAGATTCACTGTCCTTCCTAGCCCGGTCAGTACCCAGTGCTTCAAAAACTGTTGCTTTGTATATTTTGTCTGATTTTTTGGTTATTTCAGGCAGAAAGTTAATATAGTTGTTTTACTGTGTCTTGACCGGAAACAAGAGTCCCACCTGAACTCTCCTAGGTCTTTGGTTTAATAAAATGCGCTATCTTACAGCTAAGACTTCCTACTACTGTTTTCCTGGAGATTTGGCTGTCAGTTACCTGCTGCCTCATTGTTTTCACTTAAAATGGTGGAATTACTTTGCAACACCTTGTACGCAGTGATATGTCTCATAAAACAATCACTGGAGATACTATGGACAATGTGTGCAGGTGCCTTGGGTGTCTGTCTTGAAACCCTGAGAACTAGGAATGCTAACCCCAAAATGACAGTCACTGGTTCCTCCTGGGTTGAAACATCGCAGATTCTAAGGGCATCTCTGGAGGTGCTGCCCCACCAGGGGACATGTGGAATCAGTTGACTCACTTACCTGTGAGCACGTGCAGCTGGTCATCTCTCCACACGCAGACGGGCTTCTGGTCTCTCACAGAGTCTGAAGCATGGGCTGCCTCAGATGTATTGGAAGCAAGTAGGGTAGAAATCGTAAGAAAAGTAAATGTGAGATTACTGATCTCTAATCAAGCAGGCAGTACATTTGACTTGGTGTTTCAAAATAAAGTCTAAGTTTTTGTATAGGTGGTGTGGTGTATACTTTGCCAAAGAGTCTTACGTGAAAGTACCAATTCTCACCCACCCAGGTTTGAAAGGTTTGGTTTAGTGTTTGGTTTTGCTCAGTCTCCCTCTACACACCTCAGGAGGCCTGTTGATGACACTGTGTGGGCCTCAGCTGGCCTGTTGTTTCTGTTTGTTACTTATTTTCTTTTTGTCATTTTCCTTCTGTAATGTGTAGAGGAGAATGTTGTGAAGGCATAAATGTTTTCCCTTTAACGGCCTGAATTTAGGTCTGTAATAACTAACTCCCTGAAGAAAGTGGATCTTCTGTGTCTTGTGTCTATGTTTTAGTCCTGCTTATAGCTGAATGAGACAACAGAGAACTGAAGACTGCATTTCTAGAAAGGTTTTAGGGAAAGGCTATATATTGATTTAGGACTGGTTTTTTTGTTGGTTTGTTTTTTTGCACAAAAACAAATCTCTCAGGCCTTTAAAACAAGAGAGAGGCGTGGCCTCCTGATGTTGTCCAGGCTGCTTGGGAACTCTTAGACTCAAGCAGTCCTCCTGCCTTGGCCTCCCAAAGTGCTGGGATTACAGGCATGAGCCACGGCGCCCAGCTGACATCTGAGTTCTGAGGAAAGCCAGGCTCTTTCTTCAGTCACACAGTAGTTGTCTCCGTGACATCTTGATACCAGGTGATAATGGTCAGTGAAGGGGAGCGGTGGTCCTTTGTATGTGGTGACACCTTCCCTCACACCCAAGCTACAGACCCAGCATAGGAATGGAACCTCCACAGCTACACAGGTCTCATCCCATGTGGCTGTGAAGGTCACTATGTGGCTGTGGAGGTTGCGTCCCATGTGGCTGTGAAGGTCTCATCCCGTGTGGTTGTGTGACTATGGAGGTTGCATTCCATGTGGCTGTGGAGGTCACCCCCCACAGCTCCGTGGACTTCCTTTTTCTGTCTTCCACACCTGAGAGCAGGGATTGCCCTTGTGTGCAGGGAGCGTTTTGTTTAAGTAGCAGTGAGTTCACTCCGGGCAGTGCTGTGACACTATAAATGGATGTGCGTATTGAGCTAATTCACACAATCATTTGATGAACCTGTTGGTTAGGAAGTAGCTGTGATGTGAGGAGGGACAGTGTTGGGTGAGGATATACACAGATTCTCACTTGGCTGTTTATACAAGGAAAGCATCTTGATACTAATAGGAGTAGAATGCAAATGATGCTTCTCCACCTCCGATCATTGGATTACATTCATTTTCTCTGGGCTGAATCTTTAAAATTCTGATGGCCTGAGGGCACCAACATGAAGCACACAGTACCATCTGATTAGTTGCTTTATACCTGTAGACAGGTGTTTCTAACTCTCATTGAGTCTCAAAAATTCATTTCGGGGGAGGGGTGACTCCTGTGTTGTGCTGCTTCTGTAAGAGCACAAAAAAGTCTTCCAGCATTCCAGCCAGCAAGGAGTTGGCAGGGCGGAGAGAAACAAAGGCTGTCGCCTTTGCAGTGATGAGTGCCTGTAACATGAAGCTGGCAGTCCTGACTCAGCACCTACAGCAAACCCGGGTTACCCAGGGCTTGCTACTTATTTTGAGAGATTCCTAAATTCTAAATTTTAAAAACAAAATAAATTGCATTATGACTCATATAAATAGTAAATATGTACCAAATAGGACACATAGGAGGAAGAGTGGGTTATAAAATATTCAGCAGTGGTATGCCACACCAGGAAAAGATGGTTTTAAGGATAGTGGTTTTTGGTTTAGGAATTAAAACATCCGGAAAATGGTCCTACGTTACTGTTTATGAAGGATATGCACCACTAAGCTTATCTTGATTTTTGCTGAAGAAAATACATTTTCTTCATGTGTTATATAAAAAACTTACTTTGTAGGAATTACGTTTGTGGAATCCACTAAGGTTTAACTACTGGAGCAAAACCTTTGTCGTGAAGTTCTCCTTGTTGTTTGAGGAGACAAAAGATGGCAGATCTTTGACCAAATTATAAAGACTTGGAATCCAAAGGGATGGAATTGAAGAGTTTGAGAAAGGAATTGAAAGAAATACAGAATGTGGGTAGGAATTCCTTATGTCTATAGGAAGACAAAATGTAGGGGAAAGTTTGTGTTTCTTTGTTATGCGGATAATAAGCTTGTTAGAAAACAGGATTATAATTATTCCACATTCTCTTTTGATCTTTGTAAATATGTGTGTATTTTATATGGTAGTAATTACTGTATTTATTTAACTTTGGTTAATACAATATGTAGCAGCTCTCCTATATTTAATATTGGAATTATTAATACTTGTAAGTATTAGTAAAATGAATAGCTTTATAACTTTAATTTACCTTTTTTTCCTAGGGGACTATTATATTCAAATTACATTCAGATTATTTATCTAAAGTGTTTTTATTCTGTATATCCCCACATTTTTTGAACCCCACATTGGTTCAAAACTTGCTAGTAGAAAAACCACATTTCTGTTTATAGTATTTCATATTCGAATTGAATGAGATTAAGGTTTTGTACATGAGATTTCAAAGGAAATTTTATTAGAACTGGTGAGAATGTACAAGCACTGTTTCTTTGAGGTGGGTAGAAATATTGTAAGAAAAATTTTTCTGCCTCAAAAAATGGTTTCGGCTGGGCACAGTGGCTCACACCTATAATCTCAACACTTTGGGAGGTGAAGGAAGGCAGTTCACCTGAGATCAAGGCCAGCTAACAGGGCGAAACCCTATCTCTACTAAAAATACAAAAATCAGTGGGGCGTGGCGGCACATGCCTGTAATCCCAGCTACTCGAGAGGCTGAGGCAGGAGAATTGCTTGAACTGGGAGGCAGAGGTTGCAGTGAGCGGAGATTGTGCCATTGCTCTCCAGCCTGGGCGACAGAGCAAGACTCCATCTCAAAAAAGAAGAAAAAAAAGGTTTCTTCTTGTATTGGGGGATGTTCACAGAAAAAAAAAAAACGTTTCTTGATTAAGACAAAACTGAAGTGAATTACACATCTAGCCTGCAGAAAAATAAATAGGAAACAATACAGTCTGGCCTGAGTCACCCAGAACAAAGCTGAGTATGGACAGAATCACTGCCCTGGGGAGAGTAAGGGAACTGGAGCCCCGTCCTGTTGTTCTCCTTCCTGACGAGAAGGTGGTCACTGAGGGAAAGGATATTCTTGGTTCTCTAGCCTTGATTTCACTTTGTAATCATCAAGGTGAACTTAAACACATACATGCTCCAGTGACCCCCACCTCAGGCTGAGGAATCAGAGCACCCAGAAACAGGCCTGGGAGGATCAAAGCTGTTCAGAAGTCCCCCAGATGCTCAGGAGTGGTGCAGGCCAACCAGCCGCCTGGGGCCTGAGGTGCCATGTGCCCTCATTAACTGTTGTTACCCCCATGACAACTACGACAAGACTTTTTCCAGCGAGAAGTGCCCTAAACTTAGCCATAATAAATAATGTATTTGTAGATTCTGTAAGTACCGGGGTGGGTGGGGGTGCCTTTTTGTTATGATTACAGCTATATAAACAATCGGGTTTTTTAAAGAACCAAACCTGTTGTTCATACTGAGGAATTTATGTGCCCCTTTTGTTTGCAGGCTGTGGAAAATCTCTGTTCGCACAAAGTCTCCCCCATGCTGTACAAGCAGCTGCGTCAGGCCTGCGAAGACCACGTCCAGGCACAGATCCTTCCGTTTAGAGAATATCCTTTTTTTTGGTTCATAAAGTTTCTGTTCATTATCTTAGTCTTTTAAAACTGAACATTATGATAAATAACTAATGAGCATCCTTAATATTAGAACAAAAGCTTTTAAAGTGCTCTTTTATTTCATGACTCAATATGGTAAGTTTTTAAGCAAAATTTGCCATTTAAAGTATTTTGTTGATCTGAATTAAAGGGAAACCGTGTCTACTTATTGGATATGATTGAAGTATTGAGGAAAAGTTCTGAAAAATGTCTTGAAGTTTGAGTATCCTTTATTCTAATAAATACCATCTGCATTAGCTTTCTGTGATGTGTGACAAATTCCCATCTACTTGGTGACATATGGAGACACCCGCTTATCAGCTCATGGTTGTGTCAGGAGGCTGGGCAGGACTCAGTGGATTCTGTGCTCAGAGTCTCATGGGCAGAGTCAAGGTGTCAGCCAGGCTGGGGCCTCGCCTGAGGTGAGGTGCTGCGCTAGCATGGGCAGGCAGTCGGCGGAAGCCAGTTCCTGTGGCTGTGGGACTGAGGGCCCTGCTTTCCTTCCTGTGTTACGTGGGGTCAGGTGCAGCTCCTTGCCTCTCTTCTCACAGCACGACTCCTTCCTGCTTCTAGGCCTGCAGGAGAATCTGCCGCTCTGGCCTGCTGAGTTAGGGCCTTATATGATGTAACCTGTAACCAAGTCAATGAATGATGACCCTTCATATCCACAGCCTCATTCACAGTTGCATGTGAGAAATCATCCACGTAGGGACAGGGTGGGGGCATCTTGGGATTCTGCTGCCACACCAGCTGTGACTCAGACGTCTACAGGGGAGTCTCTGGGCTCCTTGGCATCCTGTGGAAAATCCTTTAATCTGGACTCAATCTCATTCCCCAGCCTCCTCCCGTTACTATAGCTATCCATGTGTTTCATTGGGTAGGAATTAGAAAGTAGAGTTTATAGTTGCAGAAAGTCTACTTATGATTGGACTTTTCTAGGCCTCCGTTTCTTTATATGTAAAATTAAGTGGTTGGTATTTGCTTCTAGTTGAACTCCTGCTCCCCCATCTCCCTGATCTTGGGAAACTAAACCATCTGAGTTCCTTGGAAGGACCCTCGGGGAAGCTGCAGCAGTTGGTGTTGCTGAAGGTGAAGCACATGGCAGGGAAGCTGAAATGCAGGGTGAGAGGCTCTGTTTAGACAGTCTCCACAGCGCTCCCCACGGATGGTGAGTGAAGTCAGTTCCAGGTCTTTTGTGCTGGCTTCTGTAAAGACACCTGTGCAGTGTTTTCCAGCAAAGCTCTTTCCTAAAGGTCGTGAGGTTATTCGAGAGATCGGTGACCATGCACAACCTTCTGGAACCTGGCCAGAGTACAACTTATCTCAGGAGGCACCTGTGAGGGTGCACAGAAGCAGGCCCCGCCCCAGGGCCACAGCTCAGCAGTGCGCTTCCGGGAACCCATGTTCCCGATGTTTCCATCCAAAAAGTGACCTGACTCGTAGGCTTGGGGGAGGTCTTTAGCAGATGCCCAAGCCTTCTCCCAAAGACTTAGGCATTGGTGAGAGTCAGTAGGCGATAATTGTTCCTACTCTAGTTGCTGTCCCAATTTACTTGAAAACTGCTATTTGATTACCTGATCAAATTACCCTCTGCCAGTTACTCCTACCCTGTGGGTTGTCGTCAATTCACTCACCGCACAAGAGCTTGCTTTCTGCCTATGGCACTGGCACCGCAAAATGAAAAGTGACCACCATGCCTGATTTCTAGCCTCCAAGAAGTTACAGGCCTATGGGAGAGGCAGGAGAATTACTGTATTTTCCTGGTGTGGTGGCAAAACCATGATTACAGAAATTATTTAGTTCATTAAAGGCAAAAGAAGAAAACACTACCATATCAAATGGCCTTATTATCATGAGACATCTTGAGTTGAGAACTGTTGAGTCAGGCCAGCAATGGTGGCGTGTGAGGCATCTGGGGCAGACCTCCCAGAGGAGATGCCCTTGAAGGGTGGGAGGGTCCACCCACCTGTAGATGTGGCACCGATGCAGAGCGTGGACAGTGCTGTGGAAATCCCCAGCAGCACAGCTAGAACTCCGGAGAGCTGGTGGCCCTTAGGCTGTGATGCTGAGGTGCAGATTGAATTTGAATCTTTGTGGATACTGTCAAGGAGTTGGGCTCCAGTCTGTGAATATCCCAGCATCCTCACAGGTTTTTAAGCAAGAAACCAGAATTAGATTGTTCATGGAGGTCACTCTGGCAGAATGATGAGATAAGTTTACATAGAGACCAGCACACCACAGCCTTTCATTGGGTCGGCACATGTTTTTAAGTATCGGTCATGTGCTGGGTATAATACCAGGCCCTGGGAAAATAAATTTTAGTAGAATGGGATTCTGGCCCTTTGGAGCTTAAAGCTCAACGGAGATGGCAGAAGCATCAAGATAAGCATTTACGAGTGCTGTGATAAGGATTCTCAAAGGTTCAAATAAGTTCCTGGGACCTAAAGAAAGAGTAGCCAGCCCACGTGTGTAAGGGAGCGTTGCAGGGATGAAGCGATGTCTGAGCCATGTCCTAAAGGGTGGGTGAGGAGGTGGCACAGGCCAGCGGCACAGTCGCTGGCTCTGAGGAAGCATGCTGGGCACAAGAGCCAGGTGCACTGTTGGACATGGAGAGTTGACCGCTCACAGGATCCCTAAAGGGGAAAACGAGAGGAAGGCAGATGCTGAATTATGGAGGGCCTTTGTCGAACCGAGAAGTCAAGGTTTTATCTGAAGATGGACATTGATCTGAGGTGTTGAGGCACAGAGTGTCTGGGTTATGTTTGTAAGAAGTCGGTTTGCCTGTGTGTGTCCTTGTGGTGTGAGGGGTCAGTTGACTGGGCAGCAAAACCATGGAGTTGGAATGGCAGCAGCCTGCCAGCAAACCTCTTATGGTTTAGAGGGAAGGGATCTGACTGGTGTGGAAGGATGAACCAGACAAGGTTTGAGGCAGGGAGGGTCTGTCTTGGTCACATTGATTTGAAGGAGGTTGAGGAGACCCTGGGGTAGAGGTGCCTGATGTGCATTTGGGGCTGTAGACACAGATCCAGTGGTCACAGACACAGATGAAATTGGCCAGGAAAAATGAGCAGAGTGGCCAGATGCAGTGACTGATGCCTCTAATCTCAGCACTGCGTTTTGGGAGGCCAAGGTGGGAGGATCACTTGAGCCCAGGAGTTCAAGACCGGCCTAGACAATAATTAGCCGGGTATGGTGGTGCGTGTCTGTGGTCCCAGCTACTCTGGAGGATTGCTTGAGCCCAGGAGGTTGACACTGCAGTGAGCTGAGATTGTGCCACTGCACTCCAGCCTGGGCGACAGGGAAAGAGCCCCGTCTCTAAAAAGAAAAAAAGTGAGCAGAGCCATCAGAGGAGGTGGCCAAGGACTGGTGTCAGGGAGGTGAGAGGAAAACCTAGAGAGTCATCTTGTGGAAATCGAGGGGCGAGTTTTGGTGGCTGGTAAGTAGAGTCTGAAGGGACGATGAGACCAGAGGGTGGTATGTTACCACGACGAAGGGTTTTCTGCTGCATTCGTACACTAACCTAGTAAACGTGGATGAGTGTTTACGTCCGACTCCACACTGTGCGTTGGGGACCAGGGACACGAATGAGTGGCATGGGTCCTGCCCTCAAAGAGCTTGTTTTTGCTGGAAGAGAGTTGTGACCCAGCCCGGTCTCACGTGGCAAAGTGTTCATGAGATGGCAGATGCTCACATACCCATGCGGCAGGGCATATTCAGGGTCTGCATACTCAGATTTCTTTTGCCTCTGGGATATTCCAGTACTTCATGTAAGTCTACTTTCTAAGATTTAAGTAGTGTTATACGCTGATTATATTTTGCTCGTATGCTGATATTAGGCTATAGATGAAACCCGTCAGATGCGCAGGGAGAAAGGGCTTTTGTGGAATTGAGTCCTTCACTCGCGTCTTGGTTCACCATGTCCATTTTCTTGTCTCAGGTGTTTGATAAATTCTGCACTTAGTTGTCCCTTTCAAAATAGATACCTGTTCTTGGTGATGTCCCTTCGCCAAAATAAAAGCCATTCGTACCCACACACTCGCTGAGCCTCAGGCAGCTGCTGCACATCCCAGATCACAGGGTGCAGGACCACGTACCAGCCAGCCAGGCTGCATGGGCACCGGGAGCTCTTCGAAAATGTCAAGCCAGCTGTCCTCAGAATCTAATCTAGATAACAATAGATGAAACTCACATTTTCCTTCCCCTGGTTCACCTTGACAGCATTGCAGCTCTGGTCAGCTACAGAATGCCAGGCAGTGGTGGACACCACGAGAGCAGCGTGGTCAGTGGAAGGGAAGGGCATGGGTGTGAGCAGGGGAGCCTTGGCTGTTGGGGAAGTCGCGAAGCTCCAGTTTCCTCTGTAAGCGTGCCTTTATGATCCGCACTGACGACAGCAGGCTTTGTCTTTCCTTAGAAAGACCTTGTGCCTGTTCTCACTTGACCAGATACCGTGTTCAGAGCACTTGCTGGCAGTAGGCCAAGCTCTGCACATTCACGAATTGCTTTCTGTCTCACAATACCCTGAGCTGTAGGTGCCTTTGTTGACTCTATTTTCTAGATGAAGAAACGAAAGCCCAAGAGAACCCTGTTAGTGCCTGGCCAGATCAGAGGGGGACAAAATAGCACGCCTGCCTTCATGGGCTGTGTGGACGAATGAGGGTTGGCGTGGGCCTGTCCTCTTGCGGCCTGTCTGTGGACAGAGGCAGCAGATGAGTCATTCCTCCCTGGAATTGGCAGAAGGAGGATAACCAGGCATAGAAAATGTTTGTATGCCTCTTGTGCCCCAACAGAAGAACTGTCTTTTTGCTTTCTTTTTAGTTATAGATACGACGGGTAGGTTTTTTCAATGGTGTAAGCCTTTCTGCTATTGGATTTTGTTTGCTGTTTGAAGACCTGCCTGACTCATCTCAGTAGGCTGTATAAATCTTTTAACTAAGATTGGCCCTTCTCTGAAACCTATTTCAAGAATACGCTGTTAACAGACTCTCACGTGTCTGTATGTCTCACATCCTGGAATTGCACGTCATGGCTGTTTGTTACATCCTAGGATTTGGAATTGATCTTGATGTTCAGAAGACCGGAGCTTACTTAGTAAATGCCACGCTGTGATTTTAGCTTACCATTTTGTACTTTTTTCTGTGGGAAATAGCAAAAAGTTATTGATTGAGGATCTATATTGATTCTACAGAGCTATTTTAGAGAAAGTGTTTCTCATTTAGTGAACATTTTACGTTGGACCTTTCCATCATAACAAGATACTGCCCCAGGTGGAACTCTTATCTTCACAACACCTGAGCTGCCCTGTGGTGTCAGATTGACTTGGCGTCAGTTTAGCCGCGTTAAGTTTAAAGGATCCGTGCAGCCTCAGCCTGAAACAGCTCCGCCTTCGGCCGGTGTGGCCTGCCTGCCAGCAGCGACTCGCTGCGGGGGCCAAGCCGCAGTTCTTCTTAGCTTCTGGAGTCAGAGCTGCAGGATGGCTGTTGGGGTTCCTCGAAGCCTGTCCAATGCACTTAAGATGGATTTTTTGTTTTTGTTTTTTCCAGACTGTTTCTGTAGCTTCCTAATAGGATGAGCCATTATAATTTTGCACAATTTAAAAAGAGTTCTTCCAGAGGAACCTGTTAACCAACCATTAGGTCTTTGCTATAACTGTCTGTTTTTAATTTTCTGGCAGTGCTTCCTGAGAATTCAGCAAAGCCTCGAGAGAAATAGAGTCAGCTCTCTTAGCCAGGCTCCTGTAGCTGTGGTCACAGCACTTCCTGGTGTGACGAGGATGCAGACCAGGGGGAGCCCCTCGGCTGTTCTCAGCACTTTTATCTCCTCAGGCTCTGTCTGGCACCCAACCCTCCCTGCTACTCTTTCCTTGTCGGGCCGCTCTTTGCCACCCTGAGACTCCAGCCCCTGTCTGATTTGTGCATCCTACTTGACTGATGCGTTTCCTCCTTTCTGTATGCTGAGGATGGTGTCACCACCTTACGTCGGCTCCGAGTGTGTAGTGTCTTTCAGCACAGCAGAAACAGACCTAGAGAAGTCCCTTGGCTTGGCCAGTATTGTGTTGCTGACAGGCGGTAGATCTAGAAGAGTACTGAGAAGTCCGCGTTGTGTCCATTTTGACCAGCCATTTTGCTCATCTGTACAAAGGGGAACAATGCCTGCACCACAAGGCTGGGGAGGTTCATTGAGAGTGGACGTGAAGTTTCGTAAACCATGGAACAGTTTATAGCCAGCTTTGCGTGAACCTGAGGGATGCCAGGCCACTTGCTCTAGGAGCCCAGATTCTGGTTTCCTTGTCCTAAACTACTTTTGGGGGCTTTTCCTAAAAACATACATTCTAAGAGTCAAGGTAAGAGTGTTCCTAATTTGGTACCTGGATGAGAGTTCATGTCAGGTTTCCTTGAGGCTGGAAGTTAAACCTGCCTGTCCAGCTGCACTTTGCCCTAACAGGCTGGGCACAGTGGCTCACACCTGTAATCCTAGCACTTTGGGAGGCTGAGACGGAGGATTGCTTAAGACCGTGCGTTACAAGACGAGCCTAGGAGTATAATGAGATGCTGTCTCTTTAAAACACACAACCTTTTTTTTTATTTTTAAAAAATAGTCCTAGTGGCTGACTCTTACCAGGCCAGTCACCATGTCCAGGAGCCCCCCTGTGGGATTATGTTCAGTTTCAGCGCTTTGTGAAGCAGGGCCTTTTGTCTGGCCATCCAGCCCCAAGATACTTATGGCCTGGGTGTGTTTCTGCTGGCAGGGACTTGAAAGCATCTGGCAGTGAAGGAAGCAGAATATGAAGGGAGGCTGGAGAGGGAGCGGGAGGGGCAGGTGCAGCCACGGGAAGGGAGGCTGGAGAGGGAGCTGGAGGGGCAGGTGCAGCCACGGGAAGGGAGGCTGGAGAGGGAGCTAGAGGGGCAGGTGCGGCCACGGGAAGGGAGGCTGGAGAGGGAGCGGGAGGGGGCAGGTGCAGCCACGGGAAGGGAGGCTGGAGAGGGAGCTAGAGGGGCAGGTGCGGCCACGGGAAGGGAGGCTGGAGAGGGAGCTGGAGGGGGCAGGTGCGGCCACGGGAAGGGAGGCTGGAGAGGGAGCGGGAGGGGCAGGTGCAGCCACGGGAAGGGAGGCTGGAGAGGGAGCGGGAGGGGCAGGTGCAGGCCACGGGAAGGGAGGCTGGAGAGGGAGCGAGAGGGGCAGGTGCAGCCACGGGAAGGGAGGCTGGAGAGGGAGCGGGGAGGGGCAGGTGCAGCCACGGGAAGGGAGGCTGGAGAGGGAGCGGAAGGGGCAGGTGCAGGCCACGGGAAGGGAGGCTGGAGAGGGAGCGGGAGGGGCAGGTGCGGCCACGGGAAGGGAGGCTGGAGAGGGAGCAGGAGGGGCAGGTGAGGCCACGGGAAGGGAGGCTGGAGAGGGAGCTGGAGGGGCAGGTGCAGGCCACGGGAAGGGAGGCTGGAGAGGGAGCGGGAGGGGCAGGTGCAGGCCACGGGAAGGGAGGCTGGAGAGGGAGCTGGAGGGGCAGGTGAGGCCACGGGAAGGGAGGCTGGAGAGGGAGCTGGAGGGGCAGGTGCAGCCACGGGAAGGGAGGCTGGAGAGGGAGCTAGAGGGGCAGGTGTGGCCACGGGAAGGGAGGCTGGAGAGGGAGCAGGAAGGGCAGGTGCGGCCACGGGAAGGGAGGCTGGAGAGGGAGTGGGGAGGGGCAGGTGCAGCCATGGGAAGGGAGGCTGGAGAGGGAGCGGGAGGGGCAGGTGAGGCCACGGGAAGGGAGGCTGGAGAGGGAGCAGGAAAGGCAGGTGCAGCCACAGGAAGGGAGGCTGGAGAGGGAGCGGAGGGGCAGGTGAGGCCACGGGAAGGGAGGCTGGAGAGGGAGTGGGAGGGGCAGGTGCAGCCACAGGAAGGGAGGCTGGAGAGGGAGCGGAAGGGGCAGGTGAGGCCACAGGAAGGGAGGCTGGAGAGGGAGCGGGAGGGGCAGGTGAGGCCACGGGAAGGGAGGCTGGAGAGGGAGCGGAGGGGGCAGGTGAGGCCACGGGAAGGGAGGCTGGAGAGGGAGCGGGAGGGGCAGGTGTGGCCACAGGAAGGGAGGCTGGAGAGGGAGCGGAGGGGCAGGTGAGGCCACGGGAAGGGAGGCTGGAGAGGGAGCAGGAGGGGCAGGTGCAGCCACGGGAAGGGAGGCTGGAGAGGGGAGCAGGAGAAGGCAGGTGCGGCCACGGGAAGGGAGGCTGGAGAGGGAGCTGGAGGGGCAGGTGAGGCCACGGGAAGGGAGGCTGGAGAGGGAGCTGGAGGGGCAGGTGTGGCCACGGGAAGGGAAGGCAGCTCAGGCAGGCTGAGTGCATGTCGGTGATGAGATATGGAGATCCAAAATTGGACTTCTCATCTATCTTAGTCCACTGGGGCTGCTGTAACAAAACACCACAGACTGTGGCTCATCAACAGCAGGAATCTCTTGCTCACAGCTCTGGAGGCTGGAGGTCCAGGGTTAAAGCACTGGCAGGATCCGTGTCTGGTGGGGGCCCCGCTTCCTAGTTCACAGCCAGCACCACCTCACTGCATCCCGATGTGCTGGAAGAGGTGGGAAGCTCTCCGGGGTCTCTTTCATAACCTCATTCTTGAGGCTTGTCCATTTTCATGACCTAATCACCTCCCAGAGGCCCTACTTCCTAACACCATTACCTTGGGAGTGAGAGTTTCAGCCTGTGAATTTTGGGAGGGACATGAACATTCAAGACTAATAGCACAGTCTTGCAGTATTTCGATTACTAAATGGTGTGTAGTATTCAGTGGAGAGGGTAGCTGAAATCAAGGGGTTAAAATTGTCATAAATTGGCCAGCGTTTTGCACGTTTTCCTTAGCAGGTCTGTACAGACTCACTAGATAGTGTTGTATTTTTAAAGAAGATTAACACATGCTGGCAGGACCACTGCAGACAAATGGTAAGCTTGTTAACTTTTTTTTTTCAGCGATCTTCCCTCCCACATGATTGAGAGCTGAGACATAGAAGTTCTGTCCAGGACTGTCTGTTCAGTGCTGTAGTTGAACAGCACAATGAGAAAAGCAAGGAAGGTGAACTCCTCAGCTCCTGTGGGAGGGCACTGCTTACTCTCCTGGCCTTCAGGTCCACAGTCAGAGCCTGCAGTGGTGACAGGATTCTTAGATGCCTGAGTGGGTCTCTAAATGTCTCTTAAAGCACAACTCACTCCTGAAAATCAAGCCCCAATCCCAGGTCTTTACTGCGGCTGCACGACCAACGTCTCAGGCTTTGTAGATGTGTTGGCTCTGACTTGACTTCATGTATAAATTTTTAGTGTGACCTGGCTGTTAATTCCTTAAATGAGAGAAAAGACAGTATTAATAGCTTTTCCAAGTAGGTTGAAATCTTTTGTTTTCTAAATGAGGTAAGTAGGAGACGATGGGTATGTTTCTCTTCTGGGCCAGACACCTGGCAGCTAGCTGCTAGAGCTCGCTGAGCGTCTGTTGGGAAGGTTTTTGTAAGATGTTTCAGCAAGTCTCCCCCAGCTAGGTAGTGGGCTTGATGGGAGCACAGGACAGGGAGCAGCACATCATCCTGCGTCCCCTCACTCTGCTCGCAATGCAGAGACAGAGACACGTGTCCAAGAGCTTCATCATGTAACAGGAACTCATTTGTTAAAAATTTGGTGCGTCTCCCTAATCTAGTAAGGTGTACCACATCAGTTAAAAAATGACCAAATTTAAAAGATATCCTTTAGGCCTTGGCTGAACATAAGATATCTTTAAAAAAAATAAAAATAAAGGCCCAGGCACGGTGACTTATCCCTGTAATCCCAGCACTTTGGGAGGCTAAGGCGGGCGGATCGCAAGGGTAGGAGTTTGAGGCCAGCCTGGCCAATATAGTGAAACCCCATCTCTACTAAAAATACAAAAATTAGCTGGACATAGTGGTGAGCACCTGTAGTCCCAGCTGCTCGGGAGGCTGAGGCAGAAGAATCGCTTATACCTGGGAGGTGGAGGTTGCTGTGAGCCGAGATCGTGCCACTGCACTCCAGCCTGGGCGACAGAGTGAGACTTCGTCTCAAAAAAAACAAACAAAAAGATATCCTTTTAGGCTAAGTGTGTTAAAATTCCTACAATCAGATTTACGATGTTACAGAGATGAAAATCACATACCAAGGGGACAAAATTAACTTTAGAAAACAAATCAAACCTGAGGGTAGTGGACAGCATGTTCCCATCAGGAAGCAGTTATTGGATTTGAGACAGCTAGCATGGAGTCCAAAAGGCCTGATCTTGAAGATTCTGCTAATGGTTCTCCTTTCTGCTGGTCAGATCATGATCAGAAGCATCTTCCTGTTCTTGGACCGCACCTACGTGCTTCAGAACTCCACACTGCCTTCCGTCTGGTGAGTGTCCCTGTCTGCAGAGCTGCGTCTCCCCTGCGGCTGACTTCCGTCCCGTCTGTGCCTTCGGTGGGCTAAGGTGGTAAAGTGTGTGATTACTTGTGCCTTCTTTTCTTCAGCCAAAATTGTTAAAGTGAATGGAGGAGTCCAGGTGGGTCTTAGCCTTGAAATACAAGGTGTCTAGCCAGCAGCGAGGAGTGGAGTGGGAAGCTGGGACAGGCGGCTGACTTTGGTCATGAGGGTGGAGAAGGAGGGCCTTGGTTTCTCTCTGACAGCTGGAGTTTGAGCCAGGCGCAGCTCTTTCCAGCATTGCAGTTGAAACTCTGAGGAAGACCGCCTGCTGTCCATGGGGTCCCAGCCCTGAGGCTCTGCGGCCCCTGCGGAATGGCTTGCTCAGCCTCCCAGCCTCCTGAGCACATAAACAGCTCTCATCGTCCATCATCTTTTGGGGACTATCTGCACTAGGGGTTCTGGGGCCCTTCCTCAGCAGCATTCACAGCCACTGACGCCTGCATGTCCTCTGCTGATGCCTGTGTGTCCTCTGTGACCACCCCATGGTGCTGAGTCCTGTTGCCTCCTGCAAGCCGACTTTGGACAAAAGTGTGTCCAGTCTCACCCTCTGATTTGTCTTTTTCTCTGTTAATGTAGAGTTTCATTCTTCTCACATGCGAATATAAAAGTGATACTGTGGCTTCTCATTACTTAAAATGTTGCTTTTCCTACCTCCACCCACGGAGCACACTGACCTGAGGCAGTGGGATTCTGCTTTCGCCATGCAGAGATTGCTTGTCTGAGATGTCAGTGACCTGCCAGTTACCAAATCCAACAAGCGTTTTTTGTCCTTACTTTATACAGTATCTGCAATTTTGGATACGCTCTCCTTGTTGCAGCTCCCCTTAATGCTACTGCCCTTCTGACTCCCCCTGTGGAATTCCCCACACCTCTCTTACCAGCCATCCATGTGGTCTTCAAGAAGGCAAGCGCTGCACAGAAAGGACAGCCTGCTCCAGGACACACTGGGGATGATGAAAGTGATCGAAGGAGATTATTTAGCATTTACTCTGTGCAAGGGAATGGTTCCTACTAATGTATTTGATCCCTAGAACAGCTCTGTGGCGTGGCCATTATCATTCCTATTTTATACAAACTAGGGCCCAGAGGTTAAAATAACTTGCCCTGCCTGGGTTGTCCGGCCCATAGTAAACACTTTTCGAAAATTATTATTACTGATTTTAGAGACGAGTCTCACTCTGTTAACCCAGGCTGGAGGGCAGTGGTGCAGTGAACTCACTGCAGCCTCAAACTTCGAGTCTCAAGCGATCCGCCTGCCTTGGCCTCCCCTGTAGCCGGGACTATAGGCATGCACCATCACGCTCAGCTAACTTTTAAAAAATTTTCTGTAGAGCTAGGATCTCGCTATGTTGCCCAGACTGGTCTTAAACCCCTGGCCTCAAGCAGTTCTCCCACCTCAGCCTCCCAAAGTGCTGGGATTACAGGTGTGAACCACCACGCCCAACACTAAACTTTTAATTAGTATAGTTTATACCATGACTGTCATAGAAACTGTAAGCATTGTTTATAGCATAGAATGAATGATAGCACCTCCAGGCTACCACAGGAGGCTAACGACCTGGACACGAGCGTCCGTACAACAAGAACTCTGCTTGAGGCGTGCGTGGGCAGTACGTGGTGTGGACACGCTTTGTCCATCTCTGGGATGGGGAGGAGCGCTGAGGGTGAACCTTGCCCTGTGCTTTGAAGAATGAGCAAGGTGGTCAGGCAGCTAAGAAAGAAGGAGAAGGAAGGGAGCAGGAAGTTCAAAGCCGGGGGTCTCCTGCCATGGACGGCTAGGATGGTGGTGTGACCAGAAGCAGCCCGTGTGGGAAAGTCGGTGGGGATGAAGCTGATGAGGGCCCTGAGAGTTTTCAGCTGAGGTCGATGTTTTGAAGAGAAGATCCCAGTAGCAGGATAGAGGGTCACACGAGTGGAGACCTAAGTCTCCCTGAGTACTGGCTACCTGCCTGGCACTGCCCTCAAGGGCTTCACAGGCAGGAACTAACATATCTGATCCCCGTTATACAGTTAAGGAAGGAAAGGCACAGAAATGTTAAGCTCCTTGCCCAGGGTCACACAGCTAGCAAGTAGTAGGGCCAAGATTCAAAGACAGGCTGCTGCTACCTCCACCACCGTAATATTAATAATTTTACAGCCAGGCGTGGTGGCTCGTACCTGTAATCCCAGCACTTTGGGAGACTAATGCGGGCGAATCACGAGGTCAGGAGTTTGAGTTTAGCCTGATCAACATGGTGAAACCCCATCTCTACTAAAAATAGAAAAATTAGCTGGGCATAGCGGTGCGCACCTGTAATTCCAGCTACTCAGGAGGCTGAGGCAGGAAAATTGTTTGAACCTGGGAGGCAGAGGTTGCGGTGAGCCAAGATCATGCCAATGCACTCCAGCCTGGGCAACAGAGCAAGACTCTGTCTCAATAATACAATAATTTTACTACTGCCACCACCAGCACTATTACTACTGCCACCGCTACCCACCCACCACTGTTACTATTGCCACCACCATTACTATTGCTACCACTACCCACCCACCACTATTACTGCTGCCACCACCACTGTCGCCACTATTACTACTGCCATCACCGCCACCATTACTACTGCCACCACCACCATCACCACTATTACTACTGCCACCACTACCTGCCCACCACTATTACTGCTACCACCACCATCATCACCACTATTACTATTACCACCACTACCCGCCCACCACTATTACTACTGCCACCACTACCCGCCCACCACTATTACTACTGCCACCACTACCTGCCCACCACCATTACTACTGCCACCACTACCCGCCCACCACTATTACTACTACCACCACTACCCGCCCACCACTATTACTGCTACCACCACCATCATCACCACTATTACTACTGCCACCACTACCTGCCCACCATTACTACTGCCACCACCATTACTACTGCCACCACTACCCACCCACCACTGTTACTATTGCCACCACCATTACTATTGCTACCACTACCCACCCACCACTATTACTGCTGCCACCACCACTGTCGCCACTATTACTACTGCCATCACCACCACCATTACTACTGCCACCACCACCATCACCACTATTACTACTGCCACCACTACCTGCCCACCATTACTACTGCCACCACCATTACTACTGCCACCACTACCTGCCCACCACTATTACTGCTACCACCACTACCCCCGCCCACCACTATTACTATTACCACCACTACCCACCCACCACTATTACTATTACCACCACTACCCCGTCCACCACCATTACTACTGCCACCACTACCCACCCACCACTATTACTACTGCCACCACTACCTGCCCACCACTATTACTACTGCCACCACCACCATCACCACTATTACTATTACCACCACTACCTGCCCACCACCATTACTACTGCCACCAATACCTGCCCCACCACTATTACTACTACCACCACCACCATCACCACTATTACTATTACCACCACTACCCCGCCCACCGCTATTACTGTTACCACCACTACCCGCCCACCACCATTACTACTGCCACCACTACCTGCCCACCACTATTACTACTACCACCACCACCGTCACCACTATTACTACTGCCAACACCACCATCACCACTCTTCTGCCACCAACACCACCACTGCTATTAGTATTGCCACTACCAGTGCTACCACTATTACTACTGCCAACACCACTGCTATTACTACTGCCGCCACCACCATCACCATCACTTACTACTCCCGCCACCACCATCACCATCACTTACTACTGCCACCACCACCACCACCATCACTTACTACTGCCGCCACCACCATCACCATCACTTACTACTGCCACCACCACCACCACCATCACTTACTACTGCCACCACCACCACCACCATCACCGCTATTACTGCCGCCATCACCATCACCGCTATTACTACTGCCACCACCACTGTCACCACTATTACTACTGCCAACACCACTGCTATTACTACTGCCACCACCACCACCACCATCACCGCTATTACTGCCACCACCACCATCACCACTGTTACTGCCACCATCACCACTGCTATTACTACTGCCGCCACCACCACCATCACTTACTACTGCCACCACCACCACCACCATCACCGCTGTTACTGCCACCATCACCACTGCTATTACTACTGCCGCCACCACCACCATCACTTACTACTGCCACCACCACCACCACCATCACCGCTGTTACTACTGCCACCATCACCACCGCTGTTACTACTGCCGCCACCAGCACCATTCCTGCCTTGAGGTGCCAGTTCAGGATTTCTGACTGGAGCCCAACACCTGTATTTTTGGCCCCACGTTAATGGAGCATGTGGCCACTGGGGGCAGCAGGAGTATTGAAGCAAAGCACAGAGCCCGTAAGATCGGTTTTATGGACAGTCACTGGCAGTTGAACCATCTTCCCAACGTTCCTCAGGCCGTGAGCTGAGGACTGCAATGAACTCGGAAATCCACATGGTTCTCTTCTCGGGAAAGCAGCAAACGTTTGGTAGGAGAGCTTCCAGGGCTGGAAGGGAAGCTGCTGGGACGTACTTCATAAGGACACGGGGAAGAGGGTGCACCCTGAGGGCTGCTGCAGACAGAGCCAGGGCGGGGCAGGTGGGGCAGGCAGGGTCATGGTACCCAACTGCCTGAGTGTCTCCAGCCGCTCACCAGGAAGGTGGTGAGAACCCTGGGCTTCCATGGCAGACTGTGTGATACCAATTTTTTTGTCAGTGGCGTGCATGACCTCGCAGTGTCTTAGTGCCTGACTGCCCCCAGGAACATGGAGCAGCCCTGTTTAAGGAAGGAAATACAAGGCACACTAGTCTGGCCAAAAACCAGACGTTTTTAAAAAGGAATTCTTGGCATCTAGATGCAGAGAACTAGCAACTTCACATGTTTTGGATGACGTTGAATAGCATAGCTGGAGCTTCACCCATAACTTCTAAAAAGCAAAACTAAATCCTCTTGTTTCTTACTGTCTGTACAGGGATATGGGATTAGAACTGTTCAGAACCCATATTGTTAGTGATAAAATGGTTCAGAGTAAAACCATTGATGGAATCCTGCTGCTGATCGAGCGTGAGAGGAGCGGCGAGGCTGTGGACCGGAGCCTGCTGCGGAGCCTGCTGGGCATGCTGTCCGACCTGCAGGTGAGTGCACTGGGCTGGAAGATACCCGGGTACCTGCCCAGCTCCTCCCCTCCAGAATAAATGGTTGCACCAAAGATGTTAAACAATGAAATCACAAAAACGTGTTGAAAATAGGAGTTTTTAAAATCCCTAGGAGGGGAATGGCTCTCAAGCTAACACCACACTAGGTGCCGCAGAAGAGAAGGTGGATCAATATGACTACATAAAATGCATGTTTTTCATGGAAAATACACCATAAACAGACAAAACCAGGTGACACACTGGGGGAAAGTATTAGCAACACACACAAAAGACAAAGGGGGGTGAAGTTGTTTAGTGCAACATGACCCCAAGGCACCGTAGGAAAAGGACAGAGGAAGGACTGCCTGGCTGTCTTGGGAAGGACAGTGCAGCCAGGCCGGCTGGGTGGCCACAGGCAGCTCCAAGTTCAGGTCATGGCAGCCTGCCCCTCCGAAACTGGGATGTGTTAGCACTTGAAAAGATGGTTTCCTTTACTGAAATTGGTCAATAATTCTGCTCATTTCTTAGGTGTATAAAGACTCATTTGAACTGAAATTTTTGGAAGAAACTAATTGCTTATATGCTGCAGAAGGCCAAAGGTTGATGCAGGAAGAGAGGTGAGGTGATGGGGTGTTTCCAAATCCCCTGGCTTTGTTTCTGTGGACGAGCACCCGGGAGTACTTTCCCACTGTTTGCCTTTACACACACACGCAACCGTGTGATTTCACTGAAGTCTTCCGAAAGCTGCAGTCTTGCCAGAATCCCCCAGTAATGAGCTTCATTCTTAGTATACTAAGAATTCAGTTTCTGTTAACTTAGAAACTATTACACTCCCCCGACAAGTAAAAAGTAAAAAGCCAATAAGTAAAATAACTGAAATAAGTAAAATAAGTAAAATAAGTAAATAAGTAAATAAGTAAAATAAGTAAAATTTAAGCAACAAGAGAACATTTTAAAAATGAAAAATAAATACAAATTATCAAATTTTTTATTTGTGTGAAGCACTGAAAAAAAATCTCCCAAAAAAGCCATGTGAAAAAACGTGTAATAGTAATAGGAACCCAAAAAACTTGCCCAGTTTCCCAGATAGCAGATCAGAGTCATAAAGGAGCCCGCCCCATGGACTGTCACCCAAATGGCGCATGCTACTGCCCAGAATGGAGCCTGGCCATGGGTTCCTTTATCCTGGCTTTAGAGAGGAAGTTTCATGTCAGATGCTGGACCTGGCTGCAGCTACCCAGGGCAAAGCCTCAGACCTTTCCTGTGCTGTCTTGGGAAACGTGGGTGTACTTTGAGGTCTGCGACCATGTTTGGTGTCCCCCACGTGAACAGCCAGCTTGTTGACTTGCTTTTGCTGACCCAGCTGTGCGGGCAGGGTTGCCGTTTAGCACCTCACCCTCCTACCAGGTGCTGCTCACCTCCCTGCGGGCCTCGGGGATGGGAGGAGGCTGTGCACAGACCCCGAAACTTGATGGCGAGCAGGGACCACAAAGAAGTGCGGCCTGGGCGCTTGTTCCAGGACGGATGTTAGTCTCGGGATCCTGCTCCTCGTCCCCCACACACTTCCACCCTAGCTCTCCCCTCCCTATCAATCTGTGTTCACATTTGGCTTGAATATATATTCTGCTTTTAAAAAAATTAAATGTAATGAAAACAAAATGTCAATTTCTTGGATGATGTCAGCAGTCTTTTTGTTACTGATCTGCTTAATTGTTTTGTTTGGAAGGTTCCAGAATATCTTAACCATGTAAGTAAACGCTTAGAGGAAGAAGGAGACCGAGTAATCACTTACTTGGACCACAGCACACAGTAAGTACCATTCACTTACCGAGCGTTCGTGTCTTCACCACGGCTGGAAGTTTCTCCTGGCTGGTTCTTGAAATGAAGGGTGTCTTTGTCAATTCATTCAGTACAAGAGTATTTTTGAACCTAGCTTATTTTACTTATGTTATTTGTCATTATTTGGCATTCACAAATCACACTTTTTACCCAGTGCTTCGTCATGGCTTATTGTCTAAATGGAGTAAATCTTGCTGAGATACTTGGCATGTTGGAGTTTTGAGACGGGCTATTTATGTTAATGGAGTCGTACTGAATATTATGCTATTTTGATTGTGAACGGACCTCTGCTACACATTTTATATCACTTTAATTTTGTTTATGATGCTGTCACACGATTTTCTCTTTTCATCTGATGTTTTTTTTTTTCTGTAAACCCGAGGTTGATGAGTAATTAGGGAAATAAAAAGGGAGAGATTATGTGAGCGTGCGTGTCAGGCACAGAGTGTCCATTGTTGTGAGGGGGAGGCAAGAACAGGCAGAGGGGACAGCCAGGGAGAGACATGAAAATGATAGAATGTGCAGAACAGGACTCGGGGGGGGGGGACTCAGCAGAGAAGACAGAGAGGAAGAGAGATGGAAATGATAGAATGTGCAGAACAGGACTCGGGGGGGACTCAGCAGAGAAGACAGAGAGGAAGAGAGATGGAAATGATAGAATGTGCAGAACAGGACTCGGGGGACTCAGCAGAGAAGACAGGAAGAGAGATGGAAATGATAGAATGTGCAAAACAGGACTCGGGGGACTCAGCAGAGAAGACAGAGAGGAAGAGAGATGGAAATGATAGAATGTGCAGAACAGGACTCGGGGGACTCAGTGGAGAAGACAGGAAGAGAGATGGAAATGGTAGAATGTGCAGAACAGGACTCGGGGGACTCAGCGGAGAAGACAGGAAGAGAGATGGAAATGATAGAATGTGCAGAACAGGACTCGGGGGGGACTCAGCAGAGAAGACAGAGAGGAAGAGAGATGGAAATGATAGAATGTGCAGAACAGGACTCGGGGACTCAGTGGAGAAGACAGGAAGAGAGATGGAAATGATAGAATGTGCAGAACAGGACTCGGGGGGGACTCAGCAGAGAAGACAGAGAGGAAGAGAGATGGAAATGATAGAATGTGCAGAACAGGACTCGGGGGGGACTCAGCAGGGAAGACAGAGAGGAAGAGAGATGGAAATGATAGAATGTGCAGAACAGGACTCGGGGGACTCAGCAGAGAAGACAGAGAGGAAGAGAGATGGAAATGATAGAATGTGCAGAACAGGACTCGGGGGACTCAGCAGGGAAGACAGAGAGGAAGAGAGATGAAAATGGTAGAATGTGCAGAACAGGACTCGGGGGAACTCAGCAGGGAAGACAGAGAGGAAGAGAGATGGAAATGGTAGAATGTGCAGAACAGGACTCGGGGGACTCAGCAGAGAAGACAGAGAGGAAGAGAGATGGAAATGATAGAATGTGCAAGAACAGGACTCGGGGGACTCAGCAGAGAAGACAGAGAGGAAGAGAGATGGAAATGATAGAATGTGCAGAACAGGACTCGGGGGACTCAGTGGAGAAGACAGGAAGAGAGATGGAAATGGTAGAATGTGCAGAACAGGACTCGGGGGACTCAGCGGAGAAGACAGGAAGAGAGATGGAAATGATAGAATGTGCAGAACAGGACTCGGGGGGGACTTAGCAGAGAAGACAGAGAGGAAGAGAGATGGAAATGATAGAATGTGCAGAACAGGACTCGGGGGACTCAGCAGAGAAGACAGAGAGGAAGAGAGATGGAAATGATAGAATGTGCAGAACAGGACTCGGGGGGACTCAGCAGAGAAGACAGAGAGGAAGAGAGATGGAAATGATAGAATGTGCAGAACAGGACTCGGGGGGACTCAGCAGAGAAGACAGGAAGAGAGATGGAAATGGTAGAATGTGCAGAACAGGACTCGGGGGGGGACTCAGCAGAGAAGACAGGAAGAGAGATGGAAATGATAGAATGTGCAGAACAGGGCTCGGGGGACTCAGCAGAGAAGACAGAGAGGAAGAGAGATGGAAATGATAGAATGTGCAGAACAGACTCGGGGGGGACTCAGCAGGGAAGACAGAGAGGAAGAGAGATGGAAATGGTAGAATGTGCAGAACAGGACTCGGGGGAACTCAGCAGGGAAGACAGAGAGGAAGAGAGATGGAAATTATAGAATGTGCAGAACAGGACTCGGGGGACTCAGCAGAGAAGACAGAGAGGAAGAGAGATGGAAATGATAGAATGTGCAGAACAGGACTTGGGGGACCCAGCAGAGAAGACAGAGAGGAAGAGAAATGGAAATGACAGAATGTGCAGAACAGGACTCTGGGGGGGGGGACTCAGCAGAGAAGACAGAGGAAGAGAGATGGAGGTGATGCCACGTGCAGAACAGGACTTGGTAGGGAAAGGGGCAGACCTGGTGAAGGAAAGGGACAGGATTATGACAGCATCCAGCACGAAACAGAGAACGCAGGAGAAAAGATGTAGTCACTCAGACGTGGAGTTGGAGGCGTCTGTAGGAAATCCAGGATCTTGAGCCAGGCCAGGGCGACTCAGGGGCCACCTTGTGCTTCCATCCAACTGGGAGCAGAAGAGGAGCCCCAGGGAAGTCCGGGGTAAATAGCAGAGAGAGCCGCGGCCGCGGCCAAGCCCCACAACCAGGGTGTGCAGGTCACACAGCCTTCCTGAGCTCTGTCTGCTCTGCCCTTCTCAATAAGGTGACTGTAAGATTTAAATAAGATGGTACGTTAAAATGTTCCTTCTAAACTAGAAATGAAGGCTTGGGAAGATGGCTAAAATTAGCAGTCCTTAGAAAAAAGCAGATGCTCTGATCTTCTGAAAAGAACCTCTGAAGAATGCAGTGTGCATAATAAAAGAGAAAGGCATGAAGAATGGTTTCTGTGCCCCCTGTGCATGTGGTGGTCACACATCTCAGGCCTCACGAAGGAGCTTGCAGGATCAGCAAGAGCAGGCTCAGTGACGAGGGGAGAAACAGGGAGAGGGGCGAGGGACAGAGGCATGGAGCTGGAGCAGGAGGGGGCCCGGGTACCTGGAGTGGAGCAGGCGTGGATGCAGTGGACACCTGCATTGCCCCAGACCTCAGGGGTCCTTCAATGCCAGTCTGAACCACAGAAGGGATGTGGCCTGTCCACCTGTGCCTCAGAAAAGTAACAGCAATAGTGCTAAGAATAAATGAGAAGGCCACACTGAGGGCAGAAAGGTGGGGAGAAGAAAGACGTGAGCAACCAGCATTTCAACCCTGAGGGAGGAGAATAGTTGATCCCAGAAAATTCTCAGACCTGCAGACCTGAGGTCATGCCACATTTCGGTGACTGCTTGTCCCTGAGTGTGGATGTGAATGTCTGCACTGAGTGCAGATTGAACTGCTTGGCAAGCTCGTCAGGGCCCTAGACTCTGCTCTGGAATTTGTGTCTACCGTGTGGGAAGCTATCAGGAAGTGACAGGAAATGCACATGATAGGGGCAAAACTGGAGCGTGACAGCTGGCCCAGCACCCAGCCAGGGCAGCCAGCAGCCTGGATGTTGTTCTCAGGGGCGCCACCCCACCTGCCCACCGTGTCCCTGCTTCCCCTGGGCCCGCCGGTGGGCCTGTTGTGCTACTCGGTAGGTGGTTTTTAGAAAGCGCTTGCTTCAGAGTCATGAGCAACAGGAGTCGTCGTCCATTTGCGTGAGGAAAACGCGCTTATCCTTCGGTTTCCGATTGCCTGTAGACTGCATCTGTCGTAGACAAATGCCCTCATCTTTTACAGAGAGCCAGTCTCTTTAAACTTAGTTTCTAACGCTTATTCTTTTTGCCCTATATAGGAAACCACTGATTGCTTGTGTGGAGAAACAGCTATTAGGAGAACATTTAACAGCAATTCTGCAGAAAGGTAGATTTCCTAATTCTTGTGCAAATTAAACTGAACAATTATCCTAAATTCATTAGGAAAGTAAGGGAAGCATTACAAATAGCAGTGTTAGGATATTTGTTATTTTCATAAGACAGTCATTAAAAAGCTTTTCTAATGAACATGTTAGCTGTGAAAGGAGAAAAAAATCAGTAAGAGAAATAGTGGAAGGCACTGAGTAGAACTACAGTAATCACTTAAGACCCCATTGGCAGGAAGGCCGGGGACCTTGTGTACCCCACGCATGCTGAAACGTGGGTGCATTAATCACTTAAAACCCCAGTGGCAGGCCAGGGGCCTTGTGCACCCCACGCATGCTGAAACGTGGGTGCATTGATCACTTAAAACCCCAGTGGCGGGAAAGCCAGGGGCCTTGTGCACCCCACGCATGCTGAAACATGGGTGCAGCGAGCCAGGTGCAGCAAGCCTGATGCCGCTCCCCCAAGCACGCTCACTTCCTGTGCCAGGTCATTCTTCACGCATACTCGGGTACAGGGGATGCAGGGAGCTGTTCAGGCTGTTAGATTTCGTGGGACTTCCCTCACCTGTGGAGTTTGTGGATCTTAGTGTCAGGTGAACTGCTGACTAGGTGGTGTGCTTAAGTAGAGTACACTTTTCTCCTGATTTTCTGGAAGAGAAGAGCATGTGTTCTAGTGCTGACTATGCGGTCTTGACGTCCGCTTCTCCCTGATCGGTGGCCCCAGTGCCTGGCTGCAGCAGGAGGATGGCTTCTAGCAGCCTGCACCTGTAAAATCGATGCTCGATCTTTGTTTTGTTGTTTTTATTTCTAGGCTTCAAAGTGTGCTTAATTCTGTGAAAATTAAGAGCAGTCTCACCTTTGTAACACTTAGTGCTTATTGTGACGTTTCAGTGTTGCCATTTGAAACAGCGTTACCTTTTGAAAGTCATTTTAAATGTATTTGGAAACTACAAGATTTTTTTCAAGCCATTGGATACCTTAAAGTTTAATTATGAGAAGGCCCTAAATGGTATCCAAATATATTCTGGTTTGGGTTCTGTATTTCAGATACTAGTATTATGGCTAATGAGATACTTAAGTGAAACCAGAATAAAACCAAAAGGGAAGAGAATTAACACGATTGAGCATGTGCTGTTACAAACAACTACACTTCATGTAAATATCTTTTAGAACAAATTCAAGACCAGCCTGGGCAACAAAGACAGACGCTGTTTTTTACCAAAAATATAAAAAATATTAAAAAAGCCACAGGTGGTACATGCCTAGGGTGCCAGCTACTGAGGAGGCTGAGGTGGGAGGATCACTCTGGCCCAGGAAGTTGAGACTGCAAAAGCCTGAGTGACAGAGCGAGAGACCCTGTCTCAAAAAAAAAAAAAAAAGGAAAAAAGAAAAAGATTTCAAGTAAATAGTAGAAATTTCCATAAATCGTTTCAGTTCATACTTTGTTGAGCAAAATTGTTTAAAGAAAATGGTAAATTATATATGTAAAAGCTTACTCTAAATTTTATTAGAAGTATTTTAGTTACATTTTTTGAATTCTAAAATCATTATTTAGGGTTTTAGTAAAACAAAGTATAAGAAGTTTATTTGTGTCAGTAGATCAAAATGTAATTGAGAGAAATAAACATTTGGAACTCTAGGTAAGGATTGTAATTCTAGCCCCACCATGTGTTTGCACACATCTTTAAACTACCTCGTATGTGTGGACGTTGTGCCCGTTGTAGGCAGAATGGGAGACTTTGTGAATTGTATGACTGTTGACAGCTTCTGTGCTCTAATCTGACTGTCTCAATAGTTACCATAAAGCAAGTATTTAGAAAATCTTCTGAGTGTTTTTCTTATTGATGTATTGTTTTAGAAAACTCTTGTAAACTTCAGAAATCTAAAACACTGAAATCTTTTAAAAATGCACTTCAAAATATCTGATGATGTTTTTCCGCTATGATTTACTATAGGTATGAATAAGTTTAACCCACTATAGATTAGATTTGATAGCTTGTCCACTAACAAACACATCATCTGGCTGACGGACCAAATCAGCAGGAACTTGAGAACGTGAACCTCCCGGGTTAAATAGTTGGCATAAACTGGATTTTCTGACCGTTGCTAACTTTAGTGAAATAAGAAGGCTTTAGTGACATGAAGAAGTAAATCATACATCTTCCAACATACCCAGAAAAAATGAACTTCGCCTAATAGGATCCACTGCAGATATTTAACCAGATCAAGCTGCCCATATATAGGCTGCGATATGTATACCCGCCCGATTTCTAAGCGGTGTATTCAATGTGGTGCACGCCGTGTTCTCGTTTAGTTGTTGTTAATGCTGCCCTTGCTGTACTCTGCTGACGTGTCCTACACATCTCAGGGCTTGACCACTTACTGGATGAGAACAGAGTGCCGGACCTCGCACAGATGTACCAGCTGTTCAGCCGGGTGAGGGGCGGGCAGCAGGCGCTGCTGCAGCACTGGAGCGAGTACATCAAGGTACTGGTGGGTTTGAGGCCGCGGGCGCGGGTGCGGGTGTTCCCTGCAGGGAGCAGAGCCCCCTCCTGAGAACGCCTGGTGCCCTGGTAAAGGGAACTGGGCTGCCGGAGGGGCCGTTTGCATTTTCATCACAGTTGATGGGTGGACTGTAGGCCTCCATCTGCTTCCCAATCACCAGTGTAAATTTGCTTTTTAAGATACCACCAGCAGTGATTAGCACCATCCAGGTAGAAAGTATACCTTAAAGAACAGCTGTTTTGCTCCTCCTCGTCAGCATAAATATTGGTTTAATTCTACAGTCATGATTTTTCTGAAAGGAATCATTTTTGTAAATCTGCTTGTGAAACATGATCTTTCATGCCCTTTGCTCAGTGAGAACTATTATATATTTGGCATATCAGGTTGCTTTGTAGACTTTATTTCTTAATGGTCCAAATTTAGAATTTACTACTTAAACTTTCATTTTTCAAAAGCATTTCTTTGGCATCCCTGACAAGCCTGATCCAGCCTGTAGATAGAGTGAGTTCTTGGGCAGTACCTTGAGTTTTCACATGTCCTGCCCAGAAGACGGCCCTCGGTGCTGACAGAACCTCACTGAAGACTGGGGGCTCTCGGCCCAGGGCACCACCCCACCAAGGGGACACTTGTTGATGTCTGGAGACGTTTGTGTCTGTCTCAACAGAGAGGGTGCTTCTTGTTCTGCTGGGCGACACCAGGGGTGCCGCTGAATGCACAGGGCAGCCCTCACCACAAAGAATTGCCTACCCAGAGTGCCAGTGGTGCCCAGCCCAAGAAACCTACTGAAGACCCTCTAATGAGAAGTCGTTCTCTAGACTCCCCCTCATGGAAACAAGAGAACTAAAGCAAACAGCAGGACCCTTCACAGATAGCTCGTGTTTCCAGCATGAGTTTTCCAGCTTCGATGGTGAACATTCAGCAGATGTCTGTGTTTTTGCTTGCTGGTGACTATTCTTAGATCCTATAATGAAAAGATAAAATTTCTGGAGAATTACGCTGAGAAAAATAAAAAGCCAATCCTAGATACTTAACATACTATTAATATATTATTCCATAATGTTTTGGAAATGAGAAAGTTCAGAAGTGGAGGACAGAGGAGAAGTTACCAGGGGGTAGGGACAGAGCATGGTGTGTGGTTAGAAAAGGCCCCAGGAGGTAGCGTTCCCGGGGAATGGTTGGGATTTTGGCTGAGGTCATAGACATGCACACCAAGATGAGTTACAAGTAAACTGGGCCATCTGCAAAAGACTCGGGGTTATTAGTGTCCGTATCCCAGTTGGAATGCTGCTCTGTAGTTTTGCAGACTGTTGCCAGTAGAGGAAGCTATGGAAACGAAGGTACTGGGATTGCTCTGCTATTTTTACCATAATGCAAGTCTTTCATTATCTCAATAAAGATTTCCATTAAATAAAAACTAAATGAAGGCTTACATGCTGCTTTATGGAATAATCAGACCTGAAGTCATGTATCAGTCCAGCTTGGAAGCCAGTACCCACACAGCACCCGTCCCGACAAGGTCTTGTACAGTGCTATTGAATTGGAAGTTATAACTGAGTCACACTAAATCAGTCATAAAGCTACTGAAAATTTAGGATTTTTGCCAGTGAGACAGTCTTCAGGGGATAGGAATACATCTAAATACTAGGAAAGGTTCACCTTTGCAGTTTTCAGTCTGGGTAATAAAAATCAGTGCATGGCGACTGGTGCGGTGGCTCACGCCTGTGATCCCAGCACTTTGGGAGCCTGAGGCCGGCGAATCACAAGGTCAGGAGATCGATACCATCCTGGCTAACACAGTGAAACCCCATCTCTACTAAAAATAGAAAAAAATAGCAGTACGTGGTGGCGGGTGCCTGTAGTCCCAGTGACTTGGGAAGCTAAGGCAGGAGAATCATTTGAACATGGGAGGCAGAGGTTGCAGGGAGCCAAGATTGCGCCAGTTCACTCCAGCCTGGGCAACAGAGCGAGACTCTGTCTCAAAAAAAAAAAAAAAATCAGTGAGTGACCATCACCCCCTGAGTGTCAGCAGTAAGCAGCGATGCTGTCACAAAATAGTAGTTTACATTCAACTCCACATGCTGCCATCAAAGGAAAGCTGGACCTTATAGTGTATAAGATGTTGAGTAAGAGGTAAGTCCCTCCACACCTGTGAGCCACATACTGCCCTCTCCAGGAGGATCTGTGCCCTTTTTGTTGGCATCTTTCCACCAGCCAGCTGCCTTACCTGTGTGTGACGTGTGAGTGCATGTGTGCATTCTATTGACACAAGTTTTTTAAATTCAATAATTGTATTCAGCTCCTCTTCAGCATATACAGTTTATGTCATCAGATAGTTAACTGTTTATTAGCACCACACACAGACTTTTAGGAATGTTTAATACAGCATTTTTAAATTAAAAATACAAACTAGCCCGGGTGCGGTGGCTCACACCTGTAATTTCAGCACTTTGGGAGGCTGAGGTGGATGGATCATGACGTCAAGAGATCGAGACCATCCTGGCCAACATGGTGAAACCCTCTCTACTGAAAATACAAAAATTAGCTGGGCATGGTGGCGTGCACCTGTAGTCCCAGCTACTCGGCAGGCTGAGGCAGGAGAACTGCTTCAGCCCGGGGAGGCAGAAGTTCCAGTGAGCCGAGATCGCACCACTGCACTCCAGCCTGGCGACAGAGTGAGACTGTGTCTCAAAAAAAAAAAAAACAAAGTACAAACTAGAAATAGCTTTTCATGGTTAGAAGTGATGGAGAAAGAAAACTGTAGCTAAGAAATCTCAATAGGTGTATTGAATTAATAAGAATTAACTTGTCTTTGAGGAACATATACATAAATGTTCTTTATGAAGCAATGGACATTTTCCCAGTCATTTATAAGTTCTCTCAGAAACAGAATTGTAAGAGCAAGGCATTTATTGTATATCTAACTGTATATTCACACCAAGCACAGAGGCTCATCCCTATAAACCCAGCACTTTGAGAAACCAAAGCGGGAGGATTGCTTGAGGCCCAGAGTTTGAGACCAGCCTAGGCAAAATGGCAAGACCCTGTCTCTACAAAACTTTTAAAAAGATTGGCCAGATGTGGTGGCCTGCGCCTGTGGCACCAGCTTCTCGGAAGGCTGAGGTGGCAGGATTGCTTGAGCTTGGGAGGTCCAGGCTGCAGTGAACCATGATTGCACCACCGCACTCCAGCCTGGGCCACAGAGTGAGGTCCTGCCCCATAAAAAAAAACAAAAAATCCAAAAAAGTATATTCACTTAATTTTTGAAATATGAACTCAATTTGTGAAACTTTTTAAAGTTATTGAATATTTACTACTAAGAGTAATTTATATTAAACTATCCTGATTATGTGATGGCAGGAGAAAATACTATTTGGTATTATAAACATGTTGCTAAGTTGGTGTTGATTTGCTTTCGTAGACTTTCGGGACAGCGATCGTCATCAATCCTAGAAAGATAAAGACATGGTCCAAGACCTGCTGGACTTCAAGGACAAGGTAGACCATGTGATAGAGGTCTGTTTCCAGAAGAACGAGCGGTTCGTCAACCTTATGAAGGAGTCGTTTGAGACGTTCATCAACAAGAGACCCAACAAGCCTGCAGAACTGATTGGTAGAAAAATCTTTCTTTTTTTTTTTTTTTTTGAGACAGTCTCACCCATTTCTAGACAATTTTTTAATGTGGGAAAATAAGACAAAACTCCACCAGATTTTTTTTCCACAATATTCAGGCTGCTCATGGGGTGTGTGGAAAGTGTTTTTATCAAGTCTTATTAGGACATACATTTTAAAAAGCGGGACACACCTGCATTCATGGGTGGAAGAGGGCATTTCCATAAGGGAAGGTGAAGTAGGAATTTAGAAAAGAAACGACGCTTGACTTCGCCAAAGAAGGAAGGGGTGATCACTATCTTTGTATCCTCTGATCAGTATTTAAATAGGATAAAATCAAGGTGAGATCTCAAATGGTAGCATATTTTAAAATGCTATTTTTAAGTTGTACGATTTTTTCACAATAATACCAAAATAATTTCAGAATTCATAGGCTCTGTCTAGTCAGTAAAATTTCTTTTAATTTGAAGGAGAAAGGGGGCAAAGAGAATGTAACACGGTGATACTAGATTGACTGATTACGCTGAAGACGCGATGAAACACGGAGCTCATGGTGCAGTTGTCTACTTTTCTGTGTGTTCAGGAATATTCCATTGTAAAATGTTCAAAGGAAAAAAACTAACAAAAGCAGCAACAGAAGGAATTCAGGAGGCTTTTGTACCTCCTCTTTCAGTTGTGGTTTCTCTAAAAAGGAATGTTGAGCTCTTGGGAGTTTGGGCTTCTGGAAATCTTGAGTTCTGCCATCACATGGGACTTAGAGCCTCCCTCCCGAGCCACCTCACAGATGGCTTGTGCAGCCTCAGAAACAGGAAGCCTGAGTGGAAGTGCTTCTGCCCTGCGTTGCCACCTTGGATGCCCTGAGAAAGTCTTTTTCTTTGAGAATGTCTCCTCTGAGTTTATGACACCAGATCCTAGGGATGAGCACTCTTGCATTCGGGGGCAGCCATGTGTCCTGAAACCTGAGCATGTGATCACTGAACCCATTTTATTTTGAAATTCAGAGATTACATGTAGAGATAAGAAAGATAGTTAACCCTGCTTTAAACATTCAGTCCCTGGCTTTGTTAAAATTTTAGGAAGTATTTACTCTCACATGACTTATGAGTATTTATCTTAGAAAATCAGATATTTGCTTTTTCGTCATATAGTAATGTCATTTTTTGGAAAGGTTCCAGAATGTTACTGTGCAATGTTGCTTATAGAAATTAAAGATGCTATGTGTTTATATGTTGTTATATAGTATTCCTATATGTTTATGCTCACAGCAAAGCATGTGGATTCAAAGTTAAGAGCAGGCAACAAAGAAGCCACAGACGAGGGAGCTGGAGCGGACGCTGGACAAGATCATGATCCTGTTCAGGTTCATCCACGGTGAGATTTGGGCACTCAGAAAATGCTGCATAATCTAGAGGTGTAAACGCAGGCTCTGCTTTCTCAGAGGAGGTTTAACATGAGAATGTCAGTATCAGTAGAGCCAGTGTGCATTAGAATGGACACTTCTAAGGGTTTTCAGCAGTTGAAGCCTCACGTTTGCTTATCCACACTCTGATGTCTTGATTATTCTCATCTGGCTATAAATAGGTAAAGATGTCTTTGAAGCATTTTATAAAAAAGATTTGGCAAAAAGACTTCTTGTTGGGAAAAGTGCCTCAGTCGATGCTGAAAAGTCTATGTTGTCAAAGCTCAAGCATGGTAAGCATGTGGGGCCTGGGCTCCTCCCCTGGAACTGAGGGTCGCTGCCCTGCGTGCTGCCCCCGATCTCACTCCCTCCTTTGCTGTGTCCAGAGTGTGGCGCAGCCTTCACGAGCAAGCTAGAAGGCATGTTCAAGGACATGGAGCTTTCAAAGGACATCATGGTTCATTTCAAGCAGGTGAGTTGTGTTTGTGTTTCTTCAGGTAAAGCGGCTTTTTAAAAAGTATCTGTTGAGTGTGGTGGCTCATGCCTGTAATCCCAGCACTTTGGGAGGCTGAGGCAAGAGGCTTTCTTGAGGCCAGAAATTCAAAACCAGCCTGATCTACATAGCAAGACCCTGTCTTTACAAAAGAAAAAAATTTTAGGCTGGGCGTGGTGGCTCACACCTGTAGTCCAAGCACTTTGGAGGCCAAGGCGGGCGGATCACCTGAGGTTGGGCGTTCCAGACCAGCCTGACCAACACGGTGAAACCTCGTCTTTAAAAATAAATAAATAAATAAATAAATAATAAATTTAAAAAAAAAAAAAGAAAAAAGTTTTAAATGAGCAGGTAGGGTGGCACATGCCTGTAGTCCCAGCTGCTAGAGTGGGGCTGAAGTGGGAAGATCACTTGAGCCCAGGAGTTTGAGGCTGCAGTGAGCCATTGCTGCACCACTGCACTCCAGCCTGGGCATAAAAGTGAGACCTTGTTAGGGATGGATGGATAGATAGCTAGATACATAGACAGACAGATAGAGATAGCAATACCTGTCATAGGTAGAGAAATTAGGTAGATTCAATAGATTAGATAGGATGAATGAATCTCACTCTAAACTATGTAAGAGAAAAATTACACTTTCATGTTTCACAAGTAAATTTTAAAAGAAGAAAAAGAACCTCTAAACCTGTGGCAAGAATGATTTCTGTGAGTCCGGTGGTAACACCTCAACAAGGGGAAAAGGCAGTTCCAGTGAGGCATTGGATTTCATGGAGTACGTTCTCGGGACTGAGATGAATCCTAACAGAGATGAAACTTTGTTTTGAAAATTACACAGTTTATTTTGTTATAAGTTAATTATGTTTTACGAGTTTCTCAAATGATTATTTGTCTTGGATTTCTCTGTTTTTAGCATATGCAGAATCAGAGTGACTCAGGCCCTATAGACCTCACAGTGAACATACTCACAATGGGCTACTGGCCGACATACACGCCCATGGAAGTGCACTTAACCCCGGAAGTAAGTGTGCAGACAGCGTGCTGTCCGCTCCCACGGTCGTGCCCTTTCCAGACAGATAAGTTGCCTTCAAGAATTGTTTAATGGGGGAGTTTTTAAAAATAGCCCACTCAGTCCAAAATCAGAGTGCTCTTATGGTCTTTGGAAAGCAGCATTAGAAAGTGACCACTTTTGTCACCCTGTGTGGCTCTCCCCAACGCAGCCTGTGTCCACCTGCTGACCTGCAGGGGGCCCAGGAGCACAGGCACTTGTTTGAAAGTTATGGCTGATTGAGCTGGGGTTGTCTGGTTGTTGTTTCTTTCCATTGTAGACATTGCTGACATCTTGGGAATGGCATTATTTAGAGTCTTTTTGTCAGCCACTACTTCAGCGACACTAAACTCTTTAGTGGAGGGTTTGCACATCACATCGGAGGTAGAATTCTGTACCCGATGAAGTTAAAATCAGCAGGAGACACAATACGTGCACCATTCATTATAATACTGGGCAAAGGGAAAGGGCTGATACCAGCCTGGGATCATCAAAGGCGTCCTGGAAAAGACATCCCTTAAGCCTGATCTCAACTAAAGGTGAATGATTACTTTCTCAGCTGAGAAGGGAAGAAAAACTTACAGCTACGGTGTTCAGACAATGTCCCTTTCTCATCCATCGTAAGGGTCATGGCCAGTGCTCCTTTAACAAAAGACAAATTAGGAAGACAAAACCATAACAAATTTATTTAATCAAAGTCTTACTTAACACAGCAGGCTTCAGAAATGCAAACCAAAGAACCAGGGAAAACTGTCCATTGTTATGCTTAGGTTTGATCAAGAATGGGCAGCCATGTAGAAATAGGTGTGTTAGCCTGTTTTGCACTGCTATCAAGGAATACCTTAGGCTGGGTGATTTGTAAAGAAAAGACGTTTCATTGGCTCACGGTTCTGCAGGCTGTACAAGCATGGCACCTGTGTCGGCTCAACTTCTGATGAGGTCTCAGGAAGCTTTTACTGAAGGTTGAAGGCAAAGGGAGAGTAAGCGACAGAGAGGGCACTAGAGGCGGTGGGAGAAGCTCCCAGACTCCTAAACAATGAAATCTCCTGGTATCTCATTACCTCAGGGAGGGCACCAAGTCATTGATGAGGGGATCCACTCCATGACCCAAACATCTCCCACCAGACCCCACCTGCAACACTGGGGATCACATTTCAACGTGAGATTTAGAGGGGACACACACCCAAAATCTATCAGTGTGGCTAGACACAAGGGTGCCGTCTAACGGTCATAGAGCAGTGGGAATCCAGTAAGGCCTGTCTGTTCAGATTCTTCTTGGCCTTCTGGGCAGTGTTCTTTCCTCCCAGGTGTAGGGCAGGACTTAACTATCAGCAAGGTAGGTCAGAGAACTTCTTAATGTCCAGATCCTACACAAAAGGGCAGGGGAAGGATGGATTAATATCTCCAGGTTTTAAGGCTGGCTTTGGGAAAGAGGGGTTCAAGTTTTCTCTGACCCGCCTCAGGGAAGAGGAGTTCTGGTTCCAGGACTCACTTTGGTGGAGAAGTGGGGTGGGAGGTGGTCAGTGAGAGAGCTTGCTTCTGAGGTGTCCCTGTCAGACTTACAATGTGCGGGATGCTCAGAGCCGGGCAGCCTGCTTTCCACGTGGGCCACGTGCTGCTGCACAGAGCCGGGCAGCCTGCTTTCCACTTGGGCCACGTGGTACTGCACAGAGCCGGGCAGCCTGCTTTCCACGTGGGCCACGTGGTGCTGCACAGAGCCGGGCAGCCTGCTTTCCACGTGGGCCATGTGGTGCTGCTCACAGAGCCGGGCAGCCTGCTTTCCACGTGGGCCGTGTGGTGCTGCACAGAGCCGGGCAGCCTGCTTTCCACGTGGGCCACGTGCTGCTGCACAGAGCCGGGCGGCCTGCTTTCCACGTGGGCCACGTGCTGCTGCACAGAGCCGGGCAGCCTGCTTTCCACGTGGGCCACGTGCTGCTGCACAGAGCCGGGCAGCCTGCTTTCCACGTGGGCCACGTGCTGCTGCACAGAGCCGGGCAGCCTGCTTTCCACGTGGGCCACGTGCTGCTGCACAGAGCCGGGCAGCCTGCTTTCCACGTGGGCCACGTGCTGCTGCACAGAGCCGGGCAGCCTGCTTTCCACGTGGGCCACGTGCTGCTGCACAGAGCCGGGCAGCCTGCTTTCCACGTGGGCCATGTGGTGCTGTCCCTCCCGCTCTCCACAGATGTGCGTGCTCCTGCACCATTCCCTTTACCCTTCATATTTGAGTGGCTGTTTCCCAAGAACAGAAAGCACCCTGTCAAATGAGGGCATTCACCTGATGTCCTGCTTTCATCCCATTTTTACTGGCTCTCTCAAATATGTCCTTTGTAGTATTTTTTTCTGGTACCCAGTTGAGCCCAGGACCCAGGTGGTCTTTGGTGCTCCCTTGTGGGTAGTAGGTCCAGCCAGATGCCCCATGTCCCCATCAGGATCCTGGCAGGAGGCGTGCACTACCATGTGCTCCATTATCTTGACGTGCGGTAGAATCCTTCTATTAAGGTGCTGGCTGGTTTCTCCACTGTATTGTTAGTGTTTTTCCTTTTGTAGTTACTAAGTAATCTGTGAGGAGACGTTTCAGGACTACATAAACATCTTAATCCTCATCCAGCTGTCACCTGTGTGGCAATTCCTGCCTGAATTGATTTTTACCTTTGTGAATGGGGATTTTTTTTCCAGTTCTGTTATTTCTTTGTATTTAGAAGTTGACTTTCTACTCTAAGGAATAGCCCTCCTTTCCACCCACTTTATTTACTTATTTCTTTCTCTCTCTTAAGAACTCATGGATTCTTAATTTATGTACTTAATTTTTATGCTTAAATTGTCCCATATGTGGTCCACGGCCACCCTTACGCTGGCTCCTTTGCTCTTTGATATGTCCACATCGTTTTTTAGTACGTTTTTGTTTTCTAACAAAAGATGTTTGAGGCTTACCCTACTATATTTTTTTAATGTGGTAAAATATACTTTAACATACAACTTACCATTTTAATGTGTATGGCTCAGAAACATTAAGTGCAGTGTTGCTCAATATCCATGGGGTATTGGTTCCAGGACCCCCACAGATACTAAAATTCACAGACTCAAGTCCCTTATTTCATGTAAGTGTGATATCTTACATCACCTATGCATACCCTCCCATATACTTTAAATGATCTCTAGACTATTTATAATACCTAATAAATGCTGTGTAAATAGTTGTTATACTGTATTGTTAATAGTACAGTAACAGACTGTTCAGATTCTTCTTGACCTTGTAGGGGATTAATGACAAAAAAGTTCGTACATGTTCAGTACAGACAACCATCCTTTTTTTTTCTTTCGAAAATTTTTGACCTGAGATTGGTTGAATCCATGGCTGTGGAACCCACGGACACAGAGGGCCAGTGGTGCATTCACAGGGTTACAGTCACCCCGTCTGTCCCAGAATTTTCTGTCACTCCGTTAGCAGTTCCTCCCCAACCTGCTCTCCTCGGCAGCCACTGTCTGTTTCCCGTCTCTATGGACTTGCCTACAGTAGGTATTTCACATGAATGGAATCATACGACATGTGAACTTTCGTGTCTGGCTTCTCTGACTTAATGTGCTGTGTTCAAAGTCCATCCGTGCTGTAGCACACATCAGCGCTTCATTATTTTTCTGGCTGACTGACGTCGCATTGTATGGCTAGGTCACGTTTGGTTTATCCATTCACCAAATGTTGGGCATTTGGGTTATTTCTACCTTTTGGCTGCTGTGAACATGGGTGTACAGATTTTAGTTTGAATACCTGTAGTCGCTCCTTTTGGGTATATACACACTTGTGGTCACTCCTTTTGTGTACATACACACCTGTGGTCACTCCTTTTGGGTATATACACACCTGTGATCACTCCTTTTGTGTACATACACACCTTTGGTCGCTCCTTTTGTGTACATACACACCTGTGGTCGCTCCTTTTGTGTACATACACACCTGTGATCGCTCCTTTTGTGTACATACACACCTGTGCTCGCACCTTTTGTGTACATACACACCTGGGTTCACTCCTTTTGTGTACATACACACCTGTGGTCGCACCTCTTGTGCACGGACACACCTGTGGTCGCGCCTCTTGTGCACATACACACCTGTGGTCGCGCCTCTTGTGCACATACACACCTGTGGTCGCGCCTTTGTGTACATACACACCTGGGTTCACTCCTTTTGTGCACATACACACCTGTGGTCGCGCCTCTTGTGCATGGACACACCTGTGGCCGCGCCTCTTGTGCACATACACACCTGGGTTCACTCCTTTTGTGTACATACACACCTGGGTTCACTCCTTTTGTGCACATACACACCTGTGGTCGCGCCTCTTGTGCGCGGACACACCTGTGGTCACGCCTCTTGTGCACATACACACCTGTGGTCGCTCCTTTTGTGTACATACACACCTGTGGTCACTCCTTTTGGGTATATACCTGGGAGAGGAACTGCTGGGTCATGAAGTAGCTTGTAGTTTCAGTTCCTGAGGAATTGCCGGACTGTCTCCCACAGTGGCTGCACCAGCCGCTATTCCAGTTAGCAATCACAAGCGCTCCAGCTTCCCACCCTCCACCTACGCCTGCGATTTGCCTGTTTCATTGTAGCCATCCCTGTCGGTATGAGCTGCTCTCATCTTGCCATGATTTGCATTTCCCTGATGACTATTGATGTTGAACATCTTTTCATGTCCTGATTGGCCATTTGTGTATCTTCTTTGGAGAAATGTCTGTTCACGTGCTTTGCCCAGTTTCTAACTGGTCTGTTTGTCTTTTGTTATTAAGCTGTAAGAGCTCTTTATATTCCAGATGCTAGACCCTTATCAGATCTGTGATTTGCAAGTATTTTCTCCCATTCTATGGGTTACCTTTTTACTTTATTGATAGTGTGCTTTCTACAAAAGTTTTTAATTATGGTAAAATCACATTTATTTTCTCTTTTGTTATTTTTGTTGGCATGTCTGAGAAACCATTGCCAAATCAAGATCACAAAAAATTTACTAGGTCAGGTGCAGTGCCTCACACCTGTAATCCCAGCACTTTGGGAAGCCAAAGATCACTTGAGCCCAGAAGTTAGGCTCAGCCTTGGCAACATGGTAAAACCCCAGCTCTACAAAAAATAGAAAAACTAGCCAGGCGTGGTGGTGCTCGCCTATAGTCCCAGCCACTCAGGAGGTCGAGGTAGGAGGACTGCGTGAGCCTGAGAGATCAAGGCTGCAGTGAGCCGTGATCGAGCCACTGCACTCTGTCCTGGACAACAGAATGAGACCCTGTCTCAAGAAAAGAAAAGAAAATACCACTGTGTCTTCTCCCAAGAGTTTTAGAGTTTTAGCGCCTATGTTTCGGTCGACCCATTTTGGGCCTGGAATGGTAGCTAGCACGTAGTAAGTTCCCAAACGGTAGCATTATGATTATAATTAGCATTATTAATACTGACCCAGTCCTAGGAATGAATCCCAGGGAGATGCTTTTTAGGAAAGATAGGCGTTAAGAGGTTTATCACAAACCATGGTGCCTCTCAAGGCAAAAAGAAAAAAAGAGGTTTATCACATTATTGACTTTTATTTTTAGGTTTGTAATGACAGTAGATACATTTCCTGAAAGAGTTCCTTTCCTTTAGATATACATGGAAATACTGACAAATGACATTATATTATGCCTGGGATTGGGTGTCATTGAAGATGGGTAATAGCTGCATCAGCAAATTTATATGTTCGGTTTCATAGAAAGGTAACTCTTGGGCTGAGTTTTGCAGCATGAAGAGGAGATTGCCAGGCAGGTGTGAGGTTGGCAGTAACATCTGACGGGCACAGCTTAGACAGAAACACAGAGAAACTGAAAGGGCACGCCATGTCTAGAGAGCAGCAGGCATTTATGCAGCACCTACTGGTGCTATGCACAGTACAGCAATGGAGAGTCAGAGGCCCTGCCCTGTGAGCTCCTGTCCAGAGTCCACATTCACACCGTGCTATAGATGTGGTCCGAGCTAAGAGGGTGTCAGAGAAGGCTTCTCTGGGGGAGGCGGTTCTGGAAAAGAGTAATTTTCATGAGGGAGATGGGATATGAGATCCAGCAGAAGAAACCACATGTGAAGATCTGGAGGGATGAGAAGGTGTGAAGGACAGTGGAATGATGCACTGGACCGGGCCTGCGAGTGGGAGGGGCACACCAGGTCTGTGAGATCAGAGGGTACAATTTCTTGCTTTCCTTGTCCCAAGATCTTTGGAAGCCATCCAGAGAAACGGAGTGGTGAGTGTGTGGAAGAGGAGTGACTGGTCTGGACTTGTGTCCCTGCCCAAATCTCATATATTGAATTGTAATCCCCAGTGTTGAAGGAGGGGCCGGTGGGAAGTGACCAGATCCTGGGAGCAGACTTCCCCCTTGCTGTGCTGGTGGTAGTGAGTGAGTTCTCATGACATCTGGTTATTTAAAAATATGTAGCACCTCCCCCTTCTCTCTCTTTCCTGCTCTGGTCATGTGAAGACGTGCCTGCTTCTGCCATGATTAAGCTTCCTGAGGCCTCCCCAGCCATGCTACCTGTACAGCCTGCAAAACTGTGAGCCAATTAAACCTTTCTTCTTTATAAATTACCCAGTGTCAGGTATTTCTTTATAGCAGTGAAAGAAGGGACTCATACAAGGCGTCTAGGTGGATACAGAGTCCTGGAGCACTGGCGTTTGTGGAGTGGACAAGAGCAGTGGGAGGCCATGCCCTGGGCCGTCCAGAGATGGTCTCCTGAGGTAAAGCCGATGAGCCCTCTTGTGTGCGGCACAGACTCGTTGGAGAGCCTGGGTGTGGTGGGCACCAGACAGGCTCAAGCTGAAGAGTGGAGGGTCTGATGGACCAGGAAGGGCACGCAGAAGTTGGGAAGCACCGTGCACAGGAAAGTCACGCAAAGCCTGCCTCCAAGGCATCCACAAAACGAGCAGGATGCAGGCCGTGGGAAAGGCTGGTGCACTGAGTGCTAGGAACTTGAAAATGTGACAAACGCAGTTTTTAAGGATCAGTAAAAAGTTTGGAAAATGTAAGAAATTCACTCAAGGCCAGGCACAGTGTAATTCCAGTGCTTCGGGAGGCCAAGGCAGGAGGAGCACTTGGGCTCAGGAGTTCAAGACCAGCCTGGGCAACATAGAAAGACCCGTCTCTACAAAAATTAAAAAAAAAAAATCAGTCAATTGACCGGGCGTGGTGTCACGTACCTGTAGTCCCAGCTACTCAGGACGCTGAGGTAGGTGGATCACTTGCACGTGGGAGGTCCAGGTGCAGTCAGCTAGGATAGCCCCACAACCTGGCTGACAGAACAAGCCTATGTTCCAAAAAAGAAAACGTCACCCAGAAACTAATCATAAAAACAACTAACTCATGCTGCACTTTCCGTGCAGGAAGTGTTTACCATCGGCCCCTGCACAGTGCAACACAAGTGGTGGTGGTGTCACCCCTCCCAGCTAAGGAAGCAGGAGCCCTGCTCACTGGGGGAGAACGCAGCCAGGGCAGGGCACGGCCGGGCTGAGACTCAGGATCTGGCCTCAGACGGCTTTTTCTTGTTGGCTCCAGTCTTCACTCTGTGCCACTGGCCCCAGCAAACCCAGGTGTGGGCATAGACCACCGAATATAGCTCGTCTGCTCCTTGAAACACCAGTGCAAGCATTATCTCGTTGGCATTGGGAAGCCCCAGAGTGCAAGCATTGAGATAATGGAATCCAGAAAGTGTCAGAATATAGAGCTGACCTTTCAGTTCAGCTGTGAAAAATTGTAAAGCTCTGTGCACTGAATGTGGGACTGTTTAGATGGATGGCGTGTAGCATAATTCTGTTGTTCTCCTATGCTTGACAGATGATTAAACTTCAGGAAGTATTTAAGGCATTTTATCTTGGAAAGCACAGTGGTCGAAAACTTCAGTGGCAAACTACTTTGGGGCATGCTGTTTTAAAAGCCGAATTTAAAGAAGTAAGTTCTTTGTTTCACTTATTTTTTGTTTGTAAATATGTTAATAGAAGTTTTTGATTGTTACTGAACTTTGCAAAGAAGAGTGTTTCACTTTAATTTACTAGCTTTTGTAAGTCAATAAAATTAATAACAGTTAAAGGGTTAATATTCCAATCAGTAAAAGTTATTAAGAAATTAATCCATAGAAAACCATTTACCTATGGGTAGAAAAGCAGAGACTGTAAGGAGGCAACTCATAGAAGCAAAATTGAGAAAAATTAACGTCCATGAAGATGCATTACACTTCTCTGCTAAACAAAGGGCTTCAACATAAAATACAATAAGACACCACTTTTTGACTAAGAGATTTGATGAAACCTTAAAAAAAAAACAACTGACTCTTAGCCACTACTGGAAGAAGGAAGCATCGTCTGTAGTGAGCGTTGGCAGGGCGGTTTGGACTGTCCACTCTGAGCGTTTGGAAGGGCGGTTTGGACTGTCCACTCTGAGCGTTTGGAAGGGCGGTTTGGACTGTCCACTCTAGCGTTGGAAGGGCGGTTTGGCACTGTCTGCTACGGCAACACTGCTGAATTGTTGCCATACTTCCAACTCCAGAACTTCACCTTCATAAGACGTTTTCACAGATGAGTGAATACGAATAGTTGTGGCAGTGCTGTTACTATCAGTCGTTATTTAAGAGGGGCAGTGCATTCAATGCACCCGTCAATGCGAGGAGCTTGTCATGAAATAGGGCAATTATATACACTAAGCAAAACATTATAAAATTCCTACTTTGTTTAGCTATTAATAAGACACTTACCTGTACATTACCAAATAAGTCATACATACCTACTTTATGTATATTATTGTATAGAGTCATATATGTAAAACCATGTATACTCTTCCTCAAGGTACGAGGAAAGTTAATTTCTGTTACCCTCAGTTTTTTCCTTACTTGCTGACTTCAGTAGAACTTGACACCACCGGCTGCAGCCCTCTCCAGCTGTGCAGGAAGGGCTTTTTATGGGCTCGTGATAAGTCAGGGCTGGGTCCCCAGAGGGAGCCCCTGACTGCCACCCCACCTGGCACGTGCCTCTCGTGGGTCTGACCGGGACGCATGTGGCAAGTCACTGCAGCAGAAAATCCTGAATAGAAAGGAGATCATCTTGGGATATCTAAGGCCAAGTTACATTGCCCGGGTGTTACAGTCAGTCCCGTGCAAAAGGCAGCTGGGCTAACGGACTGATTATGCTCTATGAGCTTATTTTGTTTTTCTTTCTTGTAATGAAGTTGCTGATGGTTCTGCCAGTTTCCTCTTTTTGGTATTTTTTTTTTCTTTATTCTTTTTTTGTTTGGGGGACAGAGTCTTGCTCTGTCACAGGCTGTCGTGCGGTGCATGATCATAGCTCACTACAGCCTCAACCTCCCAGCCTCCTACCTCAGCCTCCCGAGTAGCTGGGACTACAAGTGTGTACTATCATGCCTGGCTAATTTTTAAAAACGTTTTGTAGAGATGGGGTCCCACTATGTTGTCCAAGCTGGTCTCAAATTTCTGGGCTCAAGCATTCCTCCAGTTGGCCTCCCAACGTGCTGGGATTACAGGTGTCAACTACCATGCCCAGCCTACTAGTAATTCTTAATCACGTCACAAAAAGTTTGAGAGCGAAAGAAGCTTCTTTTAATTTTTCAAAGATTGTACAAGCACAGCTTCAAAGATGTGATGAGGCCTTCTCTTCCAGGGGAAGAAGGAATTCCAGGTGTCCCTCTTCCAGACACTGGTGCTCCTCATGTTCAACGAGGGAGATGGCTTCAGCTTTGAGGAGATAAAAATGGCCACGGGGGATAGGTATGAAAACCGCAGAGTGCGTCGCTCCACAGGTTGTTTTAAAGCGTGTGTTTGTTTTAAGATAAGACATAGACTAGTTAGCATGACTTGTTTACTGTTGTTGAGTCTCATTCATCTAATGCCGACCTTTGCCTGCATTTGCTCCCATTCAGAGGACAGCGAATTGCGAAGGACGCTGCAGTCCCTGGCCTGTGGCAAAGCGCGTGTGCTGATTAAAAGTCCCAAAGGAAAGGAGGTGGAAGACGGAGACAGGTTCATTTTCAATGGAGAATTCAAGCACAAGTTGTTTAGAATAAAGATCAATCAAATTCAGATGAAGGAAACTGTATGTATAAATTTTCTCCTTTTACTTACACGGTGTTTAGCAAGGAATCATTAGTTTCTGTAGTAATTTTTTTTTTTGACTGTTAGAGGTCTGAAGCACATTTCTAAAATATCTAATTTAACTATATAATGTTTATAAGAGTACTCATGTTCATGTCAGTTTCATTAACTTTACATTCTTAGTAGGAAAGAAAATCAGAAAAAAAGCCATTTAATGTTACTCCTATTCACAAAAAACTGTGTGCTAAGCCAGAACTTCCCATGTTGAATTGTATTACCATAGAAAGTATGGGGAATTTCTGAAACCCTATGACTGTCTTTATATTTTCTGCAGCACAGTTCAGCCATTCTCTGAGGCTTAGCCTCAGGTAGGGTTCTGGGTGGAAAAGTGCAGGGTCTGTGGCTGGGCCTTCGATGTCATGGAGCCATTGCAATGGGATCTGTGTCACTGTGACCACAATGAGGTCTGTAGGTTAGATCAGACTCTCGAGGGTCACGTGTCCACACAGTTAGGAACCACTGCTCTGAGGCACTTTCTGATGCAGCAGCCCCCACCCCATGTGCCCACCCCTCCCTCCCCCCACCAAACTCACAGGCATAATGGGCCAGCCAGCCTCCTGGTGGTGCCTGTAAACACCATGTCTGATGTAGGATCCCCTTCCCCCCCCCATCCCATATGTGTAACATGGACCAGCCGCCCTCCTGGTGGTGCCTGTAAACACCATGTCTGATGTAGGATCCCTTCCCCCCCATCCCATATGTGTAACATGGACCAGCCGCCCTCCTGGTCCATGTAAATACCAAATCTAGACAAGAATGTGTAACAAGGGGCCTTGTGAAGGAGTGGAGTCATTTTAGACCATAAAGACAACGCTGATTGATCTGAGGCTGGATCACAAATGCCTCTGGCAGGAGATGATGATGCCTCACCCACCTGGAGGGGTTCAGCTGTGGCGCAGTTAGAACACACAGAAGTAAACACAAAAGACCAATCAAGATATAAAAGATGTGGCCGGGCACAGTGGCTCACTCCTTTAATCCCAGAAAGATGTGGCCGGGCACGGTGGCTCACCCCTTTAATCCCAGCACTTTGGGAGGCCAAGTCGGTTGGATCACCTGAGGTCAGGAGTTTGAGAGCAGCCTGACTAACATGGTGAAACCCCATCTCTACTAAATACAAAAGAGAGTAGCCAGGTGCATGTGTGTAATCCCAGGTGCTTGGAAGCCTGAGGCAGAGGTTGCAGTGAGCTGAAATCACACCAGTGCACTACAGCCTGGGCAATAGAGCGAGACTCTGTCTCAAAAAAAACAAAAATTGTTTGGATTGGTAAACTTGTGTGAATGTGTGCTTTTTTTTTTTTTTTTACAGACTATTTTTAGTGTTGTTTAGATTCACAGCAAAATTGAAAGGAAGGTACATACATTTCTAATGGGTCCCCAGTTACCAACATCTCCCACCAGAGTGTCCGGTTCTTATCATCAGTGCACCTACATTGACACGATTATCATCCAGAGGACACGGTTTACATACGGTTCACTCTCAGTGCTGCACATTCTGTGGGTTTGGATAAATGTATAATGTTACGTGTCCACCATTATAGGATCATACAGGACAGTTTCATTGCCCTAAAAATTGCCTTAGGTTCTGTCATTGTACCCCTGTCTCCCTCTGAGACCCTGGCAACCCCTGACCCTGTTACTGTTGGCACAGTTTTGCCCTTTCCTGAATGCGTGCAGTTGCAGTCACAGTGTGTAGCCTTTTCCGATTGGCTTCTTTGACTTAGTAGAACGCATTAAGGTTCAGCCATGTCTTTTCATGGCTGGGTCCCTCACTGCCTTCTGCACTGAATGATTCTCCATTGTCTGGATGCATCACAACCTATCCTTCCACCTACTGAAGGTCATCTTGGTTGCCTCCATTTGATGATTATGACTAAAGCTGCTAGAAACGTTTCTGTGCAGGTTTCTATGTGGACTTGGGTTTTTAACTCCTTTGAGGGTGCAGCTTTTATAGTGAGCAGAAGCGGGAAGGTCTGTCAGTTCTTCCTCCTGAAGAGAACCACTGTTGCCCGCTTGGTTTGTGGTCACAGCCTTTTTCTGTGGTATAAGTACATGTAAACTTTTTTTAAGTGGGATCACTAAGCCAGGCACAGTGGCTTGCACCTGTAGTCTCAGCTACTCGGGAGGGTCACTTGAGCCCAGGAGTTTGAGGCCATCCTGAGCAATGCAGTGAGATCCCCAGCGCTACAAGAGCAAACGCCTGGGAATCACTGTATATATGGTACATGTCAGGGCCCTCCTGTAGCCAATTTTCATTGCTTGTCACAGTCTTCTCCTGGCCAGGACTTGCTGTAGGAGCAGAGTGCCAGTTGTGTGGACCCAGCATGGCTGGCAATACCCTCGGCCACAGGCACTAGCACTCCTCCGTTTCCCCTCCTGGAAATAAGATTATGTTAAACGCCGTGGCACAGACGTTTCTGTACTCTTGTTAGATTGTTTCTTTATGTGATTCCTGCTCTGGAGCTGCTAGGTAAAATAACATGACTTTTCTTAGTTTGACTGCCCTTTTCAAAATTGAAGTCTGGCAGATTTCACCAGATCACGGTGTCTGCTTTTAGGAGAGCACCTGCCCCACCTCCCCCTGTCCTTTGCCCACCCTGTTCTGAGCAGCCCGAAGATAATTCGTTACAGTTTTCGTTTTGATTTATTTGAATGCTTTGAGCATCTTACTACCACTGAGTAGTTCATACAAATTATATAATCTTTTTAATACTCAGTTTCTCATATTTCAAATAGACATACTACTACCTCAAGGTGTGAGAGTCAAATGAATCGTTTATAAAGCTCTTTGCCACACACCTGTAAGCACTTCATAAATGTTGATGCTGCTCTTTTTATGCTTAGTCATTTGTATTTTTCTTTTTTTAATTGCTTTCCAAGTCATGTATTTATTATAATGTTCTTTCTTTTATTGATTAGTAGGTTTTCTTTATATATTAAGGATATTAGTGCTTTGTCCTTTTTTGGGTTGAGGGGAGTCTCACTCTGTCACCCAGGCTGGAGTGCAGTGACGTGGTCTCAGCTCACCACAACCTCCATCTCCCGGGTTCAAGCGATTCTCCTGCCTCAGCCTCCCGAATAGCTGAGATTACAGGTACTTGCCACCACACTCAGCTAAGTTTTGTCTTTTTAGTAGAGATGGGGTTTCACCACGTTGGCCAGGCTGGTCTCAAACCCCTGACCCCAGGTGAGCCACCCACCTCGGCCTCCCAAAGTGCTGCGATTACAGGTGTGAGCCACCATGCCCACCCTACTTTGTCATTTTAGACAGATGATTTTGTTGTTTTTAGTGGGTTTCTTTTTCACATAACAGTTTTTAAGTTCTCAAATATACTCTCCTTTTCTTTTATGGTTTCTGACCTAACGTGTCATGTTGTATTAGGCTGTAAGGAAAAACCCGAGACTGGGTAATTTATAAAGAAGAGAGGTTAAACGGGCTCACAGTTCTGCAGGCTGCACAGGAAGCATGGCACCAACACCACCTCAGCTTCTGGCAGGGCCTCAGGAAGTTTCCAGTCACGGCGGAAGGTGCAAGAGGAACAGGCGTCTCGCATGGCAAAAGCAGGAGCAGGAGCAGGGAGGGGGCCTCACATGTTTAAACCACCAGATCTCATCACAAGGGGAGGGGCCCACGCCATTCATGAGGGACCTACTGCCCTGACCCGGTCACCTCCCGCCAGGCCCCACCTCCAACACTGGAGACCACATTTCAGCATAAGATTTGGAGGGTACACCTATTCAAAACTGAATCACAAACCTAAGAGACAAATTCCCTCAACCAGATTTTTTTTAAAAATTATCCGGTGTTTTCTAGAAGTTTTTACATTTAAATGTTTCTTTGCATGATGTAGAAATTATTTTAGTATCTGAAACCAATCTAACCACCCACCCTTTCTAAAACCAAACTTAAAATATTATCCTTGGACAAGTTATTTGAATGATCACCTTATTATGTATCAAATTCATATATTACAGGTCAGTTTCTCAATTCTCTTCTATAAATTCTGTATCTATTTCATATCCAGCCCTCCCCCACCCCCAGTTTTTGTTTTGTGTGTGTGGGGGAGGTTTTTTGTTGTTTGTTTTTTGGGTTTTTTTTTTTTCTTTGAGACAGGGTCTGGCTGTGTCGTCCAGGTTGGAGTGCAATGGTGTGATCATAGCTCACTGCAGCCTCAACCACGTGGGCTCAAGAGATGCTCCCACCTCCGCCTCTGAAGTAGCTGGGACCACAGGCATGTGCCACCAAGCCTGGCTAATTTTTGTATTTTTGTAGAGATGAGGTCTTGCCATATTACCCAGCTAGTCTTGAACTCCTAGGCCCAAACAGTCCTCCTACCTTGAGCCCCCGAAGTGCTGGGATTACAGGCACGAGCCACCATGCCTGGCACCAGGTCTTTTAATAATGTAGCTATTCCTTTAACTTTATTCTCCCAATGAACTTCACAATAATTGTATCATGTCTTTACTCCCCTAAATAAGAACATTAACATTTTAAACACATACTGCATTAAATTAATTTGCAGAGTTTTTCTTTATATTCCATCTTCTGATTCGTACATATGTGTATGTATAAAATGTATATACAAACCTTTTCTCTTTCTCAGAGCTTTCTAGTTTTAGTTATGTATATTTCTTGCTAGTTATAACTTTTAATTCATTCAGCAAATACTTACTGAGCATCTGTGGTGGGCCAGGTCCTCTATGAAGCACTGAGAATTCATTCATTAACAATAAAGAACAAGTCCTTATTTCTAGGCGAGTTCAGTCTTCTCTGGCAGGGAGGTTGCAGAGGATCACACACATTGACTAACTGGAAAGAGTGGAGGAAAATGTTAGCACAGAGAAGTGCAGCAGAACCTAATCAAATACTGGGTCAGCCAAGGCTTTCCTGAGAAACGACTGGTTTTGCTCAGGAGCTGCAAGAAGGCCTCTGGCTGCAGCGTCACTGCCAAAGGGGAGGCTCAGCCAGAAAGGCCTAATCAGGCAGCCACAGCCGGACCTTCTGGAGATGGCTCAGACCTGTGAAGCATTTGGAAAACCACTAGAGTTTTAAGCAAGACAGGCTGATGAAATGTTGATATCTTACGAAGGGGGTCTTTTTTCTTTACGTTTCTGAGAGTTTTTATCAGAATGTGTATATTAATGCTATTTATTTATTTATTTATTTTATTTCCAGCCACTTCACAAAACTCGTTCGCTTTGAAGGTTTTTCTGTTGATTTTCTTGGATTTTCCAACTCATCTATAAATAATGATCATGTTTCCTGCACCTTTTCAATATACCTCGTTAGTGTGTCCTCATGTTGCATAGTTAGAACCTCTAAAGTAACGTTTTTAAAGAATAGCAGTGCAACTAAGCTTCCCAATTTTATCTCTGGCTCAGAGAATATTAAGTTTTGGGGGTCGTGGATCCTGCTGAAAATGTGATGAAAGCTTGGAGTCTCTCCTGTCCTGAGGCGCACTTGCCTGACGTGTATGCATAGACCTTCCCCAACCCTCATCTCAGCTGCAGACCACACCCCCGTCAGGTTCCTATTTCACTAAGGTTAAGTTGCCTCTAGTATTTGCTGTTGGTTTCTGATAACCACACTTCATCATGTTCAGATTCTTTCCTTTTTTATTCATCCTTGTAGGCTAATGTTTATTTTAAATCAAAAGTTTTCAATTTGATCATGCCTTTCCCAACATCTATCAAGATGGTCGTGTCATCTAACTTTTCAGCTATGACAGGTGCCCTCACTTATATTCGAAGATTCCCTAATGTTGACCAACGCTTACGTTGCTGGAATATATCCTGATGGTCACTATGCTTTGTTTTGTTCGCTGTGCTGCTAGTTTTAATCTACACCATTTAGAGGGTTGTTACAGCTTTCTTTTAAGGAAAATGTAACTTTAAAAAGTATTTTCTAAGCTTTGGTTTGGGAGTTTTGCTATTCTGGGAAGGTACATTTTACTAGAACAAATAAACATGCATAATAAAGTAGAATTCATCCAATGTCTGACCTTTCTTTGCATCAAAAGAACATTTCTCATCAAATTTGGTAACATAAAATCATTAATTTTGAAAATATAGGTTGGGTACAGTGGCTCACATCTGTAATCCCAGCACTTTGGGAGGCCGAGGAGGGCAGATCACCTGAGGTCAGAGGTTCATGACCAGTCTGGGTAGCATGGTGAAACCCCGTCTCTACAAAAATACAAAAAGTAGGCAGGCATGATGGCGGGTGCCTGTAATCCCAGCTACTCAGGAGGCTGAGGCAGGAGAATCGCTTGATCCCAGGAGGCAGAGGTTGCAGTGAGCCAAGATTGCACCATTGCACTCCAGTCTGGGCGACTGAGCAAGACTCCATCTCAAAAAAAAAAAAAGAAAGAAAGAAAATACAGCCTTGCACTTAACTTTTTTTTCTTTTTTTACAGGTTGAGGAACAAGTTAGCACCACTGAGAGAGTGTTTCAGGATAGACAATATCAGATTGATGCTGCTATCGTCAGAATAATGAAGATGAGAAAGACCCTTGGTCATAATCTTCTAGTTTCCGAGTTATATAATCAGCTGAAATTTCCAGTCAAGGTAAATGTCACGTTAGCATGATTAAATTTGTAGTAGTATGCTAGGTGACTGACAAAGCGTGTTTAATCCTCACTGTGTTCGGTCATATCATTCGACCTGCGTTACTCGTGATTGTTTGTGTGTACACCGAATGTAGAAAGCCTGGCGAACGTGAAGACCTTTATTCCGGATGTTGTTCTACATTTCACTGTAGAAATGATAGTGCCCTAAACTCTCCTTCCCAGGGATAGTGCGCTTGTTCATATTTTCACGAAGGGGAGAGGAAGAGGCAACATGGAAAGCTCAACACTTTTCTCATACTAGCAGCGGTCAAGGTTACATCACAAGATTTTAAGGAAACGATGACAATAACTAATTTATTCAGCATGTACAGGTTGCCCAGCATTTTCTACCATGGTAATAGTCCCTGTTGCTGTTGCTTATGAAAGTCGGCCTAGACCTGTCAATCTGCACTGTGTGTTTAGAACTGAGATTTACTGTCCTGCCACATGTGGGATGCAGGATAAGCCGGGAAAGTATTACAAAATGTCCCGAACTCTGATGACACCTGGCCTCTCGGGGACTGGATGAGCCACACGTGCTTTGGAGGGGAAGTCCCCAGATTCTATGTTGTGCAATTTGACCCTCCCATCAGGAGAATAAAGTTGGGACGCACTAAATAGTCAAACACTAAGAGTCTGATGGAATTGCCACTGTCCATCAGCCTGCATTTGCCTCCTTCCCTGCAGGGGTGAGGTGGCGTCCTCAGGGCCCTGCGCAGCTTCAGAAGCACCGTCAGGGACACTGCCCCTTCCTCCCACCAGCTGGAGCACGTCTCCTGTTCCCACTGCAAACAACCAGGCCCAGCATGAAGCAGAAGGCGGGTGAGGGCAGGGTGTGGCCAACCAGGCCGCCTGCTGTGCTCTCACGGGTAGTTAGGTTTTCAGCCACATCTTGTAAAATACGTGGCTTATCACTGAATAGAAGGTTATGTTTGTTTGGAAAATAGCGGGTCTCCCTTGTAGAGGAGAACCTTGCACATAAGTGCTCACACAGATTTGCTTCCTCATACAGCACAGCTGGAGTGGGTGCCTCTCCTGGGCAGAGACAAGCATGACTGGATTCGTCTACTCAGTTACCCACTTTTAGCACAGGAACACTTGAGATTGTAGTTTCACGTATGTAGACATAGCATGTAATAACTATATAAATACATAGGAATAAAAATACAGCCGGGTGTGCTGGCTCACACCAGTGATCCCAACACTTTGAGAGGCTGAGGCAGGTGGATTGCTTGAGCCCAGGAATTTGAGACCAGCCTGGGCAATGTATTGAGACCCCTTCACTACAAAAAATAAAATTAGCCAGGCATGGTGATGTGCACCTGTGGCCCCAGCTACTGGGGAGGCTGAAACAGGAGGATTGCTTGAGTCCAAGAGGTTGAGGCTGCAGTGAGCTGAGATCGCACCACTGCACTCCAGCCTGGGCAACAGAATGAGACCCTATCTCAAAATAAATAAATACATAAATAAAATAGGGTACTTAGGCAGAAGCATCCTTACAAAGGATAAAAATGCCCCAGTAAGACCAGGTGAGGTGGCTCACACTTGTAATCCCAGCACTTTGGGAGGCCGAGGCAGGTGGGTCACAAGGTCAGGAGTTCAAGACCAGCCTGGCCAACACAGTGAAACCCCGTCTCTACTATAAATATACAAAAATTAGCTGGGCGTGGTGGCAGGCTCCTGTAATCCCAGCTCCTTGGGAGGCTGAGGCAGGAGAATCATTTGAACCTGGGAGGTGGAGGTTGCAGTGAGCCAAGATCACACCACTGCACTCTAGCCTGGGTGACAGAACCAGACTCTGTCTCAAAAAAAAAAAAAAAAAAGCCCTAGTAAGACATGAGATTTTCCTTTCAAACAAACAAAAATGCGTCATGTGACGGGCTCTACCTTGCTCATGTTCTCTTTCTGATGGTAGATGATGTATATATATTTCGCAAGTTTCACATTTCCCTCAGGAAGCCACACTCTGACCATAAACTCACATGGACGCATTTTTGATCTAGAGGTAATGTTAACTTTGAAATAGAAAGAAAATGTGCGTAATTATAAATGATTTGTATATAAATGTCTATTTGTATATATGTGTTTCAATAATTACAATTACATACTTCATGTATATACCGCTATGTTTGTAAATTTAATGCCACTGTAATTAGGGGGGTTGTTTTATTTTTCTTTTTAGCCTGGAGATTTGAAAAGAGAATTGAATCTCTGATAGACAGAGACTATATGGAGAGAGACAGAGACAATCCAAACCAGTACCACTACGTGGCCTGATGCATCTGCAGACAGTTCCCCTTCGTGAAACACTAGAATGGACCCTCAGAGCAGGGAAGCACACCTGTGCCATTTCCAGGACTCTGCGATTGATCCAGCTGTGGACATTGGAAGAACGAAGGGAGGTGACTCCTCCTGGGTCATCCTTCACAAGGCTTGAGACTTCAACTGGCAGATGTGTCTTTTTTCCCTCTGGTTTTCCCTCTAGTTCTTTTAGGCATTTAAATTGTTTCTGTTACTCTGCAAAATAACTTTGAGATTGGACAAGAAGATATTGCTAAAACGAAGTTCCTTTGAAAGGTCTTGTTCTTGTGTCAAAAAGCTGAAAGTTTGGTTTGTTCTTGTGTGTGATCATGAATGCACAGTGAAGAAGACCCTAGATGCTGCATTTTTTAGCTCTAAAGATTCCCTAGGTACCCCTGAAGACAAGCTCGCTCAGATGGTCGGCATTTAGAGTGAAAACAGGGACCCTTCATGGGTGAACATTAGAAAGAGCCAGGGTTCGAAGCTGGCAAAATGGACGGTGCATCCTAGCCACTGGCCTCTCTGTGTCATGTATTTCCAAAAGTTGTCAACTTCGATGGCTGGTTTTTTGTAAGTCAGTTTTCTAAGTGAGCTCACTGAGGTGCCAAGGCCGTGGTGTCTGCCCTGCCACGTCTGTTCTTTTCAGCTGAGTTGTTTGTGAATCTCTGTTTAAGGGTTTGGGGCTCGTGTGTTTGTGTTTCCATGCTAAGATTGAGTCTGGCAGTCCCTGTTTTTTTTTTGCATTGGGGTAACTGCTCTTTGATTTTTTTTAATTGCAGTATTTGTATGATTGCAATAATTAAAAGTTTGGTTTGGTTTTACAGTCATGTGCAGGGATGATCCTTGTTCTCTGCTGTAAACTGTAAAAAGTTTATGGAGACTTAAAGTCTTGATGTTGTGAAGCAGAGGGTATTTTGTCGAAAGATTAAAAGGATTTTGTTGGTATCTGGTTTTGTGTTGTGTATATATACATGAGGTTGAACAGTGAATGAAAGTTCAGTAGTGATGTTGGAATGGTAAATATGACAAAGATACTTTTGAGATAACATTTAAAAGTACTTTATATTTTACATAATAGCATGTTTCATTTTGATTAAAAGCTACCAAAGGAATTTTGATCATGGCATAAATGTTTAAAGCAATATTTTCTGGAATATACCAAGTTTATATAATTTGATTTTGTGCTAAATTATTAAAAGATTCCCTTTGAAACATGCGGGTTTGAAATATGACACCTTGTGCATTTCCATGTTCAAATCCTCACTCTTTAATTGTCATCATTTCTATCTTTGAGGATTTTCATTTATTCTATGATATGTGGTCTAAGAAAGACCAAACAGATTTCTATTTTTATTTCTTATATTTTAAGTTCATTGTGCCTAGCGATTAATATTGTAATTTAATGTAGACTTACTTTGAATAAAATTAGTTTAATTGGCCTTAAAATTACATTAATAAAACTTTGTGATATGCAAACAACACATTCTTCCTAAGTCTTTAGCAGCTTTGACTGCTGGTGCACTAGACAGAAGTCAGAAGCAGGGAGCACCTGTCCCTTCTCACGTGATTATTCTTTCCTGGTCACCTGTACCGCAACTGCCGTGACAAATGGGTCTCTTTCAGTCTGATGGTTCATTGTGCTGTGCCTTTAATTCTGTTTTGTTTCATTCAGACACAGTGGCTCATGCCTGTATTCCCAGCTATGGGAGGGCAAGGTGGGAGGATCATTTGAGCCCGAGTTCCAGACCGTCCTGTGCACCACAGGGAGACCCTGTTTCTATTTATTTTACTTTTTATTTAATCTTTTTTTTTTTTTTTTTTTTTGAGATGGAGTCTTGCTCTGTTGCCCAGGCTGAAGTGCAGTGGCACAATCTTGGCTCATGCAACCTCCGCCTCCCGGGTTCAAGCGATTCTCCTGCCTCAGCCTCCTGAGTAGCTGGGATTACAGGCATGCGCCACCACACCCAGCTAATTTTGTATTTTTAGTAGAGACGGGGTTTCTCCATGTTGGCCAGGCTGGCCTTGAACTCCTGACCTCAGGTGATCTGCCCACCTCGGCCTCCCAAAGTGCTGGGATCACAGGCGTGAGCCACCGCTCCCAGCCTGCCTATTTCTATTTTTAAAAAGAAAGGAAATTGTTTTTTTCTATCCTCTTATTTAGCAGTGTTTACTGTTTTATTGTTAAACGTCAGTGTGGTAAAACAAATAGTGTGGAGGAAATAATGGAAAAAGAAACGGCACTTAGACAAGCAGAGAGCTGTAAAAGTAGAAAGGAAAAGATGAAATTATTTGCAGATTAGATGATCACATACCCAGGTCATCTAAGAGGAGCAAATGAAAAGCTATTACTGAAGAAAGAATTTACCAAGTTAACTGTACACAAAATTAACAGAAAGTAAGTAGCTTTCTTATAAATACAGATTATAATGGAGGGTCATTTTTTATTTTTATTTAGAGACAGGGTCTTACTGTCACGCAAGCTGGAGTGCAGTGGCATGATCATGGCTCACTGCAGCCTCTACCTCCTGGGTTCAAGCGATCCTCTTCTCAGCCTCCTGAGTAGCTGGGCTTACAGGTGCACATCACCACACCCAGATAATTTTTATTCTATTTGTTGTAGAGACAGCATCTTGCTATGTTGCCAAGGCTGGTCTTGTGTTCCTGGCCTCAAGCGCGAACCTCCACCTCAGCCTCCCCCAAATGCTGGGATTATAGGCATGAGCCACTGCACCTGGCCAAAGGTCATTTTTTCAATAGCAACCAAAAAAAAATGATAAAAATACCAGGACTGGGCACGGTGGCTCATGCCTGTAATCCCAGCACTTTGGGAGGCCGAGGTGGGCAGATCACCTGAGGTCAGGAGTTCGAGACCAGCCTGACCAACATGGAGAAACCCCATCTCTACTAAAAATACAAAATTAGCTGGGTGTGGTGGCGGGCGCCTGTAATCCCAGCTACTCAGGAGGCTGAGGCAGGAGAATCGCTTGAACCCAGGAGGCGGAGGTTGCGTGAGCCAAGATCACACCATTGCACTCCAGCCTGGGCAACAAGAACGAAGCTTCGTCTCAAAAATAAAATAGTAACAAATAGGGAAACACCTATGTGAAAGGCATTCTAAAATTACTAGGGAACACAGGCCCTGAATAAGTGAAAGTTCTGTTTATTCTCACATTTCAGTATACAGCACCTTAAGATGTAAAAAACTTCCTTTAAAACACAAGCTGATTCTAAAAGGAAAAAATATGCAAGAATAGAAATTGTTTTAAACTCTTGTTTGTTTTTAGGACAATGTAATTGATGCTGGCCCTTTAAAACGGTTCCTGGAACAAGAAAGTCCACAAATAAGGCAAACACGGGAATGCGGCGTGGCACAGAGGGCCATGTGCGATCGGGGAACTGGGGACTTGAGGGCAGGTGCCCATGCTTGGAAGCTTGGGTCACCGCCTTGAAAAGCGAAAAGTTGGATTAGACTCCCTTTTTATACGAAGAAATTCCAAGTGGTTGAGTATTTACGTGTAAAAACTGTGAAACCATAAGCATGAGATACATTTTTATTGTAAGTTGGCAATCTGTAGTTGTATAAGAGTATAAAGTGATCTTATAACTTCTGCATACAATGGGACTAGTCAAGGTCGTTGGCTACAGCACCTCAAATACTTAACATTTTTGTAGTGAGAACGTGAAATTTACCCGTAGCAACTTTGATATGTAAAATACTCTGTTTTTGATTATATTCGCCATGCAGTGCAGCAGAACTCAGGAAAATACATTCCTCCTTTCTAAGATTTTTGTACCTGCTGCCCCTTTATTCTTTGTGTTTTCCACTAAGTAATCTAGTGAATTAACATTGATTTTCTTAAAAAAGGATTGACATTAAATGACATCTTTTAAAGTCAACATAGGGAAAAACAAGGTTTAAGAAACTGAAACCATCTTGGATAAAATGTATGACAAAATACTGACTAGTTTAAGTTAACGGAACTGGAAGTTAACCAGGAGACCATCACCAAACCATTGGGTAAGTGTGAGTTCTTCCTTACCTCTAAGAGTGGAGCAGAGGAAACGGTTCCATGAGGACAGACCCTGCTTCCAAGAACAGACAGACAGCGGGGGCGATGACTCCGAGAGGCTGCAGAGCAGAGCTGCATTCAGTGGCAGGTGACCGGGCGTCATCCTGCTGCAAGGCCCCAATATCCCAGGAGAGGGTGGGACTGAGGGCACAGGAAGTGGGGGCAGGTGTGGGCTGGCTGTAGGTGTAGTGGTGCCGAGGGAGATGTTGGTTGTGACGGTGACCGTGGCCCTAGGCTGGGGGGGTGAGGGCTTGTGCAAGGTGAAGATTTAGGAGGTGAGCTTGGAGGGCACAGCTGTTGGCAATGATGGTCTGGGTGAGGACAGATGGGCAAGTGGGGCCAGAGCGCAGGGACAAGACCTGATGGTCGTCCAGAAGTGAGGGACGCTGACAGGAGCCGGTGCTGGAGGCCATGAGCTCAGGACAGCCCCGGGGCCTGGAGGTAAGCCCCAGCAGTGGGAAGGGTGCACCCTCCGGGGTGTGCAGCAGCACGGAAGGAGCATAGTCTGGAAGTGGCAATGGGCAGAAGGGAGAGCCTCGCCTCACCTGCAACCCTACGTGGAGGTCACAAAGTGAGCAGTGGGTCTCTGCACCCCCCCAGGGAGGAATGGGCACCCTGTGGTGGGTTTGGAAGGAGAAACCAGGCGGTGGCCAGGCCCAGGCCTCATGGAGCAGCTGGGAAGTTCTCTGGGGAAGAGGAGTGCAGGTGCTAGGACCGCCTGGCAAAAACGTTTAGGAGACGGAGGTTTTATGAACCACAGACTGAATTCAGAAAGATCAACAGAAAGGGCCAGAGAGGGGGAGAGGTGACAGTTGGGCCACTGAGAGTGAAAGGCCCAGCAGTGGTGGGAGACAGGCTGGTCGGCTCTGGTGATGGAGGCAGCTCGAGGGGTCTGAGACATTGTGAAATGATGGTTTCTCAGGTAAATTTGTGAGGGTGTATTAAATTTGAAAATGCCCACACCTTTGACCCAGTAAGTTTCATTCACTCATGTGGAGCGATTTCTGGTACTGTTCCAGCATACGTAGAAAATAAATGTTCGTCAGTAAGGAAACTGGCCACGTGCTAAGTCCACGTGTGATGTTCTGACCGTGCAACTTTGAATCGGATCGGATCTAGATGTCCGCCTGGAGTGAGTGTCGACAGCTGCTACGTGAGAAAAGGATGGAGCAGTGCTGCCCTGCTGCCAGTGTCTGGGCGGCCTGTGCATGCCTGAACCACAGTGGCTGAACCCCAGAATGGAGTTCTGGAAGGCTGCAAGCAGGTACACGAGAATCTTTTCTATCCATAGACCCTTTTGTATTTTTTTAATTTTGCCTCAAAAGAATGTTTAAAAGTCATTACAGATTATTAAGAAAACAAAATGGCTCCACCCACTGTGTTGTTTCTTTACCATAAAACACAAGGAATCAGCCAGCCCAAAGTAATTGCCCTTCCCCACCTGCTCTCCTCCCTGTCATTAGTTATTTTATGGGTCACCTTCATAATTGTAAAGAACTTATTGAAACCCTGTTCCCCTGATCCATGAGTGTACTCAGTTTCTCAAGAATATCTTCTGTATGGCTGGACTGTAACTTGAAATGTCACCCTGGGCAGAATATCCTATCACTGGGGAAATAATAGGTGGCTCATTCATACATATTTTTATTCTTAAAGTTGTATATTAATCTAAGGTACACTAAAAAAAAGTGAACAGCACATCCTCAAGGTATAATTTCTCACATGTTATGACTTAGGGCAAGTATAAACAAAAATCCAGGATGATTTACTTACAATGTAAAGGCAAATTAAAAAAAAAAAAAAAAAGAATGTCTTCTGTATAAAATGAAAAAAATCACTTTTCCCCATGATTTCTCCCTGTCCTTCCCAATTCCTGACAGCCCTTGTCAGATTGCCTTTATGATGGTCCCACCATAATTAGACTTTGCATGTTTTGTCTAAAAGTTGAACACTCATAAATGGCATTTATTCTATGATGAAAATTCACCCTAGAGACAGGGAGCACACCTAAACCATAAAAGAAATGTAATTCTGTATTTGTGCAGCACAAAGAATATTCTAAGCATCAAAGACAAGCTGTTTTTTCTCACTCCATTAAAGCTGAAAATGTGTGTCATATTTTAATTCACTTTATATTTGCACTATGGCATTTTTGTCCAGCTTTTTGTTTTTCCTGGAGTTTTTAATTGCTATTGTTGACCAAAAGAAAAATGCCTTTTGTCTTATCACTAAGATAATCAATTGCCCTATCACAGTTTGCATAAACCCAATTTTTTCCTTAAAACACACATTTCTCAGGATCCTCTAGTAGTGGTTTTCTTGTTGTTTTAGGGTTTTTGTTTGTTTTGAGATGGAGTCTTGCTCTGTCGTCCAGGCTGGGGTACAGTGGTGCAATCTCGGCTCACCGCACCCTCCGCCTCCCCAGTTCAAGTGATTCTTCCACCTCAGCCTCTTAGTATCTGGGATTACAGGTATGTGCAACCACACCGGGCTGATTTTTGTGTTTTAAAGAGACAGGGTTTCACTGTGTTGGCCAGGCCGGTTTCAAACTCCTCACCTCAAGTGATCCACATGCGTCAGCCTCCCAAAGTGCCAGGATTACAGCAGTGAGCCACTGCACCCAGCCCTCTGATAGTGTTTTAAATTGAACCATTGGCCAGGCATGGTGGCTCACACTGGTAATCCCAGTACTTTGGGGGGCTGAGGTGGGAGGATTGCTGAAGGCCAGGAGTTTGAGGCCAGCCTGGATAACATAGACCTCAGCTCTACAAAAAGATTTAAAAATTAGCCAGGCATGCACCCCCAACTTCTCAGGAGGCTGAGGTGGGAGGATCACTTGAGCCCTTGAAGTTGAGGCTGCAGTGAGCTATGGAGGCACCACTGCACTCCAGCCTGGGCAACAGAGTGAGACCCTGTCTCAAAAAATTAATAAGTAAATAAAAATAAAATTAATTGAATCATTTGCCTTTTATTTTTTTTTAAGAGACAGGGTCTCACTGTGTTTCCCAGGGCAGAGTAGAGTGCTTTGTCATCCACAGCTGCAGTCAGAGCCACCACTTCTGGCCGCGTCGTTAGCTTCTGAGGTCTCCTGCATAGCTGTGATGCGGGAACCCATTTTCTTTGCATTCCTGTTTAGGTCCATGCCTTCTTGAGTCTCTGTCTTCTCTTTTCTTGTCTTCTTGTTATATTAAGTAGATTCCTTTTTTTTTTTTTTTTTTTTGAGAGAGAGTCTGACGCTGTCACCCAGGCTGGAGTGCAGTGGCATGATCTCAGCTCACTACAACCTCTGCCTCATGGGTTCAAGCGATTCTCCTGCCTCAGCCTCCTGAGTAACTGTCATTACAGGCGCACCACCATGCCCGGCTAATTTTTGCATTTGCAGTAGACACGGTTTCGCCATTTAGCCAGGCTGGTCCCGAACTCCTGACTTCAAGTGATCCTCCCACCTCAGCCTCCCACAATGCTGTGATTACAGGCATGAGCCACCGTACCCGGCCTCCTTAAGTAGATTCTTAAATGATCTTCTCAGAAAGAATGCACGGGAGACAAATTTCCCGAATCCTAGCTGGACTGTTTTATTTTGCACTGTTAGATTGTTTGGCTACCTAAAAACTCTAGGCTCAAAGTCATTTTCCCTGAGAACTTTGAAGGGCTCGCACTGTTACAGTCTTCTGTTTCTAGCTCTGAAGTCTGACGGCATTCTGTAACTACCCTGTAGTTCTTTCACACAACTTCTGGAATCTCCTCCTGGAGTTTGGTATTTCACGAGTGTCTCAGTGTGTGTCCACTTCGGTTTGGCCTGCCAGCCACCCACTGAGCCGTCAGACCGGAAGACGCAGCACTTCCTTCTGCTCCAGGAAACGTTCCTTTCTGACATTCCACATTGCCTCTTCCCCTTCAGCTTCTTCGCCATCACTTTCCTTAGCACTAACTTTTCTTTTTGTTTTTCTGCTCGTGTTTATTAACCACATGTCTGCGTAAGGCAGGGTGGGAAGGCAGTTATTTTGTGCACAGCAATTTTTTAGAGATCTCTAGGTGGCTCTAAAAGAGCCTTTGGGGGCTTGGTTGTGGTTTTCACATGCCAGCTTCCTACCTGTTTTCGGCAGCCACCTTCTTGGCCTTCGCGGCTTTGGGCTTTGCCGCCCTCGGCTTCGTGGCCTTGGGCTTGGCAGGACGCTTCGTTGCCTTCTTTGGCCGCCCTTTAAAAAGCACTGACTTTGCTAAGTCAAGCGACTAGACGGTCTCATGAGAGGCAGCAGGCCTGGCCTCACCCCCTCCCCGCCCGTAGTATACTGTTCCGCTTTTGTTTCTGGTTAGCTTTTCTCTTGGTGGCCTCCATTATCAGATTATTATTTGTTATTTTTCTTTTAATAAAAGATTGTTTTGATTTTATTTCTAGAATATCTTCTGAATCTTAAACTGTCCTCACAGGGTTAACAGGGGATTACACGCCGGGCTCTGAGCAGAAATGCAGTTATAATTAAGCATTGATCAGCTGCACTTCGGCCCACTTCCTTGTAACTGAAAGCCACGTGGTCCTAGATACTGACTGTGCGCCCCCACTGTTCTTACAGACAGGGCCACTGACGTTAGAACCATTAGGCTTTCAAAATTGCTTCATATGTTTTTCAGATCCTCAATTCCAGCAGAACAGCTGACATCAACCAGCTCGAGACTCCCATAGGGAGCTAAGTGGGCATGAGAACGCAGGTTCTTCCTCTCCCCCATCCCATGACTTCACCCTGCACGCTTCAACTAATCAGCAACTCGCACAGCACAGCCACTCCAACACCCTCAGAATCCCCAGCCCCAGATTCCCCGGAGAGGCGGATTTAGGCTTGCTCCTGTCTCTTGCTCAGGTACCCTGTGGTTGTTAGCTCCGCCTCTGCTGCAGTTCCAAGTGTCTCAGGATAGCACCTTCCTGCACATCAGGCAAATGAAGCTATTAGGATTAAAATTACACAACTCGGGCGGGACGGAGTGGCTCACGCCTGTAATCCCAGCCCTTTGGGAGGCCGGCGTGGGCAGATTGCTTGAGCTCAGAAGCTGGAGACCAGCCTGAGCAACATGGCAGAAGTCCATCTCTACAAAAATTAGCCAGGCATGGTGGCACAGGCCTGTACTCCAGCTACTCAGAAGACGGGCTGCAGGACTGCCTGGTCCTAGAAAGTCAAGGCCGCAGTGAGCAGTGATCGCACCACTGCTCCCAGCTACTCAGAAGACGGGCTGCAGGACTGCCTGGTCCTGGAAAGTCAAGGCCGCAGTGAGCAGTGATCGCACCACTGCTCCCAGCTACTCAGAAGACGGGCTGCAGGACTGCCTGGTCCTGGAAAGTCAAGGCCGCAGTGAGCAGTGATCGCACCACTGCTCCCAGCCTGGGCAACAGGGCTAGATCCTGTCAAAAACAAAAAAACAAATTTATTTAGTGTCCTCAGAGAGTTTTGTAATTTTTTTTTTTTTGAGACGGGTCTCAACATCAAGCTCATGCATTATGATCTGGGCCCCGTTTGTCAGGCCTCTGAAGTCGTGTTTTTAGGCACACGTCTGTGCCCCGAGTCTGTGGCATCTGCTACACAGAGCTCAGTGAACGCTGAGGAGTGAATGAAGCAGAGCCCACAGGAGAACAAAGACCAGCGAGGGGACACTGAGAAGTTCGGGTGTGACAACCAAAGAAGGGATTTGTAAGGTATGAGGGTCAGAAGCCTGCAGCTCAGGCCGTCCGATTCTGTGCTGGGCCGGACAGGGTAGAGGGGTGCGGCGAGTGGTGGCTGGAGGTGAGGCAGAGGCCAGGGGAGCTGCTCGGGTGTGAGGATTGAGGTGGTGGCTGCAGGCGAGGCAGAGGCCGGGGGAGCTGCTCGGGTGTGAGGGTTGAGGTGGTGGCTGCAGGCGAGGCAGAGGCCGGGGGGAGCTGCTCGGGTGTGAGGATTGAGGTGGTGGCTGCAGGCGAGGCAGAGGCCGGGGGAGCTGCTCGGGTGTGAGGATTGAGGTGGTGGCTGCAGGCGAGGCAGAGGCCGGGGGAGCTGCTCGGGTGTGAGGATTGAGATAGTGGCTGGAGGCGAGGCAGAGGCCGGGGGAGCTGCTCGGGTGTGAGGATTGAGGTGGTGGCTGCAGGCGAGGCAGAGGCCGGGGGAGCTGCTCGGGTGTGAGGATTGAGGTGGTGGCTGCAGGCGAGGCAGAAGCCGGGGGAGCTGCTCGGGTGTGAGGATTGAGGTGGTGGCTGCAGGCGAGGCAGAGGCCGGGGGAGCTGCTCGGGTGTGAGGGTTGAGGTGGTGGCTGCAGGCGAGGCAGAGGCCGGGGGAGCTGCTCGGGTGTGAGGGTTGAGGTGGTGGCTAGGCGAGGCAGAGGCCGGGGGGGCTGCTCGGGTGTGAGGGTTGAGGTGGTGGCTGCAGGCGAGGCAGAGGCCGGGGGAGCTGCTCGGGTGTGAGGGTTGAGGTGGTGGCTGCAGGCGAGGCAGAGGCCGGGGGAGCTGCTCGGGTGTGAGGGTTGAGGTGGTGGCTGCAGGCGAGGCAGAGGCCGGGGGAGCTGCTCGGGTGTGAGGGTTGAGGTGGTGGCTGGAGGCGAGGCAGAGGCCGGGGGAGCTGCTCGGGTGTCAGGATTGAGGTGGTGGCTGCAGGCGAGGCAGAGGCCGGGGGAGCTGCTCGGGTGTGAGGGTTGAGGTAGTGGCTGCAGGCGAGGCAGAGGCCGGGGGAGCTGCTCGGGTGTGAGGGTTGAGGTGGTGGCTGCAGGCGAGGTAGAGGCCGGGGGAGCTGCTCGGGTGTGAGGATTGAGGTGGTGGCTGCAGGCGAGGCAGAGGCCGGGGGAGCTGCTCGGGTGTGAGGGTTGAGGTGGTGGCTGCAGGCGAGGCAGAGGCCGGGGGAGCTGCTCGGGTGTGAGGGTTGAGGTGGTGGCTGCAGGCGAGGCAGAGGCCGGGGGAGCTGCTCGGGTGTGAGGGTTGAGGTGGTGGCTGCAGGCGAGGCAGAGGCCCGGGAGCTGCTCGGGTGTGAGGGTTGAGCAAGCCAGAAGGGCGGTCTCAGCATGCGGAAATGAGAAATAACTGCAGGCAGGTTTCCCAGGGAACAGAACAGAGGAAACCAAGGCCCAGGGCACATGTCCTACCCGACAGAGGTCGCCAGGGAAGGGGCGGGGTGGACAGCCGAGGAGATGTGAGGGTTTCTGTTGTCGGTGACATAGGAGCCGTGGCTGTGTGCACCTGGCCATGGCTGTCTGCAACTCACATGGCTGTGAGTTGAGGCATCATTGCCCTGAGAAGCGGACGCCTGTTAGGAGTCCACTCTTCACAGAATGAGCAGCACCTTCTAGGCACTGGGGTCAGCAGGGAAGCCTGAACACTGGCTGAGTCCTCCCTCTGTCACTCTCTGGGGGCCCCTGAGCAAATTCCTACAATGCTTTAATCCTTGGTTTTCTTGCCTTTCTTTATTGGAGATAATAATCCAGTTACCTCAGGGGGTTGTTGCAAGTGAACGCACACAAAGCTGCTTGGGACACACACCACACACCAGTAAGAGGGAGTGAGTCACAGTCATGCATGAGCACAGTGCCGTCATCAGGGCAGCCACGTGCCTTACAAGCTCAACGGCTTATCTTCAAAAATGTTCATGGAGAGCTGAAGCAGAAACTGTCAACGTGGAGGTCTGCATTCAGTGAAAATGCACTCCCAAATGAAGGAAACTAACGACCTTTCCAAAGACAGAGACCTGTGGTAGGAGATGTGCCAGGGGGAGGAAGTTCTTCAGCCAGATGGCAGCCAGGGTCTGCCCGAGGCATGCGGGGGTGCCAGCAGTCCCAGGTATTTGGGTAGACACACAATTAGCTTCAACATGCTTATTTTCTTTAAAAACAAGCGTTTAAAAGAAAAAATATATTTTGGCATTAATAACATGTAGAAATGAAACGTATGACACAACACAAGGAATGGGAAAGAGGACATGGCCTGGTGAGCTGATGAGCTGCATGCCTGTGGTAACTCGGGCAGCCACGAACAGTACGGCAGAGAGACGGAGACCAGCGAGACAGGGAAAGAGCAAGCCAGGAGAGACGAAGTGTGATTCTAAAGAACAGTCACTCCAAATCGTTGACAGAAACAGTGAGACTGTGAAATTTGAAGAGGTTTATTCAGAGCCAAGTGTGAGTGATCAGCGGCTCATAACAGCCCTCAGGAGGTCCTGAGAACACGTGCCCACCGTGGTTGCGACCCCAGACTATTTTCAGGGAGACATGAGACATCCATCAAATACATGTAAGATGTATATTGGTTTGGTCTGGAAAGGGGGCTGGAGAAGGCTTCCAGGTTATAGGTAGATTTAAAATATTTCTCATTGACAACTGGTTGAAAGAGTTAAGTTATTAACTAAAGACCTGGAATCAACAGAAAGGAACGTCTGGGTTATGATAAGGGGCTGTGGAGACCAACCTTTCTCCATGCAGATGAAGTAGGTAGCAGGCTTCAGAGGGAACACATTCTCATGAGGCTTAAAGAGTCTGTTCGATCAGTAATTCCAAAAGGGAGAGGGTATCATGAGGCCTGTCCGACCCCTGCCCCCCATCATGCCCTGAGCCAGCCCCTCGAGTTAGCCTTGGAATGCCCTCCCCCGACAGGAAGGGTCCATTCAGATGGTCGAGGGGGCTTAGAATTTTATTTTTGTTTCACAAAAGGCAGACAGGAAATTCACTTTTAAAAGTGAATAAAGAACAGATAAGACAGAAGTGGAAAGAGGGTGGACTCGAGCCTGACCATGCCATTGATTTCATTAGCAACCGTGACATAATACTCCAATTAAATGACAAAGGTTTTCAAACTGTATAGAAAATTAAGACCAAAGTATATGTCATCTACCAGAAAAGCACTGTTTCCTCAGGAGAGGCTCTCGCTCTGTCACCCAGGCTGGAGTGCAGTGGTACAGCCACGGCTCACTGCAGCCTCAACCTCCCAGGCTCCGGCAATCCTCCCACGTCAGCCTCCTGAGTAGCTGGGACTGCAAGTGTGCACCGCCGCAACTGGCTAGTGTTTTCCTTCTTGTAGAGATGACGTCTCACTGTGTGGCCCACCTTGGTCTCGAATTCCTGGGCTCAAGCTGATCCTCTGCCTCAGCCTCCAGAACTGCTGGGCCAACAGGCGTGAGCCATCGTGCGCAGCCCAGAGAGTCATTTTAATAAAGACACAGACGAGTTAAAAGGATGAAAAAAGACGAGACCCATGCAGCTGGCATTGTCTTCTCTATACGACTGTTACAGTGGTTTCCAGAACCTTCTCTCTCCTATGCACAAGGGCGTTTCTTAAGGAAAAACTCACTGCACCAGCTGCAGAAGAAGAGGCAACAGTCCCAGACAAGCAGATCACCGTGGGGGTGTGGGACGAGCTGGTGAGGCGTGTGCTGTCCGCGTCTGGGAGGGTCTGTGATGAGCTCGCTCTTGTGCGTGCTACGGAAGGGCAGCATATGGGAGGGATGCTGGGCCTGCAGATGGCTGCCTATTTCTTCAGACACCTAAAATTGTGGCAGATAAAGATGACTCTGTCATCACCAGAGCTAAGATTGTGGTGGTAACTGTAGGAGTCCATCAGCAACAAGGAGACAGTCGTCTCAGTCTGGTGCAGAGAGAACCCGACTGTATCATAACTGAGGTTTCCAGCGCAGCGGACATTCTTACATATGTTGCATTGTCCGAGCGCTGTGTCACTGGAAGTGGGTGTGATCTGGACTCTGCCACGGATGGACTGTGGGAGAACGCAGTGACTGAAGTGTGGCTGTGTGGAGTAGCTGAACGTGGCAGGTGTTTCTCTCCAGGAATTGAATCCAGAAATGGAAACTAACAATGATCCTGACACTTGGAAGGAAGTGCCTGAGAGGGTGATGGAAAGGCCTGGTCGTCCGGCTGAAAGGATATAGCAGCAGGGCTACTGGATTGAGTGCAGCTGATCTTGCTGAATCCATGTTGAACAATCTATCCAGCGTTCATCCAGTTTCAGCAATGGTGACGGGGATGCCGGGCACCAAGAATGAAGCCCTTTGGAGCCTTCTGTGTGCCCCCAGTGCTCGGGGATTAACCAGTGTTGTCAACCAGAGCTAAGGGATAGTGAGGACATTCTGCTCAAGAAAAGTGCAGATACCCCGTGGGACACCCAGAAGGACCGAAACGACCTGTGACTACTGAGCTGTAGAAATTTAAAAACCACAACGAGATGAGCCCCAAGCCTTTAGTTTTCATCCATAGACATGCATTGGCGTTTGCCTTTACCTTCTTCAATGTGTGAATTTGGGCTCACAGAATCAAATCCCACGCTTGATTTAATGCTTGCAATCTGAGTCCCCGAACAAATACAATAAACTATGGCAGTATGCTTCTTAAAAAAAATAAGGCTGGGTGCAGTGGCTCACGCCTGTAGTCTCAGCACTTTCGGAGGCCGAGGCAGACAGATTGCTTGAGCTCCCAAGGTCAAGACCAGCCGGGACAACATGGCAAGACCCCATCTCTACAAAAAAATACAAAAATTAGCTGGGCGTGGTGATGTGTGCCTGTAGTCCCAGCTACCTGGGAGACTCAGGGAGACTGAGGTAGAAAGATTCCTTGAGCCTGGGAGACAGAGGTTGCCATGAGTCAAGATCACGCCACTGCACTCCAGCCTGGGCAAGATAGAGCTTTTTTTTTTTTTTTTTTTTGAGATGGAGTCTCACCTATTGCCCAGGCTAGAGTGCAATGATGTGATCTTGGCTCACTGCAACCTCCACCTCCCAGGTTCAAGCAATTCTCCTGCCTCAGCCCCCCAAGTAGCTGGGATTTCAAGCACCAACCACCATGCCTGGCTAACTTTTGTATTTTTAGTAGAGATGGGGTTTGGCCAGGCTGGTCTCGAACTCCTGACCTCAAGTGATCCACCCACCTCAGCCTCCCAAAGTGCTGGGATTACAGACGTGAGCCACTGCACCCGGATGAGACCTTGTCTAAAAAAAGAGAAGAAAAACGTACCATGAAAACGAATGAGAAAGATGGAGTGACTGTATTAAGATCCAAGCAGACTTCAGGACAAGGAATCTCACCAGCGATGAGAGGTACATTTCTTAACGGTAAAACACAGACGTTCGTCCCAGACTTAACCCTAACTGTGCAGGTCTCCATTCACAGACCTCAAAATACATTAAGCAAAAGCTGACGGGCGGACCCATGGGCACAGCAGGAGTGCCCACCCTCTTCTTTCCGTAACTGAGAGGAGACGGCACAAATCAGGAGTGACAGGAAGACTCGAAAACACTCTTCGCTGCTTTGAGCTAGTTGACAGTCATGTAGCATTACATCCAACAGCAGCAGCACACACCGGGACAGGCACAGGTGGCTCATGAAACAGGTGCTAATTTATTTAAAGGATTAAAATTATGCAGAATGCATCCTCTGACCACAATGAAATTAGGTATCTAACAGAAAGATAATTAAATAACTAAATGGTTAGAAATTGAGCAATATATTTTTGAATGAATCTAATATAAGGAGATAATTATAAATAAATAACACACTTGTAAATCAATAAGCCACCAGTCAAAGAAAAATTACAAAGAACATTAGAAAATATTTTGAATTTGATGAATATGAAATAATTGACCAAAAATTTGTCAGATGCACTAAAGCATGTTTTGAGAGACATTGGTGAATTCAGATGGTTATATGATGCTGTGGACTAGTGTGTACCTCCAAAATTTGTGTGTTGAAATGGTCACCCCCAAAGTGATGGTATCAGGAGGTAGGGCCTGTAGAATGTGATTGGATCGTGTGGGTGGAGTCTGTGAATGGGATTCGTGCCCTTGTAAGAGCCCAGAGAACTAGCCAGTCCCTTCCACCGTGCAATGACACAGCAAGAAGGCGCCACTGAAGACCCAGGAAGCAGCCCTCACCAGACAGTGAACCTGCCGGCACCTTGACCTTGGACTTCCCAGCCTCTGGAACTGTGAGAAATACATTTCAATTGGTTATGAATCAACCAATTTACAGTATTTTATTATAGCAGCCCAAATGGTCTAACACAAGTGAAAACCACAAAACATGGTTGAAAAAAAAAATGAAGACTAAAATAAATGGAGACATATACCACGTTATTGTCAAACCCAATATTAAGATGTCAGTAGTCTCCAAATTTATATATAGATTCAATCCAAAGCCCAGCGAAATTCTGGCTTGCTTTATAGAAAAATGACAAGCTGATTCTAAAATGGATATGGAAGTGCAAATAGTCAAAGTTTAAAAGAACAAAGTTGGAAGACTTACTCTACCTAATACCCAGATTTATCATAAACCAAGACATTGTGATATTGGCAAAGGCTAGACGCATAGATCAACTGAGCTGCACAGAGTATAAAACTTCATCCACCTACATTGGGTCAAGTTATTTTCTTTTTTCCTTCTTCTTCTTCTTTTTTTTTTTTTTGTTGTTGTTGTGGAGACAGAGTCTTGCTGGAGTGCAGTGGCACAGTCTCGGCTCACTGTAGCCTCCGCCTCCCAGATTCCAGCAATTCTCCTGCCTCAGCCTCCCAAGTAGCAGGGATTATAGTGTGCACTACCACACCCAGATAATTTTTGTATTTTTAGGAGAGACGAGGTTTCACCACCTTGGCCGGGCTGGACTCGAACTCCTGACTTCAAGTGATCTACGTGCCTTGGCTCCCAGACTGCTGGGATGACAGACGTGAACCACCGTACTCAGACAGCTCCAGTTACTTTCAACAGAAACGCCAGACCGGGTGTGGTGGCTCACACCTGCAATACCAGTACTTCGGGAGGTGAAGGCAGATGGATCGCTTGAGGCCAGGAGTTCAAGACCAGCCTGGGCAACATGGTGAAACCTGTCTCTACTAAAAATACAAAAAATTAGCTGAGTGTGGTGACACGTACCTGTAGTCCCAGCTACTCGGGAGGCTACGGTAGGAGAATCACCTGAGCCTGGGAAGTCAAGGCTGCAGTGAGCCATCATACCACCCCTGCACTCCAGCCTGGGTCATGGGAGTGAGATCCTGTCTCAAAACGCAAAAAACAAACAAAAAACAAAGATGCCAAGGCCATTTTGACAAAAAAGCCAAACTTGTAAAATATTTACAGAGGTTTACCCTTGGGCCCGGGAGTTTGAGGCTGCGTGAGCCTGTGATTGCGCCACTGCCCTCCATCCTGGGAGACAGAGCAAGATTCCATCTCAAAAAAGGAAGAAAAGAAAGAAGAAGGAGGTTTATTCTGAGCCAATACAAGTGACCATGGCCCAGGGAACAGTTTTAGGAGGTCCTAAGAACACGCGTGAGGTAACTGGGTTCCAGGCTGGTTTTACACGTTTCAGGAGGCAGAAGCTGTAGGCGAAGGTGTAAACCCATGCACGTTCGTGTGCTTTGGTTTGGCCTGGAAAGTCAGAGCATCTTGAAGCAAAGGTTGGAAGGGTCATGGATGGAGTCAAAGATTTTCTGATAAGCAACTGGTTGAAAGAGCTAAAGACTTGAAGTCAAGGCCAGACACAATGGCTCAAGCCTGTAATCCCAGCACTTTGGGAGGCTGAGGCAGGTAGATCACCTGAGGTCAGCAGTTAGAGACCAGCCTGACCAACATGGAGAAACCCCGCCTCTACTAAAAATACAAAATTAGCCAGGCATGGTGGCACATGCCTGTAATCCCAGCTACTCGGGAGGCTGAGGCAGGAGAATCGCTTGAACCCAGGAGGCGGAGGTTGCAGTGAGGTGAGATGGCGCCATTGCACTCCAGCCTGGGCAACAAGAGTGAAACTCCGTCTCAAAAAAAAAAAAAAGAACTTGAAGTCAGTAGAAAGAAATGCTTGAGATAGGATAAGGGGGTATTGGGATGGACGCAGTGGCTCGTGCCTGGAATCCCAACACTTTGGGAGGCCAAGGAGGGTGGTCATTTGAGTCCAGGAGTTTGAGACCAGCCTGGGCAATACAGTGGAAACTTGTCTCTACAAAAAGCTCAAAAAATTAGCTGGGCATGGTGGCACATGCCTGTAGTCCCAGCTACTCAGGAGGCTGAGGCAGGAGGATCTCTTGAGCCTGGGCGGTCAAGGCCACAGTGAGCCATGATTGCGCCACTCTCCTCCAGCCTGGGTGACAGAGCAAGACCCTGTCTCAAAATAAAATACATCAAAAAAAAATAAAATAAAATGGAAAGCTTGCTCTTTGAAAGATACCATTAAGAAACAAAAGGGCAAGGCATAGAATGGGAGAAAATATTTACAATACATAGAGCTGACAAAGGATCTGTGTCCAAACTATGTCAAGAGCACTCAGAATTCAATAATAAGAAAACAACCAATTCTTAAAAATATGCCAAAGTTTAAATAGACACTTCACTGAAAAAGATACAAATGGACATTAGACACGTGAAAGGACCCTCCTTGCCATTAGGTGTCAGAAAAATGCAAATGACAATGACAATGAGATACTATTACAGAGCTATTATAATTTTTCTTAAAAAAAACAATTGCATGTGGTGCTGCACACCTGTAATCCCAGCTCTTTGGGAGGCTGAGGAGGGGGGATCACTGGAGGCTAGAACTTGAGAGGAACCTGGACAATGTAGCAAGACTCTGTTGCAAAGGACAAAAAAGAAAAGATTTAAAAAGAAAAAGACTGACAATACCAAGTGTTGGCAGAGATGTGGAGACGCTGTTGCCGGGAATGTGCAATGGTGCCGCCACTTTGGAGAAATACGGAGAAGTTTCTCGGGAAGTTAAAGAGGCACCTACCACACGCCCCAGCCATTCCACTCCCAGGGTCCACAAGACCTGTACGCAAATGTTCACAGCAGCTTTATTCGTAACAACCAAAAAACTGGAAACAACAACCCAAATGTCCTCGACAGGTGAACGAGCGAACCATTATGGTAGAGCTAAACAACAGGACGTGCCTTCACACTAGGAAGGGTGAACTCATGCGCACAGCACGTGGGTGAGCCTCAGAAACATCACCCAAGGAGAGAGAACCCGGACACGACAAGGTACACACTCTGGGATTCCAACCGAGTGAATTTCTGTGATACAAAAACTCATCTCTAGACCCGTGGCTGTGTGGGTTTAGGGGTCAGGGTGAACCGCAGAGGGCATGAGGGAGCCTTTGGGATTGAGGAACATGTTTCCTATCTTGATTGGGGTGGTGGTTTCATGGGTATGTATACTTGTCAAAATTATTGAAACTGAGCACTGAAAATGAGTTCTTATTTTATGTAAACTAACCTCAATGAGGTTGATTTTTAAAGTTAAAAGAGGCCAGGCGCAGTGGCTCACGCTTGTAATCCTAGCCCTTTGGGAGGCTAAGGCAGGTGGACCACTTGAGGTCAGGAGTTTGAGACCAGCCCAGCCAACATGGCAAAACCCCATCTCTACTAAAAATATAAAAATTAGCCCAGCATGGTGGCACGTGCCTGTAATCCCAGCTACTTACTTGGGAGGCTGAGGCAGGAGAATCACTTGAACCTGGAAGGTGGAGGTTGCAGTAATCCAAGATCACACCACTGCACTCTAGCCTGGGAAACAGAGCAAGACTCTGTCTCAAAAAATAAAAGAAAAAGTGGAAAATGAAGAAGGCATTTTTACCTAGCTCTACCTAGATAAACCAGTAGCTCTTCACTGAGGATCTTTTTCAAAGTCAGTACCATGGTCATTGTGAGTTTTCTTAACGCTCGTGTCTGGTCCTAAAGTTTTCTTCCTATGAAACAGAAACAGACAATGGCCAAGTAACTGATGCCGCTGTGTAGTTCCTAACAGAGACCACCTGGGGACCACAGAGGGGCCAGAGTCTGCAGCTCTTTTGTCTCATCACCAGCATCTCAGGCGTGACATTAACACAGTTCTCACACATCTGCCCTGTGATGATGCTCAGTTCTCTATTGTAACGGCCGAATAGAGCCTTTTTTTTTTGAGATGGAGTGTCGCTCTGTCACCAGGCTGGAGTGCAATGACGCCATCTTGCCTCACTGCAACCTCCGCCTCCCGGGTTCAAGTGATTCTCCTGCCTCAGCTTCCTGAGTAGCTGGGATTACAGGTGTACATCACCACACCCAGCTAATTTTTGTATTTTTAGTAGAGACGGGGTTTCACCCTATTGGCGGGGATGGTCTCGGTCTCCTGACCTTGTGATCCTCCCGCCTCGGCCTCCCAAAGTGCTGGGATCACAGGCGTGAGCCACTGCATTGGGTCTCACGGAGCCATGTTTAAATTCGCCTTTGAGGTTACAGTGAAGAGTTCAGAGGAAGAAGTGGCTTCATGTGGATTTCAGTTCCCACTCCGTGTTTGCCATTATTAGGAACAGGCTCTGGTTAACAGAATTTCATTCTTAAGGAAAAACAGGCTCTAATTAACCACACCCTGGAGCCCAGGGCTCTCAGGAGACAGCATAAGGTGAGTCTGGAGTGGGAACATGAGCATTATTGCACTTACCGAGTATCTCTTGCTGCAAATGGCTTTCAACCATTTTTTTTAAACCCGCTTTCGAAGAAGGTAAAAGTTTTGGTTCTTTTTTTGTGAGAGGGTTCCTGTTTCATGACCTTCTAAAAGAAGCCTACCATGGTTTAAGTACTTCAAGGAAACTGGTAAACCTTGCCCATTTTAAGAGAGTTAAGTCACAGCACCTAACACTCAGGACAGTATTGTGAGGCCTTCTCGTGAGAAGCTCCTGGAAAGCAACTCAGACATAGATGTCAAAAGGCTGACACTTTCTGACCCAGCCATTCTCCAAAGAGGCTGTCAAAGGGAAACGGAAATTCTTCCAGGTGAAACAACACATTTGTATAAAATATGCTCCCAAAGGCATTATTTGATTTTATTATTTTTGAGACAAGGTCTTGTTCTATTGCACAGGCTGGAGTTCAGTTGTACAATCACTGCAGCCTTGACCTTCTGGGCTCAAGCAATCCTCCCACCTCAATTTCCCAAGTAGCTGAGACCACAGGCGTGCACCAACACACTCAGCTAATTTTTGTATTTTTTGTAGAGATGGGGTGTCCCTGTGTTGCCCAGGCTGATCTCAAACTCCTGGGATCAAGTAATCCTCCCACTTCTGCCTCCTAAAGTGTGGGGATTATAGGTGTGAGCCACTGTGTCTGGCCCCAAAAGCATTATTTTAAACAGAAAAAAAGTAATCTAAATTTCCATAGAGGGGGGCTCATTTTTAAAAGTTATCACATCATGGGAGTTTTGCTTCTTTTTTTTCTGCTGATTAGCATATATTTCACTTAAAAACTTCCTGTTTTACATTTTTCTGACATGTCATTTGTTAACCCTGACCTCGACTCACCAGCAGGATCGGTTGCCTCTCATTGGCTAACCCTGACCGCGACTCACCAGCAGGATCGGTTCCCTCTCATTGGCTAACCCTGACCGCGACTCACCAGCACGATTGGTTGCCTCTCATTGGCTAACCCTGACCGCGACTCACCAGCAGGATCGGTTGCCTCTCATTGGCTAACCCTGACCGCGACTCACCAGCAGGATCGGTTCCCTCTCATTGGCTAACCCTGACCGCGACTCACCAGCAGGATCGGTTGCCTCTCATTGGCTAACCCTGACCGCGACTCACCAGCAGGATCGGTTCCCTCTTCATTGGCTAACCCTGACCGCGACTCACCAGCAGGATCAGTTGCCTCTCATTGGCTAACCCTGACCGCGACTCACCAGCAGGATCGGTTGCCTCTCATTGGCTAACCCTGACCGCGACTCACCAGCAGGATCGGTTCCCCTCTCATTGGCTAACCCTGACCGCGACTCACCAGCAGGATCGGTTGCCTCTCATTGGCTAACCCTGACCGCGACTCACCAGCAGGATCGGTTGCCTCTCATTGGCTAACCCTGACCGCGACTCACCAGCAGGATCGGTTCCCTCTCATTGGCTAACCCTGACCGCGACTCACCAGCAGGATCGGTTCCCTCTCATTGGCTAACCCTGACCGCGACTCACCAGCACGATCGGTTGCCTCTCATTGGCTAACCCTGACCGCGACTCACCAGCACGATCCATTGCCTCTCATTGGCTAACCCTGACCGCGACTCACCAGCAGGATCGGTTGCCTCTCATTGGCTAACCCTGACCGCGCGCTCACCAGCAGGATCGGTTGCCTCTCATTGGCTAACCCTGACCGCGACTCACCAGCACGATCGGTTGCCTCTCATTGGCTAACCCTGACCGCGACTCACCAGCACGATCGGTTGCCTCTCGTTTCATTAACGGACCAACAGGAAATGCTGCTGAGGTAAGTGTGCACGAGCAGGGTGAAGAAGTGAAATTCAAGGACCGCAGTGACAAGTGACGACAGGAGCTTCGAGCCAGGTCCACCTGGTGCCAAAGCCCACACTCTGAGCAGCCTCACCAGAGCTCAGCTCTGATGGGACCCCGGGAGAATGGCAGGCTCGTAGGGGGAAGACCTGCTTCCCCGCCGGGCCCAGTGCTAGAAATTCTCATTACCACAACAGTAGTCTCTTCTGATATGGGACTATTTGCTGATTCTTGGGACAAGAAAACAATAATGGATCTGGAGAGATTTGCTAAAGGACACCAGATAACAGAAGGAACAAGTTTAGCATTCCACAGCACAGGAGGCTGACTACAGTTTCAAATAGCCAGAGCGAGGACGCCGAGTGACCCCAACGACAAGAAATGATACATGTTTGATTTGACAGATGTGTTAATTACCTCAATCTGATCACCACGCGTTAGATGGATCCAAACATCACTAAGTTCTCCATAATATGTGCAATTATTACGTGTCAATTAAAAAATAAAATAAGCCAGGGCACGGTGGCTCATACCTGTAATCCCAGCACTTTGGGAGGCTGAGGCAGGGAGATGGCTTGAGGACAGGAATTTATGACCAGCCTGGGCAACGTAGCAAGACCCTGTCTCTACAAAAAATAAAAAAATTAACCCGGGATGGATGCACGCACCTGTAGTTCTAGCTACTCTAGAAGCTGAGGTGAGAGGCTCTAAAATTAAGAAATAAAATAAAGTAAAAACCAGAATAATAGATAATTTGAGTAAAATAGAAATATAAACAAAGATTCAGCCTGTTTGATGAATGGCTAAATGAAAGAATAAAATAGTATGCTCTTTACTGTTTGCTAGAGGGGTATAAACTGGCCATGTGTTAAACACCGTTGCCTTTTACCCAGTAAACTTAATCTATGGGAAAATCATACGCACATATGAAAAATTTTATTCTCAAAAATGTTTATCATATTATTACTTATAGAAATCATCAACATGGGGTATCATTAACTAAAATGTTGTAGCCAAATGATATAATATTACAAAAATATAAAAATTGTATATCTAAAGAACTTGTAATGTCATGAAAAACATTTCTGTTAAAAGTGAAAAAAGTATGATATAAAATATGATGACAATTATTTTTTAAAAGCACATATGCTGGGATAAGAGACTTCAAACATACAACATAATTGATTATTGATAAGTAGTGAATTTTACACATGACAATTGATTATTGATATGACAAAGAATTGATTATTGGTAAGTAGTGAATTTTACATATGACATATAATTGATTATTGATATGACAAAGAATTGATTATTGGTAAGTAGTGAATTTTACATATGACATATAATTGATTGGTAAGTGGTGAATGAAGTGATTATTGGTAAGTGGTGAATGAATTGGCTATTGGTAAGGAGTGAATTTTTTCCATCTTTTCCAATTATTCTACATCTCTCAACTTACCTATTACATACAACTATTATTTTCACACAGTAAAACAATAAACTATTTAAAAATAAAATTAGCCAGGCGCAGTGGCTCATGCCTGTAATCCCAGCACTTTGGGAGGCCGAGGCGGGTGGATCACCTGAGGTCAGGAGTTCAAGACTAACCTGGCCAACATGGTGAAACCCCATCTCTACTAAAAATACAAAAATTAGCCAGGTGTGGTGGTAGGTGCCTGTAATCCCAGCTACTCAGGAGGCTGAGGCAGGAGAATCACTTGAACCCGGGAGGCAGAGTTTGCAGTGAGCTGAGATTGGGCCAATGCACTCCAGTGTGGGTGACAGAGCAAGACTCCATCTCAAAAAAAAAGTAGTGAATTATCTTTTATTGCAGAGAAGTGTTCTGGTATAAATAACCTATGTACTATATACCATAGTTTATTTTATTATATATATTTTTTATTTTTTGAGACTGAGTTTTTCTCTTATTGCCCAGGCTGGAGTGCAATGACGTGATCTTGCCTCCTTGGTCAGGAGTTCCAGACCAGCCTGACCAACATGGAGAAACCCCGTCTCTATTAAAATTACAAAAAATACAAAATTAGCCAGGTGTGGTGGCACATGCCTGTGATCCCAGCTACTTGGGAGGCTGAGGCAGGAGAATCACTTGAACCTGGGAGGCAGAAGTTGTGGTGAGCCGAGATCACGCCATTGCACTCCAGCCTGGGCAACAAGAGTGAAATTCTGTCAAAAAAAAAAAAAAAAGTGACCTCTATCACAATGTCCCTAATACATAATGAAGACCTACATTTAAAAGAAAATTGAAGACCTACATTTAATAGAAAAATGGGCAAAAAATACAGATAATTTTGCTTTGAAAAGTAATGCAAACAGGCCTTAAACATTTGAGGGCCGGGCACAGTGGCTCACGCCTGTAATCCCAGCACTTTGGGAGGCCACGGCAGGCAGATCACCTGAGGTTGTGAGTTCAAGACCAGCCTGACCAACATGGAGAAACCCTGTCTCTGCTAAAAATACAAAATTAGCCAGGTGTGGTGGTGGGTGCCTGTAATCCCAGCTACTCGGGAGGCTGAGGCAGGAGAATCGCTTGAGCTCGGGAGGCGGAGGTTGCAGTGAGCCGAGATCATGCCGTTGCACTCAGCCTGGGCAATAAGAGCGAAAACTCCATCTCAAAAAATATATAAATAATAAACATTTGAAAAGATCTTCAGCCACTCATAAGAGAAATGCAAATTAAAACTACAAGAATATAATTTCTTACCTATCAGATTGGCCAAAATCTAAAATACAGACAGTGCACTCTTTCGGCAAAGCTGTGGGAAAACAGGCAGCTCACGCATCGTTTGCTAAGATCGTACTGGGATAGGAAGGAATAACACAGGACGTAGGACACTTTATAATATGCCAACTTTAATTCGGGAACAGGGAAGGAATATTAAAAAGTATTTTTATGGCTGGACACGGTGGCTCATGCCTGTAATCCCAGCACTTTGGGAGGCCGAGGTGGGCAGATCACCTGAGGTCAGGAGTTGGAGACCAGCCTGGCCAACATGGAGAAACCCCGTCTCTAGTAAAAAATACAAAATTAGCTGTGCGTGGTGGCGGATGCCTGTAATCCCAGCTACTCAGGAGGCTGAGGGAGGAGAATAGCTTGAACCCAGGAGGCGAAGGTTGCAGTGAGCCGAGATTGCGCCGTTGCACTCCAGCCTGGGCAACAAGAACGAAACTCCATCTCAAAAAAAAAAGTATTTTTATATAGGCAAAAAGAGACAATGGAAAGATAAACCAAAAATCAATAAAAAGGAACAGAGATGAAAGCCCAGTTTCTCTCAATACAACTTGTTTGACAGTATTACCTTAGGAGCCATGTAAATGTTTGAAAATTCTATCAAAAAGTCTGGGCATGGTGGCTCACACTTGTAATCCCAGCACTTTGGGAGGCTAAGGTGGGAGGTTCGCTTGAGCCCAGGAGATTGAGACCAGCCTGAGTAACATATCAAGACCCCATCTCTAAAAAAAAATACAAAAAATTAGCCATGCGTGGTAACATGCGCCTGTGGCCCCAGTTGCTCAGGAGGCTGAGGATGGAGGATCGCTTGAGCTCAGGAGTTCGAGGTTGCAGTGAGCCGAAATTGTGGGTGACAGAGCAAGACTCTGTCTAAAAAAAAAAGAAAGGAGGGAAGGAAAGGGGAGGGGAGGGGAGGGGAGGGAGAAGAAAGGGAACAAAAAGCCCTCCTTAAAACTTGGAAGGAAATGAAGTCCAGGAGCTAACTGTGTGGAGAGTGGGCGGCACAACTGTGCAACGAAGATGCCTCGAGTGACTTACACAGAGCACCGGCTGCTGCCCGGGGAGGACGTGCCCACAAGATGGAAAAGAGCTGCGGACAGACCCTCAAGGCACCCAGCAGTCCTGGTGGTGACACAGGTGCTGCACTGCAAAGCTGTCACTCATGTATTGTAGGAGAAAGCAAATTATAGGACCGTTGTCAGGAGTCAAGACTGTCAGTGTAAGAAAAAACAGATGCAAATACAGACATAAAAAGGAAGTTAAAACTCCCTAATTTTCATTTGAACAGAAAATCCCAGTATAAAGTCCTGATTTCCTCTTACTTAAATATTCTTTCTTAGCTCTGTGCACTGAAAAGACCTAAAAGCTTGACAAACCAGTTGCTAAAATAGATTGTGATCTCGGTGAAAGTTGATCAGAGAAACTGGGTCATTCTTGCCACACCCAACTAAACCAGTCAAGGAGCCGAGGGAGGAAGCACTCAGGACACATAACATTGCTCCAAAATGTAATTCTCTTCAAGCCTGGCAGCTAAAACTGCTGCTGTAACTGGAATTCAGTTCCATCCATGGCTGCTGAGACACCCAAATGTCCCAGAGGACGACCTTTCCCCCACCCTCCTGCCGCCCACCTCCCCACCCCAGACTCTGCCAGCTCCCCAGAGCTTTACCAACAGCAGGGAACTTTCTCTCAAGACTTTCCTCCTTCTTATCAAAGCCCCAACCTTCTCTTTGTCCTTCAGACCTGCTGAAGACATGCGGTTTGTGTGTATGCCCCTGTGAAATTAAACCAACCAAACATAAAGCCATTGAAGCTGCCAATTATCCTGAGCCTTGAGGGGGAACTTGGCTATGCAACCCAGGTCGTGCCACACGCAGCTGCTGTTTCTGCCCTTTTTCCTGTAAACAATGAAGACCAAATGGCACCCGAGATAAGACCCCCTCAGATCACTACCCCTCCTCATGGAGTCATAAAGCAATCTTCCTTGAAATACAGTGATCCTAACCAACCCAGTCACTGTTGCGTGTGCCCCGGTCTCCTATGAAAACGGTGGTGATCCCGCCGGAGCTCCTGTCTCTGCCTGGTAAGTGAAACCTGAGCTTCTCCACCTGGAAATGCTGACTCCACGTGTCTGCAATCAGTGCCTTCCTGGGTGGCCGTCCTCAAGCTCTGTGCCCAAATACACGCTACAGGTAATCGTATTTTCTCAATCTCATTATTTGAGGTTGAAACCTGAATTGCAGTGCTTTCTTCTGAAATAAAATGTTAAATTTGGAGAGTCATCTCTACATTTTTATTTTGACTGTGATATCTCTAAAGACCATTTTTCATCACAATAAACCAGGGCTTCTTTTTTTTTTTTTTTTTAGACGGAGTCTTACTCTGTTGACCAGGCTGGAGTGTAATGGTGTGATTTCAGCTCACTGCAACCTTTGCCTCCCAGGTTTTAAGTGATTCTTGTGCCTCAGCCTCCTGAGTAGCTGGGATTGCAGGCGCGTGCCACCACGCCTCGCTAACTTTTGTATTTTTAGTAGACAGGGTTTCACCATGTTGGCCAGGCTGGTCTCAAACTCCTGTCCTCACGGGGTCCTCCCACCTGAGCTTCCCAAACTGCTGGGATTACAGTGTTCAGGCCACTGCGCCCCACCTGAACCAGGGCTTCTCAATGAAATCATGGATCTCAACTGTGACCTAGAAATGCCTAAGGCAAGCTTAGCCATAATGTTGGTAACTGGGCTGGACATCGTGGCTCACACCTATAATCCCAGAATTTTGGGAGGCCAAGGCGGGATGATCACTTGAGCCCAGGAGTTTGAGACCAGCCTGGGCAACATAGCAAACGCTGTCTTTTACTTAAAAGTAAAAATAAATAGGCCAGGCATGACGGTGCATGCCTGTGGTCTGAGCTACCCGGGAGGCTGAGGTGGAAGGATCACTTGCACCCAGAAGGCTGAGGCTACAGTGAGCTAGGATTGTGTTACTGTACTCCTGAGTGGGCAACACAGTGAGACTATCTCTTAAAAGTTGTTTTAAGTGGTAACAGTGGTAGGCACGATGGGGTTCATTATATTATTCTATTTTTATTTAAAGTATCCTGTAAAATTCTCATAAAAGACTACTATGTCGATTTTACCTATCAGCCACTACTTTATTTATTTCAAATACTGAGCCCATGTATCAGCTACCAAACCTCAATTCCAGTGGCAGAAATTGTAGAAGAAAATTTCAGGAGCCTCTACGTTTCTTGTGCCAAGGGGGAGGCTAAGCCCTGTCGCCTGGGTCATGTAGCATGCTTGCAACTTCAGCTTCTTGGACTGGTGAGGCTCATAGGTGACCACTCGGCCTGGTGTTCTCGTTCTGTGAGTGACTAGGAGAGACCAGAGACCAGACTTCCCTCCTTCCAATAACTGACCTTTGCTGTGGACCGACCGCCTCCTTCACTGCCCTGTGCATCTCTGTCCTAACTCAGACCAGATGGCACAACCACCCCATGACATACTCAGTGTGGAACACCAAATATACCTCTCCCGGGAGGAAAAGACCACCTTGCCTAGTCAGAGCGCGGTAACTGTGCATTCACCCTCAGAGAGAAAGATGCTAAAATTGAAATTTAAGCTTCCTTAAACCTCATCTATAGAAAGGATTCCAAACTGCGACATTTCAGAACAGACTTCCATGCTCTGGAATCTGCACTTCCTGGGTGGCCTGTCCTCAAACATTGTGCTTGAATACGCTCTCTCTCAACTAGATTCTGACTCTTTTGATTATTTTAGGTTGACAATGTCTTCAGGGAAATATATTCCACACCGAATTACTAATTTAAAAAGAAAAGAAAAAATATAAAAAGTGAAAAAACAAAAAAAGGCCAGGTGCGGTGGCTCATGCCTATATTCCTGGCACTTTGGAAGGCCAAGGTGGGCGAATCACTTGAGTTCAGGAGTTCGAGACCAACCTGGCCGACATAGAAGAACTCCCTCTACTAAAAACACAAAAATTAGCTGGGCATGGTGGCGTGTGCCTGTGATCCCAGCTAATCTTTTAAAAATTGTCCAGGTGTGATGGTGTGTGCTGGTAGTCCCGTCTACTTAGGACGCTGAGGTGGAAAGACTGTTTGAGGCTGCAGTGAGCCATGACTGCCCCCTGCACTCCAGCCTGGGAGACAGAGAGAAATCCTGTCTCAAAACAAAACCAAAGAGAAAAGAAAAGGAAAGAATGAAAAAATGAAAGAGAAAAAGCAAAGGAGGGAGGAAGGGAGAAGGGCATCACTTTGTCTAAATAATTGTAACTGCAAAAAGGTGGAGGCAGGTAAGGCAAATAGGTGAGTTTGGCCAGAGCACGGGGCAGCAGCAGAAAAGGAAAGAATAGATAAAAAGCCTCCGATGGCAAACTAAGGATTGTGACTTGTATCTTCAGGCAACAGAAAATCGGCTGAGTTACTTTAGGAAGGTCCTAGCATCAGTGACTTCCATTTCTTTTCTGTAGGATGCATGGCTTGGACTAGGTGAGTGCTTCTGAGCCTTTTCTGATAAATGCCCTCCCTCCGTTCTGATGCTCACCTGAGGACACTGTGTGGGAATCACTGTAACTTCTAGACCTCCTTCCACCAAGAGTTTGTCCAGCATTCGATTCTATTTTTGTATCGTTAAGCAAGGTTTTTTTGTTTTGTACCACAAAACTGTACTATTCAGTATGATTGTTGAAACACCTGTCCCACTTTCCACACCCCACTTCTAGCCTCGTTAAGAAGCAGTGGATGAGAGGAGTCCTCAAATTTAAAACTCCAGAGTTTCGAGTCATTACCTCATTCCACTATATAGAAATTAAATACAATTTAATTTCTCTTTTCTCTATTAGTTGAGACATTCTCCTGAAAACAAAAGTCAGAGCAACAGGAAGAACAAGCAGAAATTTATTAGCACTTGCTGTACCCATCATGTGAGAGGTCTCAGTTCAAAAGCACTCCTCTCTCCCAGGCATGTTGTGAACAGATGTAACCAGGTCCACACACGTTTATGTCTTTCCACAAGGACAGACTTTAATTGAAGCTGTTTCTTTCTCTCTCTCTCTCTCTCTCTTTTTTTTAAGAGATGAGTTTCATTCTTGTTGCCCAGGCTGGAGTGCAATGACGCCATCTTGGCTCACTGTAAACTCTGCCTCCTGGGTTCAAGAGATTCACCTGCCTCAGCCTCCCAAGTAGCTGGGATTACAGGCATGTGCCACCATATCAGGCTAATTTTGTATTTTTAGTAGAGACGGAGTTTCTCCATGTTGGTCAGGCTGGTCTCAAACTCCCGACCTCAGCCTCCCAAAGTGCTGGGATTACAGGCGTGAACCACCGCGCCTGGCTATTGATATTTCAATCACAAAAGCCACGAGCTATGTGGAGTTGCCTCAATGATGAGAGAAGCAGTGTATCCAGGCCTGATCCAGACAGAAGTCATCCTCTTCCAAGAAGTCTTTGATGTGCAGACCCTTAGGCAACAGATGCACGGCGCTAAGTACAAGTGACAGCAAGATGGGGCCCATCAAAATGCCCGTGCTGATTGGTCAAGTCCTGCTCTTTTCATGGCCACAGTCCTCTGGTGAGGAGTGATAGTGAGAGAGTGCCCGGCTATGTCTTTCTTTGACTGAATGCTGTCTCTATTAACAAGGAGAGCATCTGCTCCTTGTTGGTATGATGCCTTTTGAAATGTAAGATTAAGTCTTTATTATTATTATTGAGACCGAGTCTCGTTCTGTCACCAGGCTGGAGTGTAGTGGTGCCATCTCAGCTCACTGCAACCTCCGCCTGGGTTCAAGGGATACTCCTGCTTCAGCCTCCCAAGTAGCTGGGACTACAGGCGTGCCGCCCCGCTAATTTTTGTATTTTTAGTAGAGATGGGGTTTCACCCCGTTGGCCAGGCTGGTCTCAAATTCCTGACCTCAAGCAATCCACCCGCCTCGGCCTCCCAAAGTGCTGGGATTATAGATATGAGCCACCACGGCCAAGATTAAGTCTTTTTCTAAGATGTAGTTACTTATGTGAAGGGTGCTTTATACAAGGCAGTAGTGAAGGTGCCTTGCTTAAATAGTATTTTAACATAAAGCCATAAATTCTATTTGGTGACAAGCCAAAAAACATAGCATCTTCAGGCTTCTAAAATGCAGGGGTTGGGCACAGTGGTTCATGCCTGTAATCTCAGCACTTTGGGAGGCCCAGGCAGCTGAACTGCTTGAGGTCAGGAATTCGAGACAAGCCTGACCAATGGGGTGAAACACCGTCTCTACTATAAATACAAAAATTAGCATGCCGTGGTGGCTCATGCCTGTAACCCCAACACTTGGGAGGCTGAGGCAGGAGAATCGTTTGAACCTGGGAGGCGGAGGCTGCAGTGAGCTGAGATCATGCCACTGCACTCCAGCCTGGGCAAGAAAGACTCTGTATTTAAAAATAAAACAAAACAGAAAAACCTAGGAAAGTAGACTTACACAAGAGGAAAGTCTGCACCTAGATACTCTGCCGTTACTGCCGCTGAGCGGGTAAGGAAGTGTAGTAAAGGGGCCCATCTTCAGGGGATAAAGGCAGGCAGGGTGTGCCCTTGTGTTTTAAACTTTTTTCTTGCTCAACAATCCCCAGTATTTTAGGGAAGAATACTGTGGTTTCCTTCACAAGAGGAAAATGTTTCAGTATTGTGTTCCTTGTGGAAACCTTTAATAATCACAGGCGGGACTGAGCCTTGCGATCTTCTATCAGTGAGTGCTCGGCCGGGAGCGGTGTCTCGCGCCTGTAATCCCAGCACTTTGGGAGGCCGAGGCGGACGGCTCATCTGAGCTCAGGAGTTCGAGACCAGCCTGGCTAACAGGGAGAAACTCCGTGTCTACTAAAATACAAAAACTAGCCAGGCGTCGTGGCGCGCGCCTGTAATCCCAGTTACTCGGGAGGCTGAGGCAGGAGAATCGCTCGAACCCGGGAGGTGGAGGTTGCAGTGAGCTGAGATCGCGCCATTGCACTCCAGCCTGGGCAAGAGGAGCGAAACTCCGTCTCAAAAAAAAAGAGTGCTCGCCAGGAAATTTATATAAGCCTAACAGTATCGCCATCACCTTCACCTTCACCTGGGACAGCCCGGACCTCGTCCCCTCAGCCTGCGATTCACGAGTGGAAAGCCGCCCTGACCTGATTGCAAATCCCTTCTTTCCTTCCTACAACCACTCAGGAGTTCGGGCACAGCGGTCTCCCCTGGGTGACCCTTCGCCCACCCCCCGCCTGTGCACCCGGCCGGTCACCCGCGATGCCACCCCGGCAGCCCTCCGGTCCATAAGGACGCCCACGGCTGGGACGCGGCCGGTGCGGCCTCGTAGGGTGACGAGAAGCGTGGGCGTCCGCGCTCCGTCTGCGCTTTCTTCCCTCGCGGGCTTCCTCTTTCCCCACTTTCTCCAGCCACGACTCTTCCTCTTCCTTTTCCCCTGAGCTCAGCACGCTTCCCCTTTCAGGGCCCGGGGTCTGCCCTGGGGCCGCGGGGCAGGCCGCGTCACGTGGGCCCAGGGTCACGTGCCGCCGCGGGTCACGTGACTACCTCTATCACGCGCGAGGCGGTCCGGTGCTGGGAGCTGCCGCACCTGTGGGGAGAGGAGCCGCCGCCGCCCGACGCGCGCGCTCTCGCGAGACCCGTGGGGTCACGTGACGTCAGGGCGCGGCGCAGCTCACGTGACACGCGCTGCTGGCCGCGGGGTCTCTTTCGAGCCGGCGTCGCGGTGGCCCGGCGTCTCGCGTCCGGGAACGCCGCCGTCTCTCACGCCCGCCCTTGGCGCCCGCGCCTCGCCGCCGCCCCCGCGCCCGGCTTTCCCGCGGCCCAACCGCCTCCCGCGCCCCGGCCACACGCACCGGCCCGGCCGCCTCGCGCCATGGCGGCCCCCGGCAGCGCCCGGCGGCCCCTGCTGCTGCTGCTCGGTAAGGGGGTCGTGGCGGGGCCTGGGAGCGGCGGGACCGGGCGGAGATGCCGCCCCTGGGTCTGGGGGGTAGGGGGGGCTGCCGGGTCGTTGTCCCGTGGGTCGCCCCGCACCCACTGCTCCCAGCCCCGGCCCGCTCTGTCCGCGGGCGGGTCTTTCCCGGCGTGGTAGGGTCGCAGAGCCCAATGGCGGGTGCTTGGGGGACCAGGAGGTCTCGTCCCAGGACCTGGCTCCTCGGGTTTGAGTCACTGAACTCAGTTTTTCTCGGGTGTTGTGTCCGAAAGGGAACTTCGGAGGGCTTGCTGGGCGTCTGCTGCTTTCAGGGCAGCTGCGGTCTGGTCGTCTAGTTTCCCGGCACGTTGGGGCGGTGCGATCTGGACGAGGCTGCGCCGCCGAGGGTGACAGGGACGTGTGTGGTCTCAGCCCCCGGGCGGGTGACCTAGAATCGAGCACTTCCCAACATGGATTTCACCCAGGACAGGGAGACGGCAGCGCGAGCATTCCCCCACCTTTGTACTTGAACCTTTCTCCTCTTTCAGCGGTGTGGAGCTGCGTGTGTGTGTGCATGTTACTGTGAATTCACGTTTGTTAGAATAATTTTTAAAGTTATCTTTGGGATTTTACGAAATTCCATGGCAGACAAGATGAGGGAAAGCTGGCGTCAGACTCACGATGGCAATGTTCATTTCTAGTAAGTGAAGAGCGCTGTTCCTGTGAGCCGAAATGGAAGACCCGGGGAACACGTGGGGAAGCACTGTTCTCTTCTGCCAGTTTATAGAGCTCAGACGGACGGGCAGTAGGTGCTCCATATTGTATTGACTAGTGAATTTCGTTCTCATTTATTCTGTCTTAATGAGAGGATGTGTGCTGTCTCTTTAAGACAGTCCCAAGGCCTCCCCCTGCCCCGCCCCCAAACCCCTGGGACACTGTTTTCTCAATCCCCCCTAGTAATATGGGAAGATTACCTTAAGTGGCAGTATCTGAAAGGTGATGTAGAATTAAGCTGGGGGAGTGTATGCGAGTTAAGTAGATACAGAAATACGCTCCTCCCTACACACCTGCCTTCTTTAAATCCCTCATTAGTCCCATCCAACTCTAAAACTCTGTTATGTGAGTGAATGGATTTTGGTTTCACTTTTTTGTTTGTTGTGTGAAATGAATTCTTTTAACTCCGTGAATAGCCACAGAGGTGAACTTACTCCAATGGTAAGCCTGAAGCCTTGCTCAGGTCCTGTGACAGAGTCAGGTGTAGTTAATGAGGGGAGTTGCAGAAACAAGTTTTGTCATGTCACAACAGCTGCGTTGTTCTGTTACAGACGCTCACAAGCCTTATGACTTTGATGTTTTGTTTCATGTTTTAAAAACTCACTTTAAAAATGAAGAGAAAAATCCATGACTCCCTAATACTGTGATAGGAATATTGGAATATTGTTCGTGTAATTAGCCTTCTAAGGTCTGTTCCATTATGGCTTTTAAGTTTTATATTTAAAATCCAACTTTGTTTGTTTGTTTGAGATGGAGTCTCACTCTGGCCCCCAGGCTGGAGTGCAGTGGCGCGATCTTGGCTCACTGCAGCCTCTGCCTCCTGGGTTCCAGCGATTCTTCTGTCTCCTGAGAAGCTGGGATCACAGCCTCGAGCCACCACGCCTGGCTAATTTTTGTATTTTTAGTGGAGAGGGAGTTGCACCATGTTAGTCAGGCTGGTCGCAAACACCTGACCTCGTGATCTACCCACCTCGGCCTCCCAAAGTGCTGGGATTACAGGCGTGAGCCACCACACCTGGCCCAATTTGTTTTGTTGTTCTTTTCATTGTTTTCACCTCTCCTCTGTGCCTTTTTTTTTTTTTTTTTTTTTTTTGGATTACTCTGTCACCAAGGCTGGAGTACAGTAGCTCAGTCTGGGTTCTCTGCAACCTCTGCCTCCTGGGTTTAAGCACTTCTCCTGCCTCAGCCTCCCTAGTAGCTGGGACTACAGGCGCATGCTGCCATGCCCAGCTAATTTTTGTGTTTTTAGTAGAGACAGGGTTTCACCATGCTGGTAGGCTGGTCTGGAACTCCTGACCTCGTGCCTCCCAAAGTGCTGGGATTCTAGGCATGAGCCACTGTGCCTGGCCAAAATCTAACTTTTAAAAAAAGCCTTTTAACAACTTTTATTTAAAGGTATTTCAAATGTTTATTTTAATGTGTAATTTCACCAAAAAGCATCTTTAAAAATACTTTTCAATTACTAATTTCCCCTACATTAATAATTAGGCATTGCTTAAAGCTACCGTGTTTGAATACTTAGAAAGCTCAGAGAAGCATGAACTGAAACTTTGTCTTGATAGATAGGATTAGCTGTGATGGCATAATGTGACCCTTTAAACCATTAATGTCAGCAGGATGACCTCCTTACCCTTTCCACATGAACAGCTGTCACTTAGGAGGTTTGAAAAATTTCATACTCGGCTGGGCATAGTGGCTCACGCCTGTAATCCCACCACTTTGGGAGGCAGAGGCAGGTGGCTTGCCTGAAGTCAGGAGTTTGAGACCAGCCTGGCCAATATGGTGAAACCCTGTCTCTAATAAATACAGAAATTCGGCTGTGGTATGTATATTTCTAAAAGGCTGATCTGTGTGAGACCAGCCTGGCCAATATGGTGAAATCCCATCTCTACTAAAAATATAAAAATCAGCTGGGCATGGTGGCAGGCACCTGTCATCCCAGCTACTCAGGAGGCTGATGCAGGAGAATTGCTTAAACCTGGGAGGTGGAGGTTGCAGTGAGCCAAGATCGGACCATTGCATTTCAGCCTGGGCGACAAGAGTGAAACTCTGTCTCAAAAAAAAAATTTTCTACCAACTAATGTTACCTTTGATTGTGCAGATTGTCAATTATGCAGCGGAAAGAATGAATTTATCAGTAGACTGGAGATCAGAATATCTTTATAGCCCTGTAGTTTTGAGTTGTATTACGTTAGACCCATCCTGGACAGTGTTCCCGTCTCTCCTCTGTACCCCAGGACTTTTACTCACTGTGCTACGACACGGCAGCATCCATTCAGCTGCACTGGCATGAGTCTGTGTATCTCCCTTCCTTAGCTGACACGTAGTAAGTGATGAGTACATGTATGAAGAAGGGATCAATTTTGTAGCAGTGTCTCTTAAACACATGCACAACCTCCACCTCCCGGGTTCGAGTGATTCTTCTCCCTCAGCCTCCCAAGTAGCTGGGACTACAGGCACACACCACCATGCCCAGCTGATTTTTATATTTTTAGTAGAGGTGGGGTTTCACCGTATCGGCCAGGATGGTCTCACGCAGATCAGCTTTTTAGAAATATACGTACCGCAGCCAGGCACAATGGCTCATGCTTGTAATCTCAGTGCTTTGGGAGGCTAAGGCAGGAGGATTGCTTGAGACCAGCCTGGGCAACATAGCGAGACCAATGTCTCCACAAAAAAAATTATAAAGAATTATATACACTTATACCCTGTAGAAGTTATGATTCAGTATCTGGGTTGGTATTTTTTTTTCCTTTAACTCTTCGTAAATGTTCGTCACTGGTTAAGTAGAATAAAAATACCATTTTTAAAAGAATCAAGCCAAGATAAACTGAGATGTGATTTTTAAATAAAAATTAATTTTTTTAAGTGTGTGTGTGTGAGAGAGAGAGAGAAATGGAGTTTTGCTCTTGTTGCCCAGGCTGGAGTGCAGTGGCACAATCTCGGCTCACCGCAACCTCCACCTCCTGGGTTCATGCAGTTCTCCTGCCTTAGCAGCTGGGATTACAGGCATGTGCCACCACACCGAGCTAATTTTGTATTTTTAGTAGACATGGGTTTTCTCTATGTTGATCAGGCTGGTCTCGAACTCCTCACCTCAGGTGATCCACCCGCCTTGGCCTCCCAAAGTGTTGGGATTACAGGTGTGACTCACCCTGCACGGCCAAAATACAGTTTTTTACTCATTTCTTCAGATGGTAATCTTTAATGTCAAAAGCAAGTGTTTCTTAATTTTTATTTTTAATTCAAAAAAATTTATTTCATTTTATTTTATTTATTTATTTTTTTTTTTTTTTTTGAGACAGAGTCTCACTCAGTCACCAGGCGCCAGGCTGGAGTGCAGTGGCGCGACCTCGGCTCACTGCAACCTCCGCCGCCCGGGTTCAAGCATTCTACTGCCTCAGCCTCCCGAGTAGCTGGGACTACAGGCGCGCGCCACCACGCCCAGCTAATTTTTTTGTATTTTTAGTAGAGACGGGGTTTCACCATGTTGACCAGGACGGTCTCGATCTCTTGACCTCGTGATCCGCCCGCCTCGGCCTCCCAAAGTGCTGGGATTACAGGCGTGAGCCACCGCGCCCGGCAAAAAAAAATTTATTATTTTTTTAAGAGACAGTGTCTTGCTGTGTTTCCCAACCTGGTCTAGAACTCCTAGCCTCAAGCAGTCCTCCGCTTCAGCGTCCCAAAGTGCTGAGATTACAAGCATGAGCCTCTGCACCCAGCCAGTGTTTCCTGATTTGAAGCCTGTTCCCTCAGTCTTCAAGTGCTGGAGAGGCAGTGTGGTTCTGAAGTGGCAGGTGCTGTGGGTCAGAAGACCCCCTGCTAGATCGGGGTCTGCACCACTGACTAGCTGCGTGACCTGGGCGGGGTAGTTGACCTCTCTTGTGCTGTAGTCTCCCTGTTGGAGTTGTCGTGATAATTGGGATGGGCTTAGAGCAGCACCTGGCACAAAGTGAGTGCTTCCAAGTGCTTGTGAAATAAGATCGTTTTTGATATTTTGTGTCAATTACTGAGGATTGAATGATGAACTTGATAGGAACTCTGTGTACCTGTGCGGATGTTTAATAATAGCAGACATCAAAGCTGGTGTCAGTGCCGGGCACAAGGTGCTCAGGTGCTCCGACAGCCCTGAGGCATTGGCGCAGCCTCCTCGTGGGCAGGTAGACTGGGGATTGGCTCTGCTGCTGGCTGTGGTCACACAGCCACTAAGTGCTGGAGGAGCTGCCCAGAACTGAGGGCTCTGACTCAGAAGCACACTTGCTTTTCCCACAGCGGCAGCTGTTTCAGAGAATAGAATTGCTCCAAGTGGGAGTATTTTGAAGGAACAAGCCGCAGTTACTCCTTTCTGTGATCCCTGGAGAAGGGATCCTGTCCATGTGTGAGTACAGGACTGCTACAGACAGCAGTCACCAGGAGGCCAGGGCGCCCAGCTTGGCGGTGCTGCCAGCAGCCGTCCCGTTTGGCTGTGGCACCTGTTAGGTTACTGGAAACCCTGTCACTTATTTGAGAAGTGTTTGTCTTTTTTCTTAACCAATGCCACTGGTGTGGAAGTTTTTAAAAAACTTCTGATGATTAGCATACATACTTTCCTCGTACAGTTGTGTGTGCTAATGCTGCTATTTTTCTCTTCACCAAAATTGTCTTCTGAGGGTAAGTTTATTTTAATGACTCAAAATTTCTGGGCCTCTCCAGAGTAATACAGGCATCTTGTGCTGCCAAAGCATATTTTAAGTTTGTTTTAATAATATTTATTTTCCTCTGAAAGCTGAGACCTGGCCAGGTGTGGTGGCTCATGCCTATAATCCCAGCACTTTGTGAGGCCGAGGCAGGTGGATCACTTGAGGCCAGGAGTTGGAATCTAGCCTGGCCAACATGGCAAAACCCCGTCTCCCTATCTCTACTAAACATACAAAAAGTAGTCGGACGTGGCTGTACAAACTTGTAGTCCCGGCTACTCAGGAGGCTGAGGCGCGAGAATCGCTTGAACCCGGGAGGTGGAGGGCCACTGCACGCCAGCCTGGGCAAGAGTAAGTCTCCAAAAAATAAAAAAGCTGAAACCCTCAGCGTATTTACTAAATGAAAAAAAAATTATGTAGTTGAAAAGTGACTCAGTGTGAAATATTTCCTAATAAAGTGCTTTGCGTCAGTAAAAAGTATTTGAGGAAATTTTTATTTTTGGGCAGCTTAAAAAGCTGGCTTGTGGGTGCTCCCATGCGGCCGTCCATCTTGTCAGTGGTGGCTGTGAGCCGTATGGCTTCTCAGCTGAGGGCAGCGGTGGGCAGTGGTCCCGTCCACGCTGAGTTCCAGTCTGTAGTAAGCCTTTCTCTGGTGTCTGCTGGGTCTGCCTGTCCGCTGCTTCTGCCTTTCAGGCATCTGCTGTCGCTTCTGTACACTCATTTGATCTCTCGCAGGAGTGAGAATATTTCGTCTCTTTTTAGAAACCTTTACTCTGTGGAAAAGGGATAGAATGTTCTGGATTCTCTAGATTCATTGGAAGTGATATTAGTATGATCTTGCCTGAGTGTTGAAGGGTGTGGGTTGAAGAACCCAGCAAAGCAGATGTGAGATTGCAGGTTTCCTTGCATGCCCTGCGTTGTTTTATTGTCACGTAGCACCTTTTCTTTTCCTTTTTTGAGACAGAGCTTCGCTCTTGTCACTCAGGATGGAGTGCAGTGGCGCAGTCTTGGCTCACTGCAACCTCCGCTTCCTGGGTTCAGTCGATTCTCCTGCCTCAGCCTCCCGAGTAGCTGGGATTACAGGTGCCTGCCACCACGCCCAGATAACTTTTATATTTTTAGTAGAGATAGGGCTTCACCATGTTGGGCAGACTCCCAGGCCAAGGCAGGTGGATCATGAGGTCTTGAACTCCTGACCTCATGATCCACCCGCCTTGGCCTCCCAAAGTGCTGGGATTACAGGCATGAGCCACCATGACCAGCAGCACCTTTCCTTTATGGACATAGATTTTGGTATTTCCTTTACCAGAAGCTCAAGGGAAGATAGGTGGGACTTCTGGTCATATGCCTTGCTTTAGGCTGGAAGAATAGTTGCTCTAAAGATTTTATTTTGTGAAAGACGCGAGGTTGAAATGAATTGGATTTGTTGGAATCCATTACTTTTCCAGGGAGTAGGATTTTCCGTGAAAAGCTGAGCGTCCTCTCTTTCAGTATCGGCCCTCACAATGTCGCCTTCGAGCGACAAATGAGACCCAGGTGTGTGTGTCATTGGAAGGCTGTGTTGACGAAGAGTGTGAGATGAGCCCCCAGGTGGTGAGTGCTCACTGGACTGGCCTGCATGAGCTTGTAATGGCAGAGACAAGTGAAAGCATGTCATTTTTGCATGGTTCACTGTGGTGGCTGATAGGTGTTTGGCTTTAGAACAAGCAAAAACACCTATTTTTGCCAATCTGTAATGAAAGAACTGTGTAATGTGCAATTTGTACAATTACCAGTGTCTCTACTGTAGTGATCAGATTATATTTGTTGCCAAACATCTTGATCAGGGAGGTGGGGTATGAATAAGCCAGAGGTAATATTTAGCAGTGACCACTGTCAAGCTAGAAAGACTTACAGAGCTTCAGTTCTGTCCCTTTGCTTCAGGATGGGGAAGGAAAGCCACTCCGCCAGATGTGCGGCACTGTGAGGACCTTTCTGAAATTGGGCAAAGAGCTCAGCTCTTTAAGTCCATGGCTGCTTTTTCTTTTTTTTTTCCTGAGATGCGGTCTTGCTCTGTCCCCTAGGCTGGAGTGCAGTGGCGTGACCTCGGCTTACTGCAACCTCTGCCTCCCCGGTTCAAGCGATTCTCCTGCCTCAGCCTCCTGAATAGCTGGGACTACAGGTGCGTGCCACCATGCCCGGCTAATTTTTTGTATTAGAGATGGGGTTTCACCGTATTGGTCAGGCTGGTCTTGAACTCCTGACCTCGTGATCCGCCCACTTTGGCCTCCCAAAGTGCTGGGATTACAGGCATGAACCGCTGCGCCTGGCCTGAGTCTGTGGCTTTTCTTGCCATATCACAGTGCGTGAGAAGAAAACTGACCAAATGTTAAGTAGCAATTGAGGACCACAGTGAAAGCTGCTACAGACTCCCATGGATTTCCGCAGAAGGGCGAGTTGTGCCTTCAAGGCCCACCACATCTTACCGAGATCCTCTGAGAAATGTGCAGCAGCACATGCCTAGGATGACCCAGAAGTTGACATGTGCCTTCCTGATAAGTGTTCTGAAATAAAGCACTAAATAGCAGTAGACCAGGCTGACAAACTTGTCAGATGGGTTTAGAGAAAACAATTCCAGAATAGTATCCACAAGGGACAGGGCACCAGGTGAAATGGCTGCAGAATCCACGTGTCTAGTTCTTCAGTGGATTTAAGAAACACGGGGTTGGGCGTGGTGGCTCTCACCTGTAATCCCAGCACTTTGGGAGGCCAAGACAGGCGGATCACATGAAGTCAGGAGTTCAAGACCAGCCTGGCCAGCATGGCAAGACACCGTCTCTACTAAAAATACAAAAATCAGCTGGGTTTGGTGGCACATGCTTGTAATCCCAGCTACTCGGGAGGCTGAGGCAGGAGTATCGCTTGAACCCGGAAGGAGGAGGTTAGGAGGTTGCTGTGAGCCGAGATCATGACATTGCACTCCAGCCTCGGCACCAGAGTGAGACTCTGTCTCAAAAACAAAAACAAACCCACAGTGGAATCATGTAATAAAGCCCATCACTGCTACAGCTGTGGAAAATGGGAGTACTCAGTTGTGTTTTCTGAGGAGTCTTTAATGGTCTCCGTCTTCCCTGGATTGACAGGCCTCCTGCATTGTGCGTCAGCTGTGTTTGTGGTGAAAAACGGCAACGGCACCGCGTGCATCATGGCCAACTTCTCTGCTGCCTTCTCAGTGAACTACGACTCCAGGAGCGGCCCTAAGGTAGGAAACACCAGGGTACTTCATGCTTCCCTTGTGTGTGCGGGAGGATGGTTTTGAACGTTTCTACCAAGTCTTTGAACAACGGCCCCCTCTGAACCTGGTGCTTTCCCTTCTGCGTGTCTACTCTGGCATGGTCAGTGTCCTGTGCTGTCATGTGCCGTGGCTACAGTCATAGTCACAAGCCTTTCTTTGTGCTGCGTCTCACTGGTACGAACATTTTTCTAGTTTTCTTTTTTTTCTGAGACAGTCTCGCTCTGTTGCCCAGGCTGGAGTGCAGTGATGTCTCGGCTCACTGCACCCTCCACCTCCCGGGTTCAAGCAATTCTCCCGCCTCAGCCTCCCGAGTAGCTGGGACTACAGGTGCCCACCACCATGCCCAGCCAGTTTTTGTGTTTTTAGTGGAGATGGGGTTTTGCCATGTTGGCCAGGCTGGTCTCACACTCCTGATCTCAAGTGATGTGTCTGCCTCGGCCTCCCGAAGTGTTGCGATTATAGGCGTGACCCACCACGCCCGGCTCCAGTTGTCTTCATGGTTGTCTTTTATAATCATGGTGTAATACTTTATTATGTTAGTTCACCATAATTTGTTACACACTCTCCTGTTGGTAGTTGGTAAATTGTCTTGAATTCTTTTTTCTTTTTTTCTTTTTTTTGATTTTGAGACAGAGTCTCGCTCTATGGCCAGGCTGGAGTGCAGTGGCACAATCCTGGCTCACTGCAGCCTCCACCTCCTGGATTCAAGTGATTCTCCTGCCTCAGCCTCCCGAGTAGCTGGGACTACAGGCACATGCCACCACACTGTAGAGACGGGGTTTCACCATGTTGGCCAGGGTGGTCTCGATCTTTTGACCTTGTGATCTGCCCACCTCCCAAAGTGCTAGGATTACAGGCATGAGCCACCGCACCCAGCCTTGAATTCTTTTCATGCTCTGTGAATGTGGCTTTTTTGCTTTATGTTAGAGAAATTATTATACTCCAAGAAATGTATCTAAATGGTTGTTTGACATGCAGTGCTACAAACACTGGACTAGTTTGATTAAAATGTTCCTGAGTAGTTTTGTTGAAATGGCTTTATGTTTCTGTGGGATTACTAAAGCCTTTTGTAATTTAGATTTCTAGCAAATAAGTGGCATGCATTTATTGTACTTGTTAATTACCTGTTATAGACATTCGCATACTCTTTCTGTGTAATGTTTGTTGTTTTGTTTTTGGTTTTTGAGGCAGGTTCCCACTCTGTGGCCCAGGTTGGGGTGCAGTGGTGTGATCTCAGCTCACTGCAGCCTTGACCTCGTGGGCTCAAGTGATCCTCCCACGTCAGCTCCCCACGTAGTTGGGACTTCAAGTGCATGCCACCATGCCTGGCTCATTCTTTATATTTTTTATAGAAACAGAGTTTCTCCATGTTGCCCAGGCTGGTCTCAAGCTCATGAATTCAAGCAATCCTCTCACCTCAGCCTCCCAAAGTGCTGGGGTTACAGGCATGAGCCACCATGCCTGGCTATTTTACGTTGGTTCTTTTGAATATATCCCTGAACAAAATTTGATCTTCAGTCCTTTGTTGAAATGACCCTTTTTCCTTTCATACCTCCACATCGACACTAATCTCTCTACTGCCACTCAGAGGGTCGTGGCAGGCCCAGGACTGCTGGGAGGACCACAGTTCTTGAGTGTGTGCTGGGCTTTCTGCCAGCTGCTGGGCCCTTACTGATTCATTCGTGCTGGTCTCTAGGTAAATGTGGCCTCTGTCAAAACTGAAGAAAAAGTCCGGGCTCAGTGGCTCACGCCTGTAATCCCAGCACTTTGGGAGGCCGAGGCAAGTGGATCACCTGAGGTCAGGAGTTCAAGACTAGTCAGGCCAACATGGTGAAACCCTGTCTACTAAAAATACAAAAAAAAAAATTAGCCGGGCATGGTGGTGGGTGCTTGTAAACCTAGCTAGTCAGGAGGCTGAAGTAGGAGAATCAGTTGAACCTGGGAGGCAGAGGTTACAGTGAGCCAAGGTCCTACCATTGCACTCCAGCCTGGGCAACAAGAGCGAAACTCCATCTCAAAACAAACAAACAAACAAACACTGAAGAAAGAAAACTGTGAGAAGGTTTCGTTCTATAAAAATGTCTCAGGGCTGGGCGTGACGGCTCATGCCTGTAATCTCAGCACTTTGGGAGTTTTGGGAGGCTAAGAGGATCACTTGAGCCCAGGAGTTCCAGACCAGCCCGGACAATATAGTGAGGTTGTATCTCTCTAAAAAAAAAAAAAAAAAAAGCCAGACATGGTGTGTGCCTGTGGTCCCAGCTACTTGGGAGGCTAAAGTAGGAGGATTGCTTGAGCTTGAGAGGTCAAGGCTGCAGTGAGCTATGATCTTGCCACTGCACTCCAGCCTGGGTGACAGGGTGAGACAGTCTTTAAAAAAAAGTCTCAAATTACAAAAATACTTGTCAAAGCTTTTTTTCTTTTTTTTCTGAGACAGAGTTGCACTCTTGTCCACCAGGCATCTGGGGTACAGTGCCAAGATCTTGGCTTACTGTGTCCTCCGCCTCCCAGGTTTGAGTGAGTCTCATGCCTCAGCCTCCCGAGTAGCTGGGATTACAGGCATGCACCACCACACCTAGCTAATTTTTGTATTTTTAGCAGAGACAGGGTTTCTCCATGTTGGTCAGACTGGTCTCAAACTCCCAACCTCAGGCGATCTGCCCGCCTTGGCCTCCCAAGGTACTGGGATTACAGGTGTGCTCTGCCGTACCTGGCTTCCGCCGTACGTGGCCTCCAAGCACTTTTTATTTAATTTCTACATCACTTTTTAAATATTTGGTCTTGGCGGTTGGATTTTTAAAATATTTTGTTATAAATTATGTTTCACAAATGAGGTCACCTATATGCTGTTAAGCACTTTATTATTTCACAAAATGTGTCTTGATCACCTTGTGTAGGTTTTTTGCTGTTTTTTGGACCACATAGTATACTGCTTCACTGTCGTTCATTTGACCTGTCCAGTTTATTTTGAGGAACATAGGTGGTTTTCCAGTTGCTTGTTTTGCTTATAATAGTAAATTCAAACACTTCTGCAATAAACACCTTCTTTGTTTAAAGAAACATTATTTAAATGAACGTTTCAATAGCAAAAAAACGTAGTGATAGCTTTTCTCAAATATTTATCTCACCCTGAAACTGGTATGAATTATTTCAATTTCAAGACACTTTAAATGCTGTTAGATATTATATTAATAGAAATGGAGTCTGTGGGGTTGTTTGTGTAGAGGCAGGGTCTTGCTCTGCTGCCCAGGCTGGAGTGCAGTGGAGCAGTCGCGGTTCACTGCAGCCTCAAACCTAGGCTCAAGCAGCCCCCATGCCTTAGCCTCCTGATAGCTGGGACTGCAGGCGGACACCACCATGTCTGATTCATTTATTTTGTCTTTGTAGAGATGGGGTCTTGCCATGTTGCCCGGACTGGTCTTGATCTCCCGGGCTCAAGCAGTCCTCCCACCTCAGCCTCCCAGAGTGCTGGAATTACAGGTGTGAGCCACCACAGCCAGCTACAAATTTTTGATTGTATGAATAATTAAGCCAACTTTCTCTTAGACTTGAAATACTTTTTAGTCTGTTTACTGACATGTAATACTGACATTTTTTGTTTTTTTGTTTATATTAAAAATGAATATCTCAGAAGTGATATCTCAGGTGGAAATGGAGTATAAGTTTATATCAGACTTACAGAAAAATCTTTCTTTGAACTTTTAATAACCTGAACCCAATTGGGTTATATTTAATTGTGTTTATTCTAGAATGTGACCTTTGACCTGCCATCAGATGCAGAAATGCTCAACAGCAGCTCCTGTGGAAAAGAGAACTCTTCTGACCCCAGCCTCGTGATAGGTTTTGGAAAAGAACATATACTAACCCTCAAGTTCACGAGAAATGCAACACGTTACAGTGTCCAGCTGATGAGTTTTGTTTATAACTTGTCAGACACACACCTTTTCCCCAATGCAAGCTCCAATGGTAAGAACCACAATGGGCTGATTGTGAATCGATAGGAAATTGGGTTGGAGGATTGTCTAAAGTTACGTTTAACTAACTATTACAGGCTGGGCATGGTGGCTCACGCCTGTAATCCTAGCCCTTTGGGAGGCTGAGGCAGACGGATCACTTGAGGCCAGGAGTTTGAGACCAACCTGGCCAACATTGTGAAACTCTGTCTCTACTAAAAATATAAAAATTAGCCAGGTGTGGTGGCAGGGGTGCCTGTAATCCCAGCTACTTGGGAGGCTGAGGCAGGAGAATCGCTTAAACCCAGGAGGCAGAGGTTGTAATGAGCCAGGCTCATGCCACTGCACTCCAGCCTTGGTGACAGAGTGAGACTGTCTCTAAAACCAAAAATCACATGGCCAGGTATAGTGGCTCATGCCTGTAACCCCAGCACTTTGGGAGGCGGGCAGATCACAAGGTCAGGAGTTTGAGACCAGCCTGACCAACACGGTGAAACCCCTTCTCTATTAAAAATAACAAAAATTAGCCAGCCGTGATGGCATGCATCTGTAATCCCAGCTACTCAGGAGGCTGAGGCAGGAGAATCGCATGAACCCGGGAGTTGGAGGTTGCAGTGAGCTGAGATTGTGCCACTAAACTCCAGCCTGGGTGACAGAGCAAGAATCCGTCTTTAAAAATTATAAAATAAAAAATATAAAATATATAAACTAAGTACTACAAATACTTTGTAATTGTAATTAGCCAGGTGTTTATAATTGTGATTTTTTTTTGTAATCTAGAAACCAAGACTGTGGAATCTATAACGGACATCAGGGCAGATATAGATAAAAAATACAGATGTGTTAGTGGCACCCAGGTCCACATGAGCAACGTGACCGTCACGCTCCGAGATGCCACCATCCAGGCGTACCTTTCCAACAGCAGCTTCAGCAGGGGGAGGTAGGACGCTGACCCTTGACCCTCTGGTGCTAACGATGGAGTGATTGGGCTGCAGTGACTGGGTGACCTCCCTTCTCTGTGTCCTGGCACTGGGCTCAGTGCTTGGAAGGCGCATGCACACAGCCAGGGACACATCTCTGCAGAATGTTCTCAGATTTCTTCCTAGGGAAGGTGACCTGTAAATGAGGGTGGACACATGCCAATTAAAAAGGGTAGAAGATTGAGGTGAAATGTGCCAGGACAGATACAAGCTATTGTGTGGTCTCACTCCTGTGGGAGCTAAAGAAGTGGGACTCATGGAGGTAGAATGGTGGTCACCAAGGATTAGGGGTAAAGTTGGTCAAAAGATAGAAAGTTTCAGGAAGACCAGGTGTGGTGGCTCATGCCTGTAATCCCAGCACTTTGGGAGGCTGAGGTGGGTGGATCATGAGGTCAGGAGTTCAAGACCAGCCTGGCTAAGATGGTAAAACCCTGTCTCTACTAAAAATACAAAAATTAGCCAGGCGACGTGGCGGGCGCCCGTAATCCCAGCTACTGAGAGGCTGAGGCAGGAGAATTGCTTGACCCGGAAGGTGGAGGTAGCAGTGAGCCGAGATCACACCACTACATTCCAGCCTGGGAGACAGAGCAAGACTCTGTCTCAAAAAAAAAAAAAAAAAAAAAAAAAAAAAAGTTTCAGGAAGACAGGAGGAGTAAGGTGGAGAGATCTCTTGTATAGCATGTGACTGCAGGTAATAATGTATTGTGGCCTGAATATTGCTAAGTAGATCTTAATTTTTCTTATCGTAAAAAGATAAGTATTTGATTTTAGCTGTCACACAGGTAGATGTATTTCAAAACATGACACACATGGTGAATACATACAATTATGACTTGAAAATGTCAGAAGGGCAAAGCAGTTGAAACCTTTGTGCCTTCGCTGGGGCAGAGATGACGGGATCAGGGTCACAGATCTCTCAGTTTGAGCCAGTTGCCTTCGCACAGAGACCTAGTCTTAATCTCCGTCCAGCTCTGGCCGGCCAGCTGAGGGACAGGTGCAAGAAGACCAGCAGTGGCTCTGAGGAGGTCAGGGCCACACTGACGCACCTGCTCATCCAGCCGCCGGGCTCTGGGGTCAGGCAGGGTCCAGGCCACCTAGCCCCAAGACCTTGGGCAGGGTGGTTAACCTCTCATTTTCTTTGCACGTGGGATGAGATTAAAAGCCTTTCTTAGAAGGTGGTTAGAATTGAAAGAGAAATGTATGCAGAGTGTCTGTCTCAGCGTCTGGTACAGAGTAAGTGGCAGACACCCGGTAAATCCTGTTACTGTTGAGGAGCTTCTCCCCGGAGCCTCAAAGTCCAGGCAGGTCATAGGTCATTGTCATTTTGCTGAAGCTTGAGGGCCTGTGCTTTGCCTTAGGGTGGCTCCTGGCTGGTAGAAGTATGTATGGAGACATGACAGCCTTCTCTAATCTTGAGAGCTGCTGTGGAGACCTTTGGTTTGCAGCATTCCTCAGCATTCTTGCTAAAGGCTGAGGAGTGACTGCTGGGCTCTGGGCGGGGCGCGGGGGGTGGATCGTCACGTCGTACCCCTCCCGGAGGAGCCAGGACTCCTGCAGGTCGGCCGTTCACGGTGCTGGGTTGCTCCTGCCCGCCTCCAGTTTCCATAGAGCCCATGAGCTAAGAATGGGTTTTATGTTTGTAAATTTAACATACCAAAAATCAGAAAAAGAATATTTCATGACACATGAAAGTGATGTAAAGTTCAGTGTCTATAAATCAGGTTTTCTTGGAACCCAGCCACAGGCATTTATTTACACGGTAGCTGTGGCTCCATGTGCATGAACAGCGGCTGGGCTGTGTTGTCTTCACACAGAGCCGCAGCCCACAGAGTCTGAAATACTTACTTTCTGTGACCAGAAGGCTCTCATTCATCTTGCCTTTCAGTACATCACGTCGTCTTATCTAAGAAAGCTTGGGGACCTTACAGATCTTATTTTTAAAGGAAATAAAACACACGCCAACTTTGAATGGACTTTGCTGTTGGTTTTGTACCTTCTCTCCCGAGGACCTTAAAAGTAGGGCTGATGTGGCTGGGGGGTGGCTCATGCCTGTAATCCCAGCACTCTGGGAGGCCGACTTGGTTGGTCACCTGAGGTCAGTAGTTTGAGACCATCCTGGCCAACATGGTGAAACTCCATCTCTCCTAAAAATACAAAATTAGCCAGGCGTGGTGTCGTGCCCTCGTCATCCCACCTACTTGGGTGGCTGAGGCAGGAGAATCACCCAGATCGTGCTGCTGCACTCCAGCCTGGGTGACAGAGTGAGATTCCACCTCAGGAAAAAAACAAAGGGCAGGTGCCTGTCACTCTGGAGTGGTCCGAGCACAGCTCTGCCTTAGGCTGGGGTCAGCCAGGTGTCCATGTGGGTTAGCGGATCCGAGGTGAGGCTCAGCCCAGGCTTCTGGGTTTATCAGTTCACCCGGATAAGTGGGTGTATTCGTCATTTGTTCTCAGGGTCTGATGCATGCTTGTTGAATGAATCAGAGGACTGCCTAACTCCTGTTAGAGTTAGAACTAGAGATCACTTTACCTGCAGGTCATCACGTCTCACCTCCCACCCAGTTTGGCAGCATTTATTTTATTCCTAGGAACCAGTTTCACTCCTTCTGGCTTAAATGGAGGGAAGCGATGGTAAAACATCTTACCCTTTGTGTAGGGAAACTGTCTAATCGTCTCTTTCCTCTGTTCTCACTCCAGCAACCACCATCAACACAGAAGGCTTCTGTGAGCACATATGGCCAAGCTTTTCCCCCACACACCAAGCAGTGGACACCAGCTGGGTGTCCTCTGATTCAGTTCTGACCCCATCTGCCCGGAGAAAGGTCAGGTCCCACAGGGTGAGGGCTCCATCCCCAAGAATGCCCTCCCCCGCCGGTCCAGTCGGAAATCTGGGCCTCCGGAACTTCTGACCGACCAGCTTCAAGTTGGGGCTTTCATGACCCCCTCTTGGGTTTGATTAATTTGCTGGAGTGGCTCACAGAACTTGGGGGAACATTTATGGGTTTATTATAACTGATAGTGGAAAGGACACAGAGGAAGAGACACGGGGGCCAGGGTATGGGGAGGGACACGGACATGCCCTTCCCTTCCAGGGCGCCACCCTCCAGGAACCTCCCCTGAGGTAAGCCGATTTTGATCTTCCCAAACCCAGTCCTCTTGGGCTTCTGTAGAAGCTTTTTGACCTCAGCGTTTCTTCTCCTAGTGGATAGGGCAGGACCCTATCTGGGCGGGTCTTAAGACCTGCAGTCAGGCCTGGCCAGGTACTCAAACCTGTAATCCCAGCACTTTGGGAGGCTGAGGTGGGTGGATCACTTGAGCCTAGGAGTTGGAGACCAACCTGACCAACATGGTGAAATCTCATCTCTACTAAGAATGCAAAAATTAGCCAGGCCTGGTGGTGCATACCCGTAGCCCCAGCTGCTCAGGAGGCTGAGGCAGGAGTATCACTTGAACCTAGGAGGTGGAGGTGGCAGTGAGCTGAGATGATGCCCCTGCACTCCAGCCTGGGTGACAGAGGGAGACTCCATCTCAAAAAAAAAAAAAAAAGGACCTATCAGAAAGGCGGGGGAAGATGAGAGTCCTGCCTTAGGACAGGTGAAAGGGGCCGGAGGCCTGACGCACCCAGCATTATAACTGAAGACTGTAACAGAGGCTGGGGTGAAAATCATTCTAATCTCACATACACCCTTGAGGCTCTGAATTGCAGCATGCAGGTTGCTGTGCATGTCTGCTGCTGCCAGGAGATGAGGCGTGGCCTTCAGAGCACATGGGCTTTGGAAAGACAGCAGAGTCTGGGAGGACCCGGCTACACGCTGCTGTCCGGAGGGGGCTGGGGGAGGTTTGCCCATGGCCCTCTGGTTCGCAGGGCTCCCCAGAAGCTCCTGCACCACCATCTCCCCCCGGGCGGTGCAGGGCGCTCTCCAGCATGTTCTGTGATGATCTCTCCCTCAGTGTCCTCGGCCCTCAGCAGGAAGGACTTTGGTGTTTCATATGTGATCAAGGAAGGAGAATGTGGGTTTGCGTTTGTAATTCTGGTAGAAGGAGGAGGGCATTTCCACACTCATTTCTCAAGTTCTGACTTTTTAAACTGATGGTTAGACATGATGTTTTGTTCGTGTTTCCAGCCTAACTTCTTGTGACCGCTTTACAGAAACAAGGTGGTAAATGAATGTGGATCACAGGTTAAACATTGTCAAAGCAGCGTAGGTTATGCTTTGTTCCTGCGTTGTGTGGCCGTCTAGACTGGAGTTTGGAGACTGGCTGGTTTTGATTGGGTTTTGCACATGTAACTTTTGCCTGTTAAGCCATGTTCTGTAACATTTTATAAAGGAGCAGTGAAGCTGCTTTGTTTTTGAGGCAGGGTGTTTGCTCTGTCTCCCAGGCTGTAGTGCAGTGGCACAATCCAGTTCATTGCAGCCTTAGCTTCCCAGGCTCAAGTGACCCTCCGAGTTAGCCTTCTGAGTAGCTGGGACTACAGGCACATGCCACCATGCCTGGCTAATTTTTTATTTTTATTTTTGAAACAGAGTTTCACTCTGTTGCCTAGGCTGGAGTGCAATGGTGTGATCTCGGCTCACAGCAACCTCCGCCCCACCCACACCTGGTTCAAGTGATTCTCCTGGCTCAGCCTACTGAGTAGCTGGGATTACAGGCGCCTGCCACTGTGCCTGGCTAATCTTTGTATTTTTAGTAGAGACGGGGTTTCACCATCTTGGCCAGGCTGGTCTTGAACTTCTGACCTCCTGATCCGCCTGCCTCGACCTCTCAAAGTACTGAGATTACAGGCGTGAGCCACTGCGCCTGGCCCTGGCTACTTTAAAAACAAAAAAGTTTGTGGAGATGGGGTCTGGTCTTGAACTCCTGGGCTCAAGCAGTCCTTCATCCTTGGTCTCTGAAAGCGCTGGGATTGTAGGCACGAGCCACTGCGCCTGGCAGTTGAGGCTGTTTTGGAAAGGAGTGGTCAAGCTGCAGCTTAGCCAAGGGCAGTGAGCGAGGTCTGTGAGCACATCCTGGGGTGGGGACGGCTCCCGGTGGCCGTGGCGCCTGTCACTTCCGAGCTTGGTGTGGTTACCACAGCTCCTCTCTGCCATCTTCTGCTCTGTCCAGAAAGGGCTTTTACACCGGGGTGCGGGGGGGGACTCCTGAGTTGTGTGTTTCAGAACCACTTGGGGTGCAGTTGTAGGCGAAGGTTCCTGGCTCTCTCCTCCCCCCAGGTAGAGGGGATGTGAAGGCGGGAATTGGCCGCTGAAAGTTGAAATGGAAGCGGACCAGTAAGTGGCCGATGGAGTTACAGGCGGCAGATTCCCCCGCAGGGTTGCCCACCCTGGATATTTGGGGCTCACTTGTGCTGACTCAGCCTAGTGGAGATGTGGAAAAGATCGAATTGGGTAGAAATTATATAAATCTTATTTTTGAGTACCCACAGAAACAAGGTGGTAAAAGAAAGAACCTAATTTCAAGGTTGTTGGTGTGAGGGTGTGAGAGTGTCGGCCACAGAAGAGTCGGCAAAGCTCTACCTCGAGTTCAGTCTGCCTTGACTTTCAGTATAAATGTGAACATCTTGGTGGGTCAGATGCTGAGGGACAGAGTCACATTCAGACTGCTCAGTGTCCTCGGGGTGCCATGTGGCCCCCTCTCCACAGACTCCCTGGACCACTCAGTGTCCTCGGGGTGCCATGTGGCCCCTCTCCACAGACTCCCTGGACCACTCGGTGTCCTCGGGGTGCCATGTGGCCCCTCTCCACAGACTCCCTGGACTGCGCCCTCCTGTCCAGGGTTTCAGATGCACCCATACTTACCGCCTCTTGCCTAGTGAGGATGCTTGTCCATCCCCCCCACTGCCCCTCCCCAAATGAAAACCCAAGACAGCTGGCTAGCCTTGCCCACCTTTGCGTCTCTGCTCACAAGTGGGGTCCTCACAGAGCTGCCTGATCCCTGTCCTGCCAGAGGGCCTCCTTGGCAGCTCTGCGTCCCACCTGGCCAGGCTGTGTGCTCCTCGGACTCTGTTTTCTTCTGGGTGGTGTTTCCAGCACAATCCTGGCACTCATTCGACAGCTCAGGGAGCAGTGACTGAGTTGTCACCGTTTCCCATGGGGTGGCGTGGCCAGCCACACAGCACAGCCTCCTGCGGTCACTCCTTTGTGACAGTGTTCAAGGCCCTCTCACCCGCACTTAGGAAGAGGGTGGCACAGTGGACACTGTCCAGCCACGGGGCGTTCTGGGTAGTGGGAGCTGGAGGCTGAGGGTGCCCTGTGAGCCTGTGCCTGCCACTCTGAACCTGCCGCCCTGAGCCGTCTGCTGTCTGCAGGACTCAGCTCTGTCCTGCATGTCTAGAAAGCCATTAGTGAGAGCCACCTGGGGAGTTTCGTTTCTGAATTTGGATCTTACTGTAACTGCTGCTGCTGATGAGAACCCAGACCTAGATTCCCTCCACTGTACCTGCAGAGACGCGCTGTGAACAAGACGGGCCTTCCCCGACCACAGCGCCGCCCGCACCACCCAGCCCCTCGCCCTCACCCGGGCCCGAGAGCCCCTCTGTGGAAAAGTACAACGTGAGCGGCACCAACGGGACCTGCCTGCTGGCCAGCATGGGGCTGCAGCTGAACCTCACCTACGAGAGGAAGGACAACATGGTAGGGCCAGGCCTCACCACAAAAGAGGGGGACGGCACGGTAGGACCGGGGCCTCACCCACAAAGGGGGACGGCACGGTAGGACCACGGTCTCACCACAAAAGGGGGATGGCTTGGTAGGACCGGGGCCTCACCACAAAAGGGGGACGGCACGGTAGGACCGGGGCCTCACCACAAAAGGGGGGACAGCATGGTAGGGCCGGGGTCTCACCCACAAAAGGGGGACGGCATGGTAGGGCTGGGGCCTCACCCACGAAAGGGGGACGGCATGGTAGGACCGGGGCCTCACCCACGAAAGGGGACGGCATGGTAGGACCGGGGCCTCACCCACAAAACGGGAGGACGGCATGGTAGGACCGGGGCCTCACCCACAAAACGGGAGGACGGCATGGTAGGACCGGGGCCTCACCCACAAAACGGGAGGACAGCACGGTGGGGCCGGGGCCTCACCCACAAAACGGGAGGACAGCATGGTAGGGCCGGGGCCTCACCCACAAAGAGCGGGGACGGCACGGTAGGGCCAGGGCCTCACCCACAAAGAGGGGGGGATGGCACGGTAGGGCCGGGATCTCACCTGGGAGAGGAGGACAGCGCTGTAGGGTGGGCCTCACCTGAGTGGGGGAACAGCAGGCCTCTGTAGGGCCAGGGCCTCCTGTGCACTGAGAGTGCACATCTCTGCCAGACACGCTTTAAGTCGGGATGGGAGCTCAGCTTGCAGGATGGGACCCTATAGGACAAGAGCTGGGGTGTCTGTGTCAGTGAGTCCGTCTTGTAGGCACACAGCTGTCCTGCTATTGTCCAAGGCTGCTGTCCCAGCAGGCCTGCTGAGTAGTGTGGCCCACGGAGCCTGAAACGTTCACGTGGCCCCTGATAGAACATAAGGTTTCTTTACATGTTTATCATTGAAACATTTAAGTGTTACATGTTTATACTTTTCTGTTGAAATAGTTTTTCTTCCCTAATAGTGACAGGCTGTGGGTTTGTGGGGCCGAGTTTGCGGGGTTGACGGCTGCAGGGGGAGGTGGTGCTGGTTGGTGCCGTCCATGCAGGGACACCGCATTCCGAGAGCAGCCGTCACAGTGGCCACGAGTCACCTTGGGATCCCGAAATCTGCACCCGTGTGGACTTGCAGTGTTTCCTTCTGGTTTTGGTTAAAACAAATGTGGCCTTGAACTGATGGTTTCAGGACTGTTTTCTTTGAGAGTGTGGAGGACCCGAGCTGGGGTGATGACTTGCTCGCTTGTCTTACACAGACGGTGACAAAGCTTCTCAACATCAACCCCAACAAGACCTCAGCCAGCGGGAGCTGCGGCGCCCACCTGGTGACCCTGGAGCTGCGCAGCGAGGGTGCCACGGTCCTGCTGTTCCAGTTCGGGATGGTGAGGCTGGGCGTCCCCTTGTGCCCTGGGTCTGCGCATGGGAGGCAGAGTTAGGAACGAGGCAGCCACACTCTTTTCTGCCTTTTTTAATCCTGGTTACTCAGCAATCGATTTGGGCGGGGCTGCCATGCCCACCAGCAGTGGCTGCAGGAGTGGGGCTGCTGCTGTGAGGCCACGAGGCCTTCTGGCCTCAGATGCTGCTGCCCTATGGCTGCGGGGGTGGCATTTCTGCCTGGAGCACTCGTGTGCAGTGAGCAACACAGATAGGAAGAATATAAATGTCACTCGTCAATCTTTTTAAGTCGCTGTGCGGATGAATTAGTTCAGTTTCTTACCATTTGAACTTTCCAAATCGTGTTTTCCTGTGCCATGAGAGCTCCTGCAGGCCCCACCTTCCAGAGACTCTGACTGTATGAAGAGGTCTGGAAGGACCAGCCTGACAGCACAGGGAGGCTCTGTCTCCACAAGCAATAAAACGAGTTAGCGGGCGCGGCGCTGCACGCCTGTTTCCAGCTACTCGGGAGGCTGAGGTAGGAGGATCGCTTGAGCCCAGGACTTGAGGTTGCAGTGAGCCGTGATCACACCACTGCCCTCCAGCCTGGGCGACAGGGCAAGACTCTCAGAAGAGGGTCTGGAAGGAACTAACTAAAATTGTCATTCCCCGGAGATACACAGTGCCTTTTATAGACAGGATATTCTGTAGTTTCGTTCTAACACTAGACACATGGGAAGTCAGGTTTACTACCAAATGACCTTTCAGGTTTGATGATAAATGTGTGGACCTACTCAGTGGTTAAAGATCGTCTTTGTTTTTAAGAATGCAAGTTCTAGCCGGTTTTTCCTACAAGGAATCCAGTTGACTACAACCCTTCCTGACTCCAGAGGTGAGAACCCACGGTCTGTGGAGCCCCCGCCCCCCCCCCCAGGGTGTCCCGGAGTCATCTGACTTCTATGTGTGTTGCAGACCCAACCTTTAAAGCCGCCAACAACTCCCTGAGAGCGCTGCAGGCCACAGTCGGCAATTCCTACAAGTGCAACGCCGAGGAGCGCGTCCGTGTCACGAAGGCGTTTTCCGTCAACATATTCAAAGTCTGGGTCCAGGCTTTCAAGGTGGAAGGTGGCCACTTGGCTCTGGTGAGTGTCGCCGAGGGCAGCTGTCTCAGGGTGTAGAGGACGCGCTTCAGACTCCACCCGTGGATATTTAATCGCTTCTGTGTTGGCTGGGGCGACGCCCCTGTTCCTCTGCAAGGAGCCGTTTCTTCTTCCTGGTCTGAGATTCTAGAGGAAACTCCCCATGCTTTAGAGAGGCCCAGCGTATCTCTGAGCTAGGAACCCCTGGTACCATTTGAGAGTAAGGGTGTCATTTTAAGAACAGTGGTGGTGTTTCTCCCATGAAAGTTGAGTACAAAACCGTCATCCGATGCGATCTGTGGTCCAGGAGGCCCACAGGCCCTGGACGTGGCACAGTTGCCCAGCCACAGCCCCTGATTCCAGCCGGGGGAAAAAACGTGTGTGGTTTCCCAGCTGTGCAGAGAGCGCCAGTCTCTGCAGCAGCTTCCCCAAGCGACAGCTGGACCTGGCCGTCTGCCAGGGTTCCTCTTGCCTTGTGGCTGATGTGGGGGGAGTGGTGGGGAGAGAGGCCTGTTCGCAGGCCCCTGTGTGAGTGGAAGCTGACGCTGTCCGTGTGTCCTGGCAGTGGAGGAGTGTGTGCTGGACGAGAACAACATGCTGATCCCCCATCGCCGTGGGCGGCGCCTTGGCGGGGCTGGTCCTCATCGTCCTCATCGCCTACCTCGTTGGCAGGAAGAGGAGTCACGCCGGCTACCAGACGATCTAGCCCGGCGCAGGCACAGCGGCTGCGGGCCTCAGTCCTTTCCTGGCCGTAGGGTCCGGTCGAGGGAGGCACGCTTTCTGGCAGCGTTTCTCAAATCTGCTTCATTCAATGTGAAGTTCATCTTGCAGCATTTACTATGCACAACAGAGTAACTATTGAAATGACGGTGTTAATTTTGCTAACTGGGTTAAATATTTTGCTAACTGGTTAAACATTAATATTTACCAAAGTAGAACTCTAAGGAAGGGTGGGAGCGCTGCTCTCTCTGAGGGAGGGGGGGGGAGTGCTGCTCTAAATTGGCACTGGCTCAACTATCATTTGACTTTAAGATTCTGGTGTTTGGTTTCTTCATTCTTTACTGCACTCAGATTTAAGCCTTACAAAGGGAAAGCCTCTGGCCATCACAGTTGGGGACGCATGAAGGTCACTCATCGTTAGGCTGACATGCTCACACAGTTTCAACAGTAGAGAGGGAAAGTTCTAAGACAGAAGAACTCCAGAGACGAGCGTCTGAAGTGCTTCAGTTCAGCTGGAAAGGCCAGGACGGGCTGGCCACACGTGGCTGGCGGCCCCGTCCGCATTCCAGCGGCGGCACTCAGCACGTCCTTGGGCGTTTCTAATGCTCTGTGGCTCAAGGGCTGGCACTTTTTTTAGTATAAAAATGGGTGTTATTTTTATTTTTTTTGTAAAGTGATTTCGGTCTTCTGTTGACATTCGGGGTGATCCTGTTCTGCGCTGTGTACAATGTTAGATAGATGTGCTCTCCTGGTGTGTCGCCGCGGCTTGGGGGTTGTACACAGGATCGGCTCACGTAACGCATCGCCTGTCACAATGTAATAAAACGCCTCTTCTTTTTTGTCTGGGCCTTGTCCTTTGTCAGCTAAAATGGGAGCTCGTGAGAGAGGACATCAGGGAAATGGGTGAGGCCAGTCTCGGTGCAGGGAGAGGACGTCAGGGAAATGGGGTGAGGCCGGTCTTGGTGCTGTGATAGGGTGTCAGGAAAACGTGGTGAGGCTGGTCTCGGCACAGCCTGGTGTTGGGACAGCTGACCTGGCCGTTCTTACGGGCGGTAGTTAGAGGTAGTTAGATGTCTCAGGATCCGTCTTAGGTTTTGACAACTTGGCCATATTGCTGTGGTCTCTCCAGGCAAACACCTACCCACGTCTTGAAGAATGCTGTCACAATAAAAGCGGGGGGAGGTGAGGAGCGGGGGCGGGCACGGGTGAGAGCGAGAGCACTATCCCTCGTGTCTGCCGAGGCGGAGCTCTTTGGAGCATCAGTGCCGGGCCCCGACGTGGTCATCAGGGCTCACCAGTTTAAGATGGAAAGTGGCCGTGTTCAGCCCTGAGGCTCTGGAGATCAGATCACCTTTAAAAAGGCAGCCTCCCTCCCCCAGGCCACATGGGGAGCCCTCTCCTGGGTCCTGGGGAAGAAGATGGCTGTGCTGAGAGCCTTCAGAGCAGCTCAAGCCTAACCTTCTCTATCAGGATCTGTAGACCTTGGTGAGGCTGAGGACAGACACCAGGGGCCCCCGGAATTCAGGCTCCAACCTGCATCTCAGCACCACGTCCCAGAGTCTGGCTCCGAGAACTCAGAGTGGGTAAGGCCCCAGGTGGCCGCACACCACGTGCTCTTCTAGCAGGCCTTTCAAACAGCGGAGCCGTGCCGTGGGGCAGGAATGGCCAGGTGGGAGCAGGTGCCTAGCATGGTGAAGGCCGCAGCAGTGGGAGGTCCGAGCACTCTCGGACTCATCCTGGGTCTGAATGGTGCAGGGAGTGATGGGAAGCTCGTGCTTTCTGCTGCTGGCCCAGCAGGCCCCCGTCAGCCCTTTGCAGATGTTTTAGGATTGTAGGGTCATGAGAGGATTCGGGAAATGGCCTTACTAAAGCAAGCAGTGTCCGCCTGGAGGGGGAAGGAAGGCTTTGGAGGGCCCAGACCCAGCCAGTAGACTCCGCCTGTGAGAGCCGGGCCTGCATGGCGGCATGTCCCCCGCAGGCAGCGAGGGTCTGACACCAGGCCGGTGATGCCGGTAGCCCTGCCTCGGACGCACCAGCTGGCTCCACTTCAGGGGAGTCACAGTCACTCCTGAGTTCTTTCCGGGCCAAACCTAACAAGCGGGTGACCTCAGAGGTGGGTGACATCAGAGACAGCGCCAAGTCTGTCCTGTCCAAGCCTGGACCATAGCGTGCACGGTCCCTGGGAGGGGACTCTGGGTGCTTGGCTGGAGCTGGAGTGTTAGGACTGGAGCCAGAGGCCGGGGCACAGGGCGCCATGTCTGCGCTGCATGACGCAGTGACACCTTGGCAACCCCCGTTTGGCTGTCCTGAGTGTTTGGCTGAGGAGGAGGAGGAGGGCTGGCCCCAGGGCCCCAGAACGGTGTGGTGACTGATGGCCGGGTGGCCTCTGCTCTGCTGGTAGCCAGTTGTGAATTGGGACGTTTGGAGCTGCCTGTCCCCAGGGCAAGGGGTACCTCCTGGCTCATGTGCCTGCCTCGTGCTCAAGGTGCCGAAGGGCCCAGATGGCAGCGTGATTATCCGGGGAGGTGAGCATCGTCCCTGGGGCACGGGGGAGGCCACGTCCTCAGGACGGCTGCCATGGCTGTGCTGCCTCTAGGAAAGGCCGGCCTCCTCCTGGGAGGAGCGGGGACGGGGTCTGCAAGGAGCGCCTGCTGTAGTTGGACACAGACCTGGAGACACCAAGGGGAGTTTACAAGTAGCTGCTGAGGGCACTGGCCAGCCCGGGGCAGCGGTGGCAGGCAGCCTGTCCGCCCCCCTGTGCCTCCCTGTCGTCCCACCCAGGGTTCAGCCTGGCCTCTCAGAAATTCAGCCCCAGAGGCGGTAGGCAGGGTTGGCAGGATGGCCAGGGGGCAGCACAGCTTGTCGGGACAGGACAGGCGAGGGAACGGAGGCTCAGGGCCTGGAGCAGGGCCCCCTTCTGGCTGGGGCCCAGTGTGCCAAGGCACTCGAGCCACTCCCACCCTGTTCCCTACGTCCAACATGCTGGTCTGGTTCACCCCAACCCTGTTCCCTACGCCCGGCACGCTGGTCTGGTTCACCCCCACCCTGTTCCCTACGCCCGGCACACTGGTCTGGTTCACCCCCACCCTGTTCCCTACGTCCAACACGCTGGTCTGGTTCACCCCCACCCTGTTCCCTACGTCCAACACGCTGGTCTGGTTCACCCCCACCCTGTTCCCTACGTCCAACACGCTGGTCTGGTTCACCCCCACCCTGTTCGCTACGTCCAACACATTTGCCTGGTTCATTCATGTTATGTGATAATGTTTAAATCATTTAAATTCCCTTTCATACGTAGATACCATGGAATACTCTGCAGTCATGAAGGAATGAGATCGCGTCCTCTGCAGGACATGGATGGAGCTGGAGGCCCTTATCCTCAGCAGACTAACGCAGGAACAGAAAACCAAACACCGCCTGTTCTCACTTGTAAGTGGGAACTGGATCAGAACACTCAGACACGGGGAACACCGCACACTGGGGCCTGTCAGGAGGGGAGGGAAGGGAGAGCATCAGGAAGAGCTAAGGGATGCTGGGCTTCATACCTGGGTCACGGGGTGATGTGTGCAGTAGACCACCATGGCACATGTCTGTGCACCAGACCTGCACACCCTGCACCGGTACCCCAGAACTTAAAAGTTGAAGAAGGAAAAAAATTACCTTTCTAAAGAGAAATCACCTACTACGTGCAGGAGCCTCACATAAAGTGAACACTGTGCCACAGAAAGGAACAGAATATTTACGCTGCTGCCGGGGAAGGCCACAGTGATCGCTCACTACTCTAGTTTCCAGTGGGCTGAGCCACTGATCACAAACTCACAGGTGTTGGCATACTTTATTAGATACCCACATCTCACATTTTATAAATTATTGATGTCTTCGGGGTAAAAATAAGTTTTCTTTCTTTAGAAAAGTATGACTTCATAGCTAATCATCAAAAGCTGGTAGAATGACCTAATTTTAAACTTCTCTTTAAAAAAATGCACAACTGAAGTGTAGTGACGTCAAGTATTTACAACACTAAGAAGGAAAGCAGCGACCGTTGGTCCAGTGTCAGCTCCGCAAAGGGGAATCGTCGTCAGCCTGGAGACGGGGAACTCGGGGCCGGGTGCTCTCACCCCTGCGCCAGCAGGCGGGCCCTGCAGCTCTCGCGGAGTTTGGCGACAGTGGCCATGGATAAGCTTCCGGGTTCTGAAAATATTTTCTGGAATACAAACAGAATTAGTTTAAAAACAAACCCAACAAATTTCTATCTCAGTTCTCCCAGACTGCGGCAGACAGACGGGTGGGGGCCTCCTGTCAGGCAAGGGAGGGGGCAGCCCACATCTGAGGGGTTCTGGGGTGACCCCCAGATTGTCACCATTTCGCTCCTGCCCTTGGGCCTAGGACTGTAGCTCTGCTGTTCAAAAATGTTCAATGAATCAAACAGTTGAATTTTTTTTTTTTTTTTTTTTTTTTTTTTTGCGATGGAGTCTTGATTTGTTGCCCAGGCTGGTGTGCAGTGGTGCGATCTCTGCTCACTGCAGCCTCTGTCTTCTGGGTTCAAGCAATTCTCCTACCTCCGCCTGAGTAGCTGGGACTACAGGCGCACACCACCACACCCAGCTAATTTTTGCATTTTTAGTGGAGACCTGATTTCACCATGTTGGCCAGGCTGGTCTCAAACTCCTGACCTCAGGTGATCCACCCGCCTTGGCCTGCCATAGTACTGGGATTACAGGTGTGAGCCACCACGCCTGGCCCCTTTGGATCTTTTTTTTGGTTTTAGTTGTTTAGAGACAGAGTTTCCCTCTTGTTTCCCAGGCTGGAGTGCAGTGGCGCGATCTCAGCCCACTGCAACCTCTGCCTCCCAGGCTCAGGCGATTCTCCTGCCCCAGCCTCCCAAGTAGCTGGGATTACAGGCACACACCCAGCTAATTTTGTATTTTTTGTAGAGATATGGGGTTTATTCGTGTTGATCAGGCTGGTCTCAAACTCCTGACCTCAGGTGATCCACCCACTTCAGCCTCCCAAAGTGCTAGGCCATGGTGTCTGGACCCCTTTAGACGTTTTTAATGGAAGAACAGTACTATGATGAAAAAGCCCGTCCACACTTGGTACAGGCCCTGTGCAAAATAGTAGTTTTCCCTGCAGAACCAGTTATGGGGAAGGCAGCTCACCGTGGTGCAGGCTCGGGGTCGCCTCTCTCCACCTGAGCTGGGGATGGACCTGCAGGACCAGGCTGCCCGTCCTTGAGGAGGCTGGGGTATCTGGAAACTCCTTAACATAGGCAGCACTTGCTTGTGTTGAACAGTGTGCACCCTTGGATACCACCACGTGCTGAGAAAGATGGCGCTCTCCCTGGGGAAGACTGTAGCAGTGGGGCGGCGAGGGCGCCAGCTGGGGGCCAGGAAGGACACCTCCAGCTCTGGCAGGGCGTGGTCCCATAGCCACAACCACGCAACGCCGTTTGGACAAAGTGCACTCATCCAGAGGCTGTGGCAGAATCAAATTACGCTTGGTGCCCCTGGTTCTCCAGTTCAAGGCCAGAACCATGGGAGATAAGTGGTGCGAGGGCAGAGGATGTCGGACCCACATCTGCCACCCAGGCCCTCCTGGAAGCGCCCCCTGCCCGCCTGATTTAGGATCCTGTCAGGGCTGCTGGGCACAGGCTGGAGAAAGCTGGGAGGGGGCTTCAGGCCACCGCCCAGCACGTGCTGACCTGATGGGTACAGATCAGGGTTGAGCAGGAGCCAGGCCAGGTGGCTGAGTCCCGCCCTGGGCTTCTGACGCCCCCTGTCCTTACAGAAAGCTAGTTTGTGTTGGTTCTGTAACTTCTCATCTAACTCAAATGAATCCCCAAGGTCACACTGCACCATCGGACACCAGCCTTCACTCACGAGCGCAGGGTGACGCTACACCATCGCACACCAGCCTTCTCTCACGAGCGTGGGCTGACACTACACCGTCGCACACCAGCCCTCACGAGCGCGGGGTGACGTTACACCGTCACACACCAGCTTTCACGAACGCGGGCTAACACTACACCATCGCACACCAGCCTTCACTCAGGAGCACGGGATCATGCTACACCATCGGACGTAGCCTTCACTTACGAGTGTGGGGTGACGCTACACCCATCGCACACCAGCCTTCACTCACGAGTGCAGGGTGACAGCCATCGCACACCAGCCTTCATTCACAAGCTCTAGGGTGACGCTACACTGTCGCACACCAGCCTTCACACACGAGCGCGGGGCCATGCTACACCGTCGGACACCAGCCTTCACTCACGAGTGCAGGGTGACAGCCATCGCACACCAGACTTCACTCACGAGCACGGGGTGATGCTACACCATCACCAGCCTTCACTCACGAGCACAGGGTGACGCTATACCCATCAGACACCAGCCTTCACTCATGACGCTGCAGCATCGGACACCAGCTTTCACTCATGACCTCAGGGTGACGCTACACCATCGCACACCAGCCTTCACTCATGAGCGTGGGGTGATGCTAGAGTCGCACACCAGCCTTCACAAGTGCTGGGTGACGCTACACCGTCACACACCAGCCTTCACTCACGAGTGCAGTATGACACTACACCGTTGCACACCAGCCTTCACTCACGATCACGAGTTCGGGGTGACGCTACACCATCGCACACTAGCCTTCACTCATGACGCTGCACCATCGGACACCAGCCTTCACTCAGGAGCTCAGAGTGACGCTACACCATCGCACACCAGCCTTCACTCACGAGCGCGGGGTCACACTACACCGTCGGACACCAGCCTTCACTCACAAGCTCAGGGTGACGCTACACCATCATACACCAGCCTTCACGAGCACAGGGTGATACTACACCGCCGTACACCAGCCTTCACAAGTGCTGGGTGATGCTGCACTGTCGCACACCAGCCTTCACAAGCTCAGGGTGACGCTACACCATCACACACCAGCCATCACGAGCGCAGGGTCATGCTACACCGTATCACACCAGCCATCACGAGCGCGGGGTGACGCTACACTGTCACACACCAGCCTTCACTCATGAGCGCAGGGTGACGCTAAACCATCGCACACCAGCTTTCACTGACGAGTGCAGGGCGCTACCCCATCACACACCAGCCTTCACTCACGAGCACAGGGTGACGCTACACCATCGCACACCAGCCTTCACTCACGAGTGCAGTATTACACTATACCATCACATACCAGCCATCACTCACGAGCGCGGGGTCATGCTACACCATCGGACACCAGCCTTCACTCACAAGCTCAGGGTGACGCTACACCGTCGGACACCAGCCATCATGAGCGCGGGGTCATGCTACACCATCACACACCAGCCTTCACTCACAAGCGCGGGGTCACGCTACACCATTGGACACCAGCCTTCACTCTCAAGCTCAGGGTGACGCTACACCGTCATACACCAGCCTTCACTCACAAGCACAGGGTGATACTACACCGCAGTACACCAGCCTTCACAAGTGCTGGGTGATGCTGCACTGTCGCACACCAGCCTTCACAAGCTCAGGGTGGCGCTACACCATCACACACCAGCCTTCACTCACAAGTGCAGGGTGACGCTAGATCGTCGTACGCCAGCCTTTACTCAACGAGTGCAGGGTGATGCTACACCGTTGGACACCAGCCTTCACAAGTGCTGGGTCACGCTACACCATTGCACACCAGCCTTCACTCATGAGTGCAGGGTCACGCTACACCGTCGCACACCAGCCTTCACTCATGAGTGCAGGGTCACGCTACACCGTCGCACACCAGCCTTCACTCATGAGTGCAGGGTCACGCTACACCGTCGCACACCAGCCTTCACTCACGAGCACGGGGCCATGCTACACCATCGCACACCAGCCTTCACTCACGAGTGCAGGGTGACGCTACACCATCTCACACGAGCCTTCATTCACGAGTGCATGGTGACACTAAACCATCGCACACCAGCCTTCACTCACGAGCGCGGGGTGATGCTACACCATCACACACCAGCCTTCATTCACGAGTGCATGGTGACACTAAACCATCGCACACCAGCCTTCACTCAGCGCATGGTGACGCTACACCATCACACACCAGCCTTCCCGCACAAGCGCAGGGGTGACACTACACCATCGCACACCAGCCTTCACTCATGACGCTGCACCACTGGACACCAGCCTTCACTCACGAGCGCAGGGTGACGCTACACCGTCGCACACCAGCCTTCACTCACGAGCACAGGGTGACGCTACACCTTGCACACCAGACTTCACTCATGAGCACAGGGTGACGCTACACTGTCCGACACCAGCCTTCACTCACGAGCACAGGGTGACGCTACACCGTCGCGCACCAGCCTTCACTTACGAGTGCAGGGTGACGCTACACCATTGCACACCAGTCTTCACTCACGAGCACAGGGTGACGCTACACCGTCGCACACCAGCCTTCACGAGTGCAGGGTGACGCTACATTGTCGGACACCAGCCTTCAAGTCACGAGCACAGCCTGTTTTCACCAACACTGTCCCTTAGGTCTTACGGGAAAAAAACAAATCTGAGCCTCTAAAATCACTCAGCCAGGAAACGCCATTCAGATTGTGTCTGTCACAAAATCAGCATATTAACAAAAATTCCAATCAAGAAAAAAGGCGAGAATCAAATTGTGTTTCTAAGAATCAGAGGCTATGGAATGACAGATTATGGGGGACCCCTTGTGAATCACGACGCACAACAGTCCAAACCACACAGGGGTGGAGGCGGGGGCTGCGGCAGCTCCACGGAGAGACTCTGTCCCCCAATGCACCAGCGATTCTGGGTGAGATTTTAGATTCATTTGAAGGTTGTGCTGGGTGTGGTGGCTCACGCCTGCAATCCCAGCACTTCAGGAGGCCAAGGTGGGAGGATCCCTTGAGCTCAGGAGTTTGAGACCAGCCTGGGCAACACAGGGAAACCCCATCTCTACAAAAAATTTTAAAATTGGCCAGGCATGATGACAAGTGCCTGTGGTCCCCGCTGCTTGGGAAAATGGCTTGAGCCCAGGAGGTGGGGACTGCGGTGAGCTGAGACTGCACCGTTCCACTGCACTAAGGCGCAGATGGAGACCTCCTTAAAAAGACTGTGGCTATCGATCTTGCGGGAAAGAGCCATCCACGGAACGCCAGGCACATGCTGGTCTCCCCCAGGGCAGCCTGGGCTGCTTTCCCCCATGCACTTCATGGCTCTTTATGTGAATTATTTAGTGATATAACTCAGAAGGCTATGACAGAAGACACCTTACAGTCTGTGGCCTCAAACAGATCTGAGGGGGCTCTGAGTCCCATTTTACTGTTTAGTCTCCAAGCTGCTGCACTTCACCTTTGGACAAAGCTCATTCTGGGAAAATAACCCATCTCCGGCACACCCTGGGCACCGCCATGCCAGCCAGCAAATGAGGTTCCTGGAGCGGCCCCTCCCCAAGGAGGCCTGGGCCTCGGCTCCCTGTCAGGAAGCTGATGCTCCATTAGGCTCCGAAACCTTCTCACCCAGTGGCCCCCAGCCTGACCTCCGAGGACGGGGAGCTCTCCCAGAGCAGGCACGCGTCCGCGGCGAAACGCTCCGGTTTCACCTGACAAGCCCTCGAGCGAGTCACAGCTAACTGCTGTGTCCTCTGCCAAGGGCTTGTGTCTGACATCTCTCGTTTGTCACCACGGTTTTCTGTTTCTTTTTTTTCCTTTTGAGACTGAGTCTCACTCTGTTGCCCAGGCTGGAGTGTAGTGGTGAGGCTCACTGCAACCTCCACCTCCGTGTTCAAGTGATTCTGCTTCAGCCTCCCAAGTGGCTGGGACTATAGGTGTGAGCCACCACACCCAGCTAATTTTTGTATTTCTTAGTACAGATGGGGTTTTGCCGTGTTGGCCAGGCTGGTCTTGAACTCCTGGCCTCAGGTGATCTTTTCGCCCTCAGCCTCCTAAAGTGCTGGGATTACAGGTGTGAGCTATCGTACCCGGCCACCACTCTCTTCTCTTTGATGAGGCCCTGGCTGCTGAAATACCCCCCCACGCCCACCATGCTGCATGCAGAGGGGCCCCGAGCCTCCGTTCCCTCTCGGGGAGCTATGAGCAGCATCCTGGGCCTGAGCCTCTCCTAGCCTCTTGGCCTCCTCAGAAGGCCTGTTGGGTGCAGCTCCCATGTCACCCTCATCAGGGCCGGAGTCTCTACCGCCCACGCCAGGTCCAGGACCCAGTGGGGAAGCCGGGCCTCGGGGAAGCTGCCGTTCCAGCAGCACAGACAACAGATGAGGACAGCCTGTAGGAGCAGGAGCAGCGCCCGCGGGGGAGAGAAAGCCCTGGGAGGCTGGGCACACAGGATGGAGCCAGAGGCTCACAGACACTGGTGCCCGTCCTGTGCACCCTCCGCGTGGTCAGAGCAGCCCTGGGCTGCAGGTAAGGCGGGGCCCCCCAGGGGGAGGGGACGGAGCCACGTGTGCCGCGTGAGCACCCGCAGACACTCACCTGCATAAACGTGTGACACTCCATCACGAAACTCCCTTTGGTAATCTGCTTAAACTTATCGCAAATGTCTGGAATGCTGGTGGCTTCCAAAATAAACTCCTGGTGTTGCTTAATTAAGGTCAGGGCCACCCGGAAGATAATCTTCGAGCCTTCGTTGAACAGGCAGTCCCAGATCCGAAGCACTGTCTACAGAGACACAGAAGCCCGTGTCACTCCCTGGCGGCTTGCCTGCCCGTCCCGGGCCCCGAGCGAGGCGCTCACCTCCACAGGCAGGACATCCACAAACAGGCAGATGAACCAGCGGGACACCACCAGCGTCCACAGCACACCAAGATGCTCCATCAGGGCCCCCACGGCCGGCAGCTTTGCCCGAACCAGCTCCCCCAGCACCTCCTGGTCGGTCTTAGGCCCAGCATGGCCGGGGTGTAGTAATCTGCCAGGCAGGGGGGAGAAGAGACCCTGAGACACTCTCCTCACCTCCACAAGCCCCGTTACCCTTGCAGCCAAAGAAAACACGGCCACCCAGGAGGACCCCTTCTCAGGAGAGGAGAAAGTGGGAGAGAAGAGTTGGGCTGAAGCCTGCAGACACAGGGCTCGTGGGGGAGCGACCCCCACAGCCAGGCCTGTTAGGACATCCCTGGGGCTGGAGGGCTGGGCTGGAGGCCGCCTGGCTGGACATCAGTTAAAATCTGCAGATCGAGGGCCAGGCGCGGCGGCTCAGCCCTGTAATCCCAGGACTGTGGGAGGCTGAGGCAGGCAGATCACCTCAAGTCAGGAGTTCAAGACCAGTCTGGCTGATAATGGAGAAACCCGGTCTCTACTAAAAATACAAAAATTAGCTGGGTGTGGTGGCAGGCGCCTGTAAGCCCAGCTATTCGGGAGGCTGAGGCAGGAGAATTGTTTGAACCCGGGAGGTGGAGGCTACAGTGAGCCGAGATCATGACACTGCACTCCAGCCTGGGAGACAGAGAGCAAGACTCCGTCTCAAAACAATAAATAAATAAAAATCTGCAGGTGGCAAACAGAGTCCCAAGAAGATGCAGGCACCCCCATGTTCCTAGCAGAACTATTCACAACAGCCAAGAGATGGAGGCAACCCACGTGTCCACCGGCAGATGAGTGGATAAGCAAAACGTGAATGGCCAGACGATGGAGTATCATTCAGCCTTAGAAGGGGAGGGAGTCCGGCCACAGGCCACAGCAGGGGGAGGGAGGGAAGGAGTGACGGGGACCAGGATTCTGTCTGGGAAGATTCAACAGCCGTGGAGGGGGCAGCAGTGATGGTTACACCACGAGGTGAGCGGCCCTGATGCCACTGAGCTGAAACGTGGGTAACATGGCACATTCGGCGTTCTGTGCGTTTTACCATAACAAAAATAAAACTCAGACAAATGCTTCCGACAGCGTGTCCTCTTTCGAATGGACATTTGTCTCACCAAGCACTTTTGTGTTTCCCACGTAATTCTTTAGCTTGCTCATGTAATGATTTACAGTAAATTTTAGTGCTTGGATTTGCACTGGGAAAGAGTTGAGTATGCAACCTGTGTGGTCGCGCCACACCCTCTCCCGTGCGTCTGGCCCCGTCCTGCACGTGCACAGCCTCGGCTGATGCCCGTGCAACTTGGTCTCTTGCCGTGCGGGGCTGAGCTGTTCTTGCTATTTTCTTATTGTTTTAGACAGAGTCTCACTATGTTGACCAGGCTGGAGTGCAGTGGCACAATATAGGCTCACTGCAACCTCCGCCTCCTGGGTTCAAACGACTCTCCTGCCTCAGCCTCCCCAGTAGCTGGGATTACAGGCACCTGCCACCACACCTGGCTAATTTTTGTATTTTTAGTAGAGACAGGGTTTCGCCATGTTGGCCAGGCTGGTCACAAACTCCTGACTTCAGATGATCCGCCTGCCTCGGCCTCCCAAAGTGCTGGGATTACAGGCATAAGCCACCGTGCCCAGCCTGTTTTCCGTTAATTGAGTATCTTGGTTAAAATAGAACCATCACAGACACTGACACAACATCACGGTCCTGTCACTGCTTTTCAGAGTAAGCACACGCTGAAGTCAGTTTAATAGTAAATACTAACGCCTCTGGAGGTGGTTTAGCCAGAGCCAGTTCAGTGAGCAAATGCCAGGGATTAGAGTCCTCCTTCCATGTCCTTGTTTTGCATCTGCCTCGGGGGCTCTGAGCGCTTTGCTCCTTTTACCTTCTTAGCTGAGCACATCCTGGTCCAGCTGGGGGGGAGAGGAGTGTAGAACCATCAGCGCCCACCCTGGTTCTGCGGGTGACCCCAATCCCACAGGTGGTGTGGCAGGGGGCCCTGAGCGCCACGCAGCAGGGGTCTGCAGAGAAGCATAGCCTGACCTTGGCCCCAGACACAGAGAAGCTTAGAGCAGCTTCCAAAAATAGAGGCGCTGAACTCATGCCCTAAACTCCACGGGGCTGAGCTGGCCACCAAGGAGAGGATTACATTAAAGCCGCAGCTGCTTTCCTTTCCTTGGACATTGAGGGCAAGGCGGTTCCTCCCAGGCCCAGCCGGCACAGCGGCCGCTCCCTGCAGAAAGGGCTCATCCCCACCGGGCTGACACGCAGGCACTCATGTTCCCAGGAGTGGCCACCTCACCTGGTCTTGGCTCACCTCCCTAAGGCTCCTTGTCCCTGCCCTCCCGGGGACACCCACACCTCTACAAACAACCCAGCACTGCACTCATCACCAAGGATCCGGGACGGCGCCTCCCGGGCCAGGACAGGCGGGGGCACGGCTCTGACATTCCCCTGCACACCCCTGAGGGTCTGCGGTCAGATGTGGGCAGGGGCCACACACAGACGGTGACCACGTGCATCTCCACGTGGCTGCGGCTTCCTCCTCTCTGCTTCATTCCCACTCTCCAGATCTCCCCCGTGAGCATGTGTGAGTCCAAGACCACACTCTCACACGCACTCACAGGCCAGTTCTCCACCGGGTCCTTGCAATTAGAAAATAAAAGGTATGAGTTGAAGACTGAAAAAACTTTTTTTTTTGAGAAAGGGTCTCACTCTGTCACCCGGGCTGGAGTGTAATGGTGCTATCACAGCTCACTGCAGCCTCGACCTCCTAGGCTCAAATGATCCTCCCGCCTCAGCCTCCTGAGTAGCTGGGACCACAGATGTGCACCACCACACCCAGCTAACTTTTTGTTTTGTATAGAGACAAGGTTTTACCATGTTGTCCAGGGTGGTCTGAAACTCCTGGGCTGCCGAAACATTAAATGGTTTGCATAGACTTCTATGAAGGGAGCTTCCATTCCCAGGGGTATCTCCCTCTCCCTACCAGGAAAGACACTCCCGACATCCGCATTTCAAACCTTACAAAGTGACCAGGTGCGGTGGCTCACACCTGGAATCCCAGCACTTTGGGAGGCTGAGGCAGGTGGACCACCTGAGGTCAGGAGTTTGAGACCAACCTGACCAACATGGTGAAACCCCATCTCTACTAAAAACAGAAAAATTAGTCAGGCGTGGTGGCGCATGCCTGGAATCCCAGCTACTCAGGAGGCTGAGGCAGGAGAATTGCCTGAACCCGGGACATGGAAGCTGCAGTGAGCCAAGATTGCACCATCGCACTCCAGCCTGGGCGACAGAGTGAGACTCCGTTTCAAAAACAAAGACCTTACGAAGCAGCCTTGTGGACTTAGTTTCCCTGATTTCCTTCCCAGAAGCCTGAAGGTAATAGGTGCCCAGGATGGTGAACATGCCCAGGCTCCAACCACGCTTTCCCAGGTCGTGCACAACGCATGAGTTGATAAATGTCTGTTTCTCGCTCATTATTCAGTCTTCAGCCAGTCCTAGGTACAGAGCCCAGCTGGGGGACCTAAGGTGTACATGGCAAGAGATTGCTTCGTGCACACGCACACCACATGGGCACAAACACGTGCACACACACCACACGGGCACACGTACACACAGGCACACGTGTACATACACCACACACAGGCACACGTGCACATGCACACCACACAGCACACACACACATACGCACACCACACACATGCACACGCACACCTGCGTCCCCTGGACAGTGTGAGGCAGAGCTGTGCACACACACCACACATGGGCACACGTACACCACATGGGCACACAAATGCACCACACGGGCAAACACACACCTGCCTTGATCCCCTGGACTAAGTGGAGCTGTACATGCGCACCACACACGAGCACACGCATACCACACACGGGCACATATGTGCACACACCACACTGGCACACGTGCACACACGCCACGCACACGTGCACACATGCCACACACACGGGCACATATGCACACACACACACCACAGGCACACGTGTGCACACACATACACACTGAAACACGCAGACACATGCGCGCACACACACCACACACAGGCACCCGGGCACATGCACACCTGCCTCGATCCCCTTAACGGTGTGAGGCGGAGCTGTGCATACACATACCACACACAGAAACACAGGGGCACATATGCGCACACGCACAGCACACACGGGCACACATGGGCACACGCACACCTGCCTCGATCCCCTTAATGGTGTGAGGCAGAGCTGTACACGCACACCACACACAGGCATGCATGTGCACACACATACCACACATGGAAACACACACAGGCACATATATGCACACGCACACCACACATGGGCACATGCACAGCACACACAGGCACACGCACACCTGCCTCATTCCCCTTAACAGTGTGAGGCGGAGCTGTACACACACACCACACGGGCACACACAGAAACGGGCACATATGTGCACATGCACACCTGCCTCGTTCCCCAGACGGTGTGAGGCGGAGCTGTACATGCACACCACACACGGGCACATGGGCACACATATACCACACATGGAAACACACGGGCACATATATTTACATGCACACCACACGGGCACATGCACAGCACACACAGGCACACGCACACCTGCCTCATTCCCCTTAACAGTGTGAGGCGGAGCTGTACACGCACACCACGCACGGGCACACAGAAACACACGGGCACATATGTGCACATGCACACCTGCCTCGTTCCCCAGACGGTGTGAGGTGGAGCTGTACACACAGTGCCCCCGTCACACCAAATGCTCCAGGGTGTGCTTCCCCCAAACAACAGCCTGGCCACCTTGACCCGAGTCAGCACCACCTCCTAGTTCCCAGACACCTTCTGAAAGTGTCCAAGGACTCCGTGAGTAGTTTCCACAAACACATCCCGAGGAATCCACGCAAGAACAAGCTTTGGGAGCCACACTGACAAAGGCCCAGTGACACACATTACACCAGAGTTCCCTGGAGAAACAGGCTGGTCCAGGTCTGGGGCAGAAGGCTCAAGGGATGAGCCCAGAGCAGCCCGTCCTGCAGACACGAGGAAGCGGATGGCACCACAGTCACATGCACAGGACTCAGGAGCCAACCACAGGAGGCTCCCGTGGGCCACAAATGGGGCAACCTGAGCTTCAAGAAGGACAAAAACCCTCCCGTGTGTGCAGCCCCGGAGTCCACAATTACACCGGACACACACCATTGTCCGACCCCCTTCCAATGACCAGACGCCAATTTATGACTTTGAGGGTGGGGCCATAAAGCCAAGGGATCCAGCATTTATCCCGCCTCTTCTAAAAACTCATAACCTCAGGTGACCTGCCCGTCTCAGCCCCACAAAGTGCTGGGATTAAAGGCCTCAACCACCGTGCCCGGCCTATCTTGCCCCCTCTAACAGACTCAGATCTCGGGTCTTGCCATCAGTCTGTAGGAAATTCCAAGGAGGGGGCTCAGCCGGAGGCTGCTGGGATATTTGCATCAGGAAAGCCTGCAGCCCGCGTGCTTGGACGGGAAGAGAAAGAGGTGCAGATTCCTGTGCACAGACCGAAGGGCCCAAGGCTCCTCACATGTAACCCGGGGCGACAATAAGACACACAGCCCAGGTGCTCACGTGCATGGCAAACCGCAGACAACCGAACAGAGTGGTGTGGTCAGTCGAGAAGCTGGGATCCAGTCACCACCTTTGCCAAATACATGAACGCACCCATCACCACTGCACCGTACGCTTGAGATGGGAGACTGTGGGATATGTGGATTATACCTGAACAGAGACTTCTCTTCAGTGCCTGTGCTTTAAAAAAATGCATGTATGTGTGTATGTATGTATGTATGAATGAATGCACGACAAGGTCTTGCTCTGTCGCCCAGGCTGGAGCGCAGCAGTGCAATCTCGGCTCACTGCAACCTCCACCTCCCAGGCTCAAACAATTCTTGTGCCTCAGCCTCCCAAGCAGCTGGGATTACAGGTGTGCGTCACCACACTCAGCTAATTTTAGCGTTTTTAGTAGAGATGGGGTTTTGCCATGTTGGCCACGCTAGGTTTGAACTCCTGGCCTCAAGCAATCCACCCACCTAGGACTCCCAAAGTGCTGGGGAGACAGGCAAGAGCCGCCATGCCCGGCTCAGTGCCTGTGCTTTTATATTTATTATTTGAGACGAGTCTCACTCTGTCCCCCAGGCTGGAGTGCAGTGGTGTGATCTTGGTTCACTGCAGCCTTCACCTTCCAGGTTCAAGCGAGTCTCCAGCCTCAGCCTCCTGAGTAGCTGGGATTATAGGTGTGTGCCACTATGCCTGGCTAATTTTTTTATTTTTTAGTAGGGATGAGGTTTTGCCATGTTGACCAGGCTGGTCTCGAACTCCTGACCTGAGATGATCCGCCTGTTCAGCCTCCCAAAGTGCTAGGGTTACAGACGTGAGCCACCGCTCCCGGCCCGGTGTTTCTAAAACCACAGGAGCCAACCAGAAGAGGCTCCCGCGGGCCACAAATGGGGCAACCTGACCTTCAAGAAGGACAAAACCCTCCCGTGTGTGCAGCCCCGGAGTCCACAATTACACCGGACACACACCACTGCCCTGCCCGCTTCCAATGACCAGACGCCAATTTATGATCTTGAGGGTGGGGCCATAAGGCCAAGGGATCCAGCATTTATCCCCGCCTCTTCTAAAAACTCGTAACTCACAGGCATGTTTAGAAACACGTGAAACAAAAACCCTCTGCAGGGTCCGGAGAAGTGGAGAGGGAGGGACCTGCTTCCTACCATCCCCACTCTGCACTGCTACGACCGCTTGCCGCCAGCCTGTGACTTTTGCACCTAGAAGCTGACTAATTAATAAAATTAAAGTCAGCGGAAAAGACAAAGCCATCGAGAAAAACAGAAGAGAATGAAGAACAGCGAATGTTTATCTAGGCATTAACTTGGTTCAGAGTATGAATCAGTAGCGCACACTGGAAACAGAGCCGCCTTTCATTCTGAACTCAGCCACTCCTCTGGATCTCAATTTCAGATTATAAATAAGCAATAAAGTTGTCCTAGGGTTAGAATGAGAAACCAGTGGAAATTCCCAGTTTTCTAGACAGAACAAATCTTTGAACAGAAATAAAAGTGCCTAGTCCTTCAGGTAAAGGAATGACTTTCTAAGTGGGGGTGGGCAGAGCAGAGGGCCCCTCCGGCAGCTCAACAGACTTCAACAAACAGGAGCACGACAGAACAGACTGCTTCTTCCTAACTTCTCTAAGTTTCACTAATTCTTAAACCTATCAGTTTTATAATGCTAACGTTTTATTTTTTAATTTTTAATATTTATAAATACCTAATGGGTGTACATATTAATGGGGTCCATGTGATATTTTAATACAAGCATTCAGTACGTTATGGTCAAGCCTGGGTTGCTGGAGGCCGGCCGCGGTGGCTCACACCTGCAATCCCGGCTCTGTTTCTGAGACAGTCTTGCTGTTGTCACCCATGGAGTACAGTGCCAGAAACAGCTCACAGCAGCATCAACCTCCTGGGTTCAAGCGATCCTCTGGTCTCAGCCTCCCGAGTAGCTGGGATTACAGGCACCTGCCACCACACCCGGCAAGTTTTTGTATCTTTTAGTAGAGATGGGGTTTCCCCACGTTGGCAAGGCTGGTCTCGAACTCCTGCCTCAGATGATCCTCCTGCCTCAGCCTCCCCAAAGTGCTGGGATGACAGGTGAGAGCACTGCACCCAGCCAGGATCTCATTCTTTCTGAGGCTGAGCAGCACTCCGCTGAGTGTGTGCACCCCACTTTCCTTACCCATCCATCTGCGGTCGGACACCTGGGTCGATTCCAGCCTGGCTGCGGGGGCAGTGCCTCGGCGAACGCTTTGACAGACACCCTACAGCAGAGTAACTCCCTTTCCTTTGGATACATACCCAGCAGTACACCCTACAACAGAGTAAGTTCCTTTCCTTTGGATACACACCCAGCAGTGAGAATAAGACAGATTTTTTTGTGCATGTGAAGGCAAAATAAGAGCTGTAAAATTTAATTTAAAAAAAAAACCATGCAAAGCACTCCGCACTCTCTAGGTGTAAGATCCAGCCCCCAATCCTCCTCTGAAAGGCAGGCGCCCTCCATGTGCTGGGAGCTAGGGAGGGACAACTTGGACTCAGCACCAAGCCGGGATTCTCCACTGCCTGGGAGTCTCCACTGCTGCCTGCAGACACCATTGCCAGGAGACCGAAGGGCGGTGGCGGTGCCGGTGGCGGTGGCGGGGGGGGGGCTCTGGCTGTGGTGAGGGAGTGAGGTGAGGGGGGGCTGGCTTTGGAGTCACCCACTGGGGAGCCCATGCCTGCACCCCATGCCAGCCGTGCAGGAGACCAGCCCCTCACCCTGGGCCCCACGTCTGCACTGGGAACACGAGACCCCACCTAAGGTCCTGAAGCCCTGAGGGCAACGGACGCACACTGGCCAAGTACCCACCTGGCACTCAGCCCTAAGACATCCCTAGGACTGCAGCAACCATCCCTGCAGACAGCAGACGTGCTCGGGTGAGAGGGCTCTGGGAAAACCCGCCACGCTTCCCAAGTGCCCTCCACAACTTTTCAGATTCCAGAAAAGGTGCAGAGAAGCTACCATGAAATAGTGTTTCTGATTTGCTTATGCTGTTACATTTCACAGGTGAAAAGCTAACAGACCCGTTATATCTCAATTACACAAACTGAGGCCAGGTGTGGTAATCCCAACACTTTGGAAGGCTGAGGTGGCAGGATCCTTTGAGCCCAAGAATTTGAGACCAGCTTGGGCAACACAGCAAGACCCTGTCTGTACTCAAAACACAAAAATTAGCCAGGCATGGTGGTGCACACCTGTAGTCTCCAGCTAGTTGGGAGGCTGAGGTGGGAGGATCACTTGAACCGGGGAGGTCGAGGCTGCAGTGAGCTGTGATCGCACCACTGTACTCTAGCCTGGCAACAGAGCAAGACCCTGTTGCAATAAATAAATACACTTTAGAAGTAGCTAAGATCTCTGGTTAAATACTTAATAGAAAACTGAGCAATTACTTAAATTTTAACCCACTAAATTAGAACAACTATCTTAAATTCAGCAATTTGTTAGCGTATAACTCAATAAAACTTTAACTGCTATAATTAGGAGACCCTGAATGGAAAAGCAGCAATCACTTTTTTCCCTAATGTATAGAGTTATTTTTTTTAAAAAGTAGCTTATGGAGAAAGCTGGTATCGAGAGGCCTTGGGTTGTACAAAGAGCCTTCTGTGCAACCATCTCACGGAAAAGCTCACACCCAAGGGGTAAGTCCACAGATCTGTGTGTGGTGAGCCCAGCTGCCTGACTACTGGGTGTAATCTGATCCCAAAACAGATGCTCCTGACCCCACAGATGAGCCTCCTGTGACAAAGCCAGCCCAACGGGGCATGGCCCAGGCCACGTGAGCACCACCCCCAGGACGGGCGACCTCCCTCTCAGGAGGACGCAGGAAACACACCTCTGATGTGGCCAGTGGGGCGCCAAGAGCCCCCCTCCGCCCACCTCTGCTCACGGGGCTGAGCTGGGGTTTCAACAGCACGTGCCTTGTCGGTCAGTATCTCGGCCAGTCCTTCTAGCCAGAGCTGAGGTGTTTCTATGGCAAGTTATTGCAACCTGACCTATTTCCCTATTTTTCAAGGGAAACCAGGTCAAACCCGTCTTTCAGGATGCAGAGTGCTGACTGGGGACTGTACTGACCCATGACTGACACCTGTCCCGAGACTCGGGCCCCTCCACCCTCAGACACGCGGCAGAGGCTGGCGAACCTCCTCCTCTGAGGCGGCCGGGAGCCATCGCCCGCCCGGGGAGCGGCGTCTGCACCTTCCCCTGCGTTCTTTCCATGCCTTGTTTGAATGGCGATTGAGGGGAGGTCTTCGTGGGCTCTGGAAGAGGCCGTGGGTGTGGCAGGTGTTCTGGGCTGAGAATTCAGGGTGTGGGAAGTCTGTGTGTGGATGGTCACAGGCCACGGGCAGCATGTCCTCGGGTCCCTTCCTAACTGAATTGGGATTAGAGGCATTTGCTGGTAAGAGTAACTCCCTTAACTGGACCCCTCTAAGTGACGCATGAGCAATGCATCCATCAGCCCTCCTGTCTTCCACAGCGGCGGTAGGAGAAGCCCAGGGAGGCAGCTGTGGGGTACAGGCCTCGGGCGGGGGAGGCCCGGGATGGGATCTCAGCCCCTCGACTCGTTGGGGGCCTGAGTACCAGTTACTTAATCCCCACCAGCCTCAGCCTCCTCCTTTGTAAAATGATGACAATGTACATGACATTTTCAACGTCCAGACACACTTGCCCCGTGGCCGCTGCTCCACAGCAGGGAGGGTTCATTCTGTGTCACCGGCCTGGAGGTCTCGGGCGGCTGCAGAAGGCTTCGCTCCACCCCAGTCTTTCCATCTGCACCTTCATGCTCACCAGGGAACTTAGCCATGGGTTCACAGGTCTGGGGGCCACGCAGGACTCTATTTTGTAAATTTCCTGTTAGGCACATTCTTCACCTGATGTTCTGCTGAGCTGTTTCTTTTTCTGCTTAGATTTTTTTTTTTTTTTTGAGTCAGAGTTTCACTCTTGTTGCCCAGGCTGGAGTGCAATGTCAATCTCAGCTCACTGCAACCTCCACCTCCCAGGTTTAAGCAATTCTCCTGCCTCAGCCTCCCAAATAGCTGGGATTACAGGTGCACACCACCACGCCCAGCTAATTTTTGTATTCTTAGTAGAGACGGGGTTTTACCATGTTGGCCAGGACGGTCTCAAACTCCTGACTTTGGGTGATCCACCTACCTCAGCCTCCCAAAGTGCTGGGATTACAGGCGTGAGCCACTGCGCCTGGACTTTCTGCTTAGATTTTTAGAAATTCACCCACACAGTCCAGACACTAACCCTTTGTTCATTATATGGATCAAGAGAGTTTCTCCGAACCAGCAGCTTATCTGTTTACTTTGCTTATGAAGACTCTTACCAAAATTAGCTTTTAAATTTTCATGTAATTAAAATTATCGATGCCGTCTATGCTTTTCTGAATTATGTTCAATAACTTCTCCCCCTACTCTCACATGACACAACTGTTATATACTTTGTTATCTGAGTTTCAAAGTTGTGATTTTTTACATGAGTCTTAAATCCATCTGGAATTAAAATATGGGGTTAATTTTTTCTTCCATGCAGTCAACTGTCACTGAATTATGTTTTAAACAGTCTTTTTCCCATTAATTGACATATCTCACAAAAGACATTCCTGTAGATTAACATGTCCACCGACTGGTTGATTTCTGTCTGGCTTTGCAATTCTGTTGCATTGGTCCGTTCATCCACTCATAATTTAATGCACTTTGGAAGGCTGAAGTGGGAGGATCGCTTGAACCCAGGAGTTCTAGACCAGCCTGGGCAGCACAGCAAGACCCCATTTTAATTGTGAGAGCATCATAATATACCTCCAGTGTTCTTCCTTCGAGCCTTTTTGGCTTTGCCCTTGATTCTTCCATATGATTACGCCATCCTTGCATTTCTGGAATAAACTATCTTCAAATAAAAAAATACTTCATAATCATCTGTAGGTTCAAGTTGCTAATATTAATAATTAAGATTTACATAGTTCTATTCAGCAGTGAGATTAGCCTGTATGGTGTCAAGCTTGTACTAGCTTCATAACGTGAAGTGATGAGCAGTTTCTCTTTTTTATTTTCTGCAAGATTGATTTAATTAATTAATCAGTTATTTGATTAGACAGTGTCTTGCTCTGTCACCCGGGCTGGAGTGCAGTGGCCTGATCTCAGCTCACTGCAACCTCTGCCTCCCAGGTTCAAGTGATTCTCCTGCCTCAGCCTCCCAAGTAGCTGGGATTACAGGTGCCCGCCACGATGCCCAGCTAATTTTTGCATTTTTAGTAGAGATAGGGTTTCACCACGTTGGCCAGGCTGGTCTTAAACTCCTGACCTCAGGCGATCCGCCCACCTCGGCCTCCCAAAGTGCTGGGATTACAGGCGTGATCCACTGAGGCCAGCCCAGTTCCTGTGCTTTTATTTGAGACAGGGTCTTGTTCTGTCACCCAGGCTGGAGTGCAGTGGCAAGATCTCAGCTCTCTGCAATCTCCGTCTCCCAGGTTCAAGCGATTCTCCTGCTTGAGCCTCCCAAGTAGCTGGGACTACAGGCATGTGCCACCATGCCCAGCTAATTTTGTATTTTTAGTAGAGACGGGGTTCCTCCATGTTGGCCGGGCTGGTCTTGAACTCCTGATGTCAGGTGATCCTCCTGCCTCAGCCTCCCAAAGTGCTGGGTTACAGGTGTGGCCACCAAGCACGGCCACATTTTTTTCTTATCAGTCTTGCCGGAGACTTGTCTATTTATCAGTTTTCCCAAAGGAACAGATTTTTGTCTCAGTTCACCTTTTCTTTTGCTTCTGTTTTCTGTGTCACTAATTCTCACTCTTTCACGTGAGTTATGTAGGTCTATAAAAACTCTGGAAATACATACCCCAGACTGGTGATGGCGCAAAAGTTACCTCTGAGTAGGAGACAAACAGGGATGTGCCAGTGAAGGCAGATCTTTTTTTTTGTTTTTTTTTTTGTAGAGAGGGGGCAGTCTCACTTTGTTGCTCAGGCTGGTCTCAGACTTCTGGGCTCAAGTGATCCTCCCACCTTTCCCAGATGCTGGGATGATAGGTGTGAGCTACTCTGCCCGGCCTTGTCAGTATTTTGTTTGTTTTTGGTTTTTGTTTTTCTGAGATGGAGTCTCTCTCTGTCTCCCATGCTGGAGTGCAGTGGGGTGATCTCGGCTCACTGCAACCTCTCAGCCTCCCGGGTTCAAGCTAATTCTTGTGCCTCAGCCTCCTGAGTAGCTGGGATTACAGGCGCCTGCCACCACACCTGGCTAATTTTTGTATTTTTAGTAGAGATGGGGTTTTGCCATGTTGGCCAGGCTGGTCTTGAACTCCTAACTGCCAACCTTGGTCTCAAAGTGTTAGGATTACAGGCGTGAGCCACCGCGCCCAGCCGTCACTTTTTATTCAATAAAAAGTACTGTATTTTTTGAACTCTGAAATGAGAGTGTATCTGTGCATTTCTTATATAACTTAAAAAGCAGCAATTAAGAGCAGGGGTAACCGTGGCACTGGAACGACCCAGTTCGGGTAACTCTAACTTAGAGAAGGACATATATCCGCCGCTTCTCTGCCGCTGGGAGAGCTCTGAAGGGATAGGAATAACCCCCTTTCCTCCCAGGATCTGAAAATTTTAGTTTCATGCTTTCTTTTCTTTTTGAATCCAGACCTATTTGCACTGCAGTTTGGGTCAACTCAATCTCATAACGGATGTGGAAATGACATCTCATGGACTGAAAACACGCCTGTCCGTCACACCGGCACCGTGGGACTCGCCCCTGCCCTCTGGGTTGGCGCTGAGCCCTCTGACCTGAGCTCTCACCTGCTGCTGTTTGGGGTCACCCTCCGCAAAGACAGGGACTCATGTGTGTTCACCAGTGTTTCCCACACTCCTCAACAGCGCCCAGAACATGACAGGCTTTCAACAAAAATGTGAAAAGACCTGCACGGCCCACGGCGGTGAAGATTCGCCATGATTCGCACTCGGACGTAACTGCAGCAGGCTGAGCCGTTTCCACGTCCTGCCAATCCACATTTGGAAGTCTCCTGCCTCCACCTGCCTCTAACGTCACCACTCCACCGTGGTCCAGACTCCACCTGCCTCTAACGTCACCACTCCACCGCGGTCCAGGCGTTCACCAAACTGAGCTGAGACAGCAGCACCCTTTCTGCCCCCGCTAGGCTCTGCCCACTGCTGCTGCCACGCCGGGTTCCGGGGATCTCTGTGGGGCTCCCTTCCCCCGGGGGTAGGCGGCTCCTCAAGCTGGTCTCTGGCATCCCTGTCTCTGCACCCTTGGGTTGAGGGTGGCACCAATTCCTCCCTGCCCTTAACAGTGTGCTCAAGCTTCGCCCCTTCAGTGGCACACACTGTGGTCTGTCAGTCGCATAGTCTGGGTCTGAACCAGGTGCTGCCACGTACAGCGGCCGTGCAGATCAGCACATAAATTCTCCCGGCCTGCAGTGTCTGCACCCTGGAAATGGGGTCGGTGACTGCGTGCATGTGCTGCGGCTGTCCTGAGGCCAGAATGAGGACGTGCGCAGCTCATCGGGAAAATGACGCACGCCTCGAGGTCACCAGGCAGGAGCTGAAGCCACACCCGCCCCCCATGCTCCAAACACCAGGGACTGGCCGGGCTGCCCCTCATGTCTCCTCTTCCCTGAAGGCTGAGCATGCGGCCCCCTTGACCCAGCACCACAGCCAGGCTGGGGACCGGCAGAGTGGTCCCAGCCCCTGGCCCTGCCCACTCCACGGCTCCTCGACTTCTCTTCCCAAGTGACCTGACCTGCAGCTCATAGCCTGCACCGGCCCTCACCACAACAGGCGGATAGCTTATTCACTAATAAACACGTTTTCAAATAATTAAACATTAATAAACAGAAAAGTAGAAAGGTTGAAAAGAATGATTTTCACCTTAAAAAGTAAGTACTTAAAAAGTAACTGTAGATATATACAGTGCAATTATTGTACTCTTACTGGTAGTCTCAAATTCAGTAACAAATACATACATGAAACCAAGTGAGACTCTCAGAGATTCTGTGACCAATACGAACTGCACCGGGGCACTCGATGGACACAGAAGTTGCCAACCGAGGAAGGGGTGAGCCAACCACATGGCCCCAGCTGCTCACAGGTGCCAAGACAGGGCACAAGGCCCCCTCCCGGCCCAGGAGTGAACAGCTGCTACAGCTGGGACCTGGCCACTCACATGGGTTTCTCCTCTTCAACTCAACTGCAAAGACATTTTTTTACTGCAAAAAGATTTTTGGCGAGGCACGTTAGCTCATGCCTGTAAATCCCAGCACTCTGGGAGGCCGAGGTGGGTGGATCACCTGAGGTCAGGACTTCGAGACCAGCCTGGCCAATGTGATGAAACCCCATCTCTACTAAAAATACAAAATTAGCTGGGCATGTTGGCACACGCCTGTAATCCTAGCTACTTGGGACGCTGAGGCAGGGGAATTGTTTGAACCTGGTGGGTGGTGAGCCGAGATCTCGCCACCGCACTCCAACCTGGGTGACAGAGCGAGACTCCGTCTCAAAAAAAAAAAAAAAAAAAAAAAAGATTTTAACCTCAACTCCTAAACAATTCAACCATGCTTTAATTAAATCTTGATTTCTCAGCGAAATCATTTTGGTAGCACCAGAAACAGGACAGTTAAGGCATACAGCAGGAATTTTCAACATACCAGGCAGTATTCTTCCAACGAGAGCATCTAACAGCCAAAAAGATTTTTCTTCATTATTTGTGATGAGAATCAGATATCCTGCTATAAATTCATTCCCTGAAATTAGAAAAAGAGAAACAGAAATTCATGTTGAGTTTACACGATTCTGCAATCATTCGACTACTAACAACCCCGTTTCAGTCTCTCCTGCTCTTCCCTAAATCTGCATAATTCCAGAATGACCCTTTAGTGGGATGCTAGAGTTGCTGAGTACCTACCATCTAGTGATGTGTTTAGTCAAGCTTACATGAAGAAAAGAAAAAGCAAAAGGAAATAAAGAAATCCTGAATACTAAAATTAAAGACTCTTCCACTAATGGTAACCTTATGATATAATATAACTTACCATTGGTTTCTAAGGAAATTTCTACCAATAGCATGAAACTGTCTATCAGAGATAAAACTGTATCAATGAACACATTTTATAAAAACCGTAAGGAACACATTCTGACATTCAGGTATTGGGAGAATTTCGTGGTGGAGACCCTTTTGGGAAATCGATGTGCACACGTGTCAAAGGGCGGGTGCTGCCTGCAGACATCACGGATGTGACCCTTTCCATCGAGGCAGCCCCAGACCCTGGCGGCTTCACAGCCCTGAGTCAGGGCCATTTCCAGGTGACTGGGTTTTACGACTTAAATTCTCTCGTCACTCATCTGTAATTTTTTTTATTTTTTTAAATTTTTTTGGTGCTGTGACTTGGATTGTAATTTCTAAAATAAGTATTTCTCCAGTAATAAGGGAAAAGAATCCAGCTTCAGTCAACCAACATCAATTAACGTGATACGAAGTGTGGAGGGGCAGCCACAGACCGCGACGCCGGCAGCACCACGGCGGCTTCCGTCGCACACGGATGTGGCCCTGTTCTCCCGGAGCCACAGCACTCGCGGACACGCGCAGCCTTACGTGACCCCTGACCTGGAACTCCCCTTAAAAACAGACCCTAAGAGTTTGACTCAAAAACCAAAGTAACCAGTGCAGAAAAGACCATGTTCCAGAGGACGATGATGGAAGTGCTGGGAAGAACCGACCGCTTTGAGCTGACGACAGAAATGTGAGGAAGGCCTCCGTGGCTAGAGCAGGCCCAGGAAGGCCTCCGTGGCCGAGAGCGGGTCCCAGGAAGGCCTCCGTGGCCGAACGGGCCCAGGAAGGCCTCCGTGGCCGAGACGGGCCCAGGAAGGCCTCCGTGGCCGAGAGCAGGAGGGCAGGCCCAGGAAGACCTCTGTGGCCAGAGCAGGAGGGCGGGCCCAGGAAGGCCTCCGTGGCCGAGAGCGGGCCCAGGAAGACCTCCGTGGCCGAGAGTGGGGCCCCAGGAAGGCCTCCGTGGCCGAGAGCAGGAGGGCAGGCCCAGGAAGACCTCTGTGGCCGAGAGCGGGAGGGCGGGCCCAGGAAGACCTCTGTGGCCAAGAGTGGGAGGGCGGGCCCAGGAAGACCTCCGTGGCCGAGAGCGGGCCCAGGAAGACCTCCGTGGCCGAGAGTGGGCCCCAGGAAGGCCTCCGTGGCCGAGAGCAGGAGGGCAGGCCCAGGAAGACCTCTGTGGCCGAGAGCGGGAGGGCGGGCCCAGGAAGACCTCTGTGGCCGAGAGTGGGCCAGGAAGGCCTCTGTGGCCGAGAGCGGGGAGGGGCGGGCCCAGGAAGACCTCTGTGGCCAAGAGCGGGCCCAGGAAGGCCTCTGTGGCCGAGAGTGGGGGAGGCCCAGGAAGACCTCTGTGGCCGAGAGCGGGAGGGCGGGCCCAGGAAGACCTCTGTGGCCAGAGCGGGCCCAGGAAGGCCTCTGTGGCCAAGAGCGGGGCCCAGGAAGGCCTCTGTGGCTGAGAGCGGGAGGGCAGGCCCAGGAAGACCTCTGTGGCCGAGAGCGGGCCCAGGAAGGCCTCTGTGGCCGAGAACGGACCCCTTCGAGCTGACGGTGCCACCGGTCCTGGGAGAGGGCGACTGTGTGGACACTGTCAGCACAGGGAAATGCAGGTGGGCAATCGTCATGCAGAAAACGCAGAACATGGCCGGGCATGGTGAGGGATCCCAGCCCTGTGGGAGGTGGAGAGGGGAGGATTGCCTGAGCTCAGGAGTTCAAGACCAGCCTGGACAACATGGCAAGACCCCAATCTCTACAAAACATACAAAAACTACCTGGGCGTGGTGGCGCACCTGTGGTCCCAACTCCTCAGGAGGCCAAGGTGGGAGAATCGCTTGAGCACAGAAGGTTGAGGCTGCAGTGAACCAAGATCGTGCCACTGCACTCCAGCCTGGCTGACAGAGCAAGACCCTGTCTCTAACGAAAAACAAACAAACAAACAAAAAGCTAAAAAAGCAGAACACAAGATCCTATGTGCACTGCATAACTCTACACGTATGCTATGCATTGAACTGTGTGCCCCGCCCCCAATTCGTCTGCTGAAGTCCTAACCCCAGTCCCTCAGGCTGGGACCCTGTTTGGAAAAAGGTCTGTTGCAGATGTGGTTACAGGTGGGGTCAGGGTAGGGTAGGTGGCCTCGATCCAACAGCCTGGTGTCCTTGTCATAGGTGGAGCTTTGGACACAGGCACACACAGGAGAACGCACGTGGAGATGCAGGCAGAGACTGGAGCGGTGATGCCGCCCGCCCGGGGGCACCCAGGACTACCAGGACCCAGCAGAGCTGGAGCAAGGCCTGGGACAGTCCCTCCCTCACCGCCTCAGAAAGAACTCACCCTATAGACGCCGTGACCTCGGACGCACAGCCTCCAGAGCTGAGAGAGAATTTGTTTCCACTGTTTAACAGGCTGTGGCGTTTCATTACGGCCCACAGCAAATTAACAGGTGTACAAACAGGTGCACATCTATGCATACAATATGTACGTATGTGCCTACAGGTTCCAAAAGCCAGCTGAGCTCTGCCATCCTGTTAGTATATAACACTGTGTTTTGCTTTTTAAGAATAGAGATGGGGTCTTGCTATCCTGCCCAGGCTGGTCTTGACCTCTTGGCCTCAAGCAAACAATCCTCCTGCCTTGACCTCCCAAACTGCAGGATTACAGGCAAGGGCCACCCAGGTGGGTGGTGTTTTTTTGTTTTTTGGTTTTTTTGAGACAGGGTTTGCTGTGTTGCCCAGGCTGGAGTATAGTAGTGCAGGCTTGACCTCCCAGGCCCAAATGATCGTCTCACCTCAGCCCCTCCAGTAGCTGGGACCACAGGCATATGCCACCACACCCGGCTAATTTAAAATTTTTTTAGGGATGGGGTCTCACCATCTTGCCCAGGGTAGTGTTTGCATTTTAAATAAAGCTGTTTTTGGCAGGGCGTGCTGGCTCACACCTGTCATCCCAGCACTTTGGGAGGCCAAGGCAGGTGGATCACCTGAGGTCAGGAGTTCAAGACCAGCCTGGCCAACATGGTGAAACCCCATCTCTACTAAAAATACAAAATTAGCCGGGTGTGGTAGCGTGCACCTGTAATCCCAGGTACTTGGGAGGCTGAGGCAGGAGAATCGTTTGAGCCTGGGAGGTGGAGACTGCAGTGAGCTGAGATCGCACCACTGAACTCCGGCCTGGGCAACAGGGCTGTTTTAAGTAGAATGATGTGGAGGGTTCTTGGCCACTCTACCTCAACTCCAAAAGGCCAAATCCTTGCTCCTGGACAGTCATAAAAGCTGCGAGTGGCAGGAATCCTGTCTGCAAAGGAGGAAGCTGTCTGCCGCCCAGCTTCACCTAAGGCGGCACCGCCTGCCTGCTGCAGAGCCACACACGCCAGCCCGAGGTGCAGCTGGTGCTGGTGTCGCTGTCCCGTGGCTCTGCTGCTGGCCTGTCACAGGGGTTCTCCTCCTCACACACACGTCCACCCTTTGACCCTCAGGAGCATTCACTCTGCCAAGGGCCAGGCCTGGGGCTGTCAGGCGGGGGCTCAGAGTGCCAGCAGCCCACACTCCCGCAAATGTTCACTGAAACTGCATTTTCTGGACAGTGCATGCCTGACTCCCGGCTCCTACAGGACGTTTCTGGAGGTGTCACTGGGACTGCCAGTTAAAACAATTTAATTTGTTTCAAACCACCCATCAGGACAAGGTCCTTAACTGTCCTCCTAGAAATGTTTAAGCCACAACCCCTAGGAACCTGTGAAGCACATGGCCTGAGCGCCAGGAGAGCTCTCCAATTCCGGTGGCAGCCGCGGGTGCAAGGCTCCCAGCCACGGGGGACTCACAGGCAGTCCCCGGCCGTGTGTGCACCTGGAAACCCTCGTGGAGGCCAGCACTGCCCAGACGCCTGCCCTGCCCTCGGCAAGCTCAGAGACTGGAAGAGCACAAGCGGCTAAATGCCTGGACAGGACACACCCGGGCTGGGAGACTGCATGGCTCCTGGCTGCCCGGCATTCTGGCCTATCTCCTCCGCCAGTTACCAAGAACAATGCCCTTCATATGCGCCCAGCTAGGTGGCCCCGGGAGGCGCAAGGACTCTCCCAACCGCACCTGCTGGTTCACGCCACGGAACCAGCCAGCTGGGTGATAACAGTGTAGGTGGCAGACACACCGGGAGTGACCTCAGAGGACCACTCACACCCCATACCACACATGCCCCATAGACCAGCACATGCACCCCACAGCACACATGCCCCAAAGAACAGCACACGCACCCCACAGCACACGCGCCCACACAACACCACAAACAGCACACGCACCCACAGCACACATGCCCCACAGAACAGCACACGCACCCACAGCACACATGCCCCACAGAACATAACACGCATCCCACAGCACACATGCCCACAGAACAGCACACACACCCCACAGCACACATGCCCCATAGAAAGCACACGCATCCACAGCACACATGCCCACAGAACAAGCACACGCACCCACAACACCGCGCCCCACAGAACAGCACACGCACCCACAGCACACGCGCCCCACAGAACAGCACACACACCCCACAGCACACGTGCCCCACAGAACAGCACACGCACCCACAGCACACGCGCCCCACAGAACAGCACACACACCCCACAGCACACGCGCCCCCACAGAACAGCACACGCATCCACAGCACACGCGCCCCACAGAACACCACCACAAACAGCCCACACAGCCACAGCACACGCCCCACAGCACACGCGCCCCACAGAACAGCACACACGCCCCACAGAACAGCACACGCACCCACAGCACACGCGCCCCACAGAACAGCACACGCACCCCACAGCACACGTGCCCCAACAGCACACGCGCCCCACAGAACAGCACACACACCCCACAGCACATGCGCCCCACAGAACAGCACACAGCCTCCCACAGCACACGAGCCCCACAGCACACACGCCCCACAGAACAGCACACACACCCACAGCACACGCGCCCCACAGAAACAGCACACGCATCCACAGCACACGCGCCCCACAGAACAGCACACACACCCACAGCACACGCACCCCACAGCACAGCACGCCCCACAGCACACACCCCCATCACAGCACACGTGCCCCACAGCACACGCACCCACAGCACACACACACCCCACAGCACACGTGCCCCACAGCACACGCACCCCACAGCACACATGCCCCACAGCACAGCACATGCACCCCACAGCACACGCGCCCCACAGCACACGCATCCCACAGCACACACGCCCACAGACACACATGCCCCACAAGAACAGCACACGCACCCCATAGCACACGCACCCCACAGCACACATGCCCCACAGAACAGCACATGCACCCCACAGCACACGCGACCCCATAGCACACGCACCCCACAGCACACGCGCCCCCACAGAACAGCACATGCACCCCACAGCACACGCGCCCCACAGCATCACATGCCCCACAGAACAGCACACGCACCCCACAGCACACATACCCCACAGAACAGCACATGCACCCCACAGCACACGCACCCCACAGCACACACACGCACACACAGCACACACACCCCACAGCACACACGCCCCACAGAACAGCACACGCACCCCACAGCACACACGCCCCACAGAACAGCACACACACCCCACAGCACACGCCCCACAGAACAGCACACACACCCCACAGCACACACGCCCCACAGAACAGCACACGCACCCCACAGCACACACGCCCCACAGAACAGCACACGCACCCCACAGCACACACGCCCCACAGAACAGCACACACGCCCCACAGAACAGCACACGCACCCCACAGCACACATACCCCACAGACACAGCACACGCATCCACAGCACACACGCCCCACAGCACACACACCCATAGCAAACACCCCCCACAACACGCACCCACAACACACATGCCTCACAGAACACACACACACCCATAGCACACGCACCCCACAGCACACGTGCCCCATAGCACACCCGCCATATACAGCACACGCACCCCATAGCACACACATCCCACAGCACACATGCCCCATAGCACATACACCACACAGCAAACACCCCCAAAATATGCACCCCACAACACACATGCCTCACAGCACACACAGCACACACACAACACACACACCCCATAGTACACACCCCCACAGCACACACACGCCCCACAGCACACGCACTCACACAGCACACACATTCCACAGCACACGCATCCCCGCAACAGCACACACGCCCCACAGCACACGCACCCCACAACAGCACACACGTTCCACAGCACACGCACCCCACAATAGCACACACGTGCGCCACAGCACGCGGCTGCTTCTCCTCCTGCCACCCGAGGCGGAACAGAGGGGTCAGCTGTCGCTCCCCGTCCTCCTGCTGAGAAGCAGCGTCCGAGCCTCATGCGGCCTCAGGACGTGGAATTCAGGAACGGGCTGAGAGAGACGTGAGGCCCTCGCTGCTGAACCTGCAGCTGTGGACGACCGCCTCAGGCTTGCGTCAGAGGGTCCCGAGGCTCACCTGGCAGTAGCCCACGGCCTGGTTATGGTGCCCGTATGCCAGTAGCACATTGTACAGGGTCTTCTGCAAGCAGGGCTCCGTGGTCTTCCGGAACCTCACGTTGTCGGGGAAGGTCCGGTTCAAGTCTGCAGGAAATTCAGGAGGAATCACCCCCAGGTTTCCCCTCTGCACGCCTCCCACCCCTCCAGCTGCCCCGAGGGTGGCCGCCTGGGTTCCACCTGGGACTTATGGACGGGTTTTCACCCTGGCTACACAGCAGACTCAACGCAGCCAGGGCGACGGGCTCACCAGGGCCAGGAAGGAGGGGGCGATCCCTGGACTCGGGGCAGAGGGGACCCCAACCGTCCTTCCTGCAGACTCAGGGACAGCAGAGCGACCCCAGAGCTGGCAGCTGGGCCGTGGCACCCCCTCCTCGATGCCCGTCTCCTCCCGGCCCCTGGCGCAGGCCTCCTGCACGTCGGACCTCACGTCTAGCAGAGGCGACTCTGCCCGAGGACCCGGGGTGACAAGTGAAGAGAAATGCACACAAAACTTTGGGGTGTTTCCTAATTCTGAAGATCCAAAACGGAAGGAGACAGAATGAACCGAGACTCCTCAGAGGTAAAGGACACGGCTGAGAGCTGAGAACTGAAGAAACCTCGCGTGGCCACTTGCACGTGTGGGAGGCGTCCCTGCCAGCCTCCTCGTTCCTCAGCACCAACGCTCCTGCCATCCCGCCCGGGCAGTCTCTTGGCAGGACAGTGGCCCCGGCCAAGCCGTCCTGTGCCGGGGGACCCTAACCAAGCCTCGTGCTGACCCAGCAGCAGGCCTCACTGCAGCTGACCTCCACGTGCACCCTGCACGCAGCCCGGGCGGGAAGGTGAGGCCGGCCTGACACCTCGGCTGCTTTCTGCTCCCTCCAGCCCTACCTCCGTTAGGTGTTCGCCGGGCACCTCGGGCGGCCACCAGCGGACGGGTGCTTTCTGCACAGGTTCCAAGATGGACTCACAGCAGCCCCGCCGGCCGTGACACTGAGATGGACGGGCGCACACCCCGCTCTGGAGGGAACCCAGCCTCCTAAGGTCTCTCTATAACGCTGCCAAATACCGTGAGTCTGTTTCCGACCTCTGGGCCCAGGCCTCGTCTTTGCTTACAAAACACTAGATTTGGGCAGACCATTAGTTCAACGGCTCAGAGCACGTTATTTCTCATTGTGTTTTCTTACAAAAGAGCTGTGTTTTCCCCCCTGGAATTCTAAACATTCCAAAAAATGGAATCAGTCAAGGGAAAGCTAGTATTTTTGCTATTTCAGACTAGAGTGACCAGCTTTTTCATTTCTATGTAATATTTTTATTGAGTTTTTCCACATACATATACTTTTGAGACAGGGTTTCACTCTGTCACCCAGTCGTGCAGTCACGACTCACTGCATCCTCAACCGCCAGGGCGCAAGTGGTCCTCCCACCTCAGCCTCCTGAGTAGCTGAGACTGGACTACAGGTGCATGTCACCACGCCTCAACTAATTTACGTAATGTTTTGTAGAGACGGAGTTTTGCCATGTTGGCCAGGCTGGTCTTGAACTCCTGAGCTCAAATGATCCGCCTGCCTCAGCTTCCCGAAGTGCTGAGATTACAGGCGTGAGCCACCACAGTCAGGTGAGGGAAAGGACCCTGGCTGCACAGGACGCGGCCCGCAGGGCTCCTCTTATGTGACCCCAGTTGCCAAAGCATGGAGACAAGCACACAGCGGGCTGCCAGGGGTGGGCGAGGTCCCGAGGGTCAGTGCTTGATAATAGGGACGGAGGTTCAGCTTGGGAAAAATGAAATGGTAAAATTTTATATTATATATATTTTGCCATAATAAAAAAAAAACTCAGCCAGGTGATGGCTCACTCCTGTAACCCCAGCACTTCGGGAGGTGAAGGAGGGAGAATCCCCAGAGCCCAGGAGTTCAATACCAAAACCCCATCTCTACAAAAAATAAAAATTAAAAAAATTAGCCGGGCCGGGCATGGTGGCTCACACCTGTAATCCAGCACTTTGGGAGGCCAAGGCAGGTGGATCATGAGGCCAGGAGATCAAGACCATCCTGGCTAACACAGTGAAACCCCATCTCTACTACAAATACAAAAAGTTAGCTGGTCATGGTGGTGTGTGCCTGCAATCCCAGCTACTAGGGAGACTGAGGCAGGAGAATCACTTGAACCTGGGAGGTGGAGGTTGCAGTGAGCCGAGACCGAGCCGCTGCACTCCAACCTGGGCGACAGAGCAAGACTCTGTCTGAAAAAAAAAAAATAAAAACAAAGACCCAGGTGTGGTAGTGCACACCTGTGGTCCCGACCACTCCCAGCTACTCGGGAGGCTGGATCAGGAGGATCACTTGAGTCTGGGAGGTCGAGGCTGCAGTGAACCATCACTGTGATAGCACAACTGCACTCCAGTCTGGGTAACAGACTGAGACCTGTCTTAAAAAAAAAAGGCCAGGTGTGGTGGCTCACGCCTGTAATCCCAGCACTTTGGGAGGCTGAGGTGGGTGGATCACCTGAGTCAGCAGTTCAAGACCAGCCTGGCCAACACGGAGAACCCCCAACTCTACTAAAAATACAAAAAACTAGCCAGGGCCGGGCGTGGTGGCTCACGCCTGTAATCCAAGCACTTTGGAGGCCAAGGCGGGCGGATCACCTCAGGTCGGGAGTTCAAGACCAGCCTGACCAACATGGTGAAACCCCGTCTTTAAAAAAAAAAAAAAAAATTAGCCGGGCATGGTAGCAGGCACCTGTAATCCCAGCTACTTGGGAGGCTGAGGCAGGAGAATCGCTTGAACCCGAGAGGTGGAGGTTGTGGTGAGCTGAGATCATGCCATTGCACTCCAGCCTGGGCAACAAGAGCAAAACTCCATCTCAAAAAAAAAAAAAAAATCCAAAAAACCCCACAAAAACAGAGCCTTTAAATTCATTTTTCAGACAGCAGTGCTCTGTTTGAATATGCACCCCCTCCCCCACTGCACCCGAGCTCGCCTCTTCCAACCTGAATCAGCGTTTCTGGCCGCCAGGCTGTGCATCTGTTTGGAGGCCTTTGGCGGTGATCACTCTGTGGTCAGGATGCAGCCTCTCCCCTGGCGGCCCCAGCCCCAGCCTAGGGAGCCCCTCCCCACTGGCTCTGCCCTGTGACAGGAGACCCCCCAGGAAGGGCAGAAGGGCAGCAGGACGCATCCCGTCCTCACCATCCCGAGTCCTTCTAACGTCTCAGCACTTTAAAGCCACTGGGTTTTTAAAAATTAAGTATATTAAGAAAGAAAGAAAAAAAAAATTCTATCATACACTGAGCATAAAAGAATAAAGAAAGAAAAAAATAAGTATATTGTGTTTAAATATGTTATTTCTCAAAAACTGTTACAATCAGAAGGCAGGTGTACTTTCTAAATTACTCAATTTAGGTTAACCGATTTTGTTAGCACTTTGAACTTCTGAGCGCCAGTGACCCTATGGCTATGTGATTACTGAGAAAATCAGAGGAGAAGGCAGTCCAGCAACTATTTAGACACAAAAACGGAAACGCCAGTGTGTGGCCTGACGAACGTGGCTGCCTCTGCGAGGCCACGCGACCAGCGCCCGGCGCGAAGCCCGCACAGCGACAGAGGCTGCTCTCGCTTTCCTGTGTCTTCACGGAGGATAACTGCTCCTTCGTGACCATTTCCTTACCAGCCAGCGAGGCACACGAGTATTTGCTGAGTGAATTAAGATCACTGTTCTCCCCTTGCAAAGGCTTGTTTTGATTCTTCGTGGATTTTGAAGACATCACGGCAAGTGAAAAGCAGCAGGTGCACGGCTCACTCCTGGACACAAGACCAGGCATGATGGAAACCGGTCTCCTCCCGCCCCGGCCCCCGGGCCACAGCCCCACCGCCACGCCTCACCTGTCCGGATGGCGTCCTCCAGCCTGGGGTTTCTCTCTCCCTGGAGAAGCCGGTGGTAGTAGCCGGGATTCTGGTCCATCTGAGCCTGGGCCCCACTCAGCGCCATCCAGACGTGGGCACGGTGCTCCAGCGGGACCCCTTTCCGGACGTAGCGCTTCACTAAAACCCGAGAGGACAGAGGGCGCCTGAGCCGGACCAGAGGCCCGCAGAGCCCACGCGCCCCCTGACACCTTCCGCTCTCGCCACTTCTCTTCTGAAAGCAAATATTAAAAAGACCCAGAACTTCATCTGTCTCCACCCAAACTGGTACATGCACTCCTTTAAAAATTCTGCTCCCCCCTCCCAACAGAGCACAAATCAGACCAGCTACAGAACCACCCCCACGCCCACTTCACCATCCAATGCCAGGTGGTCAGGACACACAGGACCCCGGTCAGATGGGTGCTCTGGAAAGTTTCCTGGGAGCAAAGGGGCAAAACAGTGGGGAGGCCACACTGAGAACGGAGCCCGGTGGGGCCGGCAGTGAGCACCTTGGTGGGACCCGCGGTGGGAGCCCACGGTTTCAGTGCCAGACACCTCTGTCCTCTGTGTGCAGTTAATATCTACGTATTGAAAGCTACTGCATTTTGTAGGGAATTTTAATTGACAATAAATATGTGAAAAAGTAATTAGTAATTTTCTAATGGCCAAAGAAACACACAGGAACAGAAGTCAAAAGCCAGGCGCTATCTCCATTAATCAATACTGAGTAATTTCTTAGGCGGATGGAAAAGCTATGTATGACAAACACCCGAATTATGATAAGTCCAAAGGTGTAACCTACAAAACAGTTAATTTTCAAAGCAAATATTTAAAGTTTTGCTGTTTTCCTTTGATGCTACACTGCACTATTTTTATTTTATTTTATTTCCAGATGGAGTCTGGCTCTGTCGCCCAGGCTGGAGTGCAGTGAGCTCAAGCGATTCTCCTGCCTCAGCCTCCCGAGCAGCTGGGATGATAGGCCCACACCACTACGCCCGGCTGATTTTTGTATTCTTAGTAGAGACGCGGTTTCACCATATCAGCCAGGCTGGTCTCAAAGTCTTGACCTCGTGATCTGCCCGCCTCAGCCTTCCAAAGTGCTGGGATTACAGGCATATAATCCTGAGGCATGAGCCACTGTACCCAGCCCTGCACATATTTTAAAAGAAACTATTCTTTTAAAAGAAACCACACTTTAGAAAAAAAAAAAAAAAGCATACGCAATTTGTGGAATTCCATAAGCTACCATGAAAAGAAAAAATCCGAGGCACCAGCTGTATTTAGCAGATAAAAAACTTATAATAACTTTATAGGCTACAGTGAAGAAAAGCACTGCAGGGTAAAAGTTTATGAGCTCGAATTCCAAGGGGACCCACAATGTATGATCATCTGGACACAAGCACCTTAAAATGCAGGCTCTGGAGGGGACAGACCCTTCTTTCCACCGGGCCTCCCGCTCCTGGAAGGGAGCCTGGGAAGCAGTAAACGCTACTAAATACGTGATGAATGATACAAGGGTTAACAAGGAAGGCCCAGAGAAGAGAGAGAGCAGACACTAATGCCATCCACTCACCGCCAAAGAATCCGTCTGAAGAAACCCTCTGCTAGTTTAAAAGCAAATTTGAGGATCATGTCTTAGGCAAGAACATGTCAGAACACCTGGCTTATTCACACTGTTTACAGGAACATGAAAAACATGCTTTGCTTTGTTTTTTAAATTCTACTAAAGACAACAATAATTCAGCCTGACTTTTTCTGCATGTTAGTACGATTCATACCGAAGTCTGGCTATAGGTCTCGTGATCCCTTAGAGGGCAACTTGGCCAGGAATGCTCTGAGTGAGTTCTTAGTCATTTTGTGCTAAACAACAATGGGGAGGGTCAGAGCCAGCACAGGCAGGGACTGTTCTAACTGAGAGGGACAGAGGCTGAGAGGAAAGGCCATGCAAAAACCAGTGGTACTTCTACAAACTAATGATGAGTACCTGGAAATCATATATTTAAAACTGGGGCCTGGCGTGGTGGTTCACGCCTGTATCCCTGGCCCTTTGGGAGGCCATGATGGGTGGATCACCCGAGGTCAGGAGTTGAAGAACAATCTGGCCCACAGGGCAAAACCTCGTCTCTACTAAAAGTATACAAAAATTAGCTGGGCATGGTGGCGGGTGCCTGTAATCCCAGCTACTCGGGAGGCTCAGGCGGGAGAATCGCTTGAACCTGGGAGGCAGAGGTTGCAGTGAGCCAAGATAGTGCCATTGTACTCCAGCCTGGTGACAGAGTGAGACTCCATCCAAAAAAATAAATTCAAAAATTAGCTGGGCATGGAGGTGCATGCTTGTAATCTCTAGCTACTCAGGAGGCTGAGGCAGGAGAATCTTTTGAACCCAGGAGGCAGAGGTTGCAGTGAGCTGAGATCACACTATGCACTCCAGCCTGGGGGACAGAGTGAGATACAGGAAAAGAAAAAAAAAAAAGAAAGAAAAAATTCTAACAAAATATTTGCAGGAGCCAAATGCTAATGCCACAAAAGAAATCAAAGAAGCCAGGTGTGGTGGCTCACGCCTATAATCCCAGCACTTTGGGAGATGGGGGGGATCACCAGAGGTCAGCAGTTCAAGACTAGCCTGACCAATATAGAGAAACCCCCATCTCTACTGAAAATACAAAAATTAGCTGGGCGTGGTAATGCATGCCTGTAATCCCAGCTACTTGGGAGGCTGAGGCAGGAGGATTGCGTGCACCCAGGAGGCAGAGGTTGTGGTGAGCCAAGATCGTGCCATTGCACTCCAACCTGGGCAACAAGAGCAAAACTCCGTCTCAAAAAAAGAAAAAGAAAGAAAGAAATCAAAGAAGACTGAAATAAATTAATAGATATACCATGTTCATGGATTGGAGGGCTCAATCTGAAGATGTCAATTCTTCCAAAATTGATCTATAGATTCTTATATATACCTCCTATCACTCTTCCAGGAAAAAATACTTTGTAGACAATGACAAGCTAATTCTGAACCTTATACGCAAAGTGAAAAGAATCAAAACAATTTTGAAAATGAAGTTGGAGGAGACATATTACCAGATTTTATGCTTTACTATAAACCTACAGTAAGACAGACAATGTGGTACTGGGAGAAAAGTTAGACAAATGGAATAATGGGATATAAAAAAAATCCAGAAAGAGACCCAGACAAACAGAATCAACTGCTTTTTGATAAAGGTGCAAAGAAAATTTAGTGCTGACAGAATAGTCTGTCTATAAAAAATGACTAAAATAAAAAAACACCAACAACATGAAGAGCTGGCAAGGATGTGTAGCAATTAGAACACTCATACATTTGTGGTGGGGAAGGCAAACTTTTACAGCCACATTGGAAAGACAGTTTGCAATTTCTTACTAAACATACACTTATCATATGACCCAGCAATCCCATGCAAAGTGTTTAGTCAAGATAAATGAAAACTAAGTTCCCACATAAACCTGTATGTGAATGTTTATAACGTTGCCTTTACACATCCCAAACGTTTTCAGCTGATGAACAGATTTTTAAAAATTGTAGTACATCCATAAAATCAAATACCTCAACAATAACAAGGAGTGAACTATTGACACATACAAGGTCCTGGATGGATCTCCAATGCATTCAGTGAAAGAAACCAGACTCAAATACGTATGATCCCCCGATGACATCATGGAAATGGCTGAACTACAGGAATGGGGAAGAGGCTGTTGATGTGGGCAGTGGGCTGACTTCAAAGGACAGGATTGTTGAAGGTGACAAAAGTCCTGATTGTGGTGATGCCTGCCTAGCTGTGTGTGTCCAAATTCACAGAACCATATACTGATAACAGTGAATTTTACTGCAAATTGTAAAATAATTTGACAGGCCAGGTGCAGTGGCTCATGCCTGTAATCCCAGTAGACTCATCTCTACAAAAAAAAAATCTTAAAAATTAGCTGGGCATGGTGGTGCACAACTGTAGTCTCAGCTACTCTGGAGGCCAAGGCGGGAGGTTTAGGCTGCAGTGAGCTATGGTCTTGCCACTGTCCTCCAGCCTGGGTGACAGAGCAAGACCCTGTCTCAATAATAATAACATCAGGGCTGTATTTAAAGGAAAGGTCAAAATGACTCAACGCACCAGCTTTGGAGCCAGACACTCTGCTCTGCTATGACTTGCAGGCTCCAGAGCCTGAGCATGGCTCGGTTTCCTCATCTGTAAAGTGGACAGAAGGCACCGAGCCTGCACCCAAGGCTCCCCAAGCAGCTCTGGCAGTTGGAGCAACACCCGGAAGCTTAACAGAACAAAGAATTCTGCGAGTTTTTGATAAGTTTGTTATCTGAATTTATACTTTTTTGCTTTTGTTTTTGTTTTGTTTTGAGACAGAGTCTTGCTGTGTTGCCCAGGCTGTAGTGCAGTGGTGCAATGTCAGCTCACTGCAACCTCCACCTCCTGAGTTCAAGCGATTCTCCTGCCTCAGCCTCTCGAGTAGCTGGAATTACAGGCACAAGCCACCACACCCAGCTAATTTTTGTTTTAGTAGAGATGAGGTTTCACCGTGTTGGCCAGGATGGTCTCGATCCCTTGAACTCAAGATCTGCCTGCCTCAGCCTCCCAAAGTGCTGGGATTACGGGGGTGAGCCACCGCACCCTGCCTATACTGTTTCTTTATAGAAGAATGAAAATGGTGGCGCTGGGTGCGGTGGCACGTGCCTGTAGTCCCAGCTACTCGGGAGGCTGAGGTGGGAGGATCGCTTGAGCCCAGGAGTTCTGGGCTGTAGTGCACTATGCCGATCGGGTGTCCGCACTAAGTTTGACATCAATATGGTGACCTCCCGGGAGCGGGGGACCACCAGGTTGCCTAAGGAGGGGGTGAACCAGCCCAGGCTGGAAACGGAGCAGGTCAAAACTCCCGTGCTGATTAGTAGTGGGATCGCGCCTGTGAATAGCCACTGCACTCCAGCCTGGGCAACATAGTGAGAATCCGTCTCAATTTTAAAAAAAAAAGAAGAATGAAAATGTTTTACTTGTCCTCACAGACTGACACTTTCCCAAGGGCAGGGCTAACCACAGAGCATCACTAAGGTTTGCAGAAGTATAAAATATATATATACATATATTTTTAAAGATGGGGTTTCACCATGTTGGTCAGTCAGGCTGGTCTTGAACTCCCAACCTCAAGTGATCCGCCCGCCTTGGCCTCCAAAGTGCTTGGATTGCAGGCATGAGCCACCACGCCCAGAAGTATAAAACATTAAGTCAAAACAGTTGGGGAATTTTTTTTAAAAAAGCTAAATCCAGAAAACTGACATCCATCTTCCCTGACAAAGTTAGGCAAATCCCCAGTTTTTCGGTGTATCTTTGAAAATGTTTTTTCAACTGCATTTTAACTTAGGTGGTGTTAATATTCTAAGCCACCAGGAAGGAGATCTTGAAGCCAACAGCCCTGAAGCTGCTTCCCCTGCAGAAGTCCTTTCTCGAGATAGAGAATGAAATAGGAATTCGACAGGACTAAGTTTGTTGAATTTAGTCTTTACAGGGAGGAAGAGCAAGCTGTCTTTCTAAGGGCTCCTGGTGGATATTTGCTATGGAAAAAGAAAAATACAATATTAATTGTACGTGCCAAGAGTGCCATCAGGAAGAATACATAATAACTGTCCCTTAAGACATGTGGAATGCTGAGATTGGTAGATGACTATGTTACTGGAGACTTTAATATGGGAAGCACAGATGAAAATCCTCCAAAAACAGAAAAAAGAACTCTACCAGTCAGCCTGGAATACCTGGCAGGAAGAAGTTATTCCCATTTCTGGAATAACTCACCCACTCCTGTCTTATGCCCAACTCTCTGCTCTTAGGGCTCTGCCAGTGCCCATGGGCTCCCTGATGGTCACACCGGGACCCAGGCCCCACGCCAGAAGGGACACACAGGATCAAAGACCATACGTGCCTCCCCACTGGAGTCACCAGCGACCCTACTCCCTGCAGAACAGGCCCACAGCCCTGTGGCTCCCACTCTTCAGGCTGAGACTCATATGGCATCAAAGAGATGTATCTGCCCACAGACCCATTTATGCCAGTGATGCTGCTACTGTAATTACACAGGACAATTAACGTTACATAAATCAGCCCGGATGTGGTGGTTCCCGCCTGTAACCCCAGCACCTTGGGAGGCTGAGGTGGGCGGATCGCTTGAGCTCAGGAGAACAGCCTGCCGGTCAACATGGTGAAACCCTGCCTCTATTAAAAATACAAAAGAATTAGCCAGGTGTGGTGGTGCACACCTGTAATCCCAGCTGGAGGCCATTGCCCTGCAGCCTGACTGACAGAGCTAGACTTTGTCTCAAAAAACAACCAAACAGACAAACAAAATTAAATTTAAAAAATTAAAGCAAAAAGGAGGTAGTTGTTACTTCAATAATAAAGTGAAATTTTTAGAGAGAGCTCAAAAAAAAAAAAGAAAAAGAAAAAACAAAACTTGAATTAGGTATAAAATAATTGGAAAGGGGGCGGGTGTGGTAGCTCACACCTGAAATCCCAGCACTTTGGGAGGCCGAGGTGGGCAGATCACGAGGTCAGGAGTTCGAGACTAGGCTGACCAACATGGTGAGACCCTCCCCCTACTAAAAATACAAAAAAATTAGCCGGGCTTGGTGGCGCGTGCCTGTAATCCCAGCTACTCAGGAGGCTGAGGCAGGAGAAGCTCTTGAGCCTGGGAGGTGGAAGGTTGCAGTGAGCGAAGATGGCACCACTGCACTCCAGCCTGGGCAACAGAGCAAGACTCCATCTTAAAAAAAAAAAAAAAAAACAAAACCTGTAAAGGATTGGGGGAAAAGAATAAAAATCGAGGGGATTTTGCATTTAGTTTGCTTTTTCCTTTTCCCTGCTCTATCTAGAACTCCCCTCCCAAGTCCAGATCGGAAAGTGGGGACAATGTACTGAGTGGTTCCATAAAAAGGAAGATACGGAACCCAAGTAGCAGCCCCTACTCAAAGAAAGGAGAGTGACGGGATAGACCCAGATGACAAAGGCGAAGACAGGAGAATGAACGTGCAGTTGTGTTTTCTGTAAAAGCAAGAAGTTGATGCACAACCATACATCTTTCAGATTCTCTGCCCTGACCAACCTCCAGGTCACAGCCACAGGACTTCCCACGGACTTCCCCCTGCCCTCAACGCTAACTACAGAACCAAGCGCCCACTTCTGCTCCTGAGGGGACGGAAGGACAGTCCCCTGTGGTCGTCTCTACAGGAGATGGGGGCCAGGGATGGAAGAGAAACTCCTAGTTCCACTTTGTATCCCTTAGTATGATTAAAATGTTTACCATGTACATAACTTACACTTTTTAAGTTCACATGTCTTATATACTTTATGTCACTTTTTAAAATTAAAAGACCAGTCAACTTTTAAGAATAAATCAGACACAGTGGCTCATGCCTGTAATTCCAGCACTTTGGGAGACCGAGGCAGGAGGGTCACTTGAGGTCAGGAGTTCAAGACCAGCCTGGCCAACATGGTGAAACCCCATTTCTACTAAAAATACAAAAATTAGCCTGGCATGGTGGTGGGTGCCTGTAATCCCAGCTACTCAGGAGGCTGAGGCAGGAGAATCACTTGAACCAGGGAGGTGGAGGTTGCCATGAGCTGAGATCGCACCAGTGCACTCCAGCCTCGGCAACAGAGTGAGACTGTCTCAAAAAAAAAAAAAAAAAAAGAATAAATTAAAAGGAAAAATAAAGAGACACATTCCAAAGGAAACATGTGAACATACAGAGACGACCCAGGGATGGGATGTGACACATTTGTGGGCTGCTTACAGGGTATTAGCTTCAGAGAAGTGGGTGGCAAAGACAGAGCAAGCTTTGAGGGTGTGATTTTATGAAATGCTGCCTTTACCAGTGCTCAGGAAAGCCCAGTGGAGATGCATGCACACTCCCATCAGTGACAGCCTTAGGGAGGGAGGCTGTCTAGTGCGGCGCAGCTGGACCCTCACCACCTCCGAGTCCAACATTCCAGCAAGCAGCAAAGTCCCATCAGCCTCACTCCAGGTAGCACCTCAATCAGGCCCGCAGGCCATATCCCAGCACCAGGGCCCCACCCATCGACCGCTTTAGAAGCAGACCTTGGCTGGCTCGGTGGCTCACGCCTATAATCCCAGCACTTTGGGAGGCAGAGGTAGAAGGACCTCTTGAGCCTAGGGGTTAGAGAATAGCCTGGGCAACATAGCAAGACCCCATCTCTATAAAAAATTTCAAAATTAGCCAGGCGTGATGGTGGTGCCAGTGATCCCAGCTACATGGGAGGCTGAGTGGGGAGGATGGCTGGAGCCCAGGAGGTCAAGGCTACAATGAATGGTGATTGCACCACGGCACTCGGAGGGATACCCTGTCTCAAATAAATAAATAAAAGCAAAAATTGATCTTGCCACACCTTGCCTGGAAAGCCTTTAACAGCTGGCTTCTCCGTGCCTGGCTGTGGTCACCACCCACCTCCAGCCCTCCGCCCAGGGGCAGGGTCCCTGCTTCATGTCCTGCCCTCCCCCCCCCCAGCTCCCTCAGCCCGGGTCAGCTCCCTTCTCCAAGCTCAGCTGCCATTCACATCCCCCTTCTCAGGAAGCCCCCAAGTCTCCCCCTTGACCTCACTTCTCTGCATTCCAAACTCCAGGGCACAGTCCCCACCAAGCCCTCACCCCAGGCAGACACTCCATCCATTCATTGAACGCACAGGGGAGTCGCCAAGCAGTGCCCCAGGTTCTGAGGACTAAGCCCTGGATGAAACCCCCTGCAGGGAGGGAAGGAGGGAGGGAAGGAGGGAGGGAGGGGTGTTGATCTCTCAGGGGTTGTGCTGGGAAAGGCTGAGGTGAGAGGGGGGTGTCCTCCGCACCGGGAAGCCTAGGGGGCTGCCGGGAGGAGGCGGGCGGGGGCCAGGCCAGGTGCTCACCACGGCAGGAGGCCCGGGTCGGCGGGAGAGTGGAGTGGGGGGCAGGTCACCAGGGTGGAATCGAGTTTCGATCCAGCTGGATCCCGCTCCCTGCTGGGAAGGGCGGTCTCCTTCGGCCCCACCTCGAAGCGGGAAAACAGGTCCCCGCGGCCGCCCGACCCGCCCGGGAAGGTCCCTCCCGCTCCCCTCCCTCCACCTCGAGCCCGGACTTTGCCCCACGCACCTGCGCGGCCCCTCGGGACGCCCCCGCCCCGCAGCAGCCGGGACCACTTGATGGCCCTGCGGGTGAGCGTCACCAGGTAGCTGGAGAGGAACTCCTCGTAGGCGGCGGCGTCGAAGTCCTCGGGCCTCTCGAATCCATACGGGTCGATCCTGCAACACCGAGAGAAGGGAGCCGGCGTCCCCGAAGTTTCCTCCAGGGGGTGGGGGACCCACGTGGGGACCGCAGCCGCCGGGGACGCCCGGACCCCGCGCCACACCTGGGGACCCGCGAGCGCTCGGCGGGCTCCATGCGGGAGGGAGGCGCGCACCGAGCGGGGCAGGCGGGTCCCGAGTTCGCCTCCCGGCTCCCGAGCGCTTGAGTCCTTCCGGCGGGGCCGCGGGCACGGGGGGCGGGGCGGAGGCGGGGCGGGGGGAGGAGGACCCGGGGGGGAGGGACGGGGGAGGAGGGACCCGGGGAGGGGGCGGGGGAGGAGGACCCCGGGCGGGGGAGGGACGGGGAGGAGGACCCGGGGGAGGGGGGCGGGGGAGGAGGACCCCGGCCGGGGGGGGGAGGTGGACCCCGGGCGGGGGGAGGGGCGGGGAGTAGCTGTTGGGGCGGGGAGGGAGCAGGGGCAGGAGGGGATGGGGTGGGGGAGGACCGGAGGGCGGTGCTGGGGGCGGGGAGCGGGGAGGACCCGGGCAGGGGGCGGGGCAGGGGAGGGGCTGGGGTGGGGAGGACCTGTGGAGGGGGAGGATCGGGGAGGGAGGAGGAGCAGATGGGGATCGGGGAGGACGAGGGGGGCGGCGCTGGGGCGGGGCGGGCCTGCTCCTGGGGCCTCGGAGGCCGCGGCGTCCCGGGCGGGGCGGGCGGAATCGGGGGCCCCCCCCGCAGACCCCCCGCGGCCTGGACCCGGGTTGCCGGAGACCCGCCGGTGCGGATTCTGCTGTTTCTTCAAACCTCAGTGCTTGGCAGACACGACTCTGGCATCTGACTCCTATTTTTATATGTTCTCCGCTACATTTCAAGGCCGAGACCCACACACACTTGAGAAGCCCGTGGTCCCCGCTCCCGCTCCGGGACGCCCCCCGCTCCCCCCCCCCCACAAACCAGGGCCCAGGGCCTGGAGCCGCACGGGGGCCGGGGTCCCCCCCCACCGGCGAGCCAGGCCCGGGAGACAGGGGGCGCCCACCGGCCTGGGCTTCCCTTGAGAATCTGGGCGGCTCCGGTTCTGACCGGCTTCTTCTCGGTCCGCATCCCATGACAGCGTCCTGGGATTCCAGCTGCTTCGCCTGCCCGGGAGGGCCTCGGAAATTTGCCAAAACTGCGGGTTTTGAATTTTGCTCTGACAACGTGGCTAGGGGAGGCTTCAGAGGTGGCGTTTTGGGGCGTCCTCGCCCTCCGTCCCCCGAGGGTCTGGAGCGGGGTGTGGGGGGGCGACAGGGGGTCTCCCCGCAGGCCGCCGGTGACTCAGGCCCAGGAGGAGGCGCCGTTCCGGACTCAGGCCCACTCTCCTGCGCGCTGGCCTCGTCGGGTGAGGCAGGATTACCGGCTCAGCGTTCCCCTGCGCGTCCGCCAGGGCCTTTGGGAACTAACTTGGGACCTTCCCATCGGTGTTTCTGGAACGTTGCATCGAGTGCCGCCCGGGAGCCTGGAAAGCCGCGTGTGGAACTGACCGGTCCCTAAGTGGGGACTCCCCGCCTCTGCCTTTCACCTTCTCCAACCCCCGCTGCGAGACTGTGGGGTTCAGTGCTGGCGGAGCAGAGCCCCGGCACGCTTCCTCCCGTTCCCAGTCGGCTGGTTTCAGCCCAGCTCCGCAGCACTGGCCTTTGGTAACACCCAGCGTCCCTCTGAGAGCACAGCCCCTGCTCTGCGCTCTGACCTTCGGATGCTTAGACTTCAACCAGGAGACAGGGCCATAGCCTCCTGCCCCTCAGCATGCGGGTCCCTCACAACCCAACTGACGGGGTGGCCTTCAGTCCCCAGGGCCTTCCAACCCCCGTCTGGGCTCCTCTCTGTCTACTCAATGACTCCCTGAACCCCTCTCCAGTTCTGACTGAACCCCATTTCCTACATTGTGTCTCGTCCTTTCTGGAGCAAGGACACAGTCCTCCCCACTTTCTGGAACATACCCCACAGTCCTGCTCCCCATGTCCCAGCACCTGGGGTCCTGCACCCAAACAGCCCCACACCCACCCAGCTTCTGTTGCAACCCCTAGGCCTGGGAGCCTCACGGCCCCCCCTTTTCCTAATTCCTGCCCTCTGCCCAGGGAGATGGGGTTCCAACCTCCCTCCCCACCGCTGCTGTGGAACGCAGCGTGGAAGGAGGCAAGACCAGGGGCTGTGGGCTCCGGAGCCTGAGTGCGATGGTGGGACCGCCACCAAGTGTATTTTTGGGCCAGATGTAGGGAGAGTGTGGGAGCAAGTCAGAGAAGAGTGGCGCCCTCCAGGAAGAGTGCAGAGGAGAGATAGAGAGAGGCGAGCGCCGCAGGCTGTGTGGAGGGTGGGCAGACGGAGGCGCCTGGAAAGGCCTTCTGCGCCAGCCCAGGCGTGTACACGCCCCCATCTAAACAGCTCCCACCTGGGGCCGTGTCCGCAGGTGCCGCCATTCACCGAGCACCCTCACAAAGTCCCTTTCTGCGAAGCCACCAGCAGGGTCAGCCATGATGTGAAAGCCAGGGGGCACACCCCCCTGAGCCTGAGTGCGATGGCAACCACAGCTGCCCCAGGACGGCGCTTCCCTGGGGAGGTTTTGTGGCGCTGGAGCTCCGGGTCAGCTCACCCCACAGTCCAGGGACTCAGATTCATCGCCCCCGGGGACCCAGCTCCCCCTGCAGGGGGGCCCCTTCAGTCTGAGGGGCCTCAGGGGTCAGCACCCACGATGCTCCTCCTTCCTTCAGGAATTCAGCTGTCTTATTGCTGTTTTTTGTTTTTTTTGAGACACAGTTTCGCTCTTGTCACCCAGGCTGGAGTGCAGTGGCGCAATCTCGGCTCACCACAGCCTCCGCCTCCCAGGTTCAAGCGATTCTCCTGCCCCGGCCTCCTGAGTAGCTGGGATTACAGGTGTGCACCACCATGCCCGGCTACTTTTGTATTTTTAGCAGAGATGGAGTTTCTCCATGTTGGTCAGGCTGGTCTCAAACTCTCGACCTCAGGTGATCCGCCCGCCTCAGCCTCCCAAATTTCTGGGATTACAGGCGTGAGCCACGGTGCCCGGCCCTTGCTCTTCTGTAGAAGCTGCTGCCCTCTGGAAGTTGGAAGGGCTTCAGGAATCTCTTCAGTTCCGGGGTGCCCATCAAGATGGAATGAACGTCTAGCATCGCCAAGGCCAGGAGGACCTGAGAAAATGGGGTGTTAGTACCGAAGGACAAAGATGGTGGCGGCAGAACCCACCCAGCATCGGTCAGCAACGACCTGGGCATCTTCATGGAGCCGTGGCGAGGGCCAAACCCCACAGGGCCCCAGGCTGTCCTGGAGCCCAGAGCCAGTCAAGCGACTCGCACACACTGCCCTGTTAACAGGAGACCGGACACTGGGAGTGGGGAGGGTCACCCAAATCTCACTGCAGGAAATTCCAGTGCAGCGACCCTAGCCCTGAGGGGAGGGCAGGTCTCGCAGGGGGATGTCGGGTCCTGGGGCCGCAGGGCTGGCTGGGGCCTGGGGCTCTGCATTTCCAGCCGGCTGGCAGGAGACCCTGCTCTGGCCATACTGCACTGTGCAGCCAGGCTATGGAACACCTGACCTGATTTTCAGCAGAGGGCTGGGAGACAGAAATGGGGGCGGGCAACATTATAGGTGGAAAGGGTGTGTGAATATTTCAGGGACAGTCGAGCCCTAATCTGAGGTGTGTGTATACATACATACATAATAGTATATAACAGTCATTATTGTTTTTAATGAAAGTTGACAGTGATGAGCTTTACCTGAGTCTTGTGATCCTGGAAGGTTAAGAAGTCCCCCGCTTTGTGTTCTGGAAACAGCTCAGAACCCCAGACGCAGGTGAGGAAGATGAGATTCACGATGTCCTCGTTTACCTGTGACAAGGTTGGACGCACCCTCCAGAGTCCTGACTTCTGCCTCGTACACAAGTAGCTGAACTGTGGTTCTCGTTGGGACCAACGCCTGGTCCAGTTCAGGTTACGTCTCGTCCAGGCCTCTGACCGTGGGCCCAGCCTCAGCCTGGACAGGCCCCCGGGGAGCAGGGGATCCGACGCAGCTCTCTCGAGCCTGCTGCTGATTAGCGGGCTCCCCCGCACCTTGCTGCTCCACTCCAGACAAGAAAACCGCTTTCTGCCCGACTCGAGACATCACAGGTCTGGCACACTTGCCATCATCCTTTCAGAAACAGTACTGAGTCGAGATTTAAAAACACTCTCAATTTATTTATGGCAACCACTCTTCTGCTTTCTGCTTTTATGCACTGACAGATTTGCTTTTTTTTTTTTGCCGGTGAGGGGTGGTTTGTGACAGGGTCTCGTTCTGTCACCCAGGCTGGAGTGCAGCGGTATGATCTTGGCTCACTGCAGCCTGGAACTCTCGGGCTCCAGTGATCCTTCTACCTCCGCCTCCCAAGTAGCTAGGACCACAGGCAGGTGCCACCACACCTGGCTAACTTTTTTACTTTTTGTAGAGACGGGTTTCTTGCTATGTGGACTAAGCTGGTCTCAAATTTCTGGGCTCAAGCAATTGTCCTGCCTCGGCCTCCCAGAGCGCTGGGATTATAGGCATGAGCCACTGTGCCTGGCCCTGATTTGTTTTTTATTTGAGAAAAGAGAAGAGTACTTACAGGGAAAACGATATGAAGTCTGGAGTTGGCTTTAAAAATACTCCAGCATGCCAGGCATGGTGGCTCATGCCAGGAATCCCAGCACTTTGGGAGGCCGAGGCAGGCGGATCACAAGCTCAGGAGTTTGAGACCAGCCTGGCCAACATGGTGAAAGCCCGTCTCTACTAAAACATATAAAAAATTAAGTGCTCGCTTCGGCAGCACATATACTAAAATTGGAACGATACAGAGAAGATTAGCATGGCCCCTGCGCAAGGATGACACGCAAATTCGTGAAGCGTTCCATATTTTTTTTATTAAAAAAAAAAAATTAGCTGGGTGTGGTGGCACATGCCTGTAATCCTAGCTTTGGGAGACTGAGGCATGAGAATCGCTTGAACCCAGGAGGTGGAGGTTGCAGTGAGCCGAGATTGTGCCACTGCACTCCAATCTGATGACAAAGGGAGACTCTGTGTCAAAAAAAAAAAAAAAAAAAAAATATATATATATATATATATATATACACACACACAGCCAGGCATGGTGGCTCATGCCTGTAGTCCCAGCACTTTGGGAGGCTGAGGCAGGCGGATCACAAGCTCAGGAGTTTGAGACCAGCCTGGCCAACATGATGAAACCCCATCTCTACTAAAAATACAAAAATTAGCAGGGCATGGTGGTGCATGCCTGTCGTCCTGGCTACTTGGGAGGCTGAGGCAGGAGAATGGCTTAGGAGGTGGAGGTTTCGGTGAGCCAAGATCACACCACTGCACTCCAGCCTGGGCAAGAGTGAGGCCCTGTCTCAAAAACAAAATACAACAACAAAAATACTCCAGCAAAGAAAAAAACAAGGAGAGGGTAGATTAAAAACAAAACAAAAAAAAGCAACATGATGAAAATCTTTGAAGATGACTGAGGAGACTTCTGTGTCTGTTTGAAAATTTCCATGATAATTTGCCTTAAATGGCGAGGAGCAATGCCTCCTCTTTCCAAGGCTGGCCCTGCTGCCTTGACCATGGCAGCGCCCACAGGCCCAGGCCACAGCGAGTCCAGCTTCTGGGGCCCGATGCCACCCTCCTCGGGAGCTGGGACTTTGCCAGCATACATCACCTGTCCTCCCCCCACCCACGGACCTCCTGCCTGAAAGCAAGCAGGGGTGCATACGGGGAGGAGCACAGAGATGATGGGGTGGGGGAGGTGACGAGGCGTCCAGCCACTCCGCAGAGTTCCTCATCTGCAGGTCGAGTGGCGCAGGCCGGGTCTGGGCCATCCCTCTGCGCCTCCTGCCTTCTCTTTGCACCATGCTCGAGGTCTGAGCCAGAGCACAAGGACCTGATCTTCTGGGACAGGGTGATGAGCGGCTGTCCAGGAGAAGCAGGCTGTGGCCAGGCTGCACGGGGGAAGGCCAGACACCGAGCGGGCCTGGGACCGTCGGCCTCGAGCTCAGCCGCACCGTCACTCGGGGCCCGCAGGCTCATCTGTCCATGGGAGTGAGGGAGGGCACGTGACTCCTGGCTGCTCCCACTAAGCCATGCTCAGCAACCCTGGTGGTTTTATGGCCATCAAAGTCATAAAGTTGACCCAGCTCCCATTCATGACCCTCCCAAGCTCAGGAGGTCACCAGTGCGGGGGACCCACCTTAAGGACAGTCACCTCAGGGCCACTCTTCTGGGGGTTCTGTCCGAGAAGGCCTTTGAAGAAGGAAAGCAGGTTCAGGGGAATGAGCGTGGCAAGGAGCAGGCTGGCAGCTCTGGCTGAGTGGGGCAGTTCCCGGCCGCCTGGGCCTCCCTCAGGAAGCCAGAGGCTGACTTGGAGGCTTTTAAGTCAGGCCCTTCCGGTTGCTTCGCCTCCTTCATTCTTTCAACAGAGTTTTGAACATCGGGTATGGTGCTGGGTGCTGGCACTGCAGGGAGCTCATGATTTGGTTTAGGAGAAAATGTTAAGAGTGCTACCCATGCACAGGTGCGATTTTCCTGGTAGCCAACAGGAACATTTTTATGAGATGTTGCAATACGATATTGCATTGCAGAACAACCGCAGTAAAGTTTTGCAAGAATGAGGCCGCTAGTGGTTTGCGCCTGTGATCCCAGCACTTTGGGAGGCTGAGGCGGGTCGATCACTTGAAGTCAGGAGTTCGATTCTAGCCTGGCCAAGGTGGTGAAACCCCGTCTCTACTAAAAATACAAACATTAGCTGATCCTGGTGGCGCATGCCTGTGGTCCCAGCTACTCAGGAGGCTGAGGCAGGAGAATTGCTTGAACCAGGGAGGCAGAGGTTGCAGTGAGCTGAGGTCATGCCACTGCACTCCAGCCTGGGTGACAGAGCGAGACTCTGTCTCCAAAAGAAAAGTTTTTGAGAGTGAGAGACAGTAGATCACTGTCTCTGGGCCTCCAGGAAGCCTTCCCCAGGAAGCGATGTTTGTTTAGAGAGGGTGGTCCCCACCTGAGCCTGCTCTGGCCCAGTGTGGGGCCACAGCAGGAAGCTTGGCGGGGGCTGCCAGCTGCTCCCCACCCGCATCTCCCCTTCCCCAGTGGAGCCCACAGGTCCAGCGCTGCCCGCACCCCAGGGCTGCTGTGACAAGGGGCCACCGGCAGGGCCAGGCTGGACGGTGGGAATTCATTCTCTCGACTAAAAATACAAAACTAGCCGGGCATGGTGGCACTTGCCTGTAACCTCAGCTACTCAGGAGGCCGAGGCAGGAGAATTGCTTGAACCCAGGAGACCGGGAGGTGAAGGTTGCGGTGAGCTGAGATTGCGCCACTGCACTCCAGCCTGGGCAAGAAGAGTGAAACTTTGTCTCAAAAAAAAAAGCAGCAGCTACTTTTTGCTTTAGCTGCATTCTTGGCTGGCCTCCACTCAGCGTGGGCAGCAAATGCTTGTCGCAGAGGAAGCCTGGTGGGATTTGCTGTGGGACCCAGCAGGCAGGATGCAGGTGCCCACCGGGGTGCTTCCTTAGCTCTCGTGTGAGGATGGGGAAGCCCTGGGGCCGCATCCTCCGACGTTCATGTGCCATGTAAGAGAATGGGGGGGTGGGTGCTGGAAGTCCCTGGAGGGGACTGCACCGGGGTCCCAGGACAGCAGCTCCCCACAGGTGCCTCGTACTCCCTTACCGGCTGTTTTCTCCTAGGACTGACTGATTTAATCACACCGGCGGCAGATTGATCCCCGGAGAGACGAGGCTGGGGACTCCTGCCTGATGCCTGACCTGAGGATCTGACCCCTGTACACTCCGTGGGCATCTCCAGCTTGAGGCACACCCACCTGCAGGTACCCCGGAGCCCCCGCCAGCCTCCCAGAAGGTCCGCAGAGGGGTCTGCCAGCCCTGCAGCCCTTGGGCCTGAGCACAGAGCATCCTGGGCTGCCTGTCTCCCTGCATGCCTCTCTGGACTGAACGTGGACTCCGGTAACAGCTCTGTCTTCGAGTCCCCAGTTCCCGGGACAGCTCCCGTTGCTCAGCGTTGTGGGTGGAACAACAGTGCTCCTCATTGTGCTTTTCCCAGGTTCTGGGTGGCCTGGGCACCTCCAGGCGGCCCTCAGGGTCTCTCCATCATGGTCACACCCCTGGGGCCAGGGGGCACCCTGAGCGCTGCTCATGATGCACCTGGGGTCACTGCTGGCTGTCAGCTGTCACTCAGCTGTGCCATCGCTGGGTGGCCCACCCACGCTTGTCTGCAGTGCCTGCACACTGCCTGGAGGCTGGGCTTGGAGAGCTGGTGTCCTGGATGGACAAGAGGAAACTGTGTCGCCACGTTGCTTCTGCCAAGTCACAGCCGCCCAGAGTCAGGGGCAAAACACAGACCCCTCTCCTCCATAGAGGAGCCGGTCACAACCTAGGAGGAGTGGTGCTGCTCCTCAGGAGCACTTCGGAACTTAGGGCCTGTGACTCCTAAACACGGCAGGCGCCCACCCAGGGCCTGCTGGATTCATGGGCAAATGTGAGAAAGACGAGCTGGGGTCTGTGTGATGTCACCCTCCAAGACATGCCAGAAAGTTCTGATGCGTCAGATGGATGGGGACTAATGGGGACTCATGGAGACTGATAGAGACTGATGGGGTTTGATGGGAGCTGATGAGGACTGGGGGGGTCTGAGGGTGTCTGATGGAGGGCCCCTGCCACCCTTGGGAGCTGATGGGGTCTGATGGGTCTGATGGGGTCTGATGGGTCTGATGGGGTCTGATGGGATCTGATGGGGATGATGGGGTCTGATGGGGGGGGCCCCTGCCACGCTTAGGAGCTGATGGAGTCTGATGGGGGCTTGTGGGGACTGATGGATCTGTTGGGGATGGCTAAAGACTCATGGGGTCTGATGGGGACTGACGGGGTCTGGTGGAAGCTGACGGGGATGATGGAATCTGATGGGGATGCTGGGGTCTGATGGGGTCTGATGGGGATGATGGGATCTATTGGGATGTTGGGTCCTGATGGGGATGTTGGGGTCTGATAGAGACTAATGGGGTGTGATGGGGATGATGGGGTCTGATGGGGATGATGGGGCCTGATGGGTCTGATGGGGTCTGATGGGGATGATGGGTCTGATGGGGATGATGGGTCTGATGGGGATGATGGGGTCTGATGGGGATGATGGGTCTGATGGGGATGATGGGGTCTGATGGGTCTGATGGGGTCTGATGGGCATGATGGGGTCTGATGGGGATGATGGGGTCTGATGGGAGCTTATAGGGACTGATGGGGTCTGATGAGGACTGATGGGGTCTGATGGAGTCTGGTGGTGACTCATGGGGACTCATGGGGTCTGCTGGGAACTGATGGGGACTGATGGGGATGTTGGGGTCTGATAGAGACTAATGGGGTGTGATGGGGATGATGGGGATGATGGGGTCTGATGGGGCTGGGCCAAGGACTGTGGCCTACATATTCATGCCGAAGAGCCTGATGTGGTCTGATTTATGTTTTTAAAAAGTATTTCCCCTGTTGTTCTGTAGCTTGCTGTCTGACAAGAGCAGAGGCAGGGGTCATTGAGGAGGGTTAGAGAAGACAGTGGCCTGGAGAGGAGCAGCTGGGGAGGAGGGGTCGCCTCTGGATTCCGTGCTGAGGTGGGTGCAGCAGGAGCTGCTTCCAGGTGGATTGTCCAGGTTTGATAATTGCCTTCATTCTTCGCTACCTGATCTACCCCAGGAAAGAAGGAAGTGTACATCTGGAAGCCTTAGTTCAGACTATTTTTACTGTTGAAAAATAATAGCTTTCTCTAGGTTAGAATTTAGGAGCAGTAATACAGAGATTCGTGAGATGAAAGTCATACATCCAGAGAAACCACTTACATTTGGCATAGGGTTACTAGGTTTAGCAAATAAAAATGCAAGTACGGGACACTCAGATCGAGACATACTTATGCTAATACAGAGGAAGAAAACAAAGCGGAACAAAGCACTGCCTCTACTCTACCGCTTGAGGCACCTTGGACCTGGAAATCAGCTGACCAGGCGGATTAACAGCAGAAAAAGACAGTTTTGAGGTCCTATCTATAAAAAAAAATTAAAAAGTAAAAAATAAAACTAAAAACAAATGCTAGTCTAAGCAGAGATCCTAACTATAAAAAAATAAATAAATAAAAAGGCAGGATTTTTGTTTGTTTTTTGTTTTTTGAGATGGAGTCTCGCTCTGTCACCCAGGCTGGAGTGTAGTGGTGCGATCTCGGCTCACGGCAACCTCCGCCTCCTGGGTTCAAGCAGTTCTCCTGCCTCAGCCTCCCGAGTAGCTGGGATTACAGGCATGTGCCACCAGGCTCAGCTAACTTTTTGTATTTTTAGTAGAAAACGGGTTTCACCATATTGGCCAGGCTGGTCTCGAACTCCTGACCTTGTGATCCGCCAGCCTCAGCCTCCCAAAGTGTTAAGACAGGCGTGAGCCACCGCACCCGGCCAAAAGACAGTTTTCATTATATACACGGTGGCTGGCCAAAATATCTATCAGGATCTCCTGAGGGCGGTGTTAGGGTTCAGGCTAGACAACGGACAAGGGGCTTTGGGCTTTTGGAGTGCAGTAAGCGGCGGAAGGTCACCAGGAAGTGTGTGGTGAACTAGGTTTTCAGGAAGTGTGCCATGTAGGCCAGGCACAGTGGCTCACACCTGTAATCTGTGAAAGTATTGTAGCAAAACTCCAGCCAGAGAAGACAAAGAGACCAATGCAGACCGAGGAGAACCTTCATTCGGGCGCCCGGGCCAGCAGCAGGCTCACGCTTAAAATGGCCACCAAGCCCAACAAAGAAGGCAGTTTAGCTGATACGTGGTTTGAGGCTGCAAAACAAGGCTGGAAGCAGGTTTTAGACAAACACAGTCAATCAAGTTTTACAATCCTGGGCCTCGTGGCCATTTAACTCTATGACCTTGCAGCTGAGGTAAGGGGTGGAAAGGTTGGGGAGCACACCCAGGGAGATGAGAGGAACAGGAAATGCAGAAGTGTGCTGGGGCGCAGACGGCTCTTATCTATGTAGAGAGGGTGGTGCCAGGTCTGCTTTGCCTTTACTTTTTTCTAAATGCAGCTTACAAGCTAGCCTGGAATGCAAGATAAGCTTGCAGCTTCACTAGGGAGAGGTTACTTAAATTCCTTAGCCTTTGTACAACTCTTAAATGGCCTTTACTTAAAGTTTACTACCTATGTTATGCTTATTATTTAAACTATATTTTGTTCTATTTTATTTCATTTTATTTTCCTTCCACAAAAGAAAATTCAATCTTAAGCTGAGCACCGTGGCTCACGCCTATAATCCCAGCACTTTGGGAGGCTGAGGCAGGCGGATCACAAGTTTAGGAGATCAAGAGCAGCCTGGACCAACATGGTGAAACCACGTCTCTACCAAAAATACAAAAATGAGCCGGGTGTGGTGGCGGGTGCCTGTAATCTCAGCTACTAGGGAGGCTGAGGCAGAAGAATCTCTTGAACCTGGGAGGCAGAGGTTGCAGTGAGCAAAGACGGGGCCACTGCACTCCAGCCTGGGTGACCGAGCAAGACTCCATCTCAAAAAAAAAATAATATCAATAAAATAAATCTTGAGACCCCAAACTCAGTAAGCCAAAGGAAGAAGTCAGGCTGGAAGTGGGTCATGCAAACCGCCTCCCCCTCTTGGTTTCTAAATAAGATGGCCACAAGATGTAAAGCTCCATGCCTCCCCAATATTTTGCCCACAAGGACATTCCCAGTGAGCTCCAAGATCTTTACCTAAGGTGTTTTGTTCAGGTTTCTCCATGGCAATGGAAATCGGTAGCCTGTGCAGTCACCCCGGCCCATCAGACACGAGTGCATACCTGATTGTTGCTCCCCGGCCCCATTTTGTCCCTGTCATCATAAGGGCAGATTCCCTGTATTTTTTCCTCTGCCCCATTTGTCTATGTGATCTTATGTAAAAATACGGATTCACTGAGCCAGACAAAGGCATGAATATTTTTCCCAACCCTCCTCTTGCATGAAAATTGTGCACTTTTCAATATCCTGTCCTTCCTTCTTTAAATTTGGAGCCCTCAAAATCATCTTCAGAGAAAGTCTGAGACCTGTCTCCTGGGCGCACACGCTTGACTTTGGCAAACAAACCTCCTAAGGTGACTGACACATGTCTCGTCATTTTTCTTTGGGAGGCCGAAGTGGGTGAATCGGTGGCAAGCTCGAGACCAGCCTGGAGAAACCCCGTCTCTACCAAAAATACAGAAATTAGCTGGGCATGGTGGCGGGTGCCTGTAATCCCACCTACTCAGGAGGTTGAGGCAGGAGAATCGCTTGAACCCAGGAGGTAGAGGTTGCAGTGAGCTGAGATCATGCCACTGCACTCCAGCCTGGGTGACAGAGTGAGACTCTGTCTGAAATAAAAATAAAAATAAGATGAAGAAGCAATAAGGTGCGGGGTCCTCCAAGGTGAGTGGAAAGTGTTTTGAATACATAAAGGTAAATATTAACAATCTAGGTGAGGAATCTAATCTTTAGAATATTAACTTAAAAATAAATACATTCTTGAAGCCAGAGTTAGATCATGTGAAATTTGTGTTCAAACACAAAAGCACAACTTCTAAGGTACTTTTGCATTCAATCCGTTAATCAACAAAATGGATTGGAGACTACTGTGATTACTGTTAGGATAAACACAAATTTAAAAAGTAAACATGAATTCTAAATTTCCCTAGTGCCAAAGGGAAAGCGAACGCACTCTTCTCTTCAGTGTTTCCTCTCAAAAACACAATATTGTCGATGCTTTTTTTTTTTTTTGAGATGGAGTCTCACTCTGTCGCCCAGGCTGGAGTGCAGTAGTGTGCTCTCAGCTCACTGCAGTCTCCGCCTCCAGGGTTCATCGATTCTCCTGTCTCAGCCTGCCGAGTAGCTGGTACTACAGGTGCGCACCCCCGTCCCCGCTAAGTTTTGTATTTTTAGTAGAGACAGGGTTTCACCATGTTGGCGAGGCTGGTCTCGAACTCCTGACCTCATGGTCTGCCCGCCTCAGCCTCCCAAAGTGCTGGGATGACAGGTGTGAGCCACTGTGCCCGGCGCTGTCAATGCTCTTCTCTCTGAAATGTATGTATGACTTTTTAGAAAGCAGAGAGCCTCCCACCAGGCCTGTGTTCTAGGACACTGTCCTGGGCAGGGAGAACATCAGGGAGGCAGCCTCCCGTGGCCCGGGAGCTTGTCTCAAGATCACCTTCCTCCTTGTCAGAAGGTGGACGTTTCATTTCTCCTTTGGATGATGGATGAGTTCCTCCTGCCCACCTGAGAGCAAGGGGTTCTCTAGTGGGTTGCCTGGGATATGCAGTCTGGTTTAATGCTTATTCAGTAATGAAACCATTGACTTTTTCTTCTGCCCTTGTGAAGAGATTTTCTGGGTGGGCAGGAGATTTCATTTTGAATTATTTTTCCAGTGGGAGGAATGAGATTTTGGAGGTAGCAGTGACCCACTTGAGTGAATGAGGTGACAAGCAGGACCTGTACGGGCCCCGCTGTGTGCCGTGGGCATGAGTCCTGCCTGCCCTCCAGGGCCTCACTTGCTTTTCTTTTGGGTGGACAGAGGAGGAGACCCTTAGTTGTGACACACAAAGACAATGCCAGGAACCAGCTCCAGGTCCCGCGGCTGCATCGCGGAAGCCACCCCAGGATAAGGATCCCAGATGCAGCCAAATGGATGGGCTGTCTCATGATCCCACAGCAGGAAAACCTCCAGGGCTCAGGGAAAGACAGTGTTACCGGCGAAGAGTCAAATGGATGGGCCGTCTCATGATCCCACAGCAGGAAAACCTCCAGGGCTCAGGGAAAGACAGTGTTACCGGCGGAGAGTCCAGGCAGGGTACTCTTGTCTTCTTGGGAGAAAAAATTCAGCCAAGAGATGGAAAGTAGATTTAAGGCAGAAACAAGACTTTATTGAGGCCCAGCATGGTGGCTCATGCCTGTAATCCCAGCACTTTAGGAGTCCGAAGGGGGCAGATCATTTGAAGTCAGGAGTTTGATACCAGCCTGGACAACATGGACAACATTTTTTGTATTTTCAGTCTATACTGAAAATACAAAAATAAGCCAGGCTTGGTGGTGGGTGCCTGTAATCCCAGCCGGTAGGAAGGCTGAGGCACAACAATCACTTGAACCTGGGAGGCAGAGTTTGCAGTGAGCTGAGATCATGTAACTGCACTCCAGCCTGGGCGACAGAGTGAGACTCTGTGTCAAAAAAAAAAAAACTTTATTGAAGCAAAGACAAGTACACTTGGCAGTAACCAAGTGGGCGACTCAGAAATTGAGGCCCTGCCGACCTTTGACTCGGGGCTCTTACGGTTTACAATTCCCTGTCTGTTACCGGTCCCTTCCCCTCCTCCTTCCCCTTGGAGGGGCTCCTGGCTAAAGACTTGCCGGTATGTGGGAAAGGCCTCGTCTGCTGTTGGGGGCTGAAGTTGTACCCCTGCTCTCTAGGGCGATTTCCCCTCCCCCGGGCTGGCGCCTATAGGGGAAGGTCATATATGGGTCAAATGCCACCATTTTTAGTTCTTATCAGGAAGTCTTGCCCATAAGCCAAACATGTCCCAGTGCGTGGGGAAAATTACCCCCTCCCTGTTGGCATCTGCCTGACACTCTCTGGGACCCTATCCTGCGCGGCTCACATCTGCAAATCTACCTAGTCTAACACGAGGATGGTGAGCTGGAAACGCGTCAGGCTTCTCCACTTCTTCCCGCACACACACCCCCTTCCTGTGCTCTGCCCTTTTCACACCAGCTCTCTTTGCTGAATGCGGCCATGACACACAGCCTGACCTTCCGTGGGAGGACTAACTCAGAGTCTCTGAATTCCAGCTACAAATCCCGGGGGAGAGAGGATGTGGCTGGCCCAGCCTTGGCCCCATGATCACCGTGCTCCAGTCCATGGTGGGCAGAGGGCAGGGCCGCACAGTCACCCTGTGGTGGGGGTGGGCAGAGAGAGGAGGGCGTACATCCTGCATGTGGGCAAATCCCCACAGCTACACCACAGGGTGCGTACAGAGACAATGGAATCGAGGCTTAAAGAGGAGACGTGACTTCTCACACATCAAGGGGGAGTGCCCAAGGCCAAGGTGAGTGTGCCAGGCCAAGAGTACCTGCTCAGGGCCAAACCGAGTGAGTGCCCACGGTTACAGGGAGTAAATGCCCTGGGCGAAGGTGAGGGCCCACGGTTACAGTGAGTAAATGCCCTGGGCCAAGGTGAGTGCCCACGGTTAAGGGAGCAAATGCCCTGGGCCAAGGTGAGTGCCCACGGTTACAGGGAGCAAATGCCCTGGGCCAAGGTGAGTGCCCACGGTTAGAGGGAGTAAATGCCCTGGACCAAGGTGAGTGCCCACGGTTACAGGGAGTAAATGCCCTGGGCCAAGGTGAGTGCCCAAGGCCAAAGTGTCAAGGCCAAGGTGGGTTCCCAGGGCCGAGACGAGTCCAGAGGAGGCTTCAGTTTTCACCCGGGCGCATTCTCTATGGTTCCAGGGTCCCTGAGAGGAGAACACTGTGATCATGTTAAACCCAAAAGCACTCCCGTGAGTTTGTAATTCTAATGGTTCTTCCTTCCACACATCACCCAATTCATCTTGATGCTGTAATATCTTTAAAATATAAAAAGTCTAGTTTGTTTACTAAATGACTACCACTATATAATAAAATGGTCCGTGTAATTTCCTCTTTTTTTTTTTTTCACATTGGACATTTGTACAATAATTTCCTCTTAAGAACATTAATTAGCGTCAGGTGCAGTCGCTCACACCCGTAATCCCCGCACTTTGAGAGGTGGAGGTGAGAGGATCACTTGAGGTACAGAATTGAAGGTGAGCCTGGGCCACACAGTAAGACCCCATCTCTACAAAAAATTTAAAAATAAAAAATAAGCTGGGCATGTTGGCTCATGCCTTTAGACCAGCCATATGGGAGGCTAGGTGGGAGGATCGCTTGAGCCCAGGAGGTCGAGATTGCAAAAAGCAGTGATTACACCATTGCACTCCAGCCTGGGCAACAGAAATGGACCCTGTCTCAAAGAATACAAACAAAAATTTAAGAAAACCATGAATTAAGAAATATTTCCAAAAATGGAAAAATGTAGAAAAGATTCAAATTGGCTGGGCGGGGTGGATCATGCCTGTTATACCAGCACTTTGGGAGGCTGAGGCAGGCGGATCACCTGAGGTCAGGAGTTCGAGACCAGCCTGGCCAACATGGTGAAACCCCATCTCTACTAAAAATACAAAATTAGCTGGGCATGGTAATGCATGCCTGTAATCCCAGCTACTCGGGAGGCTGAGGCAGGAGAATTGCTTGAACCTGGGACGCGGAGGTTGCAGTGAGCTGAGATCATGCCACTGCACTCCAGCCTGGGTGACAGAGCGAGACTCCATCTAAAAGAAGAATAAGAAAAGATTCTAACCTTCCTCGCTTTCTGCTGTGCCTGCTTTCCTCTTGAGGATCGGCCGTGTGATTGTGGCACACCGCCCTCTGGATGAACATTGAGTCCCTGGCTGTAAATTCTTAGACACAGGAACTATGTTTACATGACTCTGCACTTCGACTGGCTCACTGCACCTGCAACTCAATGATATTTAAATACATTTTGGGAATGATGGCAAGTAGAAGCAAAATGATATTATCTGTGAGCTATTTAAACACAAACCTCAACCTGTCAAGGTGTAATGAGCCTCGCAAATTTCATGGCAGAAATATCCAGACCATGCCCGGCATGGTGGCTCACGCCTGTAATCCTAGCACTTTGAGAGGCCGAGGTGGGTGGATCACCTGAGGTCAGGAGTTCAAAACCAGCCTGGCCATCATGGTGAAACTCCATCTTTAAAAAAAAAAAAGAAAAGAAATACCCAGACCATCAGGACCCCTGTCTGGTTCCGGGCCCTGCCCTGTGTGGCGTCTCGAGCCCTGGCTAGGAAAGGGAGACTCCCAGAACAGTGGCTTCCAGCCTCATGCCCTCTCCTTGAACAATTCACCTGCTCCACTTCATAAATGACAGCTTGTTCTATTTCATCAGAGCCCGCCCCACACAGAACGATGGCATTGTGCCCAATGTGGGCATGTTTGTGTGTGCCCAAGTCTGTGTTTCGGAAAGCTGATGTCAAGGTCAAACAAATGATCAATGTTCCAACAGGCCAGGCCTGGCTGGTCAATGCCATTTCTGTCATCATCACAGTTTCCATCTTCCATGGGAGCTTTTATGTCAAGAGTTCCTCAGCGTTTCTCACTAAGAAAATGTCCCAACCCTGCCGATTCCGTGGTGGCATGCAGGCCAGTGGACGTCTAGGGGACCCCACATGTGCTTCTAGGACAAGTCGGAGCAGTTTTGGCTCCGTCCTCCAGCAGCCAACTCCGGGCTTCTGAAAGTTTTAGCTGCTTCTTTTATTTTATTTATTTATTTTTAAAGACGGGGTTTCACCATATTGGTCAGGCTGGTCTTGAACTCCTGACCTCAGGTGATCCGCCCGCCTCAGCCTCCCAAAGTGCTAGGATTACAGGTGTGAGCCACCGCGTCCGGCTCAGCTGCTTCTTTTTTTTTTTTTTTTTTGATACGGAGTCTTGCTCTGTCGCCCAGGCTGGAGTGCAGTGGCCTGATTTCGGCTCACTGCAACCTCCGCCTCCCAGGTTCAAGCGATTTTCCTGCCTCAGCCTCCTGAGTAGCTGGGATTACAGGTGTCCGCCACCACGCCCAATTTTTTGTATCTTTAGTAGACATGGGGTTTCACCATGTTGGCCAGGCTGGTCTCGACCTCCTGACCTTGTGATCCGCCCTCCTCAGCCTCCCAAAGTGCTGGGATTACAGGTATCAGCAACCGCAGCTGGCTCAGTTTTAGCTTTCTTTGGCCGTTGCGGGTATTTGCTTTCTCTTCCATTTGACTTTTTGTTAGGAAGTGGAACTTTTTATGACACATTGTCTCAAAGATTGTACAGAAGAATCTGTACAATCAAACAAAGTGAGAAGCTTGATTGTTTGTTCTGGAATGATCTACAAGCATCCTAAGATGTTCTCGGGTCCCTCAGTGGCCGGGAATTGGCAGACACTGAAGTTTGTGGCGCAAATGTGTGTAAAGCTAGTTACGCAACATTCCCAGGTCCTTAGGGCAGCGCCAAAGCAAACCGCTCAAAATGACCCCAAGGAGTCAAATCAATTAAAAAAAATGCAATTATTATTTGTACATTAAAAACAAAATTTAATAAAATAAGTATAAAAAACTGTGATCATATCCATGGGATTTGCTTGCAGGAGCCACTTAGGAAAGAATAATTAAACAAGCGCCCGGAGAGACGGAAGTCCAGGAGTAGAGTGTTTATTTTTAGAGGCTGTTGACATTTACCAACGGCCACCTCCCCTGCAGGCAGGAGCTGCCCCTCACTGCCGTTCCCCTTCACCCAGCCGACGTGTCTCCTCCCTGTCCATCAGAGCCAGGCCTGCGTGCTGTCCCTATCCCCTTTTAACATCTGGCAATAAACATGTAACATAAAATTGACCATCTTAACCGTTTTAAGCCTGCAGTTTAGCGGCAGCGACTGCAGCCATGACCACCGTCCTCTCCAGAACTTTCCATCCTCCCAAGGTGAACCCTGGACCCGCTGATCACGCACTCCCCCACTCCCTCCCCCAGCACCTGGCACCCACCTTCTCCTTTATGTCTCAGTGGATTTCACTCCTCTAAGGACCGTGCTGAGGAAAGAAAAGAACTTTCATCTGAGGAAGGCAAATCCTTTCAAACGCTCAGGCCCAGAGAAACATTAAAATGGGACTGCGTTAGAGACATTTGAACCAGAGCAATGCATCCTGAATAGGAGCTGGGTGAAAGGCTGAGACCTACTGGGCTGCATTCCCAGATGGTTAAGGCATTCCAAGTCACAGGATAGGAGAGGAAAGGAGGTGGGCACAAGACACAGGAAAAGACCTTGCTGATAAAACAGACAGCAGTAAAGAGGCGGGCCAAACGCACCAAAACCAAAATGGCCGTGAGAGTGACCTCCGGTCATCCTCGCTGCTGCACTCCGTGTGCCATGATGGTTTACAAATACATGGCAACATCAGAAAGTTCTCCTATATGGTCTAAAAGCGGAGGCATGAATAATCCACCCCTTGTCTAGCATATCATCAAGAAATAATCCTAAAAATGGGCATCCGGCAGCCCTTGGCTGCTCTGCCTATGGAGTAGCCATTCTTCACTTCGTTACTTTCTTAATAAACTTGGTTTTACTTTATGGACTTCCCTGAATTTTTCCTGCACGAGATCCAAGAACCCTCTCTGGGTGTCTGGATCAGGACCCCTGTCTGGTAACACCTTTCTGGCAACCACAGAAGGGACAATAGTGAGGGAAGCCCGGACCCAAAGGCTAACTTTGGTAAGTAGTAGGGTCCGGTAACATCTTTCTTTCTTTCTTTTTCATTTAAAAATGTTTATTGCTTTTTAAAATTTACAAAGCCAACACATGATTATTGTAAAAAATTTGAAAACGTGGCCAGGTGCGGTGGCTCATACCTATAATCCCAGCACTTTGGGAGGCCGAGGCAGGTGGATCACCTGATATCGGGAGTTCGAGGCCAGCCTGGCCAACATGGTGAAACCCTGTCTCTACTAAAAATATAAAAATTAGCCCAGCATGGTGGCGCGCGCCTGTAGTCCCAGCTACTCAGGAGGCTGAGGCAGAAGAGTTGCTTGAACCCAGGAGGCAGAGGTTGCAGTGAGCTGAGATCGCGCCACTGCACTCCAGCCTGGGGACAGAGTGAGACTCTGTCTCAAAAACAAAATAAAATAAAATATATTTGAAAATGCAGATAAAGAATATATTTTTACCACCTATAGAGTACTATTAACATCTTAGGATATGCTCTTCTTACATGTTCTTTTTAAATTAATTACTTTTTTAAATTAAATTTTTTTATTTCCATAGGTTATTGGGGAACAAACAGGTAGTGTCTGGTTACATGACTAAGGTTTTTTTGCTTTTTGGTTTTTTTTTTAAATGGAGTCTCACGCTGTCGCCCAGGCTGGAGTGCAGTGGCATGATCTCAGCTCACTGTAATCTCCGCCTCCTTGGTTCAAGTGATTCTCCTGCCTCGGTCTCCCGGAGTAGCTGGGATTATAGGCACCCGCCACTATGCCCAGCTAATTTTTTGTATTTTTAGTAAAGACAGGGTTTCACCATGTTGGCCACGCTGGTCTCAAACTCCTGACCTTGTGATTTGCCCACCTCGGCCTTCCAAAGTGCTGGGATTACAGGCATGAGCCACCGCGCCCAGTCATAAGTTCTTCAATGGTGATTTGTGAGATTTTGGTGCACCCATCACTCGAGCAGTATACACTACACCCAATTTGTGGTCTTTTATCCCTCGCCCCCTTCCCACCCTTTCCGCCTGAGTCCCCAAAGTCCATTGTGTCAATTCTTATGCCTTTGCATCCTCACAGCTTAGCTCCCACTTATGAGTGAGAACATACGATGTTTGGTTTTCCATTCCTGAGTTACTGCACTTAGAATAATAGGATCCAATCTCATCCAGGTTGCTGTGAATGCCATTAATTCATTCCTTTTTATGGCTGAGTAGTATTCAATCATATATATATATATGTATATATATATTTCACAGTTTCTTTATCCACTCATTAATTGATGGGCATTTGGGTTGGTTCCACATTTTTGCATTTGCAAACTGTGCTGCTATAAACATGCTTGTGCAAGTATCTTTTTCATATGACTTATTTTCCTCTGGGTAGATACCCAGTAGTGGAACTGCTGGACCAAACAGCAGTTCTACTTCTAGTTCTTTCAGGAATCTCTACACTGTTTTGCACAGTGGTTGTACTAGTTGACATTCCCACCAGCAGTGTAGAAGTGTGCCCTGTTCAACGCATCCATGCCAACTTCTATTTGTTTTTGATTTTTTGATTACGGCTATTCTTGCAGGAATGAGGTGACATCACATTGTGGTTTTGATTTGCATTTCCCTGATCATTAGTGATGTTGGGCATTTTTCCATATGTTTGCTGGCCATTTGTGTATCTTCTTTTGATAATTGCCTATTCATGTCCTTAGCCCACTTTTTGACGGGATTTTTTTTCTTGCTAATTTATTTGAGTTTGCTATAGATTCTGGATATTAGTCAGATGTGTAGATTGTGATGATTTTCTCCCACTTTCTGGGTTGTCTGTTTACTCTGCTGACTGTTCCTTTTGCTGTGCAAAAGCTCTTTAGTTTAATTAGGTCCCAGCTATTTATCTTTGTTTTTATTGCATTTGCTTTTAGGTTCTTGGTCATGAAATCCTTGCCTAAGCCAATGTCTAGAAGGATTTTTCCAATGTTGTCTTCCAGACTTTTTATAGTTTCAGGTCTTAGATTTAAGTCCTTGATCCATCTTGGCTGATTTTTGTATGAGGTGAGAGATGAGGACCCAATTTCATTCTCCTACATGTGGCTTGCCAATCATCCCAGCACCGTTTGTTCCTTTCCCCACTTTGTGTTTTTGTTTGCTTTGCTGAAGATAGGTTGGCTGTAACTATTTGGGTTTATTTCTGGGTTCTCTATTCTGTTCCATTGGTCTATGTGCCTATTTTTATGCTGGTACCATGCTGTTTTGGTAACTATGGACTTGAAATCAGGTAATGTGATGCCTCCAGATTTGTTCCTTTTTCTTAGCCTTGCTTTGGCTATGAGGGCTCTTTTTTTGGTTCCATATGAATTTTAGATTGTTTTTCTAATTATTTGAAGAATAATGGTGGTATTTGATGGGAACTGCGTTGAATTTGTAGATTGCTTTTGGCAGTCTGGTCATTTTCACAACACTGATTCTACCCAACCATGAGCATGGTATGTGTTTCCATTTGTTTGTGTCATCTATGATTTCTTTCAGCAGCATTTTGTAGTTTTCCTTGTAGAGGTCTTTCACCTTCTTGGTTAGGTACATTCCTACGTTTTTGTTTTTTTCCAGCTATTGTAAAAGAGGTTGATTTCTTGATTTGATTCTCTGCTTGGTCACTGTTGTGTATAGAAGAGCTAATGATTTGTGTACATTAATTTTGTACCCGGAAACTTTGCTGAATTCTTTTATGAGTTCTAGGAGCTTTCTGGAGGAGTCTTTAGGGTTTTCTAGGTAAACAATCATATCAGCAAACAGCCACAGTTTGACTTCCTCTTTACCTGTTTGGATGCCCTTTCTTTCTATCTCTTACCTGATTGTTCTGGCTAGGACTTCCAGTACTATGCTGAAGAGGAGTGGTGAGAATGGGCATCCTTGTCTTGTTCCAGTTCTCAGAGGGGATGCTTTCAACTTTTCCTCATTCAGTATTAATGTTGGCTGTGGGTTTGTCATAGATGGCTTTTATTACATTAAGGTATGTCCCTTGTGTGCCGATTTTGCTGAGAGTTTTACTCATAAAGGGATGCTGGATTTCACTGAATGCTTTTTCTGCATCTATTGAGATGATCATGTGATTTTTGTTTTTAATTCTGTTTATGTGGTATATCACATTTATTGATTTGCATATGTTAAACCATCCCTGCATCCCTGGTATGAAACCCACTTGATCATGATGGATTAGCCTTTCGATATGTTGTCAGATTTTGTTAAGGGATTTTAGCATCTATGTTCATCAGAGATACTGGTCTGTAGTTTTCTTTTTTGGTTATGTTCTTTCCTGGTTTTGGTATTAGGGTGATACTGGCTTCACAGAATGATTTAGGGGAGGGTCCCCACTTTCTCTGTCTTGTGGAATAGTGTCAATAGGATTGGTATCAATTCTTTTCAAATGTCTGGTAGAATTCTGCTGTGAATCCATCTGGTCCTGGCCATTTTTTTGTTGGTAATTTTTTTTTTTTTTTTTTTTTGAGATGGAGTCTCGCTCTGTCGCCCAGGCTGGAATGCAGTGGCGTGATCTCAGCTCACTGCAACCTCCCTGTCCCGGGTTCAAGCAATTCTCTGCCTCAGCCTCCCGAGTAGTGGGATTACATGGCCCACCAGCACGCCCGGCTAATTTTTGTATTTTTAGTAGAGACAGGGTTACACCATCTTGGCCAGGCTAGTCTTGAACTCCTAACCTTGTGATCCACCCACCTCAGCCTCCCAAAGTGGTGGAGATTACAGGCATGAGCCATCGCACCTGGCTTTTGTTGTTAATTTTTAAATTACCATTTCAATCTCGCTGCTTTTTATTGGTCTGTTCAGGGTATCTAATTCTTCCTGATTTAAGCCAGGAGGGTGGTATTCTTCCAGGAATTTGTCCATTTTCTCTAAGCTTTATAGTTTACGTGCATAAAGGTGTTCACAGTAGCCTTGAACGATGTTTTGTATTTCTGTGGCGTCAGTTGTGACATCTCTCGTTTTGCTTCTAATTCATCTTATTTGGATTTTCTCTCTTCCTTTCTTGGTTAATCTTGCTAATGGTCTATCAGTTTTATCTTTTCAAAGAACCAGCTTTTTATTTATCTTTTGTATTTTTTTTGTTTGTTTCAATTTCATTTAGTTCTGCTCTGATCTCAGTTATTTCTTTTCTTCTGCTGGTTTGGGTTTGGTTTGTTCTTGTTTCTCTAGTTTCTTGAGGTGTGACCTAAGATTGTCTGTTTGTTCTCTTTCAGATTTTTTGATGTAGGCATTTAGGGCTATTAAGTTTCCTCTTAGCACCATCTTTGCTGTGTCCCAGAGGTTTTGATAGGTTGTGTCACTACTGTCATTCAGTTTGAAGAATTTTTTTTTTTTTTGAGACCGAGTCTTGCTCTGTTGCCCAGGCTGAAGTGCAATGGAGTGGTCTCAGCTCACTGTAACCTCTGCCTCCCAGGTTCAAGCGATTCTCCTGCCTCAGCCTCCCTAGTAGCTGGGATTACAGGTGCCCACCACCACGCCTGGCTAATTTTTGTATTTTTAGTAGAGATGGGGTTTCACCGTGTTGGCCAGGCTGGTCTCAGACTCTCGACTTCATGATCTGCCCACCCTGGCCTCACAAAGTGCTTGGATTACAGGCGCGAGCCACTGCACCCAGCCATAATTTCAGTTTTCTTAAATTTACTGAGGCTAATTTTGTGGCCTACCATATGGTCTATCTTTAAGAAAGTTCCATGTGCTGTTGAATAGAAGGTATACTCTGTGGTTGTTGGGTAGAATGTTCTGTATGTATTTGTTAAGTTCATTTGTTCCAGGGTATAGTTTAAATACAGTAAATCGTCTCTTTGTTGACTTTCTGTCTTGACGGCCTGTCTAGAGTTGTCAGTGGAGAATGGAAGTCACCACTATTGTTGTGCTGCTATGTATCTCATTTCTTTGGTCTATTAGTCATAGTTTCATGAACTTGGGCGCTCCAGTGTTAGGTGCATATATATTTAAGACTGTGATATTTTCCTGTTGGACAAGGTCTTTTATCATTATATAATGTCCCTCTTTGTCTCTTTAACTGCTGCTGCTTTAAAGTTTGCTTTGTATGATATAAGAAATAGCTATTCCTGCTCACTTTTGATGTCCATTTGCATGGAATGTCTTTTGCCACCCTTTTACCTTAAGTTTATGTGAGTCCTTATGTATCAGATGAGTCTCCTGAGGCAGCAGATACTTGGTTGGTGAGTTCTTATCCATTCTGCAATTCTGTAAATCTTTTTTTTTTTTTTTTTTTTTTGAGACACAGTCTTGCTCTTGTCACACAGGCTGGAGTGCAATGGCACAATCTTGGCTCACTGCAACCTCTGCCTCCTGGGTTCAAGTGGTTCTCCTGCCTCAGCCTCCAGAGTAGTTGGGATTACAGGCGCCCACCACCATGCCCAGCTGATTTTTGTATTTTTAGTAGAGATGGGGTTTCACCATGTTGGCCAGACTGGTCTTGAACGCCTGACCTTGTGATCCACTGCCTCGACTTCCCAAAGTGCTAGGATTACAGGTGTGAGCCACCCTGCCTGGCCAGTTCTGTATCTTTGAAGTGGAGCATTTAGGCCATTTATATTGAATGTTAGTATTTAGATGTGAGGTACCATTCCATTCATCATGCTATTTGTTGCCTGTATACCTTGGTTGTTATTGTGGTTTTTTTTTTTTAATTGTATTTTTGTTTCATAAGTCCTGTGAGATTTATGCTTTAACGAAGTTCTGTTTTGATGTGTTTCCAGGGTCCGTCTCAAGATTTAGAGTTCCTTTTAGCAGTTCTTGTAGTGGTGGTGTGGTACTGAACGAATTCTCTTAGCATTTGTTTGTCTGAAAAAGTCCGTATCTTTCCTTCATTTAGGAAGCTTAGTTTCACTGGATACAAAATTCTTCCACTGATAATTGTCTTGTTTGAGGAGGCTGAAGAGAGCGCCCCCAATCTCTTCTTGCTTTTAGGGTTTCTGCTGAGAAATCTGCTGTTAATCTGATTTTTTTTATAGGTTACCAGGTGCTTTCACCTCATAGCTCTTAAGATTTTTTTCTTCGTCTTAACATTGGATAACCTGATGAGGACGTGCTTAGGTGATGACCTTTTGCAATGAATTTCCCAGGTGTTCTTTGAGCTTTTTTTTTAAGACCATGTTGGTCAGGCTGGTCTTGAACACCCGGCCTCAGGTGATCCGCCCGCCTTGGCCTCCAAAGTGCTTGGATTACAGGTGTGAGCCACCGCGCCCGGCCTCTTTGAGCTTCTTGTTTGTATGGCTAGGTCTCTAACAAGACCGGGAAGTTTTCCTTGATTATTCCTCCAAATACATTTTCAAAACCTTTAGATTTCTCTTCTTCCTCAGGAACACCAATTATTCTTAGGTTTGGTCATTTAACATAATCCCAGACTTCTTGGAGGCTTTGTCCATATTTTCTTATTCTTTTTCCTTTGCCTTTGTTGGATTGTGTTAATTTGAAGACCTTGTCTTCAAGCTCTGAAATTCTTTCTCTGCTTGATTCTATTGCTGACACTTTCCAGAGCATTTTGCATTTTTATAAGTGCATCCATTGTTTCCTGAAGTTTTGATAGTTTTTTCTTTTATTTCTTTTTTTTTCTTTTCTTTTGTTTTTTTTTTTTTTTTTTTTTTTTTGAGACGGAATCTCACTCTGTCACCCAGGCTAGAATGTAGTGGTGCAATCTCGGCTCACTGCAACCACCACCTCCCGGGTTCGAGTGATTCTCCTGCTCCAGCCTCCTGAGTAGCTGGGATTATAGGCGCACTCCACCATGCCCAGCTAATTTTTGTATTTTTAATAGAGACGGGGTTTCACCAATTTGGCCAGTCTGGTCTCGAACTCCTGACCTCAGATGATCCATCTGCCTCAGCCTCCCAAAGTGCTGGGATTATAGGCACGAGCCACTGCTCCCGGCCTTGTTTTTTTTTGATGCCATCTATTTCATTGACTATTTCTCCCTTTACTTCTTGTTTCATTTTTTTAATTTCCTTAGATTGGGCTTTGTCTTTCTCTGGTGCCTCCCTGATTAGCTGAGTAAGTAACCTTCTGAATTCTTTATCAGGTAAACCAGGGATTTCTTCTTGCTTTAGAGCCATTGCTGATGAGCTAGTGTGATTTTTTTGGAGGTGTTAAGAACCTTGTTTTGTCATATTACCAGAGTTGGTTTTCTGGTTCCTTCCCATTTGGGTACGCTCTGTCAGAGGGGAAGGCCTAGGGCTCGAGGCTGTTGTTCGCATTCTTTTGTCCCATGGGGGTGTTCCCTTGATGTAGTACTCTCCCCCGCTTCCTTAAGGATGTGGCTTCCTGAGAGCCAAGCTGTAGTGATTGTTCTCTCTCTCTCTGGATCTACCCACCCAGCAGGTCTGCCAGGCTCTGGGCTGGTACTGGGGGTTGTCTGCACAGAATCCTGTGATGTGAACTGTCTGTGAGTTTGTCAGCCATGGACACCAGCACCTGCATACAAGTGTTGGGGGGGGGAGATGCCGAGATGGACTCTGTGAGCGTTCTTAGCTTTGGTGGTTTAATGCACTATTTTTGTGCTGGTTGGCCTCCACCTCCTGGCAGGAGCTGTGATAGTGGGCGGGGCCCACTAGATCCCTGTAGAACAGGTGGTGGACAGGGCCCTAGAACTCCTGAGTATATGCCCTTTGTCTTCAGCTACCAGGGTGTGTGGGGAAGGACCATTACATGGGGGCAGGGCTAGGCGTGTCTGAGCCCAGACTCTCCTTGGGCCGGTCTTGGTGTGGCTGCTGTGGGGAATAGGGGCATGATTCCCAGGTCAATGGAGTTATGTTCCTAAGAGAATTACGGCTGCCTCTGCTGTGTCATGCAGGTTGTCAAGGAAGTGGGGAAAGCTGGCAGTCACAGGCCTCACCCAGCTCCCACAAAACCCAGAAGGCCAATCTCACTCCCACCGTGCCCCCCCACAATAGCACCGAGTCTGTTTCTAGACAGCGGGCGAGCAGGGTGAGAACGCGCCCAGGCCACCCGCCTCCCAGCAGCGAAAGCAATTAGGGCTCTCATGCTTCCCCACCTGTGGAGTCTGCACACCGGATTCACACCCTCCCTGAGTTCTGGCCAGGAGGCTTCTCGTTTGGCTCAAATTGTTACAAAGTTCAGCTGAGGATTCCTTCTCCCGGAGGCCGTTTCCACCCCTCCCAAGGACCCCTGTGAGGCAGGGCAGAAATGACTTCCTAGGGGTCCCAGGGAGCCCACAGGGCTTCTCCTGCAGCTTCCTCTACCCCTGTATTTCACTCAGTTCTCTAAATCAACTCAGCTCTAGGTAAGGTCAGAATCTCGCCCGTGATCTAGACCTTCAGGCTCCCCCTGTGAGGGTGTGTGTTCTGGGGGTGGGCGATTTCCCCTTCCCGCTCCCACGGTTTTGGCACTCACAGTATTTGAGGTGTCTCCCCGAGTCCTGCAGGAGTCGTCTGCTTCCTTCAGAGGGCCTGCGGATTCTCTTGTCTTTCCTAATGAGTTCCCACAGTCGTTCCGGAGCAAACGTCATGATTCGAGCCTCCACTCTGCTCTGTCCGTCCGAGTGCAGCTGCAGTTAGTCCTGCCTCCCATTCACCATGCTCCTGCTTACTCCTGCTGACATCTTTCTGGTAAACCATGGAAGGGACAATACTGAAGAGAGCTTCTGACCCAAAGGAGTATCATCTGTGCACACCAATTGGCTGACTTCGGGCCCAATTTAGAGGAGTTTGAGTCTCTCCTAAGATAAAGAGTGTTAAAGGGTCCTCTCAATAAAAGGCACGGATGCTTGACCTACCTTGGGTTCGAGGCCCAACTTAGGAGGGTTAGCGGCCCCTCTCTGTAGAGTCCCTCTTGGCTAAGAATGGGTTTGGCACTATTGGATGTTAACTGCTATTCTCTTTGGGATAATCTGCCTTGTACTCTTTGCTGACACCTGTGGGTGACAGGATTAGACATGTACAGGATTGTGGGACATGGGGAGCTTTTCTTCCCCCAGCGGGGAAACTTGAGAGCTGATGAGACTGCTGGGAAAGATCCCTTCACTACTGACAAGCGGCTGCCTGAACTTCTCAGTGTTTCTGTAATGACTGGGTCGTTCTCTGGCCTCCATGAGCACCTTGCCTTCCCTACCCTGCCTCAGGCAAACCCCCCCCACCCCCGTGTGTGTGTGTGTGTGTGTGTGTGTAAAATGACTGAATGAATAACAATCACTGTTTAGCTCCTCTGTAAAGTTTTGATTAGTGGAAAAGGATTTTTGAGGCTTAATAGTGAATCTGGTGTGCTTTGTGTGTCTTGTTATATTGTTCTGTCATAAAGAGGGGCACCTTAGCATGGAACGCAGGATTAGGGCCCCATAAGCCTACTGTTCAAGATGGCCCAGCAAACTGGTCAGTTATAAACTTTGCTGTAGGTCCCTGAAAAAAACTGGATGAGATTTCCTTCCTGTCTTGTATCTCCTTGGGAGCTTAACCTTGTAACCATCAAGCATGTGGCTGTGCTTTCTCTTTCACAATGTTGGCCTGGGTTCAGGGTTCAATTCCTGGCTTAGGGAATGAGTTATTTATCTTCTGTCTTTATTTATATGTGTTATGTGTGTGATGTTCATATAAAGGAGCTTTCATTAATTGGTTTAATAACAATAAGAGCTTAAATCAGATACCTTATCAGAAAATTTAAAAGTGTAACGCCTTTTAGTTCATGTGACTTTGGCAAATAAAGGCAGTTTTAAAGATTATTGATAAAAAATAGCGTCAAAAATGTAGATATTTGGTCTAAATTATGGACGTCAGATATTAAGCTTGCTAAATGCTTTAAGGTCATAAACTGCTTCTTTGACTTTTGAAAATTGTTCAATTACATACTTTGGAGCATTAGATTCTAGATACGGCTGGGGGCACTAAAATAACAGTGACATTTGGCTTATTTGGTACAAGAAGGAAGTATTGTGAAATATAAAATGGTGTTTGATTTTCTTTGGGCTGTATTTGTATAAATGTATTATTGGTATGTGTTCCAAAATTACTTTTAAAACTCCTATAATTCTCATATAACTTAATGTATGTTATTAATGGATATAATTGTTATATAAAATTTTGTGTGCCACAGAAGTAACCAAATTTCCTTATCAATTATGGCTTTAATAATGGCTGTCCTGACGTTTTGTCATCCACAAACAATTGTTGTCTTATTTTGGCCCTCTTTAGAAGGTGGTTTATAATTAGCTACAGGATTTTGAAAGATGTTCTTGAGTGCAGGTTTCTGATAACTTTTGTGATTGTGACATCAGGATAGAGGAAAAAACATTCAGACCTTCATGGAGAGCTGAAATGTTCATGAATATCAAACAGAAGTTAACTGCATGGACTAAATTAATAGAAGTCAGAAGTAAATTTTTTAACTCTTTGCTTAAAACATCACTGACATATTTTGTTTTTCCCAGAATCAAGGAAACTTTTGAGCTATTTACAGCTTTTTTTTTTTTTTTTTTTTTTGAGACGGAGTTTCACTCTTGCTACCCAGGCTGGAGTGCAGTGGCACGACCTTGGCTCACCGCAACCTCCGCCTCCTGGGTTCAAGCAATTCTCCTGCCTCAGCCTCCCGGGTAGCTGGGAGTGCAGGCGTGCGCCACCATGCCCAGCTAATTTTTGTATTTTTTAGTAGAGACAGGGTTTCACCATGTTGACCAGGATGGTCTCGATCTCTTGACCTTGTGATCCACCCGCCTCAGCCTCCCAAAGTGCTGGGATTACAGGCGTGAGCCACCGTGCCCAGCCTATTTACAACTTTAACAACTGAGTAGGGGGGGCAGGGTCAAAAAAAAAAACAATTGAGTAAAGTATACTCGTGTGAACAAAATTTGGAGCATATCTGTTTCTACCTAATTTCTCCAAAATTTGGAAACTAGTTGTAATTATTCTTAATTTATGGCAACATAGTTATTTGCATAAGCGCAATAAGAATCTGTTTTCTGGCCAGGCACGGTGGCTCACGCCTATAATCCCAGCACTTTGGGAGGCTGAGGCGGGCAGATCATGAGGTCAAGAGATCGAGACCATCCTCACCAACATGGTGAAACCCCATCTCTACTAAAAGTACAAAAAATTAGCTGGGTGTGGTGGTGCGTGCCTGTAGTCATAGCTACTCGGGAGGCTGAGGCAGGAGAATTGCTTGAAACTGGAAAACGGAGGTTGCAGTGAGCCGGGATCACACCACTGCACTCCAGCCTGGCGATAGAGTCAGACTCTGTCAAAAAAAAAAAAAAAAAAATCTGTTTTTCTTTTGCAACAGGATACAATTTGAGAAAATGCTTATTTTACCAAGGCTTTGACTGGAATGATGTGTTTTCCTTTAAGGAATTAAACTTGACTTACAGAGCCAATAAAGCCCCTTGGGAAAACGGACCTGATACCTTGTCTCCACAGTCCCTATACAGGGTTCCTGACCTGTGGTAAGTACAGAGTGTCACTTTCTAACAGGCCCAGGAGCCCCAAGTTATCTTGGAACCTCAAGAGGAGAGAAATTCACTCAACTCATAGGTATTTGAGGGTTCAAACCCATGGCAGGGCTCAGCTCTAAAAAAGTCTTATCTAAGACTCCTTCTATGGAACAGAGTTCCATCAAAGCCAATTTAAAAAGAGCCTATGTGAAAAATATTCTTGCTGCACTTTATACAAATAATCAGGCCAAGTATAACAAAGCAAATCGGTCTTACTATGATTTGTCTGTAGCACAAATGGGAAACTGGAGAAACATGTTTCAAGAGCTATCGTAAATTTGCTATTAAATTCTAGTGTCATCAGTTGTTTTTAGATTTGTTTCTGCAATTTAGGCTAACGCTGCTTATTCCTGTGAACCGACCAGTGAACTCTGACTGCTGCTCAGGAGAAATAAAAAGGATGGGTGATGTAAACATCTGAATCAATATTTTAATTCTGGGCACACTGGGAATTGGCTACCAACCTCATATCATCAATTGCCCAACAACTGCCCAGTTCATGGAAAGTCTAATTTAGTTTACTCGGAGTACTTTTACTTATTTTGCTTTACTGTAGCAGGAGCGGCTGTGGGAAACAGATCTCTCGGACACCGAGTATGGGAGGGAGGAGTTTAATTCGGCCGGGAGCAAGGTGGCATAGTTGCCTCAACAGCCAAGCTCCCCTAACAAAGGAAGGTCCCTCCTTTATATAGGCTTATACTTTAGAGGTTACACGTGGAAGAATCTTAGGTTTATAGCTTAACATATGAAAAGGGTCTCAGTTTACAGTCTTAGGAATTACATGTGAAAAGGGTTTCAGTTTACAGTCTTAGGAATTACATATGAAAAGGGCTACTGTTTACAGTCTTAGAAATGAAAAGGGGAAGTTTACAGTCTTAGGAATTACATATGAAAAGGGTCACAGTTTACAGTCTTAGGAATGAAAAAAAAAAGGGAAGTTGACCTGAGATGCCTGGGTCTCCCTCTTCATTACTATTGTGGAATATATTGCTGTTGTACTCCGTGTAGGTATGCAAAATAAGCTTACTCAATGTTTTCTTAAACTGAACACTTATTAATCATCCAGATGACACCTTCTGTTGGAACTCAAGAGTTATGAATGGCCCTCACCATACTGACACTTTCTGACTGAGCTCCTCTCTACCCTGAACACAAGAGACCCTAATAGGCAGGAATATCATTGCCCCTATTCAGCCTGAAGAAGTTACAGAAGATGGATCTGGTCCCTCTGCAACTCTTAGGATTAAGGGTTCTCTTATAAAAGGGAAGGAGGAAATGTCAGACGCGCTTGAACCAGAGCAACCCCATCTTGAGTAGGAGGTAGGTAAAGTGAGGCTGAAACCTACTCGGCTGCATTCCCAGATGGTGAAGGCATTCTAAGCCACAGGATGAGATAGGAGGCACAAGACACAAGTCATAAAGACCCTGGTGATAAAACAGCTTGCGGTGAAGAAGCGGCTAAAACCCACCAAAACCAAAATGGCAACAAGACTGACCTCTGGCCGTCCTCACTGCTGCACTCCCACCAGCACCATGACAGCTTACAGACGCCATGGCAATGTCAGGTAGTTACCCTATATGGTCTAAAAAGGGGTGGCACGAATAACCCAAACCTTGTTTAGCATATCGTCAAGAGATAACCATAAAATGGGCAACCAGCAGCCCTCAGGGATGCTCTGTCTGTGGAGTAGCCGTTCTTTGTTTCTTTACTTTCTTAATAAACTTGCTTTCGCTTTATGCTGTGGACTCACCCCTGAATTCTTTCTTGGGTGAGATCCATGAACCCTCTCTGGGGGTCTGGATCGGGACCCCTGCCTGGTAACAACTGGAGTCAACACCCTCCCACATATTGAGCTGTGTGTTCCTGTCTTGGAACTTGCTGGCTGTGAATTAACCTAACAATGCCACACCCTGCAGCTTAATGTAGCAAAGCCCATCACTAATCAAAGTTATTTCTGTAAACCAACAAGAATTCCTGAAAAACAACTTTGTATCAGCCACTCCCTGTTCCCCTTTTTGCCTTTAAAATCCTGCTTGGAACAAAGGCCTAATGGGGCTCACATCCAAGGCTGCTTGGGTCTGAGTCTCCAGGTAGCTGTCCTCACCTGGGCTCACACCAACTCTTTAAATCATAATTTGTGCCTCTGCCTCTTCCTTCTTGTCACCCTCACGTAAGTGGCATCCTATGGAATCTGTCCTTTTGTGTCTGGCTAATTTCACTTAGCATGGTGTCCTAAAGGTTCACCCAAATTCCAGGGTAGCGAGGTTTTCATACACTTTTGTAGCCCACGTAACCTCTCTGCTCTGGGAGGTGTTCCAGAAATGAATTTGGTTGACTCTCTTTCTTCTTTGAGCTTTATTGGACACATTTCTGGCTTGGCGGGCCAAAGTCTGCTAAGAAGAAATCATCTCTGTGCATCAGAGGGGAAACGGTGAGGTCCGTATGCCTGAGGGTAGCCACCCTCTCAGAGGACACTGAAACAGGACACTTTAACTTCCTTCTATCAAAGCCCTGGAAGAGAAAGGCGTGTTTTAAAAACAGACCGTTCTCAATCCTGTGGAAGTCTCACTCCGCTGCCCAGGCTGGTGTGCAGTGGCACAATCTCAGCTCACTGCCAGCTTTGCCTACTGGGTTCAAGCGATTCTCCTGTTTCAGCCTCCTAAGTAGCTGGGACCACAGGTGCCTGTCATTATGTCCAGCTAATTTTTTGTAGAGACGGGGTTTTGCCGTGTTGATCAGGCTGGTCTTGAACTCTTAAGCTCCCCCCACTCTTAAACAATCCAACTGCCTCAGCCTCCCAAAGTGCTGGGATTACGGGAGGAAGCCTTTTCTTTTCTTTCCTTTTCTTTTCAGACAGGGTCTTGCTCTGTTGTCCAGGCTGCAGTACAGTGGCACAATCTTGGCTCACTGTAGCCTCAATTTCCTGGGCTCAGTTCATCCTCCTGCCTCAGCAGTGCTGGGATTACAGGCATGAGCCTCCATGCCTGGCAATGGGATCCCCTTTACCTGAGCTGCCCAGGGACCTCCATAAATGTCCCTGACTGAGTGCCGTGGGTCATGCCTGTAATCTCAGCACTTTGGAAGGCCAAGGTAGGAGGATTCCTTGAGTCCAGGAGGTCAAGATCAGCCTGGCCAATATAGCAAGACCCTGTCTCTACAAAAAATACAAAAATTAGTGCACACCTGTGGTCCCAGCTACTCAGGAGGCTGAGGTGGGAGGACTGCTTGAGCCCAGGAGGTTGAGGCTGCGGTGAGCTATGGTTACACTGTGGTTACAAGCTATGGCACTCCCGCCTGGGTGATAAAGTGAAACCCTGACTCTTAAAAAGAAAAAAGTATCCCTGGCACCATGTCCTTTTCAGACAGGAGAACAGGGGAAAAGGGGGTGGGTTTTACATCCCTGTGGGGCAGAGCAAACCCACACAATGAGCCTTTCAGGTGTGGGGGGCTGGAGCAGGGTGGGAGCTGTCTCCCATGGACCATCAGTCACTTGGCTCAGGAGCCCAGGCCGATGCCAGGAGGTTTTGCCTCTCTATGGAGAGGACATGCAGCCAGCTCGACTGGCAGAGTGACCGGGTCAGTGCCTGGCTGGGCCACCCCGTGACAGCGACACGGGCATGGCTGTGACACCACACACGGAGTGCCGCACATACAACAGCCCATGAGGCAGGTCCCAGTATTCCCATTTTAGGGAAGAGAAGACTGAGGCACATGCACTTGTACACATGGACACACGGGCCTCCACCTCTCCTACCCTGACAAGTACACCAGTGCACATCACATGCACATGGGTATGTACACACTCTGCCCAGACACGGCCCTCCACAGCACAGGGACCCACACACGCACACATACACTCTAATACACACACATGTGCACACACACCACCCAGACACGGCCCTCCACAGCACAGGGACCCACACATGCACACATACACTCTAATACACACACATGTGCACACACACTACCCAGACATGGCCCTTCACAACACAGGGACCCACACATGCACACACACACACTCTAATACACACACATGTACACACACTACCCCAGACACGGCCCTTCATAACACAGGGGACCCACACATGCACACATACACTCTAATACACACACATGTGCATACACACCACCCCAGAAACGGCCCTCCACAGCACAGGGATGCACACATGTACACACTCATGCACACGTGTGTATATACAATACCCAATCCTCTCCAACACAGGGGACCCACACATGCACACATACACACTAATACACACATGTGCACACACACTACCCAGACATGGCCCTCCACAATACAGGGACCCACACATGCACACACATGCTCTAATACACACAAGTGGACACATAACACCCAGACATGGCCCTCCACAACACAGGGGACCCACACATGCACACACACGCTCTAATACACACACGTGGACACATACCACCCCAGACATGGCCCTCCCACAACACAGGGACCCACGCATGCACACATACACTCTAATACACACACATGTGCACACACACCACCCAGACACAGCCCTCCACAACACAGGGACCCACACATGCACACACAGTCTAATACACACACATGTGCACACACACCAGCCAGACACGGCCCTCCACAACACAGGGACCCACGCATGCACACATACACTCTAGTACACACACGTGCACACACACCACCCAGACATGGCCCTCCACAATACAGGGACCCACGCATGCACACACAGTCTAATACACACACATGTGCACACACACCACCCCAGACACGGCCCTCCACAGCACAGGGACCCACACATACACACACTCATGCACACGTGTGTATATACAACACCCAGACACAGCCCTCCACAGCACAGGGACCCACGCATGCACACACATGCTCTAATACACACGCATGTGCACACACACCCACCCAGACATGGCCCTCCACAGCACAGGGACCCACGCATGCACACACACACTCTAATACACACGCATGTGCACACACACTACCCAGACATGGCCCTCCACAGCACAGGGACCCACACATGCACACATACACTCTAATACACACACATGTGCACACACACCACCCCAGACACGGCCCTCCACAGCACAGGGACCCACCCATGCACACACACGCTCTAATACACACACACGTGCACACACACCACCCAGACACAGCCCTCCACAGCACAGGGACCCCACGCATGCACACACACGCTCTAATACACACACACGTGCACACACACCACCCAGACACGGCCCTCCACAGCACAGGGACCCACCCATGCACACACACGCTCTAATACACACACACGTGCACACACACCACCCCAGACACGGCCCTCCACAGCACAGGGGCCCACGCATGCACACACACGCTCTAATACACACACACGTGCACACACACCACCCCCAGACACGGCCCTCCACAGCACAGGGGCCCACGCATGCACACACATGCTCTAATACACACACGTGCACACACACCACCCAGACACGGCCCTCCACAGCACAGGGACCCACGCATGCACACACACTCTAATACACACACACGTGCACACACACCCACCCCCAGACACGGCCCTCCACAGCACAGGGACCCACGCATGCACACACACGCTCTAATACACACACACACGTGCACACACACCACCCCAGACACGGCCCTCCACAGCACAGGGACCCACACATGCACACACACGCTCTAATACATACACATGTGCACACACACCACCCAGACACGGCCCTCCACAGCACAGGGACCCACGCATGCACACACATGCTCTAATACACACACGTGCACACACACCACCCCAGACACGGCCCTCCACAGCACAGGGACCCACGCATGCACACACACGCTCTAATACACACACATGTGCACACACACCACCCCAGATACGGCCCTCCACAGCACAGGGACCCACGCATGCACACACTCTAATACACACACACGTGCACACACACCACCCCCAGACACGGCCCTCCACAGCACAGGGACCCACGCATGCACACACACGCTCTAATACACACACACACGTGCACACACACCACCCCAGACACGGCCCTCCACAGCACAGGGACCCACGCATGCACACACACGCTCTAATACATACACATGTGCACACACACCACCCCCAGACACGGCCCTCCACAGCACAGGGACCCACGCATGCACACACATGCTCTAATACACACACGTGCACACACACCACCCCAGACACGGCCCTCCACAGCACAGGGACCCACGCATGCACACACACGCTCTAATACACACACATGTGCACACACACCACCCAGACACGGCCCTCCACAGCACAGGGACCCACGCATGCACACACACGCTCTAATACACACACACGTGCACACACACCACCCAGATACGGCCCTCCACAGCACAGGGACCCACGCATGCACACACACACTCTAATACACACACACGTGCACACACACCACCCAGACACGGCCCTCCACAGCACAGGGACCCACGCATGCACACACAAGGTCTAATAAACACACACGTGCACACACACCACCCAGACACGGCCCTCCACAGCACAGGGACCCACGCATGCACACACACGCTCTAATACACACACACGTGCACACACACCCACCCCAGACACGGCCCTCCACAGCACAGGGACCCACACATGCACACACACGCTCTAATACACACACATGTGCACACACACCACCCAGACACGGCCCTCCACAGCACAGGGACCCACACATGCACACACACGCTCTAATACACACACACGTGCACACACACCACCCAGACACGGCCCTCCACAGCACAGGGACCCACGCATGCACACACACGCTCTAATACACACACATGTGCACACACACCACCCAGACACGGCCCTCCACAGCACAGGGACCCACGCATGCACACACACGCTCTAATACACACACACGTGCACACACACCACCCAGACACGGCCCTCCACAGCACAGGGACCCACGCATGCACACACACGCTCTAATACACACACACGTGCACACACACCACCCCAGACACGGCCCTCCACAGCACAGGGACCCACGCATGCACACACACGCTCTAATACACACACACGTGCACACACACCACCCAGACACGGCCCTCCACAGCACAGGGACCCACACATGCACACACACGCTCTAATACACACACATGTGCACACACACCACCCAGACACGGCCCTCCACAGCACAGGGACGCACGCATGCACACACAAGGTCTAATACACACACATGTGCACACACACCACCCAGACACGGCCCTCCACAGCACAGGGACCCACACATGCACACACACGCTCTAATACACACACACGTGCACACACACCACCCAGACACGGCCCTCCACAGCACAGGGACCCACGCATGCACACACACGCTCTAATACACACACACGTGCACACACACCACCCAGACACGACCCTCCACAGCACAGGGACCCACACATGCACACACACGCTCTAATACACACACATGTGCACACACACCACCCAGACACGGCCCTCCACAGCACAGGGACCCACGCATGCACATACAAGGTCTAATACACACACATGTGCACACACACCACCCCAGACACGGCCCTCCACAGCACAGGGACCCACGCATGCACACACAAGGTCTAATACACACATATGTGCACACACACCACCCAGACACGGCCCTCCACAGCACAGGGACCCACACATGCACACACACGCTCTAATACACACACACGTGCACACACACCACCCAGACACGGCCCTCCACAGCACAGGGACCCACACATGCACACACACGCTCTAATACACACACATGTGCACACACACCACCCAGACACGGCCCTCCACAGCACAGGGACCCACGCATGCACACACAAGGTCTAATACACACACATGTGCACACACACCACCCAGACACGGCCCTCCACAGCACAGGGGACCCACGCATGCACACACACGCTCTAATACATACACATGTGCACACACACCACCCAGACACGGCCCTCCACAGCACAGGGACCCACGCATGCACACACAAGGTCTAATACACACACATGTGCACACACACCACCCAGACACGGCCCTCCACAGCACAGGGACCCACGCATGCACACACACGCTCTAATACACACACACGTGCACACACACCACCCCAGACACGGCCCTCCACAGCACAGGGACCCACCCATGCACACATACACTCTAATACACACACATGTGCACACACACCCACCCAGACACGGCCCTCCACAGCACAGGGGACCCACCCATGCACACATACACTCTAATACACACACACGTGCACACACACCACCCAGACACGGCCCTCCACAGCACAGGGACCCACGCATGCACACACACGCTCTTAATACACACACACGTGCACACACACCACCCCAGACACGGCCCTCCACAGCACAGGGACCCACACATGCACACACACGCTCTAATACACACACACGTGCACACACACCACCAAGACACGGCCCTCCACAGCACAGGGACCCACGCATGCACACACACGCTCTAATACACACACACGTGCACACACACCACCCAGACACGGCCCTCCACAGCACAGGGACCCACGCATGCACACACACGCTCTAATACACACACACGTGCACACACACCACCCAGACACGGCCCTCCACAGCACAGGGACCCACGCATGCACACACACGCTCTAATACACACACACGTGCACACACACCACCCAGACACGGCCCTCCACAGCACAGGGACCCACCCATGCACACATACACTCTAATACACACACATGTGCACACACACCACCCAGACACGGCCCTCCACAGCACAGGGGACCCACCCATGCACACATACACTCTAATACACACACACGTGCACACACACCACCCAGACACGGCCCTCCACAGCACAGGGACCCACGCATGCACACACACGCTGTAATACACACACACGTGCACACACACCACCCAGACACGGCCCTCCACAGCACAGGGACCCACACATGCACACACACGCTCTAATACACACACATGTGCACACACACCACCCCAGACACGGCCCTCCACAGCACAGGGACCCATGCATGCACACACACGCTCTAATACACACACACGTGCACACACACCACCCAGACACGGCCCTCCACAGCACAGGGACCCACGCATGCACACACACGCTCTAATACACACACACGCGCACACACACCACCCAGACACGGCCCTCCACAGCACAGGGACCCACGCATGCACACACACGCTCTAATACACACACACGTGCACACACACCACCCAGACACGGCCCTCCACAGCACAGGGACCCACGCATGCACACACACGCTCTAATACACACGCATGTGCACACACACCACCCAGACACGGCCCTCCACAGCACAGGGACCCACGCATGCACACACACGCTCTAATACACACACACGTGCACACACACCACCCAGACACGGCCCTCCACAGCACAGGGACCCACGCATGCACACACACGCTCTAATACACACACACGTGCACACACACCACCCAGACACGGCCCTCCACAGCACAGGGACCCACGCATGCACACACACGCTCTAATACACACACACGTGCACACACACCACCCAGACACGGCCCTCCACAGCACAGGGGCCCACGCATGCACACACACGCTCTAATACACACACATGTGCACACACACCCACCCAGACACGGCCCTCCACAGCACAGGGGCCCACGCATGCACACACACGCTCTAATACACACACACGTGCACACACACCACCCCAGACACGGCCCTCCACAGCACAGGGACCCACGCATGCACACACACGCTCTAATACACACACACGTGCACACACACCACCCAGACACGGCCCTCCACAGCACAGGGACCCACGCATGCACACACACGCTCTAATACACACACACGTGCACACACACCACCCAGACACGGCCCTCCACAGCACAGGGACCCACACATGCACACACACGCTCTAATACACACACATGTGCACACACACCACCCAGACACGGCCCTCCACAGCACAGGGACCCACGCATGCACACACAAGGTCTAATACACACACATGTGCACACACACCACCCAGACACGGCCCTCCACAGCACAGGGGCCCACGCATGCACACACAAGGTCTAATACACACACATGTGCACACACACCACCCAGACACGGCCCTCCACAGCACAGGGACCCACCCATGCACACACATGCTCTAATACACACACACGTGCACACACACCACCCAGACACGGCCCTCCACAGCACAGGGACCCACGCATGCACACACACGCTCTAATACACACACACGTGCACACACACCACCCAGACACGGCCCTCCACAGCACAGGGACCCACACATGCACACACACGCTCTAATACACACACATGTGCACACACACCACCCCAGACACGGCCCTCCACAGCACAGGGACCCACGCATGCACACACAAGGTCTAATACACACACATGTGCACACACACCACCCCAGACACGGCCCTCCACAGCACAGGGACCCACGCATGCACACACAAGGTCTAATACACACACATGTGCACACACACCACCCAGACACGGCCCTCCACAGCACAGGGACCCACACATGCACACACACGCTCTAATACACACACATGTGCACACACACCACCCAGACACGGCCCTCCACAGCACAGGGACCCACGCATGCACACACAAGGTCTAATACACACACATGTGCACACACACCACCCAGACACGGCCCTCCACAGCACAGGGACCCACGCATGCACACACACGCTCTAATACATACACATGTGCACACACACCCACCCAGACACGGCCCTCCACAGCACAGGGACCCACGCATGCACACACAAGGTCTAATACACACACATGTGCACACACACCACCCAGACACGGCCCTCCACAGCACAGGGACCCACGCATGCACACACACGCTCTAATACACACACACGTGCACACACACCACCCCAGACACGGCCCTCCACAGCACAGGGACCCACCCATGCACACATACACTCTAATACACACACATGTGCACACACACCACCCAGACACGGCCCTCCACAGCACAGGGACCCACCCAGGCACACATACACTCTAATACACACACACGTGCACACACACCACCCCAGACACGGCCCTCCACAGCACAGGGACCCACGCATGCACACACACGCTCTAATACACACACACGTGCACACACACCACCCCAGACACGGCCCTCCACAGCACAGGGACCCACACATGCACACACACGCTCTAATACACACACATGTGCACACACACCACCCAGACACGGCCCTCCACAGCACAGGGGCCCACGCATGCACACACAAGGTCTAATACACACACATGTGCACACACACCACCCCAGACACGGCCCTCCACAGCACAGGGGCCCACGCATGCACACACAAGGTCTAATACACACACACGTGCACACACACCACCCCAGACACGGCCCTCCACAGCACAGGGACCCACCCATGCACACACATGCTCTAATACACACACACGTGCACACACACCACCCCAGACACGGCCCTCCACAGCACAGGGACCCACGCATGCACACACACCTCTAATACACACACACACGTGCACACACACCACCCAGACACGGCCCTCCACAGCACAGGGACCCACGCATGCACACACACGCTCTAATACACACACACGTGCACACACACCACCCCAGACACGGCCCTCCACAGCACAGGGACCCACGCATGCACACACACGCTCTAATACACACGCATGTGCACACACACCACCCAGACACGGCCCTCCACAGCACAGGGACCCACGCATGCACACACACGCTCTAATACACACACACGTGCACACACACCACCCAGACACGGCCCTCCACAGCACAGGGACCCACACATGCACACATACACTCTAATACACACACACGTGCACACACACCACCCAGACACGGCCCTCCACAGCACAGGGACCCACCCATGCACACACACACTCTAATACACACACACGTGCACACACACCACCCAGACACGGCCCTCCACAGCACAGGGACCCACGCATGCACACACACGCTCTAATACACACACATGTGCACACACACCACCCAGACACGGCCCTCCACAGCACAGGGGCCCACGCATGCACACACACGCTCTAATACACACACACGTGCACACACACCACCCCAGACACGGCCCTCCACAGCACAGGGACCCACGCATGCACACACACGCTCTAATACACACACATGTGCACACACACCACCCAGACACGGCCCTCCACAGCACAGGGACCCACGCATGCACACACACGCTCTAATACACACACACGTGCACACACACCACCCAGACACGGCCCTCCACAGCACAGGGACCCACGCATGCACACACACGCTCTAATACACACACACGTGCACACACACCACCCAGACACGGCCCTCCACAGCACAGGGACCCACGCATGCACACACACGCTCTAATACACACACACGTGCACACACACCACCCAGACACGGCCCTCCACAGCACAGGGACCCACCCATGCACACATACACTCTAATACACACACATGTGCACACACACCACCCAGACACGGCCCTCCACAGCACAGGGACCCACCCATGCACACATACGCTCTAATACACACACACGTGCACACACACCACCCAGACACGGCCCTCCACAGCACAGGGACCCACGCATGCACACATACGCTCTAATACACACACATGTGCACACACACCACCCAGACACGGCCCTCCACAGCACAGGGACCCACGCATGCACACACACGCTCTAATACACACACATGTGCACACACACCACCCAGACACGGCCCTCCACAGCACAGGGACCCACACATGCACACACACGCTCTAATACACACACACGTGCACACACACCACCCAGACACGGCCCTCCACAGCACAGGGACCCACGCATGCACACACAGCTCTAATACACACACATGTGCACACACACCACCCCAGACACGGCCCTCCACAGCACAGGGACCCACACATGCACACACACGCTCTAATACACACACACGTGCACACACACCACCCCAGACACGGCCCTCCACAGCACAGGGACCCACGCATGCACACACACGCTCTAATACACACACACGTGCACACACACCACCCCAGACACGGCCCTCCACAGCACAGGGACCCACGCATGCACACACACGCTCTAATACACACACACGTGCACACACACCACCCAGACACGGCCCTCCACAGCACAGGGACCCACACATGCACACACACGCTCTAATACACACACACGTGCACACACACCACCCCAGACATGGCCCTCCACAGCACAGGGACCCACGCATGCACACACACGTCTAATACACACACATGTGCACACACACCACCCAGACACGGCCCTCCACAGCACAGGGACCCACACATGCACACACACGCTCTAATACACACACACGTGCACACACACCACCCAGACACGGCCCTCCACAGCACAGGGACCCACGCATGCACACACACTCTAATACACACACATGTGCACACACACCACCCAGACACGGCCCTCCACAGCACAGGGACCCACGCATGCACACACACGCTCTAATACACACACACGTGCACACACACCACCCAGACACGGCCCTCCACAGCACAGGGACCCACACATGCACACACACGCTCTAATACACACACACGTGCACACACACCACCCAGACACGGCCCTCCACAGCACAGGGACCCACGCATGCACACACACGCTCTAATACACACACACGTGCACACACACCACCCCAGACACGGCCCTCCCACAGCACAGGGACCCACGCATGCACACACACGCTCTAATACACACACACGTGCACACACACCACCCCAGACACGGCCCTCCACAGCACAGGGACCCACCCATGCACACACACGCTCTAATACACACACACGTGCACACACACCACCCAGACACGGCCCTCCACAGCACAGGGACCCACGCATGCACACACACGCTCTAATACACACACACGTGCACACACACCACCCAGACACGGCCCTCCACAGCACAGGGACCCACGCATGCACACACACGCTCTAATACACACACACGTGCACACACACCACCCAGACACGGCCCTCCACAGCACAGGGACCCACGCATGCACACACACGCTCTAATACACACACACGTGCACACACACCACCCAGACACGGCCCTCCACAGCACAGGGACCCACGCATGCACACACACGCTCTAATACACACACACGTGCACACACACCACCCAGACACGGCCCTCCACAGCACAGGGACCCACGCATGCACACACACGCTCTAATACACACACACGTGCACACACACCACCCAGACACGGCCCTCTACAGCACAGGGACCCACGCATGCACACACACGCTCTAATACACACACACGTGCACACACACCACCCAGACACGGCCCTCCACAGCACAGGGGACCCACGCATGCACACACACGCTCTAATACACACGCATGTGCACACACACCACCCAGACACGGCCCTCCACAGCACAGGGACCCACGCATGCACACACATGCTCTAATACACACACACGTGCACACACACCACCCAGACACGGCCCTCCACAGCACAGGGGCCCACGCATGCACACACACGCTCTAATACACACACACGTGCACACACACCACCCAGACACGGCCCTCCACAGCACAGGGACCCACGCATGCACACACACGCTCTAATACACACACACGTGCACACACACCACCCAGACACGGCCCTCCACAGCACAGGGACCCACGCATGCACACACATGCTCTAATACACACACGTGCACACACACCACCCAGACACGGCCCTCCACAGCACAGGGGCCCACGCATGCACACCCTAAGGACCTCTGGAAACACCATGTGACCTCTGGTGGCCGGGCCAAGACTGGAAACCCCGCGCAGTCCCTCCAGCTTCCAGGTCCTGATGCCAAGGCCGCCCCGCCCTGAATCGGTCGCCGGCCCGCTGGTCACCAGGGAGGGGCTCCCTAAACCCCGAGGCCCGCGCTGAGGTCCCCGCGCGTGCGCCTGTGTCCCCTCTCCGGGGAAGGCAGCCGTCCCTCAGGGGGGCAGAGCCTGCGCACCCCCCGGCCCCGCCCTCCGTCCGCCGTCGCTCCCCGCTCGCTCCCACCCACCTCGGTGGTTCCCGGGGGTCCCAGCGGCGTCGGGATGTGGCAGCCGCTCGCGGCCCGGGGCGCCCTCGCCTGCGGGACTGGAGGCCGGCAGCGCCCCCTGGCGGGCTCGGGCCGGAGGCGTCGGGCGAGGCGGGCGGGACGGGCGAGGCGGGCGAGGCGGGCGGGGGCGAGACGGCGAGGCGGGCGAGGCGGGCGGGACGGGCAGGAGGCACCCGGCGCTCCCCTGCGCACCCAGGGGGTGGCCACCCCCTCCCGGAGACCTGCCGCCCGGAGCCTCTGCCTGCGGAGAGGCGGGAAGCCGAGCCCTGCAGGAGCCTGGCGACGCGGGCAAAGCCACCACGCCGGCGACAGGGGCACGGGCCCTCCGTCCACCCCCCGCAGCGTCCCAGGCTCACCCGCGGGCCGCCTCTTCTGAAGCGATGCAAGCGCACTGGACGCGAACGCAGTGACGGAAAACGTGCGTACGCATGCGCTGTGCGGGGACAATCGCTGCTCACCTTTAGCGCGTTTCTCTTCCATCCCCCCCTGCACGTGTATTTACATATTCGGATCTACTATTTTATATTGGCCTTTTTTTTTCCTTTTGAGGCGGAGTTTCACTCTTGTCATCAAGGCTGGACTGCAATGGCGCCATCTCGGCTCACTGCAACCCCGGCCTCCCGCATTCAAGCGATTCTCCTGCCTCAGCCTCCTGAGTAGCTGGGATTACAGACTCGGGGCACCACGCCCAGCTAATTTTTATTTTTTTAGTAGAGACGGGGTTTCACCGTGTTGGCCAGGCTGGTCTCGAACTCCTGACCTCAGATGATCCACCTGCCTCAGCCTCCCAAAGTGCTAGGATTACAGGTGTGAGCCAGCACGCCCGGCCTTATATTGGATTTTAAACATTAAGTGGTACGATATTTTCCATTTCACAAAGTTCTTCCTAAGCTAATTTTAAATGACTGCCTATTTCACTGAATAAGACACCATACTTTATTTAACTAATCTCTTATTGGTGGACATTTGTGTCATTTATGGCTGTATCTTGAGTAGTACTGCATTGAACAGATTGCTTTTCCTAAATATGGTTTCTCAAAGCTGGAATTGCTGGGCTGAGGAGTCACGCCTTCTAACGCTTCTTGACATTATTGCCAAATTGCTTTATAAAAAAGGAAGAGCAATGTTTGGCCCTATCAGGAATGACTGTCTCCGCACATCCTCAGAGGTAGTGACTGTTACTGATTCCTTTTAAAAATTGGGGGCTTATCAGTCAATGATACTCCAAAATAAAAAAAGAAAAAAAGAAAATAAATGAAATAAAAATTAGGGGTTTTGTAAACACCGCATGTTCTCACTCATAAGTGGGAGTTGAACAACGAGAACACATGGACACAGGGAGGGGACCACCATACAGCAAGGCCTGTTGGGGCGTGGGGGGCGAGGGGAGGGATAACAGGAGAAATACCTAATAGAGATGACAGGAGGATGGATGCAGCAGACTGTCATGGCCCGTGTATACCTATGTAACAAACCTGTGCGTTCTGCACATGTACCCCAGAACTTAAAGTATAATAAAAAAAAACTGGGGGCTTTGGCTGTCAGTTTAATAGACCCATCAGAGTGTTCAATTTCATGTCTTTGACCATCACACATGCAGTATGTGGTCCGATACAGCACGCCTGCCGTGGGTTTTGATGAGGATGCCCTGTGTGCTCTAGTGTGTGACCTGATACAGCGCATCTGCCGTGGGTTTTGGTGGGGGACGCCCCTGTGTGCTTAGTGTGTGACCTGGTACAGCGCATCTGCCATGGGTTTTGGTGGGGATGCCCCTGTGTGCTCTAGTGTGTGACCTGATACAGCGCATCTGCCATGGGTTTTGATGGGGACGCCCCTGTGTGCTCTAGTGTGTGACCTGATACAGTGCATCTGCCATGGGTTTTGATGGGGACGCCCCTGTGTGCTCTAGTGTGTGACCTATACAGCGCATCTGCCGTGGGTTTTGGTGGGGATGCCCCGTGTGCTCTAGTGTGTGACCTCATACAGCACATCTGCCGTGGGTTTTGGTGGGGACGCCCCTGTGTGCTTAGTGTGTGACCTGATACAGCACATCTGCCATGGGTTTTGGTGGGGACGCCCCTGTGTGTTCTTGGGTGCAGGAGGCAGAATCCATCCTGGGGACTTTGAGCAGAAAGGGACATGGTGAGTGGTGTGGACAACTCCTGGCTCCTTGCAAGACTAGAATAAAGGCCTTCCTGAACCGGTTAAATGAGCTTGCTTCTCTCAGCTTCCCTGGTAAACTCTTTCTCTGCACACCCAGGAGATCCCACATCACCAGCTCATCCTCGCCGTGGGCCCAGAACCTGCCGTGCCTGCTGCCCTGGGCAGTTGCATCTCCCTGGCAGACCCATGGTGCACCCCCAGCAGTGAGGAAGGCTGGGGTGCGGGATATGGGACTTCTGTGCAGAGAGAGGGCAGGATTCACATTTTGGGGAGCTGTCAAAACATAGAAAAATATTCACACTTTGGGGTGATGTCTTATTGACATGTTTGAGCCCTTTGGAATCTGAGATGAAGCCGAGCTCCCGTCCTAACTACACAGAGCTCACAGAAGCTGCTGTTCTGAGTGTCCTGTCAGCTCTTTCTAGACTGCTCGTGCTCCACGCGTGTGGCTTCCTGCTGTTATCAAAGTCCAAGAATTTCATCAGTTTCTTATTTTATTTTTAAAAATTTTATTCATGTTTTTAAAGATACAAGCTCCTGCTATGTTTCCAGGCTGGCCTCAAACTCCTTGGCTTAAGTGATCGCCCCAAGTTCAGCCTCCTGAGTAGCTGGGAACACAGGTACGGCCACCACACCGGGCTTCTTGAGGATCTTATTATCATCATTATTGACTGAGCAATGGAAATCTGTAATTTTTGGGGTTATTTCTGCAAAATTTGGAAAATTCTTCCGTAGGTGCAGATTCGCTGGTGCGTTGCCTTCTTCCGGTGTGGGATTAAACATGACTTTTAGTGGTAAAGACTGCAAGAAACGGCCATCCAGGGAATTCAGCAGCTCTTTCTCCACACTTCAATACAACATGACTTGTGGCCTTTTGTTCTGTTATTTTTTGTTTCATTTTCATTTGTAAATAGAGATGGGGTCTCACTCTGTTGCTCAGGCTGGTCTCGAACTCCTGGCCTCAAGTGATCCTCCTGTGAGAAACAAACTCATCTGTCCAAACCCAAAGAGTGGACTCAGAGCCCCTGAGAACAGTGAAAGTGAGGCTTTTAATGACGGTCTTGCAAGATGGGGGTGTCTCATGAGCAGGCACACCCAGCATGGTTTCAACAAGTAACTTATCCTCTTGTGCACAGGCCCCTCTGCCAGCTCCTCACACGCTGACTACTGTGGGCTCACCCTCTCCCCAGACGTCGCCTGTTGGTTGTTGGGTCGGGGCTCTGGCGTTTTCTTTGGGGTTGTCCTGCTGCATTTTGCTGAAGCCCAGAATGTACTGCAATCCCAGCCAGCTCAGGGGCTCTTCGAGCATTTGACTTATGACCTGAGTAGCTGGGCAGGCTGATAAGAACAGACAAAGCCAGCTGTTTTGCAGGCTAGTAAACTTTCATCTTAGACCAAACTTCTTTAGTTGGGGTGAGGGCACCTAATGGGGGGGGGGGAGGGGAGAAGGGGGAGGCCGACAAGCAGGCAGGGGTGATCCAGGCAGGGGCCTAGCCACCCTGTTTCTTCTATAGTTTGCTGACCTAAGCCGATCGAAGGCGCCTTGTCTTGGAAATGGGCACCGTATACACGATTTCCTTCACTCCGCCTTGGCCTTTGTTCTTCCAGAAGATGCCTCCGCATGTTCACGGGTCTGGCGTTTGCACAAATAGATTTTCTAACTGGTTGCTGTGCCTTCCATGGCTTCCCAGGCACCACGTGGGGTTGTGGACGTGAGCAGGTCAGTCCTCTGCGGTCAGAAATGGCGAGCACCGCTCAGCGGCTCAGTCCTGGGCGCTGGGGCTACATGACATCCATGCCTGTCAAAAACCCATGGCGGCCATGGAGACTCGGCAAAGGCGACGAACCTCAGACAGACAAATGTATGCAAATGTATGCACGCTTCCTTCTGTGGCTGGGGCTTTTTCTCCTGTTTAGGGGAACCTTTGTCTACCCTAAGCTTATAACAATATCCCAAGAACAAGGCTTGATCAGACTTCCATGTACACCAGTCTCACAGACGCTTTCAATAAGCACTTTTAAAATAAAAGTTCTAATGAAAGCCTGTGTCATGGCAAATTGACAGGGGTTTTCCTTCAGGACAAGAGGTGCCTGCACCACCCCAAAGCCTTGGGTGCCTTCCAGTGCTCTCAGACTCGAGGTGTCAGCTTGATTCAGGGGAACAAGCTTTCCTCCTCCCCAGATGCCAAGACCCCGTGCCCACCCAGGGCACAGCGGCGGCTCGGATGCAGGCATTCCCGGCTGGGTCTGGCATGAGCTTAAACCAATCGGTTAAATCGTCATGAAAAGTCACTCACAAAGTTCTCCTGCATGCAGAGTTGTGGAGTTGCTGTCGGGAAGAGGGTGTCTCACTGGCCGGCTGGCCCTGTTACAACCATACTCCCTCCCTCCTTTCTGTTCAGTCTGCTGCCACGTCCCAGCCCTCTGGCCCCCCGGCCACCCGAGGCCCAGGTGCAGTGGCTGAAGTCCAGCTCCCCAGGTCTTGCTCTGAGGCAGGCACAGTCTTGCCTGGACTGAGGGAGGGTCTGGGGGAGCACATGGCCTTGTTTCTCCAAGGACACCCTAAGGGGTTCTCCTCCCGCTTGGGCCTCTGGCCAGACCCTCCCTCCTGCTGGGACCACTGCCCCAGGCTGGCCACGTTCACCCGATGGGGAGTCTGCCCCTAGCCCCAGGCCTGAGTCCTACCTCCTTCATGCAGCGGCTTCAGCAATGCCAGGAAGAGATTTGTAATGGGAAAGGTATTTTATTTCCTTTTTTTGAAATTATTTCCAGTAAAATGTTAGTATAAATACAGAGAGAATATAACAAATGACATTTAGTAATTTTTTTCTGACTAACCCATTTTAGAATTGTTTATATACAAAGAATATGGACGGAGAAAAATTTAATAAATAGCTGTAGCTTAATACGTAACTAAAAGATCCCAACTCAAACAGCAGAGACACCCCAATAACGAAATGAGGAAGTGATGCTGAGCCTGTAAAATCCTCGGCAATGACCCTCCCCCGCCTGAGTATCCCCATCATGGCCACGCTGTCACAGCTGTCTCGGGACCTTCGCATGGCCAGAGGGTGCCGCCACCCGCCTGGCTGCTGTCACCTGCACCCACAGATGTGCGGCTCACAGAGGGTCTGTCAGCAGCCAGAAACCATAAAAAACTGCCGGGAGGAGGCAGGAGACAAGCTGCTCAAATACACAGAATTAATGACGCTAAGAAGCTAAAATAAATACCCTGTTTTCTTTCCTATTTTTATTTTTTTAATTTTTATTTTCTTTTTTCTAAAGACAGGGTTTCACCATGTTGGTCAGGCTGGTGTTGAACTCCTGGCCTCAGGTGATTTGCCCGCCTTGGCCTCCAAAGTGCTTGGATTACAGGCGTGAGCCACCACGCCTGTCCTCCTTTCGTTTTTTTTTAAAAACTCTGGGTTTTATGTAAAATGCCCGTGGGGGGTGGTTAGTGCACCGCTCTTCTGATACAGTTATTTCAACCCGGGAGGGGGTGGGCCTTAGCTTCGAGGAAACGGTGGTCGCATCTGCTGAGCGAATACTTCAGCGAGCTATGTTCCGACGTCACCGTCTCAGCTTCGCGTGAATGTAGGGACCGCTCCCAAATCCCCCATGAAGTCACTTGCAGTTTTTTCCTGCACACAGACCAGCTCTGGTGTTTTGAGCTGAGGGCAGCGTCATGCTGGGCTGCATTTGGCACACAGAGAGGACGGGCCAGCCGAGCAGGTGGCCTCCTGGCTGCTCCCAGACTCTGCGCCCGCCAGATGGCGAGAGGGGTTCAGGCGCGACGCTCCAGAGCTGTCATCTGGAGGAGATTCTCGTCATTTTTTCCATCACTTAAAATAAAACCACTCAGTGGCTTCTCCAGAGCACTCTCTGCCTATTTAAAAATAGCAACGCAAGCCCCACCGGTTCTTATTTTTAACGGGAACAGCCAGTGAACATAGTTTCACCTCCCGTGTGTGTCATCATGTTCTCGCCACTTGTTGCCTCAAACCCCAAATAGGTAGAGAGTGAGGGCCGTGCCGCTGTGCCTGGAGTGGGAGGGCAGCCACACAGACGTGGGGTCCCTGAGCTCCCCCAGCCCCAGGGAGGATGACCCCCCACCCTGTCCTGAGCGGGGACTGCCAGCAGGACAGAGGCCGCTCCGTCAGCCTCTGCAGCTGGGTGTCTCCGAGGGGCCAACCCCAGCCCCAGCTGCAGCTCCCGGGACAGCAGGGGCAGGGACCACCGGATACCCAAGCCCTGCTTGCTCAGTGAGAGAGGGGACCCTGACCTCCTAGCAGGGGCCAGCAGCACCACAGTAAGACCTCTGTGGCCAAGTGCACGCCACACTCAGCTCTGCCCCGACCTGCACCCCCAGCCCATCCCGGTTCCCACACATGGGGGGTGCACCCAGCACTTAGGAGTCTCCACACATAGCAAGTCGCACTGAAAACCCACACACCAAGCAGAAGCCCCTCCAAGTGGGCCAGGAGCAGAGCCCCCCAATTTATAGAGGAGGCCTGGGTGCTCTCTGAGGGGAGCTGTGGGAACCAGCCCCACAGAGCTCAGCACAGCCCGGCCCTCCTTCCAGACACAAGGACCCCCATGTCCTTGCAGGGGGAGGGTGGGTCAGACCTGCTGTATCTTAAAGTTAGTTATTTGACTGGAAGGAAACGTGTGCACTGCCTGGAGCATGACGTCACGGCGCCTGCTTGGCCCCCCAGAGCCAAAGACACAGGTGCAATGGGACCCTTCAGTCTGCCGGGCGTACCTGCCCTGGGAAGAGAGACCCTGGAAGCCTCAGCCTCCCAGTGGATAGGACGAGCCTGGTAAACGCCCACTCAAAGCCAAGGTTGGAAAACGTGCCAGCAGCAGGCCCCAAAGTGCCTTTTTTGAACGCTTAGTGCTGGTTCAGAAACTGCTCAGTAGCGAAGGTAGAAAACACCAAGACACCTTCAAAAAGCAGGAATTAACTTTCCACAGGGAGAGCACCACCAAAAGCTAGGGTGTGGGGCCGAAGGGCGATGGGCTGTCGGGTCACTCTGAAGATCTAGCTGCTCCGGGGCCCTCAGGCAGCCAGGTGGCCTCACGGTCAGAGTTTTAGAGGCCACTGAGTGGCTGGTGACAAGGAGGTGCATGGCCCCATCATCAAGAAAAATGTGCTTTCACATAGACGCACTGAGGAGGCCAGGCGCGGTGGCTCACGCCTGTAATCCCAGCACTTTGGGAGGCCGAGGCGGGTGGATCATGAGGTCAAGAGATCGAGACCATCCTGGCCAGCATGGTTAAACCCCATCTCTACTAAAAATAAAAAAAATAAAAAAATAAATTAGCTGGGCGTGGTGGCGTGTGCCTATAATCCCAACTATTCAGGAGGCTGAGGCAGAAGCATCGCTTGAACCCAGGAGGCAGAGACGTTGAGATCTTGCCATTGCACTCCAGCCTGGCGATAGAGCAAGACTCTGTCTCAAAAAAAAAAAGAAAAGAAAAAAAAAAAAAATAGATGCACTGAGGAAAAGCCAAAGAATAGTCCAGAGTAGCAAAGAAAATCATCTCAAGCAACGTGACGATGGGTGGCTCTGATTTCCTTCTTTGCCTCTAGACAGCATTCAAATATTCCAGCCTGAAAATGCATCATCTCAGCACCTGAACAAGGCGGGAGTCCTGGGCCATCTTGGGCCAGGGCAGGGAACACTTCTGCGCTGTTTGGGAGGACGGAGGACAGAGAACCAGGCTCTTGGGTCACTGGCACCAGCGGGTGCCTGCAGGGACTGCGGGGAGGGTGGGTGGGCTCCCGTTCATTCTCCCAGCACCCGGTTTCCAAATGAAGCTTTCTTGGGACCCTGGCTTCCCGGGATCCGTGCTGTCCCTTCCTTGGAACTTAATGTGGACATTTTCCCGAGGCCACTTCCTCCAGATGAGCCGGCTCCAGCCCGGGACCCCAGCGTCCCCCGCACCCTCTGGTGAGCGCCACATGGCCCAGCAGCCACACAGCACCCGGCACCTGCACTGGCGTCTGTGGCTGGAGGAAGCTCTGCCCTTTCTTTGGAGTCACTGTGGGTTGGGGCGGGGCAGGTGTGCGTCACTTTGGGGCCATGGATGGTGGGTGCCACGTGGCCACATCAGAGCAGGGCATGGCGGGGCTCGGGCAGGGAGGGGTGGGAGGCATCCCAAATCGCCAGCGTCCTGCAGGTTGAGGGGACACATACACGGTGCCACCGAGGAAGGTGTGAGCTCCTCGCCGAAGGCTGTGAGACGGGTGAGCTGGTGCCCTCAGGTGAAGACGCAAAGACCCCTGAGGGCCCGTGAAGCTGAAGGCCCAGACCTCTCACCCCAGCGGCCTCGGGAATCTGTGGGGCGACACGGACCCCACCCACATGTAGCTCAGTCCTCCCAAGGTCAGCTTGTGAAAAAGGGAAAGAAAATGATGGAAACAGGCATCTCTGTAGGGGACGCTCCAGAACAAATTTGGAGGCAAGACAATGCTTGAAGGTCCCGATGGGCAGATGCCGCAGTGCTGGGCAAGCCACAGCTTGGACTCGGGCCTCACTTTGGGAGCTCAAAGGTGTCACTGGCCCTGAGGCTCACTGGTCTGAAGCACAAATCGAAGGCCCTCTGGTCACTGAAGCTCTGGGCTTTGTACTTGGCCAGGCGCGTGGACCTCTTGAGACGTTCAGGCTCTGATGCCTCCATCGCGTCCTGCAGGTCCCTCTTGGCCCTGGGGTGGTCTGGGGGCCCCTCCTGGGTCGGGGCCTGGGGAGTCCCACAGCTCCCAGCCTCAGGCGTGGGCTCAGCTGGGGTCTTTCTCAGGCCCAGGGGAGAGGTGGCAACGCTCTTGCCCCGGAGGGGGTGTCTTCCTGGGGGTGGGTGCTGGGCACCAGGCTCCCCCAGTCCACTGCCCCTCCACTGTCCATTGTCCCTGGGGGCTGGGCTTCCAGACCCTCCACTCCTGCCAGCAGTGGCCACTAGCTCAGTTGTGCCACTAATGGGCTGCTCCCAGGCCTGAGGCACTGTAATACAGGCCAAAGCCTGTCCCTGGGCCTCTCTCTGGATCTGCCTCTGGGGCTGTCCCGGGGCCTCTCTCTGGATCTGCCTCTGGGGCTGTCCCGGGCCTCTCTCTGGATCTGCCTCTGGGGCTGTCCCCTGGGCCTCTCTCTGGATCTGCCTCTGGGGCTGTCCCTGGGCCTCTCTCTGGATCTTGCCTCTGGGGCTGTCCTGGGGCCTCTCTCTGGATCTGCCTCTGGGGCTGTCCCCTCCCTGGGCCTCTGCCCCTCTCTGGATCTGCCTCTGGGGCTGTCCCTGGGCCTCTCTCTGGATCTGCCTCTGGGGCTGTCCCTGGGCCTTTTCCTGAGCCTGTTTTTGGGCCTGTCCCTGGGCCACCAGGCTTCCGGGCCCCCTGGGGTCTCCTGGAGGTGCGGGTGGGTTCTTGGCAGCCCTGGTGCCCTCTCCCTGCACTGCTCTCCTCCCCTGCTCCTCCCAGGGTCCCTGTGGATGATGCTGACCTTGGTCACTGCACTGGCAGGCACCTCCAACCCCAATAGCTGTTCCTTGTCCCCATCCAGATCCTGTGTCCACCGTGTCCGAGGCTCTTTTGCTGCAGTCAGCACAACCTTCAGGCCCGAAGGCGCCACCCTCTTCCCCTGCATCACTGGGCTTGGGGGTCTCCTCCTGCGCCTGGTGACTCTGTTGCCTCCCCAGGTCTGCCTGGGTCGGGGGACGCTTCTGAGATTCACCCCTCTGGGTCGGGGGGGGACACTTCTGGGTTTCACCTGCCTGGGTTGGGGGATGTTTCTGGGCTTCACCTCCCTGGGTCCTGGGCTTGGAAACACTGGCCCAGAGCTTTGCCTGTGTGTCACCAGCAGTCGGGGGGCAGGTGTGCCTGTACATGGGGAGGGTCCTGCTGGTGGGTACCACCCACCCACCCCATGTCCACCTCTGCAGGAGACACCACAGGAAGCAGATGGTCAGGCTCTGCCCCCACAGGGAGAGTCGATGCCCTTCCTGCCCTTTCCCTGTGGGTTCTCAGAAGGCGATGGTGGGCCGCCAGGGCCATGGCTGGGGGACCCTGCCACACTCCCTGCCTGTGTTCTGAGATGATCGGAAGCAGGAATTCTAGACTTTGTGCCTTTACCCAGAAGGTTTTCTTCCACAGGCACATCCTTTCTGTCTCCCGTGGCTGCTGATGCATTTGAAATGTGTAATCGGGGTGCCTCTGGGTGCCGGGCGAGGGCTGCAGCGTCTTCTGGGTGCCAGGTGAGGGCCGCAGCGTCCTCCGGGTGCTGGGCGAGGGCTGCAGCATCCTCTGGGTCACGGGCGAGGGCCGCAGCGTCCTCCGGGTGCCGGGCGAGGGCCGCAGCGTCCTCCGGGTGCATGGGCGAGGGCCGCAGCGAACTCCGGGTGCCGGGCGAGGGCCGCAGCTTCCTCTGGGTCATGGGCGAGGGCCGCAGCGACCTCCGTGTGCCGGGCGAGGGCCGCAGCATCCTCCCGGTGCCGGGCGAGGGCCGCAGCGAACTCCGGGTGCCGGGCGAGGGCCGCAAGCGTCCTCCGGGGTGCCGGGCGAGGGCCGCAGCAAACTCCGGGTGCCGGGCGAGGGCCGCAGAGTCCTCCGGGTGCCGGGCGAGGGCCGCAGCGAACTCCGGGTGCCGGGCGAGGGCCGCAGCGACCTCCGGGTGCCGGGCGAGGGCCGCAGCGAACTCCGGGTGCCGGGCGAGGGCCGCAGCGAACTCCGGGTGCCGGGCGAGGGCCCCAGAGTCCTCCGGGTGCCGGGCGAGGGCCGCAGCGAACTCCGGGTGCCGGGCGAGGGCCGCAGCGTCCTCCGGGTGCCGGGCGAGGGCCGCAGCGAACTCCGGGTGCCGGGCGAGGGGCCGCAGAGTCCTCCGGGTGCCGGGCGAGGGCCGCAGCGAACTCCGGGTGCCGGGCGAGGGCCGCAGAGACCTCCGGGTGCTGGGCGAGGGCCGCAGCGACCTCCGGGTGCCGGGCGAGGGCCGCAGAGTCCTCCGGGTGCCGGGCGAGGGCCGCAGCGAACTCCGGGTGCCGGGCGAGGGCTGCAGCGTCCTCCGGGTGCCGGGTGAGGGCCATGCCTCTCAGGAGGCTCCTCCCTGCCGCTCTACTCTTGGGCTCTGAGGACCCCCAGGGGGCCAGGAAGCCACGGCTGTGGGGGTCTCGAGGGAGAGCCTTTCCTTCTGGAATGGCTTTCGGACAAGGCTCTGTATTCCTCCTGGCCCAGCGTCTCCAGCTCTCCCACTGTGCTGTCTCCAGGGCTCTGGGTGCCGCCTGGTGCGGGTGTTGGCGTGGCGCGGCTCACAGCATTCCCTGCAGCTGCCATCTCCCCCACAGGCTTTGATACCAGGTTTGGGCCGTTCATTTAATGAGGACAGTGGGTTCTCGCCAAAATCATGGCTGGTTATTTCCTCAGCCGCCTTCAGGGTCTGGGCGGACTCTGTTAACCGCGGGCCTTCCGTGCCCCTCCCTCGCGCTGGGCATGTTTGTGCCCGTCGGGGTGACACCCCCAGGCCCTACATGCTCCTTGGATGGTGCTGCCAGCGACGTGGGGGCACCTGTTGGATTTCTTCCGGTCGGGGACGGCACTTGCTGGCCGCTAGAGGCATGGCCCGTGTTTCCCCCTCAGATGGTTTTGCGAGGCTGCGGGAGAGTTTGCTGCGGAGCCCTTGTTCTGCAGGGTTATTTCATTTGATTCTTGTAACAGATGCATCTCATCTCTGAGCTCAGAGTTCCTCTCTCCTGAAACATCCTCAGGATTCCTGGGACCGTGTGAACTCTCAAAGCTGCCTTTGAGAATTCCCTTCCCGCCAGCAGGATCTGTCTGGGGTCTCTGTGTCAGAGCCGTCTCTGGGACACGGTGATTGGCGCCTGCAGCCCCTCTCGCTGCCGCCGGATGCAGAGCTGCTCGTGATCCCTGTGGTGAAGAGGCGCCGAGTCTCACCTGTGTCCCTGAAGGCTGGCTGGGTTCCACTGGGGCTCGGTTATCCCTTCTGTTCTCAGTCACGGTGGGAAATTCTGTGTGTGCCTTTTTCAGCCACATTCTCTCCTCCAAAAATACGAGAACGTTGGTTTTCACCACTCGATGCATGCAGCGTGGTGGGGAGGGAGCTGGCATTTCGTGGACGACTGGGATTTGGACAGTTATCCGTGGAGGCTCCGTGCTGGGCTGTGTCGTCCCAGCAGCCCGGACCGACGGTGTGTTCAGGGGTGGGATGTGTTCTGGCGCCTTCTGTTCTGGGAAATACTTCTGGGGTGGCAAAGAGGGGGTCTCTCCCTGGGTCTGCGAAGCCTGTTCCTTCCGTTTCATCTTCCGAGCTGCAAACAGTCATGGTGATCTCAGGGCCGTCCCCTGCACCCTCGCCCGTGGGACCAGGACACCACATGATTGTGGCTCCCCTCACCTCCTGCACGTCGTCTGCGGCGCTCTTTGCCGGGGGGCCCCACGGGCCGGCGGGTCCCAGTGGGGATGATGCAGGCACCAGGCCAGGACGGGCTTCGCCTGTGCAGGGAGCCCAAGAGGGGGCCAGTGAGGGGCCTGCGTGGCCGTCCCTCCCAGCCGTCACTTGGGGCGTCATGGGCTTCAAAGGGCTCGGCCGTCTTTGGGGCTCCTCCTCCAGGGGCCCCTTTCCCCGCTGCTTTGTTCCCACTGGGCCCCGTTCCCCGGCACCGGGGGGCATGCTGGTTTCTGCTCCGGGCTGCCGCCTCGCCTCCGCGTGGCTGATTTTGGTGCAGTGGGACAGCCAGCTCCTGGGGCCGCAGACCACGGTGGCGACGCTGAGGGCCGGCAGGGGATCGGCGGCGCAGGCCAGGAAGCGGGCGGCGGGCGTCCGGACGCAGGTGCTGGCCATGGCGGCCGCGTGCAGCACGCGCACCTCCGGCCGGTGCATCCTCTTCCGCTGCAGGTTCCGCCTCTTCCGCTCCTCCGTGCGCAGGCGCAGTGCGCCGGCCTCGGAGCACAGGCAGCTGCTCTGCTCGAACTTCTCGCGGAGCGTGGCCAGCACCGAGCTCGTGCCCACGGTCTTCGGCAGGAGGCGCCGGGCTCCGGGCCGCTCCGCGGGGGGCGTCTCCCGCGCTTCCTTCTCCTCGGCGGCCAGGAACTTCTTCAGGATGTTTTTCACGGGGCTCTTCCCGGCCGGGTGGCCCCAGCGGGGCTTGTCGCCGGGGCAGGGCTTTGGGGCCGGCTCCCTGGTCTTCTCCAGGAGCTTGTTGATGGCGGCACCCACGAGGCCCCTGCCCGGCCCCTGCTTGTCCCTGGAGATGAGCCGGCCCACCTCCCGGGTCCCCTTGAGGCAGCGCTCCCGGCCGGGGCCCAGGAACTTGGCCTGCAGGAGCTGGAAGCGCGTGGGCCGCTGGGCGGCCTCCTGGGGGCTGCGGCGGGCGCTGGCGGCCGGCCCTGCTCCCCCGCGGGCTGTGTCCCCGGGGGTCGCTCTGCGCGGCCCGTGACGTAGAGGAGCAGGCTGCTGAGGATGGCGCGGGCGGCCGGGTCGCAGGCCATCTTGCCCATCTTCTTCTTCAGGGCTTGGGCGTCAACAGACATGACGTCACTGCAGGGCTTGCCGCGCTTCGGGCTGCAGAAAAAACGAATCGTCACTTGATTTTATCATCGTTTTTTCCAAGATGACTCCATAGAACATGTCTCACGGGCCGATCCCATGTTCTCAGGGGCCCCGAGAGTCTGGTAGGGAGAAAAAAAGATTGGGAACCAGGAGCTTTGGCTTCTGGGCTGTCCCTGCTGTTAGCTCGGGGGTGTCGGGGTGCCAAGGTTTTCTGGGTCACTGTTTCCTGTTAAATGTCAGGAACTTCTGACCCAAGCTCTTCCTAAGGCCGTGAGGAGTTCACCTTGAACAGCTTTGTGAAAGCATTTGGAAAACCACTTTGCATATGCAACGTATTAAAATGTAACAAACACATTTTGCTTGTACAGTAGGTAAAACAGCAAAATATAAAGAAACGTCTGTTCTCTGTGTGGGCTGTGTATGTCTCTACCTCTAAGTACAACAGATAAAATTAACATCTTAAATTCTGCCATGATCCCGAGGACCTGGGTCCCTACAGCAGAGATTCTGAAGATTCGGCAGACGGCTCAGATCTGGGGTGGGTGGAGAGGGGAATGAATTTCTGCACAAGCACCTGGGCAGGAACTATTACGGCAGTGGCCAGCGGCCCCCCCAGGAGCAGGAGAGGGTGGGCCTCCATACGGAGAGAGGAGGAAGAGGGGGCTGCAGAGAGGAGGGGAGGAGGGGGCTGTAGAGAGGAAGGAGGAGGGGGTTGCAGGGAGGAGGGGCTGTAGAGAGGAAGGAGGAGGGGGTTGCAGAGAGAGGGGAGGAGGGGGTTGCAGGGAGGAGGGGCTGTAGAGAGGAGGGGGGTTGCAGAGAGGAAGGGAGGAGGACTGAGATCACCTGGCTGGGTCTCCAGAACCCCTTTCAAAGTGGCTTTCACAATGGCTCACAGGAGCCCCTGGGGCTGGGGGCTGCCTGGAGCCCTGAGTGCTGCCGCCCATCAGGGATTCCTTCCCACCAGCACAGCTTTCAAAGAGATGGGACCAAGTGGGTCCTGGCTGGAGCGACGGGGTCTTTGTGATTTGATGGTGTTTTTGAGCCCGGGTGAAGGGTAAGTTCTGCTCCTGAGCAGCCCTGACCACAGGAGCAAAGCTGGAAGGTCTCCCTGTGGCAGGGGTGGAGCCGTCTCTGACCTCTCCGGATGGTAATTTTGTGCAGAGGCACCCAGAATCTTAGCTGTCACACCTGTTAGTCATTCATTCTAAGGAGCTCATCAGAGATGAAGAACAGACTCAAGTATTTCAGGAAAAGCCACCTTCATCGTGCCCGTTATGACGCTGAAAAATCGAGAGCACCCTCGATGTCGAACAACAGGGCGGCAGCACAAGGGCATGTCCGCGTTTGCGGGAGGGGGGAGTCAGCGGCCAGACACGGCTGGTGACATGGTGCCAAGTGAAAAGCTCACGCTGACCCGATTGTTTTTAAGAAGCTGAACAGGGTGAAAACAGGCTAGAAGGAAATGTGCGAACATACTTCTCTTTTTGTGTTTCTCTGCATTTTTTCCAAAAGAGAGAGCTCTGTTTTTGAAGCCATGGATGGATTTCCTTGTGAAAAGCTGTTGCCAAGCAGCTGTGACGGGGGAGGTGACAGCGGCTGACCACATGACCACATGGCAGTGTTGCCGTGGGCATGCAATGACCCAGGGCCAGGATGGACCTCACACGAAGGGGTGGCAGGGCCACAGATGGAACACGGGATCCCGATTCCTCAGCCTCCCCGAGATGCCTCCCTCCCTGGTTCAGTGAGTTCCTGTGGCAAGAGTGTGCTGTTTGTCCACAATCCCCACCGGGCATTGGTGTATCAAGAGGCTTTGCTGAGACCCGGATTTCGGGGCTGCACTGCCAACACATCCCATCCACGGTCTGGGGCAGGGCCTGGGAATCTGCATTCTAAGGAGTTCCTGGTGACTCTGATGCTGCTGGTCCCAGGACCCCACCAAGAACCACTGAGGCAGACGCTCCTTCCAAACCCACCAAGGAGGAGACACGGAAACAGCTCTGAACCTGGGCAAGGGCACCGCATGCAGTGGGCGGGGACAACTATAAAAATAAACTAATCCAAGGAGCAGCTGTGCGTCCTGGCCAGGGACACCCTTGTTCTGAGTCATCGGAGCCCACCCAGGAAGGAGCTGCTATGTCCCCATGGCTGGTAAAGCGATCCTGGTGGCCCCAGAACTGCCCTGACCAGCGGCTGCCCACACCCCCATGAACCCAGAATGGACGGGTGCATTCCCACGCTGTGGGGGATGGGGAGGGCAGAGGAGCAGCCGACCTCAGGGTTGGGGACCACCCTGGGGCATCATGCTCCCTCTGAAGGCTGCACCCGCACCCCCTGGCCATCACAGGGTCCGAGGCCCTACCTGCCTTCCACCAGGTGTCTCCAGGCACGTCCCCTTCACTGTGACTCGGCCGCCCAAGGAGGGCTGTGCTCCTTTACCCAAGGAGGCCTATCTTCTCAGACTGCTGTCAACAGAGCCTGTCACGCGTTTTGTCCCCGCTCACTGGGCGTTTCAGTCATCTTAATGATTCTGCAGGTGAGTCATTCGGATGACTGAACCAGCCACACGGACCGCTGGCGGTGGGGACATTCTGATCATCTGAATAAAGACCAGAGGCTCAGCCACATGTGACGTCAATCTGCCACTTCCCACATCCCTCGCTGATGGCTCCTGAGCCCCACTGTCCAAATAGAAAGATGAAAAACAGAGCTGGAATTAAACCAGCTCATCCTCCTGCCTTGATAGCAGGTGAGTTGGGAAGAGGAGATTAAATGGAGCTCCACGCTGACTTCTAAATTCCCACTTCCCTGACGTCAGGTGGTGGGCAACTGGGTGACGGACCGCCACCCCCACTGGGAACCCCGTGTCCAGACTGAGCACCTGTTCTGGGTGGTGGGCAGCTGGGTGACGGGACCACCACCCACACTCGGAGCCCCATGTGGAGGCTGAGCACCTGTTCTGGCTGGTGTGGCTGTCGGTGGGACACTCATAGGTTGCGTGTCCTCCCCGTGAGTCACGGTGGCTGTCGGTGGGACCCTCATAGGTTGCGTGTCCTCCCCGTGAGTCACGGTGGCTGTCGGTGGGACCCTCATAGGTTGCGTGTCCTCCCCCGTGAGTCACGGGGCTGGGAATCCAGTTTAGCTCTTGTGTCACACAGCTAAGTCTGTAACCACTTGTGAGGTCAGGGGTGTCATCAAGACCTGGCCAGCAGCCCATGGAGTGAATGGCACACAGAGGTGACTTTGGAGGATGTACTTGGCCGCCCCGTCCGGCTCCTCAGCCATCACAGCGGGCCTTCACCCCGAAGCATGATCATCTGAGAAACGTTTTCACCCGCAGAGATCAGGGTGCTCTTCTGGGTTTATCGCTGAGGATTAGGGAGTTCAGCCAGAGCTAGAAAGTCCTCTTTGGGGTGAGCCCCGCCTTACTGTGGCTGTTAGAGGTGTCAGGGGTTCGGGACGACGCCCTCGGCGGGACTGAGAGAGGATTCCGCAGCCCCTTCGTGGAGCCTTTGTGTTTTGCAGTCATCATTAACCAAGGTCCTCCCTGGGTCTGGCCTGGTCACTCCCCTGATCCCTGCTCTCCTGCTGTCTAGCTGGGCTGCCCCTCCCCATCACAAGGACCTGCGCCCACCATCCACTATTGTGCTCACCCTCTCTGGCCCCACCCCTGGCAGTAGCCCCAGAGGTGCTGTGGTCTCTGGGTTCCTTGAAGCTGCAGGTGGTTCTGTACCAGCTGTCCCCGCCTCAGCGTGTTCTGCCCTCTGGACTTCACTGGTTGGGGCATTCTGGGCACCCATGGCCCATGGCTGCTGCTGGCACGTCAGGTGTCTCTCACTGGTGACACCAGGTGTCACAGCACTCATCATTTTCTAAGATCCAAGTGCACTTTTAAACACGTCACCTCTGTTTTTTGCCCAGCTCCCCCACCAGAGCACGGCCCCTCTGTGGGCAGGACCCGTGTTGGTTTTGATCTCCACTTTCCCGAGCCCAGAGCAGCAGCGCTGGGCACAGCAGGATGGGCCGACGGCAGACCCGTGGGTGGCAAACAGCACCCTCGATGCTTGGTTTACCCAACCCCAGCAGCACCCGCGGAAACTTGGTTCACCCACCCTCAGCAGTGCCCACAGAGACTCAGTTCACTCACCCCAGCAGCACCCCATGGATGCTCAGTTCACCCACCCCCAGCAGCAACCCACAGAGACTTAGTTCACCCACACCCAGCACAGCCCCTCGGAGACTCGGTTCACCCACACCCAGCAGCACCCACATAGACTCGGTTCACCCACCCCCAGCAGCGCCCCAAGGAGACTCGGTTCACCCACACCCAGCAGCACCCACAGAGACTCGGTTCACCCTCCCCCAGCAGCGCCCCCAAGGAGACTCGGTTCACCACCCCCAGCAGCGCCCCAGGAGACTCGGTCCACCCACCCCCCAGCAGCACCCTCGGCGACTCGGTTCACCCACCCCCCAGCAGCACCCCTCGGAGACTCGGTTCACCCACCCCCCAGCAGCACCCTCGGAGACTCGGTTCACCCACCCCCAGCAGCACCCTCGGCGACTCGGTTCACCCACCCCCCCAGCAGCACCCTCGGAGACTCGGTTCACCCACCCCCAGCAGCACCCTCGGAGACTCGGTTCACCCACCCCCAGCAGCACCCTCGGAGACTCGGTTCACCCACCCCCCAGCAGCACCCTCGGAGAGTTGGTTCACCTACCCCCAGCACAGCCCCTCGTAGAGTCAGTTCACCCACTGTGCAACTCCCTTTCCCCTCCTCCCTTTCCTGCCAGTTCCAGCCTCCACCCTGCCTGCCCTCTCCATTCCAACCTCACTTCGGCCTTCAGCCTGGAACAGCCTTGCTGCCTCCCTAACAAGCTCCTATTCATCCTTCACAACCCAGCTCAGACACTCCCTCCTCAGGGAGCCTTTTCCAGAGACCCAGCTCCGTGACATCCACAATGACCCACACAGACCTCTGTGTCCCCACAATGGGGAACAGCATGGACGCCAAGAACACCCCTAAGTCACGGACTCAGAGAGGCCCCAGGACTTTTGGCCAACTTGCCCACAGGGCTCTGAGCGTCAGCTGAGGCACACTGTGACTGGGGCTTCCCTCGTTGCCAGTCCCACAGTCTGGCAAAGGTCCCCCTCTCTCCGACCCACTCCCACCCCTGCTGCTGCCTGGTTGCTGAGTGAACATGTCCCCATGTGCCTGAGCCCATGCTGCCCTCGGGCCATCAGCCCCGCTCCTCAAAGCCTCCTGCAAAGGCCCCTGGTCAGAACTGAGCTTGGAGTCCGGCCGCCTTGTGTGACCACTAGGTGCCCAGCAGTGCAGGGCGAGACCAGGCCCCCCTCAGCGTCCCCTTGGCACTTGGACAAGCTGCAGAGCCCACAGAGAATGGAATGTCTTCCTCCCAGGGGCCAATATCAACAGCAGGGTGCCCGGCTTTCCTAATTTAGCTGTCGATGGCTCTGGCCAGCCACTGAGGTCGCTTGAAAATACAACGAGACCAGAGGCCACCACAGTGTGGGAGACACAGCCAGGCCCACTGTGGCATGGAGGCCCACCGTGGCATGGAGGCCCACCGTGGCATGGACAGCAGCGCCGACGGCAGGTTCTTTGCTGGGGACCTTCCAGCCAGCAAGGCCTGGCGGTCACTCTTCTGTCCAGTCGGTGGCCATGCTGGGCTCGTCTATCTGAGCCTGGCCCTGCTGGGGAGAGCCCTTGGGCAGGGGAACACCCCTCATCCGCGGCTTCCTCCTTCGGGAGAAGGGCAGGGCCAGTTTTGCTCGGCAGCTGGGCCTGCGACTGTCTGGCCATGCCAGGAGCCTGCTCAGAACACAGACCAGCCTCAGCCACGTCACACACATCGCGGCGGCCCCACATGTGTCTGACGGGGACACCTGGATGCCCTTGGCCAACAGTGCTTAGGAAACATGTCCTGGGCCTCCATGAACACCAGAGGCCTGCACTGCCATTTCCTGCCCCTCTGGGGGATGAGCCTGGGAGCCGCCTGCCCTCCCCCTCCCCGCTGGGGGCTCCGCCCGGCCTCCCTGCTGTGCTCTCAGGGCACCATGGGCCTATCTGGGGGCACACATCCTGGCTGTGGCTCCCTCTGTGCCTGTGGAATTGCTCATGTCACTGTGGTTCAAATGCTCCTCTCCCCGGGGTCTCTGCACATCTCCCTGCGTGGCAGAGAGGCCAGTGTCTTCTGTTTTTATGGCTGCTTGTTCTGTGCCCGTTTTTCCCCTGAAGCCATGAAGACCAGGTGGGTGACACCTCCCTAGGTAGCCAGCCCGGGGCAACCCCTGGGGCAGGTGAGGAGAGGGGGAGGGGCTGTTTACCAGCCGCAGCGGCAGAGCCCCTCCCACAGCTGCGCCTTTGGGCTCCTGGGGTTCTCACTGGTTAGCGGAGGGATGAGATGCCCTTCTGGAGACGCAGAGCTGCCAGTGTCCGGGCTGGGCAGGGTGAGAGACGCCTGCCCACGATGTGGTCCCAAGCACAGTGTGGACCTGGAGAGGGTTTAACCAAAGGCCTCGAAGCAGCGGCCTCCATGTTCTGCCCAGAGGCCAGCGGGGCGTGGGCTCAACTGCCAACTCCAGGCCACCAGGCAGGGTCCCCCCAAATTAGTGTTATAAAAAGAGAAGGGCCGGGCGCGATGGCTCACGCCTGTAATCCCAGCACTGTGGAAGGCCAAGGCGGGTGGATCATGAGGTCAGGAGTTCAAGACCAGCCTGGCCGACGTGGTGAGACCCCGTCTTGAAGAAAAGTCCAAAAATTAGTTGGGTGCAGTGGCGCACACCTGATCCCAGCTACCCAGGAGGCTGAGGCAGGAGAATCACTTGAACCCAGGAAGCGGAGGTTGCAGTGAGCCGAGGTCACATCACTGCACTTCAGCCTGGGCGACAGAGGGAGGCTCTGTCTCAAAAAAAAAAAGAGAAGCAAGCTTGCCTCCTTAGTAGTTTTTTTTTTTTTTTAAATTGGTTTTAAATAACACAAGTCCCTTTAAGTTGAGGCTCCTAATATTTTACAAATAAATCTGTACTTGATCTTAACCCAAAGGCTGAGAAGCGATTACTAAAGAATCTAATATTAGATTGATGAAAAAGAAAATCTAACACCAAGGGATGAGTACTTTCTAAAAATCCCAGAAGGCCAGGGGCCCAGCCGGGGTCCTGCAGGTGGCCAGAGCGGCCCTAGACCGCAGCAGACCCGATCTGGCCAGTCCCCTCCCCAGCAGCTTCTGAGGATCGCTGCCACGGTCACTGCCCACCTCGTAAGGAGAGAACAAGTGTCTGCTCCCCTGTTAATTTTTTGTAACAAGGTGGCAAATCGTTCAGACTGAACTAATGAATCAGCCAGAGAACCTGAGTATCTGTGTTTCTTGGAAATAAATCTGGCTAACGATGGATGCGGCCTTTTGGGCCGGGATATCCCACAGCCTCGGCCTGAACATCCTTGGGTGACCTACACAAGATCTTATCTGTGACTGACTTAGCTGGACCCACAAACGGGTGTCTGGTGAACTGGCCGTGACCAGCAAAGGGGTGTCTAGTCTGCCGGCTGTGACTGATGAAGGGGCCGCTGTCCATCCCAGGCTGACTGAGGCCATGAGCCCTGGACGCTCTTCCAGGCCTGGGCCGTGAGAAAGTCAGCAGAGGGTTCTGGGGGATGCTCACCCGCTGCCTCATTACAGCAACTGCTTCGGGCCTCTCAGTACCTGTGGGGCGCGCAGGGTATCGGGTTCGTGAGCTGCCGTCACGAATTTGTGCTACAAATAAATAGATTATAAAGGACACTGATGAAGCAATAGGCAAAAATTCTAACATGATATAAAATTCACTATAGTGTATTATGTAGGATAACAGCATTACTGAAGGTTAAATTCCAATTTTGAAGAAGCAAACAGTGGTTACAGAAGAGCTTCCTGTCCTCTGAGGAAATTCATCTGAAATATTTACGGTGAAGGGACATAGGGTTGGCAAGTTATTCTCAAATGGTTCAGAAACAATTGTGCGTGTGCGTGCGCGTGTGTGTGTGTGTGTGTGTGAGTGTGTGTGTGCGCATGCACGCATCTGTGCCGTGAGAGAGAAGACAGTATATCAGGCCGTGGGACCAACATTAACAGCTGCTGGCTCTGGGCGAAGGGGCATGCGAGCTGCCGGAGCTAGTTTTGTTTGAAACAAACTTAAAAACCGTTAAGATAGGAGAGGGAGAAAGCAAAGCCGAGACGTGACAGGTGGCATTCAAGGACTCCAACAGTGCAGACACATCCCGGGTGAGGCAACGCTTTGTGGAACCCCGGGATGCACCAGTGCCCGCTGTCGGGTCTCCTGGGACTCCGTGCTCCCCGGTTTCCTGGTGTATGGACAAGACAGGGCTGCCCCCCAGATCTGCAGGCTGGTCATGGTCCCCACCTGCACCACCAGGGCCCCAGGTCGTCCAGCTTGTCCTGCCCGAGGCAGAGCCGGAGTGGGGAGTCCTGGGCGATCACCCTCCTCGGGCAGGGAGGGTGGGGAAGGCAGAGAGATGCTGTCCATGGGGCCGCAGGCTGGTTCAGACCCTGGGGGCTGCCAATGTGGCCATCAGACAGAATGGCCACCGTGTGTGTGGTGCTGGACACAGAGTGCCCAGATCACACGCCATCCCTGCCTTTGTCTGTCTAAGCCCTCGTTTGCTGACCAGCCACCACTGGTCAGGGCGAGGCTCACGAATCACGAGAGGACTCGACTGTTCTTTAAGACCCTGTGTTAATACTTTTCCCGCAACACACTAAGTGAACTGATAACTTATTTTTGCATGTTAACTGGAAGTGGGTCTACACACCAGGATTTTAACCAGGGGACCTGCAGTGCCTGCACTCAGACTGGAAAGTCATTTCCACCCTAACGCAACTCTTGGAATGAATTTTAATGATGGAGTTTTTAAAGCCCAGATGTTTGGATTGAACATCAGTTTGGGTATCTCCCTCCCTCCCTGCTTCCTTCCTTCCTTCCTTCCCTTCTTCCTTCCTTCCTTTCCTTCCTTCCCTCCTTCCTTCTCTCCTTCCTTCCTTCTCCCCACTCCCTCTCTCCCTCCCTCCCTTTCTTTTTTTTTCAGGGTCTCACTGTGTCATCCGGTCTGGAGTACAGTGATGTGATCTCAGCTCACTGCAACCTCAACCTTCCAGGCTCTGGCAATCCTCCTACCTCAGTCTCCCAAGGAGCTGGACTACAGGTGCCAACACGACACCCAGCTAATTTTTGTTCTGTTTTTGTAGAGACAGGGTTTTGCCACGTTGCCCAGGCTGGTCTCAAACTCCTGAGCTCAAGCAATCCTCCCGCCTCGGCCTCCCAAAGTACCGGGATTACAGGCATGAGCCGCTGCACCTGGCCACACCTTATTTCATAAGAATGTCTTGGAGAAAGAAAAATAAAAACTCCATCATTTAAACTATGGACACCGTACATTATAAGACGCACCACAGTTTTAGAAAGATCGAAGACAAAAATGCATCCTAGAATAAACTACGGCATCACTGTGCTGTAGGGAGAGATCAACTCCTTTTCAGAACAGAGGAGAAGCGACACTGGAAGTCGCCGTAAAGAGCAGGTGTTTAGAAACGCCACTCACACAATGGGAACCACTGAGAGCCACATCCACGGGGTATCTGAATTATGGCTGTGCCTCAGGCAGGACAGGCTGGACGACCTGGGGCCCTGGTGGTGCAGGTGGGGACCATGACCAGCCTGCAGATCTGGCGGGCAGCCCTGTCTTGTCCATACATCAGGAAACCGGGGAGCACGGAGTCCCAGGGGCCCCCGACAGCGGGCGCAGGAGTACAGTGGAATACTAGGCAGCAGTTAAAAAGGTGGGAATCGGTCTATGTATGGTGATACAGAAAAATATTTTAAAACCTAGTTTAATGAAAACAGCCAAAAACAAACTATGACATATACTACACTTCCTTTGGGCAAAGAAATCGCACACGCAGGTGTGTCTCACGCACAGGCGCACAGCCCGGGTGTGTGTGTGGAGGGAACTCCCAGGAGGAGGCTCAGGCGACCGTGACCTTGTTATCTGTGGGTGGTTGGAAGCACCTTTCCCCACACGCCACTGTTAACAGCATGTGGATTCCCGAAGCTGGGCACATGTCACTTTCATAACAAAACGAACCCCGCCAGTGCCATTCTAAACAGCAGAGTGGGCTCGGTGTTCTCTCAGTGCCTTCTACGGTTTTGTTTTCCTTGTCGACTTTTGGGTCTCTCTGTCACAGGAGAGTGGAGCAAGGCGGTGCTGGCTTTTATTTACGATGCTTGAGGATTTTGTGTTCCTGGGTTTTGATCTATAATCAGTTTGTAAATAGACTCACTTTCCGATTCTCACGGAGAGGTTTGATTTGCGGGTGGAGACCAGGTCCACCCTCATTTGGATCCAGTGGCGCCCTGCCCATGCGAGCTGGGCTTCTCTTCCGCACAGCAGGATCCAAGAGGGAAGGCCACTTTCAGGTGAGCTGGCGAAGCGGGTACTACTGTATTACTTATGCTAGCAAAAGTTCCAACTTACCTGAATTGGGTTTCTTTTCCTGAAAGGTAATTCTCAGTTAATTTCCCCCACACCCACGGGTCCTGGGACCACACTGCGTGGACATGTGTGACGTGAGGCCCTTCACCCGCGTGTGTCTGTCTCTCTGGTTCTTCTGACTTAAAGCACCAGTAGCAGCACAGTTAGTCCAGTTATTGGGAAGCGCAGCACAGAGCCTCATTGCCGCAGTCTGTGCAGCACAGGCCACAGATTCCTCCGTCAGCATGGACCACACTTCCCACACAATGAACGGGCATCTCCAGGGAAAAAACAAAGCCTCCCCCCCAGACACTCCTCGCACTGAATGAATGCAGGGTCGTTTCCACCCAGGGGAGGTGGGCGGGGAGTGAGGCTCCTGGAAGCTGTGGCAGGGCCTGTCTGGGAAGCCTCAACCCAGTGCATCTGGGCGTGGGGGTCCACGGCCCGGCCTGTGAGGTCCAGCAGCCTCTCCTGCCAGTCCACTCACACAGGAATCTCAAGTTGGGAGTACAAAGACGCCACCACTTTCCCCTTTCAAATCATCCAATCAAAGAAGACGGAGCCCTTAAGGGTAGGGGTTTGCATTTCCGATGCCGGCACAGATTGCAAACAGTGGGGCTTTCTGCTTGCCCCCCTCCCGTCCCTGAGGCGGGGCCTTCCCCTGGGACCCCGGCTCTGCGCAGAGGCGAGCCCTTTAATGAAATCACAACAAAAAGACAGGCTCCAGCCAAGCCACCCAAGCACGTGGTAAACATCAGTCAATGGCTATTTTATTCACACCAGATGCTGCGTGGAAAAATTATGTCCAGTTTATTTTAAACAAGAGCAAGTGATCTCTTTTCCAAGAATCTGAGAGGCAGCCTCATCCCAGGAACAGCGCTTCCTGGTCAGTGAGCCTGGCGGGGCAGGCACGGAGGGGAAAGGCCTTCTCTGCCTTTGGGCCCGGCCCACTGAGGCAGAACAGAGAGAGATGCCGGAGCCAGCAGGCCTTATGTCCGGTTTTCTCCGTGAGCTGTTTCAAAAGAGATTGCTCTTAAAATCTAGTGTGATTAAAAAGTTGTGTGGGGTTAGAGCAATGCTTCCGTACGTGTCCTGCAGGCCCCAGTGTGGACCGTTTCTCTGTCCAGGCCCACACACGACCCACTGCAGACACGGTGGGGGGAGGCGATGCGTTGGCCCTCAGGGGAAACGCACACCTGGAGGCAGAGGCCGGACGGAGGGTCTGCAGGGGGTGCTGGTGGGGAGGCCTGCCGGACCACGGCAGTTAGTGGTGTTGAAGTGAGGGAGCAAACAGCATTAGCTCTGCGACAGAATAAAAGACACCGCCTGTCCCAGGACTGCGGGCGAGGGAAGCAGACCCACGCAGAGTCAGCGACGGAGGTGGGAACATATTCCCGAGGGACACGCGGTGTGTTTTACGCAGCAGTTAGGATTCTGAAATTGGCAATCAAGAGTTAAATGCGGCCCATCGGGCACAGACTCTGCAGTGCAGCTGCATAGGGTCGCTTCAGCCAGGGGCTGCGCGTGGACACCAGGGGCCCTGGGGGTGGAATCGGGTCTCTAGGGGAAGTGGCAGAAATGGCTTTACTTCTCCTCTGTGGACAGGCGGTAGAGAGCCGCACCCAGGTCCTCCAGCTTCTGCTTGTCCTCCAGGTCCTGGTACAAGCCTCTGGGAGCGCGGTCCAGGCCGTACAGCAACCCGAACAGGCAGCCTGCAATGGTGCCGGTGGCCGCGCTCTCCCCCTGAAACGCAAACGCACGCGGTCGCAGTGGGCTCCACCTGGCCAGGGCCTCCGCGAGACCCCTGGGGCTGGTTGCTCCTCAGGTGGGCAACACTTCCTCCTGCCAAGCCCCCATTCTGCTGGGGGCGGCTGATAAGAGGGACAGGCAGGCTGGTGCAGTGGCTCACCCCTGACATCCCAGCTACACAGGAGGCTGAGGCGGGAGAATCTCTTGAACGTGGGAGGTGGAGGTGGCAGTGAGCCAAGGTGGCCTCTCGGCACTCCAGCCTCAAAAACAAAATGAAAACCAAGCAGGAGAGGGACAGGCGCTCCCCCTTCTCCCTGTCTGAAGAGGTGTCTCAGCACTAAGAGTCAGTGAGGTGCCAGGACTAGGCAGAGGGAGGGAGCCCAAGGCCGCACGGCCCCACCACGGATCCAGGGTCATGGAGGAAACCCCTCCAGGGGCTGAGCCGGCTCTGTGCAGAGCCTTCGTGACCAAAAGGGCCACATTTGTGTTTTCCCAGCTCAGGTCTGTGGTCAGGCTCAGCTCCAAGCCTCACTGAGTGAGGCAATTTCAGCCAGTCTCATAGAACCAAAACAGCTGCTCGCACAAGGCAGGGGGCTGACCTCACGGGTCGGAGCTGTCTAGAGCTGCCGCAGCCACTCTGCTGGGCTTCTTGGCCAGAGACAGCCAGGGCACCACAGAGCCAGCATGGATGGAGCAGGATGTGAGCCCAGGACCCAACTCCAGCCTGCAGTCTGCAACTTTGCACAGAGGCTGCAGAGCAAAGATGACGGTGACCTGAGCAGAGAACCCCGTGAAGGTGGCCAGCCTGAGGCAGTGGCGGCAAGGGCAGGGGCCTCCACACTTCCATGCCACCTCCACCAAGGCCGCACTGCCCTCCAGGCTCGGGGACCAGGCAAGAGACTCTGGGTGTGCTCGAGCTCATGGCAGGAACCTGCAGCCGCACCTGTATCCTGTGACGTCCACCCATGAGCACACTTAGGTCAGCAGGTGTACCCTGGGGCCAGTGCCATCCCAAAGTGGGTTCCAGAAAGGAAGAGAAGAACGCATATCCTGGGGGTCAGGAGGTGGCCCCTGAACACCTGTGGCCCTGGGACACCCCGAGGGGATGCTTCAAGAGAAGGCTGCTACCCTCTTGGAAGCCACAGCCATTAAGGAGGGAACATCTCACCTCCATGAAACATGGCCCGGTGACACAGCTCAGTCCAGCTGTTGCCTGCTGCAAGGAGGGCGTCATAGGCTATCATGGGGGCATCATGGCCTCGTCTTCCCCCCCTCGACCTTCCGAGCTCCACTTCCTGTAGGTCTGACAAGAGAGCCGTGGGTCAGCAGATGTGCCCAAGTGGAGCCACATCTGGGTACATTACAGCACAAGCTTTCTGGGCCCATCCTAGTGAACTGCCATTCCATCCATCCACCCACCCACCCCCACCCATCCATTCACCCAACCACTCATCCATCCACCCATCACCCATTTACCTACCCATCCATTCACCCACCCTTCTACCTACCTGCCCTTCCATCCACCTACCCAACTACCCATCCATATACCCACCTAACCACCCACACACCCATCCATTCACTTGTCCACCCATCCATCCACCCATCCATTCATTCATCCACCCACCCATCTATTCACTCATCCACTCACCCATCCACACATCTACCCACCCACCTACACATCCACCCAGCCATCCATTCTCCCACCCATCCATTCTCCCATCCGCTCACCCATCCACGCATCCATCCACCTACCTACACATCCACCCACCCATCCATTCTCCCATCCGCTCACCCATCCACACATCCATCCACCTACCTACACATCCACTCACCCATCCATTCTCCCATCCGCTCACCCATCCACGCATCCATCCACCTACCTACACATCCACCCACCCATCCATTCTCCCATCCGCTCACCCATCCACGCATCCATCCACCTACCTACACATCCACCCACCCATCCATTCTCCCATCCGCTCACCCATCCACGCATCCATCCACCTACCTACACATCCACCCACCCATCCATTCTCCCATCCGCTCACCCATCCACTCATCCATCCACCCACCCATCCATTCACTCATCCACTCATCCAGCCACCCATCCACCCACCCATCCATTCACACATCCACTCACCCACCCACCCATCCACCCACTTGCTATGCACTTATTGAGCACCACTGTGTGCCAGACATTGCCCCAGTGCCAGTACAAGGCTTACCTTTTCCCTCTCTTCTGCGTCATAATTGTCAGGGAAGATGGCTTTGTTTTCTGAGTCTTTACTGATCTTTCTCTCCTCCAAATAAAACTGCCATTTAGCTTCAAAGTAAAACCAGTGCTCCTGGTATTCTAAATGTAAAGAACAGGATGAGCTGCACACAATGGCATCCATGGAAAGGGCATGGAGGGCACTGGGGCAGATGCAAGAAGGGAGGAGAAGCAGTGATGCCCCTCCACCCAGCTGCAGGCATGTGGAGAAGCCGAGCACCTGTCCTGGAGTAAACAATTGAGCGACTGTCCAGAATTATGAACATGATGACATTCATAGCTGCTTTTTTCTTTCTCTCTCCCTTTTTTTTTTTTTGAGATGGGGTCTTGCTCTGTTGCCCAGGCTGGATGGCGCAATCTCAGCTCACCCTAACCTCTGCTTCCTGTGTTCAAGCAATTCTCCTGCCTCAGCCTCCCAAGTAGCTGGGACTACAGGCTCATGCCACCACGCCCAGCTAATTTTTATATTTTTAGTAGAGACGGGGTTTCACCATATTGTCCAGTGTGGTCTCAAACTCCTGACCTCAAGTGATCCACTTCTGTGCCGCGGAGCCAGGAGGCGTGCAGGCTGCCCAGACCCAGGCCCACAGCCCTCCTGCCTGCACTGAGGCAACACCCTTGCTCGCCACACCCCCACCTCCTGTTCCTAGGCACCGTGGGAGCCACAGAGGGCGGGAGCCGTGCAGGCCGCTGGGTGGCTGTCAGGCCCGAGGGACACGTGTGGTGATCGCATGCGGTGATGAAGCGCAGACCTGTCTGTGCTGTGGTGGAGAGTACAGGGAGCTGGAGGGCTGCAGTAAGGAGGCCATGCTCCTGCCACAGAGCTTCAGGCCATAGGGAGGACAGGAAGGCCCTAGGCCAGGCCCTGGACGAGGCTCATGGGTACCCCGGGACTCGCAGGCCCTCCGAAACTTGGGGCCGACTTGGTTTCATACAAGTAAAAGTGCAGGCCCTTCAGGGTCTTGTTCAAGGAAATGAACTTGGAAGTGAAAGATGCAGAATAAGAGGGCAGCGGCCACAGGCGCATCCCATGAACCGCAGGGCCTGAAACTCCTGGTGGAGCGTCAACGTGGACCTGGGCGCAGACTCAAAGCACTGCCTCTCACCCGAGTCAGCGGGGTTGGCCAGTTTGGAAACAGACGTCCGAACAGAAAAGCAGAGAGCGAATCTGTGAACTGCCCTCACTGCCTCACTGCAGATGGGCTGTGTCAGGTGGACCGGTCGGAAGCCCAGAGCAGCGTCTCCCGAGGGTGTCCCCCAGGACTTCTGTCCTCTGGGTGATTTTAGGTGTTCTATTAAAAAGGGTTCTGTGTCAAGAGAATTCATAAAACTCTGGGTTAAACAAATTTGAGATTAAATAGATTTATTTGGAGGTCTGTTTCTCAGAGCTTTAAAGTGGTGTCTGTGCACTTCTAATCCCTAAGAGAAAGAATAAGTTTTTTGAAGAACAGTCGGAAACATTCCATGAACACAAAGCGGAGGAGGTTTCGCTGGTCAGATGATTCCGACTGTTCTTCAGAAAACGCTTTGAGGAAACCGTTTTGAATACCAGAGTTCGGGGGAGAGCATTCGTTAATATACTGTGAATTCAGTAATGGCGTGGCCCCATGCCCTACGGCTCACCTGTTTCAAAGATGGGTTAGGGCGACTCTCCTGGGGTTGGGGAGATGACAGCCCATGACTGCAGACAACAACCTCGGAAGAAACCCGGGCACCACGGCTTAGCCGTCCCCCACCGCTCCCACACCCAGCACTAACGAGGATGAAACTCCCTCACCAGAAATAAAGTGTGTTGTGGCCGCCAGGCGTGCTTGGCAGTCGTGCTTTCTGAGGACGGCCACACTGCGGGGGACACAGAGCAGCGACTCAAGCAGGTGCTGACTTTGTGTGGACACTGACTTTCTTGCTCCCATCAAGAAAGGCCTAGTGGCTGAGGAGCCCCCGAGCCATGTCCAGGCACATATCCATGGCTGCACCCCCCCGTGGAAAGCTGGGCACCAGCCCCCACAAGGCATTTCAGAACATACCCCTGCACCTTGCAGGGGAAATAAAGGGAGTCACTGGTTTTTCTGTTTCAAGAAGACGTCAGACCCAGTGTGGTGGCTCATGCCAGTAATCCCAGCACTTTGGAAGGCTAAGGTGGGTGCATCACTTGAAGTCAGAAATTCAACAGCAGCCTGGGCAACATGGTGAAACCCTGTCTCTACTAAAAATACAAAAAATTAGCCAAGCATGGTGGTGCACACCTGTAATCCCAGCTACTTGGGAGGCTGAGGCAGGATAATCGCTTGAACCCGGGAGGCAGAGGTTGCAGTGAGCGGAGATCACATCATTGCACTCCAGCCTGGCGACAGAGCCAGACTCCATCTCAAAAAAAAAAAAATCAAGAAGACGTCAGCCTCAAGCTTTTGAAAAATAAGCAAACTTGGTCCTATATTCAGATCCTCCCTCTTTCTCCAGGACAAACTGGATACCTTATTTCCGATTTCCTCAGCAATGAAAGACACCAAAGGCTGCAGGAAGCTGCCTGTGCGCCTCCTGCCACCTGCTCCTCTTAGAGAGCACCTTCCGTGGGGTGGAAGAATCTTCTGGAACGGCCACAGATTTCCTAGTCCCACACCTGCTGTCCCTGCATCTGGCCAGCCTTGTGGGGCTCCTGGTGAGAGGGCCCAGCCCTGAGCTCACCCAAACTGGCAGAAGCAGAGCTCTCCCAGGGCGCACCATGGGTCTCACTCACAGCTCAAAGGCTACCAGTAGCTTGGTGCCTCAGGCTGGGGTGGATGGGGACAGGTGGACCCGCTGGAGGCAAACGTCCTCAGGGGGACACAGGTCTCTCTGAGGCTCCATGCAGGGAGGCAAAGCCCTCCCAGGTGAGCGCAGAGGCAGATTGGTCAGGAGCAGCATGGGGCTTGCCTTGTGAGGCCGGCTTGCTCATATGGCCCAGACGGCCCTCCTAGTTCCATCTAAGAGCGAATGTGCCTTGAAGGGCTGGGGGCCGATGGAGGGGCTGAGTCTGTCCAGATCTGCTGTGCGTGTGGACTGGCCAGGCCCTGGCCAGGGCCGGGGGAGCTGCTCACCTGCCGTGTGCCGGATGGTCTTCCTGCAGTACTCTTCCGCCAGGGGCACCGCCCTCAGCATGTCTCTCCCCCCACTGGACCAGCGGCTTTCCTTGTGCGGCGAACGACACAAACAGGGCCGTGCACAGGGAGCCCAGGAAGCCTGGAGGGGCAGGGAAGAGAGAGAGACACCATCACCTGGGCCACTTGGGAGGGTCCTGGGGCCACTGGGCACATCGTGTGGACCCCCGGGGGAAGGGTTTGCTCGTTTTCTGTCTTATCCATGTTCAGGTGCACAGTTCAGCCGTAATAACCACGTTTACACCGTGGACATTCTCCATCCTCTCTAGACCTCCCCCAACTTCCCAGACCAAAGCTCTGTCCCCACTCCACTCACCCCACTGCCCTCCCCAGCCCTGGGCTGCCCCCGTCCACTTTTCTGTCTCTGGATGTGACCGCTCTGGGCGCCTGCTCCTTATGGAACCACATGAGATTTGTCCCTTTGTGGTGGGTGATTCCACTCAGCACGCATCCTCAGGTTCACCTGTGTGACCCTCTCACGTGATTTGTCCCTTTGTGGCAGGCATATTTCACTCACACACATCCTCAGGTTCACCCACGTGGCCTGCCATGTGATTCTGTCCCTTTGTGGCAGGCGTATTCCACTCACACGCATCCTCAGGTTCACCCATGTGGCCTGCCACGGCTTGCCTTCCTCTCCGTGGCTGAATCACATTCCATGCATAGATGAACACATTTTTGATTGCCCGTCATCTGCATGTGAACGCATGGGCCGCCTCCGCCTTTGGCTGTTGGGAATACCATGCCTTGTAGACTGTTAGCATCTGTGGCCGGGGATTATCAGTTAATGAGCCTGTGCAGGCGGAATGCTTAGATGGAGGCTCTCCTACTCGAGAGACCCTGCAGAGCTCCGGGGCCGTCGTGCCCTCTGGGGTGGTTCCTGTGCAGGGCCAACTCATGTGCCCTGCCGGTGCCTCGGGCTTTTCTCGTCTGACTTCTGGGGATGAGTTAGCAGCCGGTGAGCTCATCAGCACAGACAAGCTCAGAGTTCATCTCAGAGGCATCTTCTCCCCTATTTTCTTTGGTATGCCAAATTTTACAACTGTTTACTGGGAAAAAAAAAAAAAAAAGTGCGTGTGTGTGTGTGTGTGTGTGTGTGTGTGTGTGTATTTTAATAAAACATGGTTAGGGAAGAAGCCAAGTCCGGGAGGCCTGTCCTGGTCCATCTTCCAGGGCTGTGGGGGAACGATGGGGTCAGGGCTTCCAGGTGTAGGTACTGAGCTCACCCCCACAGTCCACACAGCCAGCCCTGTGCCTCCCCTGAGCAGGTGGCACTGAGCGCGCAGCTCTCAGGGGAACAGCCATGTCCAGCCCTACCAGGTCCCATCCACCCGCTACACGGGCCTCACTAGACACTAGTGAGGAAGCCATTGGACAGGACTTGGAAGAGACTGATCTGAATCACTCACAATGATCCTGGCCATAACGAGGCTAACAATGCCCGGGGCTGGCAGGACAGTCCTGGAAATCCCGTGGTCACTGTCCAAGTGGAGACAGCCCTGGGGAGGCCACATCTTCCAAAGACATGAGCTCCCCTCCTCTCGCTGCCTGCCATCATGGGGACTGCACTGTGCAGGGTAGTAGAGGCAGGAGGACCAGTGACGGCTGTGGCACTCATGATGTAGCTCCAGAGACGCGGTCACGCGGGAGGACCCGTGACGGCCGTGGCACTCGTGATGTAGCTCCAGAGACGCGGTCATGCGGGAGGACCCGTGACGGCCGTGGCACTCGTGATGTAGCTCCAGAGACGCGGTCACGCGGGAGGACCCGTGACGGCCGTGGCACTCGTGATGTAGCTCCAGAGACGCGGTCACGCGGGAGGACCCGTGACGGCCGTGGCACTCGTGATGTAGCTCCAGAGACGCGGTCACGCGGGAGGACCCGTGACGGCCGTGGCACTCGTGATGTAGCTCCAGAGACGCGGTCACGCGGGAGGACCCGTGATGGCCGTGGTGACACTACCAGTAGCCACAGCAACAATGGCAGTGGTACTCGTGATGATCACAGTGGGAACAGTGTGGTACCAGTGACTGCAGCAGTGGCTGTGGTATTAGTGGTAGTACTAGTGACGGTATCATGTGGAGGAACCAGTGACAGCAGTGGTGACAGAACCAGTAGCAGTAGCCATACTGATGATGGGAGCACTGGTGATAAAAGCGGAGCAGCAGTGGCACTACTGTGGCATTGGCAGTGGCACTAGTGGTGGCAATGGCAGTGTTGCCAGTGACAGCAGCAGTAGGTTTGGTGAGGTGCTGTTGATGGGAGCAGCCGTGGCAGGGGCAGTAGTTACAGCACGAGTGGCCGTGCAGGGGAGTGGTGGCCCATGTGTGCCAAGCCCTCGTCCCACTGGGCACTGCTCCCAGGACATCATCGTGCCACTCAGTCTTCACGAGAGCTTGCGGAGGGCATGACGATCACCCCACTTGTGGACGAGGTGCGTGGGGCTGAAAAGTTGTGTTGCTTAATTGTGGAGCTGTGTTAGCTTCAGAAGGGTTGGTTCTGCTGGGGGACCCTGTGGGTGTGTGTGAGTCCCACACCCACTCAGGAAACGGGCCGAGCCCGCTGTCAGGACGCCGCTGGCCAGAGGCAGGCCCCGGAGCGGGTGCCGTGTACGTTCTGACCTTCCACTTCTCTGTACACAGGGGCTGTGACACTGCCGTGCCGGGCTGTCATGGGGGAGCAGATGACTCTAAGCCCAGGCTGGGCCCAGGGTGAACGGCCACTCAACACGGCTCCTCCTTGGAGCACGGCCACCCACGACAGACCATGCAGAAATGGGCCGCAGAAACGCTTTCCAGTGGCTTTCGGGCCACTCTTGGAGGCACAAATCAGGGCCTCCCTCGGCCTGGCAGGAGGGCTGCAGCAGTGGCAAATCTATGGATCGTTCTGAAGCCCAGGGCTCTGGCCCGGTCCTGACCTAGCCTGCGGCTCTGCCTCTGCACAGCGACGCTGCAGCTCTGGGCTCCTGGAAGCACGCAATGCATGCAGCTCTAGGCTTGTGCGAGGCTGAGGCAGGCAGATCACTTGAGGTCAGGGGTTCGAGACAAGCCTGGCCAACAGGGCGAAACCTCATCTGTACTAAAAATACAAACATTAGCTGGGTGTGGTGGTGCGCACCTGTGATCCCAGCTACTCAGAAGGCTGGGGCAAGAGAGTCGCTTGAACCCAGGAGGCGGAGGTTACAGTGAGCTGAGATCGCGCCACTACACTCCAGCCTGGGCAACAGAGCGAGACTCCATCTCAAAAAAAAAAAAAACACCAAAAAAAAATCAGTGGTTCTTGCTGCCAGAGATGGTTTGAAAATGGAAAAGGAAAAGCACTTTGAAGTGTCAATTTCATAAAATCAAACCCTGAAAACATTTTTGTTCATTATCATAGAAATATATAAATTATTCAACTATTAAACATGTGAAATATTTTTGTTTTTGAGACGGTGTCTCACTCTGTCACCCAGGCTGGAGTGCAGTAGTGCAATCTCAGCTCACTGCAATCTCCGCCTCCCGGGTTCAAGTGATTCTCCTGCCTCAGTCTCCTGAGCAGCCGCAACTACAGGCGTGCACCACCATGACAACTGATTTTGTATTTTTTAGTGAACATGGAGTTTCACCACGTTGGCCAGGCTGGTCTTAAACTGCTGACCTCAGGTGTCCACCTGCCTTGGCCTCCCAAAGTGCTGGGGTTACAGGCGTGTGCCACCACGCCCGGCTGTGAAGGTTTTAATTTTTAATTTGCATCCAGCTGTACCACGTAGCTATCAGGAGTCCCACACCGGATCCCTTCCTGGCCTCTGACTCTGCCCCACTGTTTGGGTCGCATGCCTTCCCTCTTACATTTTAACAATTTAGCAAAGTTGCCTGTGAGTCCACTGCTTAGGCCATCTGTCCCCAGGGTAGAAAAGGCGCACGCCTGGTTTGCCGCAGACTCGGTGGCGGCCAGGCCGGCAGAGCTGCGTGTTGATCGAAGGCAGGTTGCTCGCTGCTGCTCTCGGGGAGGGGTGGGCGGCTCTGTCCTCCTCATTGGGACGCCAGTCACAGCAGATACTAAAAGGTAATCTTGAACGAGGATAGCGTGGCTGTGGGCTGCCTTTGAATGTGCATGGGGCTGGGACCAAGGGCCGATTGCAAGTGAGAAGTTGAGTCATTTTTGCTTCTTTAAAATGGAAGCTGACGAGCCACCTCCTCATTGCCTTTCAGTCACACCCCAGAGTCAGGTGCCACCACAGCCACCCCAGCCTAGCCTCCCAGAGGCCTGCTTTCCACAGGACAGGCTGGGGACAGGGACAAATCCCAGTGAGCAGCTGGTCACCTGGCACAGACCACAAGGAAGTGCCATGTTAAGGGGGCGACTATGATCCAACCCGTTTCACCCTCACACAGCCTGATACGCAGATGTAATTCACACGTGGCAGTTGCCCCATTACAGGTGAGGAACCTGTGGCCCAAGGGGTGGAGCTGCTCCAGTGGCTCCCATGGCTCCCGTGGCTTGTGGGTCGTGGGGCCCGCCCAGTGCACAGCAGGAAAAATGCAGGAAATACCGTAGAAACCTTGGTTCCTCATCCCACCCACACCCAAGCATTGGTGCTTTTCTTATTCCTTTGTTCCAACATGAATGATACCAAAACCACTGAGAGTTCTTTCCCTGGCACAATTTCTGCAACATCACCACACTTATTGCCAATCCCGCTTTTGGGCTGAAACAGACCTCAGCAAAGCATGAGGTTAAAAAATAAGCCACCTCCCTCAACAAATAAAAAAATCGATGCGATCCCACGAGGTTTCCAGCCCAGTGCCCAAGGCAGGAGACCCTCACCGCTGGCACACGGCAGGTGCAAGGTAAGCTTCTGTCTCCTTTAAGCAGACGTGCAGATGGCCGCAGCTCCAGGCCCCCACCCCCCGCCCCACACTAACCTGTGGGATGGTTGTCGGTCATCCGGCCGCACTGGATGCTGACCTCCCTCCATCCACCCCGCCCCGCGGTTACCTGTGGGATGGTTGTGGGTCATCCGGCCGCACTGGACGCTGACCTCCCCCCATCCACCCTGCCCCGCACTTACCTGTGGGATGGTTGTGGGTCATCCGGCCACACTCGACGCTGACCTCAATGAGGGTCTCTAGCCGCTCGGGCTTCCAGTACCGCAGGCCAATGCACATGGCCTTGGTAGCCGCTCCAAACCCCGAGCCTGTGTGGAGAAGGAAGACCTGGTTTAAACTTCTGCTCCAGTAATTCCATCTCTGACAATCTAGTTTTCATGAATAATTTTAAAAGTGTGTGTAATAACACGTTCATCAGAGTGTGGCTGAAATGAGGGAGCCATAGGCAGCCTGCTCAGGTGCCTGCAACGGAAAGGAGACAGGACTAGTTTGGATGTGTCCGTGTGTCGGGGTGTTACTAGTCACTAGTTAGGTTGCGTCCATGTATCGGGTGTTAGTCACTAGTTCGGATGCGTCCATGTGTCTGGTGTTACTCAGCCACTAGTCCCGTTGTGTCCATGTATCGGGTGTTACTCAGTCACTAGTCCGGTTGCGTCCGTGTGTCAGGTGTTAGTCACTAGTTCAGTTGTGTCCGTGTGTCAGGTGTTAGTCACTAGTTCAGTTGTGTCCGTGTGTCGGGTGTTACTCAGTCACTAGTTCAGTTGCGTCCGTGTGTCAGGTGTCAGTCACTAGTCTTGTTGCGTCCGTGTGTCAGGTGTTAGTCACTAGTTCAGTTGTGTCCGTGTGTCAGGTGTTAGTCACTAGTTCAGTTGCGTCCGTGTGTCAGGTGTTAGTCACTAGTCCGGTTGCATCCGTGTGTCAGGTGTTAGTCACTAGTCCGGTTGCATCTGTGTGTCAGGTGTTAGTCACTAGTCCGGTTGCATCCGTGTGTCAGGTGTTAGTCACTAGTCCGGTTGCGTCCGTGTGTCAGGTGTCAGTCACTAGTCCGGTTGCATCCGTGTGGCAGGTGTTAGTCACTAGTTCGGTTGCGTCCGTGTGTCAGGTGTTAGTCACTAGTCCGGTTGCATCCGTGTGTCAGGTGTTAGTCACTAGTCCGGTTGCATCCGTGTGTCGGGGTGTTACTCAGTCACTAGTCCGGTTGCGTCCGTGTGTCAGGTGTTAGTCACTAGTTCAGTTGCATCCGTGTGTCAAGTGTTAGTCACTAGTCCGGTTGCGTCCGTGTGTCGGGGTGTTACTCAGTCACTAGTCCGGTTGCGTCCGTGTGTCAGGTGTTAGTCACTAGTCCGGTTGCATCCGTGTGTCGGGTGTTACTGAGTCACTAGTCCGGTTGCGTCCGTGTGTCAGGTGTTAGTCACTAGTTCGAGTTGTGTCCGTGTGTCAGGTGTTAGTCACTAGTCCTGTTGCGTCCGTGTGTCAGGTGTTAGTCACTAGTCCGGTTGCGTCCGTGTGTCAGGTGTTAGTCACTAGTTCAGTTGCATCCGTGTGTCAGGTGTTAGTCACTAGTCCGGTTGCGTCCATGTGTCAGGTGTTAGTCACTAGTCCGGTTGCATCCGTGTGTCGGGGTGTTACTAGTCACTAGTCCGGTTGCGTCTGTGTGTAGGTGTTAGTACTAGTTCAGTTCATCGTGTGTAGGTGTTAGTACTAGTTCGCTGTGTCCGTGTGTTGGGTGTCAGTCACTAGTCCGGTTGCATCCGTGTGTCAAGGTGTTAGTCACTAGTCCGGTTGCGTCCGTGTGTCAGGTGTTAGTCACTAGTTCGGTTGTGTCCGTGTGTCAGGTGTTAGTCACTAGTCCGGTTGCGTCCGTGTGTGAGGTGTTAGTCACTAGTTCAGTTGTGTCCGTGTGTCAGGTGTTAGTCACTAGTCCGGTTGCATCCGTGTGTCAGGTGTTAGTCACTAGTCCTGTTGCGTCCGTGTGTTAGGTGTTAGTCACTAGTCCGGTTGCATCCGTGTGTCAGGTGTTAGTCACTAGTCCGGTTGCGTCCGTGTGTCAGGTGTTAGTCACTAGTCCAGTTGTGTCCGTGTGTCAGGTGTTAGTCACTAGTCCGGTTGCATCCGTGTGTCAGGTGTTAGTCACTAGTCCTGTTGCGTCCGTGTGTCAGGTGTTAGTCACTAGTCCGGTTGCGTCCGTGTGTCAGGTGTTAGTCACTAGTCCGGTTGCGTCCGTGTGTCAGGTGTTAGTCACTAGTCCGGTTGCGTCCGTGTGTCAGGTGTTAGTCACTAGTCCGGTTGCATCCGTGTGTCAGGTACTACTCAGTCACTAAAAGCAGAACGCTGGGTGGCCTAGGGATATGCTCATGATGTGCAGCATGCTTTCAAGGTTTTCCTGTAAAACCCGTTTCGTTGAGTTATAACTACATGCAACAAACTACACATAATTAAACATGCACAATCCTGATTTCTATGCAGGTGTACACCCATGACCCAGCACCCAGGCGCACAGTGAACTCCTCTGTTGCCCCAGAAGCTGCTGGTGCCCTTTGCAGTGCCTTCCTCAGCCACACTGCAGCCGTGTGCATTGCTCCTGTGTCCCAGGCCCCGTATGAACAGAATGGGCAGAACACGCCTGTGCTTTCAGCCTGACTCCTGTCACTCCGCATAACCGCTCTGAGAAACGCCCAGGTTGCTGTGGATCAATAGCGATTCCTTTTTATGGCTAAATAGCTCCCTGTTGCATTGATCTGCCGTGATCACTCTATCCGCTGACCCGCGGGGGGATGTTTGGGTGGTGTCCAGTCTGGGGCTCTGAGGTGAGGCGCCAGATCCTGGTGTGGACAGAGGCTTTCTCTTCTCTTGGGCAAATGCCTGGTGGTGGAGCCTCCAGATCATGTGGTGATGAATGGACTTTTTTGTTTGTTTTTGTTGTTTGTCTGAGACGGAGTCTTGCTCTGTGGCCCAGGCTGGAGTGTAGTGGTGTAATCTCAGCTCACTGCAGCTCTGCCTGCTGCGTTCAAGCAATTCTCCTGCCTCAGCCTCCTGAGTAGTTGTGATTACAGGCGTGTGCCACCATGTCCAGCTAGTTTTTGTGTTTTTAGCAGAGACAAGTTCCACCTTGTCCAGGCTGGTCTTGAACTCCTGACCTCAGGTGATCCACCCGCCTTGGCCTCACAAAGTGCTGGGATTACAGGCGTGAGCCACTGCACCTGGCAGAATGTTTAACTTTTAAGGAAACTACCAAATGGGTTTCCAGAGTGGCAGAATCCCTCCATGTCCCTCCCAGCAGACCTACCACATCCCTGACAGCACTTGCTACGCTTTTTTAAATTTTAGCCATTCTTTTAGGTATGTGATGATATCTCACTGTGGTTTTATTTGCATTTTTCTTAGGACGAAATATGTTGAGCATGATTTTGTGCTTACTGGCCACCAATATATCTTCTTTGGAGAAGTTTTGCTCCGTGTTTTATTCTTTTCTAAAAATTTTTGATAGGCCTGGCGCAGTGGCTCACGCCTGTAATCCCAGCACTTTGGGAGACCGAGGCAGGTAGATCACGAGGTCTGGAGTTCAAGACCAGCTTGGCCAACATGGTGAACCCCGTCTCTACTAAAAATACAAAAATTAGCCAGGTGTGGTGGCGGGCATCTGTAATCGCAGTGATTCAGGAGGCTGAGGCAGGAGAATCACTTGAACCCAGGAGATGAAAGCTGCAATGAGCTGAGATCACGCCACTGCACTCCAGCCTGAGTGATAGAGCAAGACTCCATCTCCAAAAAAAAAAATATTTTTTTTTAAATAGAGTTGGTGTCTCACTATGTTGCTCAGACTGGTCTTGAATTCCTGGTCCATGCGATCCTCCCGCCTTGGTCTCCCAAAGTGCTGGGATTACAGGTGGGAGCCACTGCACCTGGCCTCGGTCTCCCAAAGTGCTGGGATTACAGGTGGGAGCCACTGCACCTGGCCTCGGTCTCCCAAAGTGCTGGGACTACAGGTGGGAGCCACTGCACCTGGCCTCGGCCTCCCAAAGTGCTGGGATTACAGGTGGGAGCCACTGCACCTGGCCTCGGCCTCCCAAAGTGCTGGGATTACAGGTGGAGCCACTGCACCTGGCCTCGGCCTCCCAAAGTGCTGGGATTACAGGTGGGAGCCACTGCACCTGGCCTCGGCCTCCCAAAGTGCTGGGATTACAGGTGGGGAGCCACTGCACCTGGCCTCGGCCTCCCAAAGTGCTGGGATTACAGGTGTGAGCCACTGCACCTGGCCTCGGCCTCCCAAAGTGCTGGGATTACAGGTGTGAGCCACTGCACCTGGCCTCGGCCTCCCAAAGTGCTGGGATTACAGGTGTGAGCCACTGCAGCTGGCCTCGGTCTCCCAAAGTGCTGGGATTACAGGCGTGAGCCACTGCACCTGGCCCTCTCTCCCCTTTTTGTTTGGGCTTGCTTGCTTTCTTCTTATTAAGTTGTAAGAGTTCTTTATGCGCTCTGGATTCAAGTCCTTGTCAGATATCTGCTTTGCAAATATTTTCTCCCAGCTTGCACTTGCCTTTTCATTCATTAACGGAGTTTCCTGGAGAGCAGAAGAATGAATTTGGGAAGAATTCCTCTTCTTCAATCTTTTGGAAGACTTGTGTACAATTTATTTCTTCCTCAAATGTTTGGTGGAATACCCTGTGAAGCCATCTGGGACTGAAGCTTCCTTCCTTCTTTCCTTCCTTCTTCTCCTCCCTTCTCTTTTCTTTTGATGGAGTCTCACTCTGACTCTGTTGCCCCAGCTGGAGTGCAATGGCCCGATGTTGGCTCACTGCAACCTCTGCCTCCCAGGTTCAAGTGATTCTTGTGCCTCAGCCTTTTGAATAGCTGGGACTACAGGTGTGCACCACCATGCCTGACTGATTTTACTTTTAGTAGAGACAGGGTTTCACCATGTTTGCCACGCTGGCCTCCAACTTCTGACCTCAGGTGATCTGCACACCTCGGCCTCTCAAAGTGCTGGGATTACAGGTGTGAACCACTGTGCCCAGCCTGGGCTTGCAGTTTTCTTTGTAATTGCTTTTTAAAATTTGTTTGTTTGAGATGGAGTCTTGCTCTGTCACCCAGGCTGGAGTGCAATGGCATGATGTCGGCTCACTGCAACCTCTGCCTCCTGGGTTCAAGCAATTCTCCTACCTCAGCCTCCCAAAGTAGCTGAGATTACAGGTGTGTACCACCATGCCCAGCTAATTTCTGTATTTTTAGTGGAGACAGGGTTTCACCATGTTGGTCAGGCTGGTCTCCAACACCTGACCTCAGGTGATCCACCCACCTTGGCCTCCCAAAGTGTTGAGATTACAGGTGTGAGCCACTACACCTGGCCTTGTAATTTCTTCCATAAGATGTAATGCTCTTTAAATGATCTATTTTCTCTTGAGTGACCTTTGGTAGTTTATGTCTTTCAAAAAATTTGTCCTTTTAATCTAAGTTGTTACATGTATTGGCATAAAATTGTGAATAATATTCCCTTATTTTCCTCTTAATTTCCAGACTCCATAGTGATTTTACTCTCTCATGGTTCACACTGACCGTTTGTCTTTCTCCTTTTCCACATCAGTCTAGCTAAAGGATTATCAATGTTTTGATCTGAAAGAACCAGCTTTTGGTTTCATTAATTTGTTCTACTCTTTTTTCTGTTTTCTATCATTGGTTTTCACTCTGATCTTCACTATTTTCTGTATTTTTCTTTTTTGAGACAGAGTTTCACTCTTGTTGCCCAGGCTGGAGTGCAATGGCACAATCTTGGCTCACTGCAACCTCTGCCTCCAGGGTTCAAGCAATTTGCCTGCCTCAGCCTCCCGAATAGTTGGGATTACAGGCATGTGCCACCATGCCTGGCTAATTTTATATTTTTAGTAGAGATGGAGTTTGTCCATGTTGGTCAGGCTGGTCTCGAACTCCTCACCTCAGGTGATCTGTCCGCCTCCCTCCCAAATAGTTGGGATTACAGGCATGTGCCACCTTGCCTGGCTAATTTTATATTTTTAGTAGAGATGGAGTTTCTCCATGTTGGTCAGGCTGGTCTCGAACTCCTCACCTCAGGTGATCTGTCCGCCTCCCTCCCGAAGCGCTGGGATTACAGGTGTGAGCCACTGCGCCCAGCCTCATCTTCACTATTTTCTTTCTTCTGCTTTCTTTTGGTTGAGTTCGCTATGAGTTTTCTGGTGTTTAAATGTGAAAATGGAAGCCAGTGGTTGGAGACCTTCATGCTGACATCAGTGCCTGTAACTGTGGGCTTCTCTGTTTCTCTTCATGGCATTGTCAGCTTTTGCTTCATATATTCTGAAGATCTGTTATGAGGTACAGAGACACTTAGGCTTGTTATGTCCCCCCTGATGAACTGATTCATTTGTCATCATGGCATTGCCTTCTTTAATATTCTTTGCTCCAAAATTTACTATATATGCTGCAGCTTTCTTTTGATTAGTGTGTGGTATATTTTTCCATCTTAAAAAAATTTTTTTTTTTGAGATGGAGTCTCACTCTGTGGCCCAGGCTGCAGTCAGTGGCACAATCTCAGCTCACTGCAACCTCCGCCTCCTGGGTTCAAGCAATTCTCCTGCCTCAGCCTCCCGAGTAGCTGGGATTACAGGGGCCCACCACCATGCCCAGCTAATTTTGTATTTTTAGTAGAGACAGGGTTTCACTATGTTGGCCAGGCTGGTCTTGAACTCCTGACCTCAGATGATCTGCCCGCTTTGGCCTTCCAAAGTGCTGGGATCAAAGGTATGAGCCACCACTCCTGGTCTATTTTTCCATCTTTTTAAAAACTTTAAATCTATTTATGTCTTTGTATTTAAAGTGTTACTCAAGTACAATGGGAGGTGGTGTTGCTGCTGTTGTTTTAGTGTATTCCTTGGCGAGGCGCTGTGGCTCACGCCTGTAATCCCAGCACTTTGGGAGGCCGAGGCGGGTGGATCACTTGAGGTCAGGAGTTTGAGACCAGCGTGGTCAACATGGTGAAACCCCGTCTCTACCAAAAATACAAAAATTAGCCAGGCCTGGGGGTGCGTGCCTGTAGTCCTGGCTACTGGGGACACTGAGGCAGAAGAATCAGTTGAACCCAGGAGGTGGAGGTTGCAGTGAGCTGAGATCGTGCCATTGCACTCCAGCCCTGAGCAACGGAGCAAGACTCCATCTGAAAAATTAAAAAGGGTATTTCTTATAAGCAGCACATAGTTGGGAGCTGGACCTGCTTCTTTATCTAATGTTACAACCTCCGACTGTTATTTGGGGGTCTTCAGACCATTTGCATTTGATGTCATCATTATTATGTTGACTGTTTTCTACTTGTCCTGTCTAGTGTTTGTCCCCACTCCCCCTTTTCCGTCTTTTTGGGTTGACTGTTTCTCAAATGATTCAATTTTATCTCTTCCGTTGGCTTACTGTTTTGTGATTTCCGCAGTGGCTTTTGGGTTCACGGTGTCCATCTGTATCCCACTACAGGCTCTTCCTGTGGCTGATTCCACTACACACAGTGTGGGAGCCTCACAGTCATTAGCTTCCAGCTCTCCCCTTCCAGCCTTCGTGCTATTGCTGTCGTACATTTTACTTATATTTTATAAACCATACAGTTCATTATTATTTTTAAGTTAATTATCTTTTAAAGACATTTAAGTAACATGTTTTAAAATTTTACACATTTCCCCATACAGTCACCATTTCTGTAATGCTCTATCCCACTGCATCACTGTGTCCCTATCACGCTCCATCCCCCCACCATGTGGGTCCGTGTCCCCATCATGCCCTGTACACCCACCACGTGGGTCTGTGTCCCTATCACGCTCCATCCCCCCCACTCACATGGGTCTGTGTCACTATCATGCTCCGTCCCCCTGCGTGAATCTGTGTCCCTGTCACGCTCCGTCCCCCAGCACTGGTCTGTGTTCCTATCACGTCCTTCCTTCGCCGCGTGGGTCTGTGTCCCTATCATGCTCTGTCCCCCCCCGCCCGTGTGGGTCCGTGTCCCTATCACGCTTCATCCCGCTGCACGGGTCCATGTCCCTATCACACTCTGTCTCCCCACGCAAGTCTGTGTGTCTATCACACTTTATTTCACTGCGTGGGTCTCTATTTGCATCCAGTGAGGTTTTCCTTCTGTCTGAATGACTTCCATTAGCCTTTCTTGTTACATGACTCTGACTCTGTGGGTGATGAATTCTTTCAGCTTTTGTTTGTCTGAAAAAGACTATTTTGACTTCATTTCTGAAAGTTTTTTTTTTTCAGGGTGTAGAATTCTAACAGGCCAGGCATGGTGGCTCACACCTGTCATCTCAGCACTTTGGGAGACTAAGGCAGAAGGATTGCTGAAGCCCAGAAGTTCAAGACCAGTCAGGGCAACAAAGTGAGATCCCATCTCTACAAAAAAAAGAAATAATAAGAAAAATAGACAAGTGTGGTGGTACACAGCTATGTGGAAGGCTGAGGCACGTGGATTGCTTGAGCCCAGGAGGTTGATGCTGCAGTGAGCCGTGACTGTGCCACTGCACTCCAGCCCGGGTGACAGAGCAAGGCCCTGCACCACCCCTAGAAAGAATGCTAGGTTTGTTTTTTTTTCAGTACCTTAATGATGTGGCTCCACTGTCTTCTCACTGTCATCGCTCTGCCAAGACACCTGCTGTCATCATTACTGTCGTTCTCTGTACGTGACGTGTGTCTTCCTTCTGCCTGCTTTTAAGGCTTTCCTTTCGTATTACTTTAGAGCAATCTAATTACTGTGTCCCTTGGTGTCATTTTCTTCATGTTTCTTGTGCTTGGAATTGATTTCTCGTATCTGTGGGTTTACAAGTTTTCATCAAATTTGGAAAAGTTTTGATGATTATTTCTTCAAGTATTTGTGTTGTTTTGTTCCGTGTTGAGGACACACGCACGTCAGGCTGCCTTAGGTCACCCACGGGTCGTTGATGCTCCTTTCATTACTGGATTCTTTTTTTCTGTGTGTTTCACTTTGGATAATTTCTGCTGCTTTGCCTACAAGTTCATTAACCTTTTCTTGGAAATGCCTAATCTGCTATTAATCCAGCCAATGTATTTTAAAACTCAGACATTATAGTTTTTATTTCTAGAAATGTGAATTGGTTCTTTTTTTTAAAATGCCGTTCATGTTTCTACTTAACTTTTTGAACACACAGAATATCTAGCATTTTATGTCCTTGTCTGCAGGTTCTGACGTCTGTGTTGGGTCTTTGTCAGTCTGGATTTATTTTCCTTCTCACGAACTGGATGCTCCTGATTCTTTGCATGCCTCATATGTTGTTGCATCCTGGATATTTTTATACTCCTATAACTATTTTTGACCCTTGTCTTTGGATACAGTTAATTTACTTGAAAATCGTTTGATCCTTCCAGGTTTTGCTTTTAGGATTTAAGTCTTGGCTGGGTGTGGTGGCTCATGCCTCTAATTCCAGCACTTGGGAGGCTGAGGTGGGCAGATTGCTTGAGCTCAGGAGTTCAAGCCCAGCCTTGGCAACATGGTGAAACCCCATCTCTACAAAAAATACCAAAATATTAACTGAGCATGGTGGCGTGCACCTGTGGTCCTAGCCACTCAGGAGGCTGAGGTGGGAGGATTGTTTGAGTCTGGGAGGTCAAGGCTACAGCGAGCCATGACTATGCCACTGCACTCCAGCCTGGGTGACAGAGTGAGATCCTGTCTACAAAAAATAAAAATACATAATTAAAAAAAAAACTTGGCCAGGCATGGTGGTTCACTCCTGTAATGCCAGCATTTTGGGAGGCCAAGGAGGATGGATCATGTGAGATCAGGATTTTGAGACTAGCTTGACCAACATGGTGAAACCCTGTCCTTACTAAAATATAATATTAGCTTGCATGGTGGCGGGCATCTGTAATCCCAGCTACTCAGGAGGCTGAGGCAGGAGAATTTCTTGAACCCAGGAGGTGGAGGTTGCGGTGAGCCAAGACTGCACCACTGCACTCCAGCCTGCACAACTAAGCAAGACTCCATCTCAAAAGAAAAAAATTAAAGTTTACTTTTCAACAGATATCATTACGAAAACAAAAAGGCAAGGCATAGAATGGGAGGAAATATTTATAATACATAGAGCTGACAAAGGATCTGTAGCCAAGATGTATAAACAACACTTAAAATTCAGTAACAAATGCAGGTGGGATGAACCAGACACACTGGTTTTCATGTTGCTTTCTTCACTCATCTGTGGTAGATGTTGCCCCATGTCTCAGTACACACAGATCCACTTCACTCTTTTTAATGGCTGCATAGTATTCCGTCATATGGATGTGCCGCAATCAATTTCACCATTCTCCTACCGAGGGACACTAGGCTGTTTCCAGGTTTTGCTAATGCAAACGATGATGCAGACAGCATCCCTGTACATATATCTTTGCTCACTTTCTTTTGTATATCATCATCATGGGTCTTTAGAATTTCTGGAAGTAGAAGTACCAGATCAAAAAGTGTGTTCATTAAATCATTTTGATGGGCAATGCCAGATTTCCCTCTTGAGAGGTCACCCTGTCTTTACCCTTGTCCAGCAGGAAACTGTGTACCTTCAAGAAGCCATGTACCTTCAGGAAGCCGTGCACCTACAGGAAGCCGTGCGCCTACAGGAAGCCGTGCGCCTACAGGAAGCTGTGTACCTACAGGAAGCCATGCGCCTACAGGAAGCTGTGCACTATCTGTACCACCGAAGAGCCAGCCCTGAGGCTTTTGCGGCTGGTGATCTACTTCTGCTCAAACTGCCCCCTTCCACATGCCCAGAGCATGTTCCTCTTGGAAATAGGGCTGCCAGAGCAGCTCACCAGGTCTTACCCTTTTGCCATGCATGGCTTTCTGGGGATACCTGTGTCTCTGCTGCTCTGTCGGAGAACACATGTCATTTCACAGAAACCCCTCTAGCCTCTGGGCTTTTCCTTTTCTGTCTACCGAGTCTATGTTCTCCAGCCTGAAAGAGCTTTTTGGGGGAGGGATTGTACAGGAAGTGGGGCTGATCACGCGGTACTAACAACACAGCAAGTCGGCCACCACCCACGCTTTGTGGATAAGCATAGAGGACTCGGGCCAGGACGAGAGGAGCAGAGGCTCTTCAGAGGCAGACACTGGGGCCACCTAAATATGGCTCCACCAGAAACACATCAAAGTGTTTTAGAGACATTCATGCAGACCACACAAGCTTTCATTGATGTTATAACAGAAAAGACCAACATGAAGGGAAAACAGTGGAAAATATCTCTTAAAGTAAACCAGCAGTGGCTGACAAAAGCCCCGTGGGGAGGCCGGGCGTGGTGGCTCACGCTTGTAATCCCAGCACTTTGGAAGGCCGAGGCGGGCGGATCACAAAGTCAAGAGATCGATACTATCCTGGCTAACATGGTGAAACCCTGTCTCTATTAAAGATACAAAAATTAGCGGGGCATGGTGGCGCGCACCTGTAGTCCCAGCTACTGGGGAGGCTGAGGCAGGAGAATCGCTGAACCCAGGAGGCAGAGGGCAGTGAGCCAAGATCGTGCCACTGCACTCCAACCTGGGTGACAAGAGCGAGACTGTCTCAAAAAAAAAATAAAGCCCCATGGGGAAGCCCAGTGCCACGTGGACAGGTGTTCCTTAAGGAGATGCCCCCACTGGCCAGGCTGGCTGGGCTGACCGGGGAGGGGCCCCCACCTGTCAAAGGGACTCTAGGCAGATCTGGTCTCACCAAAGCCACCTGGAGATGCCGGGGGTTAGTGGGAGACAGGTAGGGAGCACAGGGGCCCCAGCAGGGTGGTACTAGGGGGAAAAGGAGAGGATTTCCCTTACCCTTTCGTTGAACGGTGTGTGCCAGGCGAGGAGGTAGTTATTGGGCTTCAGCTGAGCGCAGCCTTCGATGGTAGCTGGGTCTGGCCGGCGTTGTGGAAGCTTTTCGACAATTTCCACATAGCACCTCACCATCTCCCGGTACAGATCATCCAGGCACCAGTAGTCTGGGGAAGAAAGGGTAGGCAGACATCAGAGCAAGCTGTGGTGTGAGCTGTGGCCTCCCTCCCGTGGGGTCGGGCAGGCTCCCCAGGGCTCAACACCCAAGGCCATAGCCCCAGCGAGCTTGTGGCAAGGGAAGAGGCAGACCAGCGCCTTCAGGGAGGTGGAGAAAGGTTTGGGGACCCGTCCTACACAGCCCTGGCTGCCGAGGGAAGTCTAACAGGCAAACAGTTCCCCTGGAGGTTTCACTCTGATTTCAGGCATACTAGTTCGTACTCTAGTTGCACATGAGAATCTAGAAGAGACCCACCATGCTCATTTTCTGATGGCTCTATCCACGAGGCAACAAACGGAACCAAAACTGGCCTATGCCACAGGCTTGTAAGGCAGACGGTGGAGGCTGATGCGCCCAGCTCCAGCTCCTTCTTCTCTTGCCTGGAAACCCGGGTGCCACAGGAACAGCTGCCACCAAGAGGCATCCCCAGCCCCGTGAGCGGTGTTCTGGAAACAGGCGGGCTGGAGGCCCTGAAAGACCCTGGGGCACGAGGGCGAAGGAGCTGGACACACCAGACACCTACCGTGTGCCCAGCATCGCACTTGGGAGCCCAGACATCCTCCCTCAGCAAGGGCTGGTTCTTACTTGCCATTTTCTCTGATAAGGCTCAGTGAGCTTCTGTGTCTTGCCCAAGGCCAGAGCTGGCAAATGTGTCTTCTTGCAAGGCCCGAGCATTTCTGTGATTAAGTAACCAGCAGTGTGTGGATGGAGTCCACACAGCCTCTAAAATCAGAGCCCAGGTGCCCGGCCACGCCAGGACAGGCTGTGGCAGGCGGATGCCTAGGTGGGGGCCAGTGAGGGTGCCCCTCCCTGACGGCCACTTTAACACCCAGCAACTTGTGATCATTCTATACTAAAACTGCGCTCCACTCCGGGCTTGTGGGTCAGCCTGGGAGACACCACTGCTCACTTTTCCTTGGTGATGGATCCCCCACCTTTGGGGAGGGTAGGGGTGGGCATGAGCGGGGAGAGGGAGGGGAAGACGGAGGCCTGGCCCACTCTCCATGGGGCAGAAATGGCACTTGGAAGCAAAAGACGTTCCTGCTGGTGGCTGGAGCCTTCCTCAGCCGCATCAGAGCCAGATGTCCTAGCGCAGATGGGTTGGCGAGATTAGGAAGGGCAGTTGGCAAAGTCACTCCCTCCTCCAGGACATGAAACCTAAGCCCTACAGCTGCAAACCCCTGGAGAGAGCGTTCAGGGCCCTGTGGCTGCAAACCCCCAAGGAAGAGAGCCCAGGAGCAGGGACCTGTGGCTGCAAACCTCCAGAGAGAGTGTGCAGGACACACCCCCGGGGACAGCGTGCAACCCCCCGGAGAGAGCGTGCAGGACAAACCCCCAGAGAGCGCGCAGGACAAACCCCCAGACAGAGTGCGCAGGACAAACCCCCGGAGAGAGCGCGCAGGACAAACCCCCAGAGAGAGCGCGCAGGACAAACCCCAAGAGAGAGTGCGCAGGACAAACCCCCAGAGATAGTGCGCAGGACAAACCCCCAAGAGAGCGCGCAGGACAAACCCCCGGAGAGAGCGCGCAGGACAAACCCCCGGAGAGAGCGCGCACGACAAACCCCCGGAGAGAGCGCGCACGACAAACCCCCGGAGAGAGTGCGCAGGACAAACCCCGGAGAGAGTGCGCAGGACAAACCCACTGACAGAGCGCGCAGGACAAACCCCCAGAGAGAGCTAGAGAGCACAGGACAAACCCCCGGAGAGAGCGCACAGGACAAACCCCCTGGAGAGAGCGCGCAGGACAAACCCCCGAAGAGAGCTGAGAGAGCGCGCAGGACAAACCCCCGGAGAGAGCTGAGAGAGCGCGCAGGACAAACCCCCGGAGAGAGCTAGAGAGCGCGCAGGACAAACCCCCGGAGAGAGCGCACAGGACAAACACCCTGGAGAGAGTGCGCAGGACAAACCCCGGAGAGAGTGCGAAGGACAAACGCCCGGAGAGAGCGCACAGGACAAACCCCAGAGAGCGCGCAGGACAAACCCCCAGAGAGCGCGCAGGACAACCCCCAGACAGAGGGCGCAGGACAAACCCCCAAGAGAGTGCGCAGGACAAACTCCCAAGAGAGTGCGCAGGACAAACCCCCGAGAGAGCACGCAGGACAAACGCCCTGGAGAGAGTGGAGAAAGTGTACAGGACAAAACCCCCGGAGAGAGCGCGAGGAACAAAGAATAAACCCAGGAAGAGAGCATGCAGGACAAACCCTGGAGAGAGTGCTCAACCCAGAAGAGAGCGCACAGGACAAACCCCTGGAGATAGCGCGCAGGGCCCTGCAGCTGCAAACCCCAGCGAAGGCTGAGGACAAGGACTGCATGTCGTGTCCTCCTACCGGCCAGTTCCCCCACCCAGCCCAGCAGAGGCCTCTGGAGAGTGAGGAGCTGTCCTGGGAGGCGTGGCCAGCTGGCCTGTGCAGTGTTGTTTACACACATGATGTTGTGCTATATACACAGGGTTGTCTACACACATGGCATTGTCCAAGGTGCACAGTGTTGTCCTACAGACACAATGCTGTCACAGGGCACAGTGTCGTCTACATGCATGCTGCTGTCTGCACTTGCAGCGTTGTCTACACACATGCTGCTGTTCGCACTCATGGTGGTATCTACACACATGCTGTCTGCTCTCAACGGTGTTGTATACATGCATGCTGTTGTCTGCACTCATGGTGTTGTCTACACGCATGCTGCTGTCTGTACTCACGGTGTCATATACACACATGCTGTCTGCACTCACAGTGTTCGTATACACGCATGCTGTTGTCTGCACTGACGGTGTCGTCTACACGCATGCTGCTGTCGGTACTCACGGTGTCGTATACACGCATGCTGCTGTCGGCACTCACGGTGCTGTATACACGCATGCTGTTGTCTGCACTCACGGTGTTGTATACACGCATGCTGTTGTCTGCACTCACGGTGTTGTATACATGCACGCTGTTGTCTGCACTCACAGTGTTGTCTACATGCACGCTGCTGTCTGCACTCACGGTGTTGTCTACATGCATGCTGCTGTCTGCACTCATGGTGTTGTCTACACGCATGCTGCTGTCTGCACTCACGGTGTTGTATACACGCATGCTACTGTCTGCACTCACGGTGTTGTATACATGCATGGTGTTGTCTTATGTGCACAGTATTATCCACATGCACAGTGTTGCCTACATGTTTGGAGTCTACATGCACAGTATTGCCTACATGCATGGTGATGTATGTGCATGGTGTTCTATGTGCATGGTTATGTGTGTGCATGGTGGTGTGTGTGCATGGATGTGTGTGCATGGTGGTGTGTGCGTGGTGTGTGCACGTTGTGTGTGTGGTGTGTGTGCATGGTGTGTGTGCATGTGTGTGTGTGCGTGATGTGTGTGCATGGTGTGTGCATGATGTATGTGCAAGGTGTGTGTCATGGTGTGTGTGCCTGGGATGTGTGTGCATGGTGTGGTGTGCGTGGCATTGTGTGTGCATAGTGGTGTGTGCGTGGTGCACGTGTGCGTGATGTATGTGCATGGTGTGTGCTATAGTGGTGGTGTGTGCGTGATGTATGTGCAAGGTGTGTGTGCAAAGTGTGTGCATGGTGTGTGTGTGTGATGTGTGTGCGCATTGTGTGTGTGTGGCGTGTGTGTGGTGTTGCGTGCACATGGTGATGCATGTGTGTGTGCATGATGTGTGTGCGTGTTGTGTGTGGTGTGTGTGCAATGGTGATGTATGTGCAAGGTGTGTGTGCATGGTGTGTGTGCATGGTATGGTGTGTTGTGTGTGCATGGTGTGTGCATGGGATGTGTGCGTGGTGTGTGTACATGGTGTGTATGCGTGGTGTGTGCGTGAGGTGTGTGCGTGGTGTGCGTGTTGTGTGTGTGTGGTGAGGTGTGTGGTGTATGTGCATGGTGTGCGTGCAAGGTGTGTGTGCATGGGATGTGTGTGCACGGTGTGTGTGCATGTATGTACATGGTGTGTGCATGGGATGTGCGTGGTGTGTGTGTGCGTGCTGTGTGCGTGCTGTGTATGCATGGTGATGTGTGTGCGTGTTGTGTGTGCATGGTGGTGTGTGTGCGTGTTGTGTGTGCATGGTGGTGTGTGTGCGTGGTGGTGTGTGTGCGTGTTGTGTGTGCATGGGATGTGTCTGCATGGCGTGTGTGCATGGTGTTGCATGTACATGGTGATGTATGTGGTCTACACATATGTTGTCTACACACATGGTGTTGGCTACATGCACAGCATTGTTTTACATGCACGTCATGTTCATCGCCCCAGTTCTGAGTCACGGAGGAGAGAGAATGTGGTAAGACCATGGCTTGGGAGACACAGGTCTGGCCGTCTCATGGGAGAGATGTGAGGGCTGCATTCCTGCAGGAATTAGTCACCTTTGCCTGCACACGAAGCCCCTCGGTGGGGGGTAGAGCTGCATGGCTTTGTCCAGGCTGGGTCCAAACCCAGCATGTGCCACTCACAGTCACCAGCATGATCAGTCCACGAACAGCCTTTCTCAGCTCTGTCCTGGGTTAGCAAGCCGAGCCCTTCCTGAGTCCCCTAAAAGGATTTATTTTATTCTGGAATTAGATATGAAATGTCTGTATTTAACTGAAATTTAGCCTTTTCAAAGCAAAAAGAAGCCCATAAAACAAAATAGCAACAAAAAGCATTGTCTTTTCCGATTAGAATTTAAGCTACAAACAGATTTTCAAAGTTGCTAGTCTTGGGCTTCTCTCTGGGTCTCTTTCCCTTGGGACATTTAACTCCTGTCTCCCGTCTTCCCTGTCTGGTCTCCTGAAAGACAAATCAGTTTATAAAGCTGTCTGAGGCCAGGCGTGGTGGCTCACGCCTGCAATCCCAGCACTTTGGGAGGCTAAGGTGGGGGGATCACCTGAGGTCAGGAGTTCAACAACAGCCTGGCCAACATGGGGAAACCCCATCTCCACTAAAAATACAAAAATTAGCTGGGCATAGTGGCATGCACCTGTAATCCCAGCTACTCAAGAGGCTAAGGCAGGAGAATTGCTTGAACCCAGGAGGTGGAGGTTGTGGTGAGCCGAGATGGCGCCATTGCACTCCAGCCTGGGCAACAAAAATGAAACTCCATCTCAAAAAAAAAAAAAAAAAAAGAAAAAGAAAAGCTGTCTGAGTCTCCCAACTAATGTCTCAATTAAAAAAAAGGCAAAATACCAAAGTCCAGTGAGCTTGTAGCAAAATGTCAAGTGTTTCCAAACGTTTTCTACCATAAGCCAAAGTGTCACTCTTCCGTTATCAGGGCCCCCGGGGTGAGATAGGCGCTGGCTCCGTGCCCTGGAGGCCCTGGCCAGGCGACACCTCCTGCTGTGCGTGCTGGGCCCTGAAGCTGGGGCTGCTGAGTGAGCTTCAGGGCAGAGAGGCATCAGATGTGCCTTCGGCCACACTGGCCTGTGCCACCTTCCCATGTGAACCTAGGTGCTTCCTCACACTTTGCTAGGCTGCTCCGTTTAATTATTTGTAAACCTGTGTGGTTTGGAAGGCCCTGGGAGGGAAGCGACAGCTCCAGTTTTGCCAGGGAGCATGGGTGGGGAGCTGGGAATGGCCAGCTGCATTCCTGGGTGATGGCCGAGCTCTATGCACACAGCCCCCCTCTGCAGGCCTGGCACACACACACCTGTGAAACGCTTCCCCTCCGCAGGCCTGGCACACACACACCTGCGGAAACGCTTCCCCTCCGCAGGCCTGGCACACACACACCTGCGTAACGCTTCCCCTCCGCAGGCCTGGCACACACACACCTGCGAAACGCTTCCCCTCCGCAGGCCTGGCACATACACACCTGTGTAACGCTTCCCCTCCGCAGGCCTGGCACACACACACCTGCGGAAACGCTTCCCCTCCGCAGGCCTGGCACACACACACCTGCGAAACGCTTCCCCCTCCGCAGGCCTGGCACACACACACACCTGCGAACGCTTCCCCCTCCGCAGGCCTGGCACACACACACACCTGTGTAACGCTTCCCCCTCCGCAGGCCTGGCACACACACACACACACCTGCGAAACGCTTCCCCCTCCGCAGGCCTGGCACACACACACACCTGCGAAACGCTTCCCCTCCGCAGGCCTGGCACACACACACACACACCTGCGAAATGGTTCCCCTCCGCAGGCCTGGCACACACACACACCTGCGAACGTTCCCTCCGGAGGCCGGACACACACACACCTGTGTAACGCTTCCCCTCCGCAGGCCTGGCACACACACACACACCTGCGAAACGCTTCCCCTCCGCAGGCCTGGCACACACACACACACACACACACACCTGCGAAATGCTTCCCCTCCGCAGGCCTGGCACACACACACACACACACACACCTGCGAAATGCTTCCCCTCCGCAGACCTGGCACACACACACACCTGCGAAACGCTTCCCCCTCCGCAGGCCTGGCACACACACACACCTGCGAAACGCTTCCCCTCCGCAGACCTGGCACACACACACACCTGCGAAACGCTTCCCCCTCCGCAGGCCTGGCACACACACACACACACCTGCTAACCGCTTCCCCTCCGCAGGCCTGGCACACACACACCTGCTAACCGCTTCCCCTCCGCAGGCCTGGCACACACACACCTGCTAAACTGCTTCCCCTCCGCAGGCCTGGCACACACACACACACACACCTGCTAACCGCTTCCCCTCCAGCAGGCCTGGCACACACACATGCTAACCGCTCCCCTCCGCAGGCCTGGCACACACACACCTGCTAACCGCTTCCCCTCCGCAGGCCTGGCACACACACACACCTGCGAAACGCTTCCCCTCCGCAGGCCTGGCACACACACACACCTGCGAAACGCTTCCCCCTCCGCAGGCCTGGCACACACACACACCTGCTAAACCGCTTCCCCTCCGCAGGCCTGGCACACACACACACCTGCTAACCGCTTCCCCTCCGCAGGCCTGGCACACACACACCTGCTAACCGCTTCCCCCTCCGCAGGCCTGGCACACACACACCTGCTAACCGCCTGCCAAGCGACTCAGTGATAATGCGCTAGCAGCACGGCCTTGCCACTCACAGCCACGGATGCCGCACAGAAGCAGGAAGCCACAGAGGCTGCACCTGCCCCTCTGACCTACGCTTACTCTAGCAGCAAAGCCAGGGTTTGCCAACCACATGGCCCCGTGGCTCGCGAGGTGAAGGACTTGCAGTGTAGTTTACTTAAAGATGCCAAATGTAGTTCCATTTGTAAAAGCTGGCCTGTCTTTGGAACATGCTGAAGAGCTAATGCACACTCCAACTGTACGATACCTGCAGGCCACCACGACCTCAGTAGTCAGGGAGGGTGCTTACGAGCACGGGGGCCAGATTGTATGGTTCCCGTCCAAGCCTGCCACTCACTGGGCTGTGTGGCACTGCGTAAGTGCCTGAACCTCTCTGAACATCAGTTCCTTCCTCTGTGACACTGATAAAATCAGCCTCGAGGTGACGGTAGGAGCGCGTGTGGATAGCGTGCATGAGCAGCTGCAACAGTGGCTAGTGCAGAAGTGCTGTGGACTCAGCACTCCAACATGGTGGTTTTGCTTTGTAGAGAGGGAGTCTTGCTGTGTTTCCCACGCTGGTCTAGAACTCCTAGGGCTCAGGACCATCTGCCTATCTCGGCCTCCCACAGTGCTGGGATTGCAGACACGAGCCACTGTGCCCAGCCCTCACCACTGTTAACACAGCCTAAAGCCCCCCTCCATAGGCTACGATTTGTTATTTAAAGAAAAAGCTAAACTTAAGAGAAATTTCAACTGATTTTTAGTGAGTTGAAAAAAACATGCTGGCTTTGGTTTCTAGAGGGGTAAGTGATTCCAGGGGGTGATCCTGGAGGCCTGTTTTCTCATGACCCAGAAACTAGATGCTGCAGCAGCACAGTGAACCCTCCTCCTCGTCCATAGCTGGGGACTGTGAAAGCTTGGAGCAAACTTACTTTCCTCCTTAAAAACAGCGACAGAAGGTCTATAACACTTTTCACTGTGTGAATTTCCTGTCCTGTCGGGCCGACCTCCATTGGCATGTTTGTGGAGTGTCCTGTGCTGCTGCCCTCCCTGTGGGCCCAGCAGGACCAGACCCACAGCCACAGACGCTGCCATTCACAAAATGCCCACCAAGTGCCACCGGAGATGGGACACGCGGAGCTGGTATGAGTACACACACGGCATCAGACGCCCAAAGGAAGCCACGTTCAAGAGTGAGCACCCACTGTCTAAGGTGAAAATAAGCCGGAGCCTTGTTCCAAGCGCATGCTCTCCCACGGGTGTGTGTGTGTGGGGTGCACCTGCTCTGGGCTACAGGGACACAGCGTGGGGCCGCTGGTCCTAAGGGCACACGAGAGGCCGGCTGGAAAAGCAGAAGCAGGAGCTCCTCGACGCCTCCCAGTCTCCAGAAAGCCGGGGGAGCCTTATCTTATCACCGGCACTTCAGCTCTCCCGTTATTTAGGGACCAGCCACAGGCTTGATGACATTCCTCTGCCGTGAGCACAGAACTAAACTGGGCGCGTCCACGGCAGACGACACGCAATGGTGAAGCGGACGCATAAGTGAAATTTCATTGACTTAGCCGCAGCCCTCAGATTTGAATTCTGCCATGATAAATGGCACTCACGGGGTTTTGAACAGCTTGTAGGAAAGCTGAGCTGTGTATCTGTGTACCTCCCGTTTACCGAAAATTCATGCAAAAGCTTGATCCTAAGATCAATTTGCTACTTAAAGATATTTTAAGGAGCTTTGTCTGCAATCTCGTCCAATCAAGTTTACGTCATTTTCTTAGAACACATTTGTGTACAGGCAACTCTCCAAGCTGAAGCATTCTGGGAGGTGACATTCTAACCTTAATTCACTCGGAATTTAGAACTAATCCCCAAACAGTATTAATGGGTCCACATTTCAGACTGGCTTATTTTACATCGCTTTGTAATGAATTCGGAACAAAAAGGCTTGATCTCTGCAGAAGCAGTGAGCTCTCAGCTTACCCCCACCACCGCGGCTGAGAGAGGCTTAACTGGCTTTCATTCTATTAGCAACGCTAGGCTTAGTCAACGCTTTACAAATACAAGTGAAAAGTCACATTTAAAAATTGAATCTTAGTAACCTGCAAAGTAAAGTAATGCTGTCACCCTCAGAGAAACCACAGGAGAAACACAATCTGCCGCATATCGGATCTAGGGACACTGGCGTCTATTAAACTGCCCCTTTTAGCAGCGGCATCGGGCAACACTATCAGCTGAAGGACCACGCTGCCTTCAAAACTCTCGGGGGGTTACTGGGAACGTGAGCAGCCGCAGCGTTCCCGCCGTCCCCGCCCGCACAGCAGCGCGTGGCGGGGCCCAGTCCTACCTGTGGTGAGGGCCTGGGCGGTCGCCATGTGCATGATGGTGTTGTCACTCACAGGCCATTCTCCTGGCGAGAGTACAAGGTGGTCCAGGCCCCCGGAACGGTGCAGCTCCTCCTGAATCTTCATGCCTGCAGCGCTGTTCTCCTTGCAGACATTTCTGTAGCCAAGCGCATCACCGACGCTCCCCAGCAACATCGCAGCCTTGAATTTCTCCATCTCAGGAGCCAGCTCCTCTTCCCCTACAGCTGCGGAGCCTCCTGGCTTTTTGCTGCCTTCCGTGGCCCGCCTGACTTTTATAGTGGTCATTGTGTCGCTGTCGGAGCGTCCTATGATGGCCAGGCGTTGTCTGTCTCTGCAGGTGGCACCAATGAGAGGAACTTTCTGTCCCCCACGTGGGAGGTGTCAGCTTCCTTCTACGTCTGGACAAGCACCAGCTCCTCAGCAAAGGAGCCTGCTGGCTTCTGCCAGCACCCGGAGCACCTTCAGAGCTGTTGACAGAGCAGGGCTCCTCTCGCTGTCCCTGGGAGTGGTACTTCCCCATGTGTGGTGAGGGCGTGCCCTCACCCCTTAGGCAACGACCCATCTGCTGCCTCTGTAGTTTTGCCTTCCCCTGGACATTTCAAATACAATGTGTGGCCTTCAGTGTCTGGCTTCCTTCACCCAACATAATGTTGAGATTAATCTGTGACATTCAGTTTTATCTTTTAGAAAACTTTTCAATTTTATGTTTTTGATAGAAAACTTTAAAAAAAATGCAGTGTAAAGGGAACAAAGTTTTATCTAGCTCCTGTGTGAAAAATGATGGTCTTTCCTCAGCACGCAGCGTTTAACGGCTCTCAAAATAACTGAACAGCATTGTGAGGGGGAAAGTCGTCAGCAGAGTGCAGGCCTTGCTGGAACCTCCAGTCCGGCCCTCGGTCAGCTCCATTATTTACAACGTCCCTGCCAGCTCATGAAAAAGAATATTCAAAAATATGAAGAGGCAGGGGTAAGGCAGAATGCACACAGCCAGGGCTCCTGGTTTGAAATAAATTAGGAAAACAGTCCATTTCCCGACCCCCACCCCTGGACAGGTCTCTGTAGAGGCCGGGTGCCCAGCGGGGCTGTCTCTCCCATCTCCCCTCCTTGGGGCCGGGTTTCCATCAGACCCAGGGGGAAGCAAAGGGAGTTACACCTGGGCTGAAGAAATGCATCTGATAAAAATAAAACTCTTGTAGTATACAGCAAGATAGGAGTAGGAAGCATTTAAGTAACTGGCGTTATACCAGCACTTGTTAAAACGGAGGTTCTGAAGCAGTGAGCTAACCTCACTGTCGACTGTCTGCTGGTGGCACCAGCCATCAGCAAAATCATGCCAGCTAGCACGATCCTGAGAAACAAATGGTCCCTCAAAACCAGCATGCAGGCTGGGTGCAGTGCCTCACGCCTGTACTCCCAGCACTATGGGAGGCCAAGGCAGCTGGATCACCTGGGGTCAGGAGTTTGAGACCAGGCTGCCAATCTGATAAAACCCTGTCTCTACTAAAGACAAAAATTAGCCGGAGGTGGTGGCATGCACCTGTAATCTCAGCTACTCGGGAGACTGAGACAGGAGAACTGCTTGAACTCAGGAGGCAGAGGTTGCAGTGAGACGAGATCGTGCCATTGCACTCCAGCCTGGGCAACAAGAGCAAAACACTGTCTCAAAAAAAAAAAAAAAGTCGGGCGTGGTGGCTTATGCCTGTAATCCCAGTACTTTGGGAAGCCCAGATGGGTGAATCATGAGGTCAAGAGATTGAGACCATCCTGGCTAACGTGGTGAAACCCCGTCTCTACCAAAGATACAAAAATTATCTGGGCGTGGTGACACTCGCCTATAGTCCGATACTTGAGAGGCTGAGGCAGAGAATCGCTTGAACCCAGGAGGCGGAGGTTGCAGTGAGCTGAGATTGCCCCACTGCACTCCAGCCTGGTGACAGAGCAAGACTTCATCTCAAAAAAACCCCAAAAAACCGAAAACCAAAACCACCAGCATGCACGCAGTTTCCCTATCCAAACAAGACAGACCTGAGGGGTGGCCCTGCATTCAAACACCCACCATTTTAGGCAGAACCGCACTGCGGGGCTGAGGCGTGTTGTTCTGGGGAGTAACAAGAGCCCTGCTCGACACTTCAGTTGATTCTCAGGTGGCAGAAACCTGTACTGAGAGCACTATCTGGCTCCTTCAGCAAACAGGATGGGATAAGGTTCACTAATTAGTTTATTCAGTAAATATTTGCAGAGCCCTATTTTGTACTAGGAACTGTGGACGTAGCAACAAATGTCAGAAGAAAGTTTACCCTTGGCCCCATGAAGCCTAGAGGTCTAAAATGGATATAAACTTTTATTAAGCTAAAATAACACAATGACATGTACAATGTCACGAAGAGAAGGAGCTGACGATCCCTACTAGGGAACCCCTGGCAGGTGCACGGCAAAGGTGCAGGTCTCTCATGTTCCTCGGACCCCGGTGCTTGGCCCCGCATTTCCCTCCAATAAGGGACGGTTTGGAGCCGTGTGTGCTGGCACATGTCCCTGCCACACCCCCATAAATCCTGCCTGTAGAGGGATCTCTTGATTCCTCACCAGAGGAACGCCGTGACAGAGCTGCCTGAGTACCCAGTTACCCAGCCAGGGCTGGCGGGCCACATGCGGGGGCAAGGGCTTACCTGCTGGTCGCTAGCCAGGGCTGTTCCTGCCTGCTGGTTGCTAGCCGGGGCTGTTCTTGCCTGCTGGTTGCTAGCCGGGGCTGTTCTTGCCTGCTGGTTGCTAGCCGGGGCTGTTCTTGCCTGCTGGTTGCTAGCCGGGGCTGTTCTTGCCTGCTGGTTGCTAGCCGGGGCTGTTCTTGCCTGCTGGTTGCTAGCCGGGGCTGTTCTTGCCTGCTGGTCCCCCCTTGCTAGCCGGGGCTGTTCTCTTACCTGCTGGTTGCTAGCCGGGGGCTGTTCTGTGCCTGCTGGTTGCTAGCCGGGCTGTTCTTGCCTGCTGGTTGCTAGCCGGGGCTGTTCTGTGTCTGCTGGTTGCTAGCCGGGGCTGTTCTTGCCTGCTGGTTGCTAGCCGGGGGCTGTTCTTGTCTGCTGGTTGCTAGCCGGGGCTGTTCTTACCTGCTGGTTGCTAGCCGGGGCTGTTCTGTGCCTGCTGGTTGCTAGCCGGGGGCTGTTCTTGCCTGCTGGTTGCTAGCCGGGGCTGTTCTTGCCTGCTGGTTGCTAGCCGGGGGCTGTTCTGTACCTGCTGGTTGCTAGCCGGGGCTGTTCTTGCCTGCTGGTTGCTAGCCGGGCTGTTTGTTACCTGCTGTGTTGCTAGCCGGGGCTGTTCTGTGTCTGCTGGTTGCTAGCCGGGGCTGTTCTTGCCTGCTGGTTGCTTAGCCGGGGCTGTTCTGTGCCTGCTGGTTGCTAGCCGGGGCTGTTCTTGCCTGCTGGTTGCTAGCCGGGGCTGTTCTGTACCTGCTGGTTGCTAGCCGGGGCTGTTCTTACCTGCTGGTTGCTAGCCGGGGCTGTTCTTACCTGCTGGTTGCTAGCCGGGGCTGTTCTGTGTCTGCTGGTTGCTAGCCGGGGCTGTTCTTGTCTGCTGGTTGCTAGCCGGGCTTTCTGCTGGTTGCTAGCCGGGGCTGTTCTTGCCTGCTGGTTGCTAGCCGGGGCTGTTCTGTGTCTGCTGGTTGCTAGCCGGGGCTGTTCTTGCCTGCTGGTTGCTAGCCGGGGCTGTTCTGTGCCTACTGGTTGCTAGCCGGGGCTGTTCTGTGCCTGCTGGTTGCTAGCCGGGGCTGTTCTTGCCTGCTGGTTGCTAGCCGGGGCTGTTCTTGCCTGCTGGTTGCTAGCCGGGGCTGTTCTGTGTCTGCTGGTTGCTAGCCGGGGCTGTTCTTGCCTGCTGGTTGCTAGCCGGGGCTGTTCTCTGCCTGCTGGTTGCTAGCCGGGGCTGTTCCTGCCTGCTGGTTGCTAGCTGGGGCTGTTCCTGCCTGCTGGTTGCTAGCCGGGGCTGTTCTTGCCTGCTGGTTGCTAGCCGGGGCTGTTCTCCTGCCTGCTGGTTGCTAGCCGGGGCTGTTCTTGCCTGCTGGTCGCTAGGCCGGGCTGTTCTGTGCCTGCTGGTTGCTAACTGTGGCTGTTCTTGCCTGCTGGTTGCTAGGCTGGGCTGTTACTGCCTGCTGGTTGTTAGCCTGGGCTGTTCTGTGCCTGCTGGTTGCTAGCCAGGGCTGTTCTTGCCTGCTGGTTGCTAGGCCAGGCTGTCCTGTCATCCCAGGACAAGGACCCAGATGCTGACACCTGTAGGCAGGCATCCCTGCAGCCAAGGAGAACTGAAAGGACACCACACCCAAGAGAAATCAATTTAATGCTTCTGTTCTCGGCATTTCACAACATGCAGGACTCAAACGTATACAACAGAAGAAAAAAATCCACAACTGTTTGAAAAGCTTTTGTCCAGTGATTAATATTTTGGTATCTACTGACAATCCCTTAGAACTTTAAATCTCAAAAACAAAAAAGTACTGCAGATCTCCATCATTTATACAGAATTATCTGAATTCTATATACTCTTCTGAACAGAAAAATTACATGCCAAGAATCCAGGAAGCCTAGAAGGTGCTTTAATATTTTTGAGGTTTTTATGAAAGCCAGTGTTTTGTATTAAACAAATGCTCTCTGAGAATATGAGACTTCTAAAGGCAGACATGGCCCAGTTTCCTGTTAGAGATTTGGAAGCAGAGCGTGGGGGAAGGCCTGCGACTTGTCCATCACTTGACCAGCCAGGGGCCAGCTGGGGCCAGGCGGATCTCCGGGCTGCAGGTCCCTTCCAGAACTGTCCCTGCTGCCCTCTGTGATGATGTGTGCTGAGAAGTATTGATAGTTTGTCCTGCAGCCGCTAGGCACATGAACCTAGCCATCATGTTCCTGAAGCCAACCCAGCTGCGCGTCGGGACCGTGCTCTCACACTGCAGCTAGGCTGTCTGCGGCAGGTGACTGTCCTCTCTCCTGGGGGAGCAGCTCCAGCTGGTCCGCATCCTGCACGGTGCTGCAGGGGGGCAGCAAGGCACGAGGGTCTCGGCACATGTGAGGTAGGGTCAACACAGTGATGTCCACAACTAGACACCAGCCCTCCACGCCTGGGCGGCACTCACGGGTCCTTCTTGACCAGGCAGACACGAAAAGGAGATGACAACATGGCTCAAAGACAGACTTCAGCTCACCATCAGTGGAAGGTTTTGGGACTGGGTTTTTTCGGACGACGACGTGCATTTTAGCTTCCAATGCGCACGGCTACACAAAGGTCTGGATGCCGGGCGCTATGGGCACCACAGGACGGTGGAAAGAACCAACTCATTCGATTTTAAAATTGATCATTCATCACTCATAAATGTTTTTCATGGAAAAATGTCTTTTTAAATGTAATTAAGGAATATTAAAAAAACGTACTTTATGAAACTTCTCAGGCAGTTCAAGTAACATTATTGAATGAAGTAAAAGAGGCCCACTGACATATAAACAGTGGAATATATAAACATATAAACTGTTGCTGTGCAAAGCTACGTGGGGACTGAGAACCATGAAATGATTTTCAGATGAAATGTCTAGAGAAAATGAAAACAAAAACAGAGCTGATAAATCTAGATATTCGATAATTCAAAAAATATAAATCTTGAATTCCTGGCACTAATTTTAAAAAACATTAGACTCTATGAAAGATCATCTTCTTTTGGGCACATTCTCAACAGCTTTGATGTGTGTAACAGGACACACGCCACGTCTCCAGTGTGGCGGCAGCGCCACTCAGCGGGCGAGCTCTGCAGCATGCTCTGCGCTCCCACAGGCGCTACGGCTCTACCTTACTGTTTTGTGAATATTAAAAAATCATGCAGAAATCTCCTAACGCAACACCTATGATGACCAAGTCTCAAACATCCAAAGCAGCTGTGTCCCGAGGAACTTCCTGCGACGTCCACAAGGCAGAACGGGGTGGCTCCTCTGGTTTCACGGCTGGTCAAGAACGACTTCTGCATCAGCAACAATGCACCCAGGAACTGACCAAAATCTCCTTGCAGGGTGCGAATCATTTCATAATCTTACTCCAGCTTAACTTGCTACCTAGAAAGGGCTGCGCTTGCCACCTGTGACTACTGGCCGTGCATATTCTACAAAATCATCTATAAGAACGGGCCAAGCTCCTAAAGGAAAGCAAACAAACAGAAAACCCGTTAGAGCACAGCTTTTATCTCAAAGCACTGTGCCACATATCAATCCAACATTTACATTTAAAGAACCCACATGATTTGAGACCCATACCGTTCATGTTTCACAGAATGAACCCGCCCAAGTTACCCAGTTCTTTCACTCTAGCAAGGCCAGGTCAGGAGCCCTGGTGTATGTGTGCCGATATGTCCAGGGGCCTGTGGGCTCACAGTGGCCCCGCATCCTTGGTGAGTGCTCTGCGAAGTCACACCAGTGGCTCAGGAAGGGAGCTAAACGGGACCCACACGGAGCGGGGAGAGCAGGAGGCACGTTCCTCCAGTCATCGGCATTCTTAGCAGTGCGAGGTTGCTGCCTCCTGCCCATCTTCCCAAGTAGGACCCTCCCTGCCTCTCCCCACCGGCAGCCCTGAGTGCCCGCTGAGCTCCTGCACTGCTGCCTGGAAGGGTCTTGGAAGCTGCGCTTCTGTCAATATTCAACTATCCCTTCTTTCATTTGACAAGCATTTACTGGGTGCCTCTGATCTAGGGATGGTGCTAATTGTAGAGGACACAAAGAGAAATATAAGCTAAAACAGGAAGACAGACACGTAAACCACCTGTCACAAGGCACCGTGCCAGTACTGAAAACAGATCACTGCCTGCCGAGGGAGCAGTGAGGAAGCAAAGTGGGTGGGGTCTAGAGGGGAGGCCTTCCACTCAGAGACCATCGCTTCCCTAACATGGCAGCGTGCCCAGCACATAGCAGGCTCCAAAGGCCCTCTGATGCAGCGTCCTAAACACAGAGGAAGACAAGTACGTAGAGATATATTTATGCAAGTGGACGGGAGCTGGAATCTCCAAGTAAACCTACGTAGCGCAATGCAGAACTGACCTAAGGCATCGTGTGGGTTGAGAATTTGGGAGTGGTGGTTTCCAAATACCTAATTTCATGGCTCTACCCTGGGGGTCACATTCAATTTTGAAATGCTTTGGCTTAGAGGACTTCTTGATTTAAACTAAATATAAAGCCCTATTCTTCATTTGTATGATTCACAGAAAATAATAAGGAAGGCGATAGTATTATCACCACCCCTATCTCAGTGATAGGGTCACCACTCTAGAGGCAGGAAAAGTTAACGTTTCTCAGGTGTAAGCATTTTGGTCAGTCATCTGAAGCACAATTTCCAGTACCTTCTTCATCATAGTTAGACATATCATCTGCAATCATGTTTCCAAAGTCCAGCAGGAGATTCCAGGTGTCCCTTGGAATTGATCTTTTGTGATGTTCCTAATACATAAGAGAAAAAAACCAAAAACCCATGGGATTTGAGAGATATAGAGCTTAACGGTCTTATATTCTAGTGGCCTAGTGTTAACGAGTTGTTCAGTTGACGACCTTCATTAGTTTGGTCAGGAAGAAGTACAATAACACAAGTTTTAGAAGTTAAAAGTAACAGCGTTCTTGTGTAAATGTTGAGTGCCACAATAATGCCAAGGTCCAAACGTAGAAAGCAGACTTATTTAAAAAAAAAAACATTTTAAATGTGACAATTATAAACTCCTGTTTCTGTTAATTTTAATCTTGTTACCTGTACATTAGCTGCATCTAAATATATATATTCATGAACAGCTCATAAACTTGTCTTACATTTTAAAACATTAACACTACCAAATTACATGTAGTTTTCTGCATCTTGTTTTTTCTCATTCAGCATTATGTTTGAAGCACATCCAGGCTGAGTGTGTGAATCTGCGTTCGTCTGCATGGCTCTGAAGCTGTGCTCCACTGCACCGATGTTCTGATTTTTAAGTCTATTCTCTTATGGATGGTCACTGGCTTTTCCAGTGTCCTGCCATTACAATGACCCCGTGAGCACCTTCGTCCCCATCTCTGCGCACAAGAGCGTGAGGTTCTCTGGGAAACATCTATGATTTAGGTCTGACCTCAGGTGAGGCGTCAGGGGCTGCAGGGCAGCACTACAGACCTCTGGGTAGTTCAACAGAAGCAATGCAGTGCATGACACAGTGAAACACACAGCTGCAAAGATGCCTCCCTGTGGCAAACCCGCAGACTGAGTGACATCACCTTCCACATACAGCTCCACCCGCACCTGCCATGCTCTCTGGCTGCCAATCTCAGATGAGGAAACAGAGGCATGTAGAAGTGACCTGCCCAAGGCCACAGGACTCGTAAGTGGCAAAGTCCACGTCACCCGGTGTCAGCTGAATCGAGGCAGTGCGGGTCATGGCCTGGCCATGGGTTAGGCAGTGGGGGCCACTTCTTTCACTTTCGTGGACAGAACGGCAAGAGGTCTGGGCACCTCTGCCATCACTGGGCCTGGGTCACTCACTTCCAACAATGCAAAGCTGCACCTGCTGCCAGCAAGATGGGTTGGTATGACGCAGCCCTGCCCCACGCCAGCAAAGTGTCTCTGGAGGCCCAGGAAGGCCTCCTTTCCTCCTGAGCATTGTAAGACACACTTAGAAATGGCCTCGGACCGTGGGACACAGGCAGTGGCTGGGCACCAAACCAATCTACAGAAGTGTGGTACTGGCACCCTGTCAAAGATTCAGTTCTCAGTGAAGACAGAATTACCATCTGGGTGCTCAGAGGAGACAACACGGGCTGCCGGGGTGGCAGAGTCTCCACGACCAAGAGGACCTGCGGATCTTGTGTGGGACGCTCGTCTGCTGAACACCACCTCCATGCATGTGGGATGATGACATGCAACCTCACACCTACCGCCTCCCTGCACAGTGGGCACAGAGCGAGATGCAGGAGGACACTCACCAGTAAGAATGTGTTCCAGAGATCTAAAAACTTAAACCTTCCAGATAACACTAATTTCCAATATGCAACAGCCATTTCTAAGTCTGGCAAAAGAGAGAAAGAGCAGTTAGTAAATCTCACGTCTTTTTCTACTGCACAAAAAACAACCACTTCTTAGCACATCAATATTTACTTAATCAATAAAATGTGGCAATCTCACCCAAGAGTCATGAGTCTTCATCTCTACGGAAGTGCTCCTGAGAACTGTATGTAGTCTAATTTTATAAATCTGGGAAAACTTCTTTAAAAAGGATTTGTATACTAATTTACTTGGATATGCACATAATTCCCCCTAATTAATCAATTATGGAGACTCGCATTTCCATACATATCGGGTGTTCTTTAATAAACCTGACCTGATATGGATACTATTAATGCATATCATTTGTTTTTAAAAATAGGCCACTGGCCTGACTGTTGAGCATCAAAGGGCCAGTTTAGAAAAGAAGGGACACACTGTTCTCCAAACAGACCCGCCTTGTCACTACTTGAGCTGAGACAGACTGTTTCACAGGTAATTATAGACCCTGCAGAGTCAAGACCATGGGCACCAGCAGGGAAAGCATTCTCACTGACACAAGGACATCTACACATCTACATGGCACGTCATTCAAAGCTGATGCCCTCACTTTCCCCCACGGGAAGGCAGTGATTATTTCACAACTTCTATACAAATCTCTGCTATTGAAGATGCCTAATAGAATGTGAATGGTGAGTTTCCACAGTTTGTGAAATACTGATTTATTCTCTGCTCACCGGAAGCTCGATAACGATTTCTTTATGTATGCTTGACACAGCAAGTACATAAAGGGGTTCAGAATTCTATTTTTTTAAAGTAACCTCCTTTATTCATGTTGAATAGTGCTCACCACTTTTAGGCATAAACACACAGTTATATTTATGTAAAATAAGCTAATGTGAAAAGCAGATTAATGAATATGTTAGGTAATATATTAGTTTAAATGCAAAATACATAACAACACTTTTCAAAAGATTTTTTTCTAAATCTGGCTTAACCCCACTTGAACAGAAGTTATTAAAGTTGGAGCTCTAGCAAGATAACCAGGGTTGATCATTATTAAAATGGGACAGGCAAGAGGTGTCTGAGCAGCAACCAACTTCAAATAAGATGCCTCCATACTCCCTGTGCAAAGGCTTCATTGCCACCTTTCTCAGTTCTGAATACCCTGGAGTCTTAATTAAAAAGAAACACAGAGTCAGAAAGTTCCAAGTAACTGAGACACGGAACAGCTCTCTAGACCTTACCGATGGGACCCGCAGTAAAATGCTAAGATGATTAGTCTTGTCCTGCTTATAAGTCTACATCCTTAGCACTTAGGAAGGACATTAATTGAAATCTATATTCAACTCATCTTAATGATGTAAAGCTCTCACATTGAGAAATGGGAGGTGAACCTGGGGAGGAAAAAAGATAAAGTTTTATGGCATATATTTAATCTGGTTACTTTGGGTTACTTATGGTCCTAAACACTTTTCTTACAAAGGACCTGATTTGTATGTTTGTCAATCACATTATCAAAAGTATATATATGATTTTTCAGTATTTATTATTATTTATATAAAAATGTTTAATACTGTCCTCATGGACTTAGCCATTGGCAAAACAGTTAACAACAACAACAAAAACAACTCAGAAAGGCAGAACTTGAGAGCGGAAATTAAGACCAACAGCTACTCTGGTGGCTACATCTTTATAGCTGCTATTTTCTTTCCAAGAACCTTTAAAAAGTCTCATCTCCTAAGGGAAGACATATTAGAAGATAGCATTACTATTTAAAATTCATGCTTGTGATGCTCCACTCAGGATTAGAAGATGAAGAGTTGTCCTCTGTCAAAAAAGGACCTTAGGGCACACATAAAAATTAGCTAGCTCTCATGAAAACTTAAACATCAACATTCTCAAAGCTGGCCGGGCACGGTGGCTCACACCTGTAATCACAGCACTTTAGGAGGCCGAGGCAGGAGGATCACTTGAGGCCAAGAGTTTGGGACTAGCCTGGGCAACACAGCAAGACCCTCACCTCTCAAAAAAAAAAAACAAAAAAAAAACAAAAAAAACTACACACACACACAAGATTCCCAAAGCCAACTAATTCCAGACACTAGCCAGCATGAAACTATATTGTTTCTTACATTAAAACAGAACCAATTAACTTTATTCTCTATATTAGGTTAACCATTAGTTAAGTAATGAGTAAAGCATAATCTTACATAAAAACAATAAGTACAGTACACAAATCTTCACACACACACACAGATACCCACATGGACACACATACACACAAATATAGAGACACAGATACAGACACACACACACACACAGATGCACACACACAGACACACACACAAATACAGAGACACAGATAGACACACACACACAAATACAGAGACACAGATACAGACACACACACAAATAGAGAGCACAGATACAGAGACACACACACACACACATAGACACACACAGAGACACAGAGATACCGCCACACACACAGACACAGACACACACAGATACACACAGTGAAGGAAATAAAGGGTAAATCTCTGTCTTTTGACTCCATGTTTCCACCACAGTCCATGCTTTTTCTAGGAACAGTTAAACACTTCTCTCGACCTCTTCAATTTATACTTAATTCTTCGTAAGACAGACTGTGTAATAACATGCTATACTTTGGAAAACTGACTGCTCTATTTTTGGGTTATACTCATAAAATTATTCTTGCTTTCTGTTTTTAAAAGCCCTCAAAAAACTTTTCTAAAAATAGTGTGTAATCTATTTGAAGTGTTCATACAATCTAACCGTTTTCCCAAGGAGGCTACTGTTTTCTTTAATAAAATTTCATATTCTCTCAGCTACTCTCATGAAGCAAAGAAACAAAACTATTAACGCTTCCCCACCCTATAGTGAACGATTCTGCTGAACATTTCATTTAAGTGTCTGCAAGAGTAAACAGGTCCTTGTTCTCAGTGAGGAAATCAAGGATAAACTATAAACCTTTGCAACTTTCAATGCTTTCAATGGCCTGTTCTGCCACTGAAAGCCCTGATGCTTAAGGAAATTTATAAAATGCAGGCTTAACACGATAGGTCCCAAATCTCAAGAATGTTTCAAAACACTCTATCCATATACTAATCTCTGTTGAAAATACATGCAGAAAGAAAATAAATTTTGCTACTTTGAACTGGGCAATTAATTTAGACTCTAATTTATAACCTCCTGGAAATGACCACGGAATGAAGCGGTGGTGACCAAATTCCCAAATTCTGTCAGGAATTGGGGCAGATTCCGCTGGGCAGCCCTTCTCCCCGTCATGGCCTCCCACGGGACGGCCGGGCTTTGCTGCGGGGAGCGCGGCAGCCTCTGCACAAGCAGTGCTTCCGCCTGAGCCACCCAGGCTGTGAGGAAGCCCACTAGGGGCAGCTGGGGCAGGTGGGAGGCCACGACGGGGAGAAGGGTTGCCCAGCGGAATCTGCCCAAATGCCTGACCCAAAGGATCACGAGCTGTCAAAACGACTGTCACCTGAAACTACTGTGTTTTGAGGCAGTCTGCCGCACCGTCGTCACTAACCCAGAGGGAGGGCCTGGCTAAAGCCCGAGGGCCTGCATTTCTAGCAAACTCTGCGGTGATGCTGAGGCTGCTGGCTTTGCTAAGGTCCTAGAAAAGCTCCGTAATACTTTTCCGTATGTGTCAAGATAACATGGCATTATAAGATAAAAATTCTTAAAGATAACACCTACACATGACAGTCAGATAAAATGCTAAGCTTTCTAACATTTTTCCATCTCAACATTTAAATGAAGGATCCCCTGGACTGCAGAGTATCAATAAATTTAAATGATTATCTCTAATAGAAGCTCAATTATCCTAATATTATGCTGAAGATATTAAAATAACAGTTCAAAATAGTCAGAAAAAAAGTTTTATCATTCACTGAAGTTTCAAAGTATCCTTCCTGATAACCATTTAACAATAAAAAATAATTGCTATTATTTTAAAATTTGGATCAGACGAATTCTCACTTTGGAAAGGAAGCTGGATAGGCCTCTGAGAATTAAACTGCTCAAAAGTACAGCATGACCAGACTTTCCTTGAAAACTCATGATCGTTACACTGAGACCTGAATTGGCCAAATTTGAGAAAAGTGTGAGAAGCAGTATTTCTTGTTTGGGTGACTATTGCCAGAAAAAATGGGGGTAGGGGATTAGAAAACAGAGAGAACTAAAAAAAAAAGGAAAAAAAGAAAACAACAACCTGCATGAGATGGAAGAACACGCACAGCAGAAACCAGCACCTGTCAAGCCCACGGCCCTGTCCTCACAAGCGACAGAGCCCAAGAACGCTGAGGAAGCCCAACCCACGTCTTCCTCTGCACCATTATTCTGTTGTCTGTTTGCCCTTTTTTTTTTCTCCTGTCGCCCAGGCTGGATTGCAGTGGTTCAATCTCAGCTCACTGCAGCCTCCACCTCCCAGGCTCAAGCAATCCTCTTGTCTCTGCCTCCTGTGTAGCAGGGACTACAGGTGTATACCACCACACCTGGCTAATTTTTGTATTTTATTTTTAGAGGGAGTCTTGCTCTGTTGCCCAGACTGGAGTGCAGTAATGTGACCTCAGCTCACTGCAACCTCTGCTTCCCAGGTTGAAGTGATTCTTGTGCCTCAGCCTCTTGAGTAGCTGAGACTACAGGTGTGTATCACCACACCCAGCTAAGTTTTTGTATTTTTAGTACAGATGGAGTTTTGCCATGTTGCCCAGGCTGGTCTCGAACTTCTGATCTCAAGCAATCTGCCCGCTTCGGCCTCCCAAAGTGCTAGGATTACAGGCGTGAGCCACCACACCCAGCCTCCTTGTAAGTTTCTAGAAAAGACTGGTAATGGTTTCTTGAGAATACTGATGATAGTTACAGAGTAATCAGGGTCTCAAATAAAATGAGCTTTAACTTTAATTTTTGCCTCAGCCTCTTAGAAATAGAGTGGAATAGAGAAGATGAAAAATAAGAGTCTTATTGTAGAAAACCAAATGTTTTCATTTGTTAAAAGTAGACTGAACCTGACATCTGGCATGTAGCTCATAAATCAACAGTTATTTTACAGACAGAGTTATAAACAGAGTAGATGCAGAAATACTTTTCAGTGCAGACTTTTCCCTTCTCTTAACATGCTGATAAGTCATTTCTCCATTCACAGGTAAAAGAATAAATCTTTAGTGCCTTTAAAATAAACATTGAAAAAATACACCCCAAACTCTTCTCCTAACTTAACCAGTCATAAATGAGTGAAAGGGAAGGACTATGATACTCAGGAATAAAATTACTCTGGGAGCAGAATAAGCCAGTGGGAAAGGAACAATGGAGATAGAAAAGGGAGAAAAGCTGAGGAGAGGAGAGGAGCAGTGTCAGACAGTCTTAGCAAAGCCAACATTTCTGTATACTACATGCCTGCGCACGCACACACACACACACACCCCCCTAGAGGGAGCACCATGAAGTCGAAAAGCTGCCCCGAACCATCGTCCTTGTGAAGAGCAGGAAAACTAATTTCTCATAAAAATGAGCCCTGAGATCAAATCCCATACAATGCTATTTTAAAGAAAAAGACACTACACGGTGGCTCACACCTGTAATTCCAGCACTTCGGGAGGCCGAGGCGGGTGAATCACGAGGTCAGGAGTTTGAGACCAGCCTGGCCAGCACGGTGAAACCCCGTTTCTACTAAAAACACAAAAAATTAGCCAGGCGTGGTGGCATGCGCCTGTAGTCCCAGCTACTCAGGAGACTGAGGAAAGATAATTGCTTGAACTCAGGAGGCAGAGGTTGCAGTGAGCCGAGATCCAGCCACTGCACTCCAGCCTGGGCGACAGAGCAAGACTCCATCTCAAAAAAAAAGATACTACAAACAGAACTTCACGCCTAGAAAACGAACACGTGCCGGGAAATACACCGACAGAACAGATCGAAAGTGCGATCTTCAGCCAGCATGGTGGCTCACGCCTGTAATCCCGGCACTGTGGGAGCCTCAGGTGGGAGGACTGCGTTAGGCCAGCAGTTTGATACTAGCTTGGGCAACACAGTAAGACTCCATCTCTCCAAAAAAAACTTCAAAAACTAATCAGGTACAGTGCATGTGCCGACAGTCCCAGTTAGTTGGGAGGCTGAGGTGGGAGGATTACTGAAACCCAGGAGCCTGAGGCTGTAGTCGTGATCACACCTCTGCACTTCAGCCTGGGCAAGAGAGTGAGACCCTCACTCTAAAACAAAATGATAAGCCAGGTGTGCTGGCTCATGTCTGTAATCCCAGCACTTTGGGAGGCTGAGGCGGGAGGATTGCTTAAGCTCAAGAGTTCGAGGCTGCAGTGAGTGAGCTATGATTGCACCACTCCACTCCAGCCTGGGCAAGACAGCAAGACCTTGTCTCAAAATAAATTTAAAAAAAAATTTTTAAGTGTGCCATTGACTTCAAAATAGGCTAAAGGACATTAAGAAATGAAACAAAACATGAAAGACCACAAATGAGAATTAGGAAAACTTAGAAATGAGGAAATGACACTCAAGAATTACAAACAAAGGAAAAACATTCTGGAAATTGCTGAACTAGAAGGCACATGAGGGAGATAAAGACAGCCACACTCTGCATTAACGTCTCAGCCAACGACAGGCGGTCCCAGAGGACTGCAAAAGTGCATTCCCACTGCACCTTGTCTATGCTTCGGTGCGTTTGGACACACAAAGCCTCACCGTGGTGTCACGGTTGCCTGCCACACTCAGCACAGTCACATGCTATCCAGGTTTGTATCCCAGAAGCCATGGGCTGTGCCATCCCGCTAGGCATGCAATAGGCTATGCCACCCAGGTCTGCAAACGTGCACCCTGTGATGTCACACAAGGAAGAGACTGCCTATTGCTGCATTTCTCAGATCCCGTCGCTGCCATTATGTGACACATGACTGAAATGACTGCAGAGGAGGAGACGGTGAAAAAGAAAGACCATTTTTACAATAAAAAAAAAAGAAGTACAGATAAAAAGGACCAAGAGAAAGTGACCCGCATTGCTGAAGAACTATCTCCACAGAGGGCCCAACTCCACAGGGGACTTAACTCCAATTATGTGGGTAATAACAGTTTCCGTGGAGACTGAAACCAAATACAAGGAACAGAGCAAATGCTTAGCACTGTAATTCAAAAACATTTTCCCTGAAATTATAAAAAGATTAGAAAGTATTTACTGAAAACACTCAGCATCATACATGAGAACACTGACCATGGATGACCCACAACACCCAAATTCTAGCAAAATTACTGGGCTCTAAAACAAAAGAAAAAAATGGCCTTTGTTTGGGAATCCAGGCAAAACAGTAGGTAACTTCTGAGGCCAAGGAGATTGGCTTATCATCAGTCTGTCTGACAGTAACAATCCATGCCAGAAGAAAGTGGAGTGACACACTTAAGACATTCAAACAAAAGCCCTGGAGATGAGCAGGGGCTGCTGGGGAACATAGAGCCAGGACCAAACAAAGCGACAGGGGAGGCCTGGCTGTGTGCCTGGAAAACAGAGGCAAGGCCAAACTGTTTGTTTAAATGGGGGGGGAATGTATGACCGCCCTACTTTGCTTTTTCACTACTCAGAGTAATTACACTGGTGGAGACAGCATCTGTTTCATCACTCTGAGCCTGTGCTGTCTGGGACGTGGGACTGGGCTAACACGTCACAGTGGATGTTCTAATGCTATCATCACCTGCACCCTTGACAACCAGAGCAGAAGTGACACACGGCTGTAATACAGACAAGCTCAAGTAGGCAAAATAATCTGTAGTCCTGAGTGTGGATTAGAAGCAACCACTTGAACAAACATTTAGAAAATAAAAAGCCCCCACGTGAGCCTCTGCTTACTGAAGAAGCCTAGAAGCGACGACTCTGTGAATGAGCACCAGCAGCGACTCCGTCATGGCCTGAAGCCAGTTTCCACTAAAAGAAATCAGGGCTTCTTGGGAGAAAAGTGAGTCCAGGTCTGGGGCAAAAGGTGACTGGACGAGCCCAGGACAGCCTGTCATGCAGACAGGAAGGAAGCGGTCACCACCACAGAGCACACCAACAGCACTCCATGAGCTCACAGGGACATGAACAAACTGACCGTCAGTGGAAGGAAGCAGGGAATGCACTCGCCTCCTGAGGTCACCCTGCCTTTCCAGTGGCCGGCACCTCTGGCACCCAACACCAGGAGACGGAAAGATTTCCTTCTGTGATCATCCCAGCTCACAAACGGAAAGGACAGGACAGGCTCTCATCACTTCGCATCCCTGAGCAAGGTTGGGGTCTCAGCCCTGGGCAGAGCTGCTGGTGTCCGTAGGTGCTGGACACGGCAGGCTCCTGAGCCAAGATGTAGCAGGTACCGCTACTGTTGCCCAAGAGGCAAAGCGACAGCCCAACAGGCCCCACGCGCCTCACACGGCAGGTACTATAATTTAGTAACCACAGTGCGGGGCCGAGATGCGTGTCAGCACCTGATCGCTCACCAGCCCTGTGTCTCTCTCCTGTGCCTCTGCCCCTGTGTCTCTCTCCTTATGCTGCCCCATGCCTCTGTCTCCTGTGCCTCTGTTCCTCTGTCCCCTATGTCCCTGTCCCTCTGTTCCCCTGCACTGTGTTCCCTGTCCTTCTGCCTGTGTCTGTTCCTTGGTGTGACTGCCCTCTCAGGTGATCACTGCACACCTCCCAGCGCCCAACCCAGCTCCACGTCCACCTTCACTGCAGTCCCTGAATCCCTGCTGCAGGGTTAGGAAGTGACAGCCAAGGTGAATGCAGACTCCTCAAGTAAAAAAAATATTTATTATGGTCCACACAAATGGGCCACATGAATGGTCCATAAAATGGACTACAGTATTTTAAAATATAAACGAAAAGTAGGCTGAATTGTTGGTAGGCGGGCTGGGTCTGCGTGCCATAGAGAGAGCAGTATGAGCTGACAGGACATTTACAATATGTTTACATTTAAAACTTAAGTGTGTAAACCCAGACGTTGAGAGACACTATGGACTGAGATTTCCAGGCACATGGTATTATAAACTCATCTACCTACATGCAGGGCAAAGTGTGGAGAGGAAAAGTAACCAGAAGGGGGTGGTAATGTTACAGCTGCGCCAGGTGTGGTGGCTCATGCCTGTCACGCCTAAGCTCAGGAGTTCGAGACCAGCATAGGCAACAGAGCAAGACCTTGTCTTTACTAAAAATTAAAAAACTAAAATGAAAGCAGCCAGATGTGGTAGTGGATACCTATAGTCCCAGCTACCTGGAAAGCTGAGATGGGAGGATTGCTTGAGCCCAGGAGCCTGAGGCTGCTGTGACTGTGCCACTGCACTCCAGCCCAGGTGACGGAGTGAGACCCTACCTCAAAAAAATCAAACCAAAACCCAAAATCATTACAGTAGGCTACAGAGAAATCATGTGCTCAAGTCCACTGATAATCTCACTGTGATCCAGCATTTTACGTATCTGGATTTCATACTCACCTAAACCCTTCTGCCCCGGGTTCTTAGCGAAGGTAAAGGTAAACTGGTAAAAGTCTTTAAATTTGGCTGTGTCTTTCAGCTCCTGCTCCAGTCCTGGCAGAAGAGCCTTTAGCTTCTCCGTGCTGTCACACCTGCGATGACAGACAGTGGTTTGTGTCTTGCGGGGGGACATGCCTCCCTAGTCGACTCTCCCCTACTCCAGTGTGCAGGAACCGCGGCCAGGCATGTGGCTCCAGCTGGAGACTGTATTCCCCACCTTCCCCTTCCCAGGCGTGGCCTGAGGGCTCTGTTCTAAGTGATGCGGTAAGAGAAGGTTAAGGGCAGCAACGTCTCCCTTGCTAAGGAATTCAAAATGCTCTAAGACAGATACTGGTGGCGGCGGCTCACTCTGGGAATATACTAAAACCAAAGTTGCAGACTTTAAATGAGAGAAAATATGGTATGTGAATTAATCTCAGTAAAATTATTAAAAGAAAAACCCAAAACCAACATCTTTTGCCCTCGTCTTGAGAACTGGGACAAGGGCGTGGTCTAACACTGTAGCTGTGACCATGGAGAGAGGCCCCAGCCCTGCAATGACAAGATGGCAGAGGACGAGGTAATGGAAAGATGGAAAGACCCCATTTCTCAGTGACTTGCAGAATGGAGTCCTGGGACACTGCCAGCCTGGGACACTGCCATCTCTGCTCGGTCATACAAGCAAAAAATAAACTCATATAAATCTTAAGCTACCTTATTTAGGTATCTCTTCATTATAGCAGGTTAGATTTAAAATATCCAGGTATTATAAAACACAGCTCTATATTGTTTTAAAATTGGATTTTCCATCAAAAAGTCAACAACCTTTAAAAACAGTCAACAGCCTTTAAGGTAGAAAACAATAGTAAAACAAAGTCTCTTTTTAATTTTGACTGCACAGCAAAGAGGAGACTAAAAGCAACACTTATCCACTTACCCTAGTAGAGGTAAGGAAAGAACATTGGGAGAAAGCTTTAGAGCAGCTAGAAAACTCCGTAAAGACATCCACAGAGAAGCACAAATGTACGGCTCAGCCAGTCCTGCGCTGCACAGTGGAGTTCTGGTCAGCAGCGCGTATCTGACAGCAGTCCCATAAAATTATAATGGGACTTAGAGATTCCTGCCACGTCAGGGTGTCAGAGCCACTGCAATGTCTAGCCCAATGCATTACCATTTCTACGTTTAAGTGTGCTGAGATACACAAAGACTTACCATTGTGTCACAGCTGCCTACAGTATGGAGGACAGTTCACAGCCTAGGAGCCCAGGCTGTACCATAGGTGTGTAGTGTGCTGCACCACCTCGGTTTGTGTAGGTTTACTCTGTGATGTGTGCACAATGAAACTTCCTAATGATGCACTTCTCAGAACGTGTCCCCGTCTCTAAGTGACACGTGACTGCACTGCAGGTGAACGTGAGCACAGTCACCATCCACGTTGAGGCTGGGGCCAGGTGCAGCGGCTCATTCCTGTAATCCCAGTGCTTTCAGAGGTGGAGGAGGGAAGATCGCTTGAGGCCAGGAATTTGAGACCAGTCTGGGCAACAGAGAGAGACCCAGTCTCCACAAAAATTAAAAACTAACCAGGCATGGTGGCATGTGCCTGAAGTCCCAGCAACCAACCCACAGTACCCCAGTTGGCACAACAGAGTATGACCCTCTTAAAAAAACTGGGGGTGGCAGCCAAGGGCTCTTTCCCATTTCAGCCTCCTCTTCCCTCCAGGGGAGGCACAGACAATCACACTTCTGGGTCAGGCCCTCTGTGCCCCCGCACCTAAAGGAGCAGTCCTCCACCATGCCTCTGGTTGGCTGTAAACAGGAACTCACGGTGTGCACCACCTCACGTCTGGCTGTTTCTGCCTTTGGGATGTCTGAGAGGTTCGTTCCTGTGGGTATACACAGCTCCAGCTGCTCATTTCCTTTGCCATATAGAATTCTTGTTACATTCATATTTTATGATTCATAAATGCTACTGCTGGTGAACACTGTTTCTAGTTTCCTGGTGTGGAGTAATGGTGTCAACATTTCTGTACCCGTATCTTAGCATACCTGTGAATGCACCACATCGGGCACACATTCCAGAGTGGACGGCTGGGTCAGAGTCTGTGCAGCTTCACTTAGTAACTGATGTCAAACAGTACACTAGAGCTCCCGCTGCACGCATTTTCACTAACATTTGCTATAGCGTCTTAGCTTAGCACTCTAGAGGGTGGCTTGTTACGGGGTTCTATTTCACAGGGTTTTCTTCTGCATCTCCCAGTGAATGAGACTAAGCACCTTATACTTTTGCCGGGCCTTGTACGTCCTCTTTTGTGAAGTACTTGTCAAATCTTTTGCTTGGTTTTCAACGTCTTTTTCTTATTGTTTTATAGGAATTCTTTATATATTAAAGATACAAGCCTTTGTCAGGTATTTCTGAAGAACTCTCACAGAGAACATGGATTGCCTTTAAGACCTTGATGATGTTTCTTAACCAGAAGTTCTTATTTTTAGTATAATACACTCTGTCAGTATTTTTTACAGTGATTTATTTTTGTTGATGTTTTAAAAATTATCCTATTGGATAGTCATGAAGATATTTTCCTATGTTCTTTTCTAGAGACTTTTTGCTTTTGCCTTTCATACTGAGATCTACAATCGATCTGGAACTGATTTTTACATACGGTATGTGGTAGAAATCAGGATTTTTTTCCCCAAAATACTAATTCTTATCACTTATTGAAAAAATGTCTTTCTCCACTGAAGGCTGGCTCTATCACAAACCAGATGTCCCTACCATTCATGGGCTTCTTTCTGAGCCCTCCATTGCGCTACACTGGTCACTGGTCTGTTTATCTGATCTGGCACTTGATGTCATGTAGTATTAATTATTGTAACTTTAAAAGTTGTAATTATCTGGTAGAGCAAATCTTCCCATCTTGTTCTTTTTCTTCAAGAATTGCTTTTTGACTGCACATTTTCACATAAATTTTAAATCAGCTTGTCAAACTACACATACATAAACCCACTGTCTTTCGGATTTTTAAATTGAGATCACATTCAGTATAAAAACCTAAGGATAGGCCAGGAGGGGTGGCTCACGCCTGTAATCCCAGCACTTTGGGAAACCAAAGTGGGCAAATCATGAGGTTGAGAGATCGAGACCATCCTGGCCAACATGGTGAAACCCTGTCTCTACTAAAAATACAAAAATTAGCTGGCTGTGGTGGTGCACGCCTGTAGTCCCAGCTACTCGGGAGGCTGAGGCAGGAGAATCACTTGAACCTCGGAGGCAGAGGTTGCAGTGAGCCGAGATTGCTCCACTGCACTCCACGCCAGCCTGGCAACAGAGTGAGGCTCCGTCTAAAAAAAAAAAACCTAAGGATAAAATACTGTGTTCCAACCTATCAATGAAGTATATTTCTCCATTTATTCAGGTCTTCCTTCCTGTCTCTCATGAGTTATTTTTTTCTCTATGGGAGTATCACACATCTTTAATCCGATTTATTCTAGGCATTTTGTATTTTTGAAGATACTAAAAATGACATATATTTTAAAAGTTACCATTTTGCTGACTGCTGCACTTGGTGTCCTGAAATATAACAGGTCTTTATTTGCAGAACTTGGATCCTGTGGTTTGGCTAATGTCACTACTGATCCTAATATTTTATCCACAGATTGGACTAGCTATGATTTCCTGTTTAATACCGAAAAGAAATAGTCGTTCAGGTTTTTTCCCTGTCTCAAAGGGAAAGTGGCTTACAATTCCAGTAAGTATAATGTTTGCCATAGGAATTTTTTTCTTTTTGGTCAGATTAAGAACTGCCCCTTTTACTCTTAGTTTCCCGTTTTGTTTTTTAAATGAAGAAATGCTGAATTTGATCAAACCCATCTTACGATCCTTTTTTTTCTGTTGTTAATGTAAGTTAATCACACCGATCGACTTTGGAACATTAAGCAGATCTTGCATTCCTGTATATAACCAATGTTGTCTTGATGTATCATCCTGGGCTTATCATCCTGGGTTCTTTGCTACTGACTGGTCGGTTTTTTGATACTGTGTTTCGGGTTTTTGCATCTTGTGATCATTTTATGTATCTTCTGATCCTTATAACTGAGAGTGGCCTATTATGTTCCATTCTCAAACATTCTTCCTCGGTTTTGCCATACAGTTTGTGCTGGCCTTAAAACAAACTGCAGAACCTTCCTTACTTTACTATTTTCTAGAAGATGATGTTTAAAATTGGCGATTTTCCTTTCATTAGGAGTTTGGTAGCATATGCCAATTAAGCCATCCCAAACAGGAGTTGTCTCTTTGGGGAAATTTTAAATTACAGGCTCAAATTCTTAAGAGTTACAGAACTATTAAGATTTTCTATTTCTTCATGTGTCAGTTTTTAAAAGACTTTATTTCACATAGGCTGTCAAATTTACTGGCAGAAAGCTCTTCATAACAGATGCTGTTTTTAATGCTTCTGGCACCTACCTATCATCTTGTCCCCTTCTCATCCATGTATGTTACCTGTGATTTACCACATTGACAAGTCTTTTCAAATAACAAGCTTCTGCTTTACTGATCCTCCCTAATGACAACTTCTATTTAATTATTATTCTTGCTAAATTAGTGCTTCTTTAAAAACATTAATTCCTTTCTTCTATATTCTTTTTCTATTTCTTGAGATGGAAGGCTTTGCTCATTGACTTTCAGCTTTTCCTTCTTTCTAAAATATACATTTAGTAAGCTGAATTCTATACATATATAGTGTTTTCATCACTCAAGGTATTTTCTAATTTCCACTGTAACTTCTTTCTCATCCCAAGGGCTATACAGGATTGCAACATCCACATATATCCTGCCTAGTTATCTTTCTGTTATATTCCTAGTTTAACTGTGCTGTGATTAGAAAACATACCCTGTATCATTACAAACCTCTGTAAATTGTTGCAATTTACTTAATAGCCCAGTTTATCATCAATTTTTGTTAATGTTCTGTCTTTATTTATAAAGCTTTCTTTTTTTTTAAATTTTAAACACCAAGACAGAACATGAATGCAGTCCCCCACTACCACAAATTATGCAGTCCAGTTTCCCACATTTGGGAAAATCACAGGTGTCAGCACATCTGTAGCACAATGGATAAGCCTAGCCCTGGGAAAACCACCTTCATGAACATGGGATCTCTCCTCCCAGGTTGTTCTGTGTTTTCTTTTGAAAGGAACACATATTCTCCAACATCAAAGGCAACGGTCTAAATGTTCTCCTAGGCCATCTGTTGTACTGTCCAAATCTTCTATTTACTCATTAATTTTTAATCTACTCATTGTATCAGTTACTAAGATGTGTGAAAATTTCTCACTTTGATCATGGATTTGTATCTTTCTCTTTGCAGTTGCTTATTTTTGCTTTCAATACTTTGGGACTATTCAATAAATACATAGAAACATAAGTGCAACTGCCTTCCTGGTGAGATAAACCCTTTATTATTATAAAATTAACGGTGGAGTTGCTGTATGCCTCAAAGCTGTTTTAGTTGTATCTATTTTAAACAATATGGACAGCTGATATTTAAAAATCCATCTGGGTCAGGCATGGTAGCTCCCGCCTGTAATCCCAGCATTTTGGGAGGCTAAGGTGGGTGGATCATCTGAGGTCAGGAGTTTGAGACCGGCCTGGCCAACATGGTGAAACCCTATCTCTACTAAAAATACAAAAATTAGCCAATGTGGTGGTGGGCACCTGTAATCCTAGTTACTCGGGAGGCTGAGGCAGGAGAATTTGTTGAACCCAGGAGGCGGAGGTTACAGTGAGCCAAGATTGTGCCATTGCACTCCAGCCTGGGCGACAAGAGTGAAACTTCATCTCAAAAAACAAAATCAAAATTAGACAGTGTGGTGGCATGTGCCTGTAATCCCAGCTACTTGGGAGGCTGAGGCAGGAGAATCACTTGAACCGGGAGATGGAGGTTGTGGTGAGGCGAGACCGATCGTGCCACTGCACTCCAGCCTGTGTGACAAGAGCGAAACTCCGTCTCAAAAATAAATAATAAAAATAAAAACCCATTTGGCATTTAATTCACTTACATTTAATTATGTAATTACTGACACACTGGATTTAAATACTCCATTTTATCATGTGCTTGCTATTTGTCCTGCCTAAGCCCATTTTCCTTGCATTTCTTTGGATTTAATTTTAAATTTTGTTTTTTTTTTGTTTTGAGACAGAGTTTCACTCTGTTGCCAGGCTGGAGTGCAGTGGCGCCATCTTGACTCATTGCAACCTCCGCCTCCTGGGTTCAAGCCAGTCTCCTGCCTCAGCCTCCCAAGTAACTGGGACTACAGGGGTGCACCACCATGCCCAGCTAATTTTTGTATTTTTAGTAGAGTCAGGGTTTTACCATGTTGGCCAGGATGATCTTGATTTCTTGACCTCGTGATCTGCCTGCCTTGGCCTCCCAAAGTGCTGGGATTCAAGGGGCGAACCACCGCGATTCCCTCCTTTATTACTGAGAAATTATATAGAAATCATATATTCTATTTTAATACTTAAACATTTAATAGCAAATATTTTCTCCTACTATTGCGCCTTTTTCATTTAAATGGTATCTTTTGACAAGCAAACATTTTTAACTTTGATGAAATCTATCGGTTTTTTCCTTTATGATCTTTTAGTATCTTCTCTATGAAACTGTTTAACCCAAGGTCAAAAAGATCTTCTCCTTTTTTCTAAAAACTTAAGTTTTAAATTTCTCGTCCAGCTCTCCGATCTACCTTGATTTTTATGTATATGACGTACAGACTGAGGTTAATTTTTCCACGTTTGTCCAGTTGGTTCATCACTACTGGTTGAAAAGACTCCCTTTTCCTCATCTGCGATGTCTTGACATCTTTGCAAAGAAAACACGGACCACATAGGTGTGAGTCTATTCTGGATTCTCTCTTCTACTCACTGTCCTGATTGTTACAGCCTCAGAGACTTGAAATCAGGTAGCAGAATCCTCCTCCTTTGTTCATCTGTTTCAAGATGGTTTGCCACTTTTGTTTTCAGTCCTGCTATCCGATTTTTATATGTCTAGTTCTTTGGCAGTCTTTGAGCGATGTATCTGCTGAACGAGTGATAAAGTTGCTTTGAAGTCTACTGAAACCTTCTCTTACTGGAGCCCCCCGAGGCCCATTTCTATGGCTCATTCTTCTTTTGGCTCCTTTCATGTAATCCTGCTTCCTCACAGGACTGTGTATTCTAGTTTTGTCCTGAACATTGTATTAGAAAAAAACTGTTCATAGAAATAATGTAGGATAAGATACTTTTCCAAATACCATTTTTATTTGCCTCTGCCAGGTACCTGTGAGCACTAGCAATGTGGAATTACCTTAATCCAATTTTAGTGGCTGATATTTTCTAGTCTCTCTAGATGATTTGAGCTAGGAGTTCCCACGAGGTCTTTCAGTTCACCCTGACTCTTGAAGTACAGGTCTTCAGACCCCAGCCTTGAGTATTCCAACCTTGAAGACCTGGCAGACCCCAGTTTTCAGCTGTTGTCGCTGGACCTAAAGAGGCTATCAAAACGGGCTGTCGAAAGAACTGCTCTTCTGGGGAAAAGTAGCCGCAGCTGCTGAGCTCACCTCGAGATTTTTGTTTCACAATTTTTCACTATCTTGTTAGCTCCTTAATGCCTTGACACAGATTTTTTTTACCTAGGTCACCATCTCTAAACACAATGCTCAGAAATTTTACTCGGTTACTTAAGAATCCCTAGGCCTCTAATGAAATGATATAGGATTAAGTGTTAAGAGCAGGTATTCTACTAACCTCAGTCAAGAGTTAATAGCCATGACAAAGTGTGAAAAAAAGAAAAACAGAGACACAAAAGCTAAAGTATTTTTTAAAGCTTAGCACTATTTAAGAGCAAATAGTCTTAAAAGCACTGAGATTTTTAATCTCTACATTATAGTTTAGTATAGAACTTTAATACTGACAAAATGCTTTCCTTCTTAACAGCCCCATGAGATGCAGACAGCAGTATTTACCCATCATAAACTTGTAACCTAAGATCACATTCTACATACTCTAGATAAGAGGCACAAATCATCTCGGCTATTTTGGGAAAGATTCGCACTCAAAATCTTTAAAGTATGTTAAGTTATAGCAGATAACAGGATAATAGACAGGAATTTAAAAAATTTCTTTGTATAACATATTTTTAGACAATGACTAAGAAATGTCAGTATTTCCCTAAGAAGCATTTATTTCCAAAATTTCCCATTTCAGAGAGATTTTAATAGATGGGATAATGGATGATACGATACCAACAGAATGCTTCTTTAACAGGTACTTTCCATTCTAAAACTACTGGTAATTCACCCAGACTTTCCTAAGTGCAAAGAACATGAATAAATATGCTGTTATACCACGGTCATGATATCTTTTGCTTGTTTGGTTTTATGCACCCACAGAGAATTTTATAAGATATTACAGACAGTGTGTGACTTACGATGTTTAAGGCTTTTCTGGCTAAGTGCAGTGGCTCATGGCTATCATCCCAGAGCATTAGGAGGCCGAGGCAGGAAGATCGCTTGAGCCCAGGAGTTCAAGACCCCAGTGGGCAACACAGCAAAACCCTGTCTCTACAAAGATTTTTTAAAAACTTAGCTGGGCATGGTAGCACACAACTGTGGTCCCAGCTACTTAGGAAATTAAGGTGGGAGGACTGCTGGGGCCTGGGTGGTCAAGACTGCAGTGAGCCAAGACTGTGCCACTGCACTCCAGGCTGAGTGACTAGGAGAGTAACCCCATCTCAAAAAATAAAAAATAAAAAAAAGATTTATTTTGACTTTATGATAAGATTATGGGGTATTAAATGCATTTTTAACTTATGATTTTTTTTTTTTTTTTTGAGATGGAGTCTCACTCTGTTGCCCAGGCTGGAGTGCAGTGGCTCACTTCAACCTCTGCCCCCCAGGGTTCAAGCGATTCTCCTGCCTCAGCCTCCCAAGGAGCTGGGATTACAGGCGCCTGCCACCGAGCCCAGCTAATTTTTGTATTTTTAGTAGAGACGGGGTTTCACCATCTTGGCCAAGCTCATCTTGAACTCCTGACCTCGTGATCCACCCTCCTCGGCCTTCCAAAGTACTGGGATTACAGGCATGAGCCACTGCGCCTGGCCAACTTATGATATTTTTAAACTTAGGATGGGTTTGTCAAGATGAGAAGCATCTATATTAGAAATAGTTTATCATCTAAACAGACAAGGCTATAAATAGAACAGATTCATCAGTTCAGGACAGGAAATAAGTTCTCTATTTTTTCTTTCCCCCTCGGCTGCTGTAAGTATATGCTTTAAGAACAAGTTTACTTCAAGCTCTCTTCAGCAGCTAAAAATATGTTATTCTAAGTTATCAACACCGAAATCAGAATATGAGAAATATCAGCAAGTCAAATAAGGCGGCTTTTACACCATCTCACGAAACACACTCGTTTGTTGTTTAACAACAGGGGATACGTTCTGAGAAATGTGTTATCAGGCAGTTTCACTGTTGTGCGAACATCCTGGAGTGTATTTACACAAACACAAACATATCTGAACATAGAAAAGTACAGTAAAAATACAGTAGAGATGATAATAATTGCACTCCTGTATAGAACACTTCCCATGAATGGAGCTTGCAGGCCTGGAAGTTGTTCTGAGCGGTGAGTGAGTGTGAAAGTCTGGGACACTACTGCACACGATAGACTTTACAAAAACTATACACTAGACTATCACACTTATTAAAAATATTTTTCCTTCTTCAATAATAAATGTTAGCTTACTGTAACTTTATAAACTTTAAAATTTTAAAAAACTTTTCTGACTCTTGACACCTAGCTTGAAATACAAACACATTGTACAGCTGTACAAAAATATTTTCTTTCTTTATATTCTTATTCTATATACTTTTTTCCATTTAAAATATGTTTTTAACTTTTTTGTTAAAAACCAAGACACAAACACACACGTTAGCCTAGGCCTGCACAGGGTCAGGATCATCAAAATCACTGTCTTCTGTCCCCACATCTTGTCCTACTAGAACAGGGATGTCCAGTCTTTTAGCTTCCCTGGGCCACACTGGAAGAATTGTCCTGGTCCACACACACAATACACTAACACTAACAAAAGCCGATGAGCTTAAAAAAAAAAAAAATCGCAAAAAATCTCATAATGTTTTAAGAAAGTTTATAAGTTTGTGTTGGGCTACGTTCAGAGCTGTTCTGGGCTGCGGTTTAGACGAGCTTGCACTAGAAGGTCCTTGGGGCAATAACAGGCATGGAACTGCTACCTCCTATGATAACAATGCCCCCTTCTGGATACCTCCTAAAGGACCTGCCTGAGGCTGTTTGACAGTTAACTTAGGGAAAAAAAAAGAAAAATACGGAGAAAAAAACCACACAGCCAAGTAGCAGTGGCTTCCGCCACATATCCTGCCAAAAAAAAAAAAAAAAAAAGTTGAATTAGGTTGGGTGAGGTGGCTCACGCCTATAATCCCAGCACTTTGGGAGGCTGAGGCAGGTAGATCATCTGAGGTCAGGAGTTCAAGACCAGCCTGGTGAAACTCGTCTCTACTAAAAATACAAAAATTAGCTGGGCATGGTGGCAGGTACTAGTAATCCCAGCTGCTCAGGAGGCTGAGGCAGGAGAATCACTTGAACCCAGAAGACAGAGGTTACAGTGAGCCAAGATCGCCCCACTGCATTGCAGCCTGGAGACAGAGTGAGACTCCATCTCAATTAAAAAACAAAACAAAACAAAAAAAAACAAGTAGAAGGAATACACTCTAAAATAACAATAAAAAGTATAGTAGAGTATAGTAAATACATAAACTAGTAATGTAATCATTTGTATTATCAAGTATTATACACTGCACATAACTGGATGTGCTGTGCTCTTACGTGCCTGGTAGTGTAGCAGGTTTGTCTGCACCAGCGTCACCACACACAGGTAATGTATTGTGCTAAGACATTATAAGACTGTGATGCAGGAATTTTTCAGCCCCACTTTAACCTTACGGGACCACTGTCACATTAAGTGGTCCACTGTTGATCAAAATGTCATTATGTAGTGTATGACCGTAGTTCAGTAAGCTTAATGATGAAAAGTCAGTTACATTAGGCCCTTTCATTTACTTTTGCAACTTATCTGATAAGTGAGAAACATCTTAAGCTATTAATGAAGCCTTTATCCCAACCCTGTAGGTAGAATAGAAAAATATTACAAGCAAAAACCAAAATGACATCTTAATTAATTTTTAACATAGCAACATAATAAATTCCACTTTTAGTATACACTATTATGAAATAACATGAATGAACTGAACCTGGTATTTACTGCCAATTCAAGACTGGAAAGAAAAACTCAAAAAGAAGAAAATGAGTTACAAAAGGAATATAAAAAAATTAAAATGTGAAATGAAATAAAGCTTTATACTGAAAATTAAAATGAAACCAAAGGCTTAATAGTGCAGATACATAAGAAATTTTTAAGATAAGCAAAGAAAATGAACAGATATGAAATTAATTTGTACAAGTTGCTGGAAAATAATGTTGAAAGTATTTTCAGTTCTGAAAAAATTGAAGCTACGAATAATTTACTTACCCAAGTTCTGTCATGCCATCTAGAAATTCCTTCCTGCTAAATTCGCACTGAGTTGCTGCCCTGAATTTCCACGCTATGAGCAACACACTGACACTGGCAGGATCTAGGCTCAGATCATCACAAAACTGTTGGATCCCATCGATGCCAATTTTGTTTTCATCTTGTGGGTCTGTAGTTAACATCAGGGGAAAAGAAAGTGACACTTTTTTGAAAAGCAATTCTAAAATAGGAGGTTTGACTTCTCTCATTCCATTATACTACCTAGTTCTAGCAATGTGTTTGCAACACATCAATCAGCAGGCCGCACAGGAAAGAAACAGTGAGCAACAAATAATGTATCCAGAAAACTGTCCTATTTTTAAAATCGAGGCTTCTAGATTTTAGGGGGGGAAAAAAAAAAACATTGACTTTTTTTTGAGAAGATCTGATCACTAAGAAAAATTTAATTTCCCTACAGTGAAATAAAAATTCAAGTTTACAGGAATTTAGCTCACCCAAAGGCAAACTGCTACAAAAATACTGGATTGATAAAGTCTTTGCAATATCTCAGAGTTATCACAACTCTGCCAAAGTAAATGAATGATTGATGTTTTTCTTCTTAAACGATTTCATTTGCTAGTTCTAGGGTGCTGGACAATAACCGTTTTTCAGAATCATTTAGCTTATGCATCCACATTTAACAGCTTAGAAATTCAGGCTCCCCACCCCCTATTTCTAATTTAAAAATAAAATTAAAGAACTTAGCATTTATCAGAAAATCAAACAGTAAAATATATTTAAAGCATCCCAGCAAGACTTCACTAAAGCTAGTAATTTCAGATAGATTATGTATATCATAGTATATCATAATGCATACGTCGACTGTTGGTTTAGAAGGTGAAATAGAAAACCTGTAGCTTTTTTGCTCAAATAAAGACTAGGTATGATAAACTTTTCTTTCCCTTCATCCAAAATCTAACTTTGGTCATTTAGTAATATATTACTACATATATATAGTGACCAAAGAAAAACTGCTGACGTAAACGAAGGAAACCACAAACATCCTCTAACTCTATTCTCTTCTATCAGGAGAAAACAACCTCACCCATAGTTTATGAGACAGAGGTTCTATTAAAAAATAATCCCCACTTATTACCTTACTCAATTCCACCTCCTTACATTACACTTCAGGAATAGAAATATTGATCTACAAAGCTCTGACTTAACAAACCATCTCAGTAAATTTCATTACAACAATGTTCAATATTTCAAGTAATTTTGCAAGTACTTATTCATTTGTATATGTTAATATAATAACTTACATTTGTCAACAGTCTTAGAACTATGTATATTTTTAGAGTCTAAAATGACTATACCATGTTTGTACTTTAACTGACTATAACTGCATGATAAAGTTAAATAATAATGAAGGGATGAAGCTTCAATAACACCTAAAGATACAATTTTCCACTTATACACAAGTATTTTTTTCAAAGGCAGCTGTATGTATTTAAATAACTTTAAAAAATTTGCATAGCATATAACTTAAAAAATTAGCTCAACAATTAACTTAGCCAAAAATTCTTAAAACACACTAAAGCTTAATTAAAAACAATTTTAATTTTTTGGGAACTATAATAAGTACAAATCTGATTTGTTTGTTTTACCACTGACTAAGTTTCTGAGCCAAGATTTTTTAAAGGCAATTTTCAATCCATTTTTCAGATCTAAACAGAAAGACTAAAGCACACACACAATATTTGGCTGGGCACAGTGGCTCACGCCTGTAATCCCAGCACTTTGGGAGGTCGAGGCAGGCGGATCACGACATCAGGAGTTTGAGACCAGCCTGGCCAATATGGTGAAACCCTGTCTCTAAATAAAAATAGAAAAAATTAGCCCAGCGTGGTGGCGCACACCTGTAGTGCCAGCTACTCGGGAGGCTGAGGCAGAAGAATCACTTGAATCCGGAAGGCGGAGGTAGCAGTGAGCCAAGATGGTGCCACTGCACTCCAGCCTCAGCGACAGAGCAAGACTCTGTCTCAAAAAAAAAAAAAAAAAGCAAAAAATGAAAATAATAAATAAGCAAGAACTTAAAGCCAAGGAAATTATTCCGTATTTGAACTAATAATTGTTTAAATGAGGGTCAAGGTTTTGTTTTGTTTTCAAGTTTTGGAAAACTTAGTCTTAAAAACTGCTAGAAAGAAACAGCAAAATAAGTCAGCTCTTAGCCTGCTGCCTCGCCCTCTGCACTGGATGTGAAATGTAAAGCCTGCCGAGGGACCTGGATCTGCATATGCTCATCAAGGCAGTCTAGTTCAAGGCACAGCTGCATTTTCACAAGAAGCTTTGATCTAAGCACTGATGTCAGTAAAAATCACGACTGTTCACAATCTGCAACACAAGGTTTCTTTGCTGAGAGCTTTTCCCAAAGCCTCTCTAACCATGGAAGCTGTTTCAGTGCTGATAGGCCACTACCCGGGCAAGGAAAACACTGAGGTTTACCCTTGCTTCAGGATCATCTTCGTGATTTGGTGTTGTCCTTAACCTTCTCACCATCAATGTTCCAGCCTAAACAGAAGTGCTTGAAGACAATACCGTATTGACAGACACAATCATGCCGACACCAAGCCTCCCAGCAGTGGCTCTTCCCTGACAGGCTGTGCGACAGCGGACTCACCACACAGAACAACTGGACACCGGCCTGGTCCTGATCCATCACTGACTCCCCCTCTTCTCACCCTCCCCCAACCCCCGCCAATCACAGTCCCAGCCCCATTTAAATGGGAGAAAGCGGATTCTGTAGCTGAGCACCAGGAGGAGAAGCAAGAGCAGCCTAGAGACCTCCTGCCCCTGGCAGCAGAGCCCTGGACATGCAGTGCGCAGGCTGCTGATGGAGGCGGGCATCCGTCCAGCTTTGCTGTCGACCCCTCTTACCTTTGTACCTGCCATACAGCTGCTCCAGCTTCTTCTTGTCCACAGTGTTCCGCATGGACTCCCTGTGGAACGAGTCTGGGTTTTGGAAGAAGCTGTCCGTGGCCTCGTCTAGTCTCCACTCATTCTGCGTTAAGCAGTAGATAGCAGTTCTCTCGCCAGCCTGAGTGCATGCCATAAACTGGCGGACCTTGTCCCTCTGAGACGATTTAAGCTTATGCTTTGGGATGCAAAAGAAGTAGGAAAGCCAGTGAAGCTGCTCAGGGTTTGTCCCAGCCTCTCGCCTAGCGCCTACACTTAACTGGGCAGAATCACAGAACACAAAGCTTTGCTCTTCATCAGTTAAAAAGACTGCACAGCCTTCTGAAAATTTAAACAGCACCTACACAGTAACAAACAGGCAGTCTAACCTTCAAAAATTATGAGAATTAACATTTTAGACAAAACACATTCTGACCTATACCCAGTCACTCTGCATGAAGTATGACTATTGTTTTTCTAAAAATCTCTGTTTGCCTCCCTCCGTAATGCACATCTAGCCCTCTGATGAAACAGGGCAAGGACTTCACAGCATCACCGGGGGCCCTAGCTGCAGGGTCTTCTTTGGCTTCAAGTAAGTTTAGGCTCTAATGAATGGGAAGAGGCTGTGCAGTTTGGAGACATTAAGTTTTTCCCAGTTTAAAATCTGCAGAATCACACTGATGAAAACGTACACAAATAACTAAGGATAGTGTTAAAAGTAATTTACAAAAGTTTCACAAGCAGGCACAAAAAAGCCTGTTATGATTAAATGGAAACATAATACTAATAACAAGAATGTCTCTGTATACCAGACAGAAATAAAATGAAAAATAGGACAGAGGCTCTGGGCAGGCAATAAATAACAAAACTGCCAAGTAGCTGTACTATATATAGTATATAATGAAACAAAGTAACATCTTGACACTTCCAGATATAGGAGGGCTGAGTTTCCACTTATCTAAAGTAACTTGATGATGTAATCCCAGCACTTGGAAGCCAAGGCAGATCACTTAAGGTAGGAGTTCAAGACCAGCCTGGCCAACATGGTGAAACCCCATCTCTACTAAAAATATAAAAATTAGCAGGGCATGGTGGCGTGCGCCTGTAGTCCCAGCTACTCTAGAGGCTGAGGCAGGAGAATCGCTTGAATCTGGGAGATGGAGATTGCAGTGAGCTGAAATCATGCCACTGCTCTCCAGCCTGGGCAACAGAGCAAGACTCTGTCTCAAAAAATAATAATAATAAACAAATAAAGTAACTTAATGAAAACAACACTGGAAAAGAAAGTGATTTACTAACTTCTCTAAATCCAAACAGACCCTAGAATCTACCGGATGCTAATGTTTTACAAAAATGCTTTCCACAATAAGGGGGTAATTTTTTACTCAAATTTTTATAGCGAATTTATACTCAATCTCGTTCAAATAAAAATGAGACAACTTATAAAAACACATGGAATGAATCCTAACATAACTTACAGAAATACATAGAAGGATAACAAGGTGTGGATGAGAAAACTTGAGATTGGGGGAAAAGGCACACCAGGAGGCCAGGGGTGCTGTTAGTACAGGGACATGCCTTTCACATGTCAGAGCTGGAAATCAGGCTCCAAGCTTCCCCAGTGCCACAGCAAAGAAAATAGGATTCGTTAGGAAAATCCGTTTTCGTAGGATCTAAAACCTTAGCAGCAGCTCAGAAGTGGTACAGATCCTTCTGGCCTAAAACCTGAGGGAAACATCTCCTGCAGCTCCTCACAAAGTTCCATGTTCCCTCGTGCGTACCAATTCCTCACCAAAATGCCAACCACGTACAGCAGAGCCAGCTTCCAGAGTTTTTTTTTGGTGTTTTTTTTTTTTTTGAGACAGGCACTCAAAAAGCATGGTGCCAAAATACCAGAGGACAATTCTGCAGGAACATTAAGATAATGCTGTCCAAATAGACACTCCCCCGAGTACACCTGGGACCCTGGGGTCCTGAGGCCTCTCAGGAGTTCCACAGAACTACCTTCCTGAGTGTTCTAAGCTGTCACCAGCCTTGCTCACTCTCATTCTCACAAAGTGCACAGGAGAGGCTTCCACAGGCTGTATGGCTTGTGATATTACAGGACTGAACACAAGATTTGAGAGCCTGTCTTTTATCGAGCCAGACATTAAGATATTTGCAAAAAATAATGGGTTTATTATTGCTAATTAAATACAGAAATATATCAATACTTTCTATTTTAATTTCTAGTATGGTAAATATTGATGACTCTTACCCACATAAACAATGGCTCTCATTTGAGAATGAGTGAGGTTCAACGTTCCAATGACTGGGGCTCCAGTCATTCTCAGAAACACACAGGAGATGTGGTTCACATACACCAGGGCGTACTACGCAGCCACAAAAAGGACCAAGATCATGTCCTTTGCAGCAACATGGATGAAGCTGGAGGCCATTTTCCTAAGTGAACTGATGCAGGAACAGAAAACCACATGTTCTCACTCTTAAGTGGGAGTTAAACACCGAGCACATGTGGACACAAAGAAGGAACAACAGACACCGGGGCCTGCTTGAGGGTGGCAGGAGGGAGAGGATCACAAAACCACCCACTGGGTACTGTGCTTCTTACCTGGCTGACGATATCATCCGTAAACCAACCCCCGTGACACGCTACTGACCTTTATAATCAACCTGCACATGTACCCCTGAACCTAAAATAAAATAAGAAACAAACCCCAAAACAATATAGGACTCCTGAGACGAAACACTTTGAGAACTGCTAATTCAGGGGAGTCCAGGGAATTAACATTTCGGCTACTCAGAACAATGAGTGTTGAGCATTTGGGAGTCTTGGATTCCTTTTGGAATCTGATGAGTGATCGTTCTGCCCTCCAGGAAAACATATATGAACCTCACATGTGCGGGCAACTTTGCATAAAATTTCAGGGGTTTCACAGATGGCTTAGGTCTATCTGGAAAGTCCTCATAAGGTAGAAGGTAGAACTCAGGTTAAGAACTGATGAAGAAGATCAGAAACCTTCACTCAGCCAGCTTTCTCTCGTGATGTTCCAGGCAGCAGCCATCTCAGCCATCTCAGGCTCGTGGGCCAGGTGGCATGCTGCAAAAGCAGACAGCCATAGTGTTCCAATAAAACTCAGTTTACAAAAACAGACAGCTAACTTGTGGGCTGTAGTTTGCTGACCCCGACCTACATTCTAGAGGAATAAATGAATACATATTCTCTATATTATTTCCTGAAATTGAGCTTTTGAAAAGAACTAAACAAAGAATTCAAGGTTGTATTCTCCGGTAAGATCGAATTTAGCTAAATTAAGTCAGATCCCATATTCTCTGACAGTAAGCTGACAAAAGACAGAGCTAGTGTCTTTTTATGAAGTGGACAGCCTTCTCAATGGAGGGTGAGCAAAGCCAAGAGTTACCTTAAAAAGTTTAGGATAAAGACACACGTGCTACCCCCAAAATGGTCCACCACTAGGGACAGCCATGACATCCTCACTACGGAAGCGGCCATCATTGCTAGATTTAAAAATTCTGCCATGTTACACAACAAAATTTAGTATATCCATGTAACAGAATAGAATTTGGCCACAAAAAGGAATGAAGTATGGATACATGCCACGACATGGATGAAGCTCAAAAGAGCATGTTTAAGACTTTTTATAGCTTAGAGATTTTATTTGCTGTTTCCACTGGATTGTCCAGATTTTTATTTCAAGAATTGTGTACATTTTAACAGAATAAAATAGCGAAACCTAGAAAATACCCCCGTACATACACACTTGAAAAGCTGGCCTTAATAATTGAATTTGCATGATGTGATAAGCCTCGGTGAAGGTTGTCAGCTTGATGCTGAGTGAAAGAAGCCAGGCACAAGAAGCCACACAGTGTACGATTCCACTTAGATGAAATATCCAGAATGGGCAAATCCACAGAGAGAGAAAGGTGAGTAGTAGCCAGGGGCTGGGACAAGGGAGGAGTTGGGAGTGACTGCTGATGGGTGCAGGGCTTTCTTTTGGGGCAACAAAAATGTTTTAAGACTAGATAGAGGTGGTGGTTTCACAAATTTGTGAACATGCCAAACACCATTGAATTGTACTCTTTAAAATAATTTTATGTCACAGTGAATTTCACCAAAAAAAAAGTCAACATTGTACTCGTTAGATCCTCCCAGACTATTCAGCCGAGTAGTATCCTCTTGGGTGACTGACTTATTCAACCAGCGTTATACAACTGATGGCTCCACATAAAGAGATCTGGAATGTGGACACCTGGAAGACAGGATGGTGTCTGATCCTGAGCTCCCGCCGATCACCCCTTGAAGCCTCCTCTGATACGCGACGGCACTGCTACACCAGCAGTCTAATTTCCTAGAACTCTAGAACGGATGCAGGAGCACATGGATGCAAAGTGCTTTTGGATCCTTACTGCGGCTACAGAGGGAACAGAAGGGTACCGAGAAACACGAAGACCCCCTGCAATCTACTCAGAGGGAACAGAAGGGTACCGAGAAACACGAAGACCCCCTGCAATCTACTCAGAGGGAACAGAACGGTACCGAGAAACACGAAGATCCCCTGCAATCTACTCAGAGGGAACAGAAGGGTATCGAGAAACACGAAGACCCCCTGCAATCTACTCAAACTGCCTGATGTCACAAGATGCGCCAGCAAACCGTGAACTGCACCGTGGCGCCACGGCAGTGGTTCAGAATGAGCAAGAGCAGCTCTGAGTCTACGCTTAGCCCATTAACAAGTCAACGAAGCTGCAATCATTCGATGTCACCCCTTACAGGTTTCTCCATAAAATAACAGCAATTAAAGCAGTCATGAGTAGCTAAGTCTAAAGACTACGCGCTTCACGTCCAAAAGTGACTAAGAGACCCAAGGGGCCTCTTCTGAAGAAGGGAACTGCCATAAAGCTTCTTAGGAAACAAAGGCTCATCAACTAACAAACTACAGGGGAGAGAAAGAAGCCCCGAGTGCCCCTAGAGAGGACTAAACCCAGGTCAAATTAACAAAGGCCCAGACGTTGGCAGGAAGCTTTGAGTGTACCCAGATAGGACTGAACTCAGGTCAAACTAATCAACATCGATCCACTGTGGAACCAGGGCCGCCCTTCAAGCTGACAACCTTCACCGAGGCTTACCACATCATGCAAATTCAATTATCAAGGCCAGCTTTTCAAGTGTGTATGTACGGGGGTATTTTCTAGGTTTCACTATTTTATTCTGTTAAAATGTACACAATTCTTGAAATAAAAATCCGGACAATCCAGTGGAAACAGCAAATAAAATCTCTAAGCTATAAAAAGTCTTAAACATTTTAACTGTGACTTTGTGAAAAACTACTCATATAATCTGGCATCGAGGATACCCATAGGTCAAATGGAAAGAAATTACTCTTACAATGTCCTTGGGTCAACTTACAAGGGGCTGGCAGGCCAATCGTTCTGATCAAACAAACTATATAAGGTTAAGGATCACTTTGACGCTGTTCTGGTACACAGCACACTTGAGGGGCAGTGAAATTCACCCCGCTCCGCAGCAGTGGAGGAGCTGACAGACGCTCACAGACGCTCCTCTCCCGCATTCTGACCGTGTTCAAGTTTCCCGTAAGCTGAGTTCCTGTCCACTCTGCCCCTTTCCTCCTAAAAGGTGGAGCGAGCTACCTCTACCTGCCCAGGTGTGCACCCTAACTCATGCCACCTCGCTGCAGCCTGGCCTCCGCAGTGACCCCTGAGGGTCACACAAGCCCGGCTGCTGCAGTCAGTGGGATCTTCACAGCTGCTCTTTCGGTCAGCACTGCTGACGGCTCCCTTCTCCTGTAAACCCCATCCTCTTGGTTTCCACACATTCTAGCCTCCTGGTTTCCCCTACCGGCCCTTCTCAGTCTCCCGTGCGGCTCTTCTCCCATCCTAACACTGTCCTCACCCTCCACTCCCCCTCTACTCGTCACCGTGTCCCTTCCCGGCTCTCCGTGCTTTAGCCAGGGCAACCTTTCAGCTTCTAGACGGCGCCATCGCCTACCACCAGCGCCTCGTCTGTGCGTACCGTGTCTTCTGCCTGGAGCCGCGCACACCTGGCTGCCCCTGGCACCTCACTTTTCTCTGGCTAATTTCCAGAGAAATTCTCCAGAGTTCAGCTCACACCCTCAGCATCCGCCGCCACTCCCCCGCCCGCATCCTACAGGTTCCTGGAACCCGCGCCTTGGCCCTCTGACCCAACTGCGGTAAAACAGTTGTGTATCTGGTGCCTGTGTGGGGCATCAGCTCCTTCAACGCCAAAGTCACGCGTGGCGCAGCACCGTCACCCGCAGCAGCACGTGCTGGCCTCTGAACCGCTGTGTACCGAGTAAGTGCATCCAGCACCGTGGTTCGTGCTGGCCTCTGAACCGCTGTGTACCGAGTAAGTGCATCCAGCACCGTGGTTCGTGCTGGCCTCTGAACCGCTGTGTACCGAGTAAGTGCATCCAGCACCGTGGTTCGTGCTGGCCTCTAACCGCTGTGTACCGAGTAAGTGCATCCAGCACCGTGGTTCGTGCTGGCCTCTGAACCGCTGTGTACCGAGTAAGTGCATCCAGCACCGTGGTTCGTGCTGGCCTCTGAACCGCTGTGTACCGAGTAAGTGCATCCAGCACCGTGGTTCGTGCTGGCCTCTGAACCGCTGTGTACCGAGTAAGTCGCATCCAGCACCGTGGTTCGTGCTGGCCTCTGAACCGCTGTGTACCGAGTAAGTGCATCCAGCACCGTGGTTCGTGCTGGCCTCTGAACCGCTGTGTACCGAGTAAGTGCATCCAGCACTGCGGTTTCCACCGCATTTCAAAGCAACTGAGGTGCCCCCCGGCAGCCTCCCTCCGGGCTGCAGAACCGTCAGCTCCACGGACGCGCAGCGGCAGCCCCCGCCCAGAGCCCCGCCGCGCCTGTCCTTCCCCTCCCGGCCGCAGCGCCGCCCCGCCACTCTGAGCTTCCCGCGGCTTCCCTCCCTGCGCGGCTCTGCTCAGCAGCCTCAGCACCTGCACCGACGCCCGCAGGAGCAGCCGAGCCCCCGCGCGCCTCGACTTCCGTTTCGGAGCCGCCCCGGGAAGCCCCGGCCCCGGCCCCGGCCCCTGCCCCGCCCCGCCGCCCCACAGCTCCTCCCGGCCCCCGCCCTCCGCTCACGCCCGGCAGTCCCTCGCCCAAACCCGCGCTCCCCGCGGTCCCGCGCCTCCGACGCCGCCGCTCCGGCTCGCAGGCCCCGGCGCACTCCTCCCTCAGCCCCGCCCGGGACGCCCCACACAGCTCGCCGGGCTCGGCCCCACCTATCCAGCGCGCCGCCAGCGCCGACCTCGGCGCCCGACCCCGACCCCGACCGGCAGAGGCGACACCAGGACACCTACCATCTCCCCCCGCGCCGCCCGCCTCTCGCCGGCCCCGGCCTTCTGCGCAGGCGCCGCGGCTGCTCCGCCCTAGTCCTCGGACGGCCGCGGCCCTCGGCTCCTGGGTACTGGCGGGAGCTGGCCGCGGGGACTCCCACTCCCGGCATGCTCAGCGCCGCCCGGGGCCCGACGGGAGCTCTCGCCCCGCCCCTGCCCCAGTGCCCCGCCTGTTCGGCGCCGCCATCCCCCTGTCGCCCCTGCTCGTCCCGCCCTCTGTGAGGGCCGTGGCTCGCGCCTGCGGTGACCCATACGGGCCTGAGGCTCCCAGGCCCCACGCTGGCCGGGAGGTGCTCTTGGAAGAGGAGGGCGACGAGTCGGTGCACAGAACTCCATCTCCCGACATGCCCTGCACCGCCCCGGGGCCGACGGGACACGCCCACGCCCCGCCTCTTAAAAGGGGCTGCGACTGCGTCTGGGCGGCAGTCCCGGGCGGCGGCGCGGGGCAAGGGTGGCTCTCGGCTGGGCGGCGGCCGCTCCTTCCCGGTCTCCCGGGCGCGGTCCTGCCTGGCAAAGGATGAAGGGAAGCCCTCGGGCGCTGCGGTCCGAGGCGAGAGACGGCGTCCCTCTCCGCCCCTCGGCTCCCGGCGCCGCAGAGCCCTGCCCAGGCCGCGGGACGGTGATGCTCTGGCCAGGCGGGTGGGCGCGGCCCCCTACGTCCCGGTGAGCGCCGGGCCTTGTCCTAACGGGGCTCTTTCCCAGGGGTCCTCTTCCTTCCTTGCCTCTCCGTCCCCGGGGCTCCCTTCCCTCTCTCCCTCGCCGGGGCTCCCCTTACCGTCCCCCCCTTCCCGGGGCTCCCCTTCCTTTCCTCTCTCCCCTAGGGCTCCCCTTCCTTCCTTTCCTCCCTGGGGCTCCCCTTCTTTCCTTCCTTCCTGGAGCTTCTCTTCCTTCCCTCCCCGGGGCTCCCCTTCTCTTGCAGGCGCTGTCTCCCGGGGTCGGGTGGTCTGTGTGGCCTGGGGTCCCGCTCCTCCAGGCCTTGCCTAGGCGCTCTTGGCTGAGGCCCACGTTCTAACCTGGTATTCACCTGCGTTCCCACCCTGGCCACCCACGTGGACTCGGGACCGCCAGGGCCGGCGGCGGGGCGGGGATGCAGCCCCATCCCTGGCGCCCCTCCTATGGCGTCCGTGAGCCAGGGTGTGTACGCCTGCGCTGGGGAAGCAAGGCCGCTGTGCATCGGGTCCCTAGTCACTGCCCGTTTTTCTGATTACTCTGTCTTACAAATGTACCTTATTTACCGGCTTTTTCAAAAGGAATGTCTTAATGATTGGATTGCTTAGTGAAATATATATACATATATATATTTTCCTACAGACTTGACTTAAATATTCTGAAGCTTTTTTGTTGTTGAGACAGTTTTTCCGTCGCCCAGGCTGGAGTGCAGTGGCTGGTCAAGGCTCAAGGGATTCTCCCGTCTCAGCTGCCTCAGGAGCTGGGGCCACAGGGGCCACCACGCCCCACTAAGTTTTTCATTTTTAATAGAGATAAGGTCTTGCTGTGTTGCCCAGGCTGGTCTCCAACTCCTGGCCTCAGGCAGTTCGCCCACCTCAGCCTCCCAAAGTGCTGGGAATACAGATAATTGTGTCATATTACAGCAGTGGCATGAATCACCGCACCCAGCCTTTTTATTTTGAAATGTTACAGATTCACATGTAGTTGTAAGGAGTATTACGAAGAAATCTTAGAGTGCCTTGCCCTGTTTTCTCCAATGGTAGCACCTTGCAAAACCATAGTATATGCAGGAAATTTTCATTGATCAGATTCCCTGACCTGCTGAGATTGCACCAACTGTATACGCACTAGTGGGTGTCAGTCTACAGCTGTGTGTCTTCTCAATGAGATTGAGATTGTTTTCACTTAGCCTTGAGATACATCCGCATTGTTATATGTGTCAACAGCTCAAAATACAGAAATTCTAAGAATTCATTATTTAAAAGTAATCCCAGCACTTTGGGAGGCTGAGGCAGGCAGATCAGCTGAGGTCAGGAGTTAGAGACCTGCCTGACCAACATGGTGAAACCCAGTCTTTACTAAAAATACAAAAATTAGCTGAGTGTGGTGGTGAACGCCTGTAATCTCAGCTACTCAGAAGGCAGGAGAATGGCTTGAACCCAGGAGGCGGAGGTTGCAGTGAGCTAAGATTACGCCACTGCCCTCCAGCCTGGGTGACAAAAGCAAAACTAAGTCTTAAAAAAAAAAAACAAAACAAAAAACCACACCACATTACACGTATTCAAAGTCTTTTTTTTTTTTTTTGAGATGGAGTCTCACTCTGTCACCCAGGTGCAATCTCAGCTCACTGCAACCTCTGCCTCCCGGGTTCAAGTGTTCTCCTGCCTCAGCCTCCTGATTAGGTGGGATTACAGGTGTTTGCCACCATGCCCAGCCAACTTTCGTATTTTTAATAGAGACGGGGTTTCACCATCTTGGCCAGGCTTGTCTCAAACTCCTGACCTCATGATCCACCTGCCTCAGCCTCTCAAAGTGCTGGGATTACAGGCATCAGTCACTGCACCTGGCCTCCAAAATGTCTTTTTAATGATTAGAACAGCTAAAGATGCTTACTTATTTACTCAAAAAACGTGCTACAATTTGGTAGTCCATAGGATTTTGGAGGCAAGTTTGAAGGTAAAATGAAATGAGTTTGAAAAAAGGGTGATTTGTATTTTAAGGATCCATAAATAATTTCACTTTCATGTTATGAGTATGTTTCGGTGGGAAATTTTAGTATAACTACAACCAAAATCCTCCGTAAATCCTCATAAAAATTAATAGCTCCCTTTGAGGGACACCTAATTTCAGAATCCTGATTGAGGAAGGAACCGGAAATGAACATAGAGGTGTCATTCACACACGAGCTCTGTTGAAAGTTACTTTTCTGGAGCATAAAATCCATCAAAGAATCACTTTTTTGGGATCTTTTGGGGGAACTGGGAGGTGTAAGCGAAGCATCTCAAATTTCTGTCTTGGTTCTGGAAAATACTAAAAGTGCGCTTCTGAAGTAGCTGTTGATTTCTTCAGCTCCCTTGGAAGGAGAGAAGCTTAGCAATTGAGTGAGTCATTAAAATAACAGCTCAGCTGTATTGCTAGGCATGACTAAATGATTGCCTCATTGTTTGTTTTTAAGGTGGTAAATGTGTACTTAAAGGTGTGCACGTGTACTTAAACTGTATTGAAGCTAACATAAAATTGTTGGAAGAGCGTATTATCATTTATCCTACTCCTGTTCTATCTAGGTAAGTGAACCCTCCTTGGAACGTGCTTATATCCCTTTAGGAGTCAGTCTCCAAGATTGTTCTGTAGTTGAGCAGTTTCTAACCAGAATATCGTCTCTTCTTGGTGACTTTTGCTGTGATTCTGATGAGTGGCTCCTGTTGTCTAACACTGCACTGTCTTCAGGACCTGCTGAAGTGCACACAGTTGCTGAGCCCTCACTGAGTCATCTGGCCTCCAGTCTTTCTGAGTTCTCCTGTTTGTTTCTGTCAGCTGCCATTTCATGGCGTGGGCAGATGCTGCCTCTGAAAATGCCACCCTTACATTTGCTACATCTAATCTGTTTTGCCTGGGAACGAGATTAAACTATTAGAATTTGGGTTAGTGGTGAAATGAAAGTATAGAGATACAGATAGATATTTTAGTAACCAAGTTTCCAGGCTGGGGAATCTTTGAAATATGTGACGATTGAGTAGGAATTCCTGACTAACGGTCCATTGAATGTTGCTGTGAAGAATGGTCAGGTTAATATTCTGTTGTTTCCTTTCAACTGTGAGTCTGCGTAAGTGGGAGGTGTTGGTCTTGCTGCCTTTTTTGGCTTAGCTGCCTGTGATCTCTTAGTGGCTAAATTCCATGGACTCGGCGTTTGTTCCTTCTTCTTGCCAGAGTCTCGGTTTCCAGCCTCTAAGCTCATTCTGCCTTAGTGGCCTTTGCTGGCCGCTGTCTCCACCTGCTCCCTAGTGCTCAGTCTGGGCACACTGCCCTGCCCCTGCTTGTTGTCACCTGGGCACCACGGCTACCGCCACACAGAAACCGTCCTCATTCCCCCCAGCAGTCATGTTCAGAAAGCAAGTTCCTGTCTGTGCTCTGCCTTGCCAGGATGAATTAACATATATTGTTTTAGGTCTAACTAAAGAAAGGTAGAGAAGGAGACTGAATTTGGATGATAGCAAAAAGTTCTAGAAATCTAGGTATTGTTGCATATACATATGTATATTTTAAATTCTTGACATCTTGTTAGCACTTGACCATAGACTGACTTTGGCCATGTGGCAAAATTTCAAATGATTTTAGGAAGCCCACAAAGCTAATGGTAGGTAGCTCAGAAGATTTCGTATCAGGAGTGACATTGAGTGTGGTGTCCCCAGGCAGTCCACTGACCCCTGAGGGGGAAGTTGATGGTATTTTCTGGGTTTTTATAACATGGACTCTCTCTTTTTTTTTTTTTGGAGACAGAGTTTCACTCTTGTTGCCCAGGCTGGAGTGTAATGCCATGATCTCGGCTCACTGCAACCTCTACCTCCCAGGTTCAAGGGATTCTTCTGCCTCAGCCTCCTGAGTAGCTGGGATTACAGGTGCATGCCACCACACCCAGCTAATTTTTGTATTTTTAGTAGAAATGGGGTTTCACCACATTAGCCAGGCTGGTCTTGAACTCCTGACCTTGTGATCTGCTCACCTCAGCCTCCCAAAGTGCTGGCATTACAGGCGTGAGCCCCTGCACCTGGCCAACATGGACTCTCTTAAATAGACTTGGTTTCTGTATTTTGCGTATGGTAGAGTTGGTAGAGATATGAGGCTGTTTTCTTTAAAAACAAAAAAAGTTGCCTTTAAACCTTTCCATAAAGATGTAACTGACCTTTAATCACCTCAGCCCTTGACTAGGCACCATACAAGGTACATCAACATTCAGTATTTGATTTTAATCTCAGTGCAATAGTTTAGATGTTGATGTTAATGTAGGAAAGATGATATTTTCTTCAGAAAGGTGTCAGTTTTCTGGATCTGATTATTTAATACTTTGATGAATAGTAATGAATCATTATTCAACTATATGTGACAGTGACTCTTTTTCAGCTGAAAATGTGTATCTGAAATGCGAGCTCAGCAAGGCAGAGACCTGTGGATTGCCGTGCCCTGCCCTCCGAACCTGGATCATGAAGGTGTTGGGAAGAAGCTTCCTCTGGGTGCTGTTTCCCGTCCTTCCCTGGGTGGCTCAGGCTGTGGAGCACGAGGAGGTGGTACAGCGTGTGATCAAACTGCACCGTGGGCGGGGGCAGCCGCCACTCAGAGCGGGCAGTGGGTCCGGGACAGCTGCAGGAAGCTCTCGGGGCTTCTCCGCCAGAAGAATGCGGTTCTGAACAAACTGAAAAATGCAATTGGAGCAGTGGAGAGAGACATGGGCCTGTCGGGTGAAGAGAAACTGTTTCAGGTGCACACATTTGAAATCTTCCAGAAAGAGTTGAATGAAAGTGAAAATTCCGTTTTCCAAGCCATCTACGGATTGCAGAGAGCCCCTCCAGGGAGATTACAAAGATGTCGTGAATATGAAGGAGAGCAGCCGGCAGCGCCTGGAGGCCCTGAGAGAGGCAGCAATAAAGGTCAGTCAGAGAAAGAGAGAGAAAGGTGGAGAGCGCGTGCCCACGTCCTAGGGAGAGCCCACTGCGGAGCTGGGGGGGGCAGAGAGGAAGGGAAGGCGTGAATGCTGCTGATGTCTCCTAGGTGTTGTCTTCCTAGGAAATCACATCTAGAAAAATCTCTAATGTGAGGGAGAATCTTTTCCTCTTGCATAATAGTGTAGTTCTTACTTACAGAAGGAGCAACTCTCATGCTTTTCTCTACAGAAAAGTCCCCTGGTAATTCAAAAAGTTATTCCAGTTGTATTAGTAAACTGATGTAAAAACAAATATAACTTAAGTCAACATTTTGCTGAGTTTCTGACAGGAGTTCCTTTTAGTGTGAAGTTTTACTTTTCTTCAGTGGTATATATCGAAAATAAAAACATTAAAATTAGTTTGTATACATTTCAATTTAGGGCTTTGACCAAGTATGCTTTTAAAATGATGAGAAGTTGCTGAATTACTCTATCAGTTGTTGTATTAGTTATTCTACTTTTTTTTAAAGCCATCATTTCTCAAGTACCTGTTCTGTGCCAAGCCCTTTAAATATATAAAGTCATCTTCACAGAAAAACCTGTAGGATTATTACGCAGCGTAAAAATTGGAGAAAATACAGACATGAAACTTTCTTTACCAAAACATATGTTGGGGGAGAGAAACACGATCATCAGGCAAATGTATAATCAAGGTTTCAGTAACACTGATTCATTCGTCTTGCCTGCGTGACATGTGCATGAACTGCTGTGAGCGTACGGTGGAGACGGGACAGTACCTTGGTAGTAGGGTCCAGATTTGTGGCTGTTTTATTATGGAGAAAAGACATGAATTTGAGTAACATTGGCTCGAATATGCACACTTCACAACATGTCAACAGTAGTTTAACATACACGAGTTATTATCTCCTATGCCGAGATTCTCCGGGGTGCTGCTGACCTGCAGCTGTACTAGCCCTCCAGTCACACGCTCGACCTGCAGCTGTGTGAGACCTGCAGCTGTGTGTGTGAGACCTGCAGCTCTGGATAGACCTGCATCCATGAGCTAGACCTGCAGCTGTGTGTCAGTCAGACCTGCAGCTGTGTGAAACCTGCAGCTGTGTGAGACCTGCAGCTGTGTATGTGAGACCTGCAGCTCTGGATAGACCTGCATCCATGAGCTAGACCTGCAGCTGTGTGTCAGTCAAACCCGCAGCTGTGTGTGTGAGACCTGCAGCTGTGTGTCAGACCTGCACCTGTGTGAGACCTGCAGCTGTGTGTGAGACCTGCAGCTGTGTGTGTGACCTGCAGCTGTGTGTGTGAGACCTGCAGCCGTGTGTCAGTCAAACCTGTAGCTGTGTGTGTGAGACCTGCAGCTGTGTGTCAGTCAGACCTGCACCTATGTGAGACCTGCAGCTGTGTGTGAGACCTGCAGCTGTGTGTGTGAGACCTGCAGCTGTGTGTCCCCCCAGTCAGACCTGCACCTGTGTGAGACCTGCAGCTGTGTGTGAGACCTGCAGCTGTGTGTGTGAGACCTGCAGCTGTGTGTCAGTCAGACCTGCACCTATGTGAGACCTGCAGCTGTGTGTGAGACCTGCAGCTGTGTGTAGACCTGCAGCTGTGTGTGTGAGACCTGCAGCTGTGCGTCAGTCAAACGTGCAGCTGTGTGTGTGAGACCTGCAGCTGTGTGTCAGTCAGACCTGCACCTATGTGAGACCTGCAGCTGTGTGTGAGACCTGCAGCTGTGTGTGTGAGACCTGCAGCTGTGTGTAGCTCAGTTGGTCAAACCTGCAGCCGTGTGTGTGAGACCTGCAGCCGTGTGTGTGAGACCTGCAGCCGTGTGTTGTGAGATCTGCAGTTGTGTGTGAGACCTGCAGCCGTGTGTGTGAGATCTGCAGTTGTGTGTGAGACCTGCAGCCGTGTGTGTGAGACCTGCAGCCGTGTGTGTGAGACCTGCAGCCGTGTGTGTGAGACCTGCAGCTGTGTGTGTGAGACCTGCAGCTGTGTGTGTGAGACCTGCAGTTGTGTGTGAGCCCTTCAGCCATGTGTGTGAGACCTGCAGCCGTGTGTGTAGACCTGCAGCCGTGTGTTGTGAGATCTGCAGTTGTGTGTGAGACCTGCAGCCGTGTGTGAGACCTGCAGCCGTGTGTGAGATCTGCAGCTGTGTGTGAGACCTGCAGCCGTGTGTGTGAGACCTGCAGCCGTGTGTGTGAGACCTGCAGCTGTGTGTGTGAGACCTGCAGCCGTGTGTGAGACCTGCAGCTGTGTGTGTGAGACCTGCAGCCGTGTGTGTGAGACCTGCAGTTGTGTGTGAGCCCTTCAGCCGTGTGTGTGAGACCTGCAGCTATGTGTGTGAGACCTGCAGCCGTGTGTTGTGAGATCTGCAGTTGTGTGTGAGACCTGCAGCTGTGTGTGTAGACCTGCAGCTGTGTGTGTGAGATCTGCAGTTGTGTGTGAGACCTGCAGCCGTGTGTGTGAGACCTGCAGCCGTGTGTGTGAGACCTGCAGCTGTCTGTGTGAGACCTGCAGCTGTGTGTGTGAGATCTGCAGTTGTGTGTGAGATCTGCAGTTGTGTGTGAGACCTGCAGCCGTGTGTGTGAGACCTGCAGCTGTCTGTGTGAGATCTGCAGTTGTGTGTGAGATCTGCAGTTGTGTGTGAGACCTGCAGCCGTGTGTGTGAGACCTGCAGCTGTGTGTGTGAGACCTGCAGCTGTGTGTGAGACTTGCAGCTGTGTGTGTGAGACCTGCAGCTGTGTGTGTGTGAGACCTGCAGCTGGATGTAACCTGCAGCTGTGTGTGTGAGACCTGCAGCTGTGTGAGACCTGCAGCTGTGTGTGTGCTAGACCTGCAGCTGGATGTGACCTGCAGGTGTGTGTGACTTGCAGCTCTTTGTAGTGGCATCAGATGATGTCTCGTGACTACTTGGAAATTGAGGCAACAATGTTCTTCGGGCTCTGGTCATCTCCGCTGTCCTATGTCCCATCCCTATAGCTAAGAATAAATGTTTAAAAGTAAATTATTGATGAAATATAATTGTGTAAAAAGATTACTAAGTTACTGTTTTCCAAAATCACTCATCAGTTCCCCAAATGATTAATGCTGTTGGTTTCTACATGTGTTTGGGAACAGTTTTCCCTTGTAACTTGAATTTGTGCATCGAATTCGGATAGTCGCTCCACACTCAGGTCTCACATCTGGCTTTAAAGTACTGCTGCACTCACTTACACGCTAGGGCTGGAGCACTCATACGCTAGGGCTGGAGCACTCACATGCTAGGGCTGGAGCACTCACACGCTAGGGCTGGAGCACTCACATGATAGGGCTGGAGCACTCACATGCTAGGGCTGGAGCACTCACATGCTAGGGCTGGAGCAGTCACATGATAGGGCTGGAGCACTCACTTACATGATAGGGCTGGAGCACTCACATGCTAGGGCTGGAGCACTCACACGCTAGGGCTAGAGCACTCACTTACATGATAGGGCTGGAGCACTCACATGATAGGGCCGGAGCACTCACTTACATGATAGGGCTGGAGCACTCACATGCTAGGGCTGGAGCACTCATATGCTAGGGCTGGAGCACTCACATGATAGGGCTGGAGCACTTACATGATAGGGCTGGAGCACTCACATGCTAGGGCTGGAGCACTCACACGCTAGGGCTGGAGCACTCACATGCTGGGGCTGGAGCACTCATATGCTAGGGCTGGAGCACTCACATGATAGGGCTGGAGCACTCACATGCTAGGGCTGGAGCACTGTCACTGTTGAGGAAATGAGTTGTGTGAATAGATGACCTACAGATACTACGTTACTTTTGTGTAACAAATGTTTCTCACATGTGTTGATAGACATGGACAAAAAACTTTGCCTAAACATTTCGCTAAGCTTAGTTATGTTTGAATAACTAGGACACGTGACTTCCCTAGCTGACCAGAGTTACATTATTGACATGTGAAGAGGGACATTTGACCAAGAAAGCAGGAGGATTGATTGAGAAAGTCATGTCCTGGCTTATTTTTTCATGTATCTCCCTGTTTTCTTACAAATGAATAGGAAGAAACAGAGTATATGGAACTTGTGGCAGCAGAAAAACATCAAGCTGAAGCACTTAAGAATATGCAACATGAGAACAAAAGTTTATCCATGCTTGATGAAATCCTTGAAGATGTAAGAAAGGCAGCAGATCGCCTGGAGGAAGAGATCGAGGAACATGCCTTTGATGACAATAAATCCGTAAGCCTTCAGGACAGCCGAGCCACGTACTGATTGGAAGTCGTGTTGTTGAAATTGGTCACGTGTGTGTTTTTAGTGTAGTTGAGAGTGAAGACAAACTAAAACACTTCTCTGTCATAGAGAAAGTAATTTGGTCTTGTAGAAGTAAGCTGATCATTCCTTTATTTTCCTTTACATTTTTAACACCGACAGTCAGTTCCCCTCAGCAGCTTGTGTCCATTTTCCAGAGACCAGATGGATTGGGACTCTGCTCTCAAGAAAGCCTGGACAGTGGGCTTTAATGCTGATCTACTGGGTGTCACCAGAAAGGGGTCCTCGTCCAGACCCAAGAGAGAAGTTCTTGGATCAGGGCGACTCCATAGAGTACAGTGAAAGCAAGTTTATTAAGAAAGTAAAGAAACAAGAGAGTGACCACTCCGCAGGCAGAGCAGCCCTGAGGGCGATTTTTATGATTACTTCTTGATTACATGCTAAGCAAGGGGTGGGTTATTCATGAATTTTCTGGGAAGGGGTGGAGGTTTCCTAGAGCTGAGGGTCCCTCCCATTTTAGATACATAGGGTAATGTCCAGACGTTGCCATGACATTTGTAAGCTGTCATGGCCCTGGTGGGAGTGTCATTGCACATGCTAACGTATGAAATTAGTGTATAATGAGCAGTAAGGACCACCAGAGGTCACTTTCACTGCCATCTTGGATTTGGTGGGTTTTGGCAGCTTCTTCACGGCATCCTGTTTTGTCAGTGGGGTCTCCGTGGCCTGTATCTTGTGATACGAGTCTTGCTGACCTCCTGTCTCATCCTGTGACTAAGAATGCCTGTCCTGGAAAGGCAGCCCAGAAGGTCTCATCCTCATTTTGCCCTGCTCATGTTAAAGGTGGAGTGGCTCTGGTTTGAACGCCTGTGGCAGGGGGGGAGCAGCGAACGCCCTACGGAAAATGATCTTTATCTCCGAAGCAGGGATTCAGGCTGCTCATTTGTTGTAGTGTGTTTAAGATTCTAAGAAAACAAGTGGGACTGACGGCGAAACTTGACTGTGGGTCTTGATGAGGGCTTACAAAGGGTTGGGCAATAAAAAATCAGTAAGATTAGAGAAGAAAGCAGAGAGAGTAAAAATAGAGCAGAAGAAATAAGGTGTTTAAGAATCGACTAATTATGGAATTAGGAGAACTCGTAGGTATTTTAAGAGCTGTGAATTTTTTGAAAGAATGTGAAGTAGGTGATGGAAAGTAGCAGAAAGCCTACAACTGTCCATTCCTAAGTCACTTCTTTAACTGAGAAAGAAGTCCTGATTCACTGCTAATGAACGTTGACTGATACATTTTTAACATTCTTCTGTTTAGCATTCATTCTCTAAAATTTGAAAGCATTTAGTTGATTTTAATTGCATAATATTATTATTATTACAGGTCAAGGGGGTCAATTTTGAGGCAGTTCTGAGGGTGGAAGAAGAAGAGGCCAATTCTAAGCAAAACATGACAAAACGGGAAGTGGAGGACGGCCTGGGCCTTAGCATGCTGATTGACTCCCAGAACAACCAGTATATTTTGACCAAGCCCAGAGATTCAACCATCCCACGCGCAGATCACCACTTTATAAAGGTAGTGAGTCATGTGGCAGGGATGCCCGCCTTCCCCCCCCATTTTTCCTGGTTCACAGTGTCAGTACGACCAAGGTTTATCTTCTGAACACGATACTGGATTGTACAGCCTTCCTTCTAAGAGATTTTACCAGAATGCCCTCCATTTTCTGTGATTCGAGGCATCTTCCCTTAATTTCTAATCTTTTTTTCTGAAGGAGTAAGATAACTTTAAAATGAAAGTTAATTTTGTTTTGGAGAATTTGGAAGACTTTTTGAAATTAGGAGTTACTGTAATGGGACTAAAGCTTTTATTCATCTAAAAACTTTTCACTAGAATTAAAAATCCTTAAAAGGCAGAGAGGTCTTGGCCAGGGAGTTGTATATGGCTTCATTTAGTCCTGGGGTGCAGAGTGTGAGAACCCATCCAGCAGTGTGGCGTTCCAGATGGAACTGGATTCAGACCTGTTTCCTCCCAGGAATTCGGTCTAGATAAAGGCTCTGCAGGGGAAGTGCTTGAAGCTGAGGGCATCATGGTCCAGGTGGTCACTCAGGAGGGAGCGGCATGGCGGTGACAGGTGCAGCCCCTTAGGGAAGCCTGGCAGGACCTGAGAAACCTTCAGGTCTCCAGCAGGTACTGGAAGTTGGTATAGGAGCAGAAACCAAGCTAGAGAATCTAGGCTCGAAGATGGTGCTGCCCCAGGCAGGAGGAAGAAGACCAGAGAGATGTGGTCACAGCGGAGTGGGCCCTGCCCAGGAGGGGCTGGGGCTGCCGTGCAGCGCCATCAGCGCCCTCCAAGAAGGGGTGGAGGTCTCCGTGAGGTTATTCTTTCTCCCTTGTAATGCATCAGCAATTTCCAGGGAGAGGTTTTGAGACTGTGTAAGCATCCTGCTCCTCGCCGACCTTCAGGACTGCAGGCGCAGTAGTGCTAGTGCTCACTAAGGATTCCTGCCTGCACCTGTCGCGCTGAAGCCACGTGAATTGCATTTTGGACACCAGCACTGAAACTTTCCCAGATTAGAAAACTCAGTGGAATTCTACAACTCAGAATTCTTAGAACACTCTATGGGGCTTGAGCAAAACAAAAATTTTGCTATACAGTCTGCCCTCTGTGTCTACAGGCTCTGCATTCTCAGATTCAACCAACTGTAGATGAAAATATTCAGAAAAAAGCCCAAGAATAACAATACAGTAAAAAATATATAGCAGTTTCCATTGTGTAGGTATCGTAGGTAACCTAGAGGCACTTTAAAGTACGCAGGCGGGTGTGCTAGGCTCCACGCACATACCATCCTGTTGCGTTTCACAGACTTGAGATCCAAGGATCTGGTACCGGGGCCGGGGAGGATCCTGGAACCACTGCCCCGAGGATACTGAGGGTGACTGGAATCTGCAGGCCACGAGGAACTAACTGTGTCTGTTCCCAGAATACACTCTTCGGGTTTTCAGCTTCTCTTGGACCCTCAGCAGCAGGAAAATCTGTGGTTTTGTGTTCGTCTTTCATTCCCATCAGATGGCATGGGGGAACTATGCCCTGTTCTGTTTCTTAGCCAGCCAGCCCTCTTCTCACCACTGTATCTGACACTTCTGTTTCTTATTTTATTCTTCAGGACATTGTTACCATCGGAATGCTGTCCTTGCCTTGTGGCTGGCTGTGTACAGCTATAGGATTACCTACAATGTTTGGTTATATTATTTGTGGTGTACTTCTGGGACCTTCAGGACTAAACAGTATTAAGGTAAGAACAAAATTTAACTGTTTTGGTATCTGCTTAAGAGAATATAAAAAAAAATTCATGAAGACTAAAAAGTGTTGAATGTGAATTAATGAAGATACCAGTTTCGTGTAAATCATTTCGAAGAAGATATCCTTTCAAGTTTCATGGGAAGTCTTCTCTGCACCCTACGGAAGCCGTCGTGCCTGTTAATGAAGGGGTGGAGTAACTGGAGACAACAACCCTGCTCATTTCTTTCCGCTCTGTTGGTTTTAAGGAGTCCTTTCTAGTAACATGCTGAGTCAGGTTATTCAGACTGCCCTTCACGTACTGGATGCAACCACAGTGCTGCATTAACCGTATTTTTTTTTGTTTTGGAGACAGAGTCTCGCACGGTCGCCTGGGCTGGAGTGCAATGCGCGATCTCGGCTCACTGCAACCTCCACTTCCCAGGTTCAAGCATTTCTCTGCCTCAGCCTCCTGAGTAGCCAGGATTACAGGCGCCTGCCACCACACCGGCTAATTTTGTATTTTCAGCAGAGACGGGGTTTCACCATCTTGGCCAGTCTGGTCTTGAACTCCTGACCTCGTGATCCACCCGCCTTAGCCTCCCAAAGTACTGGGATTATAGGCGTGAGCCACCGTGCCCGGCTGTGTGTGGTTTTTTTTGTTTTGTTTCTTTTGGATAATTCCGCTGGGCATATTAGGACATGATTGTTTAGTTAAGTATACTTAATATGTTAAACTTGTAAAATTACATGGCCTATTTTTTGTGTGTTTTTCAGTCTATTGTGCAAGTGGAGACATTAGGAGAATTTGGGGTGTTTTTTACTCTTTTTCTTGTTGGCTTAGAATTTTCTCCAGAAAAGCTAAGAAAGGTAAGGACCTCATCAATCTGTTGCTGCCTCTAAGGTACTTCACATCATGTGGTTTTGGTTCATATACTTTTAACACTTGTTGATGAATTAACTGTCAAATGTTTTTAGAATAGAATATGATATTTTAGTTTGATATTTTTGGAACTAATTCAAAAAGATAAAAAACATGAGGTTTGAAAGAATAGAAATTCAATGAAGAATTGGAATTAGCTTTCACATGGCTAATTTCAGGAAAGGTCTAAAAAGTAATGTGTTTGAACTTGAATAGATGAGTCCCTCCCAGAAGGTGCAAAACTGTTACAGGGTCAGATGTCATAGAGTTTGCATATTCAGTGTGTTACCCTAGAAAAAGCTTTGTAAATGGGAAGTGAGTTAATTAAAAGACACTGTTTTGCAACAGACACCTCAAAAGAGAGGAAAGTAGCTGCTTAAAAGCTGGGTTGGGGAGAGATAAAATGAACACTGTTGGTAAGAAAAAGAACCCCTGTGAATTAAGGTCAGATGCCATTTTGCCTACAGTGCTGGCTGGAAAACTAATATCGACTTAGCAGAAGTTGTTAAGGGACTGTGAGATGTAATAGGCATTCTTGAACCAGATTCATGAGAATCACAACTGTATACCTTTTTTTTTTTCCACGAAAGACTTGGTCATTTTAAACAAAGTGACTTAATTTACAGTGTCTGGTTTGCATAATCACTCAGCCCTCTCATGTAGTATTCTTTCTTTTTTAAGTTTTTACTTTTTTTATTTCAGTAGGTTCTTGGGGAGCAGGTGGTGTTTGTTTATGTAAGTAAGTACTTTAGTGGTGATTTGTGAGATTTAGGTGCCCCCGTCACCCAAGCAGCAGCATTGTGTACAGTGTAAACTGTACACAATGTGTAGTCTTTTAGCCCTGGCCACCCTCTACCCTTTTCCCCAAGTGCAGCGTATCATTCTTACACCTTTGCATCCTCACAGCTTAGCTCCCCACTTGGGATTGAGATCATACGGTGTTTGGTTTTCCATTCCTGAGTTAGCACTTAGAATAACGGTCTCCAGTTCCATCCAGGTTGCTGCAAATACTGCTATTTTGTTCCTTTTTATTGCTGAGTAGTATTCCATGGTGTATGTATATATATACCACATTTTGTTCATCCAGTTGTTGATTGATGGGCATTTGGGCTGGTTTCATATTTTTGCAATTGCAAATTGTGCTGCTATAAATATGCGTATGCAAGTATCTTTTTCGTATGACTTTTCCCCTAGTAGTGGGACTGCTGGATCAAATGGTGGTCCTACTTCTAGTTCTTTAAGGAATCTCCGCACTGTTTTCCATAGTGGTTGTACTAGTTTACATTCTCACCAGCAGTGTAGAAGTGTTCCCCTGTTCACCACATCCATGCCAACATCTACCGTTTTTATTTTATGGTCGTGGCCATTCTTGCAGGCGTAAGGTGGTATCACATTGTGGTTTTGATTTGCATTTCCCGATCATTAGTGATATTCAGCATTTTTTTGTGTTTTGGCCATTTGTGCGTTGTCTTTTGAGAATTGTCTATTGATGCCCGTAGCCCACTTTTTTCTTTTTGGAGACAGAGTCTTGCTCTGTCAGCAGGCACCGGGCTGGAGTGCAGTGGCACGATCTCGGCTCACTGCAACCTCCGCCTCCCGGGTTCAAGCAATTCTCCTGCCTCAGCCTCCCGAGTAGCTGGGACTACAGGCACGCACCACCACACCCAGCTTACTTTTGTATTTTTTAGTAGAGATGGGGTTTTACCATGTTGGCCACAATGGTCTCGATCTCTTGACCTCATGATCCGCCTGCCTGAGCCTCCCTAGTCCACTTTTTGTTGGGATTTTTGTTTTTTTTCTTGCTGATTTTTTGTAGATTCTTCTTTGTAGATTCTGGATATTAGTCGTTGTTGGATACATAGATTGTGGAGCTTTTTCACCAGTCCCGTGTGTCTAGTGGTCAGTTGAACTGTGCCATGACTACTGATGGACGATTAGGTAGCCGTTGCAAAGTTACAAGAGCATGCAGCAAAGGAGAATGTTTGTTATAATGCTAAACCTGGGGAAAAAGGAGCACGTAACATGACCGTGGCAATGTAAAAGAAACACTAATATGTGGGGGCAAAAACGGGAAATAAGTGTGCCAGGGAACCATGGATGGCTGGTTTCTTCTTCATATTTTCCAAATTTTCTGTAATAAGCAGTATATTCTTTGTCATTATAAGGAAAAATAAACTTTTGAAGTCTTGTGTTTACTTTCATAGTAAACTCTGGTCTCACTGGTACCTTTTTCTTTATATTCTCTTCCCCGTTTGCTCCCTCAGTTCATCCTCTTACCTAGAACTTTGTTTTCTTTACTCTTCTGTTTTTCCACCAAAAGCTCCATTTGTCCATCACCTCATTGCTCTCCCTTTCCTGTGAGCAATCCTGAAGCTCAGAAGACATTCTGAATTACTTTAGGGTGTTCTCCAGGTACTTTGTATCTTTTTACAGATCTTGTAAATTGTTAATTTATGAACTCAGAGATTAAAGAGAATTCACCACTCTCCTGGGTTCTAAGGAAAAGCGGCCCCATCCTTACTGTTGACCCTGTGAAGGAGCATGTTGGCGGGTGGGTGAGGGGGCATGGGCCGCGTGGCTGCCTGGCCTGTGAAGGAGTGTGTTGTGGGTGGGGGTAGAGGGCGTGGCCGCGTGGCTGCCTGGCCTGTGAAGGAGTGTTGTGGGTGGGGGGTAGGAGGGCGTGGCCACGTGGCTGCCTGGCCTGTGGAAAAGTGTGTTATGAGTTGGGGGCTAAGGAAGTGTGGGCTGCGTGGCTGCCCAGCCTGTGAAGGAGCGTGTTATGGGTGGGGGGTAAGGAGGTGTGGGCTGCGTGGCTGCCTGGCCTGTGGAGGAGCATGTTGTGGGGGGGGGGTGGGGAGTGAGGGATGGGTGGCTAAGGGGGCGTGGGCCGCGTGGCTGTCCAGGCTGTGAAGGAGTGTGTTATGGTGGGATAAGGGAGCTTGGGCCACGTGGCTGCCCAGCCTGTGGAGGAGTGTGTTATGGGGGGGTAAGGGGTCTTGGACTGCATGGCTGCCTAGCCTGCAAAGAAGCGTGTTATGGGTGGGGGTAAGGGAGTGTGGGCCGCGTGGCTCCCTGGCCTGTGGAGGAGCATGTTATGGGAGGGGGTAAGGAGGCTTCAACCGCGTAGCTGCCCAGCCTGTGGAGGAATATTATGGGGAGAGTAAGGGAGTGTGGGCCATGTGGCTGCCTGGCCTGTGGAGGAGCGTGTTGTGCATTGGGGGGTAAGAGGGTGTGGGCCATGTGGCTACCCAGCATGTGGAGGAGTGTGTTACGGGGGGAATTAGGGGGCGTGCTTGCCCAGTGCCCTGCCTCACCAGTGTCCCGAGAGGCTCTGTAAAAACCGGAGGCCTCCGTTTCATGGTGCTGCATGGGTTGTCTGGGTGTGGGTGTGCGCGTGTGTATGTATAATTGAGAGAAGTTTACAGCAAACCACTAGAGGAGGCGGTAGGGCTGAAGCTCCGGCTGTGCAGCGGAGCCTCCACAGGGCACGCACCTGCCAGAACATTCATTTCGTCTCCTACACAGTGAGGAATCTGAAGATTCAAGTTTCTTTTGGCTCTGCGCTTTTGTGGTTTGTGTTTTTCGCCACTGTAGTATTCACAGTTAAATAAAAAACATTGTGTAACGTAACGTTAAGATAATTGTAAGCAGTGTGAGCACGTGCTTCATCAGTGCTGCTGTCTAAATGGCGCCTCCGAGGGTTTGCACCCAGTTCCGAGGGTTTGCACCCAGTTCTGAGATGCCTGCTTGGTGGTGTAGACTTGGGGGCTCAGGAAAAGCCTGGCGTCCTCTGTGAGTTGTGCTCAGCTGCTCTGTGTGGTGACGGAGTCAGATGCATGGAAGGACACTGCATTGGGACTCAGGAAACGTCTGTGAAACTCCTTGCTGACGCCTGACTGAGTGGTGCTAGGCAGGTGTCTGGGATGTACGGGTGTCTCGGCGCTGAGGAGGGTCTCCTGGTCCCAGCTCCTCTCGCCCATTCCTGAGCCTGTGCTGCTGCCCCTGGCAGGAGCCCTGGAGTCCAGCCCCACTCTGGTTCCTGGAGACAGTATCCCACTGTTTTTCTAGGTCTGTGGACTTAGATTGCAGAAAGTGACATTATTAAGCAATGTGTTTATTTTCCCTTTTTTATATAAATACCTGGCCGAGCATCAGAACAGCCTGAGTTACCCAGAGTAGCTTTTCCTGATGAGCTTCCTGCCACGTGGGTTAGCCTGCATGCCCCACTTGTGGGTGGGAAAATAATTTCCTTGGGTTTTTGAAATGTTAATAATTGCCAGAAGGCCTGTCTTAGGACCTCTAAAGGTATGATTAGAAACTACTTGAAAAGCTGACGTCCCAAAGCCGTGCAGTGTGAGTGCCGAGGAAGCGGCCAGCTCTGTTCTCACCATGGTAGCCGATCGCACCTCTAGCTTGATGTCAGCTGTTCCTTAAAGTTGATCTCTTAAGAGTCTGTCAGTTTCTGCCTCTCTCTAAATCATTCAAGAGTCATTAGGGTTGGGAGTTTCGTTTGCTTCTCTCGCGTTTCTTATCTGTTCTTCCTACAAATACCTGTTGAGCACCTGTGATGTTTTGGGCCCTCCAGGGCTGTAGGGGTCCAAGGTATGTTGGGCTGGTGAGTGCCAGCTGAGGCTATGTGTAACGTAGATGTGCCCCTACCCTGTGGCTTGTGTTTTGGTATTTTAGGAGAATGTGTCTTAGAAGAGGAAGAAGACGATGACTGAAGAGGCAGTATTTGAGGCTGGGGTCCTAGTACAGAGGGAGCCAGGTCGCCCAGGACATCCTGCCCTCCAGCGAGCATGCGGCCACTTGGGGGGGCTTGCTAACCCACAGATTCTGACCTGGGTGGGCCTGCAGGTGGGGTTTCTGATGCGTGCATAGGTCTCATGTTGAACAGGAAGCTTCTTACTCTCACCCGTGCCCCTGTGGCCTTTCCTGGATCCGTTTCCCACTGTGGCGTCTCCACACCTTGCTCCCAGGGCCCTCCTGACCAGAGTGTGGGGTGACACAAGATAGTAAGTCAGAGAAGGTTCACTCTGGTAATGACCTCAGAGGTAACGGAGTCTCGCCTATTCTCTACAGATGTGGAAAGCAAAGCTAGAGAGATTGCTACCCACCCAGGGCGCACGGCAAGTTAGCCCCAACTCCAGGTGTCCCTTGAGGGTTAGGAAGACCCTAAATCAGAGTTGGAGAACACTGCTCACAGGAGTAACCCCCTGAGCCGGGGGGCCTCCTCAGGCTGCAGCCAGCATGGCCTGCCCAGGGGCTTCCATTGCCCTTTGGCTGCAACACTAGGAAGAGGAAGAGTTGAGATGAGCTCTGTGATAACCCTCATGATTGCCAAGCATAGGAAGCAGAGAAGAGAAATTCAGAAGCAGCCTTTGTGGGGACCGACCCTTCCTCTTCTTGTGGAAGGAGAGAGGGCCCGTGGCAGAGGGGGCTGAGCAGAGTAGAGACTATCTGAGTCTCTGCAGCCCAGAGCTGTTTGGTGGCTGGTGGGCTTAGGGGGTGGGTCCCTTCAGAGCCGCCCGTGTATGTTGGGGCTGGTGGGCTATGCAGGTGGGTCCCCCTTGAGTTGCCTGTGTATGTTGGGGCTGGTGGGCTATGCAGGTGGGTCCCCCTTGAGCTGCCTGTGTATGTTGGGGCTGGCAGGCTCCTCGGGTGGGCCCCGCAGAGCCACTTGTGCCCAGCTGCTCTACGACACCTGTGTTTAGCCACACAGCCCCTGCATCCTTTCCTTCTAGGGCGCCCCTCAACTTTCACTTTCAGTAGAGGTCCTAGAATTAGGGAATTGATGCTTATTTTGATTGGGGCCATGCAATGAGGAGAAAAAAAAATGAATGAGTACTTCAAGTAGAATAGGAGGAGTTCAGGTTAATTTATTTGGTTAATATGTAATATTTATGTTTATATAAATAGGTAGTTTGTATTTTATGATAAAAATGTGTTTTTTCCCCCTTTCCCATCTCATTTAACAGTGCTGAGTGCACCCTGCGGCACCTGATAGAGGCGCCGTGATTTTTGGGCCACGCTGCCTGGGTTCACGTCCTGTTTCCAACACGTACTGACCACATGACCCTGGATGAGTCACTTAACCTATGTGTGCCTCAGTGTTTTCATCTAAAAGTGGGGGAAATTGTCATCTTGTCCTCAAGTTGTTCTGAGGATTAGGTTTTATATACACATGGGGAGAGAGTGCATGGGTGTAATCGACACGTGTGCGTGTATTGTGTGCGTGCAGCCCTGTGACAGTGCCTGGCACTGAGGAAGCCCAGTGTGAGTATTCATTGTGTTAAGATGACGACATTGGATGTGTGACCCCAGTGTTGCTTCCTAAAAGCTCAGCTCTGCCTCCTTTCCTGGACGTAGAAATGCACAAAGTCTACGTGGTGTGGTCATTGCCTGTTGTCACTAAAAAGCGTGTGAATCGCTGTGTTCTCTTTAAGGTGTGGAAGATCTCCTTACAAGGGCCATGTTACATGACACTGTTAATGATTGCATTTGGCTTGCTGTGGGGGCATTTCTTGCCGGATCAAACCCACGCAGAGTGTCTTCATTTCCACGTGTCTGTCCTTGTCGAGCACGCCCCTCGTGTCCAGGTTCCTCGTGGGCAGTGCCCGGGGTGACAAAGAAGGTAGGTGATGGCGTGTTCCGAGTGCGTGTGCAATTCTTGCTCATATGTAGGTGACGGCGTGTTCCCAGTGTGTGTGCAATTCATGCTCGTGTGTAGGTGACGGCGTGTTCCTAGCGTGTGAAATTCATGCTCGTGTGTAGGTGACGGCGTGTTCCGAGCGCGTGTGCAGTTCATGCTCGTGTGTAGGTGACGGCGTGTTCCAAGCACATGTGTAGTTCATTCTCACATGTAGGTGACGGCGTGTTCCGAGTGTGTGTGCAGTTCATGCTCGTGTGTAGGTGACGGCATGTTCCAAGCACGTGTGTAATTCATGCTCTTGTGTAGGTCACGACATGTTCCTAGCGTGTTAGTTCATGCTCGCGTGTAGATGACGGTGTGTTCTGAGCGCGTGTGTAGTTCATGCTCGTGTGTAGGTGACGGCGTGTTCCAAGCACGTGTGTAATTCATGCTCTTGTGTAGGTGACGACGTGTTCCTAGCGTGTGTAGTTCATGCTCGTGTGTAGATGACGGCGTGTTCTGAGCGCGTGTGCAGTTCATGCTCGTGTGTAGGTGACGGCGTGTTCCGAGCGCGTGTGCAGTTCATGCTCGTGTGTAGGTGACGGCGTGTTCTAAGCACGTGTGTAGTTCATTCTCACGTGTAGGTGACGGCGTGTTCCGAGCGCGTGTGCAGTTCATGCTCGTGTGTAGGTGACGGCATGTTCCAAGCACGTGTGTAATTCATGCTCTTGTGTAGGTCACGACATGTTCCTAGCGTGTGTAGTTCATGCTCGCGTGTAGATGACGGCGTGTTCTGAGCGCGTGTGTAGTTCATGCTCGTGTGTAGGTGACGGCGTGTTCCAAGCACGTGTGTAATTCATGCTCTTGTGTAGGTGACGACATGTTCCTAGCGTGTGTAGTTCATGCTCGCGTGTAGATGACGGCGTGTTCTGAGCGCGTGTGTAGTTCATGCTTGTGTGTAGGTGACGGCGTGTTCCGAGCGCGTGTGTAGTTCATGCTCGTGTGTAGGTGACGGCGTGTTCTGAGCGTGTGTGTAATTCATACTCGTGTGTAATTGAGTTTTGGATTCACAGTTGAGGGCCTGTGAGGAAAAATTGTAAGTCTAACTTCTCCTCTTAGGACTTTCCTAACAATTGTGGATACTGGGGCTTGTATCCGTAAGGAACTGATGTCCCTGTGAACTCAGCTCCTGCAAACCTCCACTTTTCCACTTGATTAAGAAAAATGCCCATTATATGCTTACAAATTTAGGATCGTTTGAGGGTCAGAGAGAAATTGGACCAAGATTTTGAAAAACCACTCAGGACTGGAAATGACCTAAGGTTAGGAAGTCGTGTGTGGGGTTTGGCTGCTTTAACTCTGGCAAGCACTGGGAATTGACACACTTTTTTCTTCCTGAAATCTAGGTGCTTTGGTAACTGAGGTGTTCCCCACTCTTAGGCTTTGGCGTTAGTTTCATCGTGTGTATGAAACATTAGCGCCTCTAAGTCGGGACTTTGTTTAGTGGAAGCCATCTTGCTTGGAAGCCTAGGCAGGACCATGGCCCTGTGCAGGGAGGCTTTGGCAGGGTTGCTGTTTCTGACAGGCTGCTTACTCACTGGGTAAGTTGTCACTGTTTTGCTCTTATTTTATAAAAGTCAGTAAAACACAAGGTGGAAATGTCAGTAACTTCACTCTGGCGTCACCCTGCACTGAACACATAGGCATAGAACTAGAGAAACTATGAAAGAGAAAACCACAGGTGCGTCTGACCTCTCCTGTAAACCAGCAGGCTCTGTGCCTCTGACAGGAACCCGGAGCCTGAGCAGAGCTGGCCGCGGGCCACCAAGCTGGGTGCTGGAGCACGTAGGACCCACACATGCCCTCACTGTGTGATGGGGAGTTGGGACGCTTCTCTCTGTGAAAGGAGACAGGGAAGACTTTTAAAAAATCTGCTGCCTTCTGTTGGGCCTGGGGCTCCAGTGGGACACGGATGCAGCCTCCCTGCTAGACACTGGATCGGTAGCCCTGGCCATTGGCCTCCTCACTGCTGGTCCTAGCGTCCCTATGGGCTGATCTTAGGGTCAGCCCCATCGTGAGAACTGGACAGGGACGTAGGGTCGAGGGCTGAGTGAAATGTAAAATGATCAAGTGGAGACCAGGAATGATGCGTGAAAACAGTCCTGGTGTAGTGGCCCGCGCATGAGAATACGCACACCTGCAAATAATGTGTGACTGGAAAAGAGCTGACAGGCTCAGCAGTCACAGCGTCAACTCCCCTTATGGACAGAAAAGCTTAATTACTTCAAAATAAGTGTGCAGTACATACAGACTCAGAGCCCAGGTGCTGGACTGGAGAGGGGTGGAGAGCGGATGGAGAGGGTCAGTATATGTAGACTCAGAGCCCAGGTGCTGGACTGGAGATGGGTGGAGAGTGGATGGAGAGGGTCAGTATATACAGACTCGGAGCCCAGGTGCTGGACTGGAGATGGGTGGAGAGTGGATGGGGAGGATATAGACTGGGAGCCCAGGTGCTGGACTGGAGAGGGGTGGAGAGTGGATGGAGAGGATCAGTATATACAGACTCGGAGCCCAGGTGCTGGACTGGAGATGGGTGGAGAGTGGATGGGGAGGGTCAGTACATACAGACTTGCAGCCCAGGTGCTGGACTGGAGAGGGGTGGAGAATGGATGGGGAGGGTCAGTATATATATAGACTGGGAACCCAGGTGCTGGACTGGAGAGGGGTGGAGAGTGGATGGAGAGGGTCAGTATATACAGACTCGGAGCCCAGGTGCTGGACTGGAGATGGGTGGAGAGTGGATGGGGAGGGTCAGTACATATAGACTTGCAGCCCAGGTGCTGGACTGGAGAGGGGTAGAGAGTGGATGGAGAGGGTCAGTACATACAGACTTGCAGCCCAGATGCTGGACTGGAGAGGGGTGGAGAATGGATGGGGAGGGTCAGTATGTATAGACTTGGAGCCCAGGTGCTGGACTGGGAGAGGGGTGGAGAGTGGATGGGGAGGATCAGTATATATAGACTGGGAGCCCAGGTGCTGGACTGGAGAGGGGTGGAGAATGGATGGGGAGGGTCAGTATATATAGACTGGGAACCCAGGTGCTGGACTGGAGAGGGGTGGAGAGTGGATGGGGAGGGTCAGTACATACAGACTCGGAGCCCAGGTGCTAGACTGGAGAGGGGTGGAGAGTGGATGGGGAGGGTCAGTACATACAGACTTGGAGCCCAGGTGCTGGACTGGAAGAGGGGTGGAGAGTGGATGGAGAGGGTCAGTATATATAGACTCGCAGCCCAGGTGCTGAACTGGAGAGAGGGCCTGGTATGTTTTTAGAACTCAAGGCAGGAGCCCATCTCCAGCACCCACAGGATAAAGGGAAATAAGCCCACCCAGGTATGTCATGTAGTGCAGCAGAGCGTGAAGGGAACGTCTGAACACTTGGCAGAAAGACAGGTGGTCTAAAAAGGAACAGCATATAAATGGGCTGACAGGACATGTCTCAGCAACATCAGGTGGTGGAGACAGGGGGTGGGTATCCCACACCCTGGGGAGACAAGTCATACATGTCCAGCAGAAGTACCATGGAAGTGTTGGGGGTGACGTGCCGGCGTTTCTGATGTGTGAAGACCCCAGAGCACCGCCCACCCCGCCGTTTCCACAGGGCCAGCACAGGGGCCCAGCAGAGGGCAGAGCTGGGCATGGAGACATCAGGGAGACAGACGGTTCTAGAAGCTGATAAATTTAGTCAGCTATGCCTGTTAGAAAAGGAAGTGTTTGAGTTTGTGGTTTTGAAGGCCAGGCTAAAACTCTACATAGTAAGAAGATAGGAGGGTTGCATGTTTGGGAAGGAGCTGGACTCAAGGACTTGGACTTGGAGAGAAAATACATAATTAAACCTGTTAAATGTGTGATAGACCCACAGCACAGTTAGCAAATGTAATTTGAAAAAAGCTTCAGGAATAAACTTCTCTAAAGAAAGCTGTGACTTTTGAGGGTAAAATCACAAATGGAGTGAATTTGTGTTCACAGAGTTCATAAAAAGACTCCATTCATAAAGATATAATTTCTCCTCAAATTTATAAACTCATAGCTGTTCCAATAAAAAATGTGGCAGGGTTTTTCATGAAACTGAACAAACTGATCCTAAAATGTGTCTGAGGCCAAAAGGCCAAGAATAGCCGATATTAATTTGAAATGAGAAGCCCCCAGCAGCTGTCGGGACTGATGATGTCAGTGGATAGTGGCACCATAGGCTGAAATGGAGCTGGGGAGTGGGCCCCCAGCCCAGGCACTGCAGAGAAGCTGGAGATCAGCTCACCAGGAGTGGAAATTAGCTCTCCAAATGGAGGAAAATAAAATTAGCTTGGCTTTAAACTAGGGGAAGGAAATAGAAAATCTCTTTATAACCTTAGGGTAGAATTCCTTAAAATATAGCAGAATTCAAAAGACAAAATACTGATACATATGACACATTCAACTTTGTAACTTTCTTTTTCATACTAACCTCACTGTGGGGAAAACTATGTAACTCATTGAAAGGCTTTTTTTTTTTTTTTGAGGTGGGAGTCTCGCTGTGTCGCCCAGGCTGGAGTGCGGTGGCACGATCTTGGCTCACTGCAACCTCCGCCTCCCTGCAACCTCCGCCTCCCCACTTCAAGTGATTCTCCTGCCTCAGCTTTCTGAGTAGCTGGGACTATAGGCACGCACCACCACGCCCAGCTAATATTTGTACTTTTAGTAGAGACGGGGTTTTACCATGTTGGTCAGGCTGTTCTCAAACTCCTGACCTTGTGATCTGCCCACTTCGGCCTCCCAAAGGGCTAGGATTACAGGCATGAGCCACTGCACCTAGCTGAAAGGTATTTTTTTTTTAATAAGCCACAGGCCAGAGGAAGACATTTCCCATAGTTATTTATTGTTTGTTTGTTTAGAGCAAAGGATTAATATTCATAATGTATTAAGAACGTCTGCAAATCCAAACCAAAAATTAACCTAATGGGAAAATAGGCAGAATATCTGAGTAAGTAACTTACGGGAGAAGAAACCTGAATGATGAGTGAACATGAAGACAGGAGCCTTGCTAGTAATTGGGGTTGCAGGCTGAGGGGACTGAGATAGATGCCATCCACATGAGCTTGCTGCCAAGCTTTGTTTTAGACGGGTCTTGCCGTCACCCAGGCTGGAGTGCAGTGGCTCTCTCTTGGCTCACTGCAGCCCTGACCTCCTGGACTCAAGCGATCCTCCCACCTCAGCATCCTGAGTAGCTGGGACTACAGGTGTGTGCCACCATGCCTGGCTAAGTTTGTTATTTTTTTGTAGAGACGGGGTCTCTACGTTACCCAGGCTGGTTTTGAACCCTGGCCTCAAGCAATCCTCCTGCCTCAGCCTTCCAAAGCGCTAGGATTGCAGGCATGAGCCACCATACCTGGCCCTGGGAAACATTTTTAACCTGATGTACCCTTGGCAAGAATGTGGAGTTGCGAGATCTAAGTGTTCTCCATGGGAATGTAAATTGGTTCAGCCACTTTGGAGAACGGTTTTACAGTCAGAAAATTCCATTTCTACATACATATCCTAGAAAATTTTTGCAAAGTATTATAATTCAAAACAGCATTTTTATTTATGGTAATTATTTTTTTTTGAGACAGAGTCTTGCACTGTTGCCGGGGCTGGAGTACAGTGGCACGAGCTTGGCTCACTGCAACCTCCACCGCCCAGGTTCACGCGATTCTCCTGCCTCAGCCTTCCAAGTAGCCGGGATTATAGGAGCCCGCCACCGAGCCCGGCTAGTTTTTTGTATTTTTAGTAGAGACAGGATTTCACTATGCTGATCAGACAGTGCTCGGGTTACAGGCGTGAGCCACTGCGCCTGGCCAACAGCATTATTTTTAATTGCAAAAAATCGATTAACTGAATATTCAGTAACATGCTGGACAGTTAAGGTGTATTCATACACTGGAATGCTGCCGAAGCTAACGTGAATTACTCCTGTAGTATAGAAAGAAAAAGAGATGTAGAATACAACATATTTACGTAAAGTCTGAACTTTACAGACATGCAGACTTTTACACTAAAAGCCAGAAGTGTTTGAGAATGACAGATGTGTCAGGGTGCCTCTGCCAGAGACGGGAAAGGTGTGCTATCAGAGAGGGAGGCAGGGCAGCAGCCGCTTGTGACATTTCTTTCAGAAGCTAGGTGATGGCTCTGGTCATTGATGACATGATGCTTTGTACCTTTTTTCTTGATCCAGAGTATGTTATAATAATTGTTTTTGAAACCAAGTAACCACTAAAAAGTGGAAAAGCAGTTTATAATTTCCAAATGCTACTGTTTTATTTCTATAGCTTTATAGTAAGTGTTGAGACCAGGAAGTGTGAATCCTCCAACTAACTTTGTTCTTTTCAAGACTATTTTGGCTGTTTGGGGTCACTTGAGATTCTGTATAAATTTTAGGATAGGTTTTTCTATTTCTTCAGAAAACATTGTTGGGATTCTGATAGGAATTCCATTGGATTTGTAGTTGTAATTTGGGTAGTATTGACATCTAAACAATACTAAGTCTTCCAGTCCATGAATACAAGATATCCTATTTAAGTGTGTCTTTCATTTCTTTTAGCAGCAGTTTGAAGTTTTCAGTGTGTAAGTGTTTTGCCTCCTTGGTTAACTCTGTCCTAAGTATTTTATTCTTTTTGACCTGTTGTAAATGGAATTGTTTTCTTAATCTCCTTTTCAGATTGTTCATTTTTAGTAGATAGAAATGCAGCTGACTTTTGTATGTTCATTTTGTGCCCTGCAACTTTGTGAGTTGGTTTATTCTAACAGATTTTTGTGTGTGAAATCTTTAGGATTTTCTACATTTCAGATAATCCCGTCTGCTTACAGGATCATTTAATTCTTTCTTTCCAATTTGGACACCAGCTTTATCTCTTAGAGAGGCACCCTGAGATACGTATGGTTAAGAGGATGTCTGGGGCTTCCCTCAGGAGGGTAGAGTGGAGGTTAGTATATGAAACAAAGTTATTCTACTTGATCATGGAAACTGGATTATCTGTTCCTTGAGATCCACTGTATTTTTCTTTCTACTTTTGCATATGCTTGAAATTTTATTAGAAATCCTATAGATGGCCAGGCACGGTGGTTCATGCCTGTAATCTTAGCACTTTGGGAGGCTGAGGCAGGCAGATCACATGAGGTCAGAAGTTCAAGACCATCCTGGCCAACATGGTGAAACCCGTCTCTACTGAATATACAAAAATTAGCCGGGCATGGTGGTGTGCTCCTGTAGTCCCAGCTACTCAGGAGGCTGAGACACGAGAATTGCTTGAACCCTGGAGGCAGAGGTTCTAGTGACCCAAGTTCACACCGCTGTACTCCAGCCTGGGCCACAGAGTGAGACTCTTATCTCAAAAAAAAGAAGAAAAAATAATAATAAATTCCTATATGACGCAGACTTAAGACTGTACCACTAGAGCTTAAAGGTATCAACTCTGGCCACACCAGAAGCCTTAGTCTTACGTGGATTTTGGTCCAAATTCTTGCTCCTTTTTATTTCTCGCCAGCTCATGTGATACTGGGGCCTAAACCCTCTAAGGGGTCCAGTAAATGTGTAATTCCAGTCTGCCTTGCCTGTGCTGAAAACTCATGGAGGAACAGAGGAGGCGGGCAGCTGGAGGTCTGAACGGCAGCTGGATCATGAAGAAGGTGTGGGTCGCATGCCTGGCAGTGATGAGCTTCTTAGGCCTCATGCTTAACCTCGGAGCAAGACTCACCACCCAGCCACATGCAGCATTGGCATCCAGAGGTCTCCATGGGTAGGGCCTGCCCTGTGAAACTTAGGTCTGCGAGAGAAATTCGAGACCAGGAGCTGTGGCTGGCTGCTTTACCAAAGGAAGAGGGGCTCTATCCATTCCCAGGAAGAGCGCTCTTGTCTCTCTGGGAATAAAGTAGGTGGGGACCAGGCAAGAGGCCAGGAGTGATAAGGAGACATTCCCTTCTTGTGAAAATGCAGGCGAGGGGGAAAAGAGGTTTCTCCAACAATGTGCTAGAATATTCATGCAGCAATTTTTATCCTAGTGGATAAATGGAATTCCTGAATGTCCGTCAAGAGACAAATGGATAAATTGTGGTCTACTCTGCCACAGTTTTAAAAACGAATCAGAGCCTTGTGCACCAGCATGGATGATTTTCAGATATAGTCATGGTCAAAGGCAGCAAGTTGCAGAAATGTTGATTCTGTGAAGTTTAGTATTAGAAAATAATGAACCCAGCGTTGTTTCCAAATCTATAATGTTACATTAAGCAGAAGTGCATTCAAAGGGATGTTGACCTTTAAGAATAAGGTCAGGTGGGGAGTGTAGGTGGAGGAAAGAGGGACCCAGCGGCAGGGGGTTTACAGAGCTCCTTGGTGGCACTCTTAGGACTTTATTTCTTTAAAAATTGGAAGCAAATGTGTCACAGGTTTAAAATTCAGCAAAATTCCTTAGTGGGTATGTGAGCATTTGATGTACTCCTTGTTTTCTGTGTATTTAAACTTTAATGAAAGGAATGGAAAAGAGGAAAAAATTAAAATGGTTAGAATGTTAAGCACAAAAAAATGAGTGCAAATTTCACCAAGATGACAATAGTAAAAGTGCTGAGGGCCGGGCGCGGTGGCTCACGCCTGTAATCCCAGCACTTTGGGAGGCCCCGAGGCGGGCGGATCATGAGGTCAAGAGATCGAGACCGTCCTGGTCAACATGGTGAAACCCCGTCTCTACTAAAAATACAAAAAAATTAGCTGGGCGTGGTGGCGCGCGCCTGTAGTCCCAGCTACTCGGGAGGCTGAGGCAGGAGATTGCTTGAACCCGGGCAGCGGAGGTTGCAGTGAGCCAAGGTCGTGCCACTGCACTCCAGCCTGGCGCCTGGTGACTGAGTGAGACTCTGTCTCAAAAAAAAAAAAAAAAAAAAAAGTGCTGAGAAGTTAGAGAAGCTGTACTGTTTCAGGGAATAATCGTCTTCCTCTCGTCTGATTGCACTGCTGACGTTTGGTGCCCATCCCTGCCCCGAGCACTTGCCTTTCTTCTGCAGACCCGTGAGCTCCCCGCGAGCAAAGGTTTCCTGCGCAGGCCCTGTGGGTATGGACTCGGGGTTCTGCACAGGGACTGTGGTGAAGACCTGGGCTCTGCGGAGCCTGTGGTGCATGGTCTAGTGGACGACAGTTGAATGCCTGTTGATTTAAGCCAGTTCACTATGATTGGTGCAAAGGAAGAGAACAAAATATTTAAAACATTTACAAAATGCTGGCAGTAATATCATCAAAGGCTATGTCTAAAAAGTGAGATGTAGTGAGAGATTTTGTTTTTTTTTAAACAGAAGGGGCGCAGGTGTTAATGTGTTATCCGCAGAGGATGGGGGGTAGCTCAGCTCCTTCACACGCTACAGACGCTCATCTCGCAGTCTCCGTCCCATCTTGCAGAGGCTGCGAGATGAAGAGGTGCGGTGATCACGAGCCCACGCAAGCCTTACGGTGAAAATCAGCAATCTGTGAAGCGTCATCACAGACAGTGTTAGTTGGGAGGCAGTTTTTATTGTCTCTGAATCACGTAACCCTAAAAAGGCACAAAGCTGTAGCCACAGCAGCCTAACGTGATCATCTGTTCAGACTGTTTTAAAATTCTAGGCCAAGATACTTTGTTCACCAAAAATTTAATTTTGTATAATAAGTAAATCAAGGCTTCTAAAATGATTACCTGAACTTCTGTCCAGAAAGAGATTTTTGCTGGCATGGAAGGGGTTTTGTGTGGTTCTGCTACTTTTTAAAAATAAGCCTTTTCTATCAGAGTGGTCTTTAAAAATCTGTTAATAGCAGTAGCTTTATTATTATTATTATTATTCTTATTTTTAGATGAAGTCTTGCTCTCGTTGCCTAACCTGGAGTGTAATGGCGTGGTCTTGGCTCATTGTAGCCTCTACCTCCTGGGATGAAGCAATTCTCCTGCTCTCAGCCTCCCAAGTAGCTGGGATTATAGGTGCCCACCACTACACCTGGCTAATTTTTTGTATTTTTAGTAGAGATGGGGTTTCACCATGTTGGTCAGGCTGGTCTCTAACTCCTGACCTTAGGGGATCCACCCACCTCAGCCTCCCAAAGTGAGCCACCATACCTGGCTGTTTTTTGTTTGTTTGTTTGTTTGTTTTTTTAAGACAAAATACCTTGTTTGGGGTGAGGTTGGGGAATGATGATTTAATTTTTAGAAGCATATTTACTAGAGTTCATAGCCAGCACTGTGTGTTGAAAATGGAGATCTTTGGAGGCTTGTGCAAGTTACTGAATTCATGAAAAGTGTTTCATCATTTTCTTTTCTTCTTTCCAGAGTTGTTATTTAGTCTCTTCAGCTAGTCATGGCTACTGCTGTTCTGCCCTCATGAGCTAGAATTTGTCTACCGAGCCTGCTTGGTCTCACAGTGAAGGCTCATTCCATGTGGTGGCTTGGGTGGGTCTGCACATTTGCACACCAAGTCTGTGTTGGTCACATAGAGAAGGCTTATTCTGTGCAGTGGCTTGGGTGGGTCTGCACGTGTGGAACACACCACGGACCAGAGAGGCCTGAGTCAGGCCTTCTGCAGTAGCTCCAGGAAGTTGTAAAGGTAAGAAGCGAAGGCTTCTTCGTGGGTTTCTGGGACGCAGTGAAATTGGTGTGATTATCCATCATCTTGTTTGCCATGTCATCTTTTTGTCATGAGGTTGTTCAATAATTATATAAATAACAAGTAAGTAGTAGAAGGTATTTTGGTGACTTGCTTTACAAGATTTTTAATCTTAAAATCCCTCAGTGTTTGTTCTCAAAGAGATTTTAAAGTCTGTTCTTAAAAATGTCAAGTGCCAAAATCGTTTGAGTTATTTTGGAAGTGTGCGCAATGGCAGTATTTTGATTTTGGCTACTTTGAGTTGCTGTAGACCTGTCTTCACCGCCTTTCCCCCCACCACTGCAGGCGACATTGACTACAGCACGGTGCTCCTCGGCATGCTGGTGACGCAGGACGTGCAGCTCGGGCTCTTCATGGCTGTCATGCCGACCCTCATACAGGCGGGCACCAGTGCGTCTTCTAGGTAAACGCTTTGTGGACACAATTTGCTTTTCTAGTTTAAAATCACTTGTGCATAAAAACACTACTTAATACCTTTTCCAGAGAGGTGTCCCGAGCTCAGATGGCTCAGGCTTCTGAGTGCAGACCCTGGAGCAGCACTGCCTTGCTCACCCCTTGGCTCTGCGCTTAGCTGCTCCTCACCCTGGGCAGGTGACTCGTCCTCACTGTTCCTCAGTCTTGTCTTCCATCAACTGTGGGGGGGGGCAGTAGTGCCCACTAATGGGGTGGTCAGGAGAACTGAATGAGGTCAGATACAAACATGCTTAGAACAATACCTGGAACATAGTAATTGATGTGGTTGGGAGGGGTCTGTATGCTTGTGTATGTGTGTGTGGGGAGGGAGTATCTGTGTGTGTGTAGGCGGGATATATCTGTGTGCTTACAGGCTGTGTGTGTGACATGTATTCATGTGTATCTGCATGCATGTGTGGTGTGTGTGTGTGTAGGCGGGGTATATCTGTGTGCTTACAGGCTGTGTGTGTGACATGTATTCATGTGTATCTGCATGCATGTGTGGTGTGTGTGTGTAGGCGGGGTATATCTGTGTGCTTACAGGCTGTGTGTGTGACATGTATTCATGTGTATCTGCATGCGTGTGTGGTGTGTGTGTGTAGGCGGGGTATATCTGTGTGCTTACAGGCTGTGTGTGTGACATGTATTCATGTGTATCTGCATGCATGTGTGGTGTGTGTGTGTAGGCGGGGTATATCTGTGTGCTTACAGGCTGTGTGTGTGACATGTATTCATGTGTATCTGCATGCATGTGTGGTGTGTGTGTGTTGTAGGCGGGGTATATCTGTGTGCTTACAGGCTGTGTGTGTGACATGTATTCATGTGTATCTGCATGCGTGTGTGGTGTGTGTGTGTATGAGAGCTATCATTGTGTAGCTGTCATTGTTACTGTCGTCACCATTACCATTTCCCCTGATCCTTCTTTTCATTCTCCCAACATAGTATCACCAAACTTGACTGGGTTCATATGGAGAGAGAAGCCAAATGGGAAGAATTAATTTATCCAGAAAGCTGTAGCTCATGCTGCATATACAAGTACATTCCAAGAGTATCAGCCAGAAAATAAGCACAGTTGCAAAGTCTAGGGTGCCCTCTGAAACTTAGAGGACCATGAGCTTGAGTTTAAGCCGATATACTGTACTTTATGTATATAAATATTGTGCTTTAGATCTAATCTCCAGAGGCTGCCTTTATTACATTTCTTACAATAATGAGTACAACTGGTCAAAACTTAGGAGACCTTTTTGAAACTTATTTTGGAATCGGATTAAAGTGCCAGGACCTGTCTCATGTGCTTTATTTCTTCCTTTCTAACCTGTATGCTTTTGGGTTTTTTCTTGCCTTGTTGCACTGGCTGGAATGTCCAGTACTTTGTTGAAAAGGATTGTGTGAAAGGACATCTTTGCCTTGCTCTTGACCTCCGGGGAAAGCGTTCAGTCTCTCACCATGAAGCATGATGATAGCTGTCAGTTTATTGTAGACTGTTTGTCAAGCTGAGGAAATTCCCATCTACTCCTCCTGTGCTGAGCGTTTTTATGATGAATAGGTGGTGGATTCTGCCAGTTGCTTTTTCTGTACCAATTGATGTGATTATGTAATTTTTCTTTTTTAGCTAGTTGACATGATGGATGACATTGATTTTTGAAAGTTGAACCAGCCTTGCATACGTGGGATATTTTCAGTTGCTCTAGGGATATAATTATTTTTATACTTTGCTGCTTTCAGTTTGCGAATTTATGGAAGATTTTGGGGTCTCAGTTCATGAGCGATACTGGTGTGTGGTTTTCTCTCTCCCTTTCTTTTGGATACTGTTTGGGTTTTGGTATTGAGAGTCATACTAGGTTCACAAAATGTTTTGGTTTTGTTTTTTTTTTTGAGACAGAGTCTTACTCCATCACCAGGCGCCAGGCTGGAGTGCAGTGGCGCGACCTCGGCTCACCGCAACCTCTGCCTCCCGGGTTCAAGCAATTCTGCTGCCTCAGCCTCCCGAGTAGCTGGGGCCACAGGCGCGCGCCACCACGCCCAGCTAATTTTTTTGTATTTTTAGTAGAGACGGGGTTTCACCATGTGGGCCAGGATGGTCTCAATCTCTTGACCTCGTGATCCGCCCGCCTCGGCCTCCCAAAGTGCTGGGATTACAGGCGTGAGCCACCGTGCCCGGCCACAAAATGTTTTGAGAATTGTTCCTTTTTTTATTTTCTGGAAAACATTGTATAAAATTGATGTCAGTTCTTCCTTAATATTTGGTAGAATTCTCCAGTAAAATCCTCTGTGTTATGAGATTTTTTTGGGGGGGGGGAGTTTTGTCTTCTTTTCTTTTCTTTTTTTGAAACGGAGTTTTGTTTCACTCTTCTTGCCCAGGCTGGAGTGCAATGGCTCAATCTCAGCTCACCACATCCTCCGCCTCCTGGGTTCAAGTGATTCTCCTGCCTCAGCCTCCCGAGTAGCTGGGATTATAGGTGAGGCACTACACCCAGCTTATTTTTGTATTATTAGTAGAAACGGGGTTTCACCATGTTCATCAGGCTGGTCTCGAACTCCTGACCTCGTGATCCACCTGCCTCGGCCTCCCAAAGTGCTGGGATTACAGGCGTGAGCCACTGCACCTGGTCTTTTTTTTATTATTATTATTGAGACGGAGTTTCACTTTTGTCACCCAGGCTAGAGTGCAGTGGCACAATCTCGGCTCACTGCAGCCTCCGCCTCCCAGGTTCAAGTGATTTTTCCACCTCAGCCTCCTGGGTAGCTGAGATTACAGGTGCCCGCCACCACACCCTGCCAATTTTTGTATTTTTAGTAGAGACAGCGTTTCTCCATGTTGGTCAGGCTGGTCTCTAATTCCTGACCTCAGGTGATCCGCCCACCGTGGCCTCCGAAAGTGCTGGGATTACAGGCGTGAGCCACTGTGCCCAGCCTTGTTCCTTATTTTATTCATTTTCTTTGTTTTGTTGTTGTTTTCAACTTTATTAGTTTCTGCCCTCACCTTCCTTCCTTCTCACTTTGCTTTCATTTTGCCCTTCTTCTTCTGGGTTCTTATGGTATGAACTTAGGTTATTGATTTTAAACTTTGCATCTTTTCTACTGTAAGCATTTAGTGCTATAAGTTTCCCTCTCAGCACTGTTATCTGCATCTGATATTTTGCTATGTTGTATTTTTATTTTCATTTTGTTAATGAGTTTTTAAAATTTCCTTTCATACTTCTTTGACTCATGGATTGTTTAGAAGTGTTGCTTAATGTCCAGTCACCTGGAGATTTTCCTGATGTCTTTCTGTTACTGATTTCTAGCTTGATTCCACTGTGGTCCCAGAACATTTTGAATGATTTCAGTTCTTTTACTTTTGTTGAGGTTTGTTTTGTGGCCAGTGATACTGTCTGTGGTACATGCTGCAAAGTCACTCGGGAGGGAGAAGACGGTGTATCCTGCTGTTGCTGAGTGGAGTGATTTGTGTGTCAGTTGAGTCTGGTGGTTCATTGCACTGTTGGGCGCTCTTGCTGTAGTTGTTTCAGCTGTCGAGGGAGATGGTGTTGAATCCCCTGTTGTGATTGGGCATTTGTCTGTTTCTCCTTCCAGCTCTGTCAGCTTCTGCTCTGTGTACTTTGGGGCTCTTTTGTTTGGTACATACACAATTAGGAACATTCTGTCTTCCTGGTGACTTGATCTTGTCATCATTATGTAATACTTCTGCTCTGTTGCCCAGGCTGGAGTGCAGTGGCGTGGTCTCAGCTCTCTGCCTCCTGGGTGCTAGTGATTCCTGTGCCTCAGCCTCCTGAATAGTTAGGATTACAAGTGTATGCCACCACACCTGGCTAATTTTTGTATTTTTTAGGAGAGACAAGGCTTTGCCATGTTGGCCTGGCCAGTCTCGAACTCCTGGTCTCAAGTGATCTTCCTGCCTCAGCCTCCCAAAGTGCTAGGATTACAGGCATGAGCCGCTGTGCCCAGCTATATTTCTTTCGTTTCTAGTAATTTTTCTTGCCTTGTAATTCACTTTATCTGATACTAATATAGTCACTTCTGGCTTTTTTTCCTTTTTTTGGTCAGTGTCTGTAATGGTGTATCCTTTTCTTACTTTTACTTGCAACCTAGTTATATGCCCTTGTATTTGAAGTGAGTTTCTTGTAGAGAACATATTGTTGGATGATTTTTTTTAATCCACTCACCCAGTCTCTCTATTTTAATTGATACGTTTAGGCCATTTACCTATCAGGTGAATATTGATAATGCTGGGACTGAAGTCTGTATTTTATTCGTTTTTTGTCTCTTGTTACTCTCCTTTTACATCCCTGTGGGTTACCTGCATGTTTTCAGGAATTCGTTTGGACTAATGTATAATGTTTTCAGTGTATTGCTCTGTGTGGGTTTCTTGGTTGCTCTGGGTATTACAATGGACACACGTAACTTATCGCCGTTTGCTGGAATCCACATTTTACCACTTCATGTGAAATGTAGAAGCCTTATTTCCACTTAGCTCCCTCCCCGCTCCCCCTGTGTTCAGTAGTCATGTACTGCATAATGACATTTTGGTCAGTGATGGCCGCCTGTACAGCAGGGGCCCATAGGATTCTACGGACCTGAACAGTGCCTGGTGCCTCGTGAAGCTGCAGCCATCGTAATGCCACAGGGCAGTGTCATGCCCTTGTGCTTGTGGTGGTGCTGGTGTGAACAAACCTGCTGGACTGCCAGTCATATAAGTCTCATACACCCAATTAGGTATGGTGCAGAGTACTTGATAACGATAGTAAGTCACTGTGTTAGTGGTTCCTGTGTTTACTATACTTTTTCATCATTAACTTAGAGTGTACTCCTCCTACTTACAAAGAAAAGAGTTAGCTGTCAAACAGCCTCAGGCAGGTTCTTCAGGAGCTATTCTAGAACAGGCATTGTCATCATAGGAGAGGACAGCTCTGTGCCTGTTACTCCCCCTGAAGACCTTCCAGTGGAACAAGGTGTGGAGTTGGAAGACAGTGATATTGATGATCCTGACCCTGTGTGGATTTAGGCTAATGTGTGTTTGTGTCTTAGTTTTTAACAAGAAAGTTTAAAAAGTAAAAAAAAAAAAAAAAAAAAATTAGAAAAAAAGTATAAAGAAATAAAATACTTTTGTACAGCTATGCAGTGTTTGTGTTTTAAGTATCATTACAAGAGCGTCAAAAAGTTTGTAAAAACCTTAAAGTTTATAAAGTAAAAATGTTACAGTAAGATAAGGTTAATATTGAAGAAGGGAAAGTATTTTTAATAAACTTAGTATAGTGGGCCAGCTATATGGTAGCTCACACCTGTAATCCCAGCCCTTTGGGAGGCCAAGGCAAAGGATTGCCTGAGCTCAGAAGTTCAAGACCAGCCTGGGCAACATAGCAAGAACTTGTCTCCACCAAAAAAAAAAAAGAAAAAAAAGAAACTTAGCCAGATGTGGTGGCGTACACTTGTAGTCCCAGCTACCCGGGAGGCTGAGGCAGTAGGATCGCTTGAGCCTGGGAGATCAAGGCTGCAGTGAGCTGTGATCATGCCGCTGTTCTGCAGCCTTGGCAGCAGAGTGAGGCACTGTCAGTTTCCTGTAGCCTGAGTGTGCCATGTCTGTGACGTCTCCAGTAGTGCACAGTAGTGTCTGCGGCCTTCACATGCACTCACCCCTCACTCCCTGACTCACTCTACTAGGGCTGTGCCGTTTTTTATCTTTTTTACTGTATTTTTAGTGTCTATTTTCTGTGTGTAGATGTACAAGTACCTATCATTGTGTTACAGTGGCCCACAGTATTCAGTACAGTCACGTGCTGTGCAGGTTTTTATCCCAGGAGCGGGAGGCTGTGCCACACGGCCTAGGTGTGTGTCTGGGTTTGTGTAAGTGCACACTGGGATGTTTGCAAAACGATGAGATTGCCTCCCGATGCATTTCTCAGAATGCATCCCCATTGTGAAGTGACATATGACTGTCTAATTGTTGTCTTTTCTCTACTTTTATTGAATACCACATCAGATGGTGTTACAATTTTTACTTCAAACATCAAATAGAATGTTTTTAACTCAGGAGGAAAAGGATAATGTATTCTACTCACGCCTCTTTTTACCCGTTCTGATGGTCTGCTTTTCCTTCTGCTGTTCCAAGCTATCTTCTGTAATCCTTTCCTCTTTGTGTAGAGAACTTCGGTCATTCTTTTATAGTTAACCTGCTGGCCACAGATTCTGTTTTTCTTCGTCTGGAAATGCCTGTCTCCCCCACTTCATGCCTAGGGCATCTCACGGGATGTGGATTTCCATGTGGTGCCTCTGCTCTTCCAGTGCCTGGGAAGCGCGCGTCCCTTCTCCTGGCTTCCATGTTCCGGGTACGAACTCGCTGCCATTCAGACCTGTGCTTCTCTCTAAGGAGTGTCAGGGGTTTCTCTCTGGCAGCTTTCAAGGTTTTTCCTCTGTCTTTAGTTTCAAAACTTCTATTATTGTGCGTCCTGGAGCAGACTTCTTTGGGTTTGTTCTGTGTGGATTCACACGGCTTCTCTTATCTGTAGGTTAATGTCTTTTGCCTAACAGGGAAGTTTTCAGCCATCATTTCTTCACATCGTTTTTCAGTCTACTTGCTCTCTCCTCCTGGGATTGCAGAAACTTAGAAATCTGTTCTTTTGTTATGATCCTGTGGGTCTCTGAGGCCTTGATGGTCCTCGATTCGTTTCTCTCTGTTCAGGCAGCTGAATTCCGTCTCTGTCCCGGGTCACTGATTCTGCCTCTCTCGTGTCCACTCTGTCACCTAGCCCATCCCCAGAGACTATTTGACTTTATTTTTTCAGTTGTATAATTTCCAATTCCTCCTTTTATGTAACGTTTGTTTCTTTGCTGAGGCTGTTTTTTTATTTGTTTACAGAGTGTGTGCGGCTTTTTGAAGTGTTTAATCATGGCTGCTTTGCGTGCTTGTCATATAATTCCAGCATCGATTCGTCTTGGTATGAAGTCCGGTCTTGTCTTTTCTCCTTCAAGTTGTGATTTTTCCGATTCTTAATGTGATGATCAACTTTGTGTTGTGTCTTGGGTGGTCTGTGTTTTATTAGGAGGCTTTAAACCAGCAGCTCCCCCGGGGGAGGGCAGTACGAGGCCTGGCCAGGGTGTTCTGCTTCCTGCCAGGCTGCAGCCCTGCCCCTTCCTGAGCGGCTGACAAGCGCTTCCTCATGGCAGACTGTGGGGCGGAAGAAGTTTTTAGATCTTTTGACTTTTGCCAGATCTTAAATCCTCTCTGCTGTTGGTAGCTCAGCCAGGCGGGCAGGAAAGAGGAGGAAGGAACGGCTTTTTACCTGACTTTTCCAGTGGCTCAGCCCAGGCTAGAGCTCCAGCTTGGCCGTGCTCTGGCCATGCAAGCCTTGGCAGCTTTCTGTAAACTGGGGAGGATGTGGGAACAGTGCCTACCTGGTGGGCCATGAGAAGACTGAAAGAGAATACCAGGCAGGGCACCCACTGCAGCCGCTGGCGGAAGCAGCAGTTCAAGTTCTTTTGCTAAGGGTCCTTATGATTGCTATTTTCCTTCAATCCGGATGTCTTTAAATATCAGAAAAGTAACATTTTTAGTCCCAGCCTCAAAATCAAAATCAGTTCTTATTCCTTCTGGCTACAATGTTCAACATAAGTGAAAAAAAATGGACGATAGAAGAGTTGTATGCTAGCTGGAGATGACTTCTATTTAAGAGGTCTGAGGCTGGGCGCGGTGGCTCCCAGCACTTTGGGAGGCCAAAACAGGCAGATGACAAAGTCAGGAGTTCAAGACCAGCCTGGCCAACATGGTGAAACCCCGTCTCTGCTAAAAATACAAAAAAAAAATTAGCCAGGCATGTTCTTGCAGGTAAATAACAAGGAGTGACCCAGCTGTTCATTCCTCAGTATTTACCTGCAGGAAACAAAAATACACATCCACATAGAGACCGGTACACAGTGGTGATGGGGGTACAATGGTGTGAACGCACGTGATGCCACAGAGTCACACACTCAAAAGTGGTTACCGTGGTACATTTTATGAGTATTACACCACAATGAAAACGTGTACATGAATGTTGAAGCAGCATCATTCATACAGTTAAAAAGGATTAAGAACTCCAATGTCAATTAGATAACAAGTAGATACACAAAACATACTGTATCCCAGCAAAGGAATATTATCCAGCTGTAATACGGAGTAAACATTGATTCATCCTATAGCATGGATGAACCTTGAAAACACAACGCTTGTGAAAGAACCAGACACAAAGGCCACACACACTGTGATTCTATTCACACGAGCATCCAGACTAGGCCGGTCCGTAGAGACAGAATGAATTACTGGTTGGCAGAGGCTGGGGGAGATTGGGGTGGTGGGGAGAGAGTGCTGATGGTACAGGGTGTCTTTTTGGGGTGATGAAAATATTCTAACATGGATTGTGATAATAGTTGTGTAACCTTGTGAATGTGCTGGAAACCATTGAATTGTATACCTTAAATGGGTAAGTGTACGCTAAATGAATCATATATCAAAGCTGTTAAAAATATACACAATATTTTAATTAGACATAGAACATGAAGAGAGGCTAGAAATATATATATAACAAGGTGTTAATGATTTTCTGTTAGTAGACTAGTAGATTTGTAATTTTTTTCTACTATATATACTTTTCTATAATTTAGGAAAGCTTTTCAATTTTAATAACCAGGGAAAATTTATATTTAAAATATCAAAGAAATAAAATTAGTTGTAACATAATACAGTCTGCTTCCTTATACGTTTTATTCAGAATTAACCTTGATCATTCCTAGAGGAAAGAACAAACTCCTCTCAAAATATTTCACAGGTAAAGAACAGAACACAGAAGGCTGTAATAAAGAACTGGAAAAACATGTTTATGCACGTATTAATGACAGAGGGTTATGTTTCTTGTTTTATAAAGGTCTCGTACACATTAATAAGAAAAAATATTAATAACTCAGTTGAAAACAGGTCAGCAGCAAGAGCAGCTGCTACAGACTTGAGTAAAGCGGGAACACCTACCCTCACACCAAAAAAGAGTCATGGCTCTGCCTGCCCATCAGACTGGGCACCATTAGAAGTTGGGTGGTACCCAGGTTGAGAAGTGGGGTGCCTTGGGGGTCATTGTTGGGATGAAATTGGAACAACCTCCTGGCAGCCCACCAGACAGCACCTATCATAGTGGTAGGTACCTGGCTCCCTTAGCACCAACTGCCGCCGTCAGTAGACCCACAGGCTCCTTGGTCACCGCAGTACACAAGAACCAGGATGGCGCGGAGTCCGTGTGAGAACCAGGACAGCCCTTGCATCTGGCTGAGTGAATGATGGTGCACCCTGTGAAGGAGCCCTTCCTCACCTCTCAGGGGTCAGGCGTGTGCTGTTGGGAAGCTTGTCCAAACATGCTAAGGGGACCGGCAGAATAGCCGTGGACATGGTGTGCCCCATGTGTGCAGATCAAGAGCAGCACACACGTGTGGACCTGCAGGTGGCATAGCGGCAAGCAGGAGTGCTGAGAAACTTGCCACGGTGGTCGTCTTCCAAAGAGGTCAGAGCTGAGTGCACTGTGGCTTCTGATTGGTGTCTTTCTGAGCCTTTGGATATTTTGTCCTCATCACTGCATTTAATGGACACTATGGGAGTCCTCTGGGATTTGGAGCTAAATCCAAGCCCTGGGGATGGTGGCTGCAGGCGTTTGTGTAGCCATTAGGGGTTCAGTCCTGGAGCGAGATACCTGGGTCATCCCCAGCTCTGCACTGGGCACATGGCCTGGAGCAGATCACCTGGTGTCTGCCCAGTTCTCATCTGTGATGTAGCAGTGGGGATTGTACAGTTCTTACCAGGCTGCTGTAATAGGTGCCACACACCGCCCTAGGGGCTCAGGATGCAGGGGTGAGCTCAGCAGAGGACATTCCCCACTTGGGGGAGCTGCTGTTGTATTTTGGAGATGTAATGAATGAATAATGAATAAATGAATGGCAGACAAGGCGTCCACAGCAGGAAACCACCCGGCAAATGATTCAAACAGGACGATGAGCTGGTGAACAGCAGTGAACCTCCAGGCCGGCCTGGGCTCTGCCTTTGGTGGCATGGCTAGAATTTGAGGAACACAGCTGAGTCTGTTGGGAGAAGAGTCTGGGGTGGGGATCTCCCAGCCAACGGGCTCTGTGGCCCGTGTGGGTGGGCTGCTCGCTGGGCTGGGGCAGTGGAGAAGGGCACAGCAGGGCACAGAAGGCTGGGTTCCATCCCAGCGTCCAGGAGCTGATTGAGGTTCACGATGAGCTGTTCGGGCTTCTGTGTGGAGAGCAGATGGGTGAGGAGGAGGCCACTGGAGCTGCGGGGGAAGGGGTGGCAGCCCAGACAGGGACCACAGTGTTGGGCCCAAGGCCAGATGTGGGCTGGGCAGCGTGGAGGGGCTGTCAAACGCAGCAGTCCTGGCCTGCTTGGCTGTGAGGCCATCTCTGCCTTCCAGGGCGGCAGAAAGGGGCCTCCCTCCGAGACCGGAGACTGCAGACATGGGTCCTGCAGTGAGCTCTGGAGAACGCTCCCTCCTTCCCTCCCTCCGAGGTCATAGGCGTGGGCCCTGCAGTGAGCTCTGAGTGACGCTCCATCACATTCGCTTCTGTGGCTGCTGTTGATCCCTTCATTCCATTCCTCTCTGCTTCAAGCCTAGCTCTGCTCTGATTCCCCCAAGGAATCATGGCAGTTTGAGATTTGCATTTCCAGTGCTTCTGCTTTAAGCCAGACTGCAGAGGCTGACACCCTTGGGAATCATAGGTTTCCGTGGAGGAAACTTTCACCAGAACTGTGGCCTGAGTGGTGGAAGACTGGAGTAAAATAGAGGTTTGTGAAGACTATGGATAGTGGTGTCTTTCCTGGTGATCTGTTCTGAGATCTGGGTAGTATATTCTAAAAAGAACACAGTAAAGAATCACTCTCTCTGTCTGAGTCACAGACCAGAGCTGGCTGCACTGGGAGAGCCCTGCTGATGCTCACTGGAGTTCATACATCAGGTGCGGTGGGACAGACAGTGCCATTGCCTGACGGACACTCTCACGTGCAGCTGAAGCCTGACGAAGAACTTTATATCAGGCATCGGTTGAGATAGGAACGCCGTCAGTCGAGAATTTTCACATCCTAGAATATGTATTTGCACCGAAGTATTGATTGCAAACCAGTCCAGCTTCTACCTTAGGGTCACATAACTGAATTTCTGGGATGAGTATGATTCATAGGGGTTTTTATTTGAAAATAAAGATGGGTATGATTCAGTTATTTTGTAGCATGTTAAGGAAAAAGAGTGAAAGATTATTTTATTGAGTTTTAGAGAACTTTGTTTCGAAAGTGAAATCACGTTTCTTCTTTTCCCTTTCGTAGCATTGCCATGGAACTCCTGCGAATACTGGTTTTGATTGGCCAGATTCTTTTTTCACTGGCAGCAGTTTTTCTTTTATGTCTTGTTATAAAGAAGTACCTCATCGGACCATATTATCGGAAGCTGCACGTGGAAAGCAAGGGGAACAAAGAAATCCTGATCTTGGGAATATCTGCCTTTATCTTCTTAATGTTAACGGTAATTCTCAAACTGTGTGTCATTTATGTAATCTGATATATCATCTGTTTCACTGAAATCTTGTGATCCATTCTTTAGCTTTCCTTTTTAATTATGGGTAAAATATTTGAAACGTTTACTAGTATTTATTTTGTACACAGTTTATTATACTACCCGTCAATATATAATATAGTGAGCTCGACCTGTTTAACTGGTTTGACTCATACGGTTAAGCATTTTGGTAAACTACTGCTTGTGAGTACTTCATTAAAAACAAATCTGCAGTGACTCATGCCTGTAATCCTAGCATCTGGGGAGGCCGAGGTAGCAGAATCGCTTGAGCTCAGAAGTTTGAGAACAGCCAGGACAACATAGTGAGAACTACTTTGCTACAAAAAATATAAAAATATAAAAATCCTGAGCCGGGAGGATTGCTTGAGCCCAGGAGGTCAAGGCTGCAGGGAGCTGTGATGACACCACTCCAGCCTGGCTGGCAGAGCAAGACACCATATGAAAACAAAAGAACAAACATCTGTGATCATAAAAAGCTCTGTAAGCCCCAGTGTCAAACTGTGCTGCTCTGACTGACGTTTTCAAATAGCTTTGCACCTGGAATACCAGATTTAAGTTTGGAAAGACAGTTTTTAATTGTTTGTTGTTCATTTTGGAAAGTGGGCTGCTCCTCACTGAGACCACAAGCTTTCCATGAGAGAGGGGCGGGAAACGCTCACAGACCCCCATGGGAGCCTCAGTAGTCCTGACAGACAGCGCGCCCGTGTGCCGCCACCATTGCCCCAACAGCGTGCTGTGCACCGTCAGGGTACAGCCCGGCAGGTGCACTCCTGCCGTTTATCCCGGAGACTCAAAGCCATGTTCACACAGTAGCCTGCACACAGGTGTTTATAGCAGCTTTATTCGTGTTAGCCGAAAACAGTCCAAAGATACTTCAGTGGATAAATAAATGTTCAGCAAACTGAGCTGTGTCCACACCACAGAAGGCCACCCAGCAGTAAAACCACTGGCACACACCTCCCAAGAACTGTGTGGAGTGGGAAAGCCGCTCCCGAAGACTGCATGCTGTGTGGTGCTTTTTTTTTATTTTAAATCTTTACAAATAGAACTCAGCGAAGTTGCTCAGTTGCTCAGTTGCTCTGTGCCATCTGGCAAAGTTTCAGTGACTTCAGAGTAGGCCAGTCCCAGGGTTTGGGCTAAGATGCTGTCCTCCGAGCTGGCGCTGGGAGTGTATGGTGCTTTTTGTGTCACATTTGTGAGGTGAGAAGATTCAGAAGTTGAGAGAGGCTCGTGGTTCCCAGGAATTGAGGAAGGGTGGGGGGGCGGCGCTGGGGGTGGCATTCGGTGTCTTTGCTGTATCCACGTCAGCACCTGAGTGGGGTCTTGTTTGTAATGTGGCAAGACGTTACCACTGGGGAATCTAAAGGGGGGCGAGGACTTCGTATTATTAAAACTGCAGGTTAGTACTTAGTTATCTCAAAATAAAAAGTTTCCTCCAGGCGCACTGGCTCACACCTGTAAACTCAGCATTTTGGGAGGCCGAGGCAGGTCGATCATCTGAGGTCAGGAGTTTGAGACCAGCCTGGCCAACATGGTGAAACCCTGTCTCTACTAAAAGTACAAAAATTAGCCAATGTGGTGGTGCACACTTGTAATCCCAGCTACTCGGGAGGCTGAGGCAGGAGAATTGCTTGAACCCGGGAGGCAGAGGTTATAGTGAGCTGAGACTGTGCCACTGCACTCCAGCCTGGGTGACAGAGCAAGGCTCTGTCTCAAAAAAAAAAAAAAAAGTTTCCATTTGAAAAAGTAAATTAACAAAAATTATTTCTTATACATGATTTAATTACCTGCTAGTATTTGTAAACTTGGGAGAAAACTATGATTTGGTTCTGGTCATAGTGATTTTAACTATTGCAAGAGTTTGACTTACTTAAATGTTTACATTGCTTTATCCATTCCAGAGTATTTTTCTTTTGAAAATAACTCCCAGCGACATTGTCTTATCTCGACAACTTCCGTGTTGCCCTCCCAGTAGCTGCTTCGTTACAGTGACCCTCCGGCTCTCGGGTCTTCTCACTCACTGGGCAGCGTTCACCTTGCACCTGCTGCTGTGCACCAGCCAGTGGGGTACTGAGCTTTCCACATGTGCACCAGATGCCACAATATATTCTTTCCACTGTCAGTCTCAGCATTTGTTTCCATTTAGAGCTGTTATGAATAGAGCTGCTGTCCATTCTCGTGTTTTTGGAAGGTGCTTTCACTGCTGATGAGCCTAGTATGGTACCTGTGGAGGTGGGGTTGCAGGGATCACCATAAACAAGAGCTCAGCCCCAGTCATGACGTAGGTTTCCCCAAAGTCGTCATACCAGCCCGTCCTGCCGTGAGCGCGCAGGCAGGATGCACTCAGCCTCTGCGCACCGTGCTCCTCAGGCTCCCCCGCACCGTGCTCCTCAGCCTCCCCGAACCGTGCTCCTCAGGCTCCCCCGCACCGTGCTCCTCAGCCTCCCCGCACCGTGCTCCTCAGGCTCCCCCGCACCGTGCTCCTCAGCCTCCCCGCACCGTGCTCCTCAGGCTCCCCCGCACCGTGCTCCTCAGGCTCCCCCGCACCGTGCTCCTCAGCCTCCCCGCACCGTGCTCCTCAGCCTCCCCCGCACCGTGCTCCTCAGCCTCCGCGCACCGTGCTCCTCAGGCTCCCCGCACCGTGCTCCTCAGGCTCCCCCCGCACCGTGCTCCTCAGCCTCCCCCGCACCGTGCTCCTCAGCCTCCCCCGCACCGTGCTCCTCAGACTCCCTGCACTTGCCCTGGGTGTAGAGCCCGTCCTCCTGCCGTGCCATGAATGCACCGTGCTCCTCAGCCTCCCCACACTTGCTTCAGGTGTAGAGCATCTCAGGGCTGTGACAGGGACTCCAGCATTCACTTCCTGATGGCCGGTCCCCTCCGGTCCTTTCAGAGGCTTAGTGGCATCTGGGTGGTCCTTGCAGTATGCCTATTAAAGCCTCTAGGTTGTTCTATAGGGTGAGGATTTTCTTACTCATTGTGGGATTTTTATATATATATATATATATATATATATATATATATATATATGCCGGCAGATATTTGACTTTTTTTTTTTAACTGAGATGAAATTCACATAAAATTCACCATTTTATCGTTTGAAAGTCAATATTCAAAATGCTGTGCTACCATCACCACTATCCGATTATATCCACCTCCCCAGAGGAATCCCCATAGCTCTCAGTTCTCCCCCCAATCCCCTCGTGGCCCTATGGAAGTGGCCGTGGATCCACTTCCCGGCCCTGTGGGCTGCTGCTTCTGGCCATGTCACATGGGGGCGTCCGTGCCTGGCTTCCACTCAGCGTCACGTCCTCCAGGCCTGGCTGCTGTTGCAGAGCGCACCAGCACTGCGTCCCTTTTATGGCGGAGAAACATTCCGTGTCTGTGTTTTGCGGACGTCCCGCAGTTTGTGACTTGCCTTTTCACTCTCTTAATGGTGTCTTGATGAACAGAAGCTCTGAATTTCAGTGTCATCCAGTTATGGATTGTTTTCTTTGTGGCTGTCTCTGTGTTCTGTGTGAAAGACCCACCTGCCCCCGGGTCGTGAAGATGCCCTTTGCTGTCGTCAGTGAGCTTCTGTGCTTTTCTCATTAGCTCTGCAGTCCATCCAGAGACGGGCTTCTGCTGTGTTGCAAGTCAGGAAGTGGATGAGGATTCTTTCATTTACATGCCTTTCTGAATGCCATGCGTTGAAAAGACCTCTTGCCCCCTGTTCTGTAGCGTCAACTCTGTCAAAAACCAGCCGTGTGTGTGTGTGTGACGTGTACTTGTGGAGTACATGTGTGTTCTTTGTGTATGAGGTATGCACATTTATGGCATGTGTACATGTGTGCATGCCTGTGCTCTGGTGTGTGTACTATGTGTGCTTTGTGTCATGTACATGTGTGGCATATGTACAGTGTGTGTGCACGTCTGTTTCATGGCATGTATACATGTGTGGTGTGCATGCATGCGCTTTGTGTGTACTGTGTGTGCTTTGCACATGGCATATGTACATGTGTGTGCTTTGTGTGTGGTGTGTGGATGTGTCTGCATGTATTTGTGCTTTGTGCCATGTGTACGTGTGTGGTATGCTTTATGTGATGTGTGAACATCTGCATGCATGTGTGTGCTTTTTGTGTGCTGTGTGGACGTGTCTGCATGTGTTTGCTTTGTGGCATGTGCACGTGTGTATGGTATGCTTTATGTGGTATATGTCTGCATGCATGTGTTTGTGGTGTGTGTACATGTCTGCGTGTGTGTGTGCTTTGTGGCATGTGTACATGTGTGTGATGTGCTTTGTGATGTACTTCTGCATGCATGTGTGTGGCATTTGTATGTGCATAAGTGTGTGCTTTGTGGCATGCATGTGTGTGGTGTTTGTGTGTTCTTGGTGTGGTGTGTGTACCTGTGGTACATGTGCATGCGTGCATGTGCACGTGCTTCTCTGAGTCTGCCCACCTGCCCTCAGCTGCACTGTAGCTTGACCTTGTGTTTGGGCCCAGCTTTGTTCTGTGCCAGGATCATCTTGGCTCTGTTCAAACTCTTTCCAAATTCCACTTGAGTTTTTAGATTCAACTGGTCAGTTTCACACACACAAAAGTCACGATCCCGTGTGTCTGTCGGCCAGGTGAGAGAGAATCCGCCACTCCGCAGTGCTGAGCCCTTGACGCTGTTATCTCAGCCTTTCGTGGGTCTTGCAGTATTTTGCAGTGTCAGGTGCAGGTCTTCTTTTGGGTTTAATCCTCAGGATGTGATTTTTTGGTGCTGCTATAAATCACAGTTCTTTACAAGTTTCTTTTCTTCTCGTCTGATGCTGCTATCTTCTACAGTTTTATTTTCTCAAAATCATCTTTCAGGTTGGCTGGTGTCAGCCATGCCTCCTCCAGAAGACTGTCCTGAGCCTGCATTTCACAGAGCTGCCAAGGCTCCTGTGTGCTTGCTGTCCCCGCCGGCACTCTGATCCGGCCCGTGTATCTAGGGGTTCAGATCAGCCGCTGCGGACACACCAGTGCTTCTCTCTGGCTTCGCAGCCTCCCAGGGCCCTTGCTTGTCGCCCTGTCGCTGTCCCTCTGCTTTGATACTGGTAGTGGGAATGAGTTTCTAAAACCACCACCAGGCTGTTCTGATTCAAGGTAAAGAAAATGTATCACAAATATTTAAAACAATTGGAAAGTATTCTCATTAAAAAAAATTCACAGCAATCTATATGGGTATTTGTTTCAAATATTTTGAAACAATTTTATTTGCCCAGTAAGGTGAATTCAACTGATAGCAGCCTCCACGTGTCACCTGTCAGACCCAGCAGAGCCCAGGACCAAAGGCACGCTCCGTTTGCACAACTTCTGTGTTTTCTTGTGGTGGCTCTGCTGAGTCTCGGGGTGTCCCTGGGATGGGGTGACCCTGGTGAACTGCGGGGTCTCGTGTAAAGCTCAGTCCTCCCTCTCTCAGGTCACGGAGCTGTTGGACGTCTCCATGGAGCTGGGCTGTTTCCTGGCTGGGGCGCTGTCTCCTCTCAGGGCCCTGTGGTCACCGAGGAGATCGCCACCTCCATTGAACCCATCCGTGACTTTCTGGCCATCATTTTCTTCGCCTCAATAGGTAATCTTCCTTCTTACATAATTGTGTTCGTTAAACACACGCAGAGTGGTTCTGTAATAGGTTGATGTGCATATATATTCATATTTTATATAGCAAAAATGGTTATCTTAAAAATTAAGTGTTTTCAGCATATTTCAGTTTGGATTGCTAGTAGCCAGAGGCTATTTTCTACTTTATAGAGTCCGCAGAGAAATCTTATTTTATTTTACTATTTCTTCTGTGCAGCTTTTCCTGTAGTTTCAGGGGTACAAGTGTAGGTTTGTAACATGGGTAATGAGTGTCGCAGGGTGTTGGTGTACAGATTATTTTGTCGCCCAGGTGACGAGCATAGTACTCAAGGTAGTTTTTTAATCTCACCCTCCTCCTCCCCACCCTCCACCTCCCACAGGCCCCAGTGTCTCTTGTTCCGTCTTTGTCCACGTGTACTTGGTGTGTTGCTCCCACTTTTAAGTGAGAAGTTGTGGCATCTGGCGTTCTGTTCTTGTGTTAATTCACTTAGGAGAATGGCCTACAGCGGCATCCGTGTTGCTGCAAAGGATGTGATGTCATTCTGTTATGGGGCTGATGTTCCGTGATGTGTGTGTACCACGTGTTCTGTATCTGGTCCTCTGTCAGTGGACAGTGGGACTGTTATGGGTGCTGATGTTCCGTGCTGTGTGTGTACCACGTGTTCTGTATCTGGTCCTCTGTCAGTGGACAGTGGGACTGTTATGGGTGCTGATATTCCGTGATGTGTGTGTACCACGTGTTCTGTATCTGGTCCTCTGTCAGTGGACAGTGGGACTGTTATGGGTGCTGATGTTCCGTGCTGTGTGTGTACCACGTGTTCTGTATCTGGTCCTCTGTCAGTGGACAGTGGGACTGTTATGGGTGCTGATGTTCCGTGCTGTGTGTGTGCCACATGTTCTGTATCTGGTCCTCTGTCAGTGGACAGTGGGACTGTTATGGGTGCTGATATTCCGTGATGTCTGTGTACCACGTGTTCTGTATCTGGTCCTCTGTCGATGGACAGTGGGACTGTTATGGGTGCTGATGTTCCGTGATGTGTGTGTACCACATTTTCTGTATCTGGTCCTCTGTCAGTGGACAGTGGGACTGTTATGGGTGCTGATGTTCCGTGATGTGTGTACCACATTTTCTGTATCTGGCCCACTGCTGATGGACAGTGGGATTTCCTGACCTTCCCCTCACTTGTTTTAGATGAGGACTAACACAGTGGATCAGGCCTGACCTGGTTTTTCCCGTGTCTCCCCCCCAGGCCGCGCTGGCCGTGGTGTGTGACCTGGTATCTGGTCAGCCGCGGCTTCATTGCACGTGCATGTTTGGGAGCTGCTCTTGTTAGAAATCTAAAATTTCACGAATATGTTGTTTACCCAGACATATTTATCTCAATTATCTTCAAACTAGGGTTGTTTTATATTGAGAACCCGTTCTATTCACATAATAATTCTACATGTTTTTGCTCTAGTTTTTTGAACTAAATATATCAGGGAATTCAAGCTAATTTTTCCTCCATCTGAGAAACCTGCTTATAGCACACTTTTGTCTGTAACTCGGCCAGGACCTTATTTTTGTTCTGGAGTCCAGGCAGCACATAGATGGCATCTGCCCACTTCGGGCGGCACCTTTGCCTCTGTGCGTGGGACCCTACGTCCACTTCCGGGTGGCAGAAACGGGGGTGGAGCTCCCAGCTCCAGCGCATGTGTCTGGGCTGCCTGCGCTGTGCAGCCGCAGAGACTCCGCTGCAGGTCAGCCACAGCCAGCGGCAGGCTGGCAGGCGTCACTCTCAGGTTCCAGCTCTGAGGCTCATGCCCGCTGGGTGAGGCTCATGCCCGCTGGGTGAGGCTCATGCCCGCTGGGTGAGGCCCAGGCTGTGCTTCTGAGTTGAGGCTGCATCCGAAGGGTGTGAAAGGGGAAGGGCAGTCTTCAGGCCCGGAGTGAGGAAGGGCTTCTGTTCCGAAGGATGGCCCAGAAGGCACCACGGAGCACGGTCGGGGTCTCATGGACAGCGTGTGGCAGTGTGGCTGTGCCCGGGTTTTGGAGCCAGTGCCCTTCCCAGTAGACCAGGGTTCCGCCAGCTGCGGCCCAAGGCCTGCTCACCACCTGCTTTCTGGAGACAGCCACACTTGCTCGTTTGCTCTTTATCAGTGGCCGCTGTTGTACTATTTACTAGCTCAGGCCATCAACAAAATACTCCAGACCAGGTGGCTCAAACAGTAGCTGTTTACTCACAGCTGTAGGGGCTGGAAGTCCAAGGTCCAGGTGTGTGGCGAGGGGCTGTGTCATCTTTGGCCCACCCTCCATGGCCTGCGGGGATTTGGTTCTCACGCTTATGGCCTCATTTTGGCTTAAGTGGGTCCCGCAGACCCTGTCTCCAGATCAGCCACACTGGGGCTGGAGCCTGAATGTAGGAGTTTGCAGGACACGCTCAGTCCACAGCACGTGGCCGTGGCCCAGAAAGTACCAAGTGTTTTCCATCTTGGCCTTTGTGGAAGACGCTTGCCCCGCACCCCATCCCAGTTCCTAGTCACTTCCAGCTTTACCGACAGCGTCAGACATTTGGTGTGTCTTGTTATGACATTTTCAGCAAGGATTTCATTTCCTCACATTCCTCGCATTCAGAAGCAGGCACCGCTGTCTCTGGGACAGTGCTGGGAGCTGCCTCGCTGTTGGGCGTCCCTCCCTGATGGATGGACACAGGTGTGCGCCCCCGTCAGCCTCACTCACCTTCACGCCATGGCCTGGTATGTGTGCAGGCAGCGTCCTTAGCACAGCCCTGAGCCGGGCACATGCCTCACATGGCATATTTTATTCACTCAGCCTCCAGCTCCACATTCACTGTCTCTCAGTTTCGTTGCTGTTTTGGGGACTGACTGGAATGCAGTCAGCTCCGTAATTTTTGGCTCACCACCCCCCACACCTCCCTCTGCCCCCCCTGGACAGGAGCTCTGAGCTCAGGCAGGGTGCTAGTGAGCCGTGTCCCCAAGCCAGCCCCGCCTTGAAGGAGCTTGCAGCCCAGGGGTGGGGTGGGGGGGATAGATGCAGAGACACAGCCACTCAGCTCAGCTGAGAGCACAGGAGCCTCCAGGGCATCAGTGACCTGCCGCCCGCCAGGGTGAGGGATGCACCAGGTGTGGAGGTGGAGGCTCAGGGCATGCTGGGGAGGAAGAGGCTGGTGGGAAAGTCCAGAGGTGGGAGGTGGGAAGGAAGCCTGGACTCTCTGGAACAGGACATTCCCCAGCAGGACGGAAGCCAGTGGGGCTGGAGACGAAGGGGAGGCGGTCAGGAAGCTTAGGCGCTTTGCTCGGGACAGCAGTGGGGGAGAAAAATACAGCCCGGTGCCCCCAAGGTGGGGAGCCCTGGGTACCTGTGTGGCTGCGATGTGAGGGCCCCTCTGGGGGGAGGTGAGAGCGCCCCCTGTGCCAACACTGTTGTGAGCTTGTCTCATTCGTGCCAGTGTGGACGTAGGGCTGTGATGGTAGTGACCTCCTAAACACCAGTGTGGCCAAAGGCAGCCTGGACGGAGCGTTACAGCAGGGCAGAGGCACAGACATCCTGAAGGGAAGCAGGACTGGGGTCAGGGTTCGGCAGACAGCTGGGAAGAGAAGGAGGTGGATCCCAGGCTACCCTGGTGCTGAGGCTGCTGACGGGGGACACGGTGGGGCCAGGCTGGTGATCAGGGTCGGAGGGGCCATGGGGAGCACTGAGAATGGGCATGGAGGGATCAGCTCCAAGACCCACACCCAGGAGGAGGGGCCATGGGGGAGCACCAAGAATGGGCATGGAGGGGGCAGCTCTGAGACCCACACCCAGGAGGAGGGGCCATGGGGAGCACCCAGAATGGGCATGGAGGGGGCAGCTCCGAGACCCACACCCAGGAGGAGGGGTCATGGCTGGAAGACGGGGCATCCGGAGAAGGCGGCCCTCAAGCGCAAGAGAACCCCGGGTTGGGGAAGAGAAAAAGGGAGAGTGTTTACATTTGTGTTTCTGGGTCAGGTAGAGACAGTGGTTTGTGAACGGCAGAAAGGTCATGGGTCTGTTCCACTCACTTAACTCTGGGGCCTAAGTCCTTCCAATCCAGAGGAGGCCTCTGGGCTGCCAGGGTTCCTCCAAGCGCAGACGTGCATCGCCAGGTGGCCCCGGAGTGTGGCTGGAGAGCTGAGCCCAAGCCCAAGCCCAGCCCCAGCACCACCGGCCCCTCTGTGTCACTGGCCTGGGTGGCTCGGTGGGCAGCCACACATGGTTTTAGAGAGCCCTGACAGCAGAGAGAAGACGTATGTAGAGACAGTGTTTCCCATTGTTTTTCCCTTCTTTATTCTGCCAAATGAAGAAGGGAAAGGAACACTGACCACAGACGTCCTGTGAGTGTGGCACTCATGGGCGCTGTGGGCTGGTGGGCTCTGGGATCATCTGAGCTCAGCTGGAGTATTTCCTCAAGGACCGATCGTCACAAATCACCAGCCAGAGTGCCACCTCTGTGTGTTTTGCTGTGTTCTCTGCAGTTGAGGCCTGACGAGGGAGTGGAGCTGGGATCCCACCACGTCAGACGGTTCCCCCTGAGACAGCCTTTCCCGTTCACTCCATTAAAAAGGGACAGCTTTTTAGCATTTGCTCGTGCTTTCACAAGTGCACTTAGGATTTAGGATTTTAATTGCTGTATTGAAGCAAATGACACCCTGAAGTTGTGAGGAATGGGTGTGCATTGGGGGAGGCTGTCCTGTGGTCATGAGTAACGTGTGTCTTATTCCCAACAGGGCTCCACGTGTTCCCCACCTTTGTGGCGTATGAGCTCACGGTGCTGGTATTCCTCACCTTGTCAGTGGTGGTCATGAAGGTAAGGACTGGCAGGATCCACGCCCCTCAGTTTGCAGGCCCGGCACAGGCCTCCCTGTGGCCCTGGTTTCCAGAGGGGCGCACATCAGGCCTGCGGAGCCGGCCCTGCCCCTCTTCTCGGAGGAGGCCTGCTGGGCCGCTGGACCCTGGGGGAGGCGGATGTGGGTTAGGCTGGGTGGTCTGGGTTTGTCCATGTGATCGATTGTTTCAGAACTGAGTATGTTTAAAGAGGGGAACTACCTTTTGGGACCCTCAAGATGGGTCATCTTCTGACAGATGCAGACATGCTTTCTAGGGACCTAAAAATGGCATAGGCTCTTTCTGCCTGTCCTCCATGACTCCCAGCAATCAAGCTGCCTGTCTGTGCTCACATGTAAGGTGTGATGACTTCGCAGCCAGTGGCTTTCTGGCTCATAAACAGTGACTTAGATCATTTCCATTTTAAGGAGCCACTCCACCGGCTTTTAGGGCTCAGCCCAAAGACATGCGTCTCCCTGTATTGAAAGAAATTTCCATCTTGAATACCCCATAATGCTTCATGTTATTAATCACCACCCCCCACACCCCCCTCGGCCCCCGTTTGGCCTGATAGGGGGCAGGGCTTATTTTCTACTAATGAGCCTAAACCCCTAATTTCGTCTTTTCGTTCTGTGTGGATTATTTAAATGTTTTGTGTGTATTTGGTGCCTTCAGGTATTTGGAGTGCCACAGTGCGTCTCCCTACTTTATGTGTTATTCAGGGACCATCGCGGCGTCCCTGTGGTTTCTGTCTGTGTTCTCCGTTTCGCATGTGTTTAACTCTGCGCGGGTCCAGTCTAGCAGTGACGTGATGAATCACTCTTGCAGTTTCTGCTGGCGGCGCTGGTCCTGTCTCTCACTCTGCCGAGGAGCAGCCAGTACATCAAGTGGATCGTCTCCGCAGGGCTCGCCCAGGTCAGCGAGTTTTCCTTTGTCCTGGGGGAGCCGGGCGCGAAGAGCCGGCATCATCTCTCGGGAGGTGAGTGGCTTCCCCCTGCCGAGCGCTTGGGGCTGCAGGGGCTGCACTCTGGGTTTGAGTTGGGCGTGGCAAAGGCAGCTCAGCAGCACAGCTCAGCTGGGCCAGGTCCTCCTCCAGGTGGGCACCCAGAGGCCTGGCTTCTCTCTGCTCATCCAGCATGTGGCGTTTTCAGAGGAAAGTTGCAGTTAGTACTGCTTGAATTGTTGCATTAACCTTTTACAGCAATTCTAAGTAAGTGTCAGATGTTTCTTCTGAAAACTTTTTAAAGCTGAACTGCCAGTGTGCACACAAGTATCGCCCGAGACACATGAACTGCCAGTGTGCCCTGAGAGCTGGGTAGACTTCCTGTCCTGGCTGAGATGGCCCTGGGCATCAGAGTCACAGCTTGTCTCCTTGCATTTGTGAGTGTGAGGAGGGTGGAAATCCAGCTGGTAAGTGCAGTGGAAGTAATTGCTGAAAAGTAGAATTGCCTACAGGAAGCTGCACCTGAGGCCTGACCCAAGGCTGCATTCCCAGGGTCAGGGAAGCTGTGGGCGGGCTGACTTGTGCTGCGGCCTGGCGTTGGCCTCGGGCAAGCACAGGCTGAGGCTGTTGCCCTGTGGCCCGTCAGGACTGACCATGCACCATTGATCTTCACATCACAGTTGCTCCTACATCCCAGTGTCCTCAACGTCTGGCTGTACTTCAATGTGCTTTCAAGTAGTGGATCTATGGTGTGCAGGTGTCCCTCCTACCACTCGGTGTGACTGTGCTCAGCCTCCACCCCCCACCCCCCACCCCTGTGCAGGTGTCCCTCCCACCACTCAGTGTGACTGCTCAGCCTCCACCCCGCACCCCGTGCAGGTGTCCCACCACTCAGTGTGACTGCTCAGCCTCCACCCCCCACCCCCCACCCCTGTGCAGGTGTCCCTCCCACCACTCAGCCACCACCCCCACCCTCCACCCCCGTGCAGGTGTCCCTCCCACAACTCAGTGTGACTGCTCAGCCTCCACCCCCAACCCCGTGCAGGTGTCCCTCCCACCACTCAGTGTGACTGCTCAGCCTCCACCCCCAACCCCGTGCAGGTGTCCCTCCCACCACTCAGTGTGACTGCTCAGCCTCCACCCCCCAACCCCCCGTGCAGGTGTCCCTCCCACCACTCAGCGTGACTGCGCTCACCCTCCACCCCCAACCCCTGTGCAGGTGTCCCTCCCACCACTCAGTGTGACTGCCTCAGCCTCCACCCCCCACCCCCACCCCTGTGCAGGTGTCCCTCCCCACCACTCAGCGTGACTGCGCTCACCCTCCACCCCCCACCCCCCACCCCTGTGCAGGTGTCCCTCCCACCACTCAGCGTGACTGCGCTCAGCCTCCACCCCCCCACCCCCCACCCCTGTGCAGGTGTCCCTCCCACCACTCAGCGTGACTGTGCTCAGCCTCCACCCCCCACCCCCCACCCCTGTGCAGGTGTCCCTCCCACCACTCAGTGTGACTACGCTCAGCCTCCACCCCCCACCCCCCACCCCTGTACAGGTGTCCCACCACTCAGCCTCCACCCCCCACCCCCACCCCTGTGCAGGTGTCCCTCCCCACCACTCAGCATGACTGTGCTCAGCCTCCACCCCCCACCCCCCCACCCCTGTGCAGGTGTCCCTCCCACCACTCAGCCTCCACCCCCCACCCCCACCCCTGTGCAGGTGTCCCTCCCACCACTCAGCCTCCACCCCCCACCCCCACCCCCTGTGCAGGTGTCCCTCCCACCACTCAGCGTGACTGTGCTCAGCCTCCACCCCCCACCCCCCCCCCCCCCACCCCTGTGCAGGTGTCCCTCCCACCACTCAGCGTGACTGTGCTCAGCCTCCACCCCCCACCCCCCACCCCTGTGCAGGTGTCCCTCCCACCACTCAGCGTGACTGTGCTCAGCCTCCACCCCCCACCCCCCACCCCTGTGCAGGTGTCCCTCCCACCACTCAGCGTGACTGTGCTCAGCCTCCACCCCCCACCCCCCACCCCTGTGCAGGTGTCCCTCCCACCACTCAGTGTGACTATGCTCAGCCTCCACCCCCCACCCCCCACCCCTGTACAGGTGTCCCTCCCACCACTCAGCACTGGCTCACCTCCACCCCCCACCCCCCACCCCTGTGCAGGTGTCCCTCCCACCACTCAGCATGACTGTGCTCAGCCTCCACCCCCCCACCCCCCACCCCTGTGCAGGTGTCCCTCCCACCACTCAGCGTGACTGTGCTCAGTCTCCACCCCCCACCCCCCACCCCCCCACCCCCCCACCCCCCACCCCTGTGCAGGTGTCCCTCAGCACACCTCTCAGCGTGACTGCTCAGCTTTCCTCTGTGCCGGTGAGCCCTGTGCTTTCCTGTTGCAGGTGTTAGTCCTGCCACTCTGTGACCCGCGTGGCACTTTGCTGTTGCAGGTGTACCTCCTTATTCTGAGTGTGACGACGCTCAGCCTCTTACTCGCCCCGGTGCTGTGGAGAGCTGCAATCACAAGGTGTGTGCCCAGACCAGAGAGACGGTCCAGCCTCTGACTGCACGGAGATGATGGACCTTGGAAGGGAAGCATCTGTGGGGGAGTGAGCGCTTAGATGGCCGGCCGCTGCTCCTTCTGGGAAGCTTGTACCTTGGTAACAGAACAGCTCTCTAGCAAACATCAGTGCAGTCGTGTTTTCCCAGCTTTTACAGAATATTCCTGTTCTATTTTAGAATTTTCCAGAGTCATTTATTTGGGGTCAGTAGATTATGTGCAGTAGACCTGGGACGCTGCGTTTTACCAATAGCCTTGAATGTGTTGCCTGGATGTGCCTTTTTTTTTTCCTGAAATTATTATTAATTTTGTATTGTGAGTTCATCAGTTCATGTTTTTTTTCGTAAAGAAGCAAAATCAGAAGGCTTCTAAGTGTACAACTTCAGAATTATAATCTGTTGGTCAAATATTTGTTATTGAACATTTCTGTGATACGAAGTTGGAATCCTGGCAATGAGCTTGGAAGCTTACTTTTGATTCTTAAAGTCTTTGTTTTCTAAAATGAGACCAATGTGGACGTCTATTTTCCTTTTATTATAACTATTTTAAATAAAATACTTTCATGTCATTTCTATTAGATGTATTACTTAAAATATGTGGTTTTGAATCACAAGAACATGCATTCTTTAATAAAGATAATTTATGATCAGGGTATAATCAATTGAAACTTATTAAAATCTGTTTATATTAATTTTTTGTGTTGAGTTAATCTTTACACAAAATTTCAGCCGGTTTTTTTTTTGCTAAGATGATTTCTATATTATGCTATTCTCCAGGACACCAAATTAATACAGTATTAATTGATAAGTTCTAACTTTTTATATTTAAAAGTATATTTTGGTGATGATGTGCCCTGTTGTAGAAAACCACACAGGTGAAGATCTGAGCCTCACAGGGACTTCCCTAAGGGGCGCTGTGCCCGTCTGTTCTGTGCTGCTGTAACAGAATGCCTGAAACCGGGTCATTTAAAGAACACAAACTTATTTCTCACAGTTCTAGAGGCGGGGGACAACAAGGTGCAGGTGCTGGCAGGTCAGGCCTGCTCTCTGCTTCCAGGATGGCACCTGGAACGCTGGGTCCTCCAGAGGGAGGAAGGCTGGGCGCTCACGTGGTAGAAGAGCAGGAGAGTGAACCCACTCCTTGGGCCCCTTTGTGTGGCAGCACTGATTCACAAGGGCAGATTCCTCCTGATCTAAACACCTCCCTTGAGACCTCACCTCCCAACGCTTGCACTGCGGATCGAGGGAACAGAAGCATTTGAACCGCAGCAGGTACCTTATTGTGCTTTTTCAATTACACGAATTGTTTGACTTGACAGAGAAAATTCAACATATTTATTGTGTACAGCATAGCAAGTACTTTAAGCCAGCGTTTTCCTGTAAGTATCAGCTTTAAGCCTAGCAGTTTGACCAGAATACTTAAGATGAAGATAGAAATGTCAGGTGTAATTATGTATTACACATATAAATTATATAAATTAAAGCATTTTGAAATAAGTTGTATCTAGTCTGAAGCAAATTAATGGAGAAATGATACAAACATGTTTATTTTTAGAAAGAGCATTGGTTTTCATTTCTCAATGATCCCAAATTGTCCAGCACCATTTTCTCCTCCAGTCGTTCTGAGGTGTGAGATGTTGCCAGGTGCATGTGAGGCGTTCTGGGTGTGGCCTGTCCACCTGAGGCTGACTTGCCCGTCGCTGTGACCTGTGCCACTCTGCCACACCTGTGACACTCCCATCTCCCCTGTGCACACGCGTTCTCCCCATCCAGGTGTTCAGGATATAGTGAGTCTCTGCGACAGGGTGACTTTCTTTTGTCTTCAATACCTGTGACCACCTGGGGCTTTTTAATTTTGTTAAACTGAAGGAAACCTACTTGATGAGGGTGACATCAAGCTCCCCCAGAACACGAACTTAGCCTCTCAGTCTGCAAGATGAAATAAGAAGTGCACTTAATGGCAAGAGAAAGCATGCCGGCACACTCAGGTAAGACCCTAACTGCCCAGGGAGGGTGTCTTCAAAGCCGCAGCTGGGCCCACCTACCCTGCTCCAGCCCCAGGACATGGTTCTGTGAACCTGTCACTCCCATTTTCACCTCCACCTGTCTGCTAATGACTTCCTCATCCATGACCTGCCCGTCTGTCCCTTGCTGACCCAGCAGAACCCTTTCTTGACGTCATGACCCCGCTTACATCCAGACCTTCCAGAAAGCTGCACCCTCCCCATCCTATCCCCCATCACGTCTGTCCTTCTCATCCAAACGGGGCTCCCTGAGCCACACCAGTACCCAGGAGCCACGTTGCCCCCACCCTGCTCTCAGCATTTCCCCCAGTGTATAGCATGTCCCTAGGAAGAAGTGGGAGGACGGGCTCAGGGTCAGTCTTACGGGGACACGTTTGCGGGAGGCTAACCAGCCTGGTCATGACAACTGCATCTTCAATTTGAAAATTGGCATCTGGTTAGGGTCAAATCCTACCAGATCAACATCTGAGGCCAGGCTTATGAAACTGAGCTTGAGGCTTAAGGCTGGAGCGGTGTTGTCCATTTTGGTTTTCTTTTGTAATTCCTTCAGTTCAGCCCATTCCCATAACCACGTGCTCATCCCCACAGGACTAGGCAGTGCCCACCCCTGGTGCCCTGCAGTGCACCCTTGAGGACGAGGCCATGGCCTGGAGGCTGCATCCCTGAGTTCCTGGTGGTGCCGCCTAAGTCTCCCTGTTCCTCCCTGCTTCCCTGCTCCCTTCTCCTCTCCTGGCTTCCCCGCCCATATTTCCCTGATTATATGGTTTGGCTGTGTCCCCACCCAAATCTCATCTTGAATTGTAATCCTCATGGGTTGAGGGAGGGAGCTGATTGGATCATGGGGGCAGATGTCTCCCGTGCTATTCTCATGATAAGTGAGTTCTCACAAGATCAGATGGTTTAAAAGTGGCAGTTTTTTCCTGTGCTCTCACTTCTCCTTCCTCCTGCCTTGTGAATAAGGATGTGTCTGCTTCTCCTTCTGCCGTGATTGTAAGTGCCTGAGGTCTCCCCAGCCATTCAGGACTGTGAGTCAATTAAACCACTTTCCTTTATAAATCATCCAGCCTTGGGGAAGTTCTTCACAGCAGTGTGAGAACAAACACGCCTGAGTCCCTGAGTCTGTGACACTCCTCATTCTTCAGCATGGGCCTCGCCCAGGACGAGTGCTCCTCCCTCCTCCCATTCACAGCCCGCACCATGACCGTGGTGTCCTTCAAGTAACACTGCTGCCACCCCAGGGACTCTTCTGTGTGATTCCAGTGCCCCACCTATGTACCTGCTAATCTTCTGGAGATTAGGGGTCCATCCGAAGCCCACGCCACCCACGTCCTTTCATCCTAGGTGCCTTCACCCCCCATCCCAGGACTCCAGGGTCACAGCCACACATGCTCACGTCACCGTGAGGCCAGGCCCTCCAGGGCCTCAGATGTACAGATGCCATCCCCCTGGGGACCCAGTGTTTCCCCTTCCTCCCTGTCTGCCTTTTGCCCAGTCTCTCAGTTCCCTCAGGAAGTACTTTCACAGTTCATCAGGGAAACCTCTGGGCTCCTCCCCCCTTCATCAAGTCACCGGGGAAGCTCTCAGGCTGGCTACGGAAAGCTGCACCCGCTGCCAGGGGACTGGACAGAGAGGCTGGCCTCATTTTTCAGTCACTTCCAGAAGGAAGGAGGGTTCTTCTCCTGAGAGTAGTGAGGGGTTGTGTTGAGAAAAATTAAGTTTACTGTTGAGAAGCATTAAGTTTACCCGGCCCCGTAGCTCCCTTGTGAAGAATACCTTTTAATTTGCAATTAGTAGTAAGCGGTTAACAGCTGCCTACTTGGTATATTTTTGAGTTATGAGTAAATACAGAACACCTATTTATTAAGAATCACCTCTTTAAGAGAATAAATACATGGATCAGAATCTGCTCGGGGCCTTCAGCCTGGAATGCTGTCGGCCCCTGAGCCTCTCAGCTCGATAGGCTGCCGGCCCCCCTCGGATAGATCCACTCTGCTGTTCTATCTGGGTATCTGCCTCTCATTACCTTCAGCACCACCTGGGTGGGGGTCTCCCCGACCAAGCTGGTACTTGGCAGGGTTGATGTCCTGTGACCTCTGGCTTCCCTCACCCGGGGGAGGGTGATGGGCATCTTGGCTTTAGTTTAAGTAGCAAAAGAAATGGAGTGTCCGAAGGATTGAGGAGTCGGCTGAGGGTGGGGCTTCTCAGTGAGGGGTGGGTCCTCTGGGCGTTATGAGGGCTTGGCGAGAGGACCCTAACCGACTGCCAGGGAGTTGAAGCAGAAGTTCCCATGGGACATGGAGGGGGGACCCAATATCCGATTCTACAGTGCAGCATCGACACCTGGCCCCACCCCACCTAGGTCCCCCACAGGGGCTTGAAGACTGGAGGTTCTCTCCAGAATGTTCTGGTTTGATTCTGAGAGCAGGAGAGATGCCCCTAAATGTGACTAAGGTTGAATTTCTGGCTAGGTAGATGGGAACTCACAGCCAAAATTTAATTAAGGAGAATAAGCATTGTGTCACCTCATGCATCGGAGTCCAGCAGGACAAAACCACACCTGCTACTCAGTGAGCTCCCCTGGGCCGGGAGACTCCCTAGACATCTGCAAGAACAAAGCCACCTTCCTGTAGAAAAGAAAACAAAGTAAAGTAAAAACAAAGCCACTGGACTGGGGTTCCCTCTTCCCGATCAATCGAACTGGGCTGGGGTTCCCTCTTCCCGATCAATCGATGAGTCATCATCAACACTTTGAAAAGGTGTGAGGAAATCAGGCCACCTGTGGTTTTTATCAGTGGCACATGAAGAAAGGAACCCCTGAGCATGAGCTGGGCATGCAGAAGTGGGTGTGTGAAAACACACTGTGAACAGCTAGGGCTTTTCAGGAAAGAAGAGGAGACTAATAGGGGTTCCTATATCATCAAGGATTTGGGCAGTACATCAGATTATTAGAAGTTAACATTTCTTTTCACCTATAATCCAGGGGGTTGGGACAGAGAGGTGTGGCTTCCTCCCAGAACTTTAGTTCACGAGCTTCCACAAGGCAAGTGGCTGCAGGACTCTTCTCTAGACATTCCAGGTGAACCAAGACAAGAGACCTGACGTCAGTTCGCGTTGGGGAGTGACACCCCCAGGAGACCAACCCACCCCCTCTCACAGAACTTCCAGGGAGCATTTTAGCATCGTACTCTTCAATATGAACGAACAAGCCTTGCTGTTCCCAGGCTCATGCCTGCAATCCCAGTGCTTTTGGAGGCTCAGGCAGGTGGATCACTTGAGCCCAGGAGTTTGCGACCAGCCCGGGCAACACGATGAGACCTAGTTTCTGTGAAAAATGCAAAACTTAGCTGGGTGTGGTGGTGCACAAGTAGTCCCAGCTCCTCAGGAGGCTGAGGTGGGAGGATGGCTTGAGCCCGGAAAATCGAGGCTGCAGTGAGCTGTCATTGTGCGACTGCACTCCAACCAGGGCAACAGAGTGAGACCTGTCTCAAAAAGAAAAACACACACACACACACACACACACGTACATGAACAGCCTCCACCTAGGGGCTTTCCTACGGGTCTTTTCCTACAGGAAACACCAAAGCAGAAGAATGAAAACAGAGAATTCAGGAAGCAGAAAAAAATGTCAGGAAAATGTTTTAAAAACCTATCAGTAGGCCGGGCGCAGCGGCTCACGCCTAGCACGTTGGGAGGCCGAGGTAGGCAGATCGCCTGAGCTCAGGAGTTTGAGACCAGCCTGGGCCACACGGTGAAACCCTGTCTCTACTAAAAATGCAACAACAACAAAAAATGAGCCAGGTGTGCAGCCGGGTATGGTGGCATGCAACTGTAGTCCCAGCTACTCGGGAGGCTGAGGCACGAGAATCGCTTGAACCTGCGAGGCAGAGGTTGCCGTGAGCAAGATTGCGCCACCGTACTCTAGCCTGGGTGACAGAGCGAGAGTGTCTCCAAGAAAAAAGAACAATAAAATAAAAACATCATTAATACATCGTCAGGGATGTATGAAAAGATAGTACATCCATAAAGTACGATATCATGAAAAAGACATAAGAAAAAAATTCTTTGAAATGAAAAAAAAAGAGAAATAAAAACACGGGAGAGATGAAGAGAGTCAGTGGAACCTAAGGGCTTGGTCAATGCACCTGAGACCTGGGGGACTTTCCCAGGTTGCTTCTGGACAGCTCTGTCCCTGGTGTCTTTGGTTCTTTTTCTGGACCCTCTTTGGCTGGATGACGGACAGCCTGGTTTGACCTCTAATTTTCTTACATTTTCCCTGCCATTTCCATTTCTTTTTCTCGGTCATATGGGCCACAGATACCCACACAGTCAATGAAAAAAGTCCCTTACAAACCACATCATCATAAAATTTCAGAAAACTCTGAAAAACAAGAAAGTTCTAAAAAGCTTTCAGAAAGATACAAACAAAATCAGCTCTCAGGCAAGGGACAGAGATAAAAAGGCCTTGGGCTTCTCAACAACACAAAAGCAGTAGAGTGAAGCTGTTGAGATTCCCAAGGAAAGTAATTTCCACCTAGGATCGGAACCTGGAGAATGAGCCGAGAAGAGCATAATAAAGATGTCTTCAGAGTTGCAAGCCCCTCCATCGGAAGCTGCTGTACAAAATGTTGTTTTATGCAAATCAACAGGAAGTAAAAAAAGAAGAAGAAAAAAAGAAAATGTTGTTTCAAAGCTAAGAAAGATGGGCTGGGTCCAGCACACAGAGCACCACCCTGAGGGGGATTCCAAGGAGAGTTCTGGGACAAGAGCGGCCCACGGCGGGGAGAGCAGCACGTCAGCTTGGAGGGGTTTGTGGGACGGAGCTCTCTAGGGAACAAACCACTGGTCCTCCACCCATCAGGTGTGTGTGTGTGCAGGTATGTGTAGGTGTGTGCACAGGTATGTGCAAGAGTGTGTACAGGTGTGTAGGTGTGTGTGCAGGTGTACATGGGTGGGACGTGTGCACACAGGTGGGTGTGTGCAGATGTGGATAGGTCTGTGTGCACAGGTGGGCATGTCTGCACAGGTGTGTGGAATGTGTGTGTGCACATGTGTACAAGTGTGTAGATGTGCATGCAGGTGTGTATGGGTAGCTGTGTGTGCACAGGTGGGTGTGTGCAGTTGTGTGTAGGTGTGCGTGCACAGGTGGGCGTGTGTACAGGTGTGTGGGACCTGTGTGCAGATGTGTAGGGGTGTATGTGTAAGTGCACATGCATAGGAGGTGTGTGCAGATGTGCATGTGTGGGTGTGTGCAGGTGTGTGTGCATAGGTGTGTGTAGGTATGTAGGTGTGCAGGTGTAATGTCCCTCATGTGTGTGGAGTGTGTGGGGGTTGTGTGTGCAGGGGTGTGTAGGTGTGTGCACAGGTGTGTGTAGGCGTGTGTGTAGGTGTGTGTGCAGGCATGTAGGTATGTGTGCAGAGGTAGTGTCTCTTGTGTGTGTGAGTGTGTAGGTGTGTGTGCACATGTGTTTGTAGGTGTGTGTGTGCACAACCATGTGCACATTTGCATTTACCTGAAGAGGGTTCACAGCTTTCATCAGATTTACTACAGGACCAGAAAGCTCAAGAACAAGTCTCATGAAAGGTTCTCCAACAGCTTTTTGAGACATTATTCCCAGCCCAGCAGTAAAATTTGTGTAAGGGAATGACAGGGCCCAGGCTTCTGCCAGGGTATTGAGAAGCAGAGCCCTATTCAGGCATTTGCCGGCAAACTTAAAGTGACCACACCCTGTTCCCCTATATATTTATAGTCCTAGTTACTAGTTCTCTCTCTCTCCCCTCTCTCTGCTTAACTCTTCACTTCTGCCTCATGGGACCCAGGGATGGAAGATGGCCCTCCTGACTCATGGGCCCCTCCCCTACTCAGGATCTGTCAGTCTTTGTGGTGTTTGTATGCTGATGCTCACGTGTAGGAGTGTGTGTGTGCAGGTGTGTGTGCAGGTGTGTGTGCAGCTGTGCATGTGTGGGGGCCGAGTTGAATTTGCACCTTCCACTAGAACTAGGGGTTGCTCAGGCTGAGTTTCCCCTGGTTCCCCGGGCGGGGGGGGATGTGGGGGGGGGGCAGACACGACAGTGGGCTCCCAGCCCCAGGGCAATGGTCAGGCTGGTGTATCCTGGACATGGATCAGACATGAGCCTCAGGGCATCTGCCACCGCAAGCAAGTTTCCCATGTGAGGCACCCCAGGCACACAAGGGGCAACCAGGCATTAGGCCGTCCATCAGATGCATCTCATAGAAGGCGCACAGTAAACGTCATATCTGGCCCCTGCATTTCCCCATAGGGCAAGGTTGCCACCCATTCTGGTACTGGAACCCCAGTTTAGCGGGAGGCTCCCACAACAACTTGGCGTAAAGAACAACCTGAAAGCACACAGCCTCAGGGAGAGTAGGCCCTCACTCACTTCTTGGTCCCACAGTGTGCTGAAACAGCGACAGAGCATTCTGAAGAGATCCCTTAGGCCACGTGTTGTTCCCGTGGTGTCAACACGCTTAGGAGGACTTGGCGCTACTTGGCACAGCCCATGTCATCTAGCACAGTGTCTCGCAGGTTTGACAGGACGTAAGAATCATGAGAGGGCTTCTCAAAACCCAGTTGCTGGACAACTCCAGAGGTCTAGGGTGGGCCTGAGAAAGTGCATTTCCAACAAATATTCAGATATTGCTGTTGCAGCTGGCCTGGGACCCTGTCATGAGGAGCATGGAGCTGCACAGTTGTCCGTTATGTATTTGCTGATTGACTGAATGAGTGAATCCAGGCAGTGAAAACAATGGCACTCAGAAGAGGGGCCCAAGGAACAGAGCTGGGAGTGGTTGCTGCGTTGTGATCCCTGGAAGGATGGTTTAGGCTTGTTTCTCAAACAGCAACCTATCAGTGGAGAGCAAATTCAATTTGGAGGATTGTGACCACCATTAGAAAGGGAAGTAGAGCAGAATAGATGGTGAGGGTGCACCGTCTCATGAAGCCTTTGGTTCCATTTTACACCTACTTCCTACTCGTGTGCGTTGTCTGTGCTGATGATGCATAGAGTAGCTTCTCACTTAGGCAGTCAGGAAAGCCTGAAGCCACCAGGTGTAACATCACTGAGGAAAGGTGGCCAAATGGCAGGGGCAGGAAACTGAGGCCACCTGGCCTGGTCAGTGACCAGAGGGCTACAAAATAACATCCTGAGAACCCAGGGCTGGGGGTGCTCTCCAGGGAGGGGACAAGGCCGTGGCTCTCTCTCCGTGGGTGTGTAACTGGAATCTTTCCTTTCACAATCTAACTAGATTATTTCATGATCTATGAGTAAGGTGAACTGTGGCCCAGAGAAACAGACCCAAGAACTGGGGGCAAGGGGAGGTACGAGGGGGATGTGAGGAAAGACTTGAAAAGGGAGACACGTAGCTGTTGTCTACGTGAAGGGTTACAGAAAAGGGGCATCACTATTTCAAAGTTAAAGGTTGTTAAATGGAGGTGATTGTATCACTGACATTCTCCACTGCTTCAGTGGTGTGGGGTGAGACGTGCCTATGAGCCAATGTGTCCACAAGCTGATGTGTCCGAACAGGTGTCACTTGCACCCTGTGGGAAAAGAGCACATTTCTGGGGGGGCTTTCTCTCTAAGCCCATGCTCGCTTCAGGTGTCAGTGTCTGCTTGCACCCCCTGAGCACATGCAGGTCTGGACGGGGTTGTGCAGGTTTTGAGTTGGGCATTTCCTCCCCCAGCATCTCAGGGTGCGTTCTTGGCAGCCCCCGCCCCAGGGCAAAACTAGTTGCCTGTGTTCCTGGTGTTTGTTTTACAAAAGCCTAAGCAGCAGGAGCATTTGAAGACTCCGCTGAGAGGGCGAAGGGGAGGCAGGCATGCAATGTAGGCAAAAGCTGGGAGGGGCTGGACGAAGCTTCTCCGACTTCAGAGTTGGGATGGGAGGGAGTTTGTATCAGCCAGGACGTGGTAGCCTCATAGAGGCCAGGGGCTCAGGACGCTAGCCACTGCTGCCACATCCTGGGCACAGGGAGATAGCCCAAGGACAGACAGATGGGTCCCATGGGCCTATGGGTGGGTGGTGCATAGAAAGTGAGCCCTGCTGCTGAAGCTGAAGGGCACTTCCTACCCAGCTGAACTGCAGCCGAGACCCTGCTACTCACCAAGACATGGCCCTGCAAGTTGGTCCTGGACGCTGGGGCTGGCAAGCATGCAGGTTTGCAAGTGAGGAAATGGTGGCCATGGGGGTCCAGTTGTTCACTCAAGACTGCTCAACGGGAAAGTGACATTAACAGAGAAAGCCCTGCAATAGGGCAGCTCGCCTTTCACACACTCAAAGCTGACTTCAGAGGCTGTTTTCTTCACTGTATTGATGGACAGCTTTGAGTTGGTGTTAGTCATTGCCATCTTCCCTCAACATTTTAATTGAAATGTGAAGATTCGACAGACGTTGTAGAATAAGAGGTCAAAGGTACCCCGAGGACTGCATGGGCACATCCATGGGTGAGGCTCCGGGCCAGGGTTCACATCCTGGAAACCTGCTTTCAGGAGTCTGTTTCTCACTCCAGAGGGGGAATTCGGTGTCTCCAGAGATGCTCACTGCTCTTTATTCTCAGAAGGGCTGCTCTCAGTCTCACGAGGGGAGTGAAGGGTCAAGGCATGTGAATGGCGGTGAGAGCCTCCTACATGGACAGGGCCCCTGTCCACAGAGTGGCAGAGAAGAGTTTGTCCCTGGAAGGGCTCCATATCTGGAACTTCAAGGCTGGGGCCCGGGAGCGCTACAGCGACAAGCTTCATAATGGGTCCCTCTGCTCAGGCTGTTGCTGGTTCACGGCTACACAACCAAGAAGGAGTGTCCAGCACCCACGTAGTGCCCACTCCACATCCCTCCTATCCTGCCCTCGGTTTCAGAAGCTAAGTTGCAGACCTCAGAATCCCCACTAGCAGGTGGAAGCAGACTGAGATTTACTCAGGGATAAGGACCAGTGGTCTCCCCACCTGGGCTGAGAGCCGCTGGATGTCACTGCCAGGGATGATGCAGCAGGAGAGGTGCCCAAGCATGAGTGACACCGGCACTGGGCCCTAGGAACTTCTCCACAGTCCCCACAATGTTTAAAGGCTTTCTGGGAGGCCCAGGCCACTCCCGTGTGGCTGCACCTCTTGTTGGCCAATTCTGCCCTCAAGTTTCATGCAGGTAGAGCAGTGTGTGGAACCCAGGTCACAGGTGAAGGCCCAGCTGTGAAGGCCTCTGACAAGGGGTGATCATACTGCCCATGCTTTGCGGTGCAGAGGGGCTCTGAGGACAGGCAGACTGGGTTTTGATGAATTCGATATGCCAATCTGCCTGGAACTGTTACAAGAAAAGCTTCAGACTTCGTTCTGCTTTCAAAACAAGGTGGACGGGGGGGAAACATCCAGGGCCCCAGCGTGGTGTTATGCAGGATCCAGACAGTGCGGTTCCACTCTCCTTGTATGTTTGCATGGGGCGGGCGGTGGCAGGGCTGCTCTGTTTCTCTGCCCGAGCAGACCCCAGGACAAGTAATCTGGGGAGTGGTCCCAGAAACGCTGCCAGTGAAGCTGGAGAGGGCTCCACGTGTGGCAAAGATCCCCCAGGTGTGGGAGCTGAGCCTCTTCCCCCTCCTAGCAGTCCTGGTGCCAGCTTCCGCAAAGCATAGATGCTCCGCATGTCTGTGGGTGGTCCCACTGGGAAAAGTGGGCTCTGGCTGCCACGTGCACCTCCCTTCCAAGGGCTCTGCTGCCCCCCAGTGGCTCACTTTGCTTGTGGCACTGAAACAGAATCCTGTTAAAAAGCAGTTAGGAGTCGGCACCTCCCGCCTTACTCTTGAAAGCCCACGGGTGACCAAGTTTCCACTTTGAAATCCCAGTCACCGCTACCTGAAATTAACGAGTTGTCAAGTGACCTGCTTCTGGGATTGCCATGCGGAGAGGTGTACACTGTCCTTAAGCAAATACAAGAAAGCAAGTCTCAAGGAAAGTAGGTTTTGTTTCTAGAACATTGGTGGGACCCAAACATGTACCACATTAGGCTTTTTAGACCCATATTCCACCTAGGACCAGGTCAGTGAAGAAGGATTTTGAACACCGAGGAAGCTCTCAGCTCCTCATTAGTCACTGAGATGACACTGTTACCATGGGAACAAGTCTGGGCCTTATCTCACTGCATCCATCCCTGCCCAGTTACACCCCACTCCCCACACTGCAAGCAGGGGCTTTAAACGGTAAATCTGTCAACATCGTTCCCTGAGATGACATAGGGGCCACCATGAGTGGTGTGAGCCACAAAATGCACAACGGCCATGCTGATTGCAAACTATAGAATAAAGTAAATGCATGTGAGTTCACGCTGCTCTCGCCACTGACCTTGTCAACAGGCAAACGGGGAAGAGGGACCAACTGCTCTTCCCTGCAGAAAACCTCAACAGATAAATGCCTGAGGAAAGCGGGAAACGGAAAATCACCATGAGACAAACTCACAGAACTGATTGCTGCCAAGACCCCAATGGATGCCAGAATCAGAGAAGTTCCAGGAGAATCAGGATTTGGTGTCCCAGTGTCTCCAGGATGATTACCCACTACAGAGGAAGGCAACTTGACCAGAAGACTCAGCAGACACCCCTTGGACCTGTAGCTGGAAGCATCACTCAGGAACCACGAAAAACAGCCTCACCTCCATAGGATGCTTGCCAAATGGGCTGGACCTCATTCAGCCCTGAGAACATGAGACAGCAAAATCCATGCCCAGGACCCAGAACAAGGATGGTCAGGGCTGACACAGAGTCTGGCTCTGTCACCCAGGTTGGAGTGCAGTGGCACAATCATGGCTCACTGCAGACTCCAACTCCTGGGCTCTAGCAATCCTCCCCCACTGAAGTAGCTGGGACCACAGGCACACACCACCGCATCCAGGTAATCTGACTGTATTTTTTGTAAAGATGAGACCTCATTGTGTTGCTCAGGCTGGTCTTGAACCCCTGGGCACAAGCCACCCTCCCTCCTTGGCCTCCCAAAATGGTGGGATTACAGGTATGGGCCATGGCATCACACTGGGTGCTGGGTTTAATATCTGTGTCCCGGTCATGCCAGACATGGATATGAGGGTAGCCGGGGAGGATTATGTGGGAACTCTGGGTACTATTTCTGCAACTTTTTAGTAAGTCGCAAATTCATTCAAAACAAAAAGTTAAAACAACAACAGCAACAACAAAGATCCATCCACTTGCCCCAAACTCTTCCTCAGCTACCACTCACTGAAGATAAATTTCAGAGTCCTCCATCAGACTTCAAGACCTTCTCGCCAATTCCCTCTGGTCCACAAGACCCCAGCTGGCTCTCTCCACTCGTCCCTGAGGTCTTAAATCCACAGCACTTCATCGGGTCAGCTTTCCTGACAACAACGTTGCCAGGTCTCTCTCTGTGGCATTCTTGTAGCCCCTAACACCTCCGCCACAGCACTTACTGTTTGTGGTTAACTCAGAGCCTGAGAGACCCACCCCTCAGATCCTCTGCACAGACCCAAAAGTGCTCGCCTCAGCCCCTCCCCTCAGACCCACAGACCCTTTCCACAGACTGAGACACTTCCCACAGACCCCTCTCACAGATCCACAGACCCATGGCAGTCCCGAGACCCTTCCCACAAACTCATAGACCCTCCCCCGCAGACCCATAACCACCCCACACCACAGAACTGTCCCACGGATCCACAGATCATCCCCCACCTTCAGACCCTCCCATCAGACATGCAGACCCTCCCTAACCCACAGACACTTCCCATAGATCCACAGCCTCCCCTCCCTTCAGATGCTCTCCTCAGACCTGCAGAGAGTCCCTCAGTCCCTCAGACTCTGTCCTCAGATCCTCCCTTCATACACACAGACCCTTCTATGAGACCCTCAGACCCTCTTCTTAGATCCACAGGCCATCCCATCAGAACTCAGACCCTCCTCTCAGACCCTCAGACCCTCATCTTGAACCCACAGATCCTCCTTTCAGACCCTCTCCTCAGACCCTCAGACACTCCTCTCAGACCCTCAGATCCTCCCATCAGACCCTCTCCTCAGACCCTCCCCTCAGACCCTCAGACTCTCCCTTCAGACCATCCCCTCAGACCCTCCCCCTCAAACATTCCTCTCAGACCCTCAGATCCTCCCATCAGACCCTCTCCTCAGACCCTAAGACCCTCCTCTCAGAACCTCAGACCCTGTCCTCAGACCTCAGACTCCTCAGACTCTCCGACGCTCCCCCTCAGACCCTCCCCTCAGTCCCATAGACTGTCCGCTCACAGCCTCCCCTCAGACCCGCGGACCCTCCTCTCAGACCCATAGACTGTCCGCTCACAGTCTCCCCTCAGACCCTCAGACCCATAGACTGCCCCGTCACAGTCTCCCCTCAGACCCTCAGACCCTCCCCTCAGTCCCATAGACTGTCCGCTCACAGTCTCCCCTCAGACCCTCAGACCCTCCCCTCAGTCCCATAGACTCTCCGCTCACAGTCTCCCCTCAGACCCTCCCCCTCAGTCCCATAGACTGCCCCGTCACAGTCTCCCCCTCAGACCCTCAGACCCTCCCCCTCAGTCCCATAACTGTCCGCTCACAGTCTCCCCTCAGACCCTCAGACCCTCCCCTCAGTCCCATAGACTGTCCGCTCACAGTCTCCCCTCAGACCCTCCCCTCAGTCCCATAGACTGTCCGCTCACAGTCTCCCCTCAGACCCGCGGACCCTCAGACCCATAGACTGTCCGCTCACAGTCTCCCCTCAGACCCTCAGTCCCATAGACTGTCCGCTCACAGTCTCCCCTCAGACCCGCGGACCCTCAGTCCCATAGACTGTCCGCTCACAGTCTCCCCTCAGACCCGCGGACCCTCGGACCCATAGACTGTCCGCTCACAAGTCTCCCCCTCAGACCCGCGGACCCTCAGTCCCATAGACTGTCCGCTCACAGTCTCCCCTCAGACCCCGCGCACCCTCAGTCCCATAGACTGTCCGCTCACAGTCTCCCCTCAGACCCGCGGACCCTCAGACCCATAGACTGTCCGCCCACAGTCTCCCCTCAGACCCGCGGACCCTCAGTCCCATAGACTGTCCGCTCACAGTCTCCCCTCAGACCCTCAGTCCCATAGACTGTCCGCTCACAGTCTCCCCTCAGACCCGCGGACCCTCAGACCCATAGACTCTCCGCTCACAGTCTCCCCCTCAGACCCCTCAGTCCCATAGACTGTCCGCTCACAGTCTCCCCCTCAGACCCCTCAGTCCCATAGACTGTCCGCTCACAGTCTCCCCTCAGACCCTCAGACCCATAGACTGTCCCGCTCACAGTCTCCCCCTCAGACCCTCAGTCCCATAGACTGTCCGCTCACAGTCTCCCCCTCAGACCCTCAGACCCATAGACTGTCCGCCCACAGTCTCCCCTCAGACCCGCGGACCCTCAGACCCATAGACTGTCCGCTCACAGTCTCCCCTCAGACCCGCGGACCCTCAGTCCCATAGACTGTCCGCTCACAGTCTCCCCCTCAGACCCGCGGACCCTCAGACCCATAGACTGTCCGCCCACAGTCTCCCCTCAGACCCTCCCCCTCAGTCCCATAGACTGTCCGCTCACAGTCTCCCCTCAGACCCGCGGGACCTCAGACCCATAGACTTCCGCTCACAGTCTCCCCCTCAGACCCTCAGACCCATAGACTGTCCGCTCACAGTCTCCCCTCAGACCCGCGGACCCTCAGACCCATAGACTGTCCGCCCACAGTCTCCCCTCAGACCCTCAGACCCCCTCAGTCCCATAGACTGTCCGCTCACAGTCTCCCCCTCAGACCCGGACCCTCAGACCCATAGACTGTCCGCCCACAGTCTCCCCTCAGACCCTCCCCTCAGTCCCATAGACTGTCCGCTCACAGTCTCCCCTCAGACCCGCGGACCCTCAGACCCATAGACTGTCCGCTCACAGTCTCCCCCTCAGACCCGCGGACCCCCCTCCCCCTAGTCCCATAGACTGTCCGCTCACAGTCTCCCCTCAGACCCGCGGACCCTCAGACCCATAGACTGTCCGCTCACAGTCTCCCCTCAGACCCGCGGACCCTCAGTCCCATAGACTGTCCGCTCACAGTCTCCCCTCAGACCCTCAGACCCATAGACTGTCCGCTCACAGTCTCCCCTCAGACCCTCAGTCCCATAGACTCTCCGCTCACAGTCTCCCCCTCAGACCCTCAGACCCATAGACTGTCCGCCCACAGTCTCCCCTCAGACCCGCGGACCCTCAGTCCCATAGACTGTCCGCTCACAGTCTCCCCTCAGACCCTCAGACCCCCCTCAGACCCATAGACTGTCCGCCCACAGTCTCCCCTCAGACCCGTCGGACCCCCTCAGTCCCATAGACTGTCCGCTCACAGTCTCCCCTCAGACCCTCAGACCCCATAGACTGTCCGCTCACAGTCTCCCCTAGACCCCTCAGACCCATAGACTGTCCGCTCACAGTCTCCCCCTCAGACCCGCGGACCCTCAGTCCCATAGACTGTCCGCTCACAGTCTCCCCTCAGACCCCTCTCAGTCCCATAGACTGTCCGCTCACAGTCTCCCCTCAGACCCTCAGACCCATAGACTATCCGCTCACAGTCTCCCCCTCAGACCCTCAGTCCCATAGACTGTCCGCTCACAGTCTCCCCTCAGACCCTCAGACCCATAAGACTCTCCGCCCACAGTCTCCCCCTCAGACCCGCGGACCCTCAGACCCATAGACTGTCCGCTCACAGTCTCCCCCTCAGACCCTCAGACCCATAGACTGTCCGCTCACAGTCTCCCCCTCAGACCCTCAGTCCCATAGACTGTCCGCTCACAGTCTCCCCCTCAGACCCTCAGACCCATAGACTGTCCGCTCACAGTCTCCCCCTCAGACCCGCGGACCCTCAGACCCATAGACTGTCCGCCCACAGTCTCCCCTCAGACCCTCACCCTCAGTCCCATAGACTGTCCGCTCACAGTCTCCCCTCAGACCCGCGGACCCTCAGACCCATAGACTGTCCGCTCACAGTCTCCCCTCAGACCCGCGGACCCTCCCCTCAGTCCCATAGACTGTCCGCTCACAGTCTCCCCTCAGACCCGCGGACCCTCAGACCCATAGACTGTCCGCTCACAGTCTCCCCTCAGACCCGCGGACCCTCAGACCCATAGACTGTCCGCTCACAAGTCTCCCCCTCAGACCCGCGGACCCTCAGACCCATAGACTGTCCGCCCACAGTCTCCCCCTCAGACCCGCGGACCCTCCTCTCAGTCCCATAGACTGTCCGCTCACAGTCTCCCCCTCAGACCCTCAGTCCCATAGACTGTCCGCTCACAGTCTCCCCTCAGACCCGCGGACCCTCAGACCCATAGACTGTCCGCTCACAGTCTCCCCTCAGACCCTCAGTCCCATAGACTGTCCGCTCACAGTCTCCCCCTCAGACCCTCAGACCCATAGACTGTCCGCTCACAGTCTCCCCCTCAGACCCTCAGTCCCATAGACTGTCCGCTCACAGTCTCCCCTCAGACCCTCAGACCCATAGACTCTCCGCCCACAGTCTCCCCTCAGACCCGCGGACCCTCAGACCCATAGACTGTCCGCTCACAGTCTCCCCTCAGACCCTCAGACCCATAGACTTCCGCTCACAGTCTCCCCTCAGACCCTCAGTCCCATAGACTCTCCGCTCACAGTCTCCCCTCAGACCCTCAGACCCATAGACTGTCCGCTCACAGTCTCCCCTCAGACCCGCGGACCCTCAGACCCATAGACTGTCCGCCCACAGTCTCCCCTCAGACCCTCAGACCCCTCCCCTCAGTCCCATAGACTGTCCGCTCACAGTCTCCCCCTCAGACCCGCGGACCCTCAGACCCATAGACTGCTCCGCCCACAGTCTCCCCTCAGACCCCTCCCCCTCAGTCCCATAGACTGTCCGCTCACAGTCTCCCCCTCAGACCCGCGGACCCTCAGACCCATAGACTGTCCGCTCACAGTCTCCCCCTCAGACCCTCCCCCTCAGTCCCATAGACTGTCCGCTCACAGTCTCCCCTCAGACCCGCGGACCCTCAGACCCATAGACTGTCCGCTCACAGTCTCCCCCTCAGACCCCTCCCCCTCAGTCCCATAGACTCTCCGCTCACAGTCTCCCCTCAGACCCTCAGACCCATAGACTGTCCGCTCACAGTCTCCCCTCAGACCCTCAGACCCATAGACTGTCCGCTCACAGTCTCCCCTCAGACCCGCGGACCCTCAGTCCCATAGACTGTCCGCTCACAGTCTCCCCTCAGACCCTCAGTCCCATAGACTGTCCGCTCACAGTCTCCCCCTCAGACCCTCAGACCCATAGACTGTCCGCTCACAGTCTCCCCTCAGACCCTCAGTCCCATAGACTGTCCGCTCACAGTCTCCCCCTCAGACCCTCAGACCCATAGACTGTCCGCCCACAGTCTCCCCCTCAGACCCGCGGACCCTCGGACCCATAGACTGTCCCGCTCACAGTCTCCCCCTCAGACCCTCAGACCCATAGACTGTCCGCTCACAGTCTCCCCTCAGACCCTCAGTCCCATAGACTCTCCGCTCACAGTCTCCCCTCACACCCTCAGTCCCATAGACTGTCCGCTACAGTCTCCCCTCAGACCCTCAGACCCATAGACTGTCCGCTCACAAGTCTCCCCCTCAGACCCCCCCTCAGACCCATAGACTGTCCGCTCACAGTCTCCCCTCAGACCCTCAGTCCCATAGACTGTCCGCTCACAGTCTCCCCTCAGACCCTCAGACCCATAGACTGTCCGCTCACAGTCTCCCCCTCAGACCCCTCAGTCCCATAGACTGTCCGCTCACAGTCTCCCCCTCAGACCCTCAGTCCCATAGACTGTCCGCTCACAGTCTCCCCTCAGACCCGCGGACCCTCAGACCCATAGACTGTCCGCTCACAGTCTCCCTCAGACCCTCAGTCCCATAGACTGTCCGCCCACAGTCTCCCCCTCAGACCCTCAGACCCATAGACTGTCCGCTCACAGTCTCCCCTCAGACCCTCAGACCCATAGACTGTCCGCTCACAGTCTCCCCTCAGACCCCCCTCAGTCCCATAGACCTGTCCGCTCAGTCTCCCCCTCAGACCCTCAGACCCATAGACTGTCCGCCCACAGTCTCCCCTCAGACCCCTCAGACCCATAGACTGTCCGCTCACAGTCTCCCCTCAGACCCGCGGACCCTCAGTCCCATAGACTGTCCGCTCACAGTCTCCCCCTCAGACCCGCGGACCCTCAGACCCATAGACTGTCCGCCCACAGTCTCCCCTCAGACCCTCCCCTCAGTCCCATAGACTGTCCGCTCACAGTCTCCCCCTCAGACCCGCGGACCCTCAGACCCATAGACTGTCCGCTCACAGTCTCCCCTCAGACCCTCAGACCCATAGACTGTCCGCTCACAGTCTCCCCTCAGACCCGCGGACCCTCCAGACCCATAGACTGTCCGCCCACAGTCTCCCCCTCAGACCCTCAGACCCTCCCCTCAGTCCCATAGACTGTCCGCTCACAGTCTCCCCTCAGACCCGCGGACCCTCAGACCCATAGACTGTCCGCCCACAGTCTCCCCTCAGACCCTCACACCCTCAGTCCCATAGACTGTCCGCTCACAGTCTCCCCTCAGACCCGCGGACCCTCAGACCCATAGACTGTCCGCTCACAGTCTCCCCTCAGACCCTCCCCTCAGTCCCATAGACTGTCCGCTCACAGTCTCCCCTCAGACCCGCGGACCCTCAGACCCATAGACTGTCCGCTCACAGTCTCCCCTCAGACCCGCGGACCCTCAGACCCATAGACTGTCCGCTCACAGTCTCCCCTCAGACCCGCGGACCCTCAGACCCATAGACTGTCCGCTCACAGTCTCCCCTCAGACCCGCGGACCCTCAGTCCCATAGACTGTCCGCTCACAGTCTCCCCTCAGACCCTCAGTCCCATAGACTGTCCGCTCACAGTCTCCCCTCAGACCCGCGGACCCTCAGACCCATAGACTGTCCGCTCACAGTCTCCCCCTCAGACCCTCTAGACCCATAGACTGTCCGCTCACAGTCTCCCCTCAGACCCTCAGTCCCATAGACTGTCCGCTCACAGTCTCCCCCTCAGACCCTCAGACCCATAGACTGTCCGCTCACAGTCTCCCCCTCAGACCCGCGGACCCTCAGACCCATAGACTGTCCGCTCACAGTCTCCCCTCAGACCCTCAGACCCATAGACTGTCCGCTCACAGTCTCCCCTCAGACCCTCAGTCCCATAGACTGTCCGCTCACAGTCTCCCCTCAGACCCTCAGACCCATAGACTGTCCGCTCACAGTCTCCCCTCAGACCCGCGGACCCTCAGACCCATAGACTGTCCGCCCACAGTCTCCCCTCAGACCCCAGACCCTCCCCTCAGTCCCATAGACTGTCCGCTCACAGTCTCCCCTCAGACCCGCGGACCCTCAGACCCATAGACTGTCCGCCCACAGTCTCCCCTCAGACCCTCCCCTCAGTCCCATAGACTGTCCGCTCACAGTCTCCCCTCAGACCCGCGGACCCTCAGACCCATAGACTGTCCGCTCACAGTCTCCCCTCAGACCCTCAGACCCATAGACTGTCCGCTCACAGTCTCCCCTCAGACCCGCGGACCCTCAGACCCATAGACTGTCCGCCCACAGTCTCCCCTCAGACCCTCAGACCCTCCCCCTCAGTCCCATAGACTGTCCGCTCACAGTCTCCCCCTCAGACCCGCGGACCCTCAGACCCATAGACTGTCCGCCCACAGTCTCCCCTCAGACCCTCCCCTCAGTCCCATAGACTGTCCGCTCACAGTCTCCCCTCAGACCCGCGGACCCTCAGACCCATAGACTGTCCGCTCACAGTCTCCCCTCAGACCCTCCCCTCAGTCCCATAGACTGTCCGCTCACAGTCTCCCCTCAGACCCGCGGACCCTCGGACCCATAGACTGTCCGCTCACAGTCTCCCCTCAGACCCGCGGACCCTCGGACCCATAGACTGTCCGCTCACAGTCTCCCCTCAGACCCGCGGACCCTCAGACCCATAGACTGTCCGCCCACAGTCTCCCCTCAGACCCGCGGACCCTCAGTCCCATAGACTGTCCGCTCACAGTCTCCCCTCAGACCCTCAGTCCCATAGACTGTCCGCTCACAGTCTCCCCTCAGACCCGCGGACCCTCAGACCCATAGACTGTCCGCTCACAGTCTCCCCTCAGACCCTCAGACCCATAGACTGTCCGCTCACAGTCTCCCCTCAGACCCTCAGTCCCATAGACTGTCCGCTCACAGTCTCCCCCTCAGACCCTCAGACCCATAGACTGTCCGCCCACAGTCTCCCCCTCAGACCCGCGACCCCTCAGACCCATAGACTGTCCGCTCACAGTCTCCCCCTCAGACCCTCAGACCCATAGACTGTCCGCTCACAGTCTCCCCTCAGACCCTCAGTCCCATAGACTGTCCGCTCACAGTCTCCCCTCAGACCCTCAGACCCATAGACTCTCCGCTCACAGTCTCCCCTCAGACCCGCGGACCCTCAGACCCATAGACTGTCCGCTCACAGTCTCCCCTCAGACCCTCAGACCCTCCCCTCAGTCCCATAGACTGTCCGCTCACAGTCTCCCCTCAGACCCGCGGACCCTCAGACCCATAGACTGTCCGCCCACAGTCTCCCCCTCAGACCCTCCCCCTCAGTCCCATAGACTGTCCGCTCACAGTCTCCCCCTCAGACCCGCGGACCCTCCAGACCCATAGACTGTCCGCTCACAGTCTCCCCTCAGACCCGCGGACCCTCCCCTCAGTCCCATAGACTGTCCGCTCACAGTCTCCCCCTCAGACCCGCGGACCCTCCCCTCGGACCCATAGACTGTCCGCTCACAGTCTCCCCCTCAGACCCGCGGACCCTCAGTCCCATAGACTGTCCGCTCACAGTCTCCCCTCAGACCCGCGGACCCTCCTCTCAGTCCCATAGACTGTCCGCTCACAGTCTCCCCCTCAGACCCGCGGACCCCCAGGGGGTGCAGAGCTTCCGCCGGTGTGCATGGCGGTGCCGTCCTCCCGCGCAGCACTGCTGTGACGCTGGTGTTCCGAGCGGTCTTGCTGTCCGTGTGGGTTTCCGGCCGGTCCCCCGGTCCTTCCGGTGCGCGCTCGTCGGCCCTTCGCGGCTCAGGCGTGCGACTGAACTGCCCGCGGTCCTGAGCGTCGCGTGCGCCCGTCGGCGGCGCGTTTCGTCCTCAGTTTGTCCGGCGTGCGCGGCGGACGCTTCCTCTCCGTGTGCTTCGCAGAGGCCGGCGGAACCTGTAGCGGGACCTGCAGGGCCCCGGCTCTGAGAGGCCAGCGTGAGGGTGCGGGTCTGCGGCGCGGCGGGCGACAACCGGCCGGAGCCACAGCTGTCACGTGCGGAATTCGCCCGCCATCATCGGAAGTAAGACGGAGACGAGGAAAAGGGGCAGGCAGAGGACCCGAGTTCTGTCGGTGCGACCTTCCTTCTGAGGTCTGGCGGCTGCTCAGCGTCCTGGGGCGGCATGCCAGGCGGGGCCGCTCGAATCCGGAAAGGGCGACAGGCGCCTGGGCTCCGCCGGGCGTTGCCAGGGTCCCCCAGGGTCCCCGCCCCACTCTGCACCCCCGTTTGGTCCCGATCCAGTTTTCTTGCCTACCCCTGAGGCCCAAACACTGCGGTTGGAGCTCAGACAAGGTGAGACTCGGGCTTTGAGTGAGAACGTTTGTTTTAAACGTATCTTTTTTTTTTTTCTTTTTTTTTTGAGACAGAGTCTCACTCAGTCACCAGGCGCCAGGCTGGAGTGCAGTGGCGCGACCTTGGCTCACTGCAACCTCCGCCGCCCGGGTTCAAGCATTCTACTGCCTCAGCCTCCCGAGTAGCTGGGACTACAGGCGCGCGCCACCACGCCCAGCTAATTTTTTTGTATTTTTAGTAGAGACGGGGTTTCACCATGTTGACCAGGACGGTCTCGATCTCTTGACCTCGTGATCCGCCCGCCTCGGCCTCCCAAAGTGCTGGGATTACAGGCGTGAGCCACCGCGCCCGGCCTTAAACGTATCTTTGACAATTTTCTGTAGAAGGCTGAACCCTGAATTGTTTGTTTTCAGACTGTACCAAAATGTCCAGTGGTCTCATCCAGCGGTGTCTGTCACCAGCCTGTGTCTCTCTGTGAAATCTGGTCTGGTTCCGTCACGGATTTATTTCCTGCCTCCCAGTAGGCTAGATCTCAGCTCTTTAGACCAGCAGCCCCTACGCCGACTCGGCCACCTCTCCGCCGTCACCCTGGCAGCCCCGTCTAGTGATGGCTCACTCGGGGCCTGGCTTGGGGCGACCTCTGTGCCAAGGTGTATGGTCATTTCCCTGGCTTCTTGTTGGAGTCCTAATCTGCCAAAGGAGATGATGACCCTGAGCTACTAAGAACAGTCTTCCTTTGTGTCGGGACACAGGGACAAACATGCGCACCAAGGGAAGGGAAGATGGTAAAGAGAAATCAGTGGACAAATGTCGTGGCCAGGCAGGCGGTGCAAATGAGCTGAGTGTGGCATCAGAGGGGTGGGAACTCGGTGCCACTCAGCCTTGACAGGCAGCTGCTAAGTAGTAATGCCCAAACACTGGCCAGATCGTTTGATTTTTAAAAAGATGCCTGAAATATACACTTGTGAATTCTGTAACTTTTAAATGTTGGCAATATTCTTTGCCTTTTTTCTTTTTAATCCTAGGTAGGGTAAACCACCAGTTTGCAACTTCTGTACTAAAAAATGTTCTCTCGATTTTTAAAACTAAGATTTTGTTTTATATATTTACATAGAACTACAGAAAAGTGCCCAAAAAAAGAAAAGTGCCTGCACTAATTTCACTGTTAACAAAATTATGTAAAGTAAGAAGTAAAGGTTAAGATCCCCTTCACTTCTCAGGTTTGCTGACATGTGGTAGAGAAGGGGCTGTATAGGCGAAGGTGAACATGTGGAAGCCAGGCGAGCCCTGGAACTGGGCAGGATTTGGAAGGACTGACAATGAGGAGAGCTTGCCCTCAGGTAGGAAAACAGGGTTGATCCTTATCTTTTGTTTCAGTGGCAGCTGCACTCATGCGTGCATGGTTCAATTCTTTTCTCTTGGTTTATATGTCCATTGAACATAACAAATCCTAGTGTAACCACAGCCTTACCCATGAACATGATGACACACAGCTCCCTAAGTTTTCACCCTGAAAGTAACCAAAGAACTACTCTGACTCTGATGCTTGTTATCCTTTCTAGCTTGTCCCTTTACAAGGGACAATTATATTTATTATGCATACATATATTTCTGTATGTGGAATTGCTGGGTGGCAGGGTGTGCAAATATTCAACCTAATAGGATTGTGCCAAATTATTTTCAAAAGTGGCTGCATCAGCCCACACTCCCACTGGCCATGTATAAGAGATGGCATTGGGCCACAGCCTTTCCAGTATTTACTATTGTCGGACTTCTTAAAGTTTGCCTGTCATGTGGGTATAAAATGATTTTCTGACTGTGGTCTTGATCTGCATCTCCCTGATAATGAGACCAAGAATCTTTTCATATGTATATATATTGGCCCACTGACAACACTGACTCTTCTGAGCCATGAACAGCATATACCTTTATGGATTTAGTTCTTCTTCTTTCAGTTGTCTTTTGTAGTATTCTGTTGTACACATTTCTCATTAGAGTTGTTCCTTGTATTTCATATTTTGTTCTATTGTTAAATGGCATATTGGTTTTATTTCTTTAGATTGGTTTCTTAAATTTTATTGCTGTATTGTATACATATAGAAAGGTGCAAATATCACAGGTTTACAGCTTGATGAATTTTCACTGGACTCACCTATTTAACCTAGACCCAGATCAATGAAACACAGCTTCCCCAGCACCCCCCTGTGTTCTCTTTCATTTATTTCCACTGCCACTCTGACCTTCCGACCAGCAGCCTCTTTCCTAACTAGATTCATTTTGCTCGTTTGGTACTTTATAATCATGGATCCACACAAAATGTAGTCTTTTGTGTCTTGCTACTCTTGCTCAAAACAGTATTTACGGGGAATTTTACCCCATTACTGCCTGTAGTTGTACACAGTTGATTCCATTGTGTGACTCTACAGAATTTGTCCTATTGTCAGGGAGCACTGGGACTGGTCCCAGTTTGGAACAATCACACATAGTGCTGCCTATAAACACTGTGGAAGATGTCTTTGATAGACACATGCATCGATTTATCTTGGATATATTTCTGGGAGTGGAATTGCTGGACCATGGAGTAGTTGTATGTTTGACTTCATTAGGGAATGTGAGTCAGTTTTTTGTGTTTTTTTTGAGATGAAGTCTCACTCTGTTACCCAGGCTGAAGTGCAGTGGTGTGACCTTGGCTCTGCAACCTCTGTCTCCCAGGTTCAAGAGATTCTCCTGTCTCAGCCTCCCGAGTAGCTGGGTCTACAGGCATCCCCCAACATGCCCAGCTAATTTTTGTATTTTTAGTACAGACGGGGTTTCACCATGTTGGCAAGGCTAGTCTCAAACTCTTGACCTTGTGATCCGCTTGCTTTGTCCTCCCAAAGTGTTGGGATTACAGGCGTGAGCCACCGTGCTTGGCTATGAGTCAGTTTTTCAAAAGAATATTAACATTTAACACTCCCACCACCAATATATGACAGTTCCAGTTTTGTCACATTCTTTGCCAGCACTTGATGTTGTGAAGACCTTGCCTTTTAGCCATTCAGATGGGTATAAAATGGTATTTCCCTGTGCTTTCAATTTGTGTTTTTCTGATTACTAAAGTCTGAGAACATTTTCACGTTTCCTGGCCATTTGGATTTCTTCTTTACTATAGCTCAAGTCTTTTTGACAATCTCATAACTGAGTTATTTTTCTTTTATTAACTTGTCGTTCTTAATTGTTCTGGATATGAGTTCTTTGTTAGATATTTGTAAATATTTCCCTAGTCTATGAATGTTTTTAAAACTTGCTTTTGATGAGCAAGAGTTTTAAATTTTGAAAAAGTCCAAGTTATACATTTTTTCTTTTATACTTGGTACTATTTTTGCTCTATTTAAAAAATTATTGCCTATCCTAAACTCCCATTTTCTTCAAAAAATCTAATTTTAGCTTTCATAAAGCTAAAATTAATGTAATGTAATGTCATACAATTTAATTTGGGGGGTTTGGTGTGAGGTAAAGATTACAGTTCATTTTTTGTCTATATGAGAATCCAGTTGATCCAGCACCATTTATTGAAAAGACTTTTCTTTTCCCTTTAATGGCATTGATGCCTTTGTTGAATGGCTCTATGTTGGGATTTTTTATTCTGTGTCATTGGTCTCTTTAGCTATATTTATTTATCCTTATGCCATCACTACATCATTTTAATGTGGCATTGAAATCTGGTAGCATAAATCCTTCAACATTATTGTTCTTCAAGACTGTCTTGGAATTAGCAGGTCTGTTGGTATTCTATATAAACTTTCAAGTTGGGTTGTCACTGGAAAATCCCAAACTACTTGTTGATTAAACAACACACTTGTAGATAAGACATGGTCCTAAATCAAAAGAAATTTCAAAATATTTCATTGACCTAAATGAAAATGAAAATACAACTTATCAAAATTTGTGGGGTACAGCAAAAGCAGTGCTTAAAGAGAACTTACGGCATTGACTGCATATATTAGAAAAGAATAAATATCTTTCTGGGCGTGGTGGCTCGTGCCTGTAATCCCAGCTCTTTGGGAGGCCGAGGCGGGTGGATCACAAGGTCAGGGGTTTGAGACCAACCTGGCCAACATGGTGAAACCTCGTCTCTACTAAAAATACAAAAAATTAGCTGGGCATGGTGGCGTGTGCCTATAATCCCAGCTACTCAGAAGGCTGAAGCAGGAGACTTGCTTGAACCTGGGAGGCAGAGGTTGCAGTGAGCCAAGATCACGCCGCTGTACTCTAGCCTGGGTGACAGAGTGAGACTCCATCAAAAAAGAAAAAGAAAAGAAAAGAAAATAGAAAAGAAGAAATATCTAAAATCAACAGTCTAAGTCTCTACTTTAGGTAACTAAAAAAAATAAGCAAATTAAATTCAATATAAGCAGAAGAAAAGAATTAATAAGAATTAGAGCAGAAACCAACGAAATGACAACAGAAAAACAGTAGAGGAGGGAATATGTTTTAATTTATTCTGTGAGGCCAGCATTAACCTAATATCAAAAATAGACAAAGACATTACAAAAAAAGAAAACTATAGACTTGTGTATTTCATGAATATAAATGCAACAGTCCTCAATAAAATACTAGCAAATCGGAACAGGTGCGGTGGCTTGTGCCTGTAATCCTAGCATTTTAGTAGGCCAAGGCAGGTAGATCACCTGAGGTCAGGAGTTCAAGACCAGCCTGGCCAACATGGTGAAACCCTGTCTCTACTAAAAATACAAAAATTTGCCAGGCGTGGTGGTGGGCACCTGTAATCCCAGCTACTTGGGAGGCTGAGGCAGGAGAATCAGCTACTTGGGAGGCTGAGGCAGAGGTTGCAGTAAGCCAAGATTGTGCCATTGCATTCTTGCCTGGGAGATAAGAGTGAAACTCTGTCTCAAAACCAACCAACAAACAAAAAAACTAGCAAATCAAACCCAGAAATGTATAAAAAGAATTATACAGCACGAACAAGTGGAATTTGTAATCATGACCAAGTGGTATCTATCCAGGCCTGCAAGATTGGTTCAACATTTAAAAATCAATTAGCACAATCACATTACGTTAGGAGAAAAACCACATGATCATAGCAATAGATGTAGAAAAAGCATTCGACAAAATCCAACACTTATTCATGATTACAAAAAAAAAACTCAGTAAACTAAGAATAGAGGGGGAACATCTTCACTTGGTAAAGAATATCTACAGAAAACCTACAGCTAACATCATACATAATGATTAAAAACTAGACTCTTTCCTGCTAAGATTAGGATCAAGGCAAGGATCTTCCTTCTCACCACTCCTTTTCAACATTGTACTAGAAGTTCTAGCAAATGCAAGAAGACAATAAAAGGAAATAAAATGTATGCAGATTGGGAAGGAGAAAACAAAGCTTCCCTTGCTTGATTGTGTATGTAGAAAATCCAAAAGAATTGTTAAAAACTCCTGAAACTGAGAAGCATCCCAGCAACCCGACCACGGCCGGTCTTTCCCGGACACCATGAACCACACCGTCCAAACCTTCTTCACTCCTGCCAGCACCGACCGTCCCCCGAACTATGAGATGCTGAAGGAGGAGCATGAGGTGGATGTGCTGGGGGTGCCCCACAACCCTGCGCCCCCAACATCCACCGTGATCCACATCCGAAGCGAGACCTCCGTGCCCAACCATGTCGTCTGGTCCCTGTTCAACACCCTCTTCATGAACTCCTGCTGCCTGGGCTTCATAGCGTTCGCCTACTCTGTGAAGTCTAGGGACAGGAAGATGGTTGGAGACCTGACCGGGGCCCAGGCCTACGCCTCCACCGCCAAGTGCCTGAACATCTGGGCCCTGATTTTGGGCATCATCATGACCATTCTGCTGATCATCACCCCAATACTCATTCTGCAAGCCTATCAGTAGATCCAGAGGAATCATCCTGGCCAGGGGCTCTGCCCGTGTCCTGTCTCCCACGTACTCCAGCTTCCATTCCTCGCCCTGCCCCCAGCCGAGTCCTGTATCAGCCCTTTACCCTCACACGCTTTCCTACAATCACGTTCAATAAAGTGCACGTGTTCCTGGAAAAAAAAAAAAAAAAAAAAAAAACTCCTGAAACTAATAAGAAATTGTAGCAAAATTGTAGGATATAACAAAAATCAATTGCTTTTCTATACACCAGTAAAAAAAAGTGGAACTTCAAATTTAAAACTCAGTAGTATCTACAGTAGCACTGAAAAACACGAAATACTTAGGTTTAAATCTAATAAAATACATACAAGATTTATATGAGGAAAACCACAAAACTCTGGTAAAAAAAAAATCAAAGAAAAGCTAAATAAATGAGACATCCCATGTTCATAGATAGAAAGACTTAATATTGTCAAAATGTTGGTTCTTCCCAGCTTCATCTATAGTATAGATTGAATGCAATCAATCTATAAACTCAACGTAAGAAAATGAACAATTTGATTAAGAAATGGGCAAATGGGCCTAGTGGCTCACACCTGTAATCCCAGCGCTTTGGGAGGCTGAGGCAGGTGGATCACCTGAGGTTGGGAGTTTGAGACCAGACTGGTCAACATGGTGAAACCCCATCTCCACTAAAAATACAAAAATTAGCTGGGCATAGTGGGCACCTGTACTCGGGAGGCTGAGGCAGGAGAATTGCTTGAACCTAGGAGGCAGAGGTTGCAGTGAGCTGACATTGCACCAGTGCACTCTAGCCTGGGCAACAGAGCAAGACTCTATCTAAAAAAAAAAAAGAAGAAAAAAATGGGCAAAATACCTGAACAGACACCTCACCAAAGAAGCTATACAGAGGGCAAAGAAGGTAAGCATATGAAAAGATCCTTCACATCCTATGTCATCAGGGAAGTACTAATTAAAACAGCAATGAGATATCACTACACATCTATTACAATAGCAAAAATCCAAATTGCTGATAACATCAAATGCTGGTAAGAATGTGAATCAGCAGGAACTGTCATTCATTGCTAGTGAGAATACAAAATAATATAACACTTTGGAAGACAGTTTTGAGTTTCTGACAAAACTAAACAAATACTTACATGTGATCCAGCAATTGTGCTCCTTGGTATTTACCAAAATGAGTCAAAATATTATGTCCACACAAAATTCTACACATGGATGTTTATAGCAGCTTTATTCATAATTGCCAAAACTTGGAAGCAGCAAAGATGTCCTTCAATAGGTGAGTGGATAAACAAACTGTGATACATCCAGATAGTGGAATATTAATCAGTACTAAAAAGAAAGGAGCTATCAGGCCATGAAAACACATGGAGAAACTTTAAGTGCATATTACTAAGTAAAAGAAGCCAATCTAAAAAGGCCACAACTATATGATTCCAACTCTATAACATTCTTAAAAAGGCAAAACAATGGAGGCAGTGAAAAGATCAGTGGTTGCCAGGAATTAGAAGGGAGGGAGGGATAAAATGAGAAATGCTGGTAAGGATGTGAATCGGCAGGAACTGTCATTCATTGCTGGTGAGTACATAAGATTTTTAGGGTAGTCAACTGTTTTGCATGATACTATAATTGTGGATACATGTCATTATACATTTGTTCAAACCATAGAATGTACAACACCAAGAGTGAACCCTAATGTAAACTATGAACTATGAATGATAACGATGTGTCAGTGTAGGTTAATTGACTGTAACAAATGCACCACTCTGGACGGATGCTGAGGAGTCTGTAGGTAGTGGGAGAGGAAGAAGGTATATAAGGACTCTTTGTACTTTCTGCTTAATTTTGCTGTGAACTTAATAATGCTCTTAATAAAGTCTGTTTTTTGAAAAATTAGGTTGTCAGCATCTATTGGAAAAAAAAAAAGCTGAGATTCTGATCGAGACTGCGTTGAATCCATAGGTTAGTTTGGGGAGAAGGGCTATCCTTAACACTGTTGTGTCTTTTAATCCATGAATATATTGTATCTCCAGTATTTTTGGTCTGCTTTAGATTTGTAAAGCAATATTCTGTATTTTTTCAAAATAACTTTTATACATCTAAATTAATTCCTAATTAGTTGCTATTTTTCATGCCATTATAAATATTCTTTTTCTCTTTTTTTTTTTTTTTTTTTTTTTTTTTGAGACAGAGTCTCACTCTGTCTCCAGGCTGGAGTGCAGTGGTGCAATCTCGGCTCACTGCAGCCTCCACCTCCCGGGTTCAGGCAATTCTCCTGCCTCAGCCTCCTGAGTAGCTGGGACTACAGGTGTGCACCACCAGGCCCAGCTAATTTTTGTATTTTTTAGTAGAGATGGGGTTTCACCATGTTGGCCAGGATGGTCTCGATCTCTTGACCTCATGACCCACCTGCCTCGGCCTCCCAAGGTGCTGGGATTACAGGTGTGAGCCACTGCGCCCGGCCTCCATTGTAAATATTCTTAAATGACATGAAAATATTGTAAAAATATATTATCCAATAGTTTGTTGGTATATAGAAATGTAAGTGATGTTATTTTGCATTGAACTTATATATAGAGTATCTGGTAACTTTACTGATTAACTTTAATTGAGTCCTTGATGCTCCAGATATACAATCATCATCTGAGAATAAAAAGAATTTTATCTCTTCCTATTCAATATTTGTGTCTTTTTATTTCCTTTTCTTGTCTTACTGCACTGGTTAGGACTTCCTGTTTCATTTGAATGGAAATGGGATTTTTCTCTTAATTATTTTGCAAATTTCAAAACACAGAGAGATTGAAAAAATAGTAAAATACACAATCATACATTAAGCAGTTTTAAAAAATCATTTTTCCATAGTTTTTCTCTGTCCTCCCCTTCTCTCTTTCCTCTCTCTCTCTCCTATCTGAAAGTACATACACAAAAATACACTTTTGTCTGAACCACTTAAAAATAGTCAATATTATGACACTTTGTATCTAAATTCATCACTGTATCTTTCTAAGAATAAAAATAATCTCCCAAACTACCAAAATGCCATTATCACATTTAGAAAAATAATAATTCCTTCCTTTTTTTCACCTAATAATTTGGAATATGTAAGGTCTTTCCCCATTGTCCCCAAAATATCCTTTATAGCTTTTCTAGAAATAGTTTTATTGAGATATAATTTACATACCATACAATTCACCCACCTACAGTACATGAACTATAAGTTTGTTGGCATATTATTACTTTTTAAAATTAATAATAATTTTAAAAATTTAGAATGAGTTCACTGGTTCTGAACTGAGATATATTAATAATTTTTTTAAACTATGGCATATACATATGTGTGTGTGTGTGTGTATCTATCTTGCCATTTTAACAATTTCAAGTGTAGAATTCAGTGATATTAATTACATTCACAATGTTACTAATTATTTCCAAAATTTTTCATCACCCCAAACAGTGCTCTGTAATCATTAAACAATAACTAATTACCCACGGTCACTAGTAATTGCTAATTTACTTTTTGTCTCTATGAATTTACCTTTCTGGATACTTCATATAAGCGGAATCATATCATATTCATTCTTTTGTGTCTGGCTTACTTAGCATAATGTTTTAATGGTTCGCCCATGTTATAGCATGTATCAGAAATTTATTCCCTTATATGGCTGAATAATAATCCATTATTTGTACATGCTATGTTTTGTTTATCCATTTATCTGTTGATGGGCACTTAGGGTCTTTCCACCTTCTGACTATTGTGATTAATGCTGCAGTGAACACTGGCATACAATGTCAACCATAAATGCTCGTGTGTGTATATGTGTATGTATAGTTGTTCCTTGGTATCCATGAGGGATTGGTTTCAGGATCCTCTGTGATACCAAAATCCATGGATGCTAAAGTCCCTTATATAAAGGTATTTGCATATAACCCAAACACATCCTCCTGTATATTTTAAATCATCTGTAGATTACTTATAATGCATAATGTAATGTAAATGCTATAAAAATAGTTATTAGACTGTGTTTAGGGAACAGCGACAAGAAAACAAGTCTGTACATGTTCAGTACAGATGCAACTATTGTAGATGTAAATATATTTTTGATCCAACGTTGGTTGAATCCACGGCTGTGGAATCCACAGATACAGTGGGCCAACTGCATATTGTCCTATTAATGAGATGTGTTACATTGATTATCTTATGTTGAACGATCTTTGCATTCGTGGAATAAATCTCATTTGGTCATTGTGTGTAGCATGATGAAAGATATAAGCCTACAAATCCAAGACGTTCCATGAACTTCAGGTAGGATAAACTCAAAGAAACCCACACCAAGATACATAATCAAACTCAAAAGACCAAAGGGAATTTTGAAAACAGCAGGCAAAGTGATTTGTCACTTATAATGGATTTTCAGTAAGATTAATAGCCAATTTCTCATTAGAAATCATGGAAGCCCACTGCCTAGTGGAATAATACATTTAAAGCGAAGGGGAAAAAAAAACTCTGAAAAAAAAAAAAGCCAAAACCTGCCAACCCATAAATTCTTTCGCTGGAAAAACTGCCCTTCAAACCAAGGGAAATATTAAGACATTCCCCAGATAAGCAAAAGCCAAGGAGTTCATTACCACTAGACTTGCTCAGCAGGAAATGCTAAAGGAGATCCTTCAAGGTTGAAATGGAAGGACATCAGATAGTAACTTTATAAAGAAAAAGATCTGGTAAATACGTGGTAACTACATGGGCAAATAAAAAGCCACTATTATTATATTTTTGGTTTATAACTCCAGTTTTTTTTATTTCCTACATGATTGAAAAGACAAATACATAAAAATAATTTTAAATTTATGTTATTAAGCAGAAAATGTATAAAGATGTAAATGGACTGAACTCCTCAGTCAAAAGATGTAAACTGGCAAAATGAATAAAAAACACATTTTATATGCTGTCCACAAAAAAATTACTTTAGATCTAAGGACACTCATACGTTGAAAGTGAGAGGATAAAACAAGATATTTATGCAAATAGTAACCCAAAGAGAGGAAGAGTGGCTATACTAATACCAGCATAGACTTTGAGTGAAAAACTGTTATGAGTGACAAAGAAGGATATTATATAAAACAGACAATTTTTGAAAAGGTCAATTCACCAAGAAGATGCAACAATTATAAATATATATGTACTAAATATCAGAGCTTGTAAATATACAAAACAAACATGGACAGAATTGAAGGGAGAAATAGACAGCTCTATAGTAATAGTAAGGGACTTCAGTGCCCAACTATAGATGTTGGATAGAACAGCCAGACAGGAGATCAATAAAAAAATAAAAGACGAACAATACTATAGAGCACCTGGACCTAACAGGCATACACAGAACACTCCACTTAACAATGGCAGGATGCAATTTTTTCTCAAGTGCACATGGAACATTCTCCAGGGTACAGTCCCTGGAGACATTTCCCTGTACCTTGTGAGATAGCAGTGCATTAAAGAATAAGTCTTACTTGGAGTCTATTTATTGCCATGCTTCCTAGTTGCTCATCAACCCAGTAAGCAGGTCGATTCATTGAAGAATTTTTTTAAGCAAGAAGCAGCATGACCTTATTTATTTATTTATTTATTTATTTCTCTCACTCTCTCTCTCTCTCTCTCCCCCCCCCCCCCCACCCCGCTCCCTCCCTCCCTTCCTTCCTTGCTCCCTCTCTTCCCTCTCTCCTTCCTTCCTTTCTGATGAACTCCCACTCTGTCACCCAGACTAGAGTGCAGTGGTGTGATCGTTGGTCTCAAGCAATCCTCCTGCCCCAGCCTTTCAAGTACCTGGAATTACAGGTGTGTGCCACCACACTTGGCTAATTTTAAAATATTTTTTTGTAGAGACAGAGTCTTGCTACATTGCCCAGCCTGGTCTCAGACTCCTGGCCTCAAGCAATCTTCTCACCTTGGCCTCCCAAAGTCCTGGGATTACAGGGGTAAACCACCATGCCTGGCCTAATCTCTAATTTTAAAATATCACTCTGCTGAATAGATAACAGATTAGACTAGACAAGATTGGATGAAGGGAGTGATTTTTATAGTCCTTAATGGAGAGGATGCTATCTTGGCCAGGGTAGGGGCAGAGGAGATGGAAAAACATAGAGGAATTAAAGATATGTCAAGTTGGTGAGTGGTTGCAGTGAGTGAGGGCAAATGAAGTATTTGGCTTCTAGGTTTCCATATGAGCAACCAGGTGGACGTCTTAGTCTGTTCGGGCTGCCTATAAACAACAGAAACTTACGTCTGATGAGGGACGAGGGTCTTACTTGCTGGTTCATGGACAGCCATCTTTCTGCTGCATCCTCACATATTGGAAGGGGCAAAATGGTTCCTCTCGGGCCTCTTTTATCAGGCTTGCACATTGCAGGCTGTTACCCCCCAGGCAGCTCCTTGTGTTTAGGAAATCCACCTCAACACAGTGGGAGGCAGGTGCCCCCTCCCACTGTTGAAGATGCACTGTTACTTTGCTGCCATCCAGGGTGGGAAAGCCAGGGGCTGAAGGACGCACAGTCCTTGGAAGGCTCCCAGGCAGGACACGAGTCTGATGCTCTGACGAGATCCGGCGCAGACTCATTCCAGCGTCTGTCGAGCGTCCTGGTTCTGTCTGGTCTGGCTGCTTGGTTCTGGCTTGCATTGTTTCTTTCTTTCTTTTCTTGTTTCTTTTTGAGATGGAGTCTTGCTCTGCTGCCCACGCTGGAGTGCAGTGGCACAATCTCGGCTCACTGCAACCTCCGCCTCCCAGCTTCAAGTGACTCTCTTGCCTTAGCCTCCAGTATAGCTGGGATTACAAGTGCCCACCACCAGGTCTGGCTAATTATTTTGTATTTTTAGTAGAGACAGGGTTTCACCGTGTTGGCCAGGCTGGTCTTGAACTACTGACTTCAAGTGATCTGCCCGCCTTGGCCTCCCACAGTGTTGGGATTATAGGCATGAGCCATTGCACCCGGCCTGCCTATGTTGTTTCTGAGCTGGCACCTTGATTAGCAGTGATCCTGCAGCCGCTTTTAGCTCATGCTGGCCACAGTTCGTTTGCATCAGGCCCCTTGGTTCTTTATGTTCTAACTGATGTCCTGTCTTGGATGTCTTTCTCCAACCGATCCTCCTCACCTCTCTGAAACATGAGTCTGTTCATCAATCAAAGACTGCCAATTGTCTCCCAATATCTGTTCTCCACATTATTCTTTTGTAGATATTTAAATGCTTAGGCAGTCACATGGCCCAGGGTATGACTTTATTTCCAGTATCTTATAGGCCAGTGTGGCCATGGGCTAAGTTCTGGACAATGGGACAAACTGCTAAGAGCATTTTCCAAAACTGATCTGTTCTGTTTGTGCACGTGCATGCACACACACACACACACACACACACACTCAGACACACCTGTGCATATACTCAGGACACACACACACTCAGACACACCTGTGCATGTACTCAGCTGGTCAGTCTCTCTTAACTGTTACCTTCTCTATGCAGTGTTGCTGACTGCGTGCAGGGAGAAATCACTGTTCCGTGCTTCCATACCCGCTTCCCAATCATGAATATGAGCTTGTCCCACTAGGTCACATCCATGATCACTGCAGGTGCATCTGTCTCTCCTGTTTGACTCTGGGCAGTCTCTTATTAATCTGTATAACATCAGCACCGGGAGTTGTGTCTCGCACTTAGTAGGAGCTCAGAAATGCTTGGGGGAGGGAGGAACGCAGGGAAGGCAAGGCTTTTGAAACTGTGGTTTGTCTTCTTATTAACAAACTGTATTTTTGTCCACTTATTTCTCAGTTAAAGGAATTTGCACATCACGGAGGCTAAGATCACTTATTCACAGTGATGTGACGCCCCTTCATCTAAGCTTTCGAGTGTGCAGTAGATGGCTAAGATCCTCCTGGTGAATCCATGAGAGGAGTGGGCAGGCAGCAGAGAAATGCCCAAAGGTACTTAATTGCACGTGAGACCACATTTCTCAAACAAAATTATTCTATAGGCACCTGGTGCTGGCTTCACCTTGGGCTGATGAGAAGTGGGTGCTGTGAGGGAAGGAGACAATGCCAGGAGACCCATGGATCTTTCAACCTGAAATCATGGGACCCCACAGAAGCACATCACTTGACATCATCTTAGCCAGACTGAAGCAAGCTGCAGGGTAGGGACACTTCAGGAGAATTGTGTAGTCAATGGCCAAGGTACCAAGGGGTCTCTCATCGCAAAAGCCAGAGTAGATTCCAGATCAAAGCAAGGGAACACGTCTAAGGAGTAGGCAAAACTGGCAAATTTGGGTAAATTAGACTTTTATAAATTTGGTGATATGATCCTCTAGAATTCGTCAGATCCAAGGGGTGATTTTGAAACAACTGTGGCTTCAGACTATAAATGAATGTGACAGTTTTTAAAAGACAGAAATAAAATTATAGCACACTAATTTGGCAGGACCACAGCTGACCTTCCTTCCAAGAGGGAGAACTTGGGATCTGACCGGGAATTTCAAAAAGGAGTAATAATGCAGGAAACAGTAGGAAAGAGACAAAAATGTCTGTGTCTGGGGGGTGTGGGGGCTTAGGAGTGGTGGTCTGCAGAGCAAAGAGAGCTACGCAGGACAGACCAGGAGGTTGGGAAAGCACACAGATGCTCCTGTATTTTGTGATACACTCTAGAGATGCCTTTAATGACATTTTGCCAAAGATCAAGAAAATGCCATTTACCCATATCCAGGAATATCATTTTTTTTAACTCTCCCCATAAATTCCATGAGTCCGCACCCCCTCCTTGTCCTCCCACCGAAGGTCTCTTGTCTTGGTGATGGAAGGCAGAAAATAGGGCATGGTTGGAGAAAACACCAATGTCATTGAGGAGGGGGAACAAAAGACAATCTGAATATGTAATGAGCAGATTTAAAATTAAAGCGGGATTAGAAAGTTCTCTCTCTCTGAAAGAGAGGGCAGTTTAAGGGGGGTGTGGAATTGGCAGGGAGAGTTTGCACCATGCCTGGAGACTCTGGAGCAGACACACACAGAGCTTTTGGGAGATGAGGACTTTTCCTGGGAAGGACACGTCACATCTAGTAGAACACAGCACAGGCCATTTCCATGTAATATTTGGGACGGTAGCTGAATCTGGTGCCCGCATGCACAAAACAAGACAGTTGGCCCCAGCCACAGGGCTGAACCCAGCCTCTGGAATGTGGTGCAAATCAACACCTAACGCGTGCATCATTAAAAGAACCTGGTCTCCTCAACAGCCCAGGCTCCAGAGATAAAGGGAGGCCAAAGGCTTAGATAAATTCCGAGGGTTATGGGCTTACTTAGGAAGCATTTCAGCAACCCAGTTGAGAGATTGCAAGGCAGGGCAGTGGCTAAAAATATTTGGATCATCAACCAAAAATTTTACAGAGAATTCTGTTAACTTTTGTTAACAGAAATGAGGGCTTTCTGTGGACTATGTGGCTATGGAGAGGCAAAAGGGAGTAACTCTTTGCCCCTTTGCTTAAGCCACACAGAGCCCCGTGGGCATTCATTGCTGCGGCACCTCGTGCGCGCGGAGTATCTCAGTACAGGGATCTTTTTGTGCAGAAATGTATTTGAATAGCGTTAGTTATCAACAATATAAACATTGTTGAATTATCAAAATACTGAATTTGTGAGGAAGAAGTTTTTTTTGAGATGGAGTCTCACTGTGTAGCTCAGACTGGAGTGCAGTGGCGTGATCTTGGCTCACTGCAGCCTCCACCTCCTGGGTCTTGGTTCAAGCAATTCTCCTACCTCAGCCTCCCAAGTAGCTGGGATTACAGGCACGAGCCACCATGCCCGGCTAATTTCTGTATTTTTTTTTTAAGTAGAGACGGGGTTTCACCACGTTGACCAGTCTGGTCTTGAACACCTGACCACGTGATCCGCCCGCCTTGGCCTCCCAAAGTGTTGGGATTATAGGCGTGAGCCACCGTGCTGGCCAGGAAGAAGTTTAAGACCTCAATCTTGGACCCTACATGTGTAGCCTCCTAACCAGAGCCCCCAGGTCTCATGAAGTCCTCTGAAGCCGGGAGGGTGTCACTGCTGCCATCAAAGTTCCAATATTGAAATTTAGGAAACAGAAAGAGTTCCTGTGAAAGGGAAGGAATGGAACTAGGAAGATAGGGCCATTTGAGGAACATCAGTATTCCCTAACTACCTATTTTGTATGAACCAGCCCGCAGGAAGTGAGCGTTTCTGGTAGTCTCAAAGAAATGCGTGCTAATTTATAAGCAGTTTAAGCCAGGCGACCACAGCTTAGGGGAGTGCAGCCTTGCCTGAGGGGCAGGAGTGGCCAAAATCAGCATAAAACAAGCAAAGTGGGCTTCCCTGTAATAATAGGCGCGGTACAGGCAGACAGGCCTTTGGTCAGCTCCTCCAGTCCTCCGTGGATACTCATCAGGCTACGGGCTCCTCAAGTCCTCCGTAGATGTTCACTACGTTCGGTGCACACCAGGCTCTGCCACCTGCTGTGGACCTGAACTTCGGACTCTTTTTCTGGCCTCGCCCGCCCTTGGCTGGGGTGCTAGGGCCGGGCCCTAGGGGCGGGGCCCTCCAGGGTGGATTAAGTCTCCAAGGCTTGGGGACCACCAGGCTCACAATGCAATGAAACTGTTTCTGCAGTTTTCCTTTCCCAGCTTTCCCCTCCCGAGTCCCGAGTCAGGCTGCCTCCAGCGGGCACGGAGGACGCCCAGAATTATTGGGAATCTGGGCAGAGGCTGGGCATGGGCTTAGAGGCCCTACCGGGTCCAGCAGAGGCAGTGGCCTCTGTGCCACGCACGCACACACACCTCCTCTCCTCCGTGTGTCCACATACACACGTCTGTGCACACACCTGCTCTCCATACATGCACAGCCCCACACACAGTCGGCCCTTTATGTGCACACACACTCGCGAACACAAGCGCACCCCCCCCCCCCGTACCTGCAGGCACGCATACACCCGGCCCCGCTCTTCGCAGTGCACACACCAGTCCCTGCTCCCCTCACCCCACACACTCGTGCACACACTCACACCTGACACACCCGGCCCCCCACCTGCTGCCCCATGTGCACACACAATCGTGCACACAGCCGGCTCCGCTCCCCCACGTGTACGCACACTCACGCACACACTCGTGCACACACCAGTCCCCGCTCTCCCACGTGCACACACATTCGTGCACACACCAGTCCCCCGCTCTCCCACGTGCACACACACTCGTGCACACAGCCGACCACCTCTTTCGCCAGACACGCATCATCACCGGCGCGCACAAACGCGGCCCCTTGGCCTCCGAGCGCACGCCGCGCGCGCGCACCGCCTGTTTCGGCGCAGGCCCCGGCTCCATCTCCGCACGCGCACGCGCACACACGGACACGCGCGCACGGCCCCCTCCCCCGCTCCCCCAGGGCGCGCTGCACTGGCGGGAGGAGCGGGAGACAAGAGGAGCCGCAGAAGAGGAGGAGGAGGGCGCCGAAGGCGCGAAAAGGCGCGCAGGCGCGCTGTGCGGAGCGGGCCCGCCGCCGCCCACGTCACCGCGCCGCGCGCACGTCACGCCGGCCCGACGCTCGGCCAGGGTGAGCCCCGCGTCCCGGCGCCACTCGGCCCAGGGCAGGGACCCCGCCACGGCCGGGACCGCCCGGTCTGGCCCCCGCCCGCGCCTCCCCGCGCCGCCCGGCGCCCCGCGCCGCGCCCTCCCCGCGCCCCCGCCCGCGCGGCCAGACCGGGCAGCCAGGTGCGGGCGGGCAGGGGATGCCGCGGGAGCCGCGGGCGGGGGCCGGGGGCGCGAGCGGGACCCCCGGCCGCCCCATCCCGTGTCCCTGCTGTGTATAGTCGCCGCGCGGCCCCGACCCGCGCCCCGCGCGCTCCTGTGCCCCGGAGACCCCGCGCGCTCGGCGCTGGTTGGGGCTCCCCAGGTGACCGCGGGACGGGGTCCCTGGGCCCGGCCCTCCCGGCCGACAGCAGCGCCCGTGCCCCGCGCCAGAGGTGGGACCGGGGCCGGAGCCGGGGGCAGGGTCGGCCGGAGCGCGCAGGGCGGGGGAGGGGAGGCCGCCCCACGGCGGCCCGCGGGGACCCGGTTCCGGCGCGCGCGGGAGGCGCCTCGTGCGGAGGCGGCCCGAGGCCTAGTGACAGGCGAGCGGCGCGGACCCCGGAAGCCCACCTGTCAGAGTTACCGGTCAGCCGGGCGGGCGCCGCTGGGGTCTGGGTGGACACCGCGAGCCTGCACGTTGCGCCGGGACCCCGGGGCTGCGCCCAGGTGGGTGGCGGGGGGCCCCCGTGCAGCGGCGGGAGGGAGGCGCTGCGCCCTGGTTGCCGGGGCTCGGCCCCACCCTCGGCCGCTGGGCGGGCAGTCGGGGACCTGGGGGTCGTGGTGGTGACCCTGCGGGCCCGAGGGCCACTTTTCCCTGGGGGGGCACTTCCATCTGGCCAGGTGACTTAAAATCGAGTGTGGGAGTTGTTGGCCAGCTCCGCTCCCAGGATGGAGGGCGCTTTGGGGAAGGAAGGTCCGCGTTTTCTTTGAGATGTGTTATGTTTTTAAACTTCTTTTTCATTCTTACTTATTTCTCGTTTTTCCTTCCTTTTTTTTTTTTTTTACCAGAAAAATCATTTTCTTCTGTGGGAGGGTGAACATTTATAGCGTTGATTTCCCGGATCTGGTAACATGGCAAAAGATGTAAGTATGTTTGCTTCATGCTCCGCGCGAGTGCTTGCTTTGCACGAACTTATTTGTAGTTCGCTGCCTTTACTTCAGAATGATAACACATAAGCTGCAGTAGTGTTTATTTTCAGACTTTTAAAGCGTCTGAAGCGCGATGAAGGTGAAAGATGGAAGAATCTGGTCTCTGAAGCTGTGCTCACCACCCGCTAGTTGTGGTCTTGGATTCCACACTGTGCAGTTGGGTAGTGCCTTCTGACTTTTTGCTTATCTTTACCGACTGTTAATAATTTTGAATAAACTCAGTTAAATGAGGTGGAGGGTGTTGCATCCCCACAGCGAATTCCCCGTTTCTTGGAGGGGCTTCCACATGAGACTAGGGGGTGGGGCCAGGGCTCAGGATGCAGCCACCTGCTGGCACCTGTCTTCCCACAGAGGCAGTTAATTCCACCTGGGTGGACCAAGTGCTAAGCACTTGTTGTGGCCACTTTCTCAGAAGGATGAGATTCGGTGATTTATGAAATCTGGTAAAAAATGGTGGTTAGCCTGTTTTGTATTTGTCATGAAACTATAGAATATTTTGAATAATTTTTTAAACTTGTGTGGGGGAAAGAGACTTTTAAGGCCATAAATGTAGTCAGTTTTATTGGTGTGCAGTTATTTACCATGCTTTGTGATGTCAGTCACTGAAACAGCTGGATTTGCTAGTGTTTTCCAGCACGCATGACTCTGTAACTGTGAGTGAAAGGGGCTGCTGATGTGTTTACCTACTTACCATACAGAGTTGGAAACAGGCCACACGTGCTGCCTCTGCCTGAGATACAGCGAAAAACGCATCCAGAGTGTGGAACCCTCCATGGGCGCAGAGGTTTCGGTGGTCCTTGCAAGGTCTTGTGGGGCACCTGCCCTCCTTGACCTACCACCACACATGTCACACAGCGTCCCTGGCTTTAAGCACTGGGGTCTGCTTTAGAGAGTGTGTATGAGCACCCAGGCGGACCCAGTGTGGGTTTTTGAGGTCACTTGTATCCTCTCCACTGTGTTTGTCTGTACCATGCCCTGACCGCGTGTACGCATGCACTCCAAATGCCAGACGTGGGCACGTGCTCCACGTGTAGCCATGTTCATTACGTCTCCTCAGAGGAGCTGGGCCTAGGGCCTTGGTTAGAGCACACTTCTGGTGTTGTGTGGTTTCCTGTGTGGTTTCCTGAAATGGTTCTCAAACACACTTTGATACATAACGGATGGTGTCCTCAGGGCCCTCTTTTCGTCCCCCCTTGATTTCATTGGCACTGTCTGTGAGCAGCATGTATCGCAAGGCTGGGGGTGGAGAGCATACAGAAAGGTGTTGGGAATCTGCAGGACCCTGAGTGCTCCATCCAGTGTGGGCATCTGAGATGCAGCATTTGTCAAGGGCTGCATAGGCACAGGGGGTGGGGGCTCACCTTACCCTCAAGGGTTGTGATCTGAGTTGGGGGCTGGCGCTGGGAGGAGTGTAGGATTCTACAGCTGGTGAGGCCTCCTTCCCTGTTCAAAGCCTGGGAGTGGTCAGGAGTGCTGTGTCCGGCTGGAAAGGGAGGTTGTGGGCAAGTCAATGAATTTGATGTTTTTTCTAGCATTTTTTTTTTTTTTTTGAGACAGAGTTTCACTCTGTCTCCCAAGCTGGAGTGCAGTGGTGCAGTTTTGGCTCACTGCAACCTCTGCCTCCTGGGCAATAATCCTCCTGCCTCAGCCTCCTGAGAAGCCAGGATTACAGATGTGTGCCACCATGCCTGACAAATTTTTTTGTATTTTTAGTAAAGACAGGGTTTCACTATGTTGGCCAGGCTGGTCTCGAACTCCTGACCTCAATGATCCACCCGCCTTGGCCTCCCAAAGTGCTGGGATTACAGATGTGAGCCACCGCGCCCAGCCTAGCTAACTCTTTTTGAAATAGGGTTGTGACGTCCGGTTTTGGAAAGACGATGTTGGCAGCTTTTGCACAAGGGAACGTAGATCACCAGTTAGGTTGTTTTTGTTTGTTTGTTTGTTTCGAGACGGAGTTTCACTCTTGTTGCTCAGGCTGGAGTGCGATGGCGTGACCTCTGCTCACTACAACCTCCGCCACTTGGGTTCAAGCTGTTCTCCTCCTCAGCCTTCCGAGTAGCTGGGATTACAGACGCCCGCCACCATGCCCAGCTAATTTTTTTGTATTTTAAGTAGAGATGGAGTGTCATCATGTAGGCCAGGCTGGTCTTGAACTCCTGACCTCAGGTGATCCACCCACCTCAGCCTCCCAAAGTGCTGGGATTATAGACATGAACCACCGCACCCAGCCCACCAGTCAGGTTTTCAAAGCACTGCTACTGCGGTAAATCCACAGGTGTACAGCAAGAGACCTCATGCTGGGGGGAAGCTGTGCCAGTTGGGTTGAAGGAGGCAGGCCTCCAGCTTCTAAGAGCCCTGGGGTCTCTGCGAAGGGCCATAAGCAGCCACGGGATGCAGGGAACTGGAGCTAGGCCCTGTGGTCACCATGGTGGAGGAGGAACCAGGACACCCAAGACCTGCGACTGGAAGGTTCTGAAGATAAGACAGGAGAAACAACCCAGGGGCTTCCAACCTCAAGTAGGGCACAGGGAGACACGCAGATGGGAAATGGCTCTTGTGAGTAAGGGGCAGAAAGAAGAGGATGAGATCAGTCCTCTGGGGGTGTCATCTTTGAACAGCTGTTGACAGGCAATGGGTGTGAAGGTCTACATGGCAAGGAGCTACACATGAGGAGAGAGGTACTTTGAGAGGTTTGTAGCGTGTGTAGGAGAATGACTGCGGAGCAGTGAGGAGAGTGATCGTTGATCGTGCAGTAGGTGGAGAATCGGTGATAGTGCTGGTGGAGTAGTGGAGAGTGAGTGGTGGTGGTGGAGTGGGTCCAGAGTGAGTGGTGATGCTGGAGTGGGTGGAGAGTGAGTGGTGGCGGTGGAGTGGGTGGAGAGAGTGGTGGTGGTGGAGTGGGTGGAGAGTGGTGGGGCGGTGGATTGGGTTGTAGATTGAGTGGTGGCGGTGGAGTGGGTGGAGAGTGAGTGGTGGCGGTGGAGTGGGTGGAGAGTGAGTGGTGGCGGTGGAGTGGGTAGAGAGTGAGTGGTGATGCTGGAGTGGGTGGAGAGAGTGGTGGTGGTGGAGTGGGTGGAGGGTGAGTGGTGGCGGTGGAGCGGGTGGAGAGTGAGTGGTGGCGGTGGAGCGGGTGGAGAGTGAGTGGTGGCGGATTGGGTTGAGATCGAGTGGTGGCGGTGGAGTGGGTGGAGAGTGAGTGGTGGTGGAGTGGGTGGAGAGTGAGTGGTGGTGGTGGAGTGGGTGGAGAGTGAGTGGTGGTGGAGTGGGTGGAGAGTGAGTGGTGGTGGTGGAGTGGGTGGAGAGTGAGTGATGGTGGAGTGGGTGGAGAGTGAGTGGTGATGCTGGAGTGGGTGGAGAGTGAGTGGTGATGCTGGAGTGGGTGGAGAGTGAGTGGTGGTGGTGGAGTGGGTGGAGAGTGGTGGCGGTGGAGTGGGTGGAGAGTGAGTGGTGATGGTAGATCGGGTGGAGAGTGAGTGGTAGCGGTGAAGTGGATAGAGAGGTGAGTGGTGGTGGTGGAGTGGGTGGAGAGTGAGTGGTGGTGCAGGTGGAGAGTGAGTGGTGATGGAGTGGGTGGAGAGTGAGTGGTGGTGGAGTGGGTGGAGAGTGAGTGGTGGTGGAGTAGGTGGAGAGTGAGTGGTGATGATGGAGTGGGTGGAGAGTGGTATTGGTGGTGAATTAGGTGGAGAGTGAGTGAGTGGTGGTGGAGTGGGGTGAAGAGTGAGTGAGTGGTGGTGGAGTAGGTGGAGGATCAGTGGTGGTGGAGTGGGTTGAGAGTGAGTGGTGGCGGTGGGGTGAGTGGAGAGAGTGGTGGAGTGGAGTGGGTGGAGAGAGTGGTGGTGGTCGAGTAGGTGGAGAGTGAGTGGTGGTGGAGTGGGGTGGAGAGTGAGTGATGGTGGTGGTGTAGGTGGAGGGTGAGTGGTGATGCTGGAGTGGGTGGAGAGTGAGTGGTGGTGGAGTGGGTGGAGAGTGAGTGGTGGTGGTGGAGTGGGTGGAGAGTGAGTGGTGGTGGAGTGGGTGGAGAGTGAGTGGTGGTGGTGGAGTGGGTGGAGAGTGAGTGGCGGTGGTGGAGGTGGGTGGAGAGTGAGTGGTGATGGTAGATCGGGTGGAGAGTGGAATGGTAGTGGTAGTGGTGAAGTGGATAGAGAGGGAGTGGTGGTGGTGGAGTGGGTAGAGAGGGAGTGGTGGTGGTGGAGTGGGTGGGAGAGTGAGTGATGGTGGAGTGGGTGGAGAGTGAGTGGTGGTGGTGAGTGGGTGGAGAGTGAGTGATGGTGGAGTGGGTGGGAGAGTGAGTGGTGGTGGAGTGGGTGGAGAGTGAGTGGTGGTGGTGGAGTGGGTGGAGAGTGAGTGGTGGTGGAGTGGGTGGAGAGTGAGTGGTGGTGGTGGAGTGGGTGGAGAGTGAGTGGTGATGGAGTGGGTGGAGAGTGAGTGGTGGTGGAGTGGGTGGAGAGTGAGTGGTGGTGGATTAGGTGGACAGTGAGTGGTGATGATGGAGTGGGTGGAGAGTGAGTATTGGTGGTGAATAGGTGGAGAGTGAGTGGTGGTGGTGGGGTAGGTGGAGGGGTGAGTGGTGGTGGAGTGGGTGGAGAGTGAGTGGTGATGATGGAGTGGGTGGAGAGTGAGTATTGGTGGTGAATTAGGTGGAGAGTGAGTGGCGGTGGTGGGAATGGTGGAGGGTGAGTGGTGGTGGTAGTGGGTGGAGAGTGAGTGGTGGTGGTGGAGTGGGGTGGAGAGTGAGTGGTGGTGGAGTGGGTGGAGAGTGAGTGGTGGTGGTGGAGTGGGTGGAGAGTGAGTGGTGGTGGATTAGGTGGACAGTGAGTGGTGATGATGGAGTGGGTGGAGAGTGAGTATTGGTGGTGAATTAGGTGGAGAGAGTGGTGGTGGAGTGGGTGGAGAGTGAGTGGTGGCGGTGGAGTAGGTGGGGGTGAGTGGTGGTGGTGGAGTGGGTGGAGGGTGAGTGGTGGTGGAGTGGGTGGAGAGTGAGTGGTGGTGGAGTGGGTGGAGAGTGAGTGGCGGTGGTGGAGTGGGTGGAGAGTGAGTGGTGGTGGTGGAGTAGGTGGTGGATCAGTGGTGGTGGAGTGGGTTGAGAGTGAGTGGTGGCGGTGGGGGTGGTGGAGGATCAGTGGTGGTGGTGGAGTGGGTGAAGAGTGAGTGGTGGTGGTGGAGTAGGTGGAGGATCAGTGGTGGTGGAGTGGGTGAGAGTGAGTGGTGGTGGTGGAGTAGGTGGAGGATCAGTGGTGGTGGAGTGGGTTGAGAGTGAGTGGTGGTGGTGGAGTAGGTGGAGGATCAGTGGTGGTGGTGGAGTGGGTGAAGAGTGAGTGGTGGTGGTGGAGTAGGTGGAGGATCAGTGGTGGTGGAGTGGGTTGAGAGTGAGTGGTGGTGGTGGAGTGGGTTGAGAGTGAGTGGTGGCGGTGGAGTAGGTGGAGGGTGAGTGGTGGTGGGAGTGGGTGGAGAGTGAGTGGTGGTGGAGTGGGTGGAGAGTGAGTGGTGGTGGAGTGGGTGGAGAGTGAGTGGTGGTGGAGTGGGTGGAGAGTGAGTGGTGGTGGAGTGGGTGGAGATGAGTGGTGATGGTGGAGTGGGTGGAGGGTGAGTGGTGGTGGAGTGGGTGGAGGGTGAGTGGTGGCGGTGGAGTGGGGGAGGGTGAGTGGTGGCGGTGGAGTGGGAGGAGGGTGAGTGGTGGCGGTGGAGTGGGTGGAGGGTGAGTGGTGGCGGTGGAGTGGGTGGAGGGTGAGTGTTGGTGGTGGAGTGGGTGGAGGGTGAGTGGTGACGGAGTGGGTGGAGAGTGGTGATGGTGGAGTGGGTGGAGACTGAGTGGTGGCGGTGGAGTGGGTGGAGGGTGAGTGGTGGTGGAGTGGGTGGAGTGTGAGTGGTGGCGGTGGAGTGGGTGGAGAAGTGGGTGGAGGGTGAGTGGTGGCGGTGGAGTGGGTGGAGGGTGAGTGGTGGCGGTGCAGTGGGTGGAGGGTGAGTGGTGGCGGTGGAGTGGGTGGAGGGTGAGTGTTGGCGGTGGAGTGGGTGGAGGGTGAGTGGTGGCGGTGGAGTGGGTGGAGGGTGAGTGTTGGCGGTGGGGTGGGTGGGAGGGTGAGTGTTGGTGGAGTGGGAGGAGAGTGAGTGGGTGGTGGAGTGGGTGGAGAGAGTGGTGGCGGTGGAGTGGGTGGAGGGTGAGTGGTGGCGGTGGAGTGGGTGGAGGGTGAGTGGTGGCGGTGCAGTGGGTGGAGGGTGAGTGGTGGCGGTGGAGTGGGTGGGAGGGTGAGTGTTGGCGGTGGAGTGGGTGGAGGGTGAGTGGTGGCGGTGGAGTGGGTGGAGGGTGAGTGTTGGCAGTGGAGTGGGTGGAGAGAGTGGTGGCGGTGGAGTGGGTGGAGGGTGAGTGGTGGTGGTGGAGTGGGTGGAGGGTGAGTGGTGGCGGTGCAGTGGGTGGAGGGTGAGTGGTGATGATGGAGTGGGTGGAGGGTGAGTGGTGGTGGTGGAGTAGGTGGAGGGTGAGTGGTGATGGTGGAGTGGGTGGAGGGTGAGTGGTGATGGTGGAGTGGGTGGAGGGTGAGTGGTGGCGGTGGAGTGGGTGGAGAGAGTGGTGGCGGTGCAGTGGGTGGAGGGTGAGTGGTGGCGGTGGAGTGGGTGGGAGGGTGAGTGGTGGTGGTGGAGTGGATGGAGAGTGAGTGGTGGTGGAGTGGGTGGAGAGAGTGGTGGTGGTGGAGTGGGTGGAGGGTGAGTGGTGGCGGTGCAGTGGGTGGAGGGTGAGTGGTGGCGGTGGAGTGGGTGGAGAGTGAGTGGTGGTGGTGGATTAGGTGGAGAGTGAGTGGTGGTGCTGGAGTGGGTGATATAGGGTCACAGGAGGAGGAAACAGCCCAGAAGGTAGGTGCCTTTCATGTTCCCTGAGTGGGCCCAGCTGGAGAAATGGTGAGAAGGATTAGGTTTCTGCTCTCTTGCCCGGGGACTTGTTTTTTATTTTATTTATTTAAGTTAAATTGGTAAATTCAAGTGGAATATTTCTTTATACTCTGATGCTTGGGAGAATGTGAACAGGAGTCAGGTGCCGGACGGCCACGGGGCCGGTGCCAGGAGGCCAAGGCCTGGTCTTGCCTGGCAGGAGCGCTGGCGTGACGTGGGTCACTTACAGAAATCTGTTACGAAGGTGATGGGCTGCACTGGCACTTTGGGAAGGATTTCCTTGCTGTGAGGACTGTCTGTTTCCGTGCCTGGCCCACCCGGTCTGTGACAGCCTGGGGTGCAGTCGTGTCTTACATTTGGTGACACCTTGGGAGGTCCATACAGATTCTTTGAGTTTCTGAACTGTCCTTGAAACGTCTCAGGCCCTCCCCTTCAGGGCCCAGAGAGGCTGACCTCCTCCGGTGCTCCCGAGCAGGGCGGCTGTGACCTGCGGATCTGTGGGCTCCCATTGCAGGTACGGCCGCTGCTCGGGGAACCGTTGTCAGATTTAGTCTTGGAAGGTGCGTTGGCGCCTCCTGTAGAGTTGCGCAGCCCATAGGCACACGTCACTCCTGCTGCAGGGGTTCAGGCTGTTCTGGAGCTGGGCTGGCAGGGCCCTCGGGTGAGGGAGTGTGGCCTGGCACTGGCTTCTCGGCCTGCAGCCACGTTTCCTGCCAGCCCAGGCAGCGTGACCCTTGGAGGGATCAGGCAGGGCTGTGCCTCTCCCCTCCCCCACCTCGGGAGATCCTGTTCTCACACACGGTTGTCCAGTGTCATGAAGGTTTGTGAGTGGGAAGGCAGGTAGATGATGAATTCATCAAACATGACAGGGGATGCTTTGGTTGTGAGACATTGGGGTGTAGCCCATGTGGGGCTGTTTCTGGGGTCCTGTTTGCCTCTCCAAGCTCCTCCTGCTGTTGGTGGGTAGAAGATGCGGGGGAATCTGAACCTGCTCTTGGACTGTGCGGGAACTTGGACCTGGTCAGCTCCCTGCGCAGAGGACGTGGCTGTGCACGTCACTGCCCGGCATTCACGGCATTGGTTGTGAAAGCCGTCCTGTGGTGCCTGTTTGTGTCCTGTCAGTTTATGGGGAGATCCTGAAATTGAGAGCTGGGAACCAAATGAGTGGGTCCCACCATGGAGGCGTTTGATGCTGTCACGAGGCCTGGCTCGTGAGGCCAAGAGGGGACCAGTGAGGGTCTCTGAGGGTCTGCGCACCAGGTGTCCTTTTACAGGACGATGACATTTGGGCCTGAGGAGGTGAACCTGGTGCAGTAGCAAACTGCCGTTTCCTTCCGTGTTTGAAGTGAGTTCTGGGAGCAGGATTCAGCCACTCAGGCCTTCATTTGTCCACATAAAGAAACAGCTTTACATTCGAGGTTCAGAAGGTTGTCAGTTTAGCCCCCTCAGGTTTAAGTGTTGAAGAAATCTAGGATGACATGCCTGTTTTTACAACAGTCTTTTCATATTTTAGGATTATTATTATTACTTTTGAGACAGAGTTTCGCTCTTGTTGCCCAGGCTGGAGTGCAATGGCACAATCTCCTCTCACTGCAACCTCTGCCTCCCAGGTTCAAGTGATTCTCCTGCTTCAGCCTCCTGAGTGGCTGGTATTACAGGCATGCGCCACCACACCTGGCTAATTTTTTGTATTTTTAGTAGAGACAGAGTGTCTCCATTTTGGCCAGGCTGGTCTCAAACTCCCAACCTCAGGTGATCGGCCCACCTCGACCTCCCAAAGTGATGAGATTATAGGCATGAGCCACTGAGCCCAGCTAGGATTATTGTTTTTTCTACATAGGATGAAGTTAGAGAAACTGAAAGGATATTAAAAATTAGAAAATAATAGGTTAATTAAAAGTTTTGCCCCAGCTGGGCACGGTGGCTCATGCATCTCAGCACTTTGGGAGGCCAAGGCGGGCAGATCACTTGAGGTTAGGAGTTGGAGACCAACCTGGCCAACGTGAAACCCTGTTTCTACTAAACATATAAAAATTAGCTGGGCATGGTGGCGGGTGCCTGTAGTCCCAGCTACTCAGGAGGCTGAGGCAGGAGAATTGCTTGAACCTGGGAGGTAGAGGTTGTAGTGAGCCGAGACCATGCCATTGCACTCCAGCCTGAGCAACAGAGCAAGACTTTGTCTCAAAAAAAAAAGAAAAGTTAGGGCATCTTGCTTTAAAGAGGTATTACGGGAACATCTGGTAAAAAATTCAAAAGGTAAAAAGGATATCTTTTTTCTTACATAATCAGCTCTTTGTTAGCTCTTCTGGTATTTGGAATAAATCTCTGGAGTTCACTGTATAAGAATTAGAAACGTCACCTTTGATGCACAGCTTGACTTGTAGTAGAACTGTTAGGTGCTCTTTAGGGGATGTTAAAAACTTTTCCCACTTGATATTTACATTAAAAATAGTTTGTTGCAGAACAATTAGAAAATCCAGATTTGCAGTCGATGCTTAGCTTGACTTACAGTGTGGCTTTCTGCTGTTTGCCATAAGGGACTAGATTTCTTCAATTTTGCTCAGAGTGGAGGCCTGGCTGCAGTGGGTGGCTTAAACTGCACATGGGGATGGATCTATGGGGGGAAGGGCAGGTGGCAGCGTTGGCTGAATTAGATGATCCCTCACCCCCCCCAGGCGTCGTCTTACTCAAATGATTCTGGTTGTTTGGGTGCTGGCCATGCACTGCTTTATGTATCTTTGTGCGTAGCGCAGGCCTGGAAAAGTGTCCGCTGTTTCTACATATTTACCGGGTGGCTGAGATTCCCGCAGCATCCTGACCCCCGCTTCAGGGCGCCTGTGCGGATGCTGACGATGGCTTTTAAGTTGTCGCACAGTTTATGGGCTCTATTCACATGTGCTGCTGGTAATTTTGAGACTCAAGGATGAAGAGTTGTATCTGTCTCTTCCTGTCAAAGTCTTTTGTCTGTTATGTGAATCCCATTTTTTTTTTGAGACAGAGTTTCACTCTTGTTGCCCAGGCTGGAATGCAATGGCATGATCTCGGCTCACTGCAACCTCTGCCTCCTGGGTTCAAGCGATTCTCTTGCTTCAGCCTCCTGAGTAGCTGGGATTACAGGCATGTACCACTGCACCTGGCATATTTTTAGTAGAGACGAAGTTTCTCCATGTTGGTCAGGCTGGTCTCGAACTCTTGACTTCAGGTGATCCACCTGCCTCGGCCTCCCAAAGTGCTGGGATTACAGGCGTGAGCCACCATGCCTGGCCGTGATTCCTGTTTTCACATGGTCCAGTTTCTAAGGGACTCTGGTCTGATGAATGAAACCCTTGTGTGTCCTCTGTGGCTGTGAGATAACAGTATCTTAACACAGGTGCTTACCCTGTGCACCCTGGTCTCCTGTTCAGTAACATCGCGTCATCGGGGTCTGAGGAAAAGAGACAGTGTGATCCACTCAGATGGACAGGGAAGCAGGAGGGGATCAGAAACCTGAATGGGTCAGCCCAGAATCCAGCATTGCCAGCCCAGCCTGTCCCTGGCCCTCTCTTCTGCCCAGGTGACAGGTGTGGTGTGCGCAGGTCCTCAGCCCTGCCCAGGTGACAGAGGTGGTGTGTGCTGCTCCTCATCTGTGCTCAGGTGACAGGTGTGCTGTGTGCGGGTCCTCAGCCCTGCCCAGGTGACAGGTGTGGTGTGCGCAGGTCCTGAGCCCTGTCTGGGTGACAGGTGTGGTGTGTGCAGGTCCTCAGTCCTGCCCAGGTGACAGGTGTGGTGTACGCGGGTCCTGAGCCCCGCCCAGGTGACAGGTGTGGTGTGCGGGCCCCCCCGGTGGTTGCGCGGGCCCTGAGCCCTGCCCTGGTGACAGGTGTGGTGTGCGCAGGCCCTCAGCGCTGCCCTGGTGACAGGTGTTGTGTGCATGGGTCCTCAGCCCTGCCCTGGTGACAGGTGTGGTGTGCATGGGTCCTCATCTGTGTCTAGGTGATAGGTATGGTGTGCATGGGTCCTCAGCTCTGCCCAGGTGACAGGTGTGCTGTGTACAGGTTCTTAGCCCTACCCTGGTGACAGGTGTGGTGTGCATGGGTCCTCAGCCCTGCCCAGGTGACAGGTGTGGTGTGCACAGGTCCTCAGCTCTGCCCAGGTGACATGTGTGGTGTGTGCAGGTCCTCAGTCCTGCCCAGGTGACAGGTGTGGTGTGCACAGGTCCTCAGCCCTGCCCAGGTGACAGGTGTGGTGTGCACAGGTCCTCATCTGTGCCCGGGTGACAAGTGTGCTGTGCGCAGGTCCTCAGCTCTGCCCAGGTGACAGATGTGCTGTGTGCAGGTCCTCAGCTCTGCCCAGGTGACAAGTGTGTGTGCTGGTCCTCATCTGTGCCCAAGTGACAGGTGTGGTGTGCATGGGTCCTCAGCCCGGCCCAGGTGACAGATGTGCTGCCTGAGGGTCCTCAACTCTACCCTCCATCCATGCCCAGGTGATAGGTGTGGTGTGCGCTGGTCCTCATCCGTGCCCAAGTGGCAGGTGTGCTTTGCACGAGTCCTCATCTGTGCCCAGGTGACAGGTGTGGTGTGTACTGGTCCTCAGCCCTGCCCAGGTGACAGGTGTGTTATGTCGGGTCCTCAGCCCTGCCCAGGTGATAGGTGTGGTGTGTACTGGTCCTCATCTTTGCCCAGATGACAGGTGTGGTGTGCACAGGTCCTCAGCCCTGCCCAGGTGTCAGATGTCCTGTGTGCTAGTTCTCAGCCCTGCCCAGGTGACAGGTCCTGTGTGCTGGTCCTCAGTTGTGCCCAGGCTTGGGCTGTAGCTGCCGCCCATTCCCAGTGGACACGGAATCCTTGTGTTACCGAGTGACCTGCGTGTGCTGGGCTGTACCAGCCGGCTTTTCTGTTGCAGTTGCTTTTTAATTGTATCCATTAAGTAGACTTTCCACAAGAAAAAAGTATGACTTAATAAATAAAAGTTTAAGTAATATTTCTAAGAGTACTCTTAGTTGCAGAAAATTTGGAAAAATTCTAGGAAAGAGAAAAGAAGAAAATGAAACCGCACTCATAGGTGCGATGAATTGTTAGGATTTCGTAGCATATGCCTGTTGGGTTTCTATTTAGCCATGTGTCATAAAGGGAGCTTTTCCAAGATGGGAGCGTACTGTATCTTCTGTTTCTAATCTTTTCACGTCAGTGTATTGTCAGTGTTTTCCCTGGTCGCTTATTTTTTTCTACCATGTTTTTAGCAGCTGTACATTTATTTGGTATGTTGGGGAGTCATAGATGGTCAGTTACTGAAAAAGTGAAATAATTTAAAAAGGGAAATAAAAAAAAATGCACTAACACATTTTACATTCAGACAAATGTGCATCTGGCCCCAAATCTCTTGGCTCTGGACTGAATGCCGTTCTTGGAGAGTGGGCCACCCCTTCGAGCCACACCCACAGTACCGGGTTTTGATTTCTGTAGATTGAGTGGAGAACATGAAAGGCATCTCGGGACATGGAATGCAGACTCCTGGGTTGTTTGTGGTTTTCCCAGAATTCTGGTAACAGTGCTGCTGGCATAGAGGGGTGTCTGGAATGAACAAGGCTGAGTCTGAGACAGACGGGCTGAGAGAGTCCTGTCGGCCTGGTGCTTTATGGAAGAGGCGGTGGAGTTAGGAGAGCTCTTCCTGCTGCATGGATGTCCCTCAGTAATTACCCACTTTTCTGTGTTTGGGGATCCGGTGGTTTCCAGTTAAATCTTCTCAAATTTGCGCAAATCCACAGTGAGCCTCAGGATAACTCCTGGCGGTGAAATTGCCTGTGTGCGTGCATGTCTGTGAGTGCCCATGCTGGTCTTTGAGACTTACTGTCAGGTCGCTTTGAGCGCAGGGTGAGGTGTAGCCGTCAGGCTTTTCAGCTGCTGTGTAGTCATTTTCTTCCTCTCCTTGAAAGTATTAATGGCTCAGAGTAATTTGTATGGAACTTATTTTAGACTCTGCTATTTCTTTTGCCTTTCAGAGAAATCAGGGTTTGAGTTAAAATATCTCATGTCACTACTGTTGATAGAACCTCGATTATATTTTACGGGAGGCAGGACGAACAGAGAGATGGCTCTGGTGGGAGTTCAGCCTCTGACTTTGTTTCCATGCCTGAGTTTGAGGATCCCATTTGAAGTCATACTCTTACCCGGTTATTGACTCTTAGAGGCCATTCCTCCTTTAGGGTTTTCTTGGACTTCAGAGTCGTTTTTAAGCGTAGACACCTTGTCTGAAACAATGCAGCATGGGGGGACAGATGTCTGCCTCGGTGTCGTCCAGGTAGCTTGAGTGGAGCTGGCTGTGGATGACGGGTTCCCCTCGCTTCGTGAGACCCTGGGTGTCCCCTCCCCCAGTGTGGCCAGGTTGGGGAGCAGGAGTCACACATTTGACTCCTGGGGTGTGCGGCTGCAGAGCTGGAAACCCTGGTCCATAGACTCGTGTCTGGGGGCTCTTCAGGCCGGCGCAGTCAACTGGCCGTGACGACTTTTGTCTGGACTTAACCTCTTCTTTTCTCTAACAAATGGAAAAGCAGGTCCTGTTGCAGTGGCCGGACCAAATCCTGTCTGGGGTAGAAGCGGGTAAAGGTGGTCAGCATCAAGGTTGATCTTGTTGCCTGTCCATGTCCTCAGCATCCATCCCCCATCCCAGCCCATGGTTCCAGTGACATTTATCACATGTGAACTCTGAATCCCGGAAGCCCTGCTTCGTGGTTTTCGGCCATTTGTTCCCTGGAGCCCTGGTTTTCTCACTGCTGAGTTAGAAAGGCTGCTGGTGAGAAGACTGTGCATCCTCTCGCCCCGGCCTGTCCTGAGCTTGCCTCACGGTGCATCCTTGCGAGTGGGTGTCCAACCCCGCCCCTGAGTCTGTTGTGGCTCTGCTGCCTGCCTGGCGCTGTGGTCAGGGTGGGTGCCTGAGGCCTCTGGACACCTGTTGTCTGGCCAGGCCACCCTGGAGGAGGGTTTCTGAGAGTGCTGGTGGCTTACTCTGTCCTTGGGTCACTTGGTTTTTGTTAAAATGGAAATTTAAATTCTATGTAAGAAGGAAAAGAGTATAATGTGAAAAGACAAGTTAGATTAACATACTGTTATTTTTAAAGTTAGCTGATAGATAAATAGATGAACAGAGGATGGTCCCCCACCTCCCACGGGCCGGCAGTATACTTGGGTGAGGGCCGTGGGGGTGGCTCTTCCCTGAGGCCTCAGGCCTGGACCCTGCTGTGCTGTCAGATAGCAGGTGCTGCATTTCCCTGGGGCGCGTTTCCCTCCGGGACCTGTGCGATGTGTTGTGGAGGAAGCTGTGTGGGGCAGGGGTCCCAGGGGCTTGCACGGCTGGGCCTTGCTACTGCTGCATCTTCAGGTGGGGACTCCTGGCCTCCGTGTGCTCTCCTGTCTCATGTGGGTGGCTGGCTGCCCTCCCTCCAGGGCAGTGAGAGAGAAAGGAGGGCGTCAGTTGCTTGTCCTGTTCTGGCTGAACTTGGCTGGATTCAAACGAGTGAACATAAGGCTTTGGTGAAATTAGGAGCACCTCACAGGCCCGGGCCCAGGTAAGACCACTCCCAGCCACGAGGGGCTGATCTGATCAGAGCTGGACGGATGGCTATTGCCACGGGCCCAGTGTGAGAGCTCTGAGCTCAGGAGCCAGCAGCCAGGCACCTTGGGGACCTTGCGGCCCCTGCCTCTGCCCCTGCCCCAGCATTGCACAGAGGGGTCCCGGCTTGCCCTGGGCACTGTTTAGAGTGATCGAGGGGGTGGCCAGAAACGGGAGAGGTAGAGTCCCTGAGGCAGCAGGCCTCCTTGCAGACTGTGGCCTCCAGGAGGGCAGTGGACACGCAGTGTTCAAACACAGTAGTGACTTGGTAAGGAAAGGGCAGCGGAGCCGCTGGCATTTCAGGTGAGTCATCGTCAAGGGTGTGGAATCCAACTGTGTTGGCAGCCACTTGCTGGTGCCTGGCTGAGTCCCCCATCTGGTCCCTCACTCCCCCACAGCCACAGCCCTGGAAAACCCCGTCTGCCAGTTCATACCACACAACCCGGTGCAAACCCACCCAAAGACGGCGGGAGGCAGGACGCAAGCACATGTTTGACGGCTGTGGAACTGACGCATGGGTTTTCCGGGCAGCTTTGCGTTTGTGCCTGTTGTAGACTAGAGCATCATGTGGTGTTTCTCTGCTGGAAAAGCAGGCTTTAGAGTGGTGGCTGAAAGTCGGTCTGATCATAGATTAGAGCAGCCTCTCCTGGGAGAGAGATGCTGACCTCCACCGATGGGACAGGGATCTGGGGAGGGTGCGGTGGCGTGGCGGCCTAATGCTGCCGCATTTCATGGACATGGACACTTGGGCTGCCTGGAGGGGTTTGCGTGGAAGTGCCACTCAGGGCTCCCGATGCTGGGGCTGGAGGGGAGGGGGCCAAGGTGTCTAATCCCATTCGGTGTGAAAGGGGGTTTTGCCTGTCTTGGAGGAGAGGAAGGCAGTGTGGCCTCCGCTGGCATTGGTGATGCGCCTGCCTTCCGGGTGTCCACTCGTGAGTGGACGGACCCCACCCTTCATCCTTGTGGGGCTTCAGAAACCATTGGTTTCCTGGAGGTTCTGTTGCCCCCTGAAGCACAGCCCCACCTTCCTAACCCACCCCCTCCTGTGACTCGCATTGTGTGTGAACTTACCTCCTTGCTCCTCAGCTTCCCCTGCCTGATGGCTCCAGGCTTTTCCCTGAGGACCTGGGGTTTGTGTTGCCCGCTTGGGTGGAGTCTATGCCCCGCTTTCCTGGTCATTTTAAGTCATGTGGGGCCAGGAGGAGGCGTTCTCTGTCCCTGCACAGCTCACATTGTGGCTCTGTGGCCGCTGTCCCTCTGCCCACTCAGGTATGCCAGGTTCCTCTGACTCTTTCTTAGGGTGACATTGGGCCCACCCTCACCTGCAGGGACTCATCACCTCTGGACCTCGTTAGGTGTGTGGCTTTTTCCTTAGTTTAGAAATGAAATAGGCTTATTGCTTTGTTCAATTATGAAAATGGAAAGTTTATTTAAAAACTTAAATGTGTGGAAAAGTATCAGAAAGAAAGTAACCAGTCATTTGAAATGACAGTCACAGGGGCTCTGTTGTTAATATATTTTGGTGATTGTTTTTGGGGATAACCTAGATATGTGTGTTTAAACGTGCAGTACAGAGTTTTAAATAAATGAACTCATGTGTTTTGTTCACTGCCATGTTTTACTCAACAGTTTGTTCTAGGTTTTTTTTTTTCATGTCAGTAAATGTAAGCAGAGATAGTTCTAAAAAGTGTGTGGAACATTTCAGACACGCACAAAGGAGAGAGACTGGGCAGGTGCCTTGTCCCCGTCACAGACCTGGGTAACTCCCTGCCTGGCCAGGTTGCTCATTAAGTAGTTATTAAATGTTCTGACATGTGTCTCTCAGAGATCGTCATTCACTGTTACTGTCACATAGGCAGCATTTAGATTTCTCAAGTTGTCTCAAATTTGGAAAGGTTGTTTGCATTGGAGGCTTGCTCCTTTTCAGCAGCTGCTGGAGTCTGGTCTCGAGGCCCCCTCACTCACTCCACCCTGATGATGTGCTGCCCTGGCTGAATTTCATCCTTCGAAAGGTGTTGTGTGTTGGGAACCTTTGGGAGTGACTAGGATTGAATGAGGCCACCAGGGTGTAGCCTCCCACCCCGTTGGATCAGCGTCCTTATAAGCCAGTTTCCAGGGCGAGCCTGCCCCTTTCCCACCTTGTGAAGCCCAAGGAGGAGGTGGTAGGTGCAGCCTGGAAGCTGGCTCTGCCCCTGACCTCCAGTTTCAACCTCCAGGACAGCAAGAGGGAACCCTCGCACACAGGGCTCCAGGACCATGAGAGAGAACCCAGGACCGTGAGAGAGAACGCAGGACCATGAGAGAGAACCCTTGCACGTAGGACTCTAGGATCGCAAGAGAGAACCCTTTCATGTAGGGCTCCAGGATCGTGAGAGAGAATCCTTGCACGTAGGGCTGAGGCTTGTAAGAGAAAACTGTTGTGTGTAGGGTTCAGGACCGCAAGAGAGAACCCAGGATCGTGAGAGAGAACCCTTGCACATAGGGCTCCAGGACTGCGGGGAGAGAACCCAGGACCGTGAGAGAGAACCCAGGACCGCGAGAGAGAACCTCTCTACGTAGGGCTCCAGGACTGCGAGAGAGAACCCAGGACCGTGAGAGAGAACCCAGGACCGCGAGAGAGAACCCAGGACTGCGAGAGAGACCCAGGACCACAAGAGAGAACCCAGGACCGCGAGAGAGAACCCTTGCACATAGGGCTCCAGGACTGCGGGAGAGAACCCAGGACCGCGAGAGAGAACCCAGGACCCGAGAGAACCCAGGACCGCGAGAGAGAACCCAGGACCGCGAGAGAGAACCTCAGGACCGTGAGAGAGAACCCAGGACCACGAGAGAGAACCCAGGACCGTGAGAGAGACCCTTACACAGGGCTCCAGGACCGCGAGAGAGAACCCAGGACCGTGAGAGAGAACCCAGGACCGCGAGAGAGAACCCAGGACCGCGAGAGAGAACCCAGGACCGTGAGAGAGAACCCAGGACCGCGAGAGAGAACCCAGGACCGTGAGAGAACCCTTGCACGTAGGGCTCCAGGACTGCGGGAGAGCCAGGACCCTAGAGACCGCGAGAGAGAACCCAGGACCGCGAGAGAGAACCCAGGACCGCGAGAGAGAACCCAGGACCGCGAGAGAGAACCCAGGACCGTGAGAGAGAACCCAGGACCGTGAGAGAGAACCCAGGACCACGAGAGAGAACCCAGGACCGTGAGAGAGAACCCCTGTACACAGGGCTCCAGGACCGCGAGAGAACCCAGGACGAGAGAGAACCCAGGACCGCGAGAGAGAACCTAGGACCGTGAGAGAGAACCCGTACCACGAGAGAGAACCCAGGACCGCGAGAGAGAACCCAGGACCGTGAGAGAGAACCTCTCTACGTAGGGCTCCAGGACTGCGAGAGAGAACCCAGGACCGTGAGAGAGAACCCACGACCGCGAGAGAGAACCCAGGACCGCGAGAGAGAACCCAGGACCGCGAGAGAGAACCCAGGACCGTGAGAGAGAACCCAGGACCACGAGAGAGAACCCAGGATCGCGAGAGAGAACCCAGGACCCCGAGAGAGAACCCAGGACCGTGAGAGAGAACCCAGGACCGTAGAGAGAACCCCTACATGGGCTCCAGGACCGTGAGAGAGAACCAAGGACCTTGAGAGAGAACCCCTGTACATAGGGCTCCAGGACTGCGAGAGAGAACCCAGGACCGTGAGAGAGAACCTCTGTACGTAGGGCTCTAGGACTGCGGGAGAGAACCCAGGACCGCGAGAGAGAACCCAGGACCGTGGGAGAGAACCAAGGACCGTGAGAGAGAACCCCTGTACATAGGGCTCCAGGACTGCGAGAGAGAACCCAGGACCGTGAGAGAGAACCCCTGACCGCGAGAGAGAACCCAGGACCATGAGGGAGAACCCAGGACTGTGAGGGAGAACCCAGGACCGTGAGAGAGAACCCAGGACCGCAAGAGAGAACACAGGACCGCGAGAGAGAACTCCTGTACGTAGGGCTCCAGGACTCCGAGAGAGAACCCAGTCGCTCCCATGTTTATTTAGGTTGCCTGCAGCACTTTGCCTTTCTCTAAGCAAGTCTGCGATAAATGTACTGGCTGGGTTGGGCTTCCAGTTACCCTCTTAATGGGTTCTTGGAAGTGCAGCTGCCCAGGCAGGGATTGAGGTTGGGGAAGAGGACCTGGACGCCATCAGCCACGGCATCTCTGCCAGCCCAGGAGGGCAGGCTGTTGTTTGCATTTCTCGGAGCACTAATGGGATAGCTAGAACGTCTTGTCTTCTGTTTGTTAACAGCTTTTTGTCTTGTGTATTTTCTTATCAGGTGATTGTCTTTTAATTAAGTTCTGATTCTTATCCAAGAACAAGGTTTGAGTCTCCATTTGGGTAAAGTTTTTCTTTACCTTTAGAAAAATTTAGGATCTCTGTGAAAGTTTTAGTTTTGCAAATATAGATCTTGCTTGTAGGTTTGATCTCAGGGGTTATATATTTTTAAAAATTGTTATCAGTGAGTGTTTTTACCTATTGTATTTTCTAACTGGTTATTATTGCTTATAAAGGTTTGTTTTTTCTTGTATTTTTTTGTTTTTTTTTTATTTTTATTTTTTCTACTCATTTTTTATTTCCATAGGTTTTTGGGGAACAGGTGGTTTTTCATTACATGAATACATTCTTTAGTGGTAATTTCTGAGATTTTGGTGCACCCATCACCTGAGTAGTGTACACTGAACACAATTTTTGTAGTCTTTTATCCCTCACCCCTCCCACCCTTTACCCTGAGTCTCCAAAGTCCATTGTATCATTCTTATGCCTTTCCATCCTCACAGCTTAGCTTCCATTACTTTTGTTTTTATACTTTCTTTACTCTGCTTGATATTCTCTAGTGTTCTTGTGACTTAAACTTTAGTAAATAATAATACATAAAGTGCAAGAAAGCTTAAAGAACAATAACATGTCTACTGTAAAATACACAGATGTGAAGTATACAGCTGTAAAACAGGTGTGAAGTATACAGCTGTAAAACATAGATGTGAAGTATACAGCTGTAAAATATAGGTGTGAAGTATACAGCTGTAAAACAGGTGTGACGTATACAGCTGTAAAACAGGTGTGAAGTATACAGCTGTAAAATATAGGTGTGAAGTATACAGCTCTAAAACACAGGTGTGAAGTATACAGCTCTAAAACACAGGTGTGAAGTATACAGCTGTGAAATATAGGTGTGAAGTATACAGCTGTAAAACAGGTGTGAAGATACAGCTGTAAAACATAGATGTGAAGTATACAGCTGTAAAACATAGGTGTGAAGTATATTGCTGTAAAACACACAGATGTGAAGTATACAGCTAAATGATTTTAAATATTGCAGGTGGCAACACAGCCGTCCAGGAGCCTCCCACACACACCTTGGGGCAGCACCCTCCCCACCCCCCACCCTTCCACCCCACCGTGATTCTCCTCCTGTTCTGGAGCCCAGTGGTGAGAAGTCAGCTCTGTTGCCAGTTGCAGCGCCTTGTGCTAAGGATACCGCTGCGGACGCGTTCTCAAGAAAGACGTTCGCCCGTGTCCCAGTTTTGACAGTTACAGTTATGACCATTTATAGCTGTGAACATCTTGCGTGGTCTTGGCGCACACCTGTGGAGGATTTGCATGGGTTTGGCCCTGTGGGGTTGCCGAGCTGGGGGCAGATCCACAGGGGCTTGCGCCCGCAGCCGTTGGGCAACAGGGAGCGATGGCTCCTGGGGTGCTGCTGGGTGCCTGCGGCCTCCAGCTGCATTCCTGGCCCCCGGGGGTGCTGTGTGTGGCCCCTGCCTCCGGCCCGCAGAAGGGCCTCTCTGTCTGGATGCTGAGTGACGTCTCCCGTCCACTCGGGTTTGGCTGCTTGTCTCTCTGTTCTTACTTAGAGCTCTGCTTCTCTGTTCTAGGCATGGTCCTGGCCTGGGTCTGCGTGTTGCAGGCCTGTCCTCCCTGGGTGCAGCACTCTTGATTTTTTTAATCATTATTATTTTTTGAGACAAAAAGTCTCTCTCTGTCACCCAGGCTGGAGTGCAGTGGTGTCATCTCGGCTCACTGCAACCTCCGCCTCCTGGGTTCAAGCTATTCTCCTGCCTCAGCCTTCCGAGTAGCTGGGACTACAGGTGCACACCACCATGCCTGGCTAATTTTTGTATTTTTAGTAGAGATGGGGTTTCTCCATGTTGGCCAGGCTGGTCATGAACTCCTGGCCTCAAGTGATCCGCCTGTCTTGGCCTCCCAAAGTGCTGGGATTACAAAGATGAGCCACTGCACGCAGCTGATTTTTTTTTTTTTAAATATATATTTTATTGCATTTTAGGTTTGGGGTACGTGTGAAGAACGTGCAGGATTGTTGCATAGGTACATACATGGCAATGTGGTTTGCTGCCTTCCTCCCCCATCACCTATATCTGACATTTCTCCCCATGTTTTCCCCTCCCCCAACTCTCCACTCCCCCACTGCTCCCTCCCCTAGTTCCCCCCACAGACCCCAGTGTGTGATGCTCCCCCTCCCTGTGTCCATGTGTTCTTATTGTTCAACACCCGCCTATGAGTGAGAATATGCGGTGTTTGATTTTCTGTTCTTGTGTCAGTTTGCTGAGAATGATGGTTTCCAGGTTCATCCATGTCCCTACAAAGGACACAAACTCATCGTTTTTCATGGCTGCATAGTATTCCATGGTATGTATGTGCCATATTTTCCCTGTCCACTCTATCATCGATGGGCATTTGGGTTGGTTCCAAGTCTTTGTTATTGTAAACAGTGCTGCAGTGAACATACGTGTGCATGTGTCTTTATAATAGAATGATTTGTAATCCTTTGGATATATACCCAGTAATAGGATTGCTGGGTCAAATGAAATTTCTATTTCTAGGTCCTTGGGGGAATCACACTGTCTTCCACAGTGGTTGAACTAATTTACACTCCCACCAACAGTGTAAAAATGTTCATATTTCTCCACATCCTCTCCAGCATCTGTTGTCTCCAGATTTTTTAATGATCACCATTCTAACTGGCGTGAGATGGTATCTCAATGTAGTTTTGATTTGCATTTCTCTAATGACCAGTGATGATGAGCATTTTTTCATATGTTTGTTGGCCTCATATATGTCTTTTGTAAAGTGTCTGTTCATATCCTTTGCCCACTTTTGAATGGGCTTGTTTTTTTCTTGTAAACCTGTTTTAGTTCTTTGTAGATTCTGGACATAAGTCCTTTGTCAGATGGGTAGACTGCAAAAATTTTTTCCCGTTCTGTTGGTTGCTGATTCACTCTTATGATTGTTTGTTTTGCTGTGCAGCTGATTTTTTTTTTAATGGCTCCTTTGATGAGACTCACTGCCTTTTTCTCTTTCCTTGGGTGCAAATTGTGCATTTCTTAGGCCTTTTAACATGAGTGTGTTTGTCTCTTACTGTTACCTGTGCTCCAAACTGGATAGTTTATCTCACTGTGTCTAACGTGCAGTTATTGTATTCTCTGTTCTGGAACTTTGTTCTGGTTTTCAAACTTGAGCTTTAAATTCTCAAACCTGAGTTTTAATTTCTTGAGCATCTGATCAATTACTTTGGTGATTTCGCCTCCAGCCCTGTGGGTCTGGCTCCATGCTCTTGGTTTTTGGTCATGACTTGCTCTCTTGTCTGCTTGGGAATTGTCCCGTGGCCTGTTGGGCGTTTGTATCGGAAGCCGTGGAGGAAGTACAGGCCCTTCTCAGCAGCTGGACGGCGGGTGGCGGTGTCGAATCCCTCAGGTCTTGGTGTCTGGGCTTCCTGCTGGGTAAGGGTCCGGCTCCTGAATTTCCAAGTCTCTGCTCAAGGTGTGGTCCTTGGGGATCCTAGCCCCAGCAGAGGGGCTTTGCCTGGAGCCTTCTTCCTGGGGGGCCTCAGCACTAGCCCTGCCTGCCCTGGTCACGGGTTCTCTGATCACATTAGACGGATTCAGTGGATTTAAACACATTTCTTCTGTAATCGTTTTCTGCAGCAGGCTTGACCTGAGGCTCCTGTCCTGCCATTTCCAGACGCAGCAGCTCCTGTCTTGCTCTTCCCAGTCGATGCTTTTGCTCATTCGGACCCTGTTTGTGGATGAGCTTTCATGCTGCCCCCGGCTCTTCTCCAGATACGAGGTTCTTTTCTGCTGCACCCCTGCTCTGTGGCAGCACCGTGTCCTCTTCCCCCGGTGGGGCCGTGTTGGCCTCTGTAGCTAAGAAGGGCCGGGGCTGGCGGTCGCCCAGCGTATCCTGCCTGTAGCTGAGAAGGGCCGGGGCTGGCGGTCGCCCCGCGTATCCTGCCTGTAGCCGAGAAGGGCCGGGGCTGGCGGTCGCCCAGCGTATCCTGCCTGACTTAGCAACTTGAACCAGTGGCATGTGTCGCCTCCCAGTGTCTGTCAGGAGCCTGTGCCCCCTGTCCAGCCTGTCCTGGGCAGCCCCGGCCTGCAGTGCCCTGAGTGGCTCCGGGCAGGACACTTACAAATTAACTTACCTGGCTGCTGGTGGGACCCCCCTCCTTGTGGGCTGTTAGGGAGGCCATTCTTATGCTTTGCCGTGTGGGTCCCCGCATATGGCAGCTCACCGGTGGCTTCCTCGGGGTGAGCCAGCAAGGTCAGAGTTGGTCTCTTGAGGCCGCCCTCACCCTTGCCAGGCTGGGCAGGGTGGGGCAGCCCACCCAGGAGGCCCTGCAGGGCTGGGGTACCGGAAGGGGGTGGCTGGGCCGCCGGAGTTCATCCCTGCGCTCTGGGTTGCGTTTGTTCCCAGGTGTGCTCTCCAGGGCCTAGGAGGGCTCCTGGGAGCTCCAGGCTAGGGTCCCAGCACCAGAGGAAGGGCCTGTGGCCACGTGGGCGGAAGGTGCTGGCTGTTTGTGGTGGGCAACCCAACAGCCGAAAGGGAGGGACGGAGAGAGGGTACTGTTCCCTTCAGGAGTCAAGGGAGGATCAGAGGGAGGAGTTCTCCGCAGGACTCAAGGGAGGAGCGGGTGGAGGAGTTCTCCCCAGGACTCAAGGGAGGAGCAGGTGGAGGAGTCTCCACAGGACTCAAGGGAGGAGCAGGTGGAGGAGTCTCCCTAGGACTCAAGGGAGGAGCAGGTGGAGGAGTTCTCCCCAGGACTCAAGGGAGGAGCAGGTGGAGGAGTTCTCCCTAGGACTCAAGGGAGGAGCAGGTGGAGGAGTTCTCCCCTAGGACTCAAGGGAGGAGCAGGTGGAGGAGTTCTCCACAGGACTCAAGGGAGGAGCAGGTGGAGGAGTTCTCCCCTAGGACTCAAGGGAGGAGCAGGTGGAGGAGTTCTCCCTAGGACTCAAGGGAGGAGCAGGTGGAGGAGTTCTCCCTAGGACTCAAGGGAGGAGCAGGTGGAGGAGTTCTCCCTAGGACTCAAGGGAGGAGCAGGTGGAGGAGTTCTCCACTAGGACTCAAGGGAGGAGCAGGTGGAGGAGTTCTCCACAGGACTCAAGGGAGGAGCAGGTGGAGGAGTTCTCCCTAGGACTCAAGGGAGGAGCAGGTGGAGGAGTTCTCCCACAGGACTCAAGGGAGGAGCAGGTGGAGGAGTTCTCCCCTAGGACTCAAGGGAGGAGCAGGTGGAGGAGTCTCCCCTAGGACTCAAGGGAGGAGCAGGTGGAGGAGTTCTCCCTAGGACTCAAGGGAGGAGCAGGTGGAGGAGTTCTCCCCTAGGACTCAAGGGAGGAGCAGGTGGAGGAGTTCTCCACAGGACTCAAGGGAGGAGCAGGTGGAGGAGTTCTCCCTAGGACTCAAGGGAGGAGCAGGTGGAGGAGTTCTCCCTAGGACTCAAGGGAGGAGCAGGTGGAGGAGTCTCCCCAGGACTCAAGGGAGGAGCAGGTGGAGGAGTTCTCCCTAGGACTCAAGGGAGGAGCAGGGTGGAGGAGCTCTCCCTAGGACTCAAGGGAGGAGCAGGTGGAGGAGTTCTCCCCAGGACTCAAGGGAGGAGCAGGTGGAGGAGTCTCCCTAGGACTCAAGGGAGGAGCAGGTGGAGGAGTTCTCCCTAGGACTCAAGGGAGGAGCAGGTGGAGGAGTTCTCCCTAGGACTCAAGGGAGGAGCAGGTGGAGGAGTTCTCCACAGGACTCAGAGGGAGGAGCAGGTGGAGGAGTTCTCCCTCAGGACTCAAGGGAGGAGCAGGTGGAGGAGTCTCCCCCCAGGACTCAAGGGAGGAGCAGGTGGAGGAGTTCTCCCTAGGACTCAAGGGAGGAGCAGGGTGGAGGAGTTCTCCCAGGACTCAAGGGAGGAGCAGGTGGAGGAGTTCTCCCTAGGACTCAAGGGAGGAGCAGGTGGAGGAGTTCTCCCCTAGGACTCAAGGGAGGAGCAGGTGGAGGAGTTCTCCCCTAGGACTCAAGGGAGGAGCAGGTGGAGGAGTTCTCCCCTAGGACTCAAGGGAGGAGCAGGTGGAGGAGTTCTCCCCAGGACTCAAGGGAGGAGCAGGTGGGAGGAGTTCTCCACAGGACTCAAGGGAGGAGCAGGTGGAGGAGTCTCCACAGGACTCAAGGGAGGAGCAGGTGGGAGGAGTCTCCCTAGGACTCAAGGGAGGAGGCAGGTGGAGGAGTCTCCCTAGGACTCAAGGGAGGAGCAGGTGGAGGAGTCTCCACTAGGACTCAAGGGAGGAGCATGTGGAGGAGTTCTCCCTAGGACTCAAGGGAGGAGCAGGTGGAGGAGTTCTCCACAGGACTCAAGGGAGGAGCAGGTGGAGGAGTTCTCCACAGGAGTCAAGGGAGGAGCACGTGGAGGAGTTCTCCGCAGGACTCACGGGAGGAGCGGACAGAGTTGCTCACAGGAGTCCATGCTGTGGCCGGGAGGGCTCTGGTAGCAGGCTGGCCGATCCCGGCCGCTGTTTATAGGGTGGCCTCTCCCCAGGTCTCTTGCATTCACGATGCAGCGTAATGTGCAGTGCCAGTGTTTGCTGCCCTGGGGTCTGGCGCAGACGACTCCAGTCCTCAGGAGGATCCCTTGGTGCAGCTGGGTCACTTTCTTTTTTGCTGTTGCTGTTGTTGTTTGTTTTTTTGAGATGGCATCTTGCTCTGTTGCCCAGACAGGAGTGCAATGGCGCAGTCTCGGCTCACCGCAACCTCTGCCTCCCAGGTTCAAGCAATTCTCCTGTCTCGGCTTCCCGAGTAGCTGGGATTGCAGGCACACGCCGCCACGCCCGGCTAATTTCTTGTATTTTTTTAGTAGGGACGGGGTTTCACCGTGTTCCCCAGACTGGTCTCGACCTCCTGAGCTCAGGCAGCCCACCCGCCTCGGCCTCTCAAAGTGCTAGGATTACAGGCGTGAGCCACCACGCCCGGCCCACTGGATCACTTTCTTCTCGGCTCTGCTTACTGTTGAAATTAAGATTGTTTCTCAACACTTTCATGGTTGTTGTGAAAGGAACTTAATTTTTATCTGTTCTACTTGTTTTTTGCTGATACCAAGGGAATCTGTTGATGCAATAATTAATGATTTTCACAAGGGCTAGTAAGGGCGCGTTTGGCCTTTTTCTTCCCCTGGTACCGTCAGGCTCTGTTAGTGCTCCCCGCCGGTCCCAGGGTGCCCCACCCCTAACTGGTCACCCTGGTGCTGGCTGTGGTTGCCCAGGCCTCCTTGGGCAGCGAGGTCGGTGGCACCCGCTGCCTCCTGGTGTCTGCGTCTGTGGTGGTGTCTCTGGTTGGCGCCGCTGTGGACTCTTCCAGTGTGCCTGGCAAATCTCTGCAAGTCACGCTGGTTGTGGCTTTCCTGTCCGTGTGGCGATGTATTTAGGTTTTCATGTTGTTGTTACGTTTTTTAAAAGCTGTCTGCTCCGTCCCTCTGTTGGCTGCCATCTTGGTATTTTCCGACTTCTGACCTGAGTCCCGGTGTTTCGGTGGCAACGCCGCCCTGTTTTTGTGAGTCAAGTTTTGGAGCGCAGCCACGATGGTTTGCTCACAGATGCTCTCTGGCTGCTTTCCTGCCGCAGCAGCAGAGTTGAGTGGCTGTGACAGAGACTGGATGACCCTCGAGCCCGAATCATTTGCTGGGTCCCCCCCTGAGAAGTGTGTGGCCCCGGTGCCGTCTCTCCAGCCCTCCCCTGGGCCTGGCTTGTAAACCTTTATGTTGGGACTGCAGGACCCCTGTTGGGCTGTTTCTTACCAGGCAGAATTCCTGCTTCACAGAGTTTATGCTAGGGGTGTCGAATCTTTTGGTTTTCCTGGACCACATTGGAAGAAGAAGATACTAACAATAGGTGAGCTGAAAAAAAAAAACTTACAAAATTTACAAATTTGTGTTGGGCTATATTCAAAGCTGTCCTGGGCCACATGCAGCCTGTGGGCAACGGGTTGGACAAGCCTGGTTTACACTCCAGTGGGGAACCATTAGCAGCGGAAAATGGTAAATTGTTCAGTATCAGAAAGTGCAGAGAACAGCGGGGGCATGGAGGGGTGAGATGGCGCAGGGTCCGGGCCGGGTGTGTGCCCTGCCTGGCTGCTGTGCACCCTGTGCTGACCCCCTCACAGGCTTTTGAGTATAAGGGACGGTCCTCTTCATGCCCCCGCATCCTCCTGTGTCTCCAGGGCTTGCGTGTTCCAGGGAGTAGCCCCCTGGACACACCCTGGTGGGGTGCTGGCCGGCGGGGAGGGACGCGATGAGAGCCCAGGCAGTGCCTCCCCCCCGGGCCAGGCGAGTGCAGCGCCAGGTTGTGACAACCGTGGTTTGGTTTTAAAGATGACAGCAGTGATAGGTCCCCTTTTAGGCCTGGCACGGAAAAGTCACGTTCGTAGACCCTGTCACAAAATGGGCACTGGTGAGGTTTATTAAACGATGTCATCTTTTACAGTTCTCATTTTCAGTTGGTTCAGCTTTTTCTAGCAGCATGATGTGTTTTGGGAACGTGTGTTTTGCTGTTATTGGTGCTAATCAACTGTAATCTCCATTAACTACAAACACAAATGTAGTTGAATATAGTTTTTCTAATAGAAATCAAGGTTAGCTTTAGCCAAGGAGCACCTTTGCTGTTGGCTTATATGTTAATGTGTTTAGCACCTTGAGGTGTCCTTACTGGAGGTAGGGCTGCGTCTTGAGTATAAAGATTTTACAGGAAAATAAGTCCAATGCACAAATCTTAAAATTAATAGCAGTTTTAGCCGGGCATGGTGACTCACACCTGCAATCCCAGCACTTTGGGAGGTCAAGGCAGGTAGATCATGAGGTCAAGAGATTGAGACCATCCTGGCCAGTATGGTGAAACCCTGTCTCTACTAAAAATACAAGAATTAGCCGGGCGTGGTAGCTTGCGCCTTAGTCCCAGCTACTCGGGAGACTGAGGCAGGAGAATGGCTTGAACCCTGGAGGCGGAGGTTGCAGTGAGCCGAGATCGAGCCACTGCACTCCAGCCTGGCAACAGGGTGAGATGCCATCTCAAAAAAAAAAAAAAAAAAAATAGCAATTTCAGGAATATGTTAAAAACACCAAGCTGGGCCAGGCCCACATGGTGGCTAACGCCTGCTTGAGCCCAGGAGTTTGAGACCAGCCTGGCAACATAATGAGACCTTGTCTTTGCTAAAGATAAAAAAAATTAGCCAAGTATGGGGTGTATGCCTGTTGTCCCAGCTGCTCTGGAGGCTGAGGTGGGAGGGTGGCTTGAGCCTGGAAGGTAGAGGCTGCAGTGAGCTGAGATTGCACCACTGTACTCCAGCCTGGGTGACAGAGTAAGAGCCTGTCTCAAAAAAAAAAAAAAGAGCAAATGAACCATTTGTGTTTTGGTGCTTGTTACTGAGCTCCTGTGCATCACAGCCCATGAGGAAACCTGTAGGAAGTAAATGTAAGGAGGACCCACATGAGGGTCTTTCCTGCAGCTCCTTACATTCTCAAGCCGGTAATTGTGGTTTTGTAGTATCTACTAAATATCAACCGAGAAGAATTACTTCATATTAAGAAATCCCAGAGGCTACAACTGGGTCTGTCTTAGTTCTGAAGTGTCAGTGGAGACCCAGACTCATACCCACACTCAAAAGGGCAAGACACGGGAGGCCGTGGCCACAGATGCTGTGTGACTCACAGGGGTTTGCCCAGTAAGGTGCTGACTTTGAGATGGGAGCTGGCAAAGCCACAGCTGGCCCCTGGGCTGAAGAGTGGGGACTTGGGTGCCGAGGCCACTTTGCTGTGGGGCGTGGGCGGCCCAGCAGGCCAGTGTGCACCCCTTGTGCATCTTGTTGACGTGAACACTGAGTGGACAGACCCTGGCCGGTGTCCTGTTAACTGGTCCCGCTTAGCAGCCAGCCTTTACAGCCAGCCTGGGACCTGCCTGGCGGGGAGCTCTGGAAGGTCTGTGTCCTAGGAGCCCCTCTTAGTTCCGGGCCAACCAGGACAGGCGGTCACCCCACATATAGGGTTTTAAATATTCACACATTGCACCAGGGATCTAGTGCTGTTGCCTCGGGCGGGAGTGGAGGCTGAGGGTCTGCACGTTTACTGCTCTGCATGGGCTGCGTCCTAGGAGCAAGGTGGAGCCCACGTTGGGAGACTGTGGTCTTTATAAAGGTGGACAGCAGTGAGTCATGAACCACAAGCTTTGTAGGTTTTGGACCAGGGCGTGGCTGGCTAAGCTTCCTCATGGCTGCACAGAGCCTCAGCGGGGCATCGTATTTGATGGCAAATGGGAATGAAATCACAGCATAGTGGTCTTTTTCAGGGAAGACGCTGCACTTAGTTCTTGGAGCATCTTCCCTGTTGTCAGCCAAGTGGGTCTCCATAAGATTCTTCCCTGTCCTTGGGGGTCATCTTGCAGAAAGGGGTGGGTGTCAGAGAGTGAGCGCGGCTTTGAAAGGCCGATGCTGACTGTGAGGGCGTGCTGAGTGGGATCCCGTTCTTCAGGCGATGGTGCCAATGAGCTTTCCATGTGGAACTAAGTTTAGGCAGGGTTCAGGATCCCTTCAGAGTAAATTCAGTGACTACCTGGTTGATGAAAAGAATCCCTTTTTAAAAAAATGTTCTAGAGAAAACTCTGTAACTGCTGTATTAGTTATCTGTTGCTGTGAAACAGACACGTTTAGTGGCTTAAGACAACAGTAAGCTCTTTATCCCACACAGTGGCTGTGGGTCAGGAGTTTGGAAGTGGCTCGGTTGGGCGCTCTGTCCAGGAGTCTCAGGCAGATGCGGTTGAGATGTTGCCCAGCTCTGTGGGCATCAAGGCCAAGGTCTGGGAGTCCGCCTCCAAGATGTCTCACCCATGCAGCAGTGTCAGCATGAGCCCTCAGCACCAGGACCACCTCAGGGCTGCTTGAGCATCCTCACACCATGGCACCAGCTTTCCCAAGAGAGCAGGGAGTGACCTACCTTCAGAAGTCACCCCCTTATTTCCATCCTCCTGGGGGTCACAAAAGTGAGTTCAGGGAGGAAATGGTGGTGTGGTGGTGAGTGTATGCAGGGGATCCTGTCAGAAGGTGACACGGTGGTGAGTGTCTGCAGGGGATCCTGTAGAAAGAAGGCAGCGTGGTGGTGAGTGTGTGCAGGGAAACCTGTAGGAAGGCAGTGCGGTGGTGTGTGCAGGGTAACCTGTAGGAAGGCGGTGCGGTGGTGGTGTGTGCAGGGAAACCTGTAGGAAGGTGGGTGGTGGTGGTGTGTGCAGGGAGACCTGTAGGAAGGTTGTGTGGTGGTGGTGTGTGCAGGGAGACCTTAGGAAGGTGGGGTGGTGGTGGTGTGTGCAGGGAGACCTGTAGGAAGGTTGTGTGGTGATGATGTGTGCAGGGAGACCTGTAGGAAGGCTGTGTGGTGGTGGTGTGTGCAGGGAGACCTGTAGGAAGGCTGTGTGGTGGTGGTGTGTGCAGGGAGACCTGTAGGAAGGCTGTGTGGTGGTGGTGTGTGCAGGGAGACCTGTAGGAAGGCTGTGTGGTGGTGGTGTGTGCAGGGAGACCTGTAGGAAGGCTGTGTGGTGGTGGTGTGTGCAGGGAGACCTGTAGGAAGGCGGTGTGGTGGTGGTGTGTGCAGGGAGACCTGTAGAAAGGTGGTGTGGTGGTGGTGTGTGCAGGGAGACCTGTAGGAAGGCAGTGTGGTGGTGGTGTGTGCAGGGAGGCCTGTAGGAAGGTGGTGTGGTGGTGGTGTGTGCAGGGAGGCCTGTAGGAAGGCTGTGTGGTGGTGGTGTGTGCAGGGAGACCTGTAGGAAGGCTGTGTGGTGGTGGTGTGTGCAGGGAGACCTGTAGGAAGGCGGTGTGGTGGTGGTGTGTACAGGGAGGCCTGTAGGAAGGCGGTGTGGTGGTGGTATGTGCAGGGAGACCTCTAGGAAGGTTGTGTGGTGGTGGTGTGTGCAGGGAGGCCTGTAGGAAGGCGGTGTGGTGGTGGTGTGTGCAGGGAGACCTGTAGGAAGGCTGTGTGGTGGTGGTGTGTGCAGGGAGACCTGTAGGAAGGCTGTGTGGTGGTGGTGTGTGCAGGGAGGCCTGTAGGAAGGCTGTGTGGTGGTGGTGTGTGCAGGGAGGCCTGTAGGAAGGCTGTGTGGTGGTGGTGTGTGCAGGGAGACCTGTAGGAAGGCTGTGTGGTGGTGGTGTGTGCAGGGAGACCTGTAGGAAGGCTGTGTGGTGGTGGTGTGTGCAGGGAGGCCTGTAGGAAGGCTGTGTGGTGGTGGTGTGTGCAGGGAGGCCTGTAGGAAGGCGGTGTGGTGGTGGTGTGTGCAGGGAGACCTGTAGGAAGGCTGTGTGGTGGTGGTGTGTGCAGGGAGACCTGTAGGAAGGCTGTGTGGTGGTGGTGTGTGCAGGGAGACCTGTAGGAAGGCTGTGTGGTGGTGGTGTGTACAGGGAGGCCTGTAGGAAGGCTGTGTGGTGGTGGTGTGTGCAGGGAGGCCTGTAGGAAGGCTGTGTGGTGGTGGTGTGTGCAGGGAGACCTGTAGGAAGGCTGTGTGGTGGTGGTGTGTGCAGGGAGACCTGTAGGAAGGCTGTGTGGTGGTGGTGTGTGCAGGGAGACCTGTAGGAAGGCTGTGTGGTGGTGGTGTGTGCAGGGGAGCCTGTTGGAAGGAAGGCGGCATGGTGTTGACTGCTTAGAGTTGAACTTAGCTTGTAAATAGCATCTTCTTGTCGTGCCCTCACCTGGTGGAAGGGGTGAGGAAGTCCCTTTATCAGGGCACAAATTTCATCCAGGAGGCTGTGCCCTTATGGCCCAGTCACCTCCCCGAATACCCCCCCCACGCAGGATTAGGATGGCCACACGTGACGATGCTGCAGAGCCTTCCTGGAGGCCGTGTGCCACAGCCCCGCTGTCAGCTGCCGGCGCCCGCTCCCGTCTCCCAGTTCACCCTCCTCCACAGCTGGTTTCTAGAACGTTTGTATGACTGTTCTTCAGATGATTGTCAACAGAGGCAGTCTAGGTGGTAGTTTTGTTTTCTGATTTCCTTTATGGAAAGGAGAGTTTGCATTTCCCTTGGGATTTTGACACATGTTGTGTTATGAAATATTTTCAGTGTTTGTCAAGCTCAGTGTGGGGTAAGCACATCCTACTAAGAGAGGCACTTACAGGCAGCTGCAGGAACCCATGGCGTAGTTTCCTTTTTCGGTCAGATTTCCTGTCTTACAGCCTCATGTTCCTAGTTGGAAATTAAGGTTGACCCTGTAGCCAGGTGTGTGTGTACTCATCCTCCATCTCTGGAGAGGTCTGCTTCAGAGGCCCCGCGGCCTGGAAGTCATGCCTCTTGAGTTGGTGGTTCTTAGCTGAGGGTGGCTTTGCAGTATCCAGAGGTGGTTCTGGTTGTCCCATCCGGGGTGAAGGCTGAGGATGCCGGCAAACACCCTGCAGAGAGGAGGGCTCCCAGCTCCCGGCAGAGCCGTGCCGGTGGTGGTGTCGGTGCTCCTGCTGCTGCTGAGACAGCGCGGAGTGTCATTCACCTCCCAGCCTCCTGGGTCCAGAGCTTCTCCAGGAGAAAGCTGAGGAAAGGGGCCAGCCGTGAGCTGCAGGCACTTGCCAGGGATCTGGTGACACCTGGGCACATGGCCGGTGGGACCAGCAGACTGAGGCTGTGGATTTTGAAGTGCTGCTGCCGTTTCTACTTTCAGAAGCATGAGTTGCATAAGAAAGAGGAATGAAAGGGTTTTTCCTGGAGTAAACGATGCTTGTGGCAGATACAGGAACCACAGACGATGCCACGCTTGTGTCAGCCGTGCAACACTGGCCCAAACGTCGGTCTTGTTCTCTCCTCACCGGCTCTCGTCACTGTGTGGTCCGTGTGCCGTGCAGTTACAGCAGAGCTTTATGTCGTAACATTGAGGCTGGCGGAGAAAGACCGGCCCCTTCACCCTGTTTCAGACTTCCTGGAAGGGCTGCTTGGGTCCATAGCCTGGCCCCTTAACTCCCCGGGCAGCTGCTGCGGAGGAAGAAGCACTGCCCAGGAGATGCTGTGCTGGTGGGTGGTGGTGACGCGACGGGGTGGGGCGGCGGGGGGGGGAGGTGTGTGTGGTCTCCTGGACTTGTGTTTCCTGGGAGGGGGGTGGGGCGGGGGGTGTGGTCTCCTGGACTTGTGTTTCCTGGGAGGGGGGTGGGGCGGGGGGGTGTGGTCTCCTGGACCTGTGTTTCCTGGGAGGGGGTGGGGTGGGGGGGGTGTGGTCTCCTGGACTTGTGTTTCCTGGGAGGGGGCTATTCAGGGATTGCTGAGCCCTGTCCCGGCCAGGGCTTACCACCGAGTTGATGGGGGCAGAGTGAGAAACATCCAGGCCACCTGTGCTGCAGCCCCCATGGCTGCCAAGGTCTCCCCCTGGGCAGGGGCAGTTTGTGTTCTTGCAGGGCCTGTGTTGGTACACGTGAGGAAAGTTTCTGTGGACAGCAGTGGAGCGTTTACACGAGCCTTGCTTATCCTGGTGAGGGATGATGATAAACAGGGACAGCAGTGGCAAAATGGCTTCAGAGCCCAAACCACGGTGGCCACAGGGCAGGGCTGGGAGCACAGACGCCATGTGATGGACCTGGGCACGGCCCTGGCTGTGCAGGTGGGAGGGCGGTCATCCTCCATGGCTGGGACTTGCTCCATCAGACCCCCAGCAGGGCTTCCTCTGGCTCCACACCTGCGAGGCCAGGGCATGCTACACTCCCACACAGATGCTCGAGCTAGGCCCAGGCTTGACCAGCCCTGGCCTCACCTATCACCTTAACCTCCTGGCTTTAACTTCCTGGCCTTACCCTTCAGGCCTGATGCACCTGGCTGTTCTCTCCTGACTGACCCACTGTGTTTAACTTCTCAGTCTTACCCAGTTTGATTTAACCTCCTTGATCATTGTCACCTGACCTTACTTTGCTGTAGTGACTTGCCTTACTCTCCTAGCAGTTCTAGCCTGCCGTAGCCACTTGGCCGTATGTACCTGGCTCAGCCTCCTGTCTGGACCCATCCGCCTTTTTCTAGCTGGCCTTACCCTCCTGCCTTTCTCTCCCAGGCTTAATGTCTTGGCCTTACCAACCTGGCCTGAACGGCAGTGCCCTCATGGCGACCAGGACATCTAGCGTCCCATCACACCTGTAACACACTAACAGTGCCAGCACAGAGCCACTCACGCCGGCCTTCAGGGTCATGCTTCTCCTGGTGTCGTGCGTGTGTGCCAGTGTAGCCCTCTGCGGGGCCTGTGGCGGTGCTGCGTCAGGCATGGTGGCCTCAGAGGCGCCTTCTACGTGTGGCCTGGTTCTTGCTCCATGGCTCTTTCCCTTGAGATTGCAGCACAGGCAGTTTTGGGGGCCCTGAGCGTGGTGGAGCCTAGATCCCAGCACCTTGCTCTGGCCAGTGTGGTGGAGTCTCCCTGCAGCCCCTCCCACACATCCTGTCTCAGCTGGCTGTGTGCGCAGGTGGTCACTGGGATGCCCACCCCCCTCCCGGCGAGTCCCACAGCCAGGGCTGGGATGGTGCCTGCTGCAGGCCAGGCTCAGAAAGTGCGGCTGCACCCGGTTTGAATGGCAGTTGTTACTGTCGTCTTTTAACCTCCTTGGACGTGGACTTGTCTTCACCCTCAGGAGCTTATGGGCAGCCCCTGGCTTTCCTCACCTTCTGTAGGGAAGTGGAGCTTTGAAGACACCCAGGAAATTGCCCCAGTGGTCTTCTTGCTGGGCAGTGAGTCTTGGCTACCTGACTTGTACCTGGGCTGTGTCCCCTGTGTGGTCCCTGACTGTTATCTGGGTGGCACCATGGGGTCATGGTGTCTCTTGTTCCCATGGTGTTGTCTATGGAAGGGTGCATTCAGGTGCCTTGACCCTCAGTGAAGGCAGCAAACCGCATCGCCACCTCCCAGCCCCACTGCCTGAGGTGCGTGGCTTTCCTGGACCCTGGGTGCGCAAACGTGCTGCTCCTGTGTGTGCCCACGCTCAGGTTGCCATGCGCATGCTGCTAGCATGCCACTCCCAGACGCCGCCCCTCCAAGGCCTCCTCTTGGGATGCCGTTTCCTTCACCCAGCCCGGCCTCAGGGGACTGACGTTTTGTTGCAACTAGGAAGAGAATAAAAGATTTTGTGGCTTTTCTGGAGAAGCAGGATGAGGTTGATAGTTCTGATAGAAATCTTCCTTAATGTGTCTTGCTGTGCGGCTGTACTGTTACACATGTGCTCCTGTGGTGTGTGTGGCTGTCCCATTACTTGTGTGACGTGTGTGCTCCTGCCATGTGGCTGAACTGTTACATGTGTTCCTCATTTGTGGCTATACTATCAGGCGTGTGTTCCTGCTGTGTGGCTGTACTGTTACACGTGTGCTCCTGCTGTGTGAGTGTACTGTCACACATGTGCTCCTGCTGTGTGAGTGTACCGTCACACATGTGCTCCTGTGTGACTGTGCCATCAGGCGTGTGCCCCTGCTGTGTGGCTGTACTGTTACATATGTGCCCCTGCTGTGTGGCTGTACCGTTACACGTGTACCCCTGCTGTGTGACTTACCATCAGGCGTGTGCCCCTGCTGTGTGGCTGTACCGTTACACGTGTGCTCCTGCTGTGTGACTGTACCATCAGGCGTGTACCCCTGCTGTGTGGCTGTACCGTTACATGCATGTGCTTTTGCCACAGGGCTGGACTGTTACACATGTGCTTCAGCTGTGTGGCTGTTCTGTTACATGCATGTGCTCCTGCCGTGTGGCTGTACCATGACGCGTGTGCTCCTGCTGTGTGGCTGTACCGTCACGCGTGTGCTCCTGCCGTGTGGCTGTCCCGTCACGCGTGTGCTCCTGCTGTGTGGCTGTACTCTTACCTGTGCTACCTTTCATTTAACATTTATTGTGAGTATTTTTCTCATAAAAATGTTGTTATTTCGAGACTGTGTAGGTTCTGTAAGTCATGGCCAATTCCTGGTGGACAGGGCCATTGTGGCCCTGCAGGTGTTGTGGTGATAGCAGCGTTCCTTCTCTGGAGCTGGTGTTCTCCTGGTTGTTGCTGGAGTTGCTTGCTTAACTGTGGCCCTTCTGCCTTTTTATGATGTTATTTGATAGAACCCTTGAGGGTGCATTTAAACACCCCTAGCTTCATAGCCCTTTTAGATATTGTATTTATTATTGTTTTATTGTTTTCTGCAGGCCGGTCTAATTGAAGCCAACGGAGAACTCAAGGTCTTCATAGACCAGAACCTTAGTCCCGGAAAAGGTAAGGGCACCTTTCTCACCTGTTCCGGACATACACTTGTGTTGTTGAATGCGCTGAAGTGTCACATGTTTATGAAGCTATTGACGTCGAAGCCTCTTGCTAACGATGGTATCTTCCGTGTGGGCAACTTTGTGCTGTGGGAACCCGCGAGGGTGGGCATAGGGGCCTTCTGACATTTAGAACACAACCTGTACACGCACACCAGTAGCTTTGTTGATTTTGAATTCTAAGGTATGTATACTGTTTGCAAGAGTTTAGAAAAGGTAGGATGACGTAAAGAAATACAGATGATTTGTTTTCCCTCCACCTGGAGATAATGATGTCTCAGAGTGGTGTGGGCTCTTCCAGAGGCCAGCCTCGCCTGTGCTGTTGAAGAGGAAAGAGGGGCCTGCCGTGGCGCCGCGAAGTGGGCACTTTCCACGTCTCACGCTGTGTGTGTGTATTCTAATAGCTCTTGAGGAAGAGCCGTTTTTCTTTTCTTGAGGAATCCATGAGAGGAAGTCAGCAGGAGAGGTGGAAACCGCCTCTTCCAGGGTCCCACGGTTGGCAGAGTTTTCATTTTACACCTCGGAGTGGCACTGTGGTTTACATGCATGAAGGTGTGTGTGCTCACCTGGTTACTTCCCAGGTAAATTCCTTACCTGTGCTGGGCCAGGGCACGCCATTTACAAGCTTTGGCGTGCGATGCTTGGCCCCGTGTGAGGCTGCGCTATGTGGAGCTGGGAGTGCGTGCAGGGCAGTTCGGTGTGGTGGTTGCGATATCTCTGGGAGACAAGCTTGTGGAAGAGCGCGCTGTGTCCTAAGAGGTGTCTGCCTGCGGAGCACAGTGGGCCCATTGAGTGCTCTGGCTGTGGTATCCACAAGGTTGCGTCAGCCCAGGGAGGAGCCCAGAGGCCTGGATGCTTTTCCGTTTTAGTTTCTTTTTAAGCTTTACTTTGAATTTTTCTAATTATTCTCATATACGAAATTAGCTTTTTTACTCTTAACAGTGAGACCCTTGTAAGTGACCTTTTGGTGCTTGCTGTGGCTCTGGGGTGTGGGAGCGTGGTGACCAGGCCCCCGGCCCTCTGCTGAGGCCATCCCTTTCTGTCCAGTGCTGGTGTGGGCGCCATGTGGTGCCATCTGCCTCCCACCCCCCACGTGCTGTGGAGCCAGCTCCAGGTGCCTCCTTGGGGCCCGTCCCTAGGTCCTGCTCTGGTCTCTTCCTGGAGAAGACTTGGCCTTGTGACCTGAGCCATCGTGCACCCTCCCCAGCCTCCTCCTGCCCCCGGGCTCTAGTGTTCTGGGCCCTGCCATAGGGAGGCGGTGGGGGCTGGCCCTGACGCTGCTCTTCCACCAAAGCGGGTCCTTCCCTGCTGCTTTTCTTGGGAGAGGGATCAAATCTACGGAGACCTTTTAGCATTATTTGAGCTTATTGTCTTGATCATTTGTAGCATTCACAGATTGCTTGAGAGAAATACAGTTTTAATGCAACTAATTGAACACTTAAAAGTTTGCACAAGTTGCAGGCATGACATTTTCTTTGCAAGTGATGAAGTAGAAATAATGATGACAAAGTTCACTGTTTTATTTGCTTGGAAATGATGAAGTCTGTCACTATGGTGTGGAATTCAGATTCCTCTTGTTAGGCTATATGCAGTAGGCTTTCTTACCACGTGTGGGCTGTCTCCTTTTCCATTCTTACTCGCAAGTCTGTAACAGGTTTAACTGAGCTGAAGAGTTGGATTGCAGGGATCAGGAGGGAACATACTCTGTCATTCGTGGCAGAGCTGAACATGTTCTGGTTTCCATCTGGCCCAGCAGGGTAGTGCGTTTCCCCCTCTGCTCACCCCGCGTGCCCTGGCCTTCTGATCCACCCCAGGTGAGCCTTGGGATGGTCAGCTCTGTCCCCGGGATCACCGGCCCTCATCTGGTGTTGATTCCACCACGCGTGGTCAAATTTGCTTTTCAATCAGTGACACGTTCATGTTTTTTAAATTTTGAGGTATGAAAAGGTGCAGAGAGGTTTCCTTTTTTCCTCTTCTGCCCACGCAGGTGAGCACCAGTGTTCACTTCTGGTGTTGGTTCCAGAGAATTGCGTGTGTGTCTGTGTGCGTGAGTGTGCATGAGGAGTGTGTTTGTCAGAGTGTGCATGTGAGGAGTGTCAGTGTGTGCATGAGTGCTTGCACGTGTGAGGAGTGTGCATTTGGTGTGTTGTGTGTGAGGAGTGTCCATACATGTTTGAGTGTGCATAACTTATGTGTTGAGTGTGTATGTGTGTTGTGTATGCATGAGTTGTGTGTGTGTGTGTACCTGTGAGTTTGCATGTGTGCGCATGCATATGAGTTTGTGTGCATGTGAGTCGTATATGTGGATTGTGCTAGTGTGTGTGGAGTGCGTGTATTGTGAGTGCCTGAGTTCATGTGAGTTGTCAGTTGTGTGCGTGCATTTTGTGAGTCGTGTGTTTAAATGTGTGTGAGCTGTGTTGTGTGTGTGCGAGTTATGTGCATGAGATGTATTGTGAGTGCATGAGTTGTGTGTGTGCAAGTTGTGTCCATGTGAGTTGAGTTAGGGTGTGCATGTGAGTGTATGTGAGTTATGTGTGTGTGAGTTGTGAATTGAGGTGTGTGCATGGTGTGTGTGCATGTGTGTGCAAGTTGTGTGCATGAGTTGAATGAGTTGTGTTGTGAGTGTGCACGCGTGAGTTGAGTGACTTCTGTGAATGCGCATGTGTGCACGTGTGAATTGTGTGAATGTGTGTGTGAGCGTGCAGTCCTCACCTCCCTGACAGACACCTGTCTTCCTTAGTGGGCCCCCTTGCCTCTAGTTTGAAAGGAGGTGGGGCGGTCCTGGCAGGGTCTTTGGCCCCCTTAGATGGAGCCATCACAGGTGCCTTCTGAGCTGCCCTCTGGGGTTCAGGTGAGCAAAGCTCCGCCTTCCTCCGTTTGAGCTCTGGGAGCCCAGGGCCTGGTCGACGGCACTTCGAGGGCTGTAGAGGCCTCCCTTGAGTCAGACCTTGAGGAAGGGCAGGAGCCGTCTGGGTGGGAGTGGATTGGGGGAGGGTAGTGGGGGATGAGTCTGGCTGAGGCTCCTTGTGAGTCCCTGGCCGTGGTCCTCCCAGCTCCACTTCACATCACAGCCTCCCAGGGCCACCGTGTCTCTTCCTGCTGCTGCTGTGGGGGCCCATGTCCAGGTCCACCCGTGTTTGTCAGCGTTCTCTAGAGAAACAGCCAGTGGGGGATGGGGATCCCCGGGTGGGGGATGGTGAGCCCAGGAAGAGGATGGGGAACCTGGGTGGGGACTCACTCCAGGACCCAGCATAGCCATAGTGGGCTGTCAGGGCGGTTGGTGATGAATTCCTTTCTTAGGAAAATGCACGTGTTGCTCTCAAAGCCTTCAATGAGTTAGATGAGGCCCACCTGCGTCAACCGTGGTCTTCTTTGCTTAACGGTTCCTCTTCCAGAAGCCCTGCGGCAAGTCCTCAGCCGGCCTTTGGCTGAATAGATAGAGCATCGTCAGGCTGACACATAGAACTGACTGTCACACCCTTCAAGGCTCAGAAAGCTGCTTTCCTCCCAGAGAAACGCACCAAACTGGAGACATTTTGAATCCACAGTTTCCCCAAGGATGAGAGTCCCAATGTGGAGGTTTTGACGATAAATTTTACGTAGGCCATTTGAGTTGTCACTGTTTGGGTTGCCTATGATTGTTTCCTGAGAGCACAATGCTGGCGGAAACATTTGCACACACACTGTGTCTGGCAGTTTCACCTCCTCACCATTGTTTGGTGGTGTTGGGTTTTTAGGCTTTCTGGGACATAGGTGGGCTCTCACCCACATCACGTCTGTGGACCTGCAGTGCTGATAGGAGCTGTTCTCTCACTTTGCCTGGTCTACCCTGCCCCTGTCCCAGGGTGACCTGGCCCCAAGGCTGCCGGCACCCTCCTCCCTGATGTGTGCAATCCTGCCCTACCTGCACCTTGTCCTCAGGGAGCCCAGCATGAGGCTACAGATGGTCCAGAAGTGTACTCGTCCATCTCCATCTTAGTCACAGGTGGTCCAGAAGTGTGCTCGTCCATCTCCATCTCAGCCACAGGTGGCCCAGAAGTGTGCCTGTCCATCTCCATCTCAGCCACAGATCTCCCAGAATTGTGCTCGTCTATCTCCATCCCAGCCACAGGTGGCCCAGAAGTGTGCCTGTTCATCTCCATCTCAGCCACAGGTGGCCCAGAAGTGTGCCTGTCCATCTCCATCTCAGCCACAGGTGGCCCGGAAGTGTGCTTGTCCATCTCCATCTCAGCCACAGATGGCCCGGAAGCGTGCCTGTCCATCCCCATCTCAGCCACAGGTGGCCCAGAAGCATGCCTGTCCATCTCCATCTCAGCCACAGGTGGCCCGGAAGTGTGCCTATCCATCTCCATCTCAGCCACAGGTGGCCCAGAAGTGTGCCTGTCCATCTCCATCTCAGCCACAGGTGGCCCAGAAGCATGCCTGTCCATCTCCATCTCAGCCACAGATGGCCCGGAAGTGTGCCTCTCCATCTCCATCTCAGCCACAGATGGCCCAGAAGCATGCCTGTCCATCTCCATCTCAGCCACAGGTGGCCCAGAAGCATGCCTGTCCATCTCCATCTCAGCCACAGGTGGCCCGGAAGTGTGCTTGTTCATCTCCATCTCAGGCTGCTTCTGCACCTCCTGTACGCAGGGTGATCCAGGCTCACTGAGAATCCGTCCATGCTGTTCCTGAAAGTGTAGGTGCCCATGTAGGCCAGGTACGGGGGCTCACGCCAGAAATCCCAGTGCAGTGGGAGGATTGCTTGAAATCAGGAGTTTAAGACCAGCTTGGGCAACAAAGTGAGACCCCATCTCTACAAAAAATAAAGTAACCAAGCATGGTGGTGCATATCTATAGATAGTCCCAGCTACTCGGGAGGCTAAGGCAGGAAGACCACTTGAGCCTGGGAGGCCGAGGCTACAGTGAGCTGTGATTGTGCCACTGCACTCCAGCCTGGGTGACAGAGCCAGACCCTGTCTCAAATGAGTAGGCTAGGCGTGGTGACTCACATCTGTAATCCCAGCACTTCGGAAAGCCGAGGCAGACAGATTACCTGAAGTCAGGAGTTCAAGACCAGCCTAGCCAACATGGCGAAACCCCTCTCCACTAAAAATATACAAATTAGTGGGTGTGTGCCTGGTAATCCCAGCTACTCTGGAGACAGACAGGAGAATCGCTTGAATCCGGGAGGTGGAGGTTGTAGTGAGCTGAGATTGCACCTTTGCACTCCAGCCTGGGTGACAGAGTAAGACTCTGTCTCAAAAAAGATATATAAATAAATAAATGAAAAAAAATAAATAAATGAGTTAATGTGTAAGTGTAAATTTGAGCGTGCGCTTTTGCAGCTGGTGCATGGAGTGTCTGGCGTACACTCCATGCCCTGTGGTGGCTCCTGTCTTCAGTCACTGGGGCCCATCCTGTCGTCGTTTCAGCAGCTGCGGTGAGTTTTGCTGCCTTTTTCTCTAGCGTTCTCATGATTTTTAACATAGTGAATCCACGGAGAATGCTCAGACACAGGCCGTGGCTGTGTGTGGTGCAGGCTCACCCTGTCTGTGCGACGCCGGGCCTGGGTCCCTCGGTTGCTGCTCATCTGGGAGTGCCCAGCACATGTGGGCAACTGATTATATGTCTGTTTTCTCTTAGCCCAAAATGACTGCTTTCTAAGGAGCATCCCCCCTTTGTTGGTCTTTACTTTCCTTCTGTTTCAATCTCATGTCTGTCATCTTTAGGGTTCTAAGGGGAGGAGGAAATTTAGCAATGATGTGTGGTCGGAAGCTTAGTGTTGCTTACATCATTCCTGATTCGTGGTGACTGTTGCTTGTGAACTGTGCCCCTCGCCCACGGACACACACGGACTGTGGGTGAATTCATTCTGGTCTTTGTACAACTCTTAGGAAGGGGGTTATAGGAAGGCAGGGTGTCACTTTTGGTTGGCCTTTTCAAACTGCCAGCCTCCTACAAAACTGTCAGGAGAGGCCATCACTTTTTCTCTCTTCCTATTTCTCTGTTTTTAACCTGAAGGACATTTAAAAACCCAGCATCTGTTTTTAGCCCGGTAGTGACGATTTCTGTGGTGTAAGCCTTGTTCCCAGGTGTGAGCTGATGGCTCTTGGATGTGGTGCTGCTCCATGGGGCCGCAGGGCAGCTTTCTGGAGCCCTGTATGTTTGTCTAGAGAGGTTTGTGGGAGGGACCTGGGCCATGCTGTGAACTTGGAGTAGCACCCACGTGTTCTGAGGAGCGGGCTCTGCTGGGGGGCACAGCCACATCGGGCACAGTAGGTGTGTGGTTTGTGCAGCTGAGGCCTCTGATAACTGCCAGAGAACAGCTTTTGTGTGGGGCTGCCTCAACCTGCGTCCCAGGAGCCCGGGTCTCCTGAGTCCGAGTGGAGTCTGGGGAGAGCAGTGTCTCCATGGAGTGGGTGCTTGGCTGTGGTCCCTTAGGCAGGACCTTCCTCCTGAGTGCTGACAACAGAGAAGAATGTTCTGTTGTGGCCGATCAAGTGTGCACAAATGCTGCTTGTGAGCTGGCCATGGAGGCACTCACCTGCAGAGGGGCTGTGCTTGGCCAGATAAGCAAACAAAATATCTCCAGCATGGTGGGCAAAATAGTAACTCATTGGAGACATCTGGCTTTGACAATGTGAAGATGATAACGATTGTTTTTCAGAAAATACAAAACTTTATGGTTTCATAATTTATTTTAAACCCTATAGATATTAATAGAATAGGGTTAGTAATGATAAAAATGTGAATACTATATTTAGAGTCCTTTTTCTGTTAATGGATTACAGCAACTCAGACCATATGCACTCTTAACTGATTTTCTCTCCAAGAAAGGAATTCTCCATTTAAAATGCTGTATATAAAACGTTTTTAAATAGTTCCTTTGAAAACGGCTATGTAGTGCATTTTACAGTTGAAACAATGTCATTTCTCTTGAGTCGGCTTGTGGGGCTTGCCTTAATGTGACCCAGCTTGTCCCTGCAGTGTTAGTCCTCCTCCCTCCCATGCATCATTGTACATGGCAGTCTTATCAAGAGAATGTGTGGGGCACTCTGCTTATATTGCCATGTTAAAACTAAATGATTGGTTGGGCGTGGTGGCTCACACCTGTAATCCCAGCACTTTGAGAGGCCAAGGTGGGTGGATTGCTTGAACTCAGTAGTTCAAGACCAGTCGGCGATGTGGCGAAACCCTGTCTCTGCAAAAGTACAAAAATTAGCCAGGTGTGGTGATGCGAGCCTGTAGTATTAGCTACTTGGGAGGCTGAGATGGGAGGATCCCTTGAACCCTGGAGATGGAAGTTGCAGTGAGCTGAGATTGCACCACTCTACTCCAGCCTTGGTGACAGAGTGAGATCCTATCTCAAAAAAGCAGAACAACAACTAAGTGAAATAACGCTCTACCCTGAGGTGGACAAAAAAGCAGCAGGGAGCGGCAGCCTGGCTGGCACTGGTGCGTTTGGACTGGAATGTCCACTTGGGGAGCTGGGCGGACTCTGGGACAGCGGCCGCTGGGACCCAGGCTTCCCTGGAGGCAGGTGTGCTGAGAAAAACACACAGCATGCGGTTCAATGGTAACAAACAGCATTTTCACATGACATCTGTGTTCATAGGACCACTTTATTATAGTGGAATAGCATAATAACATTTAAGGAAATCAGCCAGATGTCTCTATGTATGGGTAAGTCTGAAAAACACTGTTGGCAGAATTGCAGACTGTGAGCCATATGATATTTTTCTACATTTCAGAGGCACACAGAAACAGTCCTTATATCCTTAGGTACAGCATACCCTGGAAAAGTATTAAAAACAAAGTGTGTGCATCCCCCACGGGCCCTGGGAGTTGTATGCAGGGCAGTCGCAGGGAGGCTGAGGATCTTGGGGACTGTAATTTTATCTCCACTGCTTATGTCTCTAGGAAACTTGAAGCAGGTATGTTGATAACAGTGAATTTTAGGTGTACTGGGATCAAATTGTCATGTTATTGTTTGTATTTGAAGTTTCTCAGTGAATAGAAACAAGAAGCCTGGCCGGGCGCAGTGGCTCACACTTGTAATCCCAGCACTTTGGGAGGCTGAGGCGGGCAGATCACCTGAGGTCAGGAGTTGGAGACTAGCCTGGCCAACATGGTGAAACCCCATCTCTACTAAAAATACAAAAATTAGCTGGGAGTGGTGGCGGGCGCCTGTAATCTCAGCTTCCGAGAGGCTGAGACAGGAGCATTCCTTGAACCCGGGAGGTGTAGGTTGCAGTGAACCAAGATCATGCCACTACTGCACTCCAGCCTGGGTGGACAGAGCAAGTCTCCATCTCAAAATAAATAAATAAAAAATAAAAAAGAAGCCCACCTACCCAGCTCTGGTCCCCAGAAGTCACTGCCCTTTCTAGCCTGTACTTCTGGAGTGGGTCCGAGATGTATTCAAGGAGGGCCTTGCTGCGTGCTGTGACTTGGTGGGCAGTGTGAGCTCAGCTTCTATCTCAAGGCCCTTCTGAAGTGCTGTTCTGGTGGTTTGTCAGCCTTGGGACTTCTTTCTTCTCCTTGTTACTGATGCACATACTTTGCCCTCTGTCCTGCAGAGACTCTTTCCGTGATCCACGGGTGCTGCTGGGTTGGTGTTGATGTGCCACTCAGAGGTCCTCTCTTGGTTCGTGTCTAGGCTGGGAGGGGCCCTCTGTTCTTGGCAAGGCCTTGGGCTCCAAAACCCTTTATCTGCAACTCTTGTGGGAGCTCAGACTCTCGGTGGACAGCAGAAATGAGTGGGGACGCTCAGGAGCCTTGGATGTCTGTGAATTTGCTCATCTTGCCCTGTGTATCGGAGAAGGGACCCTCTTCCTCTGTGTGTTTCTACCCCCTTCCTAGCTGTGAAAACCCTTAGCAACCCACCCCAGCCTCATGGTGCTGGCCTCGGGCCCAGAGGGAGAGACCTGGTTGGAAGGACAGATGGTGTAGGCAGGCCTGCTGGCTGGCCTGTGGACAGAACAGATGGAAGGCAGGCCGGATGCCCTGAGGGCTTCAGCTGCACCTCTGTCCCACAGCCCCCCTACCACCTGAATCTCCGAGTCCTACCCACACTCCCCCACTAGGGCAGGAAAGGGGAGCCCCAGACTGAGACCCCAGAGCGTATGGTACCTGTGGTGCTGGTGGGCAGGCACTGTTGCTGGGCTGGGCCGGGCCGTACAGGACGGAAAGGGCCACCTGGGCTGCTGATGGGGCGAGTGATATGTGCCACTGGCTTTTGTGAACAAAGAGGTCTGTTTCGTTCTTCTCACTTAATTGAAATTAGAGAATCGTTTGCAGATTTTAAAAGGTGTTATCTTTTTAAGGAATCAACTTAATATTCTTGAAAATTTACTGTTTACTCATGTGTATGTGGATCTGAAAAGTGATGTTTAATTGCGTATTTTAAATCATTCCCTGCATAGTAGAACATTATTTTTGCTTTTAAAATGTCTTCCCCTGGTAAGCATTACACAGTGTATATGTGTATCAAATCATCAACTTGTATATTTTCAATATATACAATCTTTATTTTTCGACTGAATATTCTAAAATAGAAATATCTTTCACATATGTAAAACAATTAAAAAGTAAATATTTGCTTTTATTAGGATATACATCTTCGTTTTTGGAAGAAAATTATTCCAAAGCAGATCACCTTATTTTAGTTGTAGAAAAGAATTTTAAATATGTGTTGATACTGCTTGGTAAAAACTGACATTTAATCCACTTGAATCAAAAGGCAAATGTCTTTTTAATAATTTCCTAATGATCTGTCTTGGTCAACTTGGGATGTTAAGAGAAATTATCAAGTGTTCTTACGTAGCAGCAAAATTCATTATTTACTGTATCCTAAAGAAATGCATAAAAAGCAGTGGAGGTTTTTAAAATGCATGATTTGTAAAGGGCCCCAGAATGAAACTTCACATCGCAAAGGCAACGTATTCCAGAGTCTCACCAATTTTTTTTAAGTCATTTTGTTGCTGACTGGTGGGAATGAAGGGAGATGTGTGCGAGGAGGTCCAGGGCCCTGCAGCTCTTCAGACGGGTGGCTGTCCTGGGAGACTGGGCATTTTTAGAGGCCCGAGGTATGGCGAGATCAGGGAGTCTCCTCACCTGATGTTGTCATGACCCGAGAGTCTGTCTTGTTCTTCACCTGAGGGTACTGTGCATTTTCAAATGGGGAGCTGTCCGCTCAGCTCCCCTAGCCATGGGGTGGGGTGCTGTGAGCCCCTTGCTACCTCCGTGTGGCGCCCTGACGCCACTCCTGGGCTGCCCGGACCACCCAGGCCTCCCACCTCATTTGCCAGGGTGCTCACTACCACCTGGTGTATGGGTTCCTCTGTTCTCTCTGCTCGGTGATGCCATTCTTTGGAATTTTATCGTCACACTTCATTTTACTGTTTATTGTGTAAATGCTCCATGACTCTGACCCACTGCTGCGTCCCTAGGACCTTTTGTGTACCGCTGTTGGAGGAGAGAGGGTTCACGTCTCCTGCAGAGGCGTTCCCCCACTTGCTTCGCCTGTGTTGTAAGGGCACTTGTGTGTTGAGAGGCGCAGCCTCCATGGAAGGCACACTCCTTCCTAGGACCACTTGTGCCTCTCCTTTCTAAGGAAAGTGGTGGATTATCAGATTTCCAGACTAGTTTTGCAGCCATATAGGGAAATACTGGGATAAAAATTAACTCTAGTTTTGGAATTCTGCTCCATAATTGTCAGAATCAGACTTTCCCAGGCCGTGGTGCCACCGGCACGTTCTGTAGCAGACGCCGCCAGGGCCTGAGCAGTGGACGTGCAGCCTGGGTCCCCTTGGGCTGTGTCAGTGTGCCCCCACTACGGTTTTAAATTGAGAAATGAGCCCCGTGCAGGTGTTTGCTCTTGAGCCATGGATTTGAGACAGTAAAAGTGGGAGCGCTCAGCGTCTCTAATTGGAAGCACTGTCTTGCTGGAACGGTTACGTTTAGCCTGAATTTGGAAAAGGAGTCTTGCCCTTGACCTGCTGTCTTTGTGTTGCAGGCGTGGTGTCCCTCGTGGCCGTTCACCCGTCCACCGTCAACCCGCTCGGGAAGCAGCTCTTGCCAAAAACCTTTGGACAGTCCAATGTCAACATTGCCCAGCAAGTGGTAAGGCGCCCACCGGAGCGGACAGTCGGGTGGGGTCGGCACTGCGTGAGCCTGGCTGGGGGTGTTCCCAGGCGTGATTGGATTTGGGCTCCGGTGGCAGTGTGGGGCCTTCCCTTCGTAGGGAGCCCACGGCCAGTGCTCAATTTTCCACGGCCCTCTGCAGCTGCCCTTGTGCTGTTGTGGGAGAGGTGATGGCACCCCCCCCGCACTCCTGCGTGCCGCGGCCCATGCCATCCTTCCAGTAACTGGCGGGAGGTGGATGGGGCCGCGGGCCAGAGGCAGCATCCTCTTTGTGTCAGAGCTCATAGCTCTTCATCTAACACGGGCTTCTGATGTGATGGGGCCGAGCGTTGGCCCTGGCCCTCCTGGCAACACTGGGCTGGGAAGCCAGGGAAGGGTAGGGCCCTGGCCGTAGCCGTGCATTGGCCCTGGGGCAGTGACGGCAGATGCCGCTGCCTCGCCGCACACAGGAGAGGAGCACGTGGGCATCGGGAGGTGGTGCGTCCCCCCTCCCCAGGTCGCTGCTGGTAGCTGATGCTGCTTCTCACAATGCTGTTTCCTGTCTCGTGTCCGCCCTCTGCATCCTCAATGGTGGGAGCCCATCCGAGAATCCTGCAGCCTCGCCTCACCAGAAATGGGGCCCCAGGCACCGGGTGGGCAGGTTTGGCTGTGACTGGAGCTGTTGGTGAGGGACACTGCCACGCCAAGGCTAGGATGGGCTTCCAGTCCTTCCTCAGGGACTGGTTTATGGTGCCTGAGGCTCCTTTCTGGTCCTGTGATGGTGCTGAGGCCCTGCTCCTGTGGGCCCTGGGCTGTGGTGACAGTGCTTCTCACACCCCGGCCTCCTGGTCCACTCCACCCTTCACCCTGCTCTGCCCATGCTGTGGTCCTGTCTTCTTACAAGGATCTAACACCCCCGGGTGGGATGAGAACCTGTCCGTTCCTGTCCCTCAGGTGTCCCCAGGTGTGTCCCATGGGTCCCCAGGCATCCTCAGGTGTCCCAGCCCCATTGGGGAGCTCTGTACTGAGCTGTTTTATGCCGTCTAGGGCATCTCCCTTTGGTCTAATCATGTTTTCTTCAGAGAACAATGGGCATATACCAGGGATATTTTGGTCATTTTCGTACTTTCGTCTTTACTTGATATGCATTCCTGCTATTTCCATTTATTTAAATACACTTGAAATTCTCTGGATTCTTTAACAGATCTTAGGATGTGAGTTTTAAGAGAGAGTGGCTTGTGGGTCACAGCCTTGGGACCTGCGTGGGACTCCGCTTCCCCGAGCCCCCTGCCCCCGTGTGTGCCCCGTGCAACTGTCCTGAGTGAGCAGTTCCAGATCCCAGGCAGCTCTCGTGGCCCCTTTTCTGCCAGTGAAAGTTGACAAAACCTTGCTCTGCAGAAGTTTTGTGGCCGTTGAAAGTGGCGGTTTGTGAAAGCCCTATCACATTATACAGCTGATCACAGCTTCTCAGTAAATGCCATTTTGATAAAAGCTAAAAATTCAGTTTTTGTTTTGCTTTATAGTTTGATTATACGCTGATTGGAAAATTTAAGTTGGATTTTGTAGGTGAGTTTATCTTGGTGAATAATTGCAGCACCACTTCTGTCTTTACTGCCAGTATGAGTGCATGGGAGGAAAATGAATGGGAAGATTATCTTAGGATGTGCTTTAAACTTCGTCACTGAAAGTCACGTTCCTGATTTAAATTCACCTATTCGGGTGGAGCCTGTCATTGCTGTTTTACGCTTTGCAAAATCCCAGTGATGGGAATTGAAGCTGCCAGACGGCAAATGTCTCTTAAACCGTTTTATATACCAGAGGTTTACAAAAAATGGGACAGGCTCATTCTGACGCAAGGGATGGGGTTCAGTCCGGGCATGTGAGTGAAAGTGGTGGGGGGGTCATTAGGTCTCTGACCTTCACCAGTCAGCAGGCACAGCACTCGTCAAGGTCAGGGTCGTTTGAGGTGCAAATGCTTGTGAAGCCTGCGGCGCTGCAAAGCTTAGCACATGCACAGAAGAGCGTGTGGGACAGATGTGCTCAGCCGGCAGGAGCAGCAGCCTGTGTGAGCCCCGGCGAGAAGCAGCCCCCACACCCAGGCCTGTGCCCCAGAAGGCGGTGTCTGTGGTCGCAGTGGCCCTTCCTTTGCAGCTGTGCTGCTGGCCGTGGCTCTGTGAGCACTGCAGTGAACCTTGGTCCATCTCTAGGATTCTGTGTCTGAGTGGGGCCATGCTACTCCGAGACATTGTAATCTGTTTTTAGAGTGTGTGAAATGAAGGTGCAAGAAGCGTGTTCATAGGGCAGAAGGGATGCCTTAAATCAGGAGTCCCCAGCCCCTGAGCCTGTTAGGAACCGGCCGCACAGCAGGTGATCGAGCATGACCGCGCATGACTGCTGAGCCCTGCCTCCTGTCAGATCAGCAGCGGTGTTAGAGTCTCATAGGTGCATGAACCCACTGTGACCTGCGCATACAGGAGGTGAGCGGCGAGCGGGACTGCCTGAGTCCCGCCTCCTGTCATATCAGCGGCCGCATTAGATTCTCATAAAAGCACGAACCCCACTGTGAACTGTGTGTGCAGGATCTAGGCCGCATGCTCCTTATGAGAACCTAATGCCTGATGATCTGAGGTGGAACAGTTTCTTCCCAAAACCACACCCACCCTGGTCTATGGAAAAACTGTCTTCCATGAAACTGGTCCCTGGTACCAGAAGGCTGGGGACCGCTGCCTTAAAGCACCAAGGCTCCCTGAGGAGCCAGTGAGGTGGGGGGGCTCCTGCGGGAGGAGGGCTGGCCCCAGGCAAGGCGGACCCCCCGGCAAGGTGGACCCTGAGGAGCCAGTGAGGTGGGGGGCTCCTGCGGGAGGAGGGCTGGCCCCAGGCAAGGTGGACCCTGAGGAGCCAGTGAGGTGGGGGGGGGGGTCCTGGGGGAGGAGGGCTGGCCCCAGGCAAGGCGGACCCCTGGCATGGTGGACCCTGAGGAGCCAGTGAGGTGGGGGGCTCCTGCGGGAGGAGGGCTGGCCCCAGGCAAGGTGGACCCCCGGCACGGTGGACCCCCAGCAGGTCGTTTAGGCTAGGCTTAACGCCTTGTGCTCTGTTTTCTGACGACTGCTGGCGTGGAAACTGCACAAGCTTTAGGGTCAAAAGACTGTGTTTGAAGCCTTGTCACTGACCTTCTCTGAAGCGCAGCTTGGATTCCAGCCGTGAGCACAGTAGGAAGAGAGACCCCTCGTGACGTGCAGTGCCTGTGTCACCTCCCCTGCTCCCCTACGAGAGGGGGGTGGGGGGAGTCATGAGGGCAGAGCCCATCCTCCGGAGAAGCTGCTGTTAAATCTGAGGGGTGAGGAGTGGGTGTCCCTGCCACCTTGCAGCCCTTGTCTGCCTCTTGCTCCCAGAGGCCTCCTAGATCTCCTGAAAATGCCTGTGTGGAGTGAGACCCGCCGCCTCCCAGCTCTGGGCAGCACCCCTCAGGGTGCTACAGCCACTTCCCCTGTCCAGGGTCTCTGCCCACTGCTCCAGTTAGTATGGCCACTACCTCCGAAACCTCCTTTCCTTTCCTAGGGGCCTGGCTCTGAACTGTCCTTCCTGGCGCTGTCCTGTCCACCCTCTGGCACCTCCTTGGTTCCTGTTTTCCCTGCGCTTCTGCCTGCACACGCCCTCCAGGGCCTCAGCGTGTTGCTGTGGCTCCTGTGGCTGTTGAGTGTGGCTCCTGTGGCTGTTGACTGTGGCTCCTGGTATAGGGAAGTGAGGCTTGGAGCCTGCTCTGTGTCTGTTGAATGGAGGCCGGAAGGCGTCCTGTTGCACAGGTGGCCGGCCCAAGTTCAGCCGGCTTCCCGCGCACCAGGAAGGAAATGCACATACCTGCGCCAGGTCTGGGAGTGAAGCCGCTGCGTCCCATTCCTGGGAGGGGATGGCTCCAGGCCGCCCCGGCGATGCTGACTTGGCTCACAGGGCTGGTGAGCGGCAGGTGATGGGTGAGGAGCAGGGACAGTGCTGCGGAGAGGCAGGGAGGGGGACCTGCCACACGGGGCACGCAGAGGAAGGTGCAGGTGCCCTTGCCCAGCACTGTGTGGGTCTGATGCCACGGCGCCTTCCACAGGGAGCAGTTAAAGCAGGAGAGTAAGGAGAGCTTCCTGCAAGGCCTGGCCTCTGTAACGACACGGTCCCAGTGCACTGGCAGCACGGTCTCGGGGCGCCCCCGGGTGGTGAGTCTTGTCTTCCAGGAAAGGTTGTAGGTGAGCATCCTTGAATGCCTGGTGTGTACCTGCCCTCTGGCTTTTTCTTATTCCCTACTTACAGTGGGTTTGACCTGCGATTTTTTGACTTTAAGACGGTCCGAAAGCAACTCACATTCGGTGGAAACTGCTTCCAGTGCCCATGTGACCATCCGGTTTTTCACTTTGAGTGCAGTATTCAGTGAGTCTCATGAGATACCCACACTTGACTAGAATGGGCTTTGTGCAACATGCTTCTACCTGACTGGGCTAACGTGTGATCTGAGCCTGTGTAAGGTAGGCCGGCTAAGCCGTGATCTGAGTGTGTGTAAGGCAGGCCGGCTAAGCCGTGATCCGAGCGTGTGTAAGGCAGGCCGGCTGAGCCGTGATCCGAGCGTGTGTAAGGCAGGCCGGCTGAGCCGTGATCCGAGCGTGTGTAAGGCAGGCCGGCTGAGCCGTGATCCGAGCGTGTGTAAGGCAGGCCGGCTGAGCCGTGATCCGAGCGTGTGTAAGGCAGGCCGGCTGAGCCGTGATCCGAGCCTGTGTAAGGCAGGCCGGCTGAGCCGTGATCCGAGCGTGTGTAAGGCAGGCCGGCTAAGGCGTGATCCGAGCCTGTGTAAGGCAGGCCGGCTGAGCCGTGATCCGAGCGTGTGTAAGGCAGGCGGGCTAAGCCGTGATCTGAGCCTGTGTAAGGCAGGCCGGCTAAGCCGTGTTCTGAGCCTGTGTAAGGCAGGCCGGCTATGCCGTGATCCGAGCCTGTGTAAGGCAGGCCGGCTAAGCCGTGATCCGAGCCTGTGTAAGGCAGGGCCGGCTAAGGCGTGATCCGAGCCTGTGTAAGGCAGGCCGGCTAAGCCGTGATCCGAGCCTGTGTAAGGCAGGCCGGCTAAGCCGTGATCCGAGCCTGTGTAAGGCAGGCCGGCTAAGCCGTGATCCGAGCGTGTGTAAGGCAAGCCGGCTAAGCCGTGATCCGAGCCTGTGTAAGGCAGGCCGGCTAAGCCGTGTTCTGAGCCTGTGTAAGGCAGACCGGCTATGCCGTGATCTGAGCCTGTGTAAGGCAGGCCGGCTAAGCCGTGATCTGAGCCTGTGTAAGGCAGGCCGGCTAAGGCGTGATCCGAGCCTGTGTAAGGCAGGCCGGCTAAGGCGTGATCCGAGCCTGTGTAAGGCAGGCCGGCTAAGCCGTGATCCGAGCCTGTGTAAGGCAGGCCGGCTAAGCCGTGTTCTGAGCCTGTGTAAGGCAGACCGGCTATGCCGTGATCTGAGCCTGTGTAAGGCAGGCCGGCTAAGGCGTGATCTGAGCCTGTGTAAGGCAGGCCGGCTAAGGCGTGATCTGAGCCTGTGTAAGGCAGGCCGGCTAAGCCGTGATCTGAGCCTGTGTAAGGCAGGCCGGCTAAGCCGTGATCTGAGCGTGTGTAAGGCAGGCCGGCTAAGCCGTGATCTGAGCCTGTGTAAGGCAGGCCGGCTAAGCCGTGATCTGAGCCTGTGTAAGGCAGGCCGGCTAAGCCGTGTTCTGAGCCTGTGTAAGGCAGGCCGGCTATGCCGTGGTCTGAGCCTGTGTAAGGCGGGCCGGCTATGCCGTGATCTGAGCCTGTGTAAGGCGGGCCGGCTAAGGCCTGATCTGAGCCTGTGTAAGGCAGGCTGGCTAAGCCGTGTTCTGAGCCTGTGTAAGGCGGGCCGGCTGAGGCGTGATCCGAGCCTGTGTAAGGCAGGCCGGCTGAGCCGTGATCCGAGCCTGTGTAAGGCAGGCCGGCTGAGCCGTGATCTGAGCCTGTGTAAGGCAGGCCGGCTGAGCCGTGATCTGAGCCTGTGTAAGGCAGGCCGGCTAGCCGTGATCCGAGCGTGTGTAAGGCAGGCCGGCTAAGGCCTGATCTGAGCCTGTGTAAGGCAGGCCGGCTATGCCGTGGTCTGAGCCTGTGTAAGGCAGGCCGGCTAAGGCGTGATCCGAGCCTGTGTAAGGCAGGCCGGCTAAGGCGTGATCCGAGCCTGTGTAAGGCAGGCCGGCTAAGCCGTGATCCGAGCCTGTGTAAGGCAGGCCGGCTAAGCCGTGATCCGAGCCTGTGTAAGGCAGGCCGGCTAAGCCGTGATCCGAGCGTGTGTAAGGCAGGCCGGCTAAGGCGTGATCCGAGCCTGTGTAAGGCAGGCCGGCTAAGCCGTGATCCGAGCCTGTGTAAGGCAGGCCGGCTAAGCCGTGATCCGAGCCTGTGTAAGGCAGGCCGGCTAAGCCGTGATCCGAGCGTGTGTAAGGCAGGCCGGCTAAGCCGTGATCCGAGCCTGTGTAAGGCAGGCCGGCTAAGCCGTGTTCTGAGCCTGTGTAAGGCAGACCGGCTATGCCGTGATCTGAGCCTGTGTAAGGCAGGCCGGCTAAGCCGTGATCTGAGCCTGTGTAAGGCAGGCCGGCTAAGGCGTGATCCGAGCCTGTGTAAGGCAGGCCGGCTAAGGCGTGATCCGAGCCTGTGTAAGGCAGGCCGGCTAAGCCGTGATCCGAGCCTGTGTAAGGCAGGCCGGCTAAGCCGTGTTCTGAGCCTGTGTAAGGCAGGCCGGCTATGCCGTGATCTGAGCCTGTGTAAGGCAGGCCGGCTAAGGCGTGATCTGAGCCTGTGTAAGGCAGGCCGGCTAAGGCGTGATCTGAGCCTGTGTAAGGCAGGCCGGCTAAGCCGTGATCTGAGCCTGTGTAAGGCAGGCCGGCTAAGCCGTGATCTGAGCGTGTGTAAGGCAGGCCGGCTAAGCCGTGATCTGAGCCTGTGTAAGGCGGGCCGGCTAAGCCGTGATCTGAGCCTGTGTAAGGCAGGCCGGCTAAGCCGTGTTCTGAGCCTGTGTAAGGCAGGCCGGCTATGCCGTGGTCTGAGCCTGTGTAAGGCGGGCCGGCTAAGGCGTGATCTGAGCCTGTGTAAGGCAGGCCGGCTAAGCCGTGATCTGAGCCTGTGTAAGGCAGGCCGGCTGAGCCGTGATCCGAGCCTGTGTAAGGCAGGCCGGCTGAGGCGTGATCCGAGCCTGTGTAAGGCAGGCCGGCTAGCCGTGATCTGAGCCTGTGTAAGGCAGGCCGGCTGAGCCGTGATCCGAGCCTGTGTAAGGCAGGCCGGCTGAGCCGTGATCCGAGCGTGTGTAAGGCAGGGCCGGCTAAGGCCTGATCTGAGCCTGTGTAAGGCAGGCCGGCTATGCCGTGGTCTGAGCCTGTGTAAGGCGGGGCCGGCTAAGGCGTGATCTGAGCCTGTGTAAGGCAGGGCCGGCTATGCCGTGATCCGAGCCTGTGTAAGGCAGGCCGGCTAAGCCGTGATCCGAGCCTGTGTAAGGCAGGCCGGCTATGCCGTGATCCGAGCCTGTGTAAGGCAGGCCGGCTAAGGCGTGATCTGAGCCTGTGTAAGGCAGGCCGGCTATGCTGTGATCTGAGCCTGTGTAAGGCAGGCCGGCTAAGCCGTGATCTGAGCCTGTGTAAGGCAGGCCGGCTATGCCGTGATCTGAGCCTGTGTAAGGCGGGCCGGCTAAGCCGTGATCTGAGCCTGTGTAAGGCGGGCCGGCTGAGCCGTGATCTGAGCCTGTGTAAGGCAGGCCGGCTATGCCGTGATCTGAGCCTGTGTAAGGCGGGGCCGGCTAAGCCGTGATCTGAGCCTGTGTAAGGTAGGCCGGCTAAGCTGTGAGTGTGGTAGCAGAGGTGGATGGTCATACATTTTGACTTAGGGTATTTTCTTATTTTTGTTTTGTTTTTTTGTTTTTTGAGATGGAGTCTCACTCTGTTGACAGGCTGGAGTGCAGTGGCGCCATCTCGGCTCACTGCAGCCTCCACCTTCCGGGTTCAAGCGATTCTCCTGCCTCAGCCGCCTGAGTAGCTGGGACTACAGGATGCACCGCCACGCCCAGCTGATTTTTGTATTTTAGTAGAGACAGGGTTTCACCATGTTGGCTGGGATAGTCTCGATCTCTTGATCTCATGATCTGCCTGCCTTGGCCTCCCAAAGTGCTGGATTACAGGGGGTGAGCCACCGTGCCCAGCTGGCGTAGGGTATTTTCAGCTCACAGGGGTTTATCAGGATGTTCCCCATTATAAGTCAGAGCTGCTGTTTGTGAAGTCGGTTTGCTCCCGAGTGGAGGACAGCGCCACGGGGGATTGCATCTGTCTTGGGGCCAAGATCCAGTGCCTGTCATGGTCCTGCGATTCCCGGGGGAAGGGAGTGGACCCATGAGGTGGGTTAGAATGGTGTGCAGGACTTCTGCAGCCCCCTCTACCTGTGCATGTGGTATGCACAGAGCCAGCCAGCGCTGCCCAGCGTGGAGCTCACATCAACTCCTGGAGAACAGCAACCCTGAACTCAGTGCAGGAAGCTGGGCAGGGCTCGTGCGCTCAGCAAGCAATGCAGGTCGCAGGGTCCTGTTGCCAGCTGTTTAAATCCCCTACGTGGCCCAGTGTCCCAGCAGCACGCACACACGCACTGAACAAAGCAAGTTTCCCAGGACATCCACCCACACCAGGACATTGGTCTTTTCTGTTGTTTCATTTTGCAGAAAATTCACTAGTTTGATTTCATGGCTTGCGGACGGGGTGATCCACAGAAGGCCACACTCGGATGAGTCTCTGATCATCAGAGACATGAGTGTCAATGAAAAGATCAGTCCTGCTGAAATGTTTTTCTTCTCAGGAACTGACAGGTGATCTGGCCTAGGGATAATTGGAAAATGTCCCCGTCAGCTGCTGCCAGGGCCACCGCGGGTGATGCATTTATCCCTCTAAGAAGGGGATCTGGGGAGGGCACCAGCTTAGAGTAGCTCAGGACGTCAGCCTCATGAGGCCCCCCCAGCATGCGGGTGTCTAGCTCCAGTCCCTTTAACAGAAACTGCATGTCCACACAAGCAGTTTAATCGCTGAGGCACTTTGATTTGTTGTGAATTGAATGACTTAACATTTACTGAGAAATAGTGTATCTAGTTTAGATAAAGCCATGCAACAAGATCTTTGAAAAGTCAGTTTTGTTTGCCCCCCACGAGGGGAATGTCTGCGTGTCCCCAGGTGTTGACACTTGAACATCCATGATGGAACTAAAGTGATAAGACTTTGCTGAAAGTCAAACCAGCTGGCAATTTCCTTAAGGAAGAGACAGTTTTTGACATCTCAGGTGTGCTGTGGGGTGGGGAGGGTGGGTCAGCGTTGCCACTGGTGGTTCCCCCCCAGAGGGGCGCAGGCGTGTGAGCCCCGGGGGCGTGTGGACTCTGTCTCAGTGCTGCTCGCCCTCCCTCCTTGCCTGATGCTGTTGTGGGTGCGGGCTCCCCCTGACAGGGCTCCAGGGCGCAGGGTTACCAGGTAACCCTAGCTACCTGGTCGTAATAATACGATGGTTGTCACGAAGGCTGTCACCCTGCTGTCACTCTGCCTGTGCCTTTGTCTTCTGAGAGCTGTTTTTGGTTTCAGACCTCTTTTAGTACCGTGGAAGGATACACTTTCATCCTCATCCATATCATTAAAAAGAAGTAAAAGAGGGTGAAGAGAAAAATAGAAACGTGCTGAGGGGCGCCGTGTGGAAATCTCGATCTGCCCCTTCGTTCAACTCCACCGTTAGCGCTTTGTGTGCGGTTTGAGGGTCACGCTCTGCCCTGTCCTGTTCTTGGCTTGCTTGGGTCGTCCAAAGTTTCTTGTTGCTTCTATCTAATTGGAGAAGATGCCTGTGGCTGACGAGAGGAAGGTGAGCCACCTCCAGAAGAGGTGTGGTGGTGCCGTCACCGTGTCAGACGCGTCCACCGCCGGGCGTTTTCCTGCACTGTCGCTGCTCACTGCGGTTAATGGAATTCAGCAGTGGCTGTGGATAGCGAGCAGGTGGTGGGCATGGCACCCTCGCCATGTGGGAGGGGACTGACTGACTGAATTGTCTTTTTTGACTGTAGGTAATTGGTACGCCTCAGAGACCAGCAGCATCAAACACCCTCGTGGTAGGAAGCCCACACACCCCCAGCACTCACTTTGCCTCTCAGAACCAGCCTTCCGACTCCTCACCTTGGTCTGCCGGGTGAGCACTTCCCTCTGGACCCTTAGAGTTGTAGGATTGCTTGCGGTTCGCATCTCCACGTTCTCCTGGGCCACGCGTGTCACATAGTTGTGCGATGGGGCTCCCATGCGCATTGATGGCAGCCTCCGAGTCATGCCCACCCATTATCCTGCCCTGCACAGGTGTGCGGCCAAGGCGCACTGCCTCGGTCACAGAGAAGTTGGGCTGGGCACCACCCGCCCCACTTGGTGTCTGGTGTAGTGAGTGGGTGCTCTTTGAAGGGCTGGCAGCTCTTGACCAAGACGGGTAGAAGCTGGCCTTGTACTTGCTGCAGGACCTGAGACTTTTCCTCATCTGCGCTGGGAGCCCCTGGGATGGATTTCACCCTCTGACCCTGAATTCAGCCTCTACAGCACCTGGAGTTGTGGCCCCCTTGGGTGGTCCCACCAGAGCTGTTCCTTCCATTAAAGCAAAATCTGATAAGCTGTGTCTTTCCTTAAAAACACACACACACACACACACACACACACACACACACGGCTACAAAAGCATGCCTGTGTCAGTGCCTGAAGCTTCACCAGTTAGGAACCAAACCTTGAGAGACCTTTCCTGTGATGTGGGGACTGGCCAGAGTGTACACAGTTGGGTTTTCCCCTGACCTGACGCACACTCAGTAGTTTGCACCTATTGTCAGGCGGCCATCACAGCCGTATGAGATTATAGCCTGCTGAAATTTGTCCTAAAAATTCCCAAATTTACACTGAGACGTCCCATCGTTCCTGTTGCCAGTTGCCCTCTTCAGAAAAGTGGTGCTTGGTGTACCGACATGCCTCCCACACGCTGATACGGGCCCTGGGAACGCCTCCTGTTCTCCCCGACACTTGGAAGGACGGAGGTGCAGCCGGCCGGGCAGACACTCGCCTTCTGATCTGCAGAAGCACTGGGCCTGGGGGCTCGGCTGGGGGTCCTGGCATGCTCACGTGTTGGGTCTGCTGCACCTGTGGGGACGTGGCCCCTTTTGTGCGGCTCGTTAGAGCTCTCAGGTAAAAGCATTCCTCCGTTCTGCTGATGCGCAGGAGTGCTGACGGTCGCTTCTTTTTTCCTTTGTATTTTGAAGGAAGCGCAACAGGAAAGGAGAGAAGAATGGCAAGGGCCTGCGGCATTTCTCCATGAAGGTCTGCGAGAAGGTGCAGAGGAAAGGGACCACTTCCTACAACGAGGTGGCGGACGAGCTGGTTGCAGAGTTCAGCGCCGCCGACAACCACATCCTGCCAAACGAGTCGGTAAGTGTGCCGGGGGCTTACCAAACGAGTCGGTAAGTGTGCCGGGGGCTTACCAAACGAGTCGGTAAGTGTGTGCCGGGGTCTCACCAAACAAGTCGGTAAGTGTGTGCCGGGGACCTCTTACCAAACGAGTCGGTAAGTGTGCCGGGGGCTTACCAACGAGTCGGTAAGTGTGCCGGGGTCTTACCAAACGAGTCGGTAAGTGTGTGCCGGGGTCTTACCAAACGAGTCGGTAAGTGTGTGCCGGGGGCCCTCTTACCAAACGAGTCGGTAAGTGTGCTGGGGTCTTACCAAACGAGTCGGTAAGTGTGTGCCGGGGACCACATCTTACCAAACGAGTCGGTAAGTGTGTGCCGGCAACCACATCTTACCAAACGAGTCGGTAAGTGTGTGCCGATAACCACATCTTACCAAACGAGTCGGTAAGTGTGTGCCGACAACCACATCTTACCAAACGAGTCGGTAAGTGTGTGCCGATAACCACATCTTACCAAACGAGTCAGTAAGTGTGTGCCGATAACCACATCTTACCAAACGAGTCAGTAAGTGTGTGCCGACAACCACATCTTACCAAACGAGTCAGTAAGTGTGTGCCGACAACCACATCTTACCAAACGAGTCAGTAAGTGTGTGCCGACAACCACATCTTACCAAACGAGTCGGTAAGTGTGTGCCGGTAACCACATCTTACCAAACGAGTCAGTAAGTGTGTGCCGACAACCGCATCTTACCAAACGAGTCGGTAAGTGTGTGCCGATAACCACATCTTACCAAACGAGTCAGTAAGTGTGTGCCGATAACCACATCTTACCAAACGAGTCAGTAAGTGAGTGCCGACAACCACATCCTGCCAAACGAGTCAGTAAGTGTGTGCCGACAACCACATCCTGCCAGACGAGTCAGTAAGTGTGTGCCGACAACCACATCCTGCCAAACGAGTCAGTAAGTGTGTGCCGACAACCACATCTTACCAAACGAGTCGGTAAGTGTGTGCCGACCTAACCACGTCTTACCAAACGAGTCAGTAAGTGTGTGCCGACAACCACATCTTACCAAACGAGTCGGTAAGTGTGTGCCGATAACCACATCTTACCAAACGAGTCGGTAAGTGTGTGCCGATAACCACATCTTACCAAACGAGTCAGTAAGTGTGTGCCGACAACCACATCTTACCAAACGAGTCGGTAAGTGTGTGCCGACAACCACATCTTACCAAACGAGTCGGTAAGTGTGTGCCGATAACCACATCTTACCAAACGAGTCAGTAAGTGAGTGCCGACAACCACATCTTACCAAACGAGTCAGTAAGTGTGTGCCGATAACCACATCCTGCCAAACGAGTCAGTAAGTGTGTGCCGATAACCACATCCTGCCAAACGAGTCAGTAAGTGTGTGCCGACAACCACATCTTACCAAACGAGTCAGTAAGTGTGTGCCGACAACCACATCTTACCAGACGAGTCAGTAAGTGAGTGCCGACAACCACATCTTACCAAACGAGTCAGTAAGTGTGTGCCGATAACCACATCCTGCCAAACGAGTCAGTAAGTGTGTGCCGATAACCACATCCTGCCAAACGAGTCAGTAAGTGTGTGCCGACAACCACATCTTACCAAACGAGTCAGTAAGTGTGTGCCGACAACCACATCTTACCAGACGAGTCAGTAAGTGTAGTGCCGACAACCACATCTTACCAAACGAGTCAGTAAGTGTGTGCCGGGGGCTCGAGAGGCCGAGTAGCCGAACCCGACAGTGTGGCACGTTTCGCCCTTTTAAAATTGGGAACAGTTAAAAACATACAGAAAATTCCAAGTGCAGCATGAAAGAATTTTTCCTAACCCATTTGCTGGCAGGATGCTTTGTCATCTCCGGTGAGTGAGTACATGGGCTGGCTCTGCATATCCACTGGCTTCCCCTGCCCAGAAATGCAGTAACGCCCTCCTCACCTGCTGGGCTCTACCCTCGACAGCCCCCAGCTCCCCTCCTGGCACACACTTGGGCTTCGCACAGCCCTGTCTCGGCCTGCGTCATCTGTAGGGCGGGCGCGCTCCCTGAGGACATGCTGGGGTGACAGCTCCACGAGCAGAGTGCCCCTTTGAGCCAGTGTACATGGCCTGCAGTTTCAGATGGGATCCACAGGCTTTTTTGGGTCATTTGGAAACTCCACTCCCTGTCATCCCCCAGGCTTATGACCAGAAGAACATAAGACGGCGCGTCTACGATGCCTTAAACGTGCTGATGGCCATGAACATCATCTCCAAGGAGAAGAAGGAGATCAAGTGGATTGGGCTGCCCACCAACTCGGCTCAGGAATGTCAGAACTTAGAGGTGCCCCTTCAGCTTTCATTTCCCTTCTGCTCTGTGCACATGGTTTTGTTGTTGGTCACTCAGTCGGGCCTGGGCTCCGGGCCCTTGTGCTCTCTGTGTCTGGCTGACAGACGGTCATGTAGACAGACGTCTCCCTGCGTTTCTGTCTCGGCTGTTGGGAGGGAGCGTGGTTGGCCCAGACCCACTGGAGTGTGTTAAACTCTACTGTAGGTTAATTCTGAATCCTAGTTTGTGGGATTTTTTTTCTTTTTAGATACCATAGTTAAATCCAAGAAATGAGAGGAGAGGGGAGAAGGTATAGTTTACAATCAAAGAAAAACTCACCTGTATCTTGTAGCACCTGCTATGTCTAGATTTGTCCATATCCCTTCGATTAAATTAAAGGTAAACATAGGTAACACTGTGAGGATATGGCTTTTAAAATACGCTGTGTGGAGCAGTTGTGATGATTCTCCACTTGGGTGGTTTGTTTTTGAAGGTGGAAAGACAGAGGAGACTTGAAAGAATAAAACAGAAACAGTCTCAACTTCAAGAACTTATTCTACAGGTAAGGGAATACTTTGGAGGCGGGGTAATTTTTATTTTACTCATTTAGTTTTCTAACAGCAACGTACCACCTTGGGTTACACTCCTGTGTGGTAAATCAAATGACTGCTTTAAGATTCTGAATGTGAATTTCATGAACATTCCTTGAGTTTATCTCATGGGTGTGGCAACGGGGGCCTGGTTCCCAGAGCGAGGTTGTGCATATGCATGCGGTGTGCCTGTGTGTGCATGTGTGTGTGCCTGTGTGCATGCGTGTGTGCCTGTGTGTGCATGCATGTGCCTGTGTGTGCATGTGTGTACCTGTGTGCATGCATGTGCCTGTGTGTGCATGTGTTACCTGTGTGCATACATGTGCATGCTGTGCCTGTGTGTGCATGCATGTGTGCCTGTGTCTGCATGTATGTGCCTGTTTGCATGCGTGTGTACCTGTGTGTGCATGCATGTGCCCGTGTCTGCATGCATGTGTGCCTGTGTCTGCATGCATGTGCCTGTGTGTGCATGTGTGTACATGTGCATGTATGCATGTGTGTATATGTGCGTATCCCTTGTCACAGTGTTTAAACAGGCAAAACACAGTTGGAGGGATGACTTCATGCAAAAGCAACATTTGGAAAATCCCCTCAGAGGTGCTTAACCCAAGGCCCAGGCGCCAGGCGAGGCCTCTAAAACTGTGGTGGGCACTGTGAACCTGGGTCTTGACAGTGCTGGTCAGGGCCCTGGAGCTGGCCTCCCCTACCTCTCATTGATTGCTGAGGGTGGGGGGCACCCCTGGGGGCCCCGTGTCTGGCGTGGAGGGGGTTGTATGCAAGGTGCTCGCTGTAGAGCTGGCTGCTGCCCTGACAGAGGTGTGCTTAAGCCCTCTCAGAGGGGACGGTGTGGCGGCCGTGGTGATGGAGGCTCATGGATGGGAGCTCCTTGGGGGCTGCGGGGACTGTCAGGAGGGACGGTTCTGCCTGCCAGTGTCCTAGCGCCTGCCAAGCAGCGTGAGACCCAAGGTGGCCGGGAGGGTAAGGGATTCTCCTGGCTCTATATTAAAGCAGGGAAGCTCTTTCCAAGTGGAATACTTGGTTCGGGGCCATGAGGCCCTGGCCCTAGGTTCAGCCTTGCAGGACCCATTCTCCCCGAGAAGCACCCCTGCAGCACACGGGCCCTTTCGCATTCCACTTTCCGGGATGGGCAAAGTCCTCAGCACAACACTCCCTCCAAGGCTGTCGCCCCGTTGGTGCCATGGGTGTGAGTGGTCTCAGAGGTGAAGGACAGCAAGGAATCGACTTCCCAGATTGGTGTTTAGTTGAGCGTCCTTGCCACGGAGGATGCTTTTATCCCGGACACGGATGGCTGTGCGCCCGCTCTCGCTCAGTTCTCCCCCTCAGGATGCCATTTCCTAAGTGCATTTCTCCAGGGGTTGCAGGGGTCAGCACCTAGCGGCCGGCGCTGGCCTTTCAGATGTCGTCCAAGCCAACTCCTCACTGTTGCATGGGCACAGGAGGGCTGTGAGGACCCCTTGAGCACAGGGGCTGTGTTCTCGTGCTGCCATTTGCCACCTGGCTTCTCTTTATTTAGCAAATTGCCTTCAAGAACCTGGTGCAGAGAAACCGGCACGCGGAGCAGCAGGCCAGCCGGCCGCCGCCGCCCAACTCGGTCATCCACCTGCCCTTCATCATCGTCAACACCAGCAAGAAGACTGTCATCGACTGTAGCATCTCCAACGACAAGTAGGTTGTGGGCAGGGAGACATTCCCTGGCTGTGCATGTCTTTTTGAGGGAGCTGACCCTGTTGGGATTGTCCCTAGGACAAGTTTTAAATGTTGCACAAATTGCTGGGGTTGCTGTCCATCATGGGGTGGCGGGAGGCAGCCGCCGGGCAGCAGGTGGAAAGTCTGTGTCCCAGGAGCGTGTGCCTTAGGGTGTGTCCTCCTGGAGAGAATGGGCCTTGATTTGCTTCTTATCTCATTTACTTCCTGAGTTTATAAATTCTATGAGGAGATGCCGATGACTGGGAACCTGGAGGCTGTGTGTGGCGGGCAGCGGGGTCAGCTGTCCTGGCTCCACCCCAGCGTGCACTGTCTCTGCTGGGAGACGCTGTCTTTCTGACTGTGCCTTTCCCCTTCAGATTCGAGTATCTGTTTAATTTTGATAACACATTTGAAATCCACGATGACATAGAAGTGCTGAAGCGGATGGGCATGGCGTGCGGGCTGGAGTCCGGGAGCTGCTCTGCCGAAGACCTTAAAATGGCCAGAAGTCTGGTCCCAAAGGCTCTGGAGCCGTACGTGACAGGTCAGCGGTTCCCAGATAACCCAGTTCCCAGATAACCCGGTGTGAGGAACGGGCCCAGCCTCGGATAGCTCCCTTCCCTCCTGGCTCGGTGCGTGTCTGGCTGAGATTGGGCCCAAGTGCAGAGGGCCAGGAGCAAAGACAGAGGGGCTGTGAGGGGCATGGGGGTGGGGGTGCGGCTGGGGCAGGGTCCAGCCAGTGCCCTCACCTGCTGGATACGGGGCCTTGGGTCTGCCGGAGGCTTGTGTGGATTTCCCGTGTGGTTTGTGTGCAGAGGTGCTAAGTCAGGATTTTACCCTCCAAGTAGCCCAGAAGTAGGAGAAGCTGAGATTGTTTGAGGAGTGTAGTTGGATTGCTCATCCCACCCTCCCAACTGATGGTAGCTGATTGGTCACTAGGGCAAAGTGACCACGAAAAAGCATTTCAGCGTCATTGGTGGCCTGCTGTGAAGGGCCGGGAGCACGGGAGCTTTTGTTGAAGGGACTTTTTTTCTCGTTCTGGTGAATTCTTTCCATGGGGCCATAGGGTCCCAGCCTACTGACAGCAGGGTGGCTTTAAGGTGAGAAATTGTGACGGTGCCATATCTGCTAATCCTTTTCTTGTCGGCCTAAACTTTGGGTGCGGACTTCCTCCCTGAGAGGGTCAGAGATTCCTCCCTGAGCTCCTAAACCTTCCCAGACCTTGTGAAAATCTGGCTGGTCCATATCGTCAGCTGACAGTGGGCTCTGACTGCCCATGTTGGGGTGGGCCCTGACCCGCCCCCTGTCCTGTGCTTCGTGGAGCTGCCAGGATGGGCTGTAGGAAGAGGGTTTCACCTGGTTCCTTGATCATTCTCTTTCATGATGGGTATGATACTGACGCAGCAGCAGACGTGTGCCGTTTGTAAGTCAGTGTGTGCAGGTATTGCAAGGCTGTTCATGCCTTTTTAGGGAAGACAGGCTATGTGACTGCACAGCATGATGTCCTCCATGGCACAGTGCAGAAAATACTGGACAAGTGAAGGATGTCTGGAAGCTTCGCCAGCTGTCTGTCCTGCGGCACTGCACGTCATTTTGATGGTTGTCTGTGTGTCTTGTGTTGTTTCTGTTTCATGACCATTTGCTTTATTTTCTTTCCTTTTTCAGAAATGGCTCAGGGAACCGTTGGGGGCGTGTTCATCACCACGGCAGGTTCCACGTCTAATGGCACGAGGTTCTCCGCCAGGTGACAGCGGTTGAGGGTGTGGGAGAGGCGTTGTCTGGGCCTCCTGTGGGGCCCAGGGGCCAAGGCAGGGTGGCCGTCTCAGATGTGGCCATCAGGTCTGAGGCTGCTCCGACGTGCTTGTCTGTCCAGGCAGTGGGGCCCCGCTGGCTTTCCCTGCGTGGAGAGCTGCTTTCTTAGTTGGTTTCTCCTCACTAAAAACTAAAAGTAATACGTGGTGGTGGTTTTTTTTGTTAAAGTATCACCTAACAAGTAAAGTAGGAATGAAAACCACCCAAATCCTTCTGTCCCGGGCAGCCCAAGTAACAGCAAGTATTTCTAGGTTTTTTCTCCTATTTTTCAGAACATGTCTGTGGTCACAGTGCATTTATGTTTCAGAACGCATTTGCAGTCATGGTGCATGTATTTTTCAGAGCAGTCACATTGCACATATGTTTCAGAATGCAGCTGTGGTCACAGCGCACGTATTTTTCAGAACACGTCTGTGGTCAGAGTGCACATATTTTCTTCCATGTGTTTTTCACCTTACATTTTATTGTAATAAATCAATATATATTATTTCTGTGCTATTAAAGGGCCTTTATTTAAATAAATTTGTATTTAATCTTTGACCTGCAATCCCATAGGGTAGAATGATGTCCCTAGGTATTTATCTTAGTGCTTCAAAGAGAAATATAGCTTTTATGATAAATATTAACAAGGATTTTATTGACTTTTATATTGCATTGTGATACAATATATAGCATTACTTTATATTAATCGTAAGTGTTCCTAAAATCTTTAATTGGAAATATAAGAACTTAGTAACCTGTGGGTCCGGGTAACAGGGCACTACGTAGTGAGTTGCAGTGCGCGTGAGTCTGTGTCGGGATGTGCTGTGGCCATGAGATGTAACAGGTGTGTCAGGGGTGCATGTAGCTTCCTGGCCAGCTCTGGGGGTACAAAGCCAGTCTCTGCTAGCCTTGGCCTCACCAGTAAGGCGAGACTTGGTGATTGACGAGTCGTTGATCTGTGGCAAGGATCAGTGAAGTGGTGATAGAAGAAAGGACTTGTCACAGTGCCTGGTAATAAGCTTTTGACCGAGGCCGGTTCTGTTTCTCTTTAGCTGTGTGTGAATGTGTAGGGGTCAGTCTGTAAACATGTTTAACACTGGTTCTTCATGAGGTGGAATGTGGGTATTTTTAGGAATTTCATCATCAGATAATCCTTTTTATGGATGTGATTCTTCAGACTTGTCAATTTTTCATAACAATGGAAACAAAGCTATTACCATTTCTTATGAAATACCAGTTTTCAAAGTGGCATGATAGGACATATTATGAAAGTACCTCATGAAAGGACATCTAGGTAGTTCCCAGTTACCAGGAAAACTACAGTGAGCAGCTTTGTGGCTGAATTTCTCACCATTTCTGACTTGTTTCTAAGATACAGAATTACTTCATCAAAGGCATATTGACTCATTTTTATTGTAGTTAATAAATACCATTAAAATGTATTAAAATATATGCATATATTTTTATGCAGTTGGAAAACATTTTAAAATGTTACGAAGATTATGAGCTGTGATTAGTGGTAGGTTTTTGTGGTGCTGCAAACCCTCTGGGTTCCCAGTCCACACTGCCAGATTCCAGCCATGCTCTGGACTTCATCCTGTCCTGCCCCAGGCTCCCTCTTTCCTGTTGCTGGTTATGAGTGAAAGTCCTGGAGGGAGGGGGTCTAACGGTTTTACAGTTCATTGCCTCTGGGGCACTGCTGATGGAATGATGAGTGAGGGAGAGGGAGCTTGTGGCTGTGCTCAGCCTCCTGTTTCTGGCATCGTGGATTCCAGGAGACAGGGTCAGAAGAGACTCAGACGGGGATGGAGTGAGTGCCAGAGTGCTGGCGTGCTGTAGTGCAGATACCACCTCCCAGTTCTGTGTGTGTGACGGACAAAACCCACACCTGTGCGGCACAGCCTGTCCTTGGGCCACAGGCCCTGAGGTGAGGGGGAGGCTGAGTGGGCCGCTCTGCACTGACTGCCCCATCCGCCTCCTGCCTTGCAGTGACCTGACCAACGGTGCAGATGGGATGCTGGCCACAAGCTCCAACGGGTCTCAGTACAGTGGCTCCAGGGGTGGAGACCCCAGTGTCCTACGTCGGGGGAAGACGACGAGGACGACGACGACTTCAATGAGAATGACGAGGATGACTCACGTCCTCCCCACTTCAAATTCAGCTTCAGGAAAACGTTTAGGGAAAAGAAACTTTTTTTTCATGTGGGTTTTCTGTTTCCTTTTGGCCTACTCCCCAAGAAGATATTGGTAAGCTATTGAATTTAGATATGCACCTCTGATAAGCAAGGATTGTTTCCCGTAGGGTTAGGACGTGCTGTGGATGTGTGTTTTGATACCAGTGTGCTGATGCAGAGCGTTTATTTACTTTTTAGGATTTCGTGTTTTCATTTTTCTGGCTTTCTCCAAGTGCAGAGTTCATTTTTGCCCCTGAACAGTTTTTGCTGAGTCTGCTGAAGAAATTGTATTTCATCCACATCCATGAAAATAAAACACCCTTCTGTGGTGGATGGTGAGCACCTGATGCCATTTATTTGCCGTGAGTCTGGACGGCACCCCCGCTGGTGGATAGCGGGGCTTGTGGAGTGTTCCATTTGTTCAGTGGTACGGGGTCCGAGTCCCAAGCAAACAGCAGAATTCGGCTTTCTAAACAATAAACTTCGTCAACCTTACCGACTTTATTTTCCCTTAAATTATATTGACTGTTGTGATTCCATCAAGCTTATAAACTCTTTTCTCTCCCTATTTGCAGCAACAGATTGCAAAGTGCTTTTGTCTGTTTTTGTTTTGTTTGGTTAAGGCTTATTGCCACGCTGGTGGGGCTATGGAGGCTGTGTGGAAGGCTTGGAATGGTTTATTGCTTATGGTAAAATTTGCCTGATTTCTTACAGGCAGCATTTGGAAACCTTTTATTATATAGTTGTTTACATACTTATAAGTCTATCATTTAAAAACATGTACTGAAACAAATGTTGTATTTGTTTCATAAGCATCTTCCTGTAATCTATTATAAAATTGAAATTAAATATAGAGAATGTTTTAACAATTTTTTAACTCAAAATTTGTCAATCATTTTTAATAGTTCTTTTTTTATAAAAAGAAAAAGGAATCTAAGGACAGGCAGTAGTCTCTTTTAAAATTTATTCACAAAACCCATTAACTGCACAGTTGCTATTGGCTGCCTGTTCTAAAACGATAGTCTTTTTATTGAAACACAAATAAACTTTTCTGTAATATTTTATGGAATATAAAGAGACTTTAATTGTTTGACTTGTTTAACTTGGCACTGTTAGTTTTTATTAATAAAACGCGCATGGGCATTTTAAACGAGCTGTGTTTCTCTAATTCAGGATTATTGTCTAGAAATTTGTCTGTCTTGTTGGTCTTACTTTATACTTGAGTGAGAAAGTAGGTTGTTATTAGGCCCAGACACGGTGGGCCCGGGTGGTCCCTGTGGGCACACCCCCCCCTACCAAAGATGGTCAGAGGCACATCTTCCGGGAGCCCACCCTGAAGGTGGAGAGTGGCCAAGGGTGGAGGTCTTGGATACAAGGAAAGGAGGAGGCACCTTTTTTGGTGCCTGTGGTACAGAGAAAGATAAGCCAAGTTCCTTCGCTTTTTTTCACAATGAAAATTGAGACTTAAAAATTTAAAAGTTTGACTTTCAGGACAAGAATAAGATTGAGAGGCTTCTGGGAAGATGGTGGAAGAAGGAAGCACCAGGAATCTGACGTCTGCCTCGCAGGCAGGATCTGCTGGATGCAGCTGTTCTGTGACCACGGAATCTACCAAAGGCTTAAAGCTCCCCAAGGGAGCACGTGGCAGTTAATTTTGGTCAGTTTCAGCTTTCTACCCCACCCCTGTCCCTTCATTTTTCTCTTTCTCCTTCTGGGAGCCAGACATTGAAGACTGGGACGTACAAAAATAGCTGTGCATGTGGGGCTGTCCGGGGAGAGGCTGCCCGGGGGAGAGGCTCAGAAACGGCCCGAGAAGACCTTATGTTTACGTCTCAGGCTGAACCATGGCACAGGTACAGCCTAGAGCTATCGAAAAAGCAATAAATAAAGCAGTAACAAAAATGGCAAATCCAGGGGACAGAAGGCCTCTTTCCAGAGCCTTACCACAGTGGTAGATTCAGATGTCCAGTTGTCAGCAAACAGTGACAAGGCATACCAAGAAATAGCAAAGTATGGCCCATTTAAAGGGAAAAAATAAAAACAAACTGTCCTTGAAAAGGATCTGTTGGCAGATGCACTAGACAAATACTTTTAAACAACTGTTTTAAAGATGCTCAAGGAAGTCAAAGAACATGTGCAGAAAGTCAAGAGGATGATAAGAGCCTAAGAGGGCTGCGGGACCCCATCAGGCTCACCAGTGCCCACGTTGTGGCATCTGTGAAGAAGAGAAGGAAAGATGCAGAGAGAATATTTGAAGATAATAATGGTTGAAAATGCACCAAGTTTAATAAAAGACATGAATATAAACATCCAAGATGTCCCATGAACTCCAAGTAAGATGAACTCAGAGATCCACACCGAGACATATTATTATTAAGTTTTTGAAAGACAGAGAGGATCTTGAAAGCAGCAGGGGAGGAGCAACTCATCACATACTAGGGGCTCCCAATAAAATTATCCACAGAGTTTTCATCAAAAACTAAGAGACCACAAAGCAGTGGGCCAGTATATTCAAACTGCTAAACCAAAAACAATAAACTGTGTACCAAGAATCCTACAGCTGACAAAACTGTCCTTCAAAAGTGAGGGAAAAATGAAGACATTCCCGGATAAATAAAAGCTGAGGAAGTGTGCTGCCAGTAGACTTGCCCTGCAAAAAATGCTTAAGGGGGTCCTGCAGGGTGAAATGAAAGAACAGTAGCAGCTTGAAGCCAAATGAAATCCAGATCTCAGTAAAGGTAAATAAATATGTGGGCAATTATAAAAGCTATTATTGTAAGAATAGGTTGTAACTCCACTTTTTGTTTTTTACGTGATTTAGGATACTAATGCATTTAAAAGAAGTATTTGTTTTTGAACGCAGAATGTACTAAGAGGTGATTTTGTGATACCAGCAACCTGAAGGGTTGGGAACAGAGCTTTAAGGGAGAACTGTTTATGCCATTGAAGATAAGCTGGTACAAATCCAGATTAAAGTGTTATAACTTTAGGATGTTAAATGCAACCACCACAGAGAAAATCACTGTAGAATTTACAGAAAAGGAAATGAGAAATGAATGTAAACATTAGCTACAAGGAGCCAACTTAAGACAGTGATGCAAGAAATGAGAGGCAAAAAGAGCTAAAAGGCTATAGGGCATATGGAAAAACATATGCCAGATATTTTGCACATATTATATGCAAAATAACAAGTCCTTATGAGTCATTGTTTTAAATGTAAATGGATTAAATTCTCCAGTCAAGACAGAGTGGATAAAAGCATGTGATCAACCTGCATTTTGTCTTCAAAGTACTCAGTTTAGGTGCAGAGATGAATAGGTTAAAGTGAAAGCATGGGAAAAAGATGTTCTATATACATAGTCTTCAGAAGAGAGCAGTAATATCAGACAAAATACACTAAATTTTAAAAATTACAAAAGACAAGGGACATTATATCTTAATAAATTAAGCTTCAATACAGTGAGAACATAAAAACATTTAGACTCTAATGGCAGACCATCAAGATACATGAAGCAAAAACTAACAGAATTGAAGTGAGAAATAGCTCTTTAATTATAATTGGAGATTTCAGTATAGCACTCTCAACCAGACAGAAAAGTCAGGAAATAGAGTATACAACAACCCAACTACATCTCAGACATGAATATACAGAACGCACCCCCAACAGCATACACTCTCTTCTCAGATTTCCCTGGGACATTTTCCTAGATACAAATTCAGTCTCAGTAGATTTAACAAGATAGATAACATGACAAGCATCTTTTAGACCACAGGAAATGAAGTTAGAAATCAATAACAAAGCTGGAAAATTGACAAAATTATGGAAATTAACCAATGCACTCCCAAACAATGAAAGAAGAAACCATAGGGAAGATTACAAAATACTTCGAGGAAACCGACTTAGGAGATGCGGCGAAAGCAGTGATAATGGAGATTTATAGCTATAAACACTTACATTAAGGATCTCAAAATCGACGGCCTAACTTTACAAGTTCAGGCACTAGAAAAATTCAAACTAAACTGGTAGTGAGTAGAAGGAAGAAAATTTAATAAAAATTAGACCAGAACTAAGATTAGAACAGAAAAGCAATGGAGAGGATCAAGAAACCAAAAGTGCCTAGATTAATAAAAGTGGCAAACCTTTAGTTAGGTTTACTAAGAAAGATTTACATTACTAAAATCAGAAATGAAAATGGGAACATTTCTACTGGCTCTACGGAAATAAGGATTATGAGAGAATAATAGGAACAATTCCATGTCAAATTAAAAAACCTAGATGAAATGGACAAATTCCTGGAAACAAAACCTACCTAGATTTAATCAAAATAAGTAAAAGTCCGAATAGACCTTTGACTAGTAAGGAGATTGAATCAGTTCTTTAAAATCTCACTCTGACCTAGTGGCTTCCCTGGTGAATCCTACCAAACATTTGAAGAATAACTACCAGTCCTCAAGTTTTTCCAAAAATTGAAGAGATGGGAACACATTCTGATTAATTCTGTGAGGCCACCATTAATACCCCGATATTGAAGCCAAAGATACCACAAGTACAGAATACCTACATACCTGAGGAGCATTGATGCAGAAATCCTCAATAAAATACTGGCAACGTATTTAAAAGATCATACAATGTAAATACGAGCGGCGTATTTAGAAGATTATACACCATGACCTAGTGGAATTTATTTTTGGAATGCAAAGATGTTTTGACATAAGAAAATTATAGTAAACACATAATGAAAAAAATGATCATCTCAGTATTTTATTAAAAGCTTTTTTTATTAGGGATGGGATCTTGCCCTGTCACCCAGGGTGGAGTACAGTGGTGTGATCATGCCTCACTGCAGCCTGGAACTTGCCGGGCTCCAGCTTCTACCTTATGCCCTCAAATAGCTGGAATGACAGGTGCCAGGCTAATTTTTTGATTTTTTATTTTTTTTTGCACAGACAGGGTCTCTGTGTTGCCCAGGCGGGTGTTGAACTCCTGGCTCAAATGATTGTCCCACTTTGGCCGCCCAAAGTGCTTGGATTACAGGTGTGAGCCACTGTGTTCAGGTGTAGTCCTCTCAATTGATGTAGAAAAAGTATTTCATAAAATTCAGCATCCTTTTATGACAAAAAGAACAAACTAGGAATAGCAGGAAACTACTTCAATATAGTTAATGCCATATATGAAAAACTCAGAGAGAAAGAACATCAAGGTGAAAGACTGGAAGCTTTTCCTCTAAGATCGGGAACAAGGCAGAGATGTCCACCCTGGCCTTCAACATAGTACTGGAAGTTACTAGCGAAGCAGTTATGTGAGAAAAAGAAATACAAGGCATTCATATTTGAAGGTAAGAAGTAAAACCATCTCCATTTGTTGATGATGTGATATATGCAGGAAATCTGAAAGAATCCACTAAAAAGCTATTAGAACTAACAAAGGTTACAGGATGTAAACAGGAAAATCACTTGTGTTTCTGTACAGTAACAATGAAAATCTGAAATGGAAATTAAGAAAATAATTCCATTTACAATAACATCAAAATAATGAAATACATAGGAATTAACTTGGCCAAGGAGGTGAAAGACTTATACAATGAAAATGACAAGACATTGTGAAGAGAAATGAACAAATGGAAGTGCACCCCATCGTTATGTATTAGAACACAATATTGTTGAGATGTCAACACCACACAGCTTAATCTGTAGATTAAATGCAATCCCTGTCAAAGTCCCAGTGATTAGTTTTTCAGAAATAAAAAATCCTAAAATTCATACGGAATCTCAAGTGACCTCAAATAGCCCCTACAATCTTGAAGAACAAAGCTAGAGGACTCATACTTCTGGCTTCAAAACTACAAATCTCTAATGAAAGACCTATAGACTAAAGGAATAGAGTGGAGAGCCCAGCCAAAGATCCTCACATATTTGGTCGAGTGACTTTGACAAGGGAGCCAAGACCATGCAACAGGGAAAGGGCAGTCTTTTCAGAATATAAAGCTTAAGACTGTCAAACTCTTACAAGAAAACATGGAGCGGCCGGGTGCGGTGGCTCACTCCTGTAGTCCCAGCACTTTGGGGGGCCAAGGTGGGTGGATCACTTGAGGTCAGGAGTTTGAGACCAGCCTGGCCAACATGCTTGAAGCCAAACGAAGAAATCAAGATCTTAGTAAAGATAAATATTTGGGCAGTTATGAAAGCTAGTATTGTAAAAGGCGAAACCCTGTCTCTACCAAAAATACAAAAAAGTGGCCGGCAAGATTGCATGCACCTGTAGTCCCAGCTACTCGGGAGGCTGAGGTAGGAGAATTGCTTGAACCCAGAAAGGGAAGGTTGTAGTGAGCCGAGATCGCACCACTGCACTCCAGCCTGGGTGACAGAGTGAGACTCTGTCTCAAAAACAAGAAAACAGCAGAAGCTTCAGGAAGGCATTGGATTGGGCAGTGATTTTTTTGGACGTGACACCAAAGGCACAGGCAGAAATCAACAATGTGGACTTTGTGAAAATCTAAACCTTTCTTGCCTCAGAAGACGATGTCAGCAGAGCAGAAAGACAGCCCACAGAATGGGAGAAGCAGCCCCTGTATCTGGCAGGGGATTAATATCCAGGATATACAGAGAACTCTTAAAACTCAACGACAAAACAACCTGATAGGCATTTCTCCAAAGAAAAATCTATGAACGGCTTATAAGAACATGAAAAGGGGCTCAATGTCAGTGTCATGAAGGCAGCGTAGATTAAACTGTGAAACAGAAAATAAGCACTGATGAGGATGTGGAGAAATCAGAGCCCTGGACGCTGTTGGGATGTGAAGAGGCGCAGCCAGTATGGAAAACCAAATGGCTGTTCTTCACAGAATTAAAAACAGAATTGCCCCATGGATGGCAGTTCTGCTCAGTGTGTTCATCCAGAGACGTTTGTACCCACATCCCACATGCACCAGTGCAGGATAGCTACACACGGGAGGCCCCTAAAGTGTCCATCCGTGGATGAGTGGGCAAGCAAAGTGTGGTGCGTATGGACAGCAGAATCTTGTTCTTTGAAAGGAAATCCTGTCACACTACAGCACGGATGCCCCTTGAGGACTTTATACTAAGTGAAATATGCCAGAAATGAAGAGACAAATACTTGCTTATGTGAGGTACTTAGAGTCGTCGAACCATGGAGACAGGAAGTTGAATGGTTGCCAGGAGCTGAGGGAGAGGGGTGGGGAGTGAATGTTGAATGGGGAGGGGCCTTCCCTTTGGAAGGATTCAGTGGTCTGGAGGTGGACAGCGGTGGCACCTGCAGCACCCTGTGAACGTGCCCACGCCACCGAACCACGCACTTAAAAATGGTTAAGACGGTAAATTTTATGTATATTTTACCACAAGGAAAATTGGAAGAATATGCAGGAGAGCTAAGAGCTTTGAGTCGGCTAAATAAATCACTGAAAGTTCCAATACAAGACTAGTTTTAGAAGAGTCGTTTTTGCAGGAGGTGGAAATGAGTCCTTTTTTCCCAGTCTTGAATTATCATAAGCATCTTGAGGGTTGTGGAACTTACGTAACACAGCGTGCCATCGTGCCTCAGAGCACTTCGTGTGGGCACATGTGCAGCCAGCACCTGCGTGTGTGTGGTGGCTTCCGTGGCGAGCTTCCCGTGCCTGTGTTCCTTCCCAGCCTTGGAAGGGGTTGAAACTTGGGGCTGCTGATTCGGAAGGAGTAGGGGTGGGAGCAGCCCCTGGCTTCATGAGGAAGGGGCTCTGACCGGGCACGGGGGCGCCCCTGTGGGCAGGATTGCTGGAGTCCAGTTCAAGGCCAGCCTGGGCAGCGTAGAGAGAACCCTGCCCCTAAAGAAAGAACGGGGCCCAGTGTCCATGGAGAGCCTGGGGAGGGAGGCAGAGGCCAGGGTTCCATGAGGGCCTGGAGATGGGGGCTCTGGGTGGCCGTGAGGATGTGGCAGGCATGTTGGGTTCCAGCTGGGTTGACTTTGAGGGTCTGGTGGAATGAACCCTCCTGGCTCCACCGTCGCTTTGAGGTAGCCTCACTCTGACCTCTGACCTTCAGCATGGCATGACCTTTCCGAGATGACCCAGGTCTCCCACACGTCAGCCTGTCTGTTCTTAATACACAGTCCAGGTCTGCGTTCATTGGAATGTTCTGGTGTCACCGCCCACTTCATTTCTGGGCCTGGCAGCACTGTTTCACTCCTGGTGGGGGAGCATGGCCGCCTCCCGGTTCAGCTTCTTCCCGTGTCCTCGGTGAGTGGGGCCGCTGCCCTCAAGGATCCTGGGCTTGCAGCCAACTGGCTGGCACAGCCGTCCTTTCCCAAGCTGCCCTCGGGCGAGTCAAGCACTTCTGCTTCCCGGGTTCCTGAAAGAACTCTACACTGACTTCTCAAAGGCAAAATACAACTCAGACTTAAGTCTTCGGTGCATAGCCCCCAATGTCCTTCTTCTTCTGTGAATCTTCACTGCCCAGCATGATGGATGGGCCTGGGCTCAGGACCTGATTCCACAGGCCCCTGCCCCTCCCGCGGGGCACCGGGGAGTGAGCCGAAGTGCACCGTGTCTTCCTGGCTGGTGTCGCGACCCCCGGCCGCCCGGTCCAGACATCCCGTTGCAGCCATGCTTCTGCCTCGTCTCCAGCTTGAGTGCCAGCCAGCGGCGTCACCTGCACACGAGCTGCTGTTGTTCTGGAAGCACAGACCGTGCGTGTGGCCACGCGTCCGTGACGTAAACACATCTGCACAGAGACATTTGCGGACGTTTTACTGATGGAGCAGGCAGTGGAAGATGTTTGGTGCAGCGTTTTCCATCAGTACATTGATTTAGTTAACCTGACGACACATCTGCAAGGTTTTTAATCTTTCCTCTGAGACCGTCTTTCATGGACTTTCTGTGTCTGTTGGGGTGTTGGATTTCGATGTGCCAGTCGCTTGTGTTTGGGCCCTCTGGGCACTAATAGCCACACTGCTGTGTGTGAAATTGGGACCCAAGCTTCACACTGCCGTCTGCGTGGGAAGCCCGTGGCCTTTGGTGATGAAATTGGGACCTGGGCCTCACACTGCCGTCTGTGTGGGAAGCCCGTGGCCTTTGGTGATGAAATTGGGACCTGGGCCTCACTCTGCTGTCTGGGTGGGAGGCCTGGTCTTTGGTGATGAAATTGGGACCTGGGCCTCACTCTGCTGTCTGGGTGGAAGCCCATGGCCTTTGGTGATGAAATTGGGACCTGGGCCTCACACTGCCGTCTGCGTGGGAAGCCCGTGGCCTTTGGTGATGAAATTGGGACCTGGCCCTCATGCTGCCGTCTGGGTGAGAAGTTTGTGGCCCTCAGCAAGGGCAGGTTTGCTTCTTTGGGAGAGTGTTCTCATTTCAGTTTTTTAAGAGGATTAGAGTTGCTAACTTAACATTTATATTTATATTTGGAGGAGAGACTTGTCCTTGGTGAATGAGAAGTGTTTGTAACTAGTTGGGTTTTAAACTCCGTAGGGTGACGGCACCCTCACTCCCCACTGTTTGCCTCCTGGAGCTGCGAGCGTCCTTAGGTGACAGCCTCACTGCAACACGGTTTTTGTAATTTCCCTGACTTGGAACTGAGACTCTCAGAAGGAGATTTTTAAGGAAGGATTTGCTTTTTAGTTAATTTTTCTCCCATATCAGGAAACACGTGATTTTTTTTTTTTACATACAGTAACTTTAATATGTTTTATTTTACAACTTAGGAATTGCAATTTTAAAAGCAAGAACTCAGAATGTCATTAGTGTAAGCCGTGTTTCATATCAGTGCATCAATAGTTTTTATATTAATGTGGGGGCAGTTCATATTGAAGTATAGAAAAATAAATTATAGTAAGAAAGTGACGTCTACATAGGAAAAGGCGGATTGATTTACGATCTGGTTAATTAGATAGCTTCTGCCTTGGCATTCCCGTGTTAGCTGGACATTCTTATAGCAGCAAATTCCATCTAAAAACGGTAAGAATTCAGTAAGGAAGAACGGATACTCGCGGGCAGGCCCTTCGCGTGTCGGCGCTCCTCTGGAGTTCCCACACTGACAACACCGTTGCTGCTCTAAACTGTTTTTGGGATGATTCGGCAGGGAGGGCGTCCGTGAGGACCCCGCAGGCTGTGCCCAGGACCCCTGCGCCCTGCGCACACTGTTCACTTCTCAATCTTGAGTTTGAACTCCACTTTCCCTTCATACGGGTCATGTGGGTTGTCGAAGGTCACGTGCTCCGCTATGATCTTGCACACGATGGCGACCTGAGCGTTCCTGGGGACGTTGAGGAGCTTTGCTGCCACCAGAGGGTTGCTGTAGTGGGGCTGAAGTGGGAGTGCGGAAAGGAGAGGTGTTTCAAAAATCTCTAAGGAGAGAAAACTAAGCAAGGAAAGTGTCAACAGTCAGGCTGGTACAGAGGCAGCTCTTTTGGGTGAGACTGCTCATGCCCTGGAATTTGCTGAGATAACACCTCCCTGCTTGGAAATGGAGAGGAACGGTCTGGAGGGCACAGACAATACCAAGAGTAAGTTCAGCTTCAAACTATGATGATGATTAACATAAAAATAAAACAGGAAAAGCATGTGGCATGGAGGAAAAGCTTTGAAGTGGATATGCAGTTGTTTAAAAGGATCTGGGAGGTAGAAAAATTAGTCTGGGTGCACTGGCTCACGCCTGTAATCCCAGCACTTTGGGAGGCTGAGGCGGGCTGGTTGCTTGAGCCCAGGAGTTTGAGACCAGCCTGGGGAACATGCTGAGACCCTTTCTCTACAAAAAAGACAAAAATGAGCTGGGCATGGTGATGTGCGCCTGTGGTCCCAGCTTCTCAGGAGGCTGAGGTGGGAGGATTGCTTGAGCCCAGGAGGTTGAGACCAGCCTGGGGGACATGCTGAGACCCTTTCTCTACAAAAAAGACAAAAATGAGCTGGGCATGGTGATGTGCGCCTGTGGTCCCAGCTTCTCAGGAGGCTGAGGTGGGAGGATTGCTTGAGCCCAGGAGGTTGAGGCTGTAGTGAGCTAAGACTGCACCACTGCACTCCACCCTGGGTGACAGAGTGAGACCCTGTCTCAAAAAAAAAAAAAAAGAAAGTGGAAGAGTTAGAGTTGCTATTTTCATGTTGCTTGAGAGGAATGTTTCCAGGTAGATACGAGACCGGGGCTTGGGAAACACGCAGACCGTTCTGCAGTCAGGACCGGCTAAGTCACGCCTCTGTTTCATTTTCGTACACGAAGGTGCTACTGCTTCGCTTTCGTTCAGTGTGGTCAGGGAAGCGTGGGAGGAGGAGCCTACCTGGGCTTTCTTCCCGTAGTAAGGGAAGTAGTGCAGACTGAAGGTGCCGTTGGGAGGGGTAGTACGCGACCTGCAGCGGCTGGCCGAGCTTGCGGGGCTGGTCCTGGGGAGAAGAGGCCGCTGCCTGAGTCAGGTGGGAGCTGGCGTGTGCCCGTGTCTGTGTGCCTGCGTGTGTGCGCGTGTGTGCACATGTGTGCCATGTGAGTGCTTGCATAAACACTTTATTGCATAATGAGCGTAAATCAGATGCAGTCTTTATAATCAGTGCTGAGATGTCGGCAAGGATGTAATTTGCTAGCACGCAAAATGCCCCGGTGACCCCTCTAACTTGTGCTTCTGGCAACGTGAAGTCTTGGAAGGATGACCTAGGTGGGTGGAGCTGGGAATTTGCTTGCTTGTCTACACTCGAGAATGCCGCTTGTGAAGTGGCAAGTGCTGGTCTGCCACACTGGGTTTCGAGTCGGTGTGAGTGGGACCAGCAAACCCCTGCCGCCCAGATCGAGAGTGGAGGCTTCGAGGGAAGTGAGGTTCCCGCCGACCCCCGAGAGGGAAGGCTCCACGCAGTAATGGAACCATGCTGTGAAACCTTTGCCTTTGGGTGTAATGGCGGAAGCAAACCTTAGAAAACATTTCACTTAAAAAATTTAGTTTTAAAAAATGTTGACTTAAAAACCAGTTTTGAAAAACACCTGGAATTAGCCTGAGATCAATGCCAGCTCTTAGCAGTCTGAATACTAAACACAGTTCAACAGCTGTAGCTGCTGGCAAGGTGGCATATTTTTGTAAAGCAAATAAAAACAGAACTGGGAGAAGTACACTGGCCTTTCCACATCGCCACCAGGCATTTTGAAACGTGCTGGTGATGTGCTACCCGGATGCTTTTGGAAGCAAAACAGTAAGGAAAGAGCACCGTTTTCCTTGCTGGGTTTTGCCCCCCCGGTGGGACTCACTGTGGTGGTGCTTACGCCTGGTTTACTGGGCCAGCAGACACTGCTGCAGAGAACCAGGCGGGCCATGCCCAGTGTGGACCAGCGTGACCCTGACAAGCTCCCTTCCTGGGGTGCCCCTGCCCGCCTAGCAGCTGTACTCACCAGGAAGGCGCAGTCCACTCTGGGGGCCGAGCCATTGCTGGGGGAGGAACTTGACGATCTAGAAGGGAAAGGTGTGAGTGTGCCCACCCTTCCCATGTGAGGTGCAGCGGCGCCCGCCTATGGAGCTGGGACCTAGCCGGCCCCAGCCTGGGCTTTCTGGCTGGGACTGAGAACGACCCTTGTCTGGTTTGTGGCTTCCCTTGGAGGAATCTCCATGGGTGTCACTAACTCATCATTCAGAGCCGCAACCCTCCCCCTCCCCCACCCATCGCCAGGCCGCTTGGCCCAGGCTGCAGGAGGTGGCTGGCAGGTGGCAGATCCGGGGGGGGGCGGTCTAGCCCTTGAACTGTGTCCAGGCCGGCCTGCCTCACTGCAGGACTGAGTCCATCTCCTGCTCTGCGCAGCTCTTCTGGAAACCTCTCTCTGGCCCACTACGGTCTCCAGCCCCCTTCCCCCACACCTCATCCCTGGGCTTCTCCACCTCCAGCCGTCCCTTCCCGTGCTCTGAGGGGGGCAGCTGCCATGAGACAGGCACAGTGGCTGCCACACCCTGCTGGGACCCCTGTCACAACCCCTCCATGCCGGCAGTGCTGAGACCCCAGCTGACAAAGGGGCCTGTGAGGTGTGGCGGGCACAAGTGTACAGCCTCTTCAATGGAAAAGGAACAGTGCAGCTGCCCAGAGGCCTAGTGCAGAGCTGCTGGTTGGTCCATGGAGTGGTGGCCCTAAGCCCTCTGCCAGGGGTCACCTCCCCACACCCCAAGGGTCCCCTGGTTCCATGTTGGAAGACTGCTTTAGAAGGTACCAAACCCCTCCCAGCCCTGGCTCCAGAACCTGAGGCCCCTTTACCCGGCCCTGGCGTCTCTGGTCTCTGGCCGCTCTGAAGGGGGCCCTATCCTCGCAGAGACCCCCATTCGAGTGGCTCCACGTGTTCCAGAGGGCTGGCTATGTGCTGGTGTCTGACGAGTGGTTTTAAATTTGTATCTAAGAGCCAAACAGGATGGGCGTGTGCTGAACCAAGGTACAGGGTGGTGAGGCCGGAGTCCTCGTCCCCGCTTGGGCCAGCCCCCGGACGGGACACGTGTGCTCCTTGTGGTGGGTGTGAGTGAGAGACCCTGACCGCACTGTTGGAGGGGCGCACGGAGACCCTCAGTACTCACCCTGTTCATTTTAATAATAAAACACGGCTTTCCTTCTTCAAAGCCGAAGTCGGGATCCGCCAGGCCCGAGCAGTTGTGCAGCATGTCTGCCGTGAACTTGCAGGAGAACTTGGTGTGGTTTGGAGCAAGGAAACGCTCCTGGAAGAAGTACTGCTCGGAGGTGCAGTTGATGCTGTCCTCCTGGGCTGCTGGAGAGTAGCCTGCGGGACGGACGCACCTGCCAGCCCTGCCCTGCCCTGCCCTGGCCCTGACGCCCGACTGCCCCCCGGGAAGGCCTCGAGCCCTGAGTGTGTTTCTTACAGAATAAAGTCGAAGCTGTGGAGCCATTTCACACCTTACCTGCTAGGAAGGTGTGGAGAGTGTGTGTGAGGTCTGCCCACGTTCTGTTATCAGAGACGTTGTAGACAATTTCCAGGCCTTTCTCCACCGTAAACATCTGGCCTTAAGGTTACCCCTGGAGAGAGAGAACTCTGGGTTTAGTGTCCCCGAATGCTCACCACATCCAAGCCATCGGCTCTGAAGTGGCTGAGGATACGCCAGAGGCTGTGGCCCAGGGCTGGGGTCCAGGTCTTTCTAGCAACCCAGGGGCCTCAGCGGAGTAAGCTTGTCTGCAGCACAGGAAAGCAGGACTCCCAGGACAGCACGGTCAGCATGCGGGCCGAGGTGCCCTGCTGGGTGTTGCCGAGGTGCCCTCTGGGTGTTGCCGAGGCTCCGCCTGGGGCGTGGAACCTGGCCGGCTAACGTCGGGGGAGCGGCCAGGTCTCTCCACCGGGTGCCTGTTCTGTGACAGGTGGCGACTAGTTGGGAGGCTGCAACTGGGTTTCTGCGTAAGATTGTATTTGAACACGCATTCAAAAAATCTTCAGTGGTTTTGGTTAAGAACAAAAGCGGTCTGACAGCGTGTTAATTGTGAAACTGAACACCAGGGTGCACTGAACTGGCAAGCGCACATCCTGGAACACCTGGCTGTTTCTGCAGAAACACAGATGCAGAAACGCGTTTGCCGCAGGTCCTCAGGACCCGCCCGCCACCACACGCCACTTGCCTTTCTGTTTCCCGTGTCACTGGGAGCCTCTTTTTTTTTTTGGTCATTTCATGTCAACTCACGTCATTCTTTCCATAAACGAGGTTTCATTGTGTGAAGCCTGCAGTTTGCTTAGCAGGTCCCCTGTGGATGCAGCTGGCTTTACATTTGAGGCTGGGTGCGGCTGGTTTTATGGATGTTGTTAGAGTAACATCTAGACACGGTTTAGAATGAAAACCTTCAACAGGGCCTAAGGGAAGATCTGCACTTGCTGTGCATCTGACAGGCACGTCCGCCCTGCGGCCTCTGACGGCTTGGACGCCTGTTCCTCTGTCCTTGTGCCCTGTTGATGTGTAGCTGACCAGCGGGTCTCTTTCCTGCTGGTTTCTGGGTGTGCTCCTTGTGGACCGTTTCCCGTGCGTCCTTGCAGAAATGTTCCATGTGCGTATACAAGCACAGGAAGTGGAGGGAAAATCTTTGTCTCTATAACCAAACCCTGTGTTCCACAATTAAAACTAAAGCCAAAGTTAGATAAAATTTGGGGTCATTTTCCTCATGGAAAGAAGCTGAGGGGCCACTCGTGCCCTGGGGCTGCTCTTAAAGCCAGTTCGGGGGCCGGGAGGCCACCCTTGGGGCACCTGTTGGGGGATGTGGCCCACCCTGGGGCTGCCGGGCTGGCTTCTCTGGGCTTCATTTCTGGGGGGGGCACATGTCCCCCTGAGCATCTTCAGAGCCCCGGAGGGGGCGGCCCGGCCTGACACGGCGTGGGGGCATCTGGGTCTCCAGGACGTGGCATCCCCCGAGCTTACCTGGCGACCGTAGCTGGTCTTGGTAGTCCGGCGTGTACGGGTCAACCGTCTGCATCAGCACGTAGAGGCACAGGGCGAAGAGCCCGCTCATCACCACGTAGAAGGCCACGTAGTACAGGCTGATCCACACTGCGACACAAGGCGGGTGCAAAATTCATGTCAGCCATTTTAACGGGCACAATTCAGTGGCCTTCAGCGCGTCCGTGATGAGGCGCGACCATCTCCCCCTACCTAGTTCCAGAACATTCTCATCCCCCAAAACAGAAACCCCGTCCCCATGAACAGTCACTGTGCTCCCCCTCCCAGGCCTGCACCACCGGCTGCGTTCTGCCTCTGGCTTTGCCTGTCTGGACGTCCGCAGAGGCAGAATCCTGCGACCCGAGGCCCTTGCACCCGGCTGCCTTCATTCACTCCAGCCGCTGTTTGAGATGTGGCCGAGGATGCGCCCCCACCCCAGCTCCAGCAGGAACCGAGGACCCTCTGAGGGGGGGAGTTATGGTTCCCCCATCACAGGAAGGGAAACTGAGGCAGAGAGGTGCCGTCCTGCCCATGGTGACCGGTAGTGTAGCTTCAAAGTGCGCGGCCGGCCCTGCTTCCACAAGGACATCAGGAGGAGAAAGGGAGGAGGGGGAGGCCCTGGGAGGTGGCTCCGCTCAGCAGCACGGGTGTCCGTGGGCACTGGCCGCTCAGGGTGCGGCTTCGTCTCCTCTGCTTCTAAGACTCCTGTGTGAGCTTCTCCCTCACAGTCAGAACAAACGGAAGCCACCGCCGGCTCCTGGACACGGGTGGCTGCCTGGATGCTGTCTCCAACTCTGGAAAGTGGCTTGTGTGGATCACGGCAGGTGTTTTTAGGGCGTTTTCAAGGAGACACCACTGGGAAGAAGATGGCTTTGTGTTCGCTGCAGCTTTTCTCTTTCTGGAAAGTGTGATGAACTGGGCCTCCTCCTTCTCTCCGGTGATGTGGGATGGATTCTGCTTAGTGAGTCATTCTCCAATGACCCAAAACACAACCAAAGGGCAGGACCACGTGAGAGAGAAGCAAGGCAGCATGGGACCAAGAGGCTGGAGCCCTGAGCCGCGATGGGAGGCTGTGGCTTGCGGACGGGGTGTCCTCTTCTGGCTGGGCCTCTCCCGTGAGTTGGGACAGTGCAGGTCTCCGAGCCTGCTCCCCTTTCCCAAAGCCAAGGTCCAGCACTCGGCTCAGGCCTGGGTCTTGCTCACCCAGTGTCCACTCTGAGTCCCTTCCTTTCCCTGCAGGTATCCCTGGCGATGGCATTCTCGTGTGGCGTCCACTCTGAGCCCTTCCTTTCCCCACAGGCATCCCTGGCGATGGCATTCTCATGTGGCGTCCACTCTGAGTCCCTCCTTTCCCCAGAGGCATCCCTGGCATGGCATTCTCGTGTGGCGTCCACTCTGAGTCCCTCCGTTCCCTGTGGGCATCCCTGGCAATGGCATTCTCATGTGGCGTCCACTCTGAGTCCTTCCTTTCCCCGCAGCCTTCCCTGGCGACGGCATTCTCGTGTGTCATCCACTCTGAGTCCCTCCTTTCCCTGCAGGCATCCCTGGCAATGGCGTTCTCGTGTGGCGTGGGCGTGTGGCCACCAGCAACTTGACTTCAGGTTCTGGTTTTGGGTTTCCAGCTCAGCAACATCGGGCCAGCTGTGGTGGTAGTGGAGGCTTCTGTTCTCTTGCTGGATCACACCTGGGACCTCCCTGGCACTGGCTCTGCAGGTCTGTGCCTCAGTGTCACCAGGTCACTCCTGACATGGCTTCTATCTGACGTGGCCACCTGTCCCCAGGGACCTATGCTCGTGAAGGAAGGGGTCTCCGTCCCCCTTTGCGGGTCCTGTGGGTCTACCCTGGTGCCCATGGTGCACGGTGGCGACATGGGCGCTGCACGTCTCCCCCGGCGGCTGCTGACCCGCTCCATGGCTAGTCTCAGCCCTACCAGGTGGCTCGTCCCTGCCTCCCGGGTAGGAGCCTGAGGTTGGTCAGGCTGGGCTCAGGCTTGGGTGGGTAGTGCTCCCCCGCTTGTACCACGGTGTTCAGGGCACGCTGCCCTAACAGGGCAGGGGTTGGGAGGTGAGTGGGAGCCTCATTCCCGCCCGCTCACACTGCCTCCACCACATCCCCCGCTTCTGTAAGAATCATGTGTCCTATTCCTTTTGCTTTTGTCATTTCCCTTGAATTATGTTTTCCTGGGGCCCTAAGACTTTCTCATCCCCAAATGGAGGCCATGTCTACCAGCCGGGCAGTGAGACCATTCCGGAAGGTTCTCTGTGGCCCTGCAGCCAGGAGGCGGCATGTGGGAATCTCAGCATCTAGAAAGGCCCAAAAAATGGGGCTTCCAAGGGCATGGCCAGCAGCCCCCAGCCCTGTCCCTGGCCCAGGACACCCCTCCACCCAGGTCCCTTCCTCTCCAGGAGGCCCCTCCGCTCCTGGTCCCTTCCTCTCCAGGAACGGGGTATTTGTTTTACTTCAAATGTGCCATGGCTCCAGCTGGCTCTGGTGCCCTTTGAGACTGAGGAGCCTCCAGGGAGAGCTGCAGGCTTCACCAGTGCTGTGGTGTGTGTGGGAGGCTTGGCAATGTGTCAAGGGTGTTCCCAGCACATCTCAGCTGCACATGCAGGTGGGGCGGGCCTGGAGCTCGGCTTCACACCTCAGCGCCAGGACCCCCAGAGCCGGGCACCATAGGGACAGAGGAGGGCCCAGCCTTCCCTGGGAGCCAGGGGGTGGTGCCTGGCCAGCCAGTGTAGCCTCGTCCTGAGGCTCGGGGTCCTCGGGGAGGTGGGGACATGTGGGTGCTTCCCCCCAGACTCTCCCGTGAGGGGTGAGTGCGTTTCCTGGAATGGGTTGGGCAGCCCTGATGTAGGCGCGGATGCTTCCACCGCTTGTGTGGCCTTGGAGGCCCAGGCATCCGCTTTCCTCCCAAGAGGGCCAGGCCGCCCGTGCCTCTGCGCAGTCACAGGGACAGGACCCTGCAGGGTGGACCTCGCACAAGGCACAGGTGCTGCAGGCTGAGCCAGGCCGGATCCCTCCTCCCCTCCGCGTCTGGACGCCAGTGGTGTCCCAGAAAGAGGGGCTGCTGCCGCGTTTCCGGAAAGCCCCTGATTCAGGTCACTGAGTGAATCTGTGCGACCAAGGAGGTGTCATTGCCACCTTTTACATTCTTTTAAAAACGATTCACTTTAGAAATATACTTTTAAAATGCTGTTCTCAGACATACAGCTGAAATTTGGGGCCAGTCTGTGGACACCCTCCACAGGCAGCGTTCTGCAGTCGGGTGCCAGGTCAACTCAGCCTTCGACACCCTCTGGGGACCCTCACTTTCCCCGGGGAGGCAAGTCAGGCCCTGCCCGAAGCCCGTCCACGCTATCTGGGCAGGAGCATCTGGGTCTCACTGTCAGGGGCCCCTCTGCTCCCCTCCTCCTGAGCTCACCTGGAGGCCGCGTTCTCAGAGCAGCCCCTCCATGCACCCAGCCCGCCTGCCGCCCCCAGCACGTACCCCACCGGGACAGGGTGCGGCCCAGCATCTGCCCCGTGTCCGGGTTCCAGCAGTAACGCTGGAACTCCTCCATGCGCTGGCTGCACGTCTTCTTCTCCTGCAGCGCCGCCATCGTCCCTGGCCTGGGAGCCTCCCACCTGCTCCCTGAACCCCCTACGTCCAGACTGAGGCCAGACACCCTCCTCTGGGCTTTATAGTTTCCTCTGCTAGAGGTCAAAGGCATCGCGGGCAACAGATCCCAGGGAGAGCCCCAGGGGCCGAGTTATCAGCGCTGGCCATCGCCTCCCCAAACACCAGGGGTTGGGTGGAGCGTGGCTGTCGCAGCCTGGCTGTCTGCGCCCGGGGCCAGGACTGTGTTCCACACCCCCCTGCTCTTGGGACGCCCTTGGCTGCAGCTTTGTCTGCTCTGATAGCAGCGAGGGTGCGTTCCCGGTGAGCAGCACTCAGGCCCTGCCCCCTTCCCTCCTCTCCTTCAGGAGGGAGATCAAGGTTGGAGCAGGGCCGGCCTGGACCCACTGTGTCCTCGACCTTGGGTGAACCAGCTGGGCCTGCCTCCCTGGCCTGGGAGGGTGTGAGGCAGGAGAGTGAGGGGCCACCGGCTTTGTGGGCCCCCAGCCGTGGCCGCCCTGATTCTGAGTCACCGAGTGGAAGGGCGAGCCTGGCAGCCGGAGCTGAGTTGGCAGGAAATGCAGGGGTCCTGGGGGCTGGCTCCTCTGCCTCCCAGATTCACCCAGAGCGGCAATGTCCTCTTAGATCCCCAGAGGGCTGGGGCACCGAGGGCCCTTTAGGATATTTTTTGTCTATGGAGGAATTCATAAACATAAACCCCTAAATCTAGAGGTCCCCCAAATGAAGTTCCCAGGAGCCCTGAGCATCTGTTGAATGCAGATTCAGCTCCAGTGAGCCCTGGGTGAGGGCAGGGGTGGGCAGACTGCTTTTCTAACAATCCTGGTTGGAGGAAGTAAGGCAGGGGTCCAGGTTGTGGGTGCTCAGCCTGGGCAGAACATTGGGGTCACCAGGGGTCTGGGCAGTGCATCGGGGTCACAGGGCCGGGTCAGGGGCTGTGAAGTCATCACTGCCCACTTCTGCCCAGAGATTCTGCCTGAGCCCCTTGCCCTGGGGGCGGAGCACAGGATGTGGAGCGCTGGCAGGCGGTCTTGCTTTGTGGTGCCCTGCAGAATGCCACTCAGAGGCTTTGCTGTTGCCGACAGGGGTCTTGGGTGGGGGAATGCCATGGCCGCCGGCCGACTGCAGCGCGCACCTCTGCAAGGGGTTGACGGGAACGCAGGGGATGAATGGAACATGCGCAGGGGTGTTTTGACAAATATGAATCGAAGTCAACTGAAATGAGGAGGCTTGTGTGTCCAGAATGACACGCAGGGTTTCCCACGCTGTCACCTCTAGGCCGTTCCTCTCAGGGACCTGTGTAACCAAATTCATTTCTTAGAAGAAAGAAAAGCCCTCTAGGCATTATGGTGCTTTAATTTTTAAAGATAATTTAGAGTTTGCAAAATAATCACCGTAAAATTCAAATGGAATGACATCATTTAACCTGCATTTCTATGATGTTTTTCCTTTTTCTAATTTCTAATTTTTATTTATTTATTTTTTGTAGAGATGGGATCTCCCTATGTAGCCCAGACTGGTTTAGAACTCCTGAGTTCAAGTGATCCTCCCACCACGGCCTCCCAAAGTGCTAGGATTACAGGCGTGAGCCACTGTGCCCGGCCACAATTTCTCAATGGACTCATCCTACACGTTTTCTTTACCATCGTACCCATTTTGACTTTGGAATTTTAGGGCAATAAAAACACAGGATCTGGCAGTAGACCACAGTCTCATTGTTCACAGCCTGTGGCCCTGGGACCCCAGAGTGCCAGGGGTCAGACAACACCTGTGTGCAGCAATTGCTGTCTGTGAAGTGTATAGATGCTCCTGAAATGAACACAGTATGAATTCCTTCTAAACATCTTTGAATTTAGTCTTCCTGATGTAGTCTCTGAATTTCCAGAAGCAGGAGCATGTGCTGAACTGTACACATGTTATCAGGATGACCTTCTTCTGGACACATAAGTGTGGGGAGGAGGGCCAGAGACCTTGGTAGAGGGCAGTTTCCCTACAGCATGCTATGAGAACGTAGAACTAGGTGCTCCATAAAAATTAGGTGCCAGACAATGAGGGGGAGCCCAGAATCCTACCCACTTCTGGTGGTCACTTGTCACCCTCTCTTCCCCACCTGAGTGGCGTCAGACACAGCCTAATGGAAAGTCAGGACTGTGACCACCACACCGTGACAAGGCCACCCCCAACTGTGGTGTCAGTGGAGACCAAGTGGAGAGCCAGGACTCCTACCCACCCATCCAACAGTCCTCAGGAGCCCACCCGAAGGTTCCCAGTGGGAAACCTAGACTTCTAGCCCTACATGGTGGTGACAAGGAGAAACCTCTCCCTTTTGCTGCTGAAGTGGGGTCAGAGAAAGCCAGTAAACAGAGAAGGATTAAATAATAAGAAAACGTCCAGGTTTCAGTAGATAACCACTCATCACACAAAGAACGAGGGAGATTTTAAAATGACTTAACACAGGCTGGGTATGATGGCTCATGCCTTGTTGTCCCAGAGCTTTGGGAGGCTGAGGCAAGATCATTTTAGAACAGGAGTTCCAGACCCACCTGGGCATCTCTCCTTAAAAAAAAAAGAAAAACTCTAAAAAATGAATTAAAGAAGACAATATATGCAACACCAAGGTGACAGAGATGTTAGAATTAGCTGAGAAAAATTTTCAAGCAGCCATGATAAAAATGCTTGAATAGCAATTACAAACAATCCTGAAACAAATGAAAAATTAGAAAGCTGCAAAATATGGAAAGCAAACTGATAGAACCAAAAGTAGTAATAAACAAATCCACACTCATAGTTGGAGATCTCAACACTTCTCTCTTAACAATTGATAGAACAACTGAATAGAAAATTGGCATGGGTACGGAGAACTCAGCATCATCAACCAACAGGATGTCACTGACATTCGTAGGCTACTCAACAGCGAATACACATTCTTTTTAAGTCCCCATGAAATATATATCAAGATAGGCCATATCTTGGGCCATAAAGGAAGTCTTAGCAAATTTAAATAATTTAAATTATACAGAGTGTGTTCTCCAATCACAACTGAATCAAATTAGATATTAATAATGAAGATAACAGGAAAACCTTTCCTCCAAATAGGAAAGCTGAACAACATGCTTCTAATAACTCATGAATCAAAAAGAAAGTTTCAAGGGAAATTTTTAAAATGTATGGAACTGAATGAAGAAAAAAATATATCAAAACTCATGGGACATAGCTAAAGCAGTATTAAGAGGAAAATTTATAGCACTAAAAATGCATATTTTGGAAAAGAGGAAAAGTCTCAAAAGCCTAAGCTTTCATCTCACAAACCTAGAAAAAAAGAAAAGCAAATAAAACAAAGCAAAGGCAAGCAAACAAACAGCAACAAAAACAAGCAGAAGGCAGAAGCTAAAAGGTAAGAGCCGAAACGGATGAACTGGAAAACGGAAAAGCAATCGAGAGGACTGGTTCTTTGAAAAGATCAATAAAATTAATAAACTTGTAGCTAGAGAGGAGTCTGAGATGATTGATAGCAGGAATAAAATAGGGGCTATCACTACAGACCCTGCAAACATCGAAAAGATAAGGAAGGAAATACTACATACAATTCTACGTGCATAAACTTTGCAACTTAGATAATGGACTGCTTCATCAAAAATTACAATTCACCCAATTTCAAATAGATAATGTAAATAGCCTGTAACTATTAAGAAAACTGAGTTCATAATTTAAAATCTCCCAATAAAGAAACCTCTAGGCCCAGATGATTTCATGGGACGATTATACCAAATGTTTAATAAAGAATTAACACTAATTCCTCACCATCTTTTGGAAAATAGGAGAAGAGGAACTGTTTCCCCAACTCATAAGACCAGTGTTACCTTTAAACCAAAATTAAACAAGGATAATACAAAAAAAGAAAACTATAGATCAATATCCCTCATAAATATAGATGCAAAAACCATAAACAAAATATTGGTAAATTAAATCCAACAAAGTATAAAAAGCAAATGCCTTGACCAAGTGGGATGTATTCCAGGAATGCAAGGCTGGTTCAGTATTCGAAACCCCCTCAGTGTGATCCACATTAACAGGCTGAAAGAAAAAAAAAAAACAAGATCATATCAATCAGTGAAGAAAAAGTATTTGATGAAATTCAGCTTCCATGTGTCAAAGGCTCTCAGCAAACCGAGAGTAGAAGGAAGCCTACTCAACTTGATTAAAAACATTGAAAAAACCCACAGCTAACAGTATGCCCAATGGTGGAAGACGGAATTTTTTACCCCAAGACTGGGAAGAGGGCTCCCTCATTCTTATCCAACAGTGTACTGGAAATTCTAGCTAGAGCAATGAACAAGAAGAGGAAATAAAAAGCGTGAATGTCAGAAAGGAAGAAATAAAACTGTCTTTATTTGCAGATAACATGAGTGCCTATGTAGAAAATCTCAAAAAATCCTTAACAAAATTCCTACAGCTCTTAAGTGAGTTTAAAAAGGTCTCAGGATATGAGATGAAGGTGCGAAAATTCACTGTACGTCTATATACTAGCAATAGGCGTGTGGATACCAAAATTAAAAATACAACGCTGGGCTGGGCACGGTGGCTCACGCCTGTAATCCCAACACTTTGGGAGGCTGAGGTGGGAGAATCACCTGAGGTCAGGAGTTTGAGACCAGCCTGACCAACATGCAGAAACCCTATATCTACTAAAAATACAAAATCAGCTGGGCGTGGTGGGCATGCCTGTAATCCCAGCTACTTCGGAGGCCGAGGCAGGAGAATCGCTTGAACCTGGAGGGCAGAGGTTGTGGTGAGCCAAGATTGCGCCGTTGCACTCCAGCCTGGGCAAAAAGAGCGAAACTCCATCTCAAAAAACAAAGACAAAAAAAAAAAAAAAAAAAAAACTACAATGCCATTTATGATTGCTCAAAACCAGGAGGAATATTTAGGTGTTAATCTAACAAAACATGTACAGGATTCACATGCTGAAACCCATGTAATATTGGTGAAAGAAATTAGAGATTTAATAAACAGAGACGCACACCATGCTTATAGCTTGGAAGCCTCAACAAAGAGATCAGTCTCACCAAATTGATATATGGGTGTAACATAATTTCTATCAAAACCCAGGCATGATGTTTTTGGTTGATATATACAGGATTATTTTAAAATTTATATAGAAAAGCAAAGGAACTGAAATAAGTAAATATTTTCTTGCATGTTTTGAACATAGGGTTTTTTGAAAACAAGTTTTGAAAAATTTTTTGAAAAACAAGAATAAAATGGGAGGACTCAGTCCACCCAATCTCAAAGCTTATTATGTATCTATAGTAATCAAGATTGTGTGGTGCGGTCAGAGGGAGACACATCGATCAATGGAACAGAAGAGAAAATCCAGAGGTAGACCCACACAATATGTGTGACTCATTTCTGACAAAAATGCAAAAGGAATTCAATGGAGCAAAAGTAGGCTTTTCAACAAATAGTGCTGAAGCAATTGGACATCCATTGGCCAAAGGGGAAGGAAAAAAGCCTCAACTTCTTAAACCTTATACGAAAATTAACTCAGAGTGGATGTGAACGTAAATGTAAATTGTAAAACTGACACTTTTAGGAAAAAGATGGGAAAAAATCTTCAAGATCTAGGGCTAGAGAACACCAAAAAGGCGGTCCATAATATTTATAATCCACAAAATCTACAACTTGTGCTCTGTGAAAGCCCATATAGAAAGGAGACAGAGACAAGCTAACACTGGGAGAGGGTATTGGAAACCGTGTGTCTGACACAGGAGCAGCATCTGGTATCGACAGAATCTCAAGACTCACGACAGGAAAGCAAACCATCCAGTTGTAACACGGTCAAAAGACGTGAAGAGACCGGTCACCCAAGAGCACGCACAGATGGCGATCAACACATGGAAAGGGGTTCATCCACCATGAGGGAAGTGTGAATTAAAACCGTGTGGGAACACCCCACACCTGCTGGGAGGGCCCACATAAAAGCCGGTGGCAGCGCTAAACCCTGGGGAGGGTCCTGAGGAGGGAGCTGCTCGCCATCGCTGACGGGCATGTAAAATGGCTCGGCCACTCCAGAAGACAGCTTCCCGGTTTCTTCAAAACTAAGCGTGCAATTACTGTGTGACCCAGCATTTCCCCCAGAGAAATAGAAACATATATTCACACAGAGGCCTACACTCATGTTTACAGCAGCTTTATTCACAGTAGCTAAAAACTGGAAGCGACCCAGGCGTCCTTCAACCGGTGAACGGAAACACACTGCGGTGCCTCCTGCGCGGACCACAACTCAGAGGTGAGGAGGGAGTGGCCGACACAGCCAGGTGCGGGGTATTCCCGTGGACGGCTGTGCCACATCCTGTCTGACTCCATTCACACAGCGTCTTGGAGAAGTCGTGGTTGCCGGGTGCCGAGGGGGACGGGCTGGAGGAACGTGGGTGCGTCTGCGAGGGGCCCAGGAGGGTCGCGTGGATGGAGGCGGCCTCGTCTCGACCGTGTGGATGTCGAGTATCCTCGCTACTTGGCAAGATGCCATCACTGTGGGAAACGGAGTTAAGGGTACGCAGGACCTCTCTGGATTGTTTCTTAACACTGCGTGTAAATCTATAATTATCACAAGATAAAGAGTTTAATCAGAAAGGGATTTCCAGAGCCAAGTGCATTTGGGAAACTGTGTACTTCTCTTTTGAGAGCCACGTTCACCCTGAAATCACTGCGTGAGCCCTGCGATGGGCGTATTTAACTTATTTTTAATTTTGCTTGTTTAACATATCTAACCTGGTTTAACCAAATGCTTTCCAACATGACCACATGTGGAACAGCCCCCAGTCCAGCAGGAAGTTGTCCTCAGACCCTGCATCTCCGCAGCATCCACACCCCCTGCGGGCTTCTTACAGGTGCACAGTCTTGGCCTGCTGAAGCAGAAGTCTTTATTCCAGCAAGGTCTCCGGGCGATTTGTGTCCGTAGCTGTTTGAGGCGTGGCCCAGGACAGTAAGGGAGACATCAGCAGAGCCGACTTCACTTCACCAAGCTCCGCAGTTACCCTGATGGGTAAGCAGGCAGGAAGGAGTTAAAGTGATCACCCCAAGTCACCAAGGTCACTGCTGTGAAGGGCAGGGCTGGGCCCGTGCAGGGCTCCTGGGATATCACTCACCTCAAATATTTACTCATGACCCACCTGCCAAAGCTCTCTGGAGGCCATAGGGACCTCGGCTCAGTCCGCAGGCCCTCACTTCAGCCTCCTTGGTTGCTACAGAGGAGCCTGCACCCAAGTGCAGCCCCGGTACCCTCCCACAGGTGCCTTTTCTCCTGCGTGGAATGGGGTGGGCTGGCGGTCTCAACTTCTCCTCACTCTGGCATTCTTCCTTTCTGTGATCCTTTGTGTTTTCTCTGTGTGAGCCGGACCCAACACCCTGCTCACTTCCTCCTCATTCTTCTCCAAACCTTTATTGAGTACCTACTGTGTGCTGGAATAAGACATGCAGGGCCATGCCCTCATGAAGCTGACAATCCTATTGGTGCGACCATCTGCAGGTGTGTCGCAGGTGTGTCCCAGGTGTGCCCCAAGTGTCTCAGGTATGTCCTAGGTTTTCCCCAGGTGCGTCCCAGGTATGTCTCAGGTGTGTTCCAGCTGTCCCCAGGTGTCTCAGGTGTGTCCTAGCTGTCCTCCAGATGTGCCCCAGGTGTGCCCCAGATGTGCCCCAGGTGTGCCTCAGATGTGCCCCAGGTGTGCCCCAGATGTGCCCCAGGTGTGCCTCAGATGTGCCCCAGGTGTGTCCCAGGTATGCCCCAGATGTGTCTCAGGTGTGCCCCAGGCGTGCCCTAGCTGTCCCAGGTGTGTCCTAGGTGGGTTCCAAGTGTGTCCCAGATGCATTTTAGGTGTTTCACGTGTGGCCCAGGTGTGCTCCAGCTGTCCCCAGCTGTGTCCCAGGTGTGTCTCAGGTGGATTCCAGGTGTGCCCTGTGTGCCCCAGCTGTCTCAGGTGTATACAGGTGTGCCCCAGGTGTGCCCCAGCTGTCACAGGTGTGTCCCAGCTGTCCCCCAGGTGTATCCCAGGTGTGCCCCAGGTGTGCCCAGATGTGTCTCAGGTGTGCCCCGGTATGTCCCAGGTGTGCCCCAGCTGTCTCAGGTGTGTCCTGAGGTGTGTGGGCCCCAGCTGCATTTTAGGTGTTTCAGGTGTGCCCCAGGTGTGCTCCCGGTGTGTCCAGGTGTGTCCCAGGTGTGCCTCAGATGTGCTCCAGCTGTCTCAGGTGTGCCCCAGGTGTTCCCCAGCTGCATTCCACATGCGCCCCCTCTGAGTGGAGCCTTGGTTTGGTATAGCTCCGGGGGTCTTCTGCTCCCCTGGTCCTGTTGCCACCTGCAGGTGTCACCTGCAACTGTCTCTTGGCAATACTGCCTTGCCTGCAAACCCCAGGTGAGTAGAAGAAAAATGACAGGAGTTGACCCATAAGCGCTGGTGTCCCTCTACAGAAAGTTGTTCACCCTAGGAAGCTGTTCACTTTGGAGCTGTTTCCTCTCTAAATTCCTGTTATTGGGTGGTTTTCTTCTCACTTGCTATTTTCTTAAAAATAAAAATGAAATACACCAGGGAAAGCAGCCTTCGTAAATTAAGGTTTCTCCTGGCACCACCCTCTCCCGTCTGGCCCACATCCCACGAGGATACAGCAGGCCTGAGCCCAGCTGCTGAGGCCGGGAGTGGCTGGGGCAGCTCAGACCACAGCTTTGAGTGCCTCTCCAGCCCGGGGCAGCAGAAGCCTGGGGGTTGTTTGTTCTCAGGGGAAAGGCAAGGTGGCCCCTCGGAGGAAGGGGCTGGGCAGAATGTCTAATCGGATTCCAAGCGGCTCAGGGGATTGTCTTTTTCTAGCACCTTCTCGCCACTCCTAAGCGTCCTCGGTGACCCCAGCTGGGATTTAGCCTGGTGCTGTGTCAGCTCCGGGCTCCCAGGGGTTCCCCAGTGGTCCTCAGGCACCCTCGGCACGGCCAGGGCGTCTCCCTCGTCCGGCGAGGGCAGGGACAGGCCACAGGCCAAGGGCAGCAGTCAGTCCTGCTCTGGCTGTGAGTGCCACTGGCTTGGCCTTGGCCCATGGGCCCTCACGCCTGAGGCGAGCAGGAAGCCAGCTCCAGGATGGATTTCGGGTCCCTGGAGACTGTGGTGGCCAACTCTGCCTTCATCGCCGCCCGAGGCAGCTTTGACGGGAGCAGCTCCCAGTCCTCCCGGGACAAGAAGTACCTGGCCAAGCTCAAGCTGCCCCCGCTGTCCAAGTGTGAGTCCCTCCGCACCAGCCTCAGCCTGGTGTTCGAGAGCGTGTGCTTGGAGCAGCCCATCGGCAAGAAGCTCTTCCAGCAGTTCCTGCAGTCGGGGGGAGAAGCACCTGCCGGCCCTGGAGCTCTGGGAAGGACATCGAGGACTACGACACAGTGGACGATGACCTCCGGCCGCAGAAGGCCAAGACCATCCTGGCCCAGTACCTGGACCCCCAGGCCAAGCTCTTCTGCAGCTTCCTGGATGAGGGGTCGGTGACCAAGTGTAAGGAAAGGTCCGTGGAGAGCCAGGACAGGCTCTTCCAGCCTCTGCTACAGGCCACCCTGGCACACCTGAGCCAAGCCCCCTTCCAGGAGTACCTGGGCAGCCTGCACTTCCTGAGGTTCCTGCAGTGGAAGTGGCTGGAAGCCCAGCCCATGGGGGAGGACTGGTTCCTGGACTTCAGGGTCCTGGGGAAAGGGGGCTTCGGGGAGGTGTCGGCCTGCCAGATGAAGGCGACCGGCAAGCTGTATGCCTGCAAGAAGCTGAACAAGAAGCGGCTGAAGAAGAGGAAGGGCTACCAGGTGAGCCACGAGGCCTAGCCAGCAGGGGTGGGGCGCAGGGTGCAGGGGGCCCCAGGTCGCCCTTAGCAGCCGGTGCCTAAGGGAGCACGCATGCCAGCCTTGCCACCGGGATCCCCCGTGACCGTGCGGTCACGGGCAGTTCGCACCCGTCTGCAGAAGTCCCTCCTCGGAGAGCGGCCTCCACGTTTTTGGGTGGGGATGTGTCACATGCGGTCATCAGTTTTTCACCAGCCACAGAATAGCCTCAAGTGTGAGGGAAAGAGGGCCTTGCAGGGGAGGCTGCGGAGGGCGGGGGTCTCTGGATTCTTTGCCCTGACTGCGGAAGACTTTCCAGCCTCGGCTCCCATCGTAGCAGAGAATGTGGGAGGAATTGAGGCAGGACGGAGGCAGCCTCGGTCTGATGACCCGTTCATGTGAGACGGACGGAGCCTGGCGTGACGTCGGGTGCAGGGACTGTTTCCCCTGAGTGTGGCTGTTCTCCGGGGTGGGAGTGAGTGACAGGCATGCGGGTGGCGCTGAGTTTCATCCGCTCTGCCCCCGCTGGCGTCAGACTGTGCATCTGGGCCAGGATCAGCAGAAGCTGCTTACAGGTCTTAAGGGTGAGATGCAGCGGCCGTGCCGGGTGTGGACGTGATCTCCCGAGCCAGCCCCCTGCGCTTCGGCTCCACACGGTCCTGGCCTCTCTCCCCCCCCGCGCAGCCGTGTTGAGGGCACGGGAAGCTCTCAGGGTGAAGCAGCAGCTGCTGTGCACCCTGGCTCTGCGGGGCCTCAGCCCTGAGCGAAGGTGAAGTACCAGGTGCTCGTGGCGCTGGGCAGAGGCCCTGGAACACTGGGGTGTTCTCCACCGTGGAGCTCGGGGAGTAGCTGTGCTGCGTGCTTGTAGCAGGGATTCTAAAAAATGAGCTTTCTTGACATCTGATTCCCACACCATGCCATTCACATCTACCTGTCAGTTCAACCCAACAATTAGTCTCTTCTCCTGACTTCGGTCACCTAACTGAACTTCACACTGAGATCAGCTGAGCACCTCCCCGTGAAGTGCAGACAGAGGGGCCTCCTCCTCCCGCAGCAATTCCTTCTTCCAAGAGGGACGTGCTGTCCTGATCCACACACTTACACACTGTTCAGTGGGGCGTTGTGGGGTCTTAAAGACAGAATGAAGCAGAGTCGTGAGGTGGTTTGGGAGGTGCTGGTCTGTGAGCCCAGTCCACGGGGCCAGGACGGGAGGGGGCTGTGGCTGCAGGATTGCTGGGCAGGCTCCACGGGGCGGGGTGGGAGGGGGCTGTGGCTGCAGGATTGCTGGGCAGGCTCCACGGGGCCGGGAGGGGAGGGGGCTGTGGCTGCAGGATTGCTGGGCAGGCTCCACGGGGCCGGGACGGGAGGGGGCTGTGGCTCAGGATTGCTGGGCAGGCTCCACGGGGCCGGGACGGGAGGGGGCTGTGGCTGCAGGATTGCTGGGCAGGCTCCACGGGGCCGGGACGGGAGGGGGCTGTGGCTGCAGGATTGCTGGGCAGGCCAGGCTGCTGGGGTCCTCATCTGTGTTGCTCAGCCTTGGGTTTGAGCCTCCCCTTGCCGGAGGCTGGCCCAGAAGGCCGGAAGCCCCTGTACGTGAAGGAATTCACATGTCTGATTTTCTGAAGTAGGGCTGTGTGCATGTTTTGAAGTCCTTTGCAATTGCTTTGTGAAAGCTGCGTTTAAAGTGTGTTTGCAACTCTGTTCGCGGCCGTGGGAGCAGTGGGCATGGCCGCGTGCACGTCTCTGCGATGCCCCGGCCCCTTTCCTGTTCAAAGCCAGCACTGATGCCACGTCTCGCTTGTCAGGGCGCTATGGTGGAGAAGAAGATCCTCATGAAGGTGCACAACAGGTTCATCGTGTCTCTGGCCTACGCATTTGAAACCAAAGCTGACCTCTGTCTGGTGATGACCATCATGAACGGAGGTGACCTCAGGTAAGGGCTGCTCAGGAGGGTGCCAGGGGACCCCGCTTTCCCACTGTGTCAGGGTTTCCAGGGCCTGATGGGGCTGCTTCCCATGTGCAGAGCCGTGGCGGCCAAGCCCTGCCCTCGAGGGAAAGCCTTGCCCCCATCACAGTCCCCTTCTCACTGTCTGCAGGCGCTGGTCCCTAAAACAACGCACCCCGGACCCACATCAGTGCAGGAGCCTGGGAAGCGCCTAACCCGCCAGTCAGGGCACATCCTGTGTGCACCCTCATGTGGGGGGGCACGTGGTGCCTCGGGGGCAAGTGATGCAGTGGGGGGGGCCTCTGCAGGGCTGGGGCCTTGCACCAGGAGGGCAAATGAAGATGGACTTCACCAGTGCCCATGCCTAGGGCTGACGCCGGAGCTGGAGACGAGTCCAGCTGGGGGCCGTGGCTTTGCTGTGCCCTGGCAGAGAGGAGGTGCCACTGCCTCCATAAAGCCCTGGCCCCAGATTTGCCTCTGAGGCAGGCCCCAGGCCGGGGTAGGAGATCAGATCACAGGCTCACAGGGGGGGCAGAGACCTGCTTGGTAGCTGGGCCCTTAGCCACTGTTTGCTCTGTTTCCTGGTCTGTACAATGGAGAGAGATAATACCTATGTTCAAAGATTGTTGGAAGATTCAGACAACACGTGTGAAATACCCCCGGGTGTCTGGCACCTGTAAGTGGTGGGGGGGACAGGGCCATGGCTGTGGCTGGCAGCACCGTGCCCCATTCTCACCTGCTTTTAATTTCCAAGGAAACTCCTCCAGGTGAGGCTGGCAGCCCCATTTTTCAGATGAGGAATGTGAGTCCAGACTAAGTCACCACACAAAGCACCTAGAGAGAGGAGGGGGAGGGGACAGGCCGCTGGGAAGGGGAGACGAGGGGTGCCCAGACGGAGGGGGAGGGGGAGAGGCCGCTGGGAAGGGGAGACACAGGAGTGCCCAGACGGAGGGGGAGGGGACAGGCCGCTGGGAAGGGGAGACACAGGGGTGCCCAGACGGAGGGGAGGGGAGAGGCCGCTGGGAAGGGGAGGGACACAGGAGTGCCCAGATGAAGGGGAGGGGAGAGGGTGCTGGGAAGGGGGGAGACACAGGAGTGCCCAGACGGAGGGGAGGGGGGAGAGGCTGCTGGGAAGGGGAGACACAGGGGTGCCCAGAGCGGAGGGGAGGGGAGAGGGTGCTGGGAAGGGGAGACACAGGGGTGCCCAGACGGAGGGGAGGGGGAGAGGCCGCTGGGAAGGGGAGACACAGGAGTGCCCAGATGGAGGGGAGGGGGGGAGAGGCCGCTGGGAAGGGGGAGACACAGGAGTGCCCAGATGAAGGGGAGGGGAGAGGGTGCTGGGAAGGGGAGACATAGGAGTGCCCAGATGGAGGGGGAGGGGGAGAGGGTGCTGGGAAGGGGAGTCACAGGGGGTGCCCAGGCAGAGGGGAGAGGGCACTGCAAAGCAGACACAGGGGGTGCCCAGGCAGAGGGGAGGGGACGCTGGGAAGTGCAGACACGGGTGCCCAGGGTTTTGCTTGTTAGGTTTGGCTTCTCTGCAGAACCTGTCAGTGGAAAACATAAGAAATGATGTATTACGGGGGAAGGAAGAGGCTGAGAAGAAAATTCTCACTGCAAATCCTTCACACGTCTGAGGAGCTCGGGGCCTGTGGAGCTGCGTCCCGCCTCAGCCCAGCCCCTTCCGGAGACGGCTTGGGCTGTTTCCCCAGCACCTGCGGCCAGGGCCGGGCAGCCGGGGACAGGAGACGCACAGGGACGGCCCTTCTCCCCCATTAGCAGTTGTGGTTCAGGGTCCCTGAGCTGCTAACGCCGCCAGCCACCATGGCCCGGGCGTGTGGGGGGCCAGGCCTCAAAACGACCAGAATGCTGGCCGAGACGTGGTTCCGAGGCCCCCCCTCTTGTCTCTCCATGATGTCGCTCCCCATTAAACCCGGGGCGCATGGCGCCCGCCTGCTCGCCCCCAGGTACCACATCTACAACGTGAACGAGGAGAGCCCCGGCTTCCCGGAGCCACGCCCCGTCTTCTACACGGCGCAGATCGTCTGCGGCCTGGAGCACCTGCACGAGCGGAGGATCGTCTACCGCGACCTCAAGCCTGAGAACGTCCTGCTGGACAACGACGGTAGGCGCCGCCGTGCCCGCGGCTGGCAGGACGGGATCTGAGGAAGGGCGGGCGCGGCTCCCTGGAGGGCTCTGTGTGAACCTCACAAGGGCAGCGGCTGCATGGACAGTGGGGGCGTCATGGACACCGAGTCACAGGAGTGAGCACAGGGGCCTGCGGGGCAGAACCTGCCGGAAATGGCATCTGTTAGGCCCTGTCCCCACCGTGCCACCCTGTGTCTTCTGCTGGGATGAGCTTCACACAGGGACGCGTCTCAGAAATAAACACGAGGGTTTAGGCTTCCGAGACCGGCAGGTCGAGACAAGGGCCAGATGCCCGCGAGGGGCCCTGAGAGAGCGCGGGGGAGCGGGGGGTGACGAGAGGAACTCAGTGGGCGACATCCGTACCCAGCTGCTGCTTGGCCGGCCCCTTCCCTACACCTGCGCCTGCTGCCATCAGCCAGGGAGCTACTGTCGTGGGCGCGACGTGTGCTGTGTGTGTGTATGTGGTTTGTGGGGCATGTCTCTGTGTGTGGTGTGTGTGACATATGGTGTCTGGTGTGTGTGTGATCTGTGTGGTGTCTGTGATATGTGGTGTGATATGTGTGGTGTGTGGTGGGTGTGTCTGTGTGTCTGTGTGGTGTCTGTGGTGTGTGATGTGTGTGTGGTGTGATCTCTGTTGTGTCTGTGGTGTGATCTGCGTGGTGTGTGGTATGATTTGTGTGGTGTGATCTGTGTGGTGTGTGGTGTCTGTGGTGTGTGGTGTGTGTGTGGTGTGATCTCTGTTGTGTCTGTGGTGTGATCTGTGTGGTATGTGGTGTCTGTGATGTGTGTGTGGTGTGATCTCTGTTGTGTCTGTGGTGTGATCTGTGTGGTGTGTGGTGTCTGTGGTGTGTGTGTGGTGTGATCTGTGTTGTGTCTGTGGTGTGTGGTGTGATATGTGTGATGTGTGGTGGGTGTGTCTGCGTGTCTGTGTGGTGTCTGTGGTGTGTGGTGCGTGTGTGGTGTGATCTGTGTTGTGTCTGGTGTGATCTGTGTGGTGTCTGTGGTATGTGTGTCTGTGTGGTGTGCGGGGTGTGTTTGGATGGTGTCTGTGGTATGTGATGTGATCTGTGTGGTGTGTGGTGGTGTGTGATGTGGTCTGTGTGGTGTCTGTGTGTTTGTGTGGTGTGATCTGTGTGGTGTGTGTGGTGTGTGGTGTGGTCTGTGTGGTGTCTGTGGTTTGTGTGTGTGGTGTGATCTGTGTGGTGTGTGGTGTGATTTGCATGGTGTCTGGTGCACGTGGTGTATAGTGTGTGTGGTGTGATGTGTGTGGTCTGTGTGGTCTGTGGTGTGTGGTGTGGTCTGTGTGGTGTGTGGGATATGTGGTGTAATCTGTGTGTGGTGTCTGTGTTGTGTGTGGTGTCTGTGGTGTGTGTAGTGTGGTCTGTGTGGTGTCTGTGGTTTGTGTGTGGTGTGTGTGTGTGGTGTCTGTGGTTTGTGTGTGGTGTGTGTGTGTGGTGTCTGTGGTGTGTGTGGTGTGGTGTGTGTGGTGTTGTGGTTTGTGTGTGGTGTGATATGTGTGGTGTGTGATATGTGGGGTGTGTGGTGTGTGTGGTGTGTGGTGTGTGTGGTATGTGGTGTATGTGTCTGCGTGGTGTCTGTGGTGTTTGGTGTCTGTGGTTTGTGTGTGGTGTGTGTGGTGTGTGTGTCTGTGTGGTGTCTGGGGTATGGGGTGTGTGGGGGGGTGTGGGGTGTATGGTGTCTGTGGTTTGTGTATGGTATGATTTATGTGGTGTGTGATGTGTGTGGTATGTGTGTCTGTGTGGTGTCTGTGGTTTGTGTGTGGTGTGTGTGTGTGGTGTCTGTGGTTTGTGTGTGGTGTGTGTGTGTGGTGTCTGTGGTGTGTGTGGTGTGATCTGTGTGGTGTGTGGTATCTGTGGTGTGTGATGTGTGTGTCTGTGGTGTGTGTGGTGTGGTCTGTGTGGTGTGTGGTGTCTGTGGAATGTGGCGTGTGTGGTGTCTGTGGTGTGTGTGGTGTGTGGTGTGGTCTGTGTGGTGTCTGTGGTTTGTGTGGTGTAATGTGTGTGGTCTGTGTGGTGTGTGTGTGTGGTGTGGTGTGTGTGGTGTGTGGTGTGTGTGTGTTCTGTGGTGTCTGTGGTTTGTGTGTGGTGTGATCTGTGTGGTGTATGGTGTGTGATGTGTGTGGTGTGGTGTGGTGTGTGTGGTGTGTGGTTTGTGTGTGGTGTGGTGTGTGTGATATGTGTGGTGTGATCTGTATGATGTGTGTGTCTGTGTGGTGTGGTGTGTGTCGTGTGTGCGTGTGTGTGTTTGTGCAAGGGTGGCTCTGGGCTCGCCAGCACCTGTCCTGTGCAGCCAGAGGTGACTCTGCTGTGTCTGCCTCTTAGGCAATGTCCGGATCTCTGACCTGGGGTTGGCTGTGGAGCTGCTGGAGGGGCAGAGCAAGACCAAGGGCTACGCAGGGACCCCAGGTAAGGGTCTGAGCTCTGCTGGGGAGGCTCGGTGCATGCATCCTCGTGTACATGTGTGCCGGTGTACACTGCGTGCACATGTGAGTTTGTGCATATATGTGTGTCTGTATGCACATGGCATCTGTGTGTGCCTGTGCCTGACAGTGTCTGTATGCATGTGTCTGTGTGGTTGTGCATTATGTGTATGTGAGCATTGTGAATGCTGAAAATCGGAGACAGGTCTCAGTTAATTTGGAAAGTTTATTTTGCCAAGGTTGAGGACGCACTCCGCGTGCCCAGGGTGCTCAGAGCACAGTTTGGTTTCATACATTTTAGGGAGACATGAGACGTCAATCAGCATACGTAAGATGACCATTGGCTCCATCTGGAAAGGAAGCACAACTCGAGGCGAAGGCGGGACAGCTCAAAACAGGGAGGGGGGCTTCCAGGTCACAGGTAGATAAGAGACAACGGTTGCATTCTTCTTAGTTTCTGATTAGCCTCTCCAAAGGAGGCAATCAGATAAGCGTTTATCTCAGTGAGCAGAGCCTGACTTTGAGTAGAATGGGAGGCAGGTTTGCCATAAGCAGTTCCCCCGCTGGACTTTTCCCTTTAGTTTAGTGATTTTGGGCCCCAAGATATTTTCCATTTACAGTGTGCATGTGTGCCTGTGTGTGCATTCCTGTGTCTCTGTGCACACCTGTCTGTGCCTGTGTGTGCATGCCTGCATCACTGTGCACGTGTGTGTGCCTGTATGTGTATGCCTGCATCTCTGTGCACAAGTGTGTGTGTGCATGCGTGTCTGTGTGCCTGTGTGTGCATGTCTGCGTCTCTGTGCACATGTGTGTCTGTGTACATGTTTGTGTGCCTGTGTGCCTGTGTGTGCATGCCTGGGTCTCTGTGCACATGTGTATCTGTGTGCCTATGTGCATGTGTGTGTGTGTCTATGTGCCTGTGTATGTATGCCTGCGTCTTGGTGCACACACGTGTCTGTGTGCATGTGTGTGCCTGTGTGCCTGTGTGCATGTGTGTGCCTGTGTCTGTGTGCCCATGTGCATGTGTGTGCCTGTGTGCCTGTGTGCATGTGTGTGTGTGCCTGTGCACCTGTGTGCGTGTGTCTGTGTGCATGTGTGTGTCTGTGTGCATGTGTGTGTCTGTGTGCCTGTGTGCCTGTGAGTGCATGCCTGGGTCTCTTTGAACATGTGTGTGCATGCGCCTAGGTGTGAGTGCACATGCACAGCGCATGCTGCTGCCTCACTCATCTCCTCTCACCTCCCCCCCAGGCAGGGAGGCTCGCAGCAGCTGCAGAGGCGAGGAGACCCCGTAGCCAAGCAGAGTGGGGTCTGTGTCCTGGGCACAGCACCTGCTGGCATGTGGCCTGTGTGCTTTACTTAACCTCTGAGCCTCCTGCCAGCACTCGGTGCACAGCCTTGCTGAGGAGACCTCATGTGCCATGTGGCCAGCACCTGCGTCCAGCAGCCGCACCAAGAATCTCAGTGCTTCCTCTGTCCTCCGCAGTCTTGAGGGTCTGCATGTTGGGGCTCACTTCTGCTGGGATTTCCAGAAAGTGTCCCTTCCCCATGATTGCTTTGGCTTTTGGGAGGTGGTGCTGTCGCCTGATAGGGTTTGTGTGCGGTGGTGATTCGGTCCTCCCATGCTGGTGCTTAGGCACTGGGCGTTGTGCCGTGGTCACAGCGGGGGACATCCTCGCCGCAGCTGGACTCAGGGGAAAGCGCATCTCTTCCCTGAAGGGATGAGGGCTAAGGACTGTTTTCCCAAAGTTCTGAGGAGGGGCAGTGCCGCACCCACACCGGCACAGCTGTGTGGCAGTCTGGATGTGGGATTCAGTAGCCACTGAGTGCACGTGTGTGTGTGCTAGTGTGCCTGTGTGTGCCTGTGTGTACCTGTGTACCTGTTTGTATTAGGGCTCTGTGCAAGCCACCCAGTGGTGGAAGGTCTGAGAACTTTCTGGAAGGCAGCTCATCCTGGGGGATCCCATGACTCAAGGAAGCCTTGGGTGGCACACCCAAGCCTCTCTCCGGGTGGGTGCTGCGCCCCTGGGGTCTTTGGGACCCTTGCCAAGCCTGGGCTTGAGTGCGTGGGTGGAAGCCCCCTCACACATTTTGGGGAGATCCAGGTGGACCCTGAGGCCAGGACTTGAAGGGTTAACCTCACAGATGCAAAGGTCCTAGCTTTGAGTGCGAGTGTGAGGGCGCAGCTGACCACCAGGGGGGCTCCGCGCCTTCACTGCTGCGCGTTCCTCGGAGCGCCAGGTGCACAAAGGGCCTCCCAGCGTGTCTGTCACCCGGTGCAGCCAGGCCGGGCGCAGGGCTCAGACCGTGACCCGTCCCCCTTGCCAGTGCTGTGCCGGCCCAGGGGCAGGAGCAGGCAAGGCCGGCCGCTGCGCACTCCTCAGTCTCCAGCCAGGGGCAGGAAGTGCTGAGGGGCAGGAGAATTTGTGAACAGAGCAGACGGAGCTGGCTCCCTCACGCTTGCCATAATATTTATTGGCTGCAGGTCCCCGGGAGACCTGGGGCACAAGCAGGCGCCGTCTGGCCGCATGGTGGGGGGTCAGGCCAGGAGGGCTGGGGGCTGCTCGGCCCAGGAGCTGAGGGAGCCCTGCGGTCTGGTGGGCCCTGCTTGTGTACATTGGAGCTGGGAAGGCTCTGGGTTGGTCTGGAGGCCGTGATCCTGTGAGCAGCTCTGGGTTGGTCTGGAGGCCGTGATCGTGTGAGCAGCTCTGGGTTGGTCTGGAGGCCGTGATCGTGTGAACAGCTCTGGGTTTTCTGGAGGCCGTGATCGTGTGAGCAGCTCTAGGTTTTCTGGAGGCCGTGATCGTGTGAGCAGCTCTGGGTTTTCTGGAGGTTGTGATCGTGTGAGCAGCTCTGGGTTGGTCTGGAGGCCGTGATCATGTGAGCACCTCTGGGTTGTCTGGAGGCCGTGATCGTGTGAGCAGCTCTGGGTTTTCTGGAGGTTGTGATCGTGTGAGCAGCTCTGGGTTTTCTGGAGGCCGTGATCGTGTGAGCAGCTCTGGGTTTTCTGGAGGTTGTGATCGTGTGAGCAGCTCTGGGTTTTCTGGAGGTTGTGATCGTGTGAGCAGCTCTGGGTTTTCTGGAGGTTGTGATCGTGTGAGCAGCTCTGGGTTGGTCTGGAGGCCGTGATCGTGTGAGCACCTCTGGGTTGTCTGGAGGCCGTGATCGTGTGAGCAGCTCTGGGTTTTCTGGAGGTTGTGATCGTGTGAGCAGCTCTGGGTTTTCTGGAGGTTGTGATCGTGTGAGCAGCTCTGGGTTTTCTGGAGGTCGTGATCGTGTGAGCAGCTCTGGGTTTTCTGGAGGTTGTGATCGTGTGAGCAGCTCTGGGTTTTCTGGAGGTTGTGATCGTGTGAGCAGCTCTGGGTTTTCTGGAGGTTGTGATCGTGTGAGCAGCTCTGGGTTGGTCTGGAGGCCGTGATCGTGTGAGCACCTCTGGGTTGTCTGGAGGCCGTGATCGTGTGAGCAGCTCTGGGTTGGTCTGGAGGCCGTGATCGTGTGAGCAGCTCTGGGTTGGTCTGGAGGCCGTGATCGTGTGAGCAGCTCTGGGTTTTCTGGAGGCCGTGATCGTGTGAGCAGCTCTGGGTTTTCTGGAGGTTGTGATCGTGTGAGCAGCTCTGGGTTTTCTGGAGGTTGTGATCGTGTGAGCAGCTCTGGGTTTTCTGGAGGTTGTGATCGTGTGAGCAGCTCTGGGTTTTCTGGAGGTTGTGATCGTGTGAGCAGCTCTGGGTTGGTCTGGAGGCCGTGATCGTGTGAGCACCTCTGGGTTTTCTGGAGGTTGTGATCGTGTGAGCAGCTCTGGGTTGGTCTGGAGGCCGTGATCGTGTGAGCAGCTCTGGGTTGGTCTGGAGGCCGTGATCGTGTGAGCAGCTCTGGGTTTTCTGGAGGCCGTGATCGTGTGAGCAGCTCTGGGTTTTCTGGAGGCCGTGATCGTGTGAGCAGCTCTGGGTTGTCTGGAGGCCATGATTGTGTGAGCAGCTCTGGGTTTTCTGGAGGCTGTGATCGTGTGAGCAGCTCTGGGTTTTCTGGAGGTTGTGATCGTGTGAGCAGCTCTGGGTTTTCTGGAGGCCGTGATCATGTGAGCAGTTCCTCCCTGGAGCCTGGACAGAATTCGACGTCCTGGACTAGCTGGGCATAGTCAGGGCCTGCAGCTCTGTGGAAGATGGTTCCTGCGACATTTCTGGGGAAAAAGGATTCTGTGGCCACATCAGCCTGGCCGTGGGGCACGGTAAAGGACAAGGAAGGACTTTGACTCAGAAGTGTCAAAACTGACCAGCTCCAGGAGCCCCCACACCCCAGCCTGCAGCCCCCTGCCTGGTCCCTGGATGTCAGTCATGGGTCATTGGACTGTGTGCCGGACCTTGACTCAGAAATGTTGAAACTGACCAGCCCCAGAAGCCCCCACACCCCAGTTTGCAGCCCCCGCCCCATTCAAGGACGTCAGTCATGGACTGTCGGATTTGTCTGTCCACCACTGTGTGCCTGGCTGGCCTCACTTAGGTGGCAGCTGGGGAACTGACATGGCTCACGCATGCCCCATGTGCCACACAGAGCTGGCTCGGGTGGGCGGCAGGCAGGCGCCTGGACTTCTCCTGGAGTCTGACTCACCAGAGCAGACATCTGCCAAGGACCCTGCCTGGTAAGCATGTAGCTGCGTCTGGAGGGAGGGCCCAGAGCTCATGGCTGCGGTCACTGCAGACAAGAGGGCAGAGTGCTCAGGGAGGCGGCCCATGTCCTGTGAGTTGTGGGCTGTGGGTTGTGGACTGTGGGCTGTGCGTTGTGTGCTGTGGGCAGTGGGCTGTGGGCTGTGGCCTGTGGGCAGTGGTCTGTGGGGTGTGGCCTGGGGACTGTGGGTTGTGGCCTATGGGCAGTGGGCTGTAGCCTGTGGGCAGTGGCCTGTGGGCTGTGGGCTATGGGCTGTAGGCCATGGCCATGGCTGTGGGTTATGGACTGTGGGCAGTGGGCTGTGGCCTGTGGGCAGTGGGCTATGGCCTGTGGGCTGTGGACTGTGGGCACTGGATTGTGGCCTGTGGCCTGGGTTGTGGGCTGTGGACTGTGGACTGTGGCCTGGGCTAAGAGCTGTGGACTGTGGACTGAGCTCTGGGCTGTGGCCTTGGACAAGTTGCTGCACATCCCCGTCCGTGGGCTGGGCATGAGTACCCATGGCAAGCTCATGACGTATAGTGAGCTGCTGTGCCCAGCACTCAGGGCAGGCTGGTGCACATGCTGTGCTCATCACCATGGCGGCATCGTAGCAGGGCCCGGAGGGTCTGTGGCCATCGCTCAGAGATGCCCCAGCTCAGTGGAGCAGGCCCGGGGCTGGACCAGGGAAGCACCTGAGCTGAGGCAGCCAGGGTCTGTGGTTTCCGCTCTGGAGGGGAAGCTTGCTTACAAGGGAGAGGGAAGCCTCAGCGTGTGGCTATGTTCTTGAACCTAATCCCTGTGAGGAAGGAGGGATGCCCCGGAGGCAGCGAAAGGGTCGGGGAGGTTGCAGCCTGGCTGGCAGGGTCTGCAGGGAGCCATAAGAGGTGGACAAGGCCAGGCAGGTGTACAAGCCTCAGGCAGAGGGGAGGAGAGGAGAGGACCCCGTGCCAGCCTGAGCACTGTGGGGCCCTGGAGGCTGCAGCCCACACTGGATTCCGTCTTCTCTGTGAGGAGCAGCCGGGGCAGGGCTCCAGAGGTGCCTGGCTGCCTCAGAGTCAGGCCGCGGTGAGGGGAGGCGCCTTTTAGGGTGCAGAGGACTCATGGTGAGACTGTGGGACGAAGGACAGACTCGGCTTCGGCAAACTAGACACGTGTGAGCCTGATCTGGCTCCCAGGCACGAACCTAAAGCAGGGATGTTTGTGGGAAGTCCTGACCCCCAGAGAACTGCCTCAATGTTAACAAGACACCAACAGATGCCTGAGCAAGGCTGCGGCTCCTTCGCTCCCTGATCAGCTGGCGGAGCCAGAGCACAGGGCGGGGAGTGGAAAGTGTGTTTTGAATGTAGTAAGGTGTTAGGAATTCAGATACTCTGTGAACAAAGTTGATGGCTGAACACACAGGAGATTTGCTTTCCCTCCTGAAGTCCTGGGATGGGGCAGTGAAGGGATCTCGCCAAAAGTGCAAGCCCACGTGCTCAAAGGAGAGCGTGAGCAGCAGTGTCATGGCAGCCGGAAGACCGACGGGTGAGGGGGAGCCAGCGGCCGACACAGGAAGCAGAAGGCTAAGCTGCTACCAGAGCCCTCAGCGGCACGGAACTGCCAGTGCTCGGTGTGCTGGTGTCTGTGCACAGGTCGCCTTGGTAGATGAATGAGCGCATGAGAGCAGCTGCGCCCAGAGCCGTCCCTCCATCCCGAGATGGTCCTCACAGATGCTCCCAGAGCCGTCCCTCCATCCTGAGATGGTCCTCACAGCTGCACCCAGAGCCGTCCCCTCCATCCCGAGATGGTCCTCACAGATGCTCCCAGAGCCGTCCCTCCATCCCGAGATGGTCCTCACAGCTGCGCCCAGAGCCGTCCCTGCACCCAGAGCCATCCCTCCGTCCCGAGATGGTCCTCACAGGTGCACCCAGAGCCTCCCTCCATCCCAAGACGGTCTTCACAGCTCACCCAGAGCTCCCCCCCCCCATCCCGAGATGGTCCTCACAGCTGCGCCCAGAGCCATCTCTCCATCCTTAATGGTCCCCACAGCTGCGCCCAGAGCCGTCCCTCCATCCTGAGATGGTCCTCACAGCTGCACCCAGAGCCGTCCCTCCATCCTAAGATGGTCCTCACAGCTGCGCCCAGAGCCATCCCTCCATCCCGAGATGGTCCTCACAGCTGCACCCAGAGCTGTCCCTCCATCCTTAGATGGTCCCCCATAGCTGTGCCCAGAGCCATCCCCTCCATCCCGAGATGGTCCTCGCAGCTGCGCCCAGAGCCATCCCCTCTGTCCTGAGATGGTCCTCGCAGCTGCGCCCAGAGCTGTCCCCTCCATCCTTAGATGGTCCCCATAGCTGCGCCCAGAGCCGTCCCTCCGTCCTGAGATGGTCCTCACAGCTGCACCCAGAGCCGTCCCTCCATCCCGAGACGGTCTTCACAGCTGCACCCAGAGCTGCCCCCCCATCCCGAGATGGTCCTCACAGCTGCGCCCAGAGCCATCTCTCCATCCTTAGATGGTCCCCATAGCTACGCCCAGAGCCGTCCCTCCATCCTGAGATGGTCCTCACAGCTGCACCCAGAGCCGTCCCTCCATCCTAAGATGGTCCTCACAGCTGCACCCAGAGCCGTCCCTCCATCCCGAGATGGTCCTCACAGCTACGCCCAGAGCTGTCCCTCCATCCTTAGATGGTCCCCATAGCTGTGCCCAGAGCCGTCCCTCCATCCCGAGATGGTCCTCGCAGCTGCGCCCAGAGCCGTCCCTCTGTCCTGAGATGGTCCTCACAGCTGCGCCCAGAGCTGTCCCTCCATCCTTAGATGGTCCCCATAGCTGCGCCCAGAGCCGTCCCTCCGTCCTGAGATGGTCCTCACAGCTGCACCCAGAGCCGTCCCTCTGTCCTGAGATGGTCCTCGCAGCTGCGCCCAGAGCTGTCCCTCCATCCCAACAGTCCCTTCGGCTAAGAGCCTTCCTGGCAGCAGACTAGGGCGGCTTCTCTGGAGAGGACACACCCAGAGCTCTCCCAGGACACTGGACAACTGGGGGAACAGGCCAGCAGCTCAAGAAGGGGTGAAACCGATGGCTGAGGCTCCCCAGGCCTCTTCTCCAACTTGGTACTGAGAATATGGAGGACCTCTCTCTGCATAATCTGACCAGTTGGAGAGGAAAATTCAAAAGATAATGATGTTGGATTCTCCCAAGTAAAAGAGGCCAGGAAGGCTGCCTCCGTGTGGCCACAGCCCACAGTCCTCACCCTGTGCACCGCACCTATAGTGGGCATGAAGCATTTTTGGTTGTTACAGCCTGGGGTGGGTGCTGCTGTCACCCAGTGGGCAGAACCCGGGGTGCTGCTTGGCGCCTGGTAACGCGCAGGGCAGCCCAGCAACAGAAAATTTTCTGGCCCCCAAATGTGGAGAGTGCTGGGGCCCTGGGAGGGCGTATCCTGGGAGCATCAGTTCTGACATGGCCAGGACAAGCACCCACCGGGGGACGTGGCCACCTCTGAACCCACAATGTCCCTGCAATGGCCGGGGCGAGTGTCCACTGGGGACGTGGCCACCTCTGAACCCACAATGTCCCTGCAATGGCTGGGACAAGCACCCGCCGGGAACACGGCCATCTCTGAACCCACAATGTCCCAGTGATGGCCGGGGTGAGTGCCCCGCTGGGGACGTGGCCGTCTCTGAACCCACAATGTCCCTGCAATGGCCGGGGCGAGTGCCCGCTGGGGGATGTGACCGCCTCTGAACCCACAATGTCCCTGCAATGGCCGGGGCAAGTGCCCGCTGGGGACGTGGCTGCCTCTGAACCCACAATGTCCCTGCAATGGCCGGGGGCGAGTGCCCTCTGGGGACCCGGCCACCTCTGAACCTGCAATGTCCTTGCAATGGCCGGGGTGAGTGCCCGCTGGGGACCCGGCCGCCTCTGAACCCACAATGTCCCTTGCTGGCAGGTTTCATGGCCCCCGAGCTCCTGCGGGGCGAGGAGTACGACTTCTCCGTGGACTACTTTGCCCTGGGGGTCACCTTGTATGAGATGATTGCGGCCAGAGGACCCTTCAGAGCCCGTGGAGAGAAGGGTAGGAGGCGGCCTGCAGGTGTCTCTGCAGCCACTCTGGCACCCTGGCTCTCGTTGGGGATGGGACAGCGATGGGGTCTGTTACTGGGGTTGGCCTGGGAGTTGTTCTGCGGGGCCTGGGAGGGGGCACAGGCTCACGTCCTGGGGTTTCGCTCCTGGGCGATGCTGTTCTGTCTTGATGGGTGACGCCCCCAAGGCCTACAGGTGGAAGGGCTATAGGACTCCAAGTCACCCTGTGCCCCAGAGCGAGCAGACCCTCCCACTGCAGAGCACGCCACCACTCAGCCTCTGAGGGCCCTGCTGGGGCTGGTCCCTCCTGGCAGGCCAGAGGAGGGAGGGTGACTTATCCCACCGTGGCCCTGGACCCTGGGCAGCAGGGCAAACCTTCACGGGGTGGGGCCTGATTCTCTAGACACTGCCGAGGCCAGCGCTCTTGGTAACACGGGGTAGACTCCCCTCCCTGGATGGCCTCATCCCCTACTGTTGCAGAAGAACTGGCTCTCCTTCTCCTCAGATGCCAAGAACCCGCTGCCCACTATAGGCCCAGCTGCTCTGAATGTCCGGGAGTGTGGACACCTAAGGGGCTGCCGGGTCTCCCCTGAGCGCCTCCCGGGGTGCCCCCGGCTCCCAGGCCACCAGAACCGCAAACAGAGATAACACTGGGAGGTGCCGGTCCCCTATTCGAGACCAGTGGAGCAAAGCTGGCTTTTCCCTGTGAGGGGGACTCAGAGCTCAGGGCTGCGGCTGCCTCTCGTTTGACCGAGGGAGTGGCCACACAGAGCCAGGAGGTGTCGCCTCAGAGTCCCGTTGGGCTGCCTTGAGGTGTGGCCCTTCCCTGCTCACGTCCACACCACCTAGACCCTGCCCACCCCTCTCCCTCCTGACATCTCTGGATGTGTGGCTCGTTTCAGCCAGGACAGGTTTCGGAGCAGAGTGGTTTTGGGATGCTAGCATGCCTGTGGTCACTCTGTGTCTGTGGGATGTGGTGCAGGCGTGGGCTGCCAGGGCAAGGGGACGTGTGTGGGAGGGGCGTCGATGGCCTGACCCGGGGGCCTTGGGGGCTGAGCAGCGCCTTTCACACCGTGCCCGCCGGTGGGGCCTCTGTGGTGTGGAAGGGAGACCTTGGTGGAGCTCCTGAAGACGACAGAGCCACTGCGGCCTTCTGTCCACCAGGGCGGAGTGAAAACAGAGGCTGCTGCTTGGCTGGGCCCCGTGCTGGCCTTCGGTTTCTGTCGCTGCTGCTTCCCTCGGTGGGTGTGGCTGTGCCAGGGGTGGGTCAGTCAGAATTCCCAAAATGCATGGCATTCACCTGTGGCTCCTGGGAGCTTCACCTTTAGGATTCCGTTCCTGAGACTGGAGCCTCAAGCGTTGCTGTGCTGGGGGAAGGACACGAGGCCTCCTGGGTCCCCACCCGCGTGGGAGGAGCTGCGGGGAAGGACATAGGGCCTCCCGGGTCCCCACCTGCGCGGGAGGAGCTGTGGTCTGGTCTGACCGCCCAAGAGTGGTGGGTGCGGCAGGCCTGAGGCGACGCGTGTCCCCGCAGGTGGAGAACAAGGAGCTGAAGCAGCGGATCCTCGAGGAACCTGTGAAGTACCCCGACAAGTTCAGCCAGGCCAGCAAGGACTTCTGTGAGGCGCTGCTAGAGAAGGACCCGGAGAAGCGCCTGGGGTTCCAAGACGAGACCTGCGACAGGCTCCGTGCCCACCCCCTCTTCAAGGACATTAACTGGAGGCAGCTGGAGGCCGGTACTGCTGGACGCCTCAGCCCCGGGGGAGGGTGGGGGTCTGTGCTGCGTGGCCCTTGGGGGTGTGCCCGGTCCCCTGCGAGAGTTGGCAGGGAGGAGTGCCTGAGACCCCTGAGGCTTTCCCTCTGCCCCCAGCAAGGCCCCCAGTCCTCCACTCATCCTCCTAGCCCCAGGACAAGCCGATGGAGCCGGCATCGGGCTGGAGGGCTCTGAGTGCAGTGGGAGGCAGGAAACACACTGGCTGCGCTGCAGCCTCAAGACCCAAACCTTCTGCCATGTGCCCTGGTGCTGAAGGGAGCCTGAGATTACATGGAGGCTGGCGGCTCAGGCTGGCGGCCGAGGAGAAGTCACCCACCCACCAGCACGTGCGTGTCAAGTTGTGCAAGATACTATGTGCATGTGTGTGCATGTATGTGTACGTGTATGCGCGCATGAGTGCATGTGTGTGCGTGTGCACGTATGTGCACGTGGGTGTGCATGTGTGCTTGTGTGTGTGCATGTGTGTGTGTGCACATGGGTGTGCATGTACACGTGTGCCTGTGTTCGTGCACTAGTGTATCTGAGACACAGCCGTGCCCTCTAGGACCCTGTGGTCAGGTGGAAGGGGTAGGCCACGTGCACAGTGTGACTGACTCAGGTGAGGATAGGGCCACGGGTGAGTAGGGAGCAGGCGATGCCCTGAAAGAGAAGTTGCTTGCGTATATCAGGGCTGCAGCAGTGACTGCCAGACAGTGCCCTGGGCAGGCCCAGCGAGGCAAGGATGGCTGTGGCCAGGGAACCCAGGGGGGGGCTCCAAGGGTTACAGGGCGAGGAGGGGCCAGGCCCGCCCCGTCAGGAAGTCTGAGCCACAGAAGGGTTGGAGCCGGGAGTGCTGAGGCTGAGGAGGAACTGAGAGGAGGAACCACGTGGCAGCCGTGCAGTTTGCCGGTGCAGGCAGGTGGTCCTGAGGCTGCCGCAGAGGCTGTCTGGGGGCCAGCAGGGGCCGGCCGGGTCAGGGTCAGTGCACTGAGAGGAGGGGTCCACCCGCCCGCTGGGGATGTCTGTGACCCACTCTGTGTCTGAGCATCGGGGGCCGGGGTGCGTCAGGGAGGGACGCTGGTTTGGGAGGGAGCTGCCAAGTTCACTGGAGTGTGTGCTCGAGTGCCCGGGCCTGGGGTCTGGGGTCTTCAGAGTGGGCAGGGGAAGCCCCGGTGGGGACGGGGTCCCAGGGTAGGGGTGCTGGGGGGAGGAGACCGCTTCGTGACGAGGTTTTACGGGAGGCTCCCGAGGAGGCAGACGAGTGCCGGCTCCTTTCACAAGAAGCCTCCAAAATGGGCCCTGGGACCTGGGGCTTCTTCCAGCCACTCGCGCCCCCAACCGCGTGGTCTTGGGGGAACCCAGGGCCTTCCAGGCACACTGGGTTTTCTCTGTCAGCCGCCGGGACACTTCCCCAAGGAAGAGCGGCCCCAGACCTCTGTGCATCTCGGAGCTGCAGGCGGAGGCTCTTGGCTAAACGGCGGTTCCTTCCCCGCGTGAGGTGCCTTCGTCTGTGTTTTGTCTCCTACAGGGATGCTGATACCCCCTTCATCCCAGACTCCAAAACCGTCTACGCAAAGGATATTCAGGATGTGGGTGCCTTTTCCACTGTCAAAGGTGTGGCCTTTGACAAAAACAGACACAGAATTCTTTCAGGAATTCGCCACTGGCAACTGCCCCCATTCCCTGGCAGGAGGAGATGATTGAGACGGGCATCTTCGGCGAGCTGAACGTGTGGCGCTCGGACGGTCAGATGCCAGATGACATGAAGGGCATCTCCAGGGACTCTAGCTCCTCCTCCAAGTCAGGGATGTGTCTGGTTTCCTAGGCGACGCTCCAGAGCCCACGTGGAGGAAAAGGACCCGCAGGGCTCGGTGGGGGCCGCTGCCTTTGTGGTGCCAGCCTGGGGTCTACCAGTGAGGGGACACACGGCTCCCTCCACCCAGGTCCCCATCACGCCGGCTCCTTGTGGCCCAAGGAGGAGAAAGCCTGAATGAGCTCACCAAGCCACCAGACGCCCGCCCTGGTGCTGTGAGCCCCCAAGCCGAATAGCCCACTTATTCTGCTCCATTTTCCTAAGAAGACCTAAGATGCTCTCCGGAGGAATAAGCCAAAAATCTGCAAACTCTCAGGGAGCCGCCGGCACGGGTGAAGGAACCACCTTGCGGTCAGGACAGAGACCGGCTTGGGCCTCCCCAAGACCTTCGCCATCGGCTTCCTGGGAGGGAGGTGCACTGTGGCCAGGTCAGGGGTTGGTGACCCCTGGCTGCAGCCCCCGAGCCCCACTGGGGGAGGGGCAGAGCTCGGGCCCCCACCAGGTCCCTCTGTGCAGGCTCCTGCTCCCCAGGGTGGGGAGTGCAACTTCCCACAGATCCCAAGTTGGCCATACTGTAGGGTGAGGAGCGCATCTTCCCACAGATCCCAGGTCAGCCGCACCCCAGGGTTAGGAGGACATCTTCCCACAGATGCCAGCAGAACTCCGAGTGGGCTGGTTTTGTGGAGACTTTCATGTGTCCTGTGGAGCTGCCTCATGTGCCTGGAGACTGTCCTTGGGAAGCAAACCTAGACTGCAGAATAAACCTCCTGGCCTCTGAGCGTCTGATATTTCTGAGACCTGGGGTGTTCGGGAGGAGCGGTGGGGTGTCCGGTGCTTCTTGACCTAAATCTGCCCATCTGGGTACATCTGGGCAGGCCCAGGGGGGAGGCCTGTGGGGAAGCTGCCTGCCGGATGCATTTCCATGCCCGCTCTTTCCCCTTCCTGTTTTGTTTTCTTTTTTTTATTTTGAGATGGAGTCTTGCTCTGTCACCCAGGCTGGAGTGAAATGATGTGATATCAGCTTATTGCAAGCTCCGCCTTCTAGATTCAAGCGATTCTCCTGCCTCAGCCTCCCGAATAGCTGGGATTACAGGTGCCCACCACCACGCCCAGCTAATTTTTGTATTTTTAGTAGAGACGGGGTTTCACCATGTTGGCCAGGCTGGTCTTGAACTCCTGACCTCAGGTGATCCATCTGCCTCGGCCTCCCAAAGTGCTGGAATTACAGGCGTGAGCCACCACGCCCTGTCCTCCCGTTTTGTTTTCTAGAAGGTCACACATCGATTAGTTAATGGCTGTAAATCTCACTTTACTACACTCTGGAACATGAAGGACTCCATTTCTGATTTTTTAAACCCATTTAACCTGCCTTGCATTCCTATGACCCTGGATGGGTGAGCAGTCTCGTCCAGCGTTACTGAGATTGGAGGACTTGGAGGGGCTGTGAACAGTCACAGCGGTGTAGGGGAGCCTGACCCAGTGCCCGAGAGGAGCCCCACGGCCCCCCCAGATCCCCAGCGAGACCCTCTGCCTGTCTTAGGGCTGGTTGCCAGACACGATGCAGGACATCCCGACAAATTTTAATTTCAGATAAATGAGGAATCATTTTTTAGCATAAGTCTATCCCATGCAGTGTTTGGGATATACTTGTCCTAGAAAATATTCATCATTTTTCTGAAATTCGGATTTAATGGGATGTTCCACAGTTTTCTGTTTGTTAACTCTGGCCAGCCTGTTCAGCTGATATATTTACCTGTAACATCAGCAGTGGTCCCACTGCACAGGCACACCTGTTCGGATACAACCACAAAAGCAGCTTCGTTTTTGGCTTCCACCATCTCTTGGGTCAGTCGAGTGGTGTTTTCACCCCTCGACGAAACTCACACTGGCCCCATGTATTCATACAAGGCATTTGAAAGCCCTACTGTCACTTTATTTTGAAAAACTTCTAAAGCTTTGTGTCCCATGGAGAAAATACATCACAAATGCTGAGTAAATGATCCTGCAGAGACACAGGTGGGGGGGGGGGGCGTGCCCGGTTCCAGAGCTAGGAAACTGCTGGCCTCACCCTGGGCCCCTGCCTGACGCTCCCCCACCCAGGCAGCTGCACGCCTGCCCTGTGAGCAGCACCACCCTCCCACGGGGCTCAGTGTGTGGGGCCTCGTGACTTTCACAGTTCCACACGTGACGAGTTTTGGTGCCTCCTTCCTGTGGGGCTGCAGTGTCTGATGGTGGCGGTGCATGTGTCTCATGCCCACCTGTCTGCAGGGCAGCCTTGCCCTCCATGGCCAGCCTCAGCCTCTGTGCATACACACACTGATGCACACACACAGTGATGCACACACATGCACACTACACACAGAGCAATGCACACACACTGATGCACACATAGTGATGCATACACGTGCACACATACAGGGCAATGCACACACACGCCAGTGCACACACGTGCACACATACACCTATGCACACAATGATGCACACATGTGCACACACACCTATGCACACACAATGATGCGCACACAGCAATGCACACGTGCACACGTGCACACACACAGCAATGCACACATGTGCACACGTACACACACACCGATGCACACAGACACACATGCGTCATGCCTTCATTTTCATCTCCACATGGCTGGCAGATGTAAGCGCTGTTGGCCAGGGCTGAGTCCCAAGTGTCTGCACTTGCTCACGTGTCCTCCTTGTTGCAGCGAGCACCCGGCAGCTTCACCTGCTGCTCACGCTGGTTCAGGGCTGTCCCGCGGGAACTGCCTGCTTTCTATCTGCTTCTGGTTGCCTCCACTGAAGGAGGAACGGTTGGACCTGCATGCACCTCTCATGTCCCATGTGCGCCGTGGTGGTGCTGGGCACTCAGTCCACACCTGCCCGATTCAGGGGGCAAGTATTTCCTCAAAGGCTTTGTCCTCAAATGACCTGACATTTGTCGTAATCAGATTTATAACATTTTCAATTCTTCCCCACACAGCTGTTCATCCACGTGCAAGGCCTTGCACAAATCATCGGATAAAGAGGGCCTTGCATAAGACAAGGAGGTGTCAGGGTCAGTGAGAATCCCTAGTTTGAGGTGCGTGGAGGCCTCTGAAGAACTGGGGCCATTATGTGGACACTTTGCAGCCCTGTGTTCATATTCATCTTGGTGATGTTCTTGTAATTACAAAAAACAATAAAATTTTCTGATGGGCCTTGAAATACATCCCAAGCCCACGAAGCTGCTGCCTGGATACAATCTTCTGTCTTGTAAGTAAATTAAGAGAATAAAAGAGAAACAATTCCATCTACATGTCTGTGTTCACCCACACATTCACCATTTCCAGTGTCTTTTATTTCTTCCTGTGGATTCTAGTTACCCTCTGTGGGGCCAGGGCAAGCTGAGCAAGAGGGCACCAGTCCCAGGTCCTGAGAACACAAGGCCTCTGCCTTCTGAGCCCCTGTGTTAGCACCCTCCATGTCCCTCCCTGGGCACCTGCTCCTTTCATTCCAGCTGCAGAATTCCAGCCTGGGGGGATTTCCCTTTAGTATTTCTTGTATAATATTCTTGTCTACTGGAAATAGATTCTCTCAGTTGTTGTCTATTTTGGAATTTCTTCATTTGCCTTAATTTCTGAAGGATAGTTCAGCTGGGTACTGGTTTCTTACTTAACAGCTCTGAGACACTGTGGCACTGAACCCGTGGTTCCCCTGCCTCCAATGCCCTTCGTTTCTGAAGGATAGTTTAGCTGGGTATTGTATGCTTACTTGACAGCTCTGAGAGATCTCGGCACTGAACCCGTGGTTCCCCTCCAATGATTGCCGTTTGTTTCTGAGGGGAAGTTGGCCATCAGTCATGCTGCCACTCCTCAGCTGAATGAGTGGGTTTCTCTTGCTATTTTCAAGATTTTTTTTCTCCATCTTCAGCCTTCACAGTTTGATGCAATGTGCCTAGGTGTGGATCTACTTTATGCTACTTGGGATTACAATATCTGTTGATAATGAAAGTCGATTATAATTTTCATTGTGGCTATTTCTTTTTTCCTACTTCAAAAATCTTTTACTTTTAAAAGCAGCAAAAAAAAAAAAAGACCATGTCCATAGTCTAGATACAATCATATACATTAAAATAAATCATTCTTTGAAATAGAATATTAACATTCTCCACATAGTTGACATTGTTCTCTAATGACTATACTGTTATACTGGCATTTTTTTATAGTGTGTTATTTTAAAGCTTTCTTTTTGCTACATTGTAAATTTAACCAGCATGAGCTAATTAATGATCTCAATTTAATATTCCTTTCCTTCCACATTTTAACTACCCATCCAGTTTTTCAGAGTTAATTCCTAGGCTTTAAGACCTCTTAGAATTTAGAAAACAGTCTTCTTGGCAGCACTGGGATTATTTACCTATTTATTCTAATCATCTGCTTTCTCTAGTAACACTTCTATATCACATTCATGCAGTTTATGCTTTTGGAATTTGAGGAAAAAGCTTCAGAATTACAAAAAAAAATGTGATTTTGTGAGGCTATTTCAAAACCGCGATGAACTGTCACTTACAGAGGCTGAGCTGTCACGGCAGCAGCTGAGATGTGATTCCAGGGCACCTCTGCTGGATGTCAGGCAAACATGAGGTTGGAGATTTGGGGCTACAGTGGCCCTCAGCACCCTGCCTTCTCACCACCCTACTTTGCACCTCAGGACAGCCGGACGCTCTGGGCAGAAGCCCCTCGGATGGGATGGGGTAGTGAGGCCTGGGGAAGCTGTGACGCCAGCCCACAGTCTCTTCAGAACCAGTCCACAGGGTGGCTGGGGAGAGGGGGTTCTTTAGACGAAAGCCATCTGGAGAAAAGCAGGGGCAGACTCTTGCTGCGGCCCCTCCCGGGAGGGCCAGCGCTTCCCAGGAGAGGCCGTGGGGCTCAGTGTAGATGCTCCTACGGGGCCAGCTGGCGTCTGGGGGGGCCGTGCCTGAGACGTCCTTGCAGGACATTTGGGGCCAGGTCTGATCATCGGACATGGGCTGCAGGTCAGCACTTCTTATTTCATTCCTTCACTCAACTATTTATTGTTACATTGTCACAGTGGTGGTTTTTTCTTTTTTCCCGTCTGCAGTCGTGGGTTTGCTGAGTGTGTGATTACCTCAGCACGAGCTCCACCACAGTGAGTCCTGGAAACGCTGTGCCATCTCTGGGGCCCGTTGGGTTTTGTTTTAGAATGGGTGTTGGCCCCCTCTGTGAGTGTTTAGGCACCTAAACGGGCCCTCAATTGCAAATAAAACCTATGGATTACAGGCATTATGCCAGTCAGTGGAAGAGCAGTTTCGAAAGAAAGCCTCAATTTCTAACATGAAATTAAAAATAAATATGAGATTGACTTTGGGTTCTATCTAGGCAATTTAAAATGAAGATAGGAAGGCTTGATTTGGTTTTTAAAAAAACCAAACCCCAATCCCCCAATTACAGTCGTGAAATGTTCTTCCAAGTTCAACCTTTTCATTTCCGAGGCAAATGGGCTGAAGGCTGAATGTCACCAAGGGTGCGGCGTCGCGCTGGGGTTTGAGGACGACAGTGTGGAGCTCACGCTTCCGTCATGTGGTTCCCGGGAGTCCCGCTGCCACCGGGGCCGGGCTGTGGGTATCCAATACGCATTGTGTGCTTGGAGGCAAACTGTCCAGCGGGTCTGGTTTCACAGCTGCAAGGGCGCGGCTCTCTCCCTTCGGGGGGGGATGCCGAGGCTGCTGCTCTCTGCACTTGACAGAAATTTCACCTAGGACAGGAGGCACTGGATGAGCTGCCGTTGCCCAGTCCAAGGCTGGTGGGGGGGCTCTCAGGTTTCCCATGGGGTGTAATTCTGTCTTTCCTGCCGAGAGCCCTGGAGCGGTCCCGGGTCACACGGTGACAGAGGCCTTCTGGCAAAGCCCCAGGAGTGTTTTCAATTTTAAAAAATTCATGTCTCTGAGGGCACCTCCTGTCTCCTTCCTGCTGTGGCCCCACAGCCTGCAGACAGGTGGGGCGGCCCCTCCTGCTCCCTCACGGCTGGACTTACATTATTCATTCCCTGCTCCGTTTCGTGGGATATTTGGTTACAGGAAGGGTCATGTTTTGCTGCCAGCGCTACCGATCCCGGAGAGCTGAGAGCCAGGACCCATGCACACATGGGTGCCTCCGCGCTGACTCCCACCTGTGCTGGGGCCAGGATGCCGTGGCTCTGAAAAACGGAGGGACCGGGCTCCCGGCTCGTGGAATTGCCACCTTCATAGAGCCATTGTCTGAGTCTTGCTGATGCACAGCTGCTCAGGCCAACGGTTTATTCCCAGCAGTCGGGCCCCCGAGGGTCCAGTGGGTGTCCTGTGTCCTATCGCCCAGGGGCCGTGGTGGGCACAGGCAGGAGAGGACCAGGCGTCCCTGTGGCCCCGGCCTGGCAGGTGCTGGTCGGGGTTTGGGAGTTTGGCAGGTAGGGTCTTCCTGCAGCCTTTGTTCAGGGAGTGCCTCCCGTGAGCTGACTCCGTCCGAGGAAGGAAGAACTGGGGTGAAGGTCCCTGCCCTCAAGGAGCTTCTTTTGAACTCAGTAGTGCCACGGCCACCTCCACCCCCAGTTCCTGCTGCCCCACTTTCATGCAAAAAAGTCACAGCTTTTGACTCATAGAGCACCGGGGAGGCCCATTCCGTGGCAGACCCAGCAGCTCCTTCCCTGCCCAGGGCTGCGTGGTGGGGGAGGCCCCCTCCCCAGGTGGAATCAGGGCTAATCGCCCACTCGGGGGGAGCCCGATCTGGTGAGTCTAGAATCAACCTGGTCGTTGTTCTGGATGCTGCTTGTAAGTTCTTCCTCTACTTCCTCCCCCATCCCAGTGGGGGCCAGTGGAATCTGGGGCTGCAGGGGAGGGGCCCGTGTGGGAGCTCCTGGCAGGTCTATATTCTTGGTTTCTCCAAAGCCTAAACCCGGAGGAGAAAGAAGCAGGGAAAGAGGAGGAAGGGGATTCACAGGCCTGGATGGAAAACTAGGAATGGCTTCCCTGGGGAGGATGGGATTGAGAGATGGCAGCAGAGCCGGAGTAGGTGATCTCGGTGGCTCCCCCGGCCAGGCCTCACTGCAGACCCCGGGGTACGAGCACCAAGCCACACAGGACGCCCACCCTCTCTGTGGCTGGAAGGTCAGAGGCATGCTGGCAGTGAAAGGCTGCCGGAGCCCCGCAGTGGACACAGGGGAAGTGTGGACCAATGGCCGATGTGTTAGCCCTGCCCACTCCAGCCACCACGACGCCGCACAGCCTGGGCCTGGGCCAGTCCGTGTGTAAGTGTGTGTGTGCACGTGTGTGTGCGTTTGGTGGCATGGGTGAGCGTGTGCATACCTGTGTGTGGGAGCCTGTGTGTGTGGGAGAGGCCCATGAGGTTGGCAGGCAGACGGGGGTGGGGGTGGGAGGAGAGGCCCCGTGCCCTGGGGGGAGATGTCTGCGGCTGGGCCTGCCCCCTCCTGTCACTCGGGGTGGGTGCTGAATGGGTTCCAGGACAGGGCATCTCCCTGGCGCTCATGCTGGAGAATCTACTGTGGGCTGCAGGAGGAAGAGGGGCTGTGATGAGGTGTTGCCAGGGTCAGGATTAGGGCTATGGTTAGGGTTTGCCCTAGAGCCTCCTGGAATCTGCCCGCTCAGTGCCACCCTCCAAGGCCTGACAACGCAGCCTCTGCCTGGAACCACAGCGGACCCCACAGGAAGCGGCTGACCCACTGCTCCTCTCCCCCACCCCAGGCCTGGCTGCTAAGAGAACCACCTGGGGGAGCTCCAAACATCCACCCCTCCAGAGACTGTTGTGCGTGTGGGCTCAGGCCCGTGTCCTGAGTATCCGGGTCCTTAGCAGCCCCTGGGGCCCCTCACACGAGGCCACGGTTGGCAGCCCCTGCCTGAAGTGCTGATGGGTCAGTGAGCTGCTGGTGTGCATGCGGGCCGGCCACGTCCTGGGCTTCCCGTTAGCTCTCCAGCAGGCAGCGGTGTGGTCAGCACTGTCACTGCTGCCTGCTCCGTGTCTTCACTGCTGCTTCCGTGTCTCTTGTTTCCTACTTCAACTGTAGGTTCTTAAAGGGCGGAACGGCCTGACTGATCTCAGCAGCTGGTCTAGCATCCTGCACGTGAGGAAACTCAGCACACGTGTGTGGACTGAGTGAAAGATTAACCTGAAAGCGCACGTGCAGGTACGAGCATGCTCTCCCTTTGGAAGATGTGGTTAGGGTTAGAATCAGACTCACCTGGGTTATGTCTTGTTTCTCCCATTAGCCAGCTACTTGACACTGAAAAAAGTTACTGATTTCTGCAAGCCTCAGTTTCGTCATCTGGGAAATGGGTGCCACATGGCAGGGCTGGGATGAGGCAGAACGTGAATGTGGCAGCCACAGTGTGAGGCGTACGCTAGGCGCTCCATCCACATCCGTCCCGTCTCCCAGACGCTGATTTGCCCGAAGCTTCTGAAGGGTGTGGGAAACTTTTAGCAATCTCTGTGGTTTCTTGGGCAACAGTGGGGGCGTGAAGGGGAAATAAAATCTGGGGGGCCAAGGAAACAAGTAAAGCCGGAAGTCCAGCCCTGCAGCGGGCACCTTTCCTTGCGTTCCCAGCAGGAGCTGCGAGCGGAGGTTCAGCGTCTCCACCGGCAGCTGCTCGGCGTCCCCCCTGGCCTCATGCACGTCCGACTTTCTGCGCCCAAGACGAACGCACCATCCACTATTGTCCTGCCTGTTCTTCTCTCCTGCAACACGGGGGGGTCAGTCACACAACCAACCCTCCCTCTTTCCCCCTCCAGCCAGTGTTTCCCCTTTAAAATCTCGAAACCCTCAAAATCTTCTTGGAGAAAGGCCCCTGTCTCCTGGGCGTGCCCTCAACCTTAAATGAACTTCCCAATGGACTGAGGCCTGTCTCACTCAGATGCTTTCTGGTCTACAGGATCCATGTTCATGAAAAGGAAGTCAAGGTAGGAAGCCTCGGGGCACTTGGGGTACTTTGAACATGTTCCTCCAAGCAGGAAGGAGTTTGGAATTAGGAAGGACAGCAGGCATTTTTTCTAGCGGTTCTGAGGAATTATCTCCTTACAGTCAATAACAATTTATCCAGTCTCTCTAATTATCTTCAGTCTGGCAGAAGACAGATTTCCTCATCTCCTGATTGCCTTTCGAAGAGCTAAAGTCAGGTACATTTAAAAAATACCCTGATCCCCCGCGACCGCCCCTGCGGAGCTGATCTGGGATGGCAGGAGAGGCGCTGCGGGCCACCGGCTTGGGCCCTGGGGCAGGAGGAGTTCCAGTGGCGCCAGACCCTGGCCAGTGTCCCTGCCCTGCCGTTGAGCACACGGGCTTTGGGGGTCCGCTCTGGGCCACAGCAAACAGCCTCCTCCACAACAATAGTGCTGAGATTGCTCGGGGGAGGCTTCGGTTTCCGTTTCTGACGCGAAGGCCCGAGGTCCCGGCTCTCAACACGTTTTGCTCGTGTCGCCCTCAAAGAGGTTTCAGAAATGTGCCCATGTCAGGTGTGCATCTGAAATACGTTTGGTGTGGTTGGAAGGAGTGTCCCTTCTGGAGACGCAGCAGCACAACGCGTGCCCTTTAGCGCATTTACCACGGGAAGGGGGGATCCGCAGACGAGGTCCTTCCGTCCAGGGCTCGGGGCCGCGCAGGCCGTGTGTGAGCTTGGCGGGTGCTGGGTCTGGCCCCGGCTCTGCCGCCGCCTGCTGTGTGACCCTGGGCTGCTCACGCTGCTGCCTGGAGCCTTGGCGTCCTCGTCTGGCACGGCCATGGTGACGGCCCGACGCGAGGCCGTGGTGAGTTTGAACAAGGCTTGGCCGGAGTTCAGCAAACAGACGAGGGTGACCTGGCTGGGGAGCCAGTCCTTATCTTCAAAGCAGTTGGTGGAACGGGTTCGGCTTCTGTCAGAACTCTTAGGTCGTGGGGGAGGCGTCCAGTGACCACCCTCCCTCTGGGTCCGCCTGCCCTGGCCGCTGGGCTTGGATGAGGAGAAGGCTGGGCCTTGCGCAAATCTCCTGGGCAGGCACAGAACCCACGATTCTCACCCGGAGCCCGGCCTTGCCCTGTGCTCTGTGTCTGCTGCTGTGATCGGGGACCGAGGGTCACGCAGGGAGAGCTGCGCCCCAGGGAGGCTGGACTGGGATGGGGTTGGCCCCTCTGGGTGGCAGTCAGGTGGGAAGGGGATCACTCCGGAGCACAGGGTGGGTGGAGGAGGAAGGGCGTGGGGTGGGCGGCGGGAACCTCACAGGCCTCAGTGGAGCCGGCGCCCTGTCTCAGGGGTCTTCTTGGCCGCACTGTTGCCTGGGGAGGTTTCTGAGGACGTGTGTGGGGTCAGGGTCTTGCCACGGGGCCGGGGCACCACTGGTGTTTGGTGCGGGGCTGGGAGGCTGAGCCTACGCTGGGCCCAGTCCTGCAGTCCAAGCTCCCATGAGGCACGGCCGTCTCGCCTGCTCCCATGCTGGCCTCGGGGTGCCCCTCACAGGCCAACACACATGGGGGTCTCCGCCACCCGGCCCACTGTCCCCAGCACCACGCTCCTCGGGGTTGGCTGCCGCCGCCAGTGTGGGTATCCTCTGCAGCTGCACTGTCCCCCACGATGGGGTTGGCGGAGGGGATTTGGGGAGTCGAGCCCCATGTTTGCCATCAACGGCTTCCACGCGCTGGGCTATGTAGCTGCTGGTGGGACTGGGCCCTTGCTGAGACTGCGGGAAGCGCCACTTCCCGGCCTCACCCTGAGACGGCCCAGAGGCTGGAGCGGCCTCTCCCCACCAGATCTGTGCAGGTCTGTTCACCAGGGACCTCACTCACACAGGAACAGGGCGGCTGACTCCCTGCACCCCCCGGGGGGCCCGTAAGGCACTTCCTGAGTGTTGTGGAGTGGGTAGGCAGAGCACGCCCCGAGGCGCAGGCCGGTGTGCCTCCCTCCAGCACCCAGGTGCTCCCCGAGGTTTTCCCGGGGCCTCCACACGTGTGTTTACGGTTGGCTTGTTGAACCGGGAGCAGCAGGGCCACACCCGGCATCTTGTTTATCTGCCCAGACTCTTCGGGCCGTGCATTCGTTGAAACTGTGGCGTCATTTGTTCCACAGGACAGCAGCTCTCCACGTGTGGTCCTTGGGGTATTTTCAGGGGGTCTCCAAGACCAGCACGGTCATGTCGAGCCCCTTGCCTTTTCCTCTGTGCTGACATTGCGGTGATGCCATGAACTGATGGTGGGCACCTGCGGGTGCTGGCCCGGATCAAGGTGGCTTTGGGCTCGTGAGGCCCCTCCCCACCATCGCCCGCAGCATCTGGCAGTGATGTTCCTTGTGATGGAGCTGGAGGTTTGCACACATGCTTTGTGCGTGCCATGTGGGCGTCTGGCGGCCAAGCTGAGCCAGCTTCTTCACTCATGCAACACGAGTTTCCGTGACACAAACAGCAGCTGGCACCGCTCACCCAGGCTTGGATGTTTGGCAAACGGGTAAGCCCACCCTCCAAGGAAAACAGCTGGCAGTATCTTGCACCAGTGATAGAATGTTGAGCTTTCAAGTGACAAGAGGAATTTTGGAAAACTTGTTTCTCTCACTGTGAGCTTGACAGCTTCCTAATAATCCTCCAAATGACCAGCGTGTGATGGCTCAAAAGCGCACACAGGTAAAAGACTCATTTAAAGTGCAAGGAGGGCCAGCAAGATTTTCGTGAACAAAACTCATACTCAATGAGTGCAGAAAGTGTCTCTGCACACATGCGTTTATGTGTTTGTGAATGTGTGTGTCTGTGTGTGTGTGCACCTGTATGTGTGTGTGTGTCTGTGTGTGTGCATGTGTGTGTGTGCATGTCTGTGTCTCTGTGTGGTGTGTGTGCATGTGTGCACATGTGTGTGTATGTGGGTGTGTGCATGTGTGCATATGTCTGTGTCTCTGGTGTGTGTGCATGTGCGTGCATGTGTCTGTGTGTGTATATGTCTGTGTGGTGTGTGTGCATATGTGATTTGTGTATGTGTGCATATGTCTGTGTCTCTGGTGTGTGTGCATATGTTATGTGTGTGTGCATGTGTGTCTCTGTGTGCATGTGTGGTGTATATGCATGTGTGCATGTGTATGTGCATGTGTGTCTGTGTGTGCATGCCTGTGTCTCTGTGTGCTGTGTGTGCATATGTGTACATGTGTGTGTCTCTGTGTGCATATGTCTGTGTCTGTGTGATGTGTGTGCATGTGTGTATGCGTGTGTATGTGTGTCTGTGTGTGCATATGTCTGTGTTTCTGTGTGGTATGTGTGTATATGTGTGTGCATGTCTGCGTCTCTGTGGTTTGTGTGCATATGTGTGCATGTCTGTGCATATGTCTGCATCTCTGTGTGGTGTGTGTGCATATGTGTGCACGTGTGTCTGTGTGTGCATGTCTGTTTCTCGATATGTGTGCATGTGTGTATGTGTGTGTGCATGTCTTTCTGTGTATGTGTGCATATGTGTGCATGTATGTGTGTGCATGTGTCGTGGTGTGCGTGCGCATATGTGTGCATGTATGTGCATATGTCTGTGTCTGTGTGGTGTGTGTGCATACGTGTGCACATGTGTGTGTGTGTGTGTGTGCATATGTCTGTGTCTCTGTGTGTTGACTGCACACGTGGAATCCTCCTCCTTGATGCCGGCTGCTCTTACCTGAGCAGGTCCTTGTGGGGAAGCCGAGTGCTCTGTAACTCCCATGTCTCTGCTCCCTTGCGTGGCCCCTTGTGGCAGATGTGGGACAAATGCTGCCATCTCGGAGAACCAGGGCTGGCATTCCTGGTGCTGGCTCCAGGGTCCTGAGGACTGATTTCCATGGTCATGCTGTCGAGACAGCTCCTTGTGGACATGCCTTCTATGTGCAGGGGAGAGGTTTCTGCTCTGCCCCAGGCTTCGAGGGGACAGTGTCCGGGGGCCAGAGCCACCAGATGTGAATGCTGCATGGTCACCCCTCTGGGCTTTCCCTCTGTGTGACCAGACCCCCCAGTGCATCTGGACATCGCGGTGGGTGTTTACCATTTACAGACACAGGCGGACGTTTTGCATGGCCCGCCTTTTCTTGCGTTTCCTCATTCTCTGCAAACCCGTTGCTTTTCAGCTCTGAGAGTTGCTTTCTGGTTGTGCTGGCTCTGTGGCTGAGGAAGCACATGCTTTAAGGTCTTTTCTGTGCTGATGTTTTTAGCTTTATTGAGATTGTGTTGCTTATCGCACAATTCACCACTGAGGTGTCCTGGGGTGATCTGATGCTAACTGCTTCCAAGTCAAATGCTCTCTAAAGGAAATTCTCAGAAGAGCTCCGGGGAAAAGCACAAATAATTTATGGAGTTAGAAAGCAGAGGATTTTAAGACATCACAAGGAATTCAGTTACCATTTAGGATTGGTCACCTCCAAATTTAGGTACAAACTTAGGTGTAAAAAATCCAGGGGATTTTTTGCATGGTCTGAGAAGGCAGTTCTTGGCCATGATGATGACGTCAGTGGCAGAAGTTGCATTCTGGCAACTCCAGACCCTGGGTGACTTTGCCTAGCTCTGCCAGGCCTAGTGTTGCAGGAAATACGCTAATTCCAGGCATAGAAGCTGGGTGTGCATCTGGTCTGGGGGAGCATTTGTCTAAGAGGCCCTCAGTTCTGTTGATGGTGCCCATTTGACCTTTCAGATTTGGAGAAATCAGATTGCAGACATTTTTTCAGAGCACCTGAGCAGAACCAATCTGGTGTGAGACACACACATGCACACACATGTGCGCACACAATCATGCACATACACACACATACACACATGCACTCACATAGTCATGTTCACTCGCACATGCACACACACCCACCCACACATATACCACATGCACGCACGAAGTCATGTGCACCCACTCGCACAAGCACACACACACAGTCATGTGGACCCACCCACACGCATGCAGTCATGCACACACAATCATGCACACTCACCCACATATACCACATGCACTCACAGTCATGTGTACCCACCCACACATGCACACACACATGCAGTCATGCACACCCAGCCATGCACACCCACCCACACATATACCACACACATTCACACAGTCATGCGTACCCACCCACACATGCACACACACAGTCATGCACACCCAGCCATGCACACACCACACCCACACATATACCACACACATTCACAGTCATGCGCACCCACCCACACACACACACACAGTCATGCACACCCAGCCATGCACACACACCCACACATATACCACACACATTCACAGTCATGTGCACCTACCCACACACACACACAGTCATGCACACCCAGCCATGCACACACACCCACACATATACCACACACATTCACAGTCATGCGCACCTACCCACACACGCACACACAGTCATGCACACCCAGCCATGCACACACACCCACACATATACCACACACATTCACAGTCATGCGCACCTACCCACACATGCACACACAGTCATGCACACCCAGCCATGCACACACACCCACACATATACCACACACACGCAGTCATGTGCACCCACCCACACAGTCATGCACCCACCCACACACAATCATTCACACCCAGCCATGCACACTCACTCATGCATACCACATGCACTCACGCAGTCATGTGCACCCATCCTCCCACACCCAGTCATGCACGCACATGTGCACACACAGACATGCACACACACAGTGAGGGCTCTGAGCCGGCGTCCTTAGCCTTTGTGTTTTGAGCTCTGCAGCATCAGAACCTGCTGCCGTAACTGAGCCAAGTGAACTCCTGAAGCAGGAACACCTGTGGGTGTGGCAGGGAGCGCCCACCACCAAGACTCTGCAGCTCTGCTTGGGGGAAGGGGAGTTGTGTCTTTGTTTTTCTTTCTTTCTGTAATTCCAGGAAATCATGACTTTAAAACGGACCGTTTTTCTTATTACAAATGAATATTCATTGTAGGATATTTAGCATATTCCCACAATAAAAACTGTGATTTGTTTGTGCTCTCTAAGTTTCTGGGTTTCCTTGTGTTTTTCTGGCAGCTCCTATTCTCTCTCTGGGTGCCTCTGATGCACACATCATGGCTCTAGGACCATCTCCCTGCCTGGCACAGCTTCCTCCTCCATGGTTCTAGGACCATCTCCCTGCCTGGCATGGCTGCCTCCTCCATGGATCCCAGGACCATCTCCCTGCCTGGCACAGCTGCCTGCTCCATGGATCCCAGGAACATCTCCCTGCCTGGCATGGCTGCCTCCTCCACAGCTCCCAGGACCATCTCCCTGCCTGGCACAGCTGCCTCCTCCACGGATCCCAGGACCATCTCCCCTGCCTGGCATGGCAGCCTCCTCCATGGCTCTAGGACCATCTCCCTGCCTGGCACAGCTGCCTCCTCCACGGCTCCCAGGACCATCTCCCTGCCTGGCACAGTTGCATCCTCCACAGATCCCAGGAACATCTCCCTGCCTGGCACAGCTGCCTGCTCCACGGACCCCAGGAACATCTCCCTGCCTGGCATGGCTGCCTCCTCCATGGCTCTAGGACCATCTCCCTGCCTGGCACAGCTGCCTCCTCCACGGCTCTAGGACCATCTCCCTGCCTGGCACGGCTGCCTCCTCCATGGCTCTAGGACCATCTCCCCTGCCTGGGACGGCTGCCTCCTCCACGGCTCTAGGATCATCTCCCTGCCTGGCACAGCTGCCTCCTCCTTGGCTCCAGGACCATCTCCCTGCCTGGCACAGCTGCTTCCTCCACGGCTCTAGGACCATCTCCCTGCCTGGCACGGCTGCCTCCTCCATGGCTCTAGGACCATCTCCCTGCCTGGCACGGCTGCCTCCTCCATGGCTCCAGGACCATCTCCCTGCCTGGCACAGCTGCCTCCTCCACGGCTCTAGGACCATCTCCCCTGCCTGGCACGGCTGCCTCCTCCACGGCTCCAGGACCATCTCCCTGCCTGGCACGGCTGCCTCCTCCACGCCAGCCTCATTAACTGTGGTCTAGGGAGGCTTCAGCACTTCCCATTCCAAGCTGCCCAAATAACTGCTACATACCTGCTGAAGTAAGAGGAAAAGGTTCGCTGTCTCTGGTTGTCACTTTGCCCATCTTCCAGCCTCCTTTGTAGTGAGAGTCCTGTCTTGACACAGCGATCCCTGTGCAAATTATATTTTCCGCAAACGAACACATCACCGTTTTATTTCCCACACACAGGGAGAGTCTTCTTCTTCCTTTGAATTTTGTCATCGCGTCGCCGAAGAGAAAGTGGCAGAGGTGACACAGCGTGAAGCCGAGGCTGGCTCGTAGAAGGTGCCACAGACTCCACCCAGCTCTCTCTCTCGCCCGATGTTCCTGGGAACCCAGCCTCCATGTTGTGAGAAAGCCCCATCATCCTGAGGTCACAGGCACAGCCACAGTCAGCCACGTGCCAGTCCTGGGAGCCACCCTAGCTAAGCCTGAGCGGAGCAGAGGCAGGGTGTCCTACCGCAAGCCTTGCCCAAATTTCAACTTCAACTAAACAAATGTTGTTTTCCAAGCCACTGAGTTATGGGGTCATTTGTCCCACTGTTGTAGTAAGTGGAACGACCCCCAAGGACCTATCCCACCGTAAAGACTGGCAATCTTGTGACTTCTGGCTCCTGGACTCCTCCCAAGCCCGAACACTTTCCTGGACGCTCACAGGTCGCAGTGTTTCTTGGGCAACCCCATCCACTGCCCTTATTAAACCAGCACCCGGCCTGTCTCCTGTTTCCTGGAGCTTGCTTGGAGATAACAGATGCATCCAGTCCTCCAGGAAGGGCCCAAGCAGCCTGGCTCCCTACCCTCCCACTCTTAGCTCTGTGTCACTCCTCCTGGGAGTCCTCCCTGCCGCACCTTCTGTGGCCTCTCAGTGCTAAGCTCACATAGGGGTGTCGCCTGGGAGGGGCTCAGTCTTCCTGTCTCTTCTCCAGCAGCCTCTGAGCTCCATAAGGGCCCCAGGGCACTGATCACTCCTGTATCTTCCATAGCCCAGTGCCCAGCCCAGCCCTGCTCCGAGCCTGGTCCATGCCCAGGACAGGACAGTGGGGGAGCCAGCCCCTGGCCCTCGGAGCCAGGGTGTTGCTTCCCTGCCTCACTGGATGTTGCAGGAATGGTTTAGAGATCTGAGTACCACAGAGAGTTAGGGTGAGGGAGGATGAACCAGTCTTGGGGGACCCCCCATATGTCTGAGTGAGCAGAGGAAGAAGGCAGGCTGGCAGGAAGGAAGGACAGCGGCTGACTGGGTGGGGGGGGGGGGCGGGGGCTGTGCTTCCCACCGCTTCCAAGGTGCAGGCCTGGAGAGAGGAGGCGGGGGACGGGGGGTTGCTCAGGGAGCCCCCCGAGGACGTTCTGAGTCCACTGTGCTCCAGTCGGCCCCTGCGCATTCCCCATGCCAGGCAGGCGCTTTATCTCCTCTTTAAAAAGGCTCCCTGAGCCCAGTGGGGATGAGATGAACACGGGAATCCCCGGGCTGCTCTCAGGGTGGAAGAGGCTGGGCACCCAGCAGCTCAGCGTGGGACTCAGCCTGCAGAGCCCGGGCAGGCACTGTCATTCCTCCCTTTCTTTTTCTTTGTCTGTTTATTTTTTCAAATGTAACAGACTGTGGCTGGGGGCAGTAGCTCTCACCTGTAATCCCAGCACTTTGGGAGGCCCAGGTGGGCGGATAACGTGACTCATGGCATCCATGCAGCAGCACACACGACTCATGACATCCATGCATCTGCGCACACATGAATCATCATGTCCATGCATCTTCACACATGACTCATAACATCCATGCTCCCTGCACACACATGACTCATGACATCCATGCATCTGCACACACATGACTCATGACATCCATGCTCCTGCACACACATGACTCATGACATCCATGCATCTGCACACACATGACTCATGACATCCATGCATCTGCGCACACATGACTCATGACAGCCATGCTCCTGCACACACAACTCCATGACATCCATGCATCTGTGCACACACGACTCATGACATCCATGCTCCTGCACACACATGACTCATGACATCCATGCTCCTGCACACACATGACTCATGACATCCATGCTCCTGCACACACATGACTCATGACATCCATGCTCCTGCACACACATGACTCATGACATCCATGCTCCTGCACACACATGACTCATGACATCCATGCTCCTGCACACACATGACTCATGACATCCATGCATCTGTGCACACAACTCATGACATCCATGCTCCTGCACACACGACTCATGACAGCCATGCTCCTGCACACACATGACTCATAAGCATCCATGCATCTGTGCACACAACTCATGACAGCCATGCTCCTGCACACACGACTCATGACAGTCATGCTCCTACACACACATGACTCATGACATCCATGCATCTGTGCACACACGACTCATGACAGCCATGCTCCTGCACACACATGACTCATGACATCCATGCTCCTGCACACACGACTCATGACATCCATGCATCTGCACACACATGACTCATGACATCCATGCATCTGTGCACACAAGGCTCATGACATCCATGCTCCTGCACACACATGACTCATGACATCCATGCATGTGCCCACACATGACTCATGACATCCATGTATCTGCACACATGACTTGTAATGACACATAACTTACATACAGTATGTATTGACACAGTATGAATTGGGTCTGACTTTGTCTCATCACCTGCACTTTTCCAACCTGGTCCAAGCCACCATCACCTCCTACTGCATCATAATATCCTAAAACCAGTTTCTTGGCTTCTACCCTGCTACTCTACAGCTACTCTCCAGTGATCCTTCTACATAGGACCCTTCAATAATCCCCCACATCACTTAGAGCAAAGGCCAGAGGTCCTGCAGCTCACCCCTGATGTCCTCCTCCCTGCAAGCCTCTGGCATCCTGGTCTCCTTGCTGCTACCCTGGGCCTGGACAGCTCCACCCCAGGGCCTTTGCATGGGGTTCCTTTTCCCTGGACCCTCTGCCCAGATGTCTGGGAGAGCAGCCACCTCCACACCCTCAAGCTTGGGTTTCCACATCACCTCTCAACGAGATCTCTTTTCACTGCTTCAAAACCATAGCTCACTCCCTCTCCCACACTGTACTTTCTATTTTCTTTCTTTATCCGTCTTTCCTTTTCCTGTGGCCTGCATTACCTGGGTGTGTATGTATGTATGCGCATGTGTGCATGTATGCATATATTCCACAGCATGTATTGCCTGGCTATATATGTATGTGTGCATGCATGTATGTATATGTACATATGCACGTATGAATGTATGTATCCCATAGCATGTATTGCCTGGCTGTGTATGTAGTGTGTGTATGTACATATGTGTGTGTGCATGTATTCCATAGCACGTATTGCCTGGCTGTATATGTATGTATGTGTATGTATATGTGTATGTGTGTGTATGCACATATGTATTCCATAGCATGTATTGCCTGGCTGTGTATGTATGTGTGTATGTATATGTGTATGTGTGTGTACGTATGTATTCCATAGCATGTATTGCCTGGCTGTGTATGTATGTGTGTATATGTGTGTCTGTGTGTGTACGTATGTATTCCATAGCATGTATTGCCTGGCTGTGTATGTATGTGTGTATGTATATGTGTATGTGTGTGTGTGCACATATGTATTCCATAGCATGTATTGCCTGGCTGTGTATGTATGTATGTATGTGTATGTATATGTGTGTGTGTGTGTACGTATGTATTCCATAGCATGTATTGCCTGGCTGTGTATGTATGTGTGTGTGTCTCTTTGTGTGTGTGTGTATGTATGTATTGCATAGCATGTATTACCTGGCTGTGTATGTGTGTGTATATGTGTGTGTGTGTGTGTACGTATGTATTGCATAGCATGTATTGCCTGGCTGTGTATGTATGTATGTGTGTGTGTGTGTATAGTATGTATTGCATAGCATGTACTGCCCTCTAACATGCCGTGCATTTTTCTTGTTATGCTATTGTTCATGGTCTCTCTTCCCCACCAGGACCCTTGTCTACCTTGCTCAGTGATACATCCCCAAGTACCTGGAACAGTGTCTGGTATATTTAGTGAGTGTTGAGAGGATCAGTGAACAAACAGTGTCGATTTTCCTGGTCTGAAACTTTATGTAAACGGGATCATACTCGCTGTTGTACTGTGCGCTTGTATTTTTGCTCCACAGTATGTTCTTGGCATTCATTCATGTTGATCTGTGTGGCTCTCATTATTTTAACTGCCATGTGTTTCACTGTATATGCCCGTTTCTTTATCGCGTCTCCCCGTGCTGGATGTTCAGGCTGCGCCCTTGTTCTGGACACAGTGTTGTGGAGAGTATTCTGTGTGTGTCTCTTGTACATGCATTCTTCTCCTGGTAGTTTCTCTCTCACAGTGGATGGCCTATTAGAATGACTAGGGAATTCTTAGCAATTCGTTTCTTCCCAGAAATTCTGATTCATTTGTTCTGGTCTGGGTTCAGGATGGCAGTAATTTTCTTCTTCTTTTAAAGGCATTCCTAGATGACTTTAATGACAGCATGGCTGAGAACCACGGCTCCTGGCTCTAAGGAGTGTATCTGTGTTTATGTTCCTGGGCGTGTCTATAAAGAGAAGACTGCTGGCTTGTCATCTACACCTTCGATTTTCCTAAATGTTGCTTTCAAATTGGTGACACCAGCGTGATCCTCCAGCCAGCAGTGAGTGCAGAGTCCCATGTTTTCATTAACACTCTTTAAGTTGTTTAAGGGTTTTCCGATAGGATGAGGGTGAAACAGCGTCCTCTTGTTCCCACAGTGTTCCCCTAATTCTAGGGGCTGAGTCTAGTGGTCCTTCAAGCATCTTCTTTTGTGAAGGGACCGCTGATGTCCTTGACTCAAAGATGTTAAAAATAAATTTAGAAGGATCTTGATTTTTTCCCTGCCGCTGTGTGAGGCATGCTCTCTGGCCCCTGTTTCCTTCTTTCCAGCAGCAGATTTTCTCAGAACAAATTCAGTGCTGCGGACACCGCGGCGCAGGCCTTGGAGAGGCCAGTTAGCCGGACCTGGGGCTGCCGAGGGGCTGCAGGATGCACTGCTCCTCATTTGCTCATTCATCGCAGACTTTTTTTTTTAAATTGCATTTTAGGTTTTGGGGTACATGTGAAGAACATGCAAGACGGTTGCATAGGTACACACATGGCAGTGTGATGTGCTGCCTTCTTCCCCCATCCGTTTTAGCAGATGTGCTGCCCTCTGAAAACAGAGATCCGAGACTGGCCTGCCCTGCGGCCCCAAGGAGGCCTGTCACCCGCCAATGGGGAGGCGAACCCATGATGACCCACCCCTTGGCACTGCCAGAGCTGAGCGCGGCCCCTGCGGGGGTCGCCGTCCCAGGCCCACGGGGTCCTCTCCAGGCTTGTTCCCTCTGGGGTCTGTCTTCCACTCCTGGCCGCGGCACACGCGTTCCTTTCCCCGGACGTCCTGATTTCCAGAAACCAGGAAGCGGCAGGAGGGTGGGAGGGAGCAGTGGGGGAGCGGGGAGGGGGAGAAGAGACGCGGCCAAAGGGGGCGAAGCGGAGAGGGGGCGAGGTGGAAGCGCGCGGAGGGGAAGGGGGCGGGGGGGGGCTGCTCCCACGGGGCCGCTGGGACAGTCGCTGTGGCGCCCGAGAGCCGGGTGGGGCCCAGGACCTCGGGATGCAGCCGCCGGTGCCCGGGCCCCTGGCCCTGCTGGGCGCCCGCAGGTGAGCGCGGGGCTGGGGGCGCGTCTCGGGCTCCTGCCGGGGGAGCGTGGGGGAGCCCAGGGCTGGGAGTCCGCAGGCCCACAGGTCCCTGTGCCTCCTTTGAGCCCCTGCCTTCCGGACGCTCTGCGCTTTCACTGGCCTCAGCTATCAGTCGTTCGTTCATTCATTTCCTCTCACTCTCCTGTCTCTCCCCCCTCCCCCCAGTCTTGTCTTCCTTCCTTCCTTCCTTCCTTCCTTCCTTCCTCCCTCCCTCCTTCCTTCCTTTCTTTTTCTTTCTTCTTCTTTCTTTTTCTCTCTCTCCTCCCCCTCCTCTCCCCTCCCCCCCTCCCCCCCTCCGCCTCCCCTCCTCTCTCTCTCCCCCTCCCTCCCATCTCTGCCTCCTCAGTCTTGTCTTTCCTTCCTTCCTTCCTTCCCTCCCTCCCCCCCCCCCCCCCCCCCCCCCCCCCCCCCCCCTCCCCTCCTTCCTTCTCTCTCTTTCTTTCTTTCTTTTTCTTTCTTTCTTTCTTTTTTCTTTCTTTCTTTCCTCCCCCTCCCCTCCGCTCCCCTCCCCCTCGCCTCCCCTCCCTCTCTCTCTCTCTCCCCTCCCCTCCCATCTCTGCCTCCTCAGTCTTTCTTTCTATCTGCCTTTCTCTGACTCTGCGTCTGTTCCTCTTTGCCTCTCTTCCCCCTGTTAGGTTTTCTTGTGAAGAACAGGCCACCACACTTAACGGGACCACCTAGAATGTGCTCCTTTTCCATCTTTTCCCTTCACTCCAGCCTACGCGTTTTCAGGGAAAACTTCATTTCGAAGAGCCAGGTAGCGTTTTCCTGTTTGAAGGTGCAGAGGAGCTTACAGAATCTTACAGTGCTGCCTGGCTTGGGCTGGCCCCCCCTCGTGCGTTTCTCCCCCAGTATGTTCTCGGACTCTCCAGTTGTTCCACTTCCCGGATCAAGCGCCTGCAGCCTTGGAGCGGGCACAGGCAGGAAAACAGGAAAGCCGCTGCGTATTCACAAGTTTGCAGGCCGGGCGCGGGTGCTCTGCTGGGAAGCGGCCAGGATGGGAATAACGTAGGGTGTTTTCCTGAGGGGGAGAGGGGCTGGGCAGATTCAGAGGAACGGGGTTCCCCAGTAAGTGAAGCTCTGATGGCTGGACTGAGGGGTCGGGTGGCGTCTAGGGGCCTCGGCCGCTCCCCGCAGAAATAATTCAACAGAAACTGCTGGGGATTCACCTCAAGGCCCTCTGATTGGGGCATCTTTGGAAAGTCTCCGACAACCAAATGAGTTACTGTTATTTAAAATAATCGAGGAATCTGGCTTCTTTCTAAAAGAAACCCGCAAATGCCTTCCACTTGCTAAAGCAAAATGCTCTATGATCAAACGTATTTACGTGTCTTCATTCTCCAGGAAATGGATCAGTCTGTTAGTGTATAGTAATGATAGCTATTTATTATTTATTAACTAGTTTTATCATTATTATATTAGAATACCTTGATGGTTTAAAAATAGCACTTGACTTAGATTTTCTTCTGACAAAGAACTTTTAACCTTAAAACATAATACTTGGAGCTGGTCTTTTTAGTATATGAAACATTGGTGCCTCTGGGGGGTGGGATTATGGTCTTTCTGTTTTGGGGTGTCTGGGGGTGGGATTATAGTCTTTCTGTTTTGCTGTGTCTAGAGGTGGGATTATGGTCTTTCTGTTTTGGGGTGTCTGGGGGGTGGGATTATAGTCTTTCTGTTTTGTTGTGTCTGGAGGTGGGATTATGGTCTTTCTGTTTTGGTGCATCTGGGGGTGGGATTATGGTCTTTCTGTTTTGGGGTGTCTGGGGGTGGGATTATGGTCTTTCTGTTTTGGTGTGTCTGGGGGTGGGATTATGGTCTTTCTGTTTTGGTGCGTCTGGGGGTGGATTATGGTCTTTCTGTTTTGGGGTGTCTAGGGGGTGGGATTATGGTCTTTTGTTTTGGTGTGTCTAGGGGTGGGATTATGGTCTTTCTGTTTTGGGGTGTCTGGGGGTGGGATTATGGTCTTTCTGTTTTGGTGCGTCTGGGGGTGGGATTATGGTCTTTCTGTTTTGGGGTGTCTAGGGGTGGGATTATGGTCTTTCTGTTTTGGTGTGTCTGGGGGTGGGATTATGGTCTTTCTGTTTTGGGGTGTCTGGGGGGTGGGATTATGGTCTTTCTGTTTTGGTGCGTCTGGGGGTGGGATTATGGTCTTTCTGTTTTGGGGTGTCGGGGGTGGGATTATGGTCTTTCTGTTTTTGCTGTGTCTGGAGGTGGGATTATGGTCTTTCTGTTTTGGGGTGTCTGGGGGGTGGGATTATGGTCTTTCTGTTTTGCTGTGTCTGGAGGTGGGATTATGGTCTTTCTGTTTTGGGGTGTCTGGAGGTGGGATTATGGTCTTACTGTTTTGGGGTGTCTGGGGGTGGGATTATGGTCTTTCTTCTTTGTACTTATTTGTTCTCCATTCTGGGCATGTGTAAGATCAGAACAAAAGGAAAATTGATGGCTGAGTGATGACAGTTTTACCTGGGATTATTACTTTGACACCATGACTGGTGTCCCCACATGATTAAACGGAACTCACTCTTCTTTTTGGGCATGCCAGGCCCTGCTGGCAGGAAGGCCGTCTCTTGGAACCTTCCCGGCAGTGTCACCTCCCATGTGTTGTGACATTCCCCTTCTTGGCTCTTCAGAGTAGAGGAAGTGGGTCCGAGGGGCAGGGAAAGCCTGGCCTCCAGCCTCGCACCACTTCCAGGTAGGACCAGGTATGGACACAGGCTCCTGTGGTTCAGCTCCTCCAGCTAAGGCTGGGGGTGGGGAGCCAGGAAGGGGAGAGCTGGTCGGGTGGGAGAACTGGGGGCTAGTTGGGGAGTGACAAGGAGATGTTCTGAGACACTCTAGATGGGCTGCACCTGGGGGAAGACTAGAATTAGAAAATCCACAAGCACGATAGCGGAGAGGTAGCTGTTGGCCCACTCACCTTCACGTCTCAGAACTTCAGGCGCTTGCAGTGGGAGAAATGCTGGTGAAGAATGACGGTGTGTCATCTACAGTTACACTGCCCCGATCATTTGCATATTCATTACGTTGACAAAATCCCATATGAGAGCCCATGTACCGTGCCTCACTGGACGGTTATCACAGTCTCAAGATAACTGCTGTGGCATCTTACAGCTAACACTGCCCTGGTGATTAGCATATTCATGACATTGACAGAAACCTGTATGAAAGCTCATGTATCGTGTCTCACTGGATGCTTATCACAATCTGGAGAGGTGGGTAAGCAGGTGGTTCTCATGGTTTCCATCCCACAGCTCAGGAGACTGAAGTGCCTTCATTCATTCCATACTAGGGGGTGTGTCTATGTCACCGGGAACTAGCAACAAACAAGATAGACAGAGCTCTTGCCTCTCATGGGGCTCTCTGCTCCCAGGCTCAGAGGGGTTAAACGGCTGCTCAAGGCCACACAGGGGGTCTGGATAGACCCAGAATGGTTTGGGTCCAGTCCCTGTAAGCTGCCTCTGCAATAAACCTATAGTAGATATTTTAATTAATAGGGCACTTAGGAACACTTTAATTTTAGCAGTGCACATAATAGTATTTCTGCTAACAGGACAGGAAAATCAAGAAATTATTCAGGTGATTTTAGTTATCTTTCTCCTAAGTGGAACCCCCTTTCTTTTGAAAGACCTTCAAATGTTTATATCTTATGGTAATTATAAAGATATCGGCCAGGCGCTGTGGCTCATGCCTGTAATCCCACCACTTTGGAAGGCCCAGGCAGGTGGATCATTTGAAGTCAGGACCGGCAGGGGCGTGGGCGTGGCCTGGGAATGGGATGAACAGGGGCGTGGGCGTGGCCTAGGATGGGACCGGCAGGGGTGTGGGCGTGGCCTGGGATGGGCCGGGCAGGGGTGTGGCCGCGGGACATGGGGCGGGGCGGGGGAGAGTCATTCTAACAGACACTGGATGACGTGCAGGCGCCAGGTGCTGGGCAGCCAGCCTGGCTTCTGGGCTCCTCGTGCTTTGCCCACCCCCCACGTCCACCTGCTTGCTCACCCCTCCAAGCTTATTCAGCATGACCCCTGCAGAAGCCGCCTTGGGTACCAGGAGGGCACAGGCGTGGCCCTGGCTGCAGGGGACCCCACACTCAGGGCGGGTTCCTGAGGCTGGGTGTGGGGGACTGCTTCCTGGCCTGTACCAGGACGAAGCCTTCGGTGTCTCAGTAGGGTGGCTTTCAGAAGGAGGGTCTCCACTGGGCTAAGGGGTGCGCTGTGCCATCGTCAGGCCCCCCAGGGAAGGCTCTGTCCTCTGCCTGCTGCCTGTGGGTGATGCATCCCGAGCGCCCTGACCCCAGCCCTGCCTGTTTTCTCCACTGAACTTGGCCTTTTCCAATGTCTGCAACATGTACTGTGTCTGTCCGGCATCCGCTCAGCCTCCTCACACCCAGGGAGGCTCTGCAGGGGCAAAAGTGAGGGGGTGACAGTGGAGAGCGCAGGGGTGAGTGGGGGCTACTGTGCTCAGGGTTTATGTGCAACGACATTTAAGAAAGGCCTTCAGAGGGTGCTGGGAGCCGCTCTGAGCACCTGGCTGGGTGACAGCAGGTGCAAAGGCCCTGTGGATGAGGAACAAGCCTGCCTCTAAGGAGGCAGGAGATGGGACAACCAGGGAGAGGCTGAAACCGCTGGCCTTCAGCCTGGAGGGTAAACCAAGGGTGGTGCTGCTGGCTGCCTCAGTGCAGCGGGTCGGGGGCGCGGCAGCCTGGCTGGCTGGTGGGAGCCAATGGTTTATTACGTTGGCGAATGGAGTGATCTGGTCCCCTCCAAGGCGGAAGGTAAAAAGCATTTTAGGATGAAATTCTTGGGATAAGTGTATTTTTGTGAGGGTCAAGAGGCAGGCGGCGTGGCTGTGCCAGTGGCTGTGCTGAGTCTGAGAGGGCCTGGAAGGAAGGCCGTGCCCTTGCTGGGTCAGCCAGATAAAAATGGCACTCTCAGATCAGCAGAGCGGTTCTGCATCTACACATTGATTTACAGTTTCGTGGAACTCATTTCTGAGGACTTTACAATCCCTTCTTTGGGCACGATAACCTTTCCTTGCCATTGAGCTCTGCTGCTGGGATTGCAGGAGTGTGAATCTTCAGATGTGGGCCTTTTAGAGTGTGGATGATGTCTGCGTGGCTGTCCTCACTGCTGGCGGCTCTCCAGTGTGGCGTCTGCTTCCCCTGCACACACGCACTTGCACACACGTGCACACACACGTGCACACACAAATATTGATTTTCAAGAGCTTGGAGTAGAAGACCTTGCCACGGTTTTTAAAATTCCCTATTTTGTTTGGAGTCACACTGGGATCAAGATGAATTAGTTTTCAAAAAACCGAACACAGCAAGACAGATGTCACCGCTGGGTGGCTGCTGGGGCGTCCCTCTCTCCCTGCCCCTCCCCGTGGTGGCAGCACCCCCGCCACTGTGTGTGGCCATAATAGGCAGGTAGAAAGGGTGTGTCCGTGAGCAAACGGTGATGATAAACAGTAAACAAAAGATCAAAAGATGTTCCCTGTCCTCCCGGGACACCGGGACACCGAGGGGAGAAAGTCACACTGAGGAAGAGGCAGGCTATGGAACTGGCCCTTTCTGGTTGGCTTTCTGGGGTTCTGTGACACTTAGAATTAGGCTTGGCTGCAAATACCAGGCCATCCAGTACAGTGGCTTATGGTCCAGAGGTTTCATTCTGTTATCTAATGGAGGTTGGGGGTGAACCCCTGAGGTGGGTCTGCAGGCAGGTGAGGATAGTGCCTCCCAGGACCCCTGGGCCACGGAGCACGGCCCAGAGCCTGCTGGGCTGGAAGAAGAGGGCTCCTGTGACACCCTCCCGAGCCTGAGCCCTCACTGACCCGTCTTCACCTTCCTCCCCTACAGAAGGGCTTGCGAGGAGGAAGAAGACGTCACTCTGGTTCGTGGGGTCTCTGCTGCTGGTGTCCGTCCTCTTAGTGACCGTCGGTCTGGCCGCCACAACCAGGACAGAGAACGTGACCGTGGGGGGGCTACTACCCAGGGATCATTGTGAGTGTGCTGAGCTGGTGGCCTGGGCTGGGGGGCGGGTGGTGTGCGGTTCTCTCAGGGTGGAGTCCACGCCGGCTCACAGGGCTGGGGCTGAAGATGGGGGGCTTCGATCAGTGCTTGTGGTCAGAAGGGTTACAGCCCCTACAGACGTGCACGTCCCAAACCCCAGGACCTGGGGATGGAGGCAGGTCCAAGGCAGAGAGGATTCAGGTTGAGGTCCAAGCTGACCTTAAAACAGGGCCAGGTGCTCTTCATTGTCCTGGTTGACCTGATTCGGTCACAGGGTAACCAGGGGGGCGGGAGGGGCCAGAGTCAGGCAACAGGAGATGTCCAAGGTGGAGGAGGGGCCGGGAGTCCAGGATGCCCGAAAAGGCCGAACAGAGCCTTCCCCAGCACCCCAGAAGGATTTTACCCTGAGGGTCCAGACCCACACCCTAGCCCATGGAAGAGGAAGTAACTGTAGTCGATTCCTGCCAAGAAACCATGGATCAAAGGTTGTATTAGTGACAGGCTCAGGTAGGAACGACCAGAAGGTGATGGTGCTGGTGTCACCCACCCCCTCAGACCAGGTTTTGGACAGTAAGTCGGCGAGGTAAATTGATGGCAGCCTAATTGGGCCTGGCGAGAATTGGTCACCCAGATCCAAATTACCGAGATTTTTTGAACTATGAAATTATATCCACTGTCATTAGCAATAAAAATTGCCCTAAGTGCCTGCATTCTGGGACAGTGAACCTCTGTGGAAGTGGCTTGGATCAGCTGCGACGCCCCTCCCGTGCCCCAGAGCCCGGCTGCTATGTCATAAACTGCTAAAACAAGATTTTAAAATGTGGCTTCTTCAATCTCGTGACTCTCACCTGAAGTACTACCAAGATGGATAATATTATTGATGACAGTCAGCAAAGAAGATAGGTTTGGCAACCAGCATTCAGAAATACTTTACAAAAGTTGTTTATTCACCTTTATATCTTCCTTTGTTTACATCTTTAGGCTGTGCCTTGTACACCTACACTATCTACCTGTATATAATTCGTGAATAAATATATACAAAGAGTATCCATGCAGAAAAACTTTGTCGGTAAAAATTGCAAGAGGCCAGTGGTGTGAGGACCCGGGTCTCATATGTGAGGGACTTGCTGCTTCCTGAGCAGAAAGGGGGCCTGGGAACCCAGGGGGCAGGTGGCTGTGAGGAGGGAACCCCAAGTGATTTGCAAAATATCAGGATCAACCTTGAGTGCTAGTTTTGTTTGTTCTCAAGCTTCACTTATTTCAGAGTTTCCTCAAAATAACATTAAAAAAAAAACAAAAAACGGTTAACTCTTGAGCTATGCTCTGTAAAGAATCTACTTTCTGGGTGATAAATTAACACTATACTGACCAGATTGAAATTACCTTTAGCCCGAGACAGTTCCTGAAAGCCAACTAGGGAGACAATAAATAAAATTAGCTTTAAGGAAATGTGGCTGAGTCACTTCTCTGGAGATTTTGTGCCAATATAAGAGACTTTAAGCAAAAAGCTGATCTGAGAAGAAGCGGCCTAGAACATGAAAACATCTCCACATTGTCAAGAAAGGTTTTTTTTTTCAAGTCCCCAAAAAATAAAATGTAGTGAAACAGATATATTTTAATACATGTATGTTGAAGTGAAATTTTGATATTTTTGAACTGTGGAGTTGAGCTGTGGTATTTTGAAGCTCAGCCCGTGAAGAAATATTCCTGTTATCCCTGGAGAATTCTCAAACCATTGGTGAAAACCACATGTGTACATGTCTAATTACCACAGACCCACAGACACAATTACAGGTAAAGGCGAAACTGTTTACATAAAGACGTCCGGTTTCCATCGCGTGAAACTCCACACCACGGCCCCAGGAACTCCAAGGCTGTGCTGTGCGGGCCACCCCTTCCTCCGGACGCCCACTGGGCAGTATGACCGGCCGGTTCCTCGGCCGTCTTAGACCTCCGCAGGATGGATCCTTGGTGGCTCTGTGTTGTCTGAGGGAGGCACTTCCGTGGGCTGCTCCAAGCCTCATTTTCGGTGGGCATTGCTGAAACGCAAGTTCTTCTCACTGATTTTAAAAATTCCTCCACTAGGGGGGCGTCACCTGCCAGGATGGGCCTGGGGTGGAGGGTGTGGGTGCCCGGCCACTGGCCTCTGTATTTCCTGACATCCCCGGCATCATTTTCTGCCCAGGGCTGGGGCTTCCTGTGGAGCAAGGGGGCTCCGCCGGAACCCTGGTGATCCGTGCTGCAGCCCAAGGCCCCCTCCATGCCTGGCCCAGGCACCATTTCCCCACACCTGGCACCTCCCTGCTGACAGCCTGCCCTGCTCACCCTCCCGAAGCAGCAGGCAGGGTCAGGCAGTCTCAGCGGGTGTCACAGATGGCCCTGGGGCCCACGGCTGTGGTTTCCTAATACCTTACCCAGGAGCCGTGCTCAGGGGTATCTCAGACCTGGAGAAGACGGGACAGATGGTGGTGCTTGGTGGCCCTGTGTCCCCGAGATGATGCTGTCTCTGGGGGAGGAGCAGGATCCTTTCTTTCCCCACAGTCACAAGCCAAACACACTCATCGTTAAATACCTCTGAGCAGAGACGACAGGACGGTGACGTTGCAGAGACGCCCACCCAACGCCGGCAGACACAGCTCTGCTTAGTGGTTGAGGCTCTTGAGCTGCGGATGTCTGGCCTTTGCCCCTGGATAAAATGCTTTTGAGGGTGGGCTTGTTTGCTGTTAAATGTCGGTGTTCTGGTGTTAAGCTGCCAGGTGCACTAATGAGTGTTTCTCTCTCCTTCTTCCTTGGTTTCAGCTTGGCTTCGGATCCTTCTTAGGAATTATTGGCATCAACTTGGTGGAGAATAGAAGGCAAATGGTAAGAAAGTTCATCACTCCTTCCAAATGTGGGGTGGTGGGGAGCATGAGCCCCTCCTCTGGGGATGGTACAGCTGTGCTGGAGCTCTGAGAAGAGTCAGCGCCCCCCTACCCCCCCCCGCTCCCCAAAGCATTGGCATCTACAGGACCAGCTCTGAGGTTCCTCGGGCTGTGGCCCGCGCAGTCCTGGATGCAGGGCTCAGTGGGTGCGGTTCACACCTTAGTCTGCGCAGTGCCCTGGGTTGCCGCTGCATCAACCTCGCCTGGTGTACAGGCACCAACGGAGACGCCTGGGAAGCTCAGCGGGTGCGTGACGTTGGGACGGGGGTGGCAAATTAAATTAAGTCCTAGTGTGTAAAGTTCAGGCAAAAATGTGTGCATGAGCCTGTCTTCCTTTTGAACCAACAGCCCTAGAGTCTTCTCTCTCATCTGAATTTGGTTCATGTTTATCTTGCCCAGACTAAGAGGAGAGGTAAAGACGTAAAACCAGGAAGGAGCCCCCTGGTTCACACGGCAGAAATGCAGAGTGAGATCTAGACACTGCCTGTCCGTGATGCTAGTGGCTGTCTGCATGGCGACAGCGATCAGGTCCAACTGGAAGTCTGTTTTGTTGATGCACTGTTTTGGGAACTATAACTTTAAAAACAAAAACTAGTTAATTTTGTGAGTTCATGGTGACAGCCAGGATTGAATTTTAAGATCACGGTTCAGAGGGGAGGTGGATGGGCCATTTCTACCTCATCCAATTGTTGCCTCAGACCAGGCTGGAGTTCTCAGCTGTCCCTGCACTGGCTGTCATCTTACTGTATCATCCAGTGTGCAAATGACCTGTGTTGGGCCCCCCCCCAACCCCTGCCTGTTCCTGGTTTCCAGGCCAAGAGGGAGGGTGAGATGGCTGGGCCACAGTGTGTGCCCTCGGAACCCCTTGTGTTACTCTGTTTCCATGCTGCTGATAAAGACATACCCAAGACTGGGTAATTTACAAAAGAGGTTTAATTGGACTTACAGTGCCACGTGGCTGGGGAAGCCTCACAATTACAGCAGAAGGCAAGGAAGGGCAAGTCACATCTTACATGCATGGCAGCGGGCAAGGAGAGTGTGAGCTTGTGCAGGGTAACTCCCCCTTATAGTAATCATCAGATCTCATGAGACTTACTGTCAAAAGAACAGCATGAGACAGACCTGCCCCCGTGATTCAATTGCCTCCCGCCAGGTCTCTCCCACAACGCATGAGAATTTGAGATGAGATTTGGGTAAGGACACAGCCACACCATATCACCCCACAGGGGGCCCAGCAAACTGCTTCTGCTGTCTAGGAAACTGAACCCTGGGCAGATGGAGCCTGATCGTGTGAGGGTGGGACGTCCCTGGAGGGTTGTAGGGGTGGCTGCAAAGAGACCGGGATTCTGGTGGAGCAAATGTTCTGTTCTGCATAATGGATACAGTGTGCACTGCAGGGTGAGATGCCAAAGAGATGGAGAGATAGGCCCGGCATTTCCTCTCCCAGCCACCCCCCGATGTTGGCTACTGAGGGTGGGCATCACAGCTGACCAAGGTGGGCAAAGGCCTCATGCACACCAGTCTGTGGAATGGTGTTGGGAATAGAGGCCACCTTTGGGAGCCAGCATGCCCCCGTGGTGGTCTCTAGACAGCATGTCTTCGGGGTCTGTGGGGCTGGGTGGGCCTGCAGGGGGCTGGGTGGGCCTGCAGATTGAAGGCCTCCCAAAGGCAGAAGCTGGGTGGGAAGCTGGGCTTTGGTAATGCACAGGATAGGTGGGCAATGTGGGTCTATTTTTCTTTCCTTTAAAAAAAAAGACTTTAATGAGATATAGTCTACATACCATAAAACTCACCCATTTAAAGTGCACAATTCAGTGGCTTTTAGTGTATTCACATGTATGTGAACCATCAGTACAGCCAGTGTTAAGAACATGAATCACCTCAGCAAGAAACTCACACCCTTCTGTTAGCACCCTACCTACCCAGCCTAAGTGACCAGGAATCAACTTCCTGTCTCTGTAGATTCCAGCTCTGGGCTTGCGTGTGGCGGGAGTAATGAGTAATATGCAGTCTCTGTGTCTGGTGTCTGGGCTTGCATGTGGGGGGGAGTAACATGTAACATGTGGTCTCTGTAGATTCCAGCTCTGGGCTTGTGTGTGGCGGGAGTAACATGTAACATGTGATCTCTGTAGATTCCAGCTCTGGGCTTGCATGTGGGGGGAGTAACATGTAACATGTGGTCTCTGTAGATTCCAGCTCTGGGCTTGTGTGTGGCGGGAGTAACATGTAACATGTGGTCTCTGTAGATTCCAGCTCTGGGCTTGCATGTGGGGGGAGTAACATGTAACATGTGGTCTCTGTAGATTCCAGCTCTGGGCTTGCGTGTGGCAGGAGTAATGAGTAATATGCAGTCTCTGTAGTTCTGGTGTCTGGGCTTGCATGTGGGGGGAGTAACATGTAACATGTGGTCTCTGTAGATTCCAGCTCTGGGCTTGTGTGTGGCGGGAGTAACATGTAACATGTGGTCTCTGTAGATTCCAGCTCTGGGCTTGTGTGTGGCGGGAGTAACATGTAACATGTGGTCTCTGTAGATTCCAGCTCTGGGCTTGCATGTGGCGGGAGTAACATGTAACATGTGGTCTCTGTAGATTCCAGCTCTGGGCTTGCGTGTGGCAGGAGTAATGAGTAATATGCAGTCTCTGTGTCTGGTGTCTGGCACTGTGCACCATGTCTTTAAGTTTCTTCCGAATTTCCTTGCTTTCTATGGCTGAATAATAATCCACTGTATGGACAGGCCACACTTATCCACTCACCAGGTAATGGACATTATGGCTGTTTCCACCCTTTGGCTGCTGTGAACATCTGTGCATAGGTTTCTGTGTGAACATGTGTTTTCATTTCTTTTGGGCATGTACCTAGGAATGGAATTGCTAGGTCATACAGTAATCCTGTTTAATCATTTGAGGAACTGCTGGACTGTTTTCCAGAGTGGCTGCCCCATGTTACATTCCTACAGACAGGCGTGAGGGCTCCAGTTCCCCCACTCCCTCACCAGCACTTGTTACTGTCTGGTGTTGATCCTAGTCATCCCATGAGTGTTAAGTGGTATCTCATCGTGGTTTCGATTGCGTTTCTCTGATGATTAGTGACGTTGAGCATCTCTTCATGTGCTTATTGGCCATTTGCATATGTTCTTGGAGAAGTGACTGTTCATTTCCTTTGCTCATTTTTACATTGGGTTGCCTTTTCCTGTTGAATTGTCAGTCATTTATGTATTCTAGATACAAGTGCCTTCTCAGGTATGTGATTTGCAAATATTTCCTCACATTCTGTAAGTTGCATTTTCAGTTTCCTAATGGTGTCCTTTGAGGCACGAAAGTTTTTAATTTTGACGAACTCCAATTAATCTATTTTTCCTTTTGTGGTTCATGCTTTTGGTGTCATATCTAAGAATCCTTTGCAAATCTAAGTACATGAAGATTTACCCCTAGATTTTTCTAGAAGAGTTTTATAGTTTTAACTCTTCCATTTGGTTCTGTGATCCACCTTGAGTTAACTTTCTCCATGACATGAGGTAGAGGCCCACGTTCATGCATTTGCATGTGGACATCCAGTTGTCCAAGCATCATTTGCTGAAAAGACTGTTCTTTTCTCATTGAATGGTCTTGACAACCTTGTTGAAAATTAATTGGCCATAGCTATATGGGTTTATTTGTAGACTTTTAATTATATTCTATTAATCTATATGTCTGTGCTTGCACCAGTACCACACAGTCTTGATTACTGTAAATTTATAGTAAGTTTGAAATAAGGGCTGTGAGTCCTCCAGCTTTCTTCTTCTGTTTCAGGATTATTTTGGCAATTCTGAATCCCTTGCAATTCCATATGAATTTTAGAATCAACTGGTCAATTTCTACAAGAAAGCCAGCTGGGATTCTGGCAGGGATGTATTGAATCTGTAGCTCAGTGTAGGGAGGGTTACCATCTTAATGTTAAGTATGCCAATCCATGAACATGGAATGCTTTCCCAGTTATTTAGACCTTCTATAATTTTTAAAAACAATGTTTTGTAGTTTTTAGAGTATAAGTTTTGTATGAAATTTACTTATTCTTCAGTAGTCATTAAATTAAGTACTTACCAAATTAAATTTATTCTTAAGCACTTTATTCTTTTTGAGGCTATTTCGGGTGGAATTTAATTTAACTTTTGGGTTGTCTGTTGCAAGTGTTTACAAATACCATTGACTTGGTATGTTGATCTAATATCCTGCAACCCTGCAGAACTCATTTCTTTGTTCTAGTAGTTTTTTAAAAAATGAATTCCTTAGGATTTTGTATCTACTAGAGCATGTCTTCTACAAATAGAAACTCTTGCTTCTTCCTTTCCAGTCTGGATGCAGGGGGACCATTTCTGTGGCTTTGGTAAAAGCACATGGGTACTGGAATAACAGGATAAAGACCCCTGAGTGACAGCAACGCCAGAGCCAAGTGGTGGTCACCTTTCCATGGGCTTTCCCGCACCCCAGGTGAGGAGGGCACCCAGATGCCCCAGACCAGAGCTCTGAGGGGTTGTCTGTGACGCCTGTGCAAGCTCATTTCTGCCTTTTCAGGGGGAGGCATTCTTCTGGGCTAATGTTGTATGGTGAACGCATATTTTACAATCTCACATTAATTTAATATTTGTGATAGCTGAAACCTGGGTGCCCGTGAGTGCTGTGTGATCCTAGGAAACTTCCTGAAGCATTTTCAGCCTCAGTTGCTTCATTGCATGGTGGTTGGGAACATTCGAGCCAATGCACATGAGAATGTCTTGTCCATGACAGGTTTCCAGAAAGTAGTGGTCATTGTTATACACCCGTTTTAAGTGCATCGATGTGAGAACACTGAAGTTATTTCGAAAGGCATCAATGGCAGGCTGTGAATGTCAGCTGCAGAGAGAATGAGTGTATTTCAAATGTATACAGATACACATGAACACTTTTTCTCAATTTCTTTTGATTTTTAATTTTTACCACAGAAAACTTTAAGCTCATACAAGGGTGGATAGAATCACATAATGAACCCTCCGTGCCCCCACAGAACTCTATCACTTGTCCTGTTCACTCCCCACCTTCTTCTCATGTTGTTTAGAAGCAAATTCCAGACATGATGTCATTTCATTTGTAAAGATTTCACTTTGTTCACTTAAGGGCTGGAATCTGATTATTAGAAATGGCTTCACCATTATCCCTGCCCATTATCATGTTAGCCTCCAGTGACATCTGAAGAATGCCCCAAATCACATCAGCTTTAGATATTTTTCCGCTGATGAATGAGTTACTGTTTGCTCCTTACCCAAACAGACATATGAATCTTTGATTTCAGGAAGAGCTCTGTAACCTGGCACAGTCCCACAGGGATGGGAAAGGGAAGGGCATAAAACAGTGTTAACTGGCAATTCTCCTGTGCCCCATGTACGTGCACACGCACAGACACACACATGATGCACTCCACACAATACAAAACACATGCATGCCACACACCACACACTACACACACCACAATACACACCACACACAACACACATGACACACCACACAGCATACATCACACACACTACACAATACACACTCCACACAACACACACACTATACACAACACACACGATGCACATGCCATACAATACCACCACATACACTACATGCACCACACATGACACACACCACACACCACACACATACTACACACAATGCACACAACACACACGACACATACCACACAATACACACCACATACACTACACACAACACACATGGCACATGACACACACCACACACACAACACACAAACCACACACAACACATGAAACGACACACCACACCACACACCACACACTACACACACCACACATACTACACACAACACACACAACACACACCAGATATACCACACAGATGACACACAACACACAACACACACACTACACACACCATACCCACCACACAATACACAACACACACTAAACACAATACATGCCACACACCACACACACCACACAATACACACCACATGTACTACACACAACACATGACACATGCTACACACACCACACACGACACACACCACACAATACACACCAGATATACCACACACAACACACATGACACACACCACATAAAACACCACATATACTACACACCACACACATGACACACCACGTAACACACAACACACGCTACACATAACACAGACACCACACAATACACAACACACACTCCACATAACACACACACACTACACACACCACACATGACACACACATCACACAATACACAACACACAATACATAACACATACACTACACACAACACACATACTACACACACCACATACAGGTCTTTGGTCTGGACCGAGCCTGTTTTCTCCATTGCTCTAAGTGCGGGAGGGGTGGGGGTCTCGGCCGCCTTCCTTGTGCCCACCCCTGTTAAATTCTGCTCAGGGCCTTGCAGTGGCGGGAGCCCCAGTAGCCTTCCTGGGGCATCCGGCCCTGCGCCTTCTCCTGTGGAAGCTGTGAGGGTCTTCGCTACTTTGGGTGGGACTGGTGGAGGATGTGGATTTCCGATATCCCTGGATGGCAGTGCTGGGTGGCTTTGCAGGTCACTGATGAGGACACTGAGTTGCTCAGGGCAAGAGCCCATGCCAAGGTGCCACGGCCCTGGGTAGGTCCCACAAGGGCTGGGTGTGCTGGAGGGGTGGGCGTCGGGGTGGGCCCCATCCACGTGCCATCCAACCCTGGATCCCCACAACCTCACCCACGGCTGGGGAACAACTAGGGAGTGGAGCACAGGCAGAGCGCGGGCATAAGTGGCGCACGGGCACGAGTGGGGCGTGTGCACAGGTGCCCACACTTGCTGGCACCCAGCTCGGGGTTGGCCCTGGACCCACAGCCTCACCACTGAGGCCTCTTTCCCCCGAGCTCGTGGGGCCCTGGTGTGGCCCCAGCTATCTGTGCCTGTCGAGTCACGCGCTGCGGTGTGTGTGTTTCTCTGAGGCCAGTGGTCCCACGTCCCCCGCCCAGCGACCCCTGCGGTCCCACAGGTGGTCTGAGTCAGACTTTCCCAGGTGCACCTGCCTGTGGCATCAGGAGGTCTCTATGTGCAGCCATGTGCAGCCTGTGGGCTGAGACTGAGTCCTCCGGGCCACCCCCTCCCGAAACACGGTAGGACCTGCCCCAGGACACCAGTTCACGCCCCCTCCATGCAAACGCCGCAGGCCACACCTGCAGGGGACACGGTGAAGGTCAGAGGGGGACCCTGTCCTGCCCCCCCCCAGTCTCTGCTCAAAGACGCTGCCACCCGAACCCTCCAGACTTGGGTTAATGTTGGGAGAAGGGGTGGGCAGCTGGCACAAGGGCAGGGGCGTGGAGAGACTTGGGAGCCACCAGCCCGCCCTTCTTTTCTAGCTGCCAGGACGTCTGTCACAGGAACTAGGTGTAGTTACAGGAAAATCAACCTTGTCCCAGTTTTTGGGCCCTGAGATTGGAGGCCTGTGGGATTGTGCACCTACCACTCAGGGCCGACTTGGTGGCACTGATTTCTTAAATGTGCCTTTCTTCTTCGGTGGCATCTGCTTCTCTGGTCCTCCCGATGGCCATGTTGAGCCCAGACAGGCTGGAGCTGGACCCCCACCCCTGGCTGCTGGCCGAGCTGTAAGCTGCACATGTGGTCCCGCCTCAGAGCTGCCGGCTCCTCCCACGGCCACAGCAGTGCTGGGCCCTAGCAGGCCTCGTGTCAAATGCCCATGTTCTCTGCTGTCCGAGCGGCCTTGCCTCTCTGGGCACTCCTGGGGCTGGGGTTCAGCCTCCGGGACATGCAGGGCTGAGTGTGACACTCAGAGCGGGGGGCCGATGTGGAGCTTCCCGGCACAGTGGGCGCAGACGACCTGTTCCCACCTGTCTTCCCCTCATTGTCTCCTGTCCTGATGTGAGCCAGTGGTGCTGATGCCTGGTGAGCAGGAAAAGCTCCTCTCGTCCTGCAGCAGACCACACCCACGCCCACGCTGAGCAGCCCTGATGCTCACCCGAGGGTCCCAGGAGCCAACGCCTAGGGATGCATGGATTACATGGGTAGGGGATTTCCCTAGGGCCACAGGCGCTTGGGCTGTCTGCTTGCCAAGCGTTATGTCTGAAACCAACACCTGGAATTTCTCTTTTGCCACCACATAAGCTGCATCCACATCTGCTTGTTTGGAAAATCCAGCTTGTTTTCTGACTGGGTCCAGATATCTGCGTGGACCCAGATATTTTTGGACAGGCCCTGGAATTCCTCATGGAAAGCCACAGCCAGATCAGTTTCTGCGTCCACTTCACAGGGAGTTACATGTCCCGGAGCCTCAGTGGCTGTTAGAAGATGTGGGCACACTTGGGGCATCTCTGTCTCCCTCTGACTCCCTCTCTATCTCTCTGTCTCTGACTCTCTCTGTCTCCCCCTGTGTCTCCCTCTCTGTCTCTATCTCTCTGTCTCTGTCTCTGACTCTCTCTGTCTGTCTCTGTCTCCCCCTCTGTCTCCCCCCGTCTCTATCTTTTTGTCTCTGTCTCTGACTTTCTCTCTCTCTCTCTGTCTCCCTATCTCTCTGTGTGTCTCCCTCTGTCTCTCTTTCTCTGACTCCCTCTCTATCTCTCTGCCCCTCCCTCTCTTTACACCCAGCACACCTGGATTTGAACCCAGACCCACCCTCTTGCCAGCTGTGTAACCTGGGCAAGGCCAACATGCCTGTCAAGTCAGGTTGAGCACCTGCCGGGCTCCCAGTGCAGGGCTGGGCAGTGGCTGAGGCTGCTGGCTCCACCCTCTGCTGCACACCCCAGGCTGCCGTGGGGCCAAGGGGAGGCGCGGTGGCCCCGCTCTGGCTCTGTCTCTGGGGGCAGCTCGGCGGCCGCTGTGCTGACTCTGCAGTCAGCCTGGAAGGCGGGGACCGTGGTGTGCTGGATGTGTGTGTCTTCAGCACCTAGAACAGCTCCCACCCGGTCCACGGGGCTCTACGGAATGGGAGGGTGGTCTTGGGAGGGGAATCCCCCGGGTTCCCTTGAAGGAGGGGAGGAGCCGTCTCCCCAGGTCGTGGGGGAAATGAGGGCGGTGCTTCCTGCCACTGCCCTTGCACAGCCTGGCCTCAGACAGAGCCTTCCCAGGTGGGCACAGCTGCCGACCCCCAGCGCCTCCTCCTTGGCCAACTCTCATTCACCGCCTGAAGCCATTGCTAACAGTAACCAACCCAGGTGGTGCTGGGCAGGGCTGCATGGTCTCTGGGGTTTCCTGGACGACTGTGGAATGATCAGGGCTGGCCAGGGCCACAGAGAGGGCCCACAGCTGCCTGTGCCAGGGCAGAGGGCCCGAGGGTGTGGACAGCACAAGGCTAGCCCTGAGCTTGTCAGGAGCTGTGGGTGGGATGGGTGGGATGCGTTCCTGTGGAGGAACCTTCGGAACAGCTGCACTCCGGCGGGATTAGGGCGGGGGCAGGTGTGTTCCCGTGTGGCAGAACTGGGCAGTATGAAAAGCCGGCTGAACAGGAATCGGGTGATTTTGGGCAGGGGTGGAGACTCGAGGGATGGAAAGGGGATATTTAGCTTCAGTGTGTAATTTCCCACCAAGATGAGAGTCTGAACCTGCCTGTGTGTAGCTGGGTCTGCGACAAGGAACAGCATCACCTGCTGTGACGATGTGACCATGATCCTCTGTGGTGCTGAGGCATCTCCCCCCCTCTCCCCTGGTGAGCCTCAGTTTCACCTGCTTACGAACGTGACCATGATCCTCTGTGGTGCTAGGCATCTTCTCCCCTGGGTGAGCCTCAGTTTCACCTGCTGTAACGACGTGACCATGATCCTCTGTGGTGCTGAGGCATCTCTCTCCCTGGTGAGCCTAGTTTCACCGGCTGTAACGACGTGACCATGATCCTCTGTGGTGCTGAGGCATCTTCTCCCTGGTGAGCCTCAGTTTCACCTGCTGTGACGATGTGACCATGATCCTCTGTGGTGCTGAGGCATCTTCTCCCTGGTGAGCCTCAGTTTCACCTGCTGTAACGACGTGACCATGATCCTCTGTGGTGCTGAGGCATCTTCTCCCTGGTGAGCCTCAGTTTCACCAGCTGTAACGACGTGACCATGATCCTCTGTGGTGCTGAGGCATCTTCTCCCTGGTGAGCCTCAGTTTCACCGGCTGTAACGACGTGACCATGATCCTCTGTGGTGCTGAGGCATCTTCTCCCTGGTGAGCCTCAGTTTCACCTGTTGTAACGACGTGACCATGATCCTCTGTGGTGCTGAGGCATCTTCTCCCCTGGTGAGCCTCAGTTTCACCAGCTGTAACGACGTGACCATGATCCTCTGTGGTGCTGAGGCATCTTCTCCCTGGTGAGCCTCAGTTTCACCTGCTGTAACGACGTGACCATGATCCTCTGTGGTGCTGAGGCATCTTCTCCCTGGTGAGCCTCAGTTTCACCAGCTGTAACGACGTGACCATGATCCTCTGTGGTGCTGAGGCATCTTCTCCCTGGTGAGCCTCAGTTTCACCAGCTGTAACGACGTGACCATGATCCTCTGTGGTGCTGAGGCATCTTCTCCCTGGTGAGCCTCAGTTTCACCTGCTGTAACGACGTGACCATGATCCTCTGTGGTGCTGAGGCATCTTCTCCCCTGGTGAGCCTCAGTTTCACCTGCTGTAACGACGTGACCATGATCCTCTGTGGTGCTGAGGCATCTTCTCCCTGGTGAGCCTCAGTTTCACCTGCTGTAACGACGTGACCATGATCCTCTGTGGTGCTGAGGCATCTTCTCCCTGGTGAGCCTCAGTTTCACCTGCTTAACGACGTGACCATGATCCTCTGTGGTGCTGAGGCATCTTCTCCCTGGTGAGCCTCAGTTTCACCAGCTGTAACGACGTGACCATGATCCTCTGTGGTGCTGAGGCATCTTCTCCCTGGTGAGCCTCAGTTTCACCTGCTGTAACGACGTGACCATGATCCTCTGTGGTGCTGAGGCATCTTCTCCCTGGTGAGCCTCAGTTTCACCTGCTGTACGACGTGACCATGATCCTCTGTGGTGCTGAGGCATCTTCTCCCCTGGTGAGCCTCAGTTTCACCTGCTGTAACGACGTGACCATGATCCTCTGTGGTGCTGAGGCATCTTCTCCCCTGGTGAGCCTCAGTTTCACCTGCTGTAACGACGTGACCATGATCCTCTGTGGTGCTGAGGCATCTTCTCCCTGGTGAGCCTCAGTTTCACCGGCTGTAACGACGTGACCATGATCCTCTGTGGTGCTGAGGCATCTTCTCCCTGGTGAGCCTCAGTTTCACCTGCTGTGACGATGTGACCATGATCCTCTGTGGTGCTGAGGCATCTCTCCCTGGTGCCAGCCTCAGTTTCACCTGCTGTACGACGTCACCATGATCCTCTGTGGTGCTGAGGCATCTTCTCCCTGGTGAGCCTCAGTTTCACCAGCTGTAACGACGTGACCATGATCCTCTGTGGTGCTGAGGCATCTTCTCCCTGGTGAGCCTCAGTTTCACCGGCTGTAACGACGTGACCATGATCCTCTGTGGTGCTGAGGCATCTTCTCCCTGGTGAGCCTCAGTTTCACCTGCTGTAACGACGTGACCATGATCCTCTGTGGTGCTGAGGCATCTTCTCCCTGGTGAGCCTAGTTTCACCAGCTGTAACGACGTGACCATGATCCTCTGTGGTGCTGAGGCATCTTCTCCCTGGTGAGCCTCAGTTTCACCTGCTGTAACGACGTGACCATGATCCTCTGTGGTGCTGAGGCATCTTCTCCCTGGTGAGCCTCAGTTTCACCAGCTGTAACGACGTGACCATGATCCTCTGTGGTGCTGAGGCATCTTCTCCCTGGTGAGCCTCAGTTTCACCTGCTGTAACGACGTGACCATGATCCTCTGTGGTGCTGAGGCATCTTCTCCCCTGGTGAGCCTCAGTTTCACCGGCTGTAACGACGTGACCATGATCCTCTGTGGTGCTGAGGCATCTTCTCCCCTGGTGAGCCTCAGTTTCACCGGCTGTAACGACGTGACCATGATCCTCTGTGGTGCTGAGGCATCTTCTCCCTGGTGAGCCTCAGTTTCACCTGCTGTAACGACGTGACCATGATCCTCTGTGGTGCTGAGGCATCTTCTCCCTGGTGAGCCTCAGTTTCACCGGCTGTAACGACGTGACCATGATCCTCTGTGGTGCTGAGGCATCTTCTCCCTGGTGAGCCTCAGTTTCACCTGCTGTAACGACGTGACCATGATCCTCTGTGGTGCTGAGGCATCTTCTCCCCTGGTGAGCCTCAGTTTCACCTGCTGTAACGACGTGACCATGATCCTCTGTGGTGCTGAGGCATCTTCTCCCTGGTGAGCCTCAGTTTCACCGGCTGTAACGACGTGACCATGATCCTCTGTGGTGCTGAGGCATCTTCTCCCTGGTGAGCCCCGATTTCACCTGCCGTAATGATGTGACGATCACCTATGGTGCTGTGGCATCTTCTCTTGGGAACTGAGTCCTGATTTTACCTGCTGTAATGATGTGACAGTGATCACCTGTGGTGCCAAGGCATCATCTCTCCGGTGAGTCCCAAGTCCACCTGTTGTGATGATGTGACGATGATCACCTGTGGCATCTTCTCCTGGGCTGAGTCCCGATTTCACTCAGCTGCCTCAAGAACGTGACATTAGGTTTTTGTTGATCTTTTCCTGGCTGGGGCAGGGCCTCCGCTGACCCACAGAGAAACACCACAAATGCTCACTCCTGGCCACTGCCTGCAAGAGTTGAAGAAAGAAGAAAGAAAAGCAGCTCAACAGTCAAAGACAGGTTTATTTTGGAGAATAAACCTGAGAGGGGCTTCTGGCTGATTTAGGTCAGGCGTGTTCTCTCTTATGTACTAGCTGTATTTAAGGGTTTAGGGAGGGGGAGCTTATGGCAGGTTCAGAATGTTTTTGGGTGGAAGGGAGTTTTATGGCAGGGTTGGAATGTTTCGGTCCAAGGGGAGTTTATCTCGGGGTTGGCCTGTTTTTGGTTGAAGGTGTCATTTGTGGTTTATGGTCATGCTGACATTAGACATTAGGTTGATGTTGTTTTCTGGGCTGGATTTTGGTGGTTTTTAATCAAGGGGAGCTTAAAATGGCGGTGTTTGTCCAAGATGGTGATGCTTCCACGTGGTCAATCCAGATCCTAGAGTTGTAAAAGGACGAGGGGCAGTGTGTTCTTTCCGGCCACTGCCTGCTGAGAGAATCATTACGGGGCACTGAACGCAGCACTGGAGTGGAAGAGGGTGATTTGTTCCTGGTAGCACTGTTTCAGGGGCTGAGAGTCAGCGTCTGCTGAAACATCTAGTCTTCAGCTTACGGGACTTTAAGAAAGCACAGCTTAGGTTTCAGTGATTTCCAGTTAGAAAAGTGGGGAAAAAAGGAAAAATTGAAAACATTATTTTGGAGACTTGTAGCCAGAAAAATTAGAATTTAATCTAAACTATAGAAAATAATACAAATTGAAAAACATCAGGCAAGACTAGAATTTAACAATAGGTGTGCTAGAGTTTTTGAAACATAATTTTCTCTCTCCCAGTTTTCCATTTTTATTAAAAGACAAATTATGGCAGGACTGGTTTGCTTTATTATATTTAGCTTAATTATTTGTACACAGTGCAGCAAGAATAATTATTTTTCACATACGCCTTTTAAATTGTCTTTGATGGAACTTTGTTTTATAGAAGGAATCTGCGATAAGATTTTTTAAAGCTGATCTCAGCCATGGAATTGTGTCATTAAATACCTATGAGTTGGGTGAATTCCAGTCTTCTTGAGGTCCCAGGATAACCTGGGGTTCCTGGCTGTCAGAAAGTGACATTCTTCACACACCACAGGTCAGAACCCTGCACAGGGACTGTGTGTACAGAATACCAGGCCAGGCTCTAAGGGCTTTCTCGGCTTCCTAAGTCATGCTTGATTCCTGAAAGGAAAGCACAACATTCCAGTCAAAGCCTCGGTGAAATAACAAGTTTCTCCAGCTGTGCCCTGTTACAAAAGAACACAGGTTCTTACTGCACTTACACAAATAACTATACTGCCATAACTTACGAATACACACAGATAGTTTCCAAATTCAGGAGAAAATTAGGAAGAGAGAAATATGCTCCAAATTTGTCCATGGGAGTATACTAAATTGTTAAGAGTTGTCAACAGCTCAGAAGAGAAGTTTGAGTCTGAAAAGCAAAACAAAGGATTGGCCACATTTTAAGCAAATGAAGTGTCACAAAGATCACTCCAGTGTCCTGTTAGTTCAGTTCATGGAGCTAATTCCTGTCCTGCCTGACACTCATGGACATTTCAGCTCTTCAAGGGTCCTCAACGTTTTTCCTCTGTTCTGTTGTCACAATCTCCAAAGTTATCAGACACTTGCACTCAAGAGCACCCGTTAGAGCTTCGTAGCTGGTTCAAAAACCACCTTCTAAAGAGGACCAAGACAACATTGCTTATGAATGACAAAAACTTTTAGGGTAGCCATAGTTGAAGACACAATTGAGGCTGGGCGCAGTGGCTCACGCCCGTAATCCCAGCACTTTGGGAGGCCAAGGCAGGCAAATGACCTGAGGTCAGGAGTTCAAGACCAGCCTGCCCAAGATGGCGAAACCCCGTCTCTACTAAAAATACAAAAAGTTAGCTGACTGTGGTGGTGGGCGCCTGTAATCCCAGCTACTCTGGAGGCTGAGGGAGGAGAATTGCTGGAACCCGGGAGGTGGAGGTTGTAGTGAGCTGAGATCGAGCCACTGGACTCCAGCCTGGGTGACACAAGCAAAACTCCGTCTCAAAAAAAAAAAGGACACAATGGACAAGGAAATCTGTTCCCTGTGGCACACAATAATTTTAACATAACAATTATAATTATTACTGATAACATACGCTAAAACATATCAGAATTGGAGGTGTCTCCCATAACCTTGGAACGTATACCAATAACATATTTATACAAATTTAGCCTAAAGAAAGCCAAACACCATTTCATGTTTGACTATTGCTTCTTGTGTAATTTTTATTCCAAATAAGCCAAATTTTACCTTTACATTAGTGTAATATTAATATTAAATCCAATGCTTAATAAAAGCTTATTTGCCCAATTTTAATGTTTGACCATAAGGTAAGATTTTTATGGACCTTTTATAACTCTTTACAATTTTTATTAAAGAGCAGGTTAACACTTTAAGAGAGACCCATTGTGCTTTTATTTTAATGCTTAATTTACTGAAAAACTGGAGGATATCCCTTTAACTTTAGCCAATATGTTTACACACAGAATTTCCTTTACAGTCAACCTTTCACGACTTGCTTAAACCTTCATTTTTATTTTATCCAACTTAAAACCCTTTAGCCTTTTAATCTAAGCAAAAATTCACATTCTCATGCCTCCTTATAATCTTTTTACCAAAAGTGTATTTTACTTTCCTTACACACCTTGCATGTAAACTGTTTCTTCAGTAGTCTTAAATACATGTTACTCTGTTATCTCTTAGCAACCTTTACCTTTGGTGAAAACCTTGGTAAGTTTGGGATTTAATGACGTACTTGGTGTAGAGCCTGGGACCTAGACAGAAGTGTGGGTAAGGCCTGGCTCATTTCAGCGCCTAACTCCAGGTGTCCTGGGCCTCACCTAGCTGCAAAGCAGGCAAGTTGTACAGCTAGGAGTCATAGTGGCATTTTGTAAAGCATTTAGGAGGCCGCATCACCTTTAAATTATACAACATTTCTTGCATAAATTCCATTTTCTAAATTCTTCCACGACACAGACAAGCTACGACACACCTCGACTTTCTGACCTGTCCTAAACATCCCTCTCTTCAAACAACCAGTTATTTCACTTTAGGACAAGAATTTATCATACAAGAGCCCTTCTCATATAAAATCTCTTTTCTTTAGTACCTTTTTGCATAGCTAGGGGCTTGGCTAATTTCAGATGTCCCCAGGCCTTGTCTAGAATTTAACACTCCAGAATAAATTAAACAATTTTTAAGTCAAAGAAGCAGTTTATGACCTAAAGCATTTAACAAACCTAATGTTTGACCTGCATAATTTAGATCAAATGTTTACATATTTGAAGATTTTTTATTTTACCAATAGTCTTTAAAACTTTTTATATTTATAACTTTCTTTATGCCTCTCTTATTTCCTAGTTTCTTTTACCTTGTTTTATATATAACCTTTAAATAAGCTTTAAATTAGACACAAATTATTTACCCTTTAAAAGGGACACAATTTTTAGAAAGAACGTTGTCCTATAATATTTTTTATTGGAAAATACCTAAATAATGAAATAGCTGTAGTTTAATTTAATATAACTTTAGATTCCAAATTATGACAAGTTTGTTTACAAGTATTTGTTCCATTATATTTATCTATTTAATCATTTGCCTAGATTATTTATGAAAACTGTGATAGTCATTAAAAGTTTTGAAACTGCCATTACAAAATTATAACTGAGACAGCGAAAACGATCTGACCTAACTGACTCCATCTTGCTTCTAACCTACCAGATACCGTCCCAATTACCCTGGGTTCCATGGACTCACTGGACGGTGTGGGGAGGATCCTGGCACCCTCAGTCGTCCGTGGTCAGTGCCAGCAGTGAAGAGATTTCCTCCTGTGATGGCTGGGGAGCTTCATTATGAGCCGTACCCGAACGGGGAGGTGTCCCCCATTGGGGGCCATTTTTCAGTGTCCCCAAAGACTACAGGTTGGGCACAGTTTGGTGGGGGCCAGGCGTTAGGACAAACCTTTGCCCAGTGTCAAGGGTTGCCACATCAGAAACAGAGTCCCAGAGAGATGGGGGAGTTTTCTTTTGGGTTATTGGGAGGGTTTTGTGTAACTGACTTTTGGACAGCACAGGCAAGCATCTGGCATTTTAGACGGAGATGTTTGTCTTTTTGAAAATTTTGTTCCTCGTTTCTGTTGGTAAAGACATAGAAGGCTGCATTTAGGAGGTCCCACTGAGATGTCTGGGGGACCCTCCTCTAATTTTTGTAATTTTTCCGGGTATCTTGGGTGGATTGGGAAATAAACTGGAGGTGGAGAAAAGTTTGATCTCTAGATTCTGCATCCAAATTGGTATATTTTTGCATAGCTTCGGTGAGACAGGAGAAGGGCAGGATTTTCCTGGGGCTCCTGTGTAATTTCTCTAAGCTTTTCGTAATTAACTGCCTTATGGGCATTTTTGTCCCTGTCCTCGAGGACACAAGTGATCATGCGGCCTCTGCCTGACGCCGGTGTCTGCTGTTGCTGAGAGTCCCGTCTGGGTCTCTATGGGGGCCTGCATCCTTGGTCACTGGATTTTATAAAGAGGTCTGATTATGGAGTTCATCTGCGTGTGTTTCAGCTGAAGGCCAGATATGCTCCTTTTGTTAGGAGTGAGGGTGGAGGTTAGAATTATATAAATGTCATGCCAAGTTAAAGGGTCGGGTATGTGCAGGAATTCCCTGTGACAATGAGAGGGATTTTCAGAGAAGGGTTCCAGGCACTGTTCCATCTTCGACAAACCAGATGCGGAGAAGGGAGAGCAAAGCCTTCAGCTCCAGCCACTTCCCGGGGAGGGAGAATGGCAGAGGTGTAGCTTTTGAACAGCTGGAGTAGTTTTTGAACGGGTGACAAGTGGAGAAAGAGGAGGGTTGGGGTTTGGGGGTAAAGGCTTGGGGGCAGGAGGGACCAGCAGGGTGAAGGGTTCGGGCGGTGAGGAGCAGACGCAGGGGTTCATCTGCAGGGTCAAAGGGGTTTTGGAGGAAGGAGAGACCTGGGAGGTTTTCATTAAGAAGGATTTCATGAGGGGTGCAGCTTGACATGGGGAGGGCAGAAGAAAGCCTGAACATAGGGAACCTCTTGCCATTTGCTGTTCCTGGTTATAAAGTTGTCAAGGTCCCTGAGAATTTGTCAGTTTCTGTTTTTGGGCCATCGGCTGTCCTTATCTAGTTTGCGTCGGGGGCCAGGCCGTGTTACAAGAAAAACCTACACGCTGTGGCTTTAGCGTCCCCTGTAAGCCAAGTTTGGCGAGGTTGTGAAGGAGACGGCCAAGGGAGGACGTGGGAATGTGGGACTGTTTGGCTCCCACGTGGGCTGGTAAGAGCAGACCGAGGGTGTCTGTTTTTGTTCTAGGTAGGAATATGGGACTGTCTGGCACCCATGTGGGGTGGCAAGGGGAGGCTGAGGGCATCTGTTTTGTTCTAGGTGTCTCTAGAAAAAGACAGAGACCTGGAATCCTCTTTATAAAGAGGACAGTTAAACTGAGAAGAGATCGGGCTTCCCAAAGTTTCTTCTGACTTAGTCCCCTGGTCCTCTGAGGGCTGGGACGGCAGACCTGACTTTCCCCAGGTACTGCGAGACAGCTGGAGGAGGGGCAGGTCTTACCAGTCAGCTGGATTAGCGTCCTGTGTTAGAGAGAGAGAGAGAGAGTGTGTGTGTTTTATTGCAGGGTTGGAATGTTTCTGGTCCGAGGTGTCATTTGTGGTTTATAGTCATACTGACATTAGCCGTTAGGCTGATGTTTCTGGGGCTGGATTTAGGTGGTTTCTAATCAAGGGGAATTTAAAATGGTGGTGTTGTCCAAGATGGCAATGCTCTTGCTGTGTCACTGGTAAAGTGCCCAGGCCGAGAGCTGTTTCCTGAAGTTTGTTGCCCTAAACACAGGCACTGGTTTTGCTTCTGGTTTCCAGCTGCACTTTTAATACCAGACAGGGGCTGCCTTCCAGGCAAAACACTGCAGAGCAGAGGGAGGCTTGGGGGTCCCCTGCCCCCAGCTGCGGTTTCTGACTCAGTGCTGTACTGACCGTGCACGTGGACACCCCGGCCCCGTACTGACCCTGCACGTAGACACCCCGGCCCTGTACTGACCCTGCACGTGGACACCCCGGCCCTGTACTGGCCGTGCATGTGACACCCCGGCCCTGTACTGTCTGTGCACGTGGACACCCCGGCCCTGTACTGACCCTGCACGTGGACACCCCGGCCCTGTACTGACCCTGCACGTGGACACCCCGGCCCTGTACTGACCCTGCATGTGACATCCCGGCCCTGTACTGACCCTGTACGTGGACACTCCGGCCCTGTACTGACCCTGCACGTGGACACCCTGGCCCTGTACTGACCCTGCACGTGGACACCCTGGCCCCCCTGCATGTGGACATCCCGGCCCTGTACTGACCGTGCATGTAGTCATTCTGGCACTGACCGTGAATGTGGACATCCTAGTGCTGTCCTACTGTGCACGTGGACATCCTGGAGGCATTTAGACACTGACTATGCATGCGGGCTTCCTAGAGGCAGCCCCAGCGGATCTGGGGGAACCACACTGGCCACAGACCCCTCAGGAATCTGAGGGAGCGACATCGTGTGGAGAGATGTCCCCCTGGGGACACCAGGGGCTCTGAGGGTGGTCAGCCCAGCCAGGAGCGGGAGAGGGTGCTTACGGCCCCAAGTCCTTAGAGGCGCAGCTGCAAAATGCAAACAGTGATGAGGGCATCACAGATGTGTGGTTAGCGGGTGTGCTGAGGGAAAGGACTCTGGAAGCTTTAACGTGATTTTATTCATCTTTAAGTCTCCTTTCCTTCTGCCTCTTTGGCTGGGAATTGTGCCCAACAGAAAACGTGGGCGTTCTTAAGGAAAGAGCGGCAGTTGTGCCTGGACCACGCCCCCTCTGCAGCCTCACATTTAATGCTGGAAGCATCTCTGCAGGTGTGGTGGGGGCGACGTGCTCGCCACGCAATGCTAGAGCAAGGCATGCAGCCCCAATCCAGCCGGCACTGTGAGAAGAGTGCGCTGCGGGGGCAGGAACATGCCCGAGAACTGCGGGAGGCCCCGGAGCTGAGGACACGGCCGGCTGGAGGCTGACTTTCCTCTTCCTCTGGGAAGGTGGAGGGGCTCCAGGCTGGAGGCTGACCTTCCTCTTCCTCTGGGAAGGTGGAGGGGCCCACAGCCTGACCCCACTGGGAAACCTCAAATGTTGCCCTCTGAGTCATCTGTGTGTTTTTTTGTATTTGTTCAGTTACATTTTTAATGCATTTTATGTATTTATACCTACCTGACTGTAGGAAATTTCAGTTAGGGGTAATCTCTGCCCACTATCTTTACACAGCTCTGCATAAAAATCGTTATATTTGTATGCGGCAGTTTCACCGGGAAGGAAACACCTTCTTTTCTCTGGGAAGGTGAAGGGAGTATGTGGCCTTCCGCCACAGGCCTCGGCATTGACGAGCTTCTGACAGTGGCATGGTGGCTGGAGCTCACCTCAGCCCTGCCCCATGCGGCCCCTGCCCCACGCGGCCCCTACCCCACACGGCCCCTACCCCACGCGGCCCCTGCCCCACGTGGCCTCTGCCCCACGCGGCCCCTGCCCCCACGCGGCCCCTGCCCCACGCAGCCCTGCCCCAAGCGGCCCCTGCCCCATGCGGCCCCTGCCCCACGTGGCCTCTGCCCCACAACCGACGAGCAGCCCCCAGCACCTTCCTCGTCTCCCCTTGAGGAAATTCTGATCCTTCCCGGGCTAGCTCAAGGCTTTCCTTCTTTTCAGGATGAAGTGGGCCTTTCTTCTGTGCACACCCAGAGCCCTGGTTTACGCTTTGGCTATGGTAGCTATCAGCCGGGGTCAGCTCTTCAAGGGGGAACCTGCCCTCGTCTGTCTGTTCCTCCGGCACACGGGGCAGCTACGCCACGCGATGGGCTCAGTCATTAGTCAATGGAACCAGAGCAGTTAGGTAGAAACTCCAAATAGAAATAAGTGTTTGGTTATGACCCAGGCTAATGCAGCCATGGTTTTCTGCACAGCTGCCTCTGGGAGCACCTCGACTTTCTTTTAGGCAACTGATGGCAAAATGCCAGATGCGTGCGTCTCGGGAAGGGGGGCGTGCCTGTTTCCTTCCTGTCTGCGTCTGCAGCACCGGGCTGCACATCTCACGTGGAGCATCCCTTAGGCTCGTGAATGTCAGCCTGGCACCTCCCTTTCCAGAGGGGGGATCCAAGGACCACTGGGAGCGAGTCCAGCCCAGCAGTTTGGAGAATCCCCGGAAGCACTCAGCATGCAGCTCTGCTCTGCTCTGCCTGGGGAGGTGGGGGTGCAAGGCCAAGGGCTCTGGTCTGAAGCCACCCCAAGAACTCATGTGCTTGGGTCAGGCGGCCATGTCCCCCTCCGCCCCGTCGAGTAGCCACTGGGAGCCAAAGCTCAGGGGTGTTCAGCTTCATATGAACTGCCCAGACTTTTTCAGACCTGCCTCTTCTCGCAAACCTGAAATATGTATTTTGGAAGTGCATGTGCTCGATGGCTGAGTTCTTAGAACACCTCGTCTGGTCTGCTGTGGCTGAAAGTCTCCTTGGAAGAAAGCTTCCAGCAGGTGGAAGAACAGTCCCTCCGTAACTCAAGCAGGGACCGCATCAGCCTGGGACCCACCCCTAGGGTGCACTGACTCGTGGCCTTGCTCTCTGGCTGCTGCACCAGCCCTGCCGCCTCAGCACTCACATGTGATGCCAGGTGCCATCTGTGACTCCCAAGCATGGACTCACCAGGAAGCTGCTGATTGACAGCTCTTCCTCTGCTGAGGCATAAAAACACCCCAGATTCACAGTGAGGATGCCCACTGTTTAAGAGAAGCTGCACTTTCCTCTGCAAAGGGGCTTTGCCAGTAGCGTGGTACACCCTGAACCGGCTCTGACGGGGCTTCCAGGGAGGACCCCCAGCAGGCCTGTGGTGTGGGGAGGGTTGGAAGGAGAGGGAGGGGCAGGTGGCCACCACGGGCCCATGGGCGGCAAGGTTTGCGCCCACCGTGCCCCCGCCTTCTGCCGTGCGGCCTGCTGGGAATGCGTCCCATCTGCGAATCCAGCGGGTGGCATTAGAGCTGAGGCAGATGGGCTGTATCTGGTCACCGTTTGGGTTGTGGGTGATGATAGGTGTGCAGCCCAGGGCAGAGGGGGGGCACACAGGGCCACGCTGACCTCAGGAGGAAGAGGCCATGGCAGTTCCACGGGAGGGTCACGGTCGATGAAACTCATCTCTCCACACTCTTGGCTCCCTGGGGAGAAGGAAGGCCGAGGTGCCTCCACTGGGCGTCTTCGTGAGTGTGTGGAGGAGGAGACCGCCGTGCTTGGTCAGCTCTGCTTAGTGGTCCGGACGAGCACCGCTCTCTTGCTTGGTGTGAAGGACGGGTCAGAACAGACTCAGGCTGTCCATGTCCCTGGAGCTGCACCATGGTGCCAGGCTGCAGGCCCTCCTACTGCTGTCACCGACGGGTCCTGCTCGTCACCAGGACCTCTCTCCCCCAGCCGGCAACTCAGCATCCATGGGGAAGGAACCAAGTGGGTCCTAACTCAGAGCCGCAGTTTTCAGCATCCGTTCAGGAGGGTCCACTCTGCCCAGCATGGTACCGAGCAAGGCACTGAAAAGCGAACAACAGCACCCCTCCCCCCGGGGCCCACGGGGATGGAGACTCCATGCCAGTTTTCAGGGTTGGGACAGGACACCCCGTTTTGTAGCAGTTTATCGTGGCAAGAAATTGCCAACTGTTTCAATATCCATCCATGGGCACTGGTTAACTATAAACCATTATAAACCATTCCTGGCTCCAAGACCATTAAGTAAGAAAAGCAGGCTGTGCAACAGTGTGTGAAGCTGATCAGTTGCCTTAAGACCTGTGGTAATTGTGCACATGCATGCGTGTGTGTGCGAAGAGCACACAGGTCAGAGCCGTGCACACGGCCCGCACTCAGGGTGTTTGTGTCATGAGCACACAGGTCAGAGCCGTGTACACGGCCCGCACTCAGGGTGTGTGTCATGAGCACACAGGTCAGAGCTGTGCACACGGCCTGTACTCAGGGTGTTTGTGTCATGAGCACACAGGTCAGAGCTGTGCACATGGCCTGCACTCAGGGTGTGTGTGTCATGAGCACACAGGTCAGAGCTGTGTACACGGCCTGTACTCAGGGTGTGTGTGTCATGAGCACACAGGTCAGAGCTGTGCACATGGCCTGCACTCAGGGTGTTTGTGTCATGAGCACACAGGTCAGAGCTGTGTACATGGCCTGCACTCAGGGTGTGTGTGTCATAGCACACAGGTAGAGCTGTGCACACGGCCCGCACTCAGGGTGTTTTTGTCATGAGCACACAGGTCAGAGCTGTGTACACGGCCTGCACTCAGGGTGTGTGTGTCATGAGCACACAGGTCAGAGCTGTGCACATGGCCTGCACTCAGGGTGTGTGTGTTATGAGCACACAGGTCAGAGCTGTGCACATGGCCTGCACTCAGGGTGTGTGTGTCATGAGCACACAGGTCAGAGCTGTGCACACGGCCTGCACTCAGGGTGTGTGTGTCATGAGCACACAGGTCAGAGCTGTGTACATGGCCTGCACTCAGGGTGTGTGTGTCATGAGCACACAGGTCAGAGCTGTGTACATGGCCTGCACTCAGGGTGTGTGTGTCATGAGCACACAGGTTAGAGCTGTGTACACGGCCTGCACTCAGGGTGTGTGTGTCATGAGCACACAGGTCAGAGCTGTGTACATGGCCTGCACTCAGGGTGTGTGTGTCATGAGCACACAGGTCAGAGCTGTGTACATGGCCTGCACTCAGGGTGTGTGTGTCATGAGCACACAGGTCAGAGCTGTGCACACGGCCTGCACTCAGGGTGTGTGTGTCATGAGCACACAGGTCAGAGCTGTGCACACGGCCTGCACTCAGGGTGTGTGTGTCATGAGCACACAGGTCAGAGCCGTGTACACGGCCCGCACTCAGGGTGTGTGTGTCATGAGCACACAGGTCAGAGCTGTGCACACGGCCCGCACTCAGGGTGTGTGTGTCATGAGCACACAGGTCAGAGCTGTGCACACGGCCCGCACTCAGGGTGTGTGTGTCATGAGCACACAGGTCAGAGCTGTGTACACGGCCCGCACTCAGGGTGTGTGTGTCATGAGCACACAGGTTAGAGCTGTGCACACGGCCTGCACTCAGGGTGTTTGTGTCGTGAGCACACAGGTTAGAGCTGTGTACACGGCCTGCACTCAGGGTGTTTGTGTCATGAGCACACAGGTTAGAGCCATGCACACGGCCTGCACTCAGGGTGTGTTTGTGTGGTGAGCACACAGGTTAGAGTTGTGCACATGGCCTGCTCTCAGGGTGTGTTTGTGTGATGAGCACACAGGTCAGAGCTGTGCACACGGCCTGCACTCAGGGTGTGTGTGTCATGAGCACACAGGTTAGAGTTGTGCACATGGCCTTCTCTCAGGGTGTGTTTGTGTGATGAGCACACAGGTCAGAGCTGTGTACACGGCCCGCACTCAGGGTGTGTGTGTCATGAGCACACAGGTCAGAGCTGTGTACACGGCCCGCACTTAGGGTGTGTGTGTCATGAGCACACAGGTTAGAGCTGTGCACACGGCCTGCACTCAGGGTGTTTGTGTCATGAGCACACAGGTCAGAGCTGTGTACATGGCCTGCACTCAGGGTGTGTGTGTCATGAGCACACAGGTTAGAGCTGTGTACACGGCCTGCACTCAGGGTGTGTGTGTCATGAGCACACAGGTCAGAGCTGTGCACATGGCCTGCACTCAGGGTGTTTGTGTCATGAGCACACAGGTCAGAGCTGTGTACACGGCCTGCACTCAGGGTGTGTGTGTCATGAGCACACAGGTTAGAGCCGTGCACACGGCCTGCACTCAGGGTGTGTGTGTCATGAGCACACAGGTTAGAGCCATGATATGGCCTGCACTCAGGGTGTGTGTGTCATGAGCACACAGGTCAGAGCTGTGTACATGGCCTGCACTCAGGGTGTTTGTGTCATGAGCACACAGGTCAGAGCTGTGTACATGGCCTGCTCTCAGGGTGTGTTTGTGTGATGAGCACACAGGTCAGAGCTGTGCACATGGCCTGCACTCAGGGTGTGTGTGTCATGAGCACACAGGTCAGAGCTGTGCACATGGCCTGCACTCAGGGTGTGTGTGTCATGAGCACACAGGTCAGAGCTGTGCACACGGCCTGCACTCAGGGTTGCTTTTCAGAGGAGTGGGCTGAGGGCCCAGGGGATGGCGACGCCCTTCTGTGCAGAAGGTTCCCGGGTGGGTCTTGTGGAACAAATGCGTGAGGATGACCCACAGGGTGGAATCTGGGGGGCTGCCCTGAGCTGTAAGTCCTGGGAGGACACGTAGAGGTGGGAAGAGGTGCTTCTGGGAAAGAAGCCCGACCTGGAGCTGGGGCTTTGCACTGGTCTGCATTGAAAAGCGGGGCTGTTGAGCGCTGGACCCCCACACCTCTTCTTCCGTTGCAGCTGGTGGCAGCGATTGTGTTTATCAGCTTTGGTGTGGTGGCCGCCTTCTGCTGCGCCATCGCGGACGGCGTGTTTGCCGCACGACACATTGTGAGTACGCCTGTCATTGTGTGCACTGTCGTTTCCGGGGCTGAAGGAGTCGATGTTAAAAACGTAAGATTTCATTTTGCAGAACTCAGCTCAGACGGCTTCACAGTGGGTCTCCCCCACGGGTGGGTGCAGTGGCTGTCTCACCTCTGAGTGTCACTTCCTACACAGCAAACTTCCCTCTCCACTCACGCTACACATATCACATACCTCACACAGCACACAGCACACACAACACACCACACACAGAGCGCACAACACAGAGCACACACCACATGCAACACAGCACACAGCACACACAACAAACAACACCACACAGAGCACATACCACACACACCACAAACTGACAACACACACACCACACACAACACACCCCACATACCACACACCACACAGAGCACATACCACACACACACCACACACCACACACACCACACACCACACACATGACACACCACACACACCACACATAACACACCCCACACACCCACACAACACACTCCACACACCACACAACACACACCACACAGAGCACATACCACACACACACCACACACAACACACCCCACATACCACACACCACACAGAGCACATACCACACACACACCACACACCCACACACACCACACACCACACACACGACACACCACACACACCACACATAACACACCCACACACCCCACACAACACACTCCACACACCACACAAACACACACCACACAGAGCACATACCACACACACACCACACACAACACACCCCACATACCACACACACCACACAGAGCACATACCACACACACACACACACACCACACACACCACACACCACACACACCACACACACACACACCACACAACACACCACACACACACACACCCCACACACCACACACCACACACCCACACACCACACACACACCACCACACACACCACACACCACACACACCACACATAACATACCCCACACACCACACAACACACACAACACACCCCACATACCACACACTACACAGAGCACATACCACACACACACCACACACACGACACACCACACACCCCACACACCACACAACACACACAACACACTCCACACACCACACATAACACACACCACACAAAGCACATACCACACACACACCACACACACGACACACCACACACCCCACACACCACACAACACACAACACACCACACAGAGCACATACAACACACAACTCACACCACATACAACATGCGACAGAGCACACACAACTCAAACCACACACAACACAGAGCACATACCACACACACCACACACAACACACCCACACACCACACACAACACACACCACACAGAGCACATACCACACACACCACACACAACACACAAGACACCACTCACAACACACCACATACAGAGCACACAGAACACACAGAGCACACACCACATGTAACACAGCACACATCACACCACACACCACACACAGTACATACCACATACACCACACATACCACACACAACTCACAATGCACACAACACACACCACACAAAACATCACACACAACACACAGCACACAGAGCATGCATTACACACACACACACAACACACAGAGCACATACACACACCACATAATACACAGAACACACAAAACACACGACACACAACATACCACACAAACACACAGAGCACACACATGCAACAGCACACACAACACATACAACTCATACCACACACACCACACACCACACACAGAGCACACAGCACACAACACACAGGGCACACACCACATGCAACATAGCACACACCACACAACACACAGAACACATACAACACACAATACACACACCACACACAACACACACCACACAAAGCACACACATGCAACACATCACACAGCACACAACATACACAACATACCACACACAACATACACAACTCATACCACACACAACACACAACACACAGAGCACACACCACACACAACACAGTGCACACAACACATACCACACACTACACATCACATATAACACAGCACACACACCACGCACATCACAAACCACACAAGGCACGCACCACACACAACACATACTACACCAGACACCATACACACCACACACACACTTTTCACCTCTAAATGAACAAGTATTCTCTAAAATCGCAGGCCCAGGAACCGTTTCTGCGTCCTCCTGAGGCGTGCTGTGCGGTCTCCACCTCCTCCCCCGGCCGGGCTCCTTTTGCCATCTGGGCGGTGGCTTTTCCCCCGGGAGCCACCGAATTGCTTGTCATGAATGTGCAAACCAAACACGTGATTGTTTCTGCCTGTTTTTCCGTAAATCACACTGACAGGCACAGACGGTGTTAAGCCTTTGCCCCAAAAGTTTAATTATATGCAGGCAGATGTGGGAGCAAACCCACAAAACACACGTGTGCACATGCATGCACACACACATGGGGAGACACACACACCCACACACCACAGCTCACACACATGCATGCACACACAGGGAGACACACCCACACACCACGGCTCAGGCACACACACACAGGGAAACACACACCCACACACCACAGCTCACACACACAGAGACGCACATCCACACATCACAGCTCACACACACACACACAGGGAGACATGCACACCCACAAACCACAGCTCACATGCACACACACAGGGAGACACACACATCCACACACCACGGCTCACACGCACACCCACAGGGAGACATGCACATCCACACACCACGGCTCACACACACACACATGGAGATGCACACCCACACACCATGGCTCACACACGCCCACAGGGTGTCATGCACATCCACACACCACAGCTCACACACACACCCACAGGGAGACATGCACATCCACACACCATGGCACACACACACACACACACACACAGGGAGGGATGCACATCCACACACCATGGCTCACCCACACACACACACACAGGGAGACATGCATATCCACACACCACGGCTCACACACACATGCACATACACACAGGGAGATGCTCACATCCACACACCACAGCTCTCTCTCTCCCACACACACACACACACACACACACACAGGGAGACACACACATTCACACACCACAGTTTGCTCTCTCACACACAAACACAGAGGGAAACATGCACATCCACACACCACGGCTCTCTCACACACACACAGGGAGACATGCACATCCACACACCACGGCTCACACACACACACACACATAGGGAGATGCACACATCCACACACCAAGGCTCAGACACACACACACAGGGAGATGCACATTCACACACCATGGCTCACCCCCCCTACACACAGGGAGACACACACATCCACACACCACAGCTTGCACACAGAGGGAGATGCACACATCCACACACCACAGCTCACACACACACACAGGGAGACACATCACACACCATGGCTCACACACACGGAGACACACACATCCACATACCACAGCTCACACACACACACACACACACACACACAGAGGGAGACACACATCCACACACCATGGCCTCACACATACAGGGAGACAAGCACATCCACACACCATGGCTCACACATGCCCACTGGGAGGCACACACATCCACACATCATGGCTCACACACGGAGATGCACACCCACACACCATGGCTCACATGCACACACACAGGGAGACACACCCACACACCACAGCTCACACATGCCCACAGGGAGACACACACATCCACACCACAGCTCACACGCGCACACACAGGGAGACGCACACCCACACACCATGGCTCACATGCACACACACACAGGGAGACATGCATACCCACACATCACGGCTCACACACACCCACAGGGAGACACACACATCCACACCACGGCTCACATGTGCACACGCACACAGGGAGACGCACACACCCACACAGCATGGCTCACACACGCCCACAGGGAGACACACATCTACACACCACAGCTCACACGCACACACACAGGGAGACACACACCCACACACCATGGCTCACATGCACACACACACACACACACACACACCCCACAGCTCACACACGCCCACAGGGAGACATGCACATCCACACACCACAGCTCACACATACACATACAGGGGAGACACACTACACACCATGGCTCACACACACAGGGAGACGCACACATGCACACACCATGGCTCAGACACACACAGGGAGGCACACATTCACACACCATGGCTCACCCCCCCCACACATACACAGGGAGACGCACACATCCACACACCACAGCTCACAAACACGCACACAGGGAGGCATGCACATCCACACACCATGGCTCACACACACATGCACACACAGATGCCCACATCCACACACCACAGCTCACACATACACACACACAGGGAAACATGCACATCCACACACCATGGTTCACACAGAGAGATGCACAGATCCACACACTACAGCTCTCACACACACATAGGGGAGACACGGACATCCACACACCATGGCTCTCTGTCACAGACACACACAGAGGGGGAACACACACATCCACACACCATGGTTCACACACACAGTGATGCGCACATCCATACATCGTGGTGCACATGCACACACACACATAGGGAGACACGCACATCCACACACCATGGCTCGCACACACACACACATAGGGAGACATGCACATCCACACACCATGGCTTACACATACACAAACAGGGAGATGCACACATCCACACACCACAGCTCACACACACACACACATGCAGGGAGACACAAATATCCACACACCATGGTTCACACACATACACAGAGATGCGCACATCCACACACCATGGCTCACTCTCACACACACACACATACAGGGAGACACACACATCCACACACCATGGTTCACACAGGGAGTTGTGCACATACACCACAGCGTGCATACACACACAGAGATGCACACATCCACACACCATGGTGTGCACACACACGCAGAGGGAGACGTCCATATCCACACACCATGGCGCACGCACACACACACACAGAGGGAGATGTGCACATCCACACACCACAGTGCACGCACACACACGGAAATGTGCACATCCACACACCATGGCTCACACACACACAGGGAGATGTACACATTTACACACCATGGCTCACACACACACACACACACACACAGGGAGACGTGCACATACACACACCACAGCATGCATACACACAGGGAGATGTGCACATCCATACACCATGGCATGTGCTCACACACACACGGAGATATGCACATCCACACACCATGGCTCTCTCTCTCTCACACACACAGATGCACACATCCACAAACATCTCACACACGCAGAGACGTGCACATCCACACACAACGGCACACACACACACGCACAGAGGGAGATGTGAACATCCACACACCACGTTGCATGCACACACACGGAAATGTGCACATCCACACCATGGCTCACACACACAGGGAGATGCACACATCTACACACCACGGCTCTCACACACACACACAGGGAGACATGCACATCCACACACCATGGCTCACACACACAGGGAGATGTGCACATACACCACAGCATGCATGCACACAGGGAGATGTGCACATCCATACACCATGGTGTGTACACATCCCACACACCATGGCTCTCTCACACACACACACAGATGCACACATCCACAAACATCTCACACGCAGAGACGCGCGCATTCACACACCATGTCGCACGCTCACGCACACACACATGCAGAGGGAGACATGCGCATCCACACACCACGGCTCACACACACACAGACGCACACATCCACACACCACGATGCGTGCACACACTCACGGAGATGTGCACATCCACACACCATGGCTGACACACACACAGGGAGACGCACACATCTATACACCATGACTCACACACACACACACACACAGGGAGACATGCACATCCAAACACCATGGCTCACACACACACAGGGAGATGCACACATCTATACACCATGACTCACACACACACACACACACACACACACGAGACATGCACATCCACGCACCATGGCTCACACACACACAGGGAGAGACACACATCCACACACCACAGCTCACACGCTCACACACAGGAAGGTGCACACATTCACACCCCACAGCTCACACACGCTCACGCACACACACACCACACGTACTTCCACAGAGGCACGAAACGGGAGTTTTCTCACTGGGCAGCTGGGTTACTGGCTATTCCATGGCTTCCAGAGGGCTGTTTCCACTGCGTTCCTGGTGCCCGTGGCCATGGCCCCACTGAGGACCACAGACCAGTCTCTGTCCATAGTCGAGGGGCGTCCCCCGACTCCGGACATCGGGCACCTCTCCACACTGGAGGGCCATGTGGGGTGTACATCTAGGCAGGCATGGGAGCTTCTTGGTTAGAAACGAAGCAGGGTCCCTGGCTGGGGCCTCCCAGGGCTGACTTTAGGACGGATGTGCAGTTGGCACTCACTGGACCTCAGATGCCATTGAGGAAAACGCACTGCTGCCTTGCATGCTGCTGAGGAAGAAGACAAGTGATGAATTACAGCTCCAAGGGCATCACGTGGGGACGTGTGCACCTTCCAGCTGTCGAGAGAGGCTGAGGTCGGCTATCTCCATGACACCCACCGTGCCGCCAGGCCTCTGTCCCCGTGGGTTTGGGGTGGACCACCCTCCATCCTGGCAGGAGCCTCTGCCCTGTGGGGTTGGGGTGCACTGCCCTCCAGGAAGGAGCCTCTCTCCCCCGTGGGGTTGGGGTGCACTGCCCTCCCTCCAGGAAGGAGCCTCTGCCCCATGGGCTACTCGTTACCTGTCGCCTTGTGTCCATGCCCCCAGGGGAAGATAAACACCCAGAGACAGACTTGGGTCTGTGTCCTCCACTGCTGAGTCGCCTGAATGCGCCCGGCCACAGTAGTACAAGTGGGGGGCCCGAAGGACGGACGAGTTACTCTCCTCCTCATTTGTTGCAGTGTTACTAGTAGTTTCTTATACTTTTCTTGGATCAGAACTAGGAGTGCTTTGAGAAATATGTTGTACAGTAATAAAACTAAACATGGGCAATGATACCCTGGCTTATGTACGGCTCATGCCGTTTTGCGGCATTTTATGGTTTTGGGGCTTCCTGCTGTCCTCTCCCGTAACAGTTATCAGCACTTTGCAACAGTCAGTTTATGGGTCTGTCTTCCTCACTAGTCTATAAATCCTTTAAGGGCAAGCACTGTGTCTCATTATCCCCCCTTACACTGTGTCTGCTCCATGAACATTGCAGATGGTTGGGTGGGTTGATGGATAGGGCCATAAATGGGTGTATGGCTCAATGGTTGGATGGATGGGTGATGGATGGATGGATGATGGATAGATGGATGGATGGAAGGATGGATAATGGATGAAGATAGATAGATGGGTAGATGTGGATGGATGCATGGATAGAAGGGTGGATGATAGATGAATGAATGATGGATGGATGGATAGAAGAATGGATTATGGATGATGATGGATGGAAGGGTAGATGTAGATGGATGGATAGAAGGGTGTATGATAGATGGATGGGTTGATGGATAGATGGATATAAGGATGGATAATGGATAGATGATAGATGGAAGATGGATGGGTGGATGTGGATGGATAGAGAGATGGATTATGGATGATGATGGATGGATGGGTAGATGTGGATGGATGGATGGATAGAAGAATGGATGATGGATGGATGGATAGAAGAATGGATGATGGATGGATGGATAGAAGAATGGATGATGGATAGATGGATAGAAGGATGGATGATGGATGGATGATGGATAGAAGATGGATGGGTGGATGTGGATGGATAGAAGGATGGATGATGGATGGGTGGGTAGATGTGGATGGATGGATGGAAAGAAGTGTGGATGATGGATGGATGATGCATGGATGGATAGAAGAATGGATAGTGGATGGATGAAGGATGGATGGAAGATGGATGGGTGAATATGGGTGCACTTCTGTGATGAGGGCATAGGTCTGTGATGGCGCTGTCTGGGTGACTTGTGCTTGCCCTGTGCAGATGGATGATGCATAGAAGGATGGATGGATGGATGGATGTAGATGAATAGAAGGATAGAAGAATGAATAATGGATGGATGATGGGTGGATGGATAGAAGGATGGATGACAGAAGAGTGGTAGATGGATGGATGTGGATGGATAAATAGACGGATGGGTGATGATAGATCGTTGATGGATGGATGAATGAACAACAGGTGGATGTGGATGAATGGAAGGATGGATGATGGATGCATGATGGATGGATGGATAGAAGGATGGATGACAGATGGATGATGGATGGATGATGGATGATGGATGGATGACGGATGATGGATGGATGACAGATGGATGATGGATGGATGTGTATGAATGGAAGGATGATGATGGACGGATGGATAGATGTGGAAGATGGAAGGAAGAATGGGTGGATGCACAGATGATTGATTGGATGGAGGGATATTTGGGTGGACGGTTGGACGGGTGCGTTTATTAGTCTGAAATCCTTCTTGCTGCCTTCCTAGTAGAAGAGACAACGTTTTCTTTCAGGACAAGATGCAGGAGCCCAGCACCTGTGGTGTGGGTGGTCGGGATGCCCCTCAAAAGGCCAAGCACCTGTCTCCCCCGTGTGACTGATGGGGAACATGGCTCGGCCCAGCCTGCGTGGCCCAAGGTACCCTCCCGGGGGGCTTTCTGCTGCCCGGCCTCCTGGATGCAGTGGCCCAGCTGCTCTGCAGGGAGCGTGGAGTCTCCTGTCTTGTGTGCTGTGTCTGGGAGCCTGGAGTTGGTGTTGGCCTTGCTCCTTGAGGCCCTGATCCTGAGACCCACAGGCCTGAAACTGCCTCTGGACTCTCCTGCCTGGAGAGACCCATTTCATTCCACCTGTGTTCATCTGTTTCTCTAGGAACCAAGGCCCCTCACCACGGGAAGATGCCAGTTTTACTCCAGCGGGGTGGGGTACTCATATGACGTCTACCAGACAGAGGTGAGCAGGAGCACTGAGGTTCACATGGGTTTTGCTCAGCTAACCCCACCGACCCCATGTGGTTTTCCTGTACCTCGTCATGGTCTAATGGTTCCTGCATATCCCCCTGTGTCTGGCGAGCCACTGATGGCTCCGTATGTTCTGGGGCCTTGACACTTTTAGGTGCTGTATTTCACTCTCGGTCCGAGCTCCGGACTTGCTTCTTTAAATCCCAACAGTCTCAGAGTTCGTGTGTGCAGTTCTGTGTGGCTCTCCCACTTAGCACTTTTTTCTAACTTAATTATTGCAATAAGAAGCAAGGATAATACATTTGCAGTGTCTGAGAAACTTCTGGATTTCCCTGAGCCACCGACAGGTGTGGTGTGACCTTGTTTCTCCTTGCAGGTGAGTGAGATTTGAGGAGTAATGACCCCGGGTGGCCGCTGCCTTCGCCAGACCTCCGAGGGCGCAGCTCTGTGACTGCTGTCTGTGTGTCTCATGCCCGCCCTGTGTGGATTTCCGGGTTTAACTAAATGTGGCCTCTCGTCCTGAGCAGGGGTGTCAGAGGAGGAGGAGGAGCTGGAGGCCCTCTCAGTGGCCAGCACCTGCGGCTTGTCTGGGATTCTCCAGCAGCTGCTGGGAGCGTCCTCTGTGTGTGTGTGTGTGTGTGTTGGGAGGACAGGGTGGGGGGTGTCCTCTGTGTGTGTGTGTGTGTTGGGAGGACAGGGTGGGGGGCGTCCTCTGTGTGTGTGTGTGTGTTGGGAGGACGGGGCGGGGGGGGCGTCCTGTGGCCAGGGCTTTCATGGCTGTCACAAGGAGGTGGCAGGTGTCTCTTCCGAGGCTGCCAGCGCTCGAGCCTGGAAGAAGGGCACCCTGGGACGGGACCTGTTCTGCCATGCTCCAGGCTCCCAGGCTTCTGTGCACCCCACCCAAGGGCCTCCTGGGCTCTGTCTTTCCTCCCACTAACCCTGATGTTTCCCTCTGCTCCTGGGATCATGGAGAAGTGAGGCCTCTCCTCTGAGCCCCGTTTATCCAGCCTCTGGGGCCAGCCTGCACCCCTGAGTCCTCCTGCAGGAAGGGTCCTGGCCCCTAAGTCCTGACAGTCAGGGGAAAGTCAGGAGGGGCAGGTGCTTGGCCGGGCCCCGAGTGGCCACTCCCAGCTCCCCAAAGGCAGCCCTGCCCTTGGTGGGGTGGATGAGGTGGTGGGCACCAGGGTGTGACCTGACAAGGCCTCTCTGCCCCAGGTCACCTGTCACTCCCTGAACGGCAAGTGCCAGCTGAAGGTGAGGGGCAACACGTGCTACTGCTGTGACCTGTACACCTGTGGCAGGTGAGGGGTGCCGCCGACCCGCGTATCTGCCTGCAGGGCCAGACCCCCACACATGGTGCCTGCAGGGCCAGACCCCCACGCAGTGCCTCAGGGCGACACCCCCACACATGGTGCCTGCAGGGCCAGACCCCCATGCAGTGCCTCAGGGCGAGACCCCCACGCAGTGCCTGGCGAGACCCCCACACATCCTAGGGAGCCCCCGCAGTGCCTAGGGCGAGACCCCATGCATCCTGGCCGACCCCACATGGTGCCTGCAGGGCGAGACCCCCACACAGTGCCTCAGGGCGAGACCCCCACGCAGTGCCTCAGGGCGAGACCCCCATGCAGTGCCTCAGGGCCAGACCCCCACACATGGTGCCTGCAGGGTGAGACCCCCACACGTGGTGCCTGCAGGGTGAGACCCCCACATATGGTGCCTGCAGGGTGAGACCCCCACACATGGTGCCTGCAGGGGCAAGACCCCCATGCAGTGCCGCAGGGCGAGACCCCCACACATGGTGCCTGCAGGGCGAGACCCCCACACATAGTGCCTGCAGGGAGGAGATCCCCCACGAGGTGCCTACAGGGATGAGACCTCAACACGGTTTCTGTAGGGGGGAGACCCCCTGTGTGGCACCTGCAGGGGTGAGACCCCAGCTTCCCCTCCCAACATCACCCCCACACCCCTGCACCCACATCCTCTCCTTTGCTCCTTAGATGTTTATGTGAGGAAAGGAGATTGTGTCCATTTCACAGATAAGAAGACAGAGGCTCTGGAGGTTGATCTGCCCAAGAGGACACAGCCCGTGTGTCAGGCACGAGTTTAAACCTGGCCCGGCCTCTGGGCTCCATCTCAGGACAGGGGCCCGTGACCCTGACGGCCTTCCATCCTGGTGTGAAGACAGAGGTGTTTCAGCTGGGGCCCAGACACCCGTCCTGTGGGCCATCGAGCAGAGGATGGGCTGACCGGCCCGGTTGCCACTCTGCCCACTGTGGGCCACAGGTGGGGGCCTCTCTGGCCAGTCCCATCACACGTAGGTTTGTGCCCCAGAGCAGTGCAGGGACAGGCGTTCGCTGGGCTCCTGCCCTGACTTCCTCCCCCGGCCCTGCAGGGCTCAGTTGAGATGTTACCCGACCACAAGTATAACTTGTGGTGGTCACTTGCTCACGTGGCGACGCTGTGGGGACGCTGTGGTGCCTTCTCTGTGCAGCGCGGAGCCCTCACCCGCCTACTACGAGTTCGTCGGCGTCCGCAGCTGCCAGGATGCCCTGCACCTGTACCGCCTGCTCTGGGCCTCTGCGGTTCTGAACGTCTTGGGCCTGTTCCTGGGCACCATCACTGCCGCCGTCCTGGGGGCCTTCAAGGACATGGTGAGGCCTCTTGGTGTGACCCCTGCTGCTCTCCGGGGGCCGGGCTCTGGGCCCGTCTCCCAGGGTGGGCTGGGGGGGTCCCTGGCCCTCACTTTACAGATGGGTACCTGAGGCGGAGCAGGGTGTCAGGGTGACAGTGGGTGCATACCAGCTCACCACGGGGCCGTCCTGTCCCATAAGAATCACCTGATTTAACCCTTCCCTCCCCCCTCAGGTGGCCACAACCCATCCCCCAAGAAACAAAGTTTAGCTCCCCAAGAGGGAGGCCCAGCCCTCGTTCCCTAAATTCCTGTCTTGCAGCCGCCTGGGGCTTCCGATGGGCAGGTCCAGGGGTGGGGCTGGGGCCAGTGTCTTCACAAACCCTAGAGGTGAGACCCACACAGCCTGAGCAGGAGGAGGGGAGGGACAGGGCCCCTCACAGGAGCCGGGCTGGACCCGTCCTCGAGAGGCCAGCCCTCGCCCGGGAAACCACAGGGAAATCGCTGGCCTGGGCCCACCATCTGCTTCCTTCTCCCTCCTCTGCCCTCTCCTGGCACCCATTTCAAATTAGATGTTCTTGTGGTGTCCTGCCAGCAAATCCCACCCCCCTGAGCCCGCAGAGAAGCTATGAGGGGGGCAGCCAGGCGTGAGGGGGGCAGCCAGGCGTGAGGGAGCCCCGAGGTCCCAGGACATGCAAACAGCAGGCCAGGGATAAGGGGCACCTCTTCTTGCACCCACGCAAGGAGGCCGGACGGCACCAGGCAGATGAAGGTCCTGCAGGCCAGACCCGGCCCAGCATGGCAGCGACAACACTCCTGAGCAGCCTCTCCACACCCCAGCCATCCCAGAGACTGTCCATTACTAAAAAGTAACTCAGCCTGGAGCCCTCCTGCGATCTGCTCCTCAGCCTTTCCTTTTCTCAACACTTTCCTGCTTCCAGACAAAACTGGTGAAGCTGAGAGTGACCCTGGCATCGTGAGGTCCAGCCCTCTGGCTCCTGCCCCAGTGCCCCCCCAAGCCTCACCTTGGGCCCCCAGATTCCTGCACATCAACACAAGACAGGTGCCCTCCCAGGGGTCCTTGCTGTGCAGTGACAGCGGCCAGCACCTGTTGGGGAGCAGCAGTTTGGGTCGAGAAGGGTCCGGCTGGGGTCACGCAATCTCCTGGCAAAGGCTTCTGCCCCGACGGCTCGGCCTCTCCTCTCACTGGCTGTCCTAGGAGGAACCACAGCCAGACTTGTAGACAGGACACAGAAATGCGCGTCTGGTGCGGGCGCCACGCTCGCCTCCCCACGCTGGGGTGTCCAGGCTGGAGCTATCCCTGCCTGAGCGTAACTCAGCCTGAGTGTAAACACGCTGGGGCGGGGTCAGCTCCAGCCTGAGAGTTGGGGGTCAGGGGTGCTGGGCTTTCTAGGAAGGCCGCACAGCCCCTCCTTCCGTGGGGGGGGTGCATACTGACCACCCGTCTCTCCGCAGCAGGTGCCTCTGTCCCAGATGGCCTGTGGCCCGGGCGTCCCCTCCACAGACCCTTTACAACCCTGCCCAGCAGATTCTGGCCTTCGCAGGCTTCCGCCCGACGCCCGAGCCCGTCCCGACCTGCTCATCCTACCCTCTCCCCACTTCAGGTAGGGCCAGCGTCACCTGCTGGAGTTGCACGTGCTGGTGGCGGGCAGTGGGGTGGCTGGGACGGGGCTGGGGTTGGAGAGGACGAGGCCCTGCAGCTGCCTCACCCTCTGGTTTAGGGGATGGGAGGTGGGGGGGCAGTGACAGCTCTGCCATTGGGGCACCAGCCCACCACAGGGACGGCTGGGGACTGCGCCAGGTGGCCCTGGGGCACCGCCACCATGCTCTGCCAGCACCCAGCTCTTCTGACCCTGGGACTAGCCTGCGTAGGCCTGGGCGGCTCCCTGCCCATCATGTCCAGGACGCAGAGGGCTCAGGTTTGAGTGGGGCCCAAGAGCCATGACCTTCTCAGCTAACCCTGGGGACCTGCACCAGGATGGGAGCAGGACCTGGCACTCATGGAGCTGGGGCTGCTGGGGCTGCTGGGGGCCCCTCACGCCCAGGGCCTGTGGGGCTGCTGGGGGTCCCTGGTGTCTAGGGCCTGCTGGGGGTGGCCACCTTCAGTCCTGCCTGGGACATAGCAGCTGTTGGGCTCAGTGGGGACAACCAGGGCCCCCGGCCTGACGCCATCTCCCTGGGGGAGGGATCCCCTCCGCTGCAGGCCTGTTTCCTCTCTCACTTTGAATATAAAGCTGGGGCCCTGCCCTGGGAACGCAAGTCCCCTGGGGGAGGTCTGGCCTGGAAGCATCTTTCCATTTCTGTCACACGGGGAGATATCCCAGTGTCAGCAGATGGTGGGAGCTTTTGCCAGTGACCGCTGTGGGCAGGCATGTCTGGGTGGTGCCACAGGCAGCTTCCTCCTCCCCCCTAGCCTCCTGCCCCTGCCCCAGAAGGAGAGGCCCCAGGAGGAGGAAAGAGGCCCGCAGGGGTCGGAGGAGGCGGCCCCCAGGGGTAGGAGGAGGAGGCCCCCAGGGGTAGGAGGAGGAGGCCCCAGGGGTAGGAGGAGGCGGCCCCCAGGGGTAGGAGGAGGCGGCCCCCAGGGGCAGGAGGAGGAGGCCCCCAGGGGTAGGAGGAGGAGGCCCCCCGGGGTAGGAGGAGGAGCCCCCAGGGGCAGGAGGAGGAGGCCCCAGGGGTAGGAGGAGGCGGGCCCCCAGGGGTAGGAGGAGGCCACAGGGGTAGGTGGAGGAGGCTGCCCCATGGGGTAGGAGGAGGAGGCCACAGGGGTAGGTGGAGGAGGCTGCCCTGGGGTAGGAGGAGGAGGCTGCAGGGGCAGGAGGTGGAGGCCACAAGGGCAGGAGGAGGCTGCCCCCTGGGGGTAGGAGGAGGAGACCTCAGGGGGTAGGAGGAGGAGGCCGCAGGGGCAGGAGGAGGCTGCCCCCTGGGGTAGGAGGAGGAGGCTGTCCCCCAGGGGTAGGAAGAGGAGGCCCCCAGGGGCAGGAGGAGGCTGCCCCCAGGGTTAGGAAGAGGAGGCTGCAGAGACAGGGGGTGTCCCCCAGGGATGCTGGGCCTGCAGGTGCTCCCTGAGTGGTTCTGCACAGACGTGGACTTGGAATCACATGAATGCCAGCAACTTGCAGCCCAGAGCACAGCCTGTGTGGCCCGGCCTGTCTTCCAACCTCAACCTCAGCCACAGCCCTTCGGGGCCCCAGAGGAAGGAGAATGTGTGGTTCCCTCAGTCCCTTCCTCTTGGCTGGCTCCAGGGCTGGTTTGGGCTGCCGTGGTGCTGGGGCCCACTGTCTGAAGCTCTGGCTGTGCGGGGCCCGGCTTCTCCCAGTTTGCATCCTCACATGGGACCTCCCAACCATCTTCCCTGCAGAGCTGGCTTTGTGGGGAGAGGGGGCGGTGATTCCCTCAGGCAGGTGCCTCCTCCCTGCCCCTGAGCCCCACAGAGGTGCAAGATGTCCTCCCTGTCACACAGGGGCTTACGGGATGTGGGGGGTGGTCCTCCCCATCACACGGGCTTACGGGATGTGGGGGTGGTCCTCCTCATCACACTCAGGCTTACGGGATGTTGGGGGCAGTCCTACCCACCACACACAGGCTTATGGGATGTGGGGACGGTCCTCCCCGTCACATATGGGCTCACAGGATGTGGTGGTGTTCCTGTCACACAGGGGCTTACGCAATGTGGGGTGATCCTCCTTATCACACTCGGTCTTATGGGATGCAGGGGACGGTCCTCCCCATCACATGTGGGTTTACAGGATGTTAGGGAGGGTCCTCCCTGTCACACATGGGCTTACGGGATGGGGGTGATCCTCCCTGTCTCACTACACAAAAGGTGGATGTTCTCCTCGTCCTCTGGGGAGGCCTGGGGCCCCCATGGTGCAGCCAGCCTTTGCGCCAGCATGTGTGGGGAGCATAATAGACACATGCTGATAATCAGATTTTGGAGATCGCAAATCAGATGAGGCTCATGTGTTCCTCAGAAGAGCAACAGAGGAGGGGCTCTGCTTACACAGAGATGGAGAGGGAGATATTTAGGGTGTTCTGTGGAAGCCATTAGCCGTAGAAAATACTCCCACATAAGAGACAGTCGGGGGTGGGGAACAGAGACCTGAGGGTTGTTTTGAGCAGTTAGTTAAAAGGACAATTTAAAGAGATCACCTTCCGTGCACCCTGCAGCTTGCCGGGATGAAGTGCAGGGAGGACGTGGCATCACAGCAGAGGATGAGTTCCTGTCCCATTACTAAGAAACGTGCCGTTCCTTCCCCCTCTGAGGTTGCGTGGGCAGGGCCTGTCCATTCAGTGGTTAACCCCGTGGTCCTAGGGTTTACTCTGTGGTTCCTGGCGGGTTACTCTGTGGATTCTGGTGATTACTCCATGGTCCTGGTGGTTTACTCCATGGATTCTAGGGGGTTACTCCGTGGGTTCTGGGGTTTACCCATGGGTTCCTGTGGGGTTTACTCCTTGGATTCTGAGGGGGTTACTCCGTGGGTTCTGGGGGGTTACTCCATGGTCCTGGTGATTTATTCAGTGGTTCCTGGGAATTTACTCCATGGGCTCCTGAGGGTTTAGGTTGTGGTTCCTGGGGGGATTACTCCATGGATTCTGGGGGGTTACTCTGGTCTTGGGGGTTTATTCCGTGGTTCCTGGGGGGGTACTCTGGTTCCTGGAGGTTTACTCCGTGGTTCTTAGGGAATTACTCTGTGGTCCTGGGGGTTACTCCGTGGTTCTGGGGGTTTACTCCGTGGTTCCTGGGGGGTTTACTCCGTGGTTCCTGGGAGGTTACTCTGGTTCCTGGGGGGTTACTCCATGGATTCTGGGGATTTACTTCATGGGTTCTGGGGGGTTTACTCTGTGGTTCCTGGGGGGTATCCGTGGTTCCTGGGGGGTACTCTGGTACCTGGGGGGGTTACTCCGTGATTCCTGGGGGATTACTCTGTGGTCCTGGGGGGTACTCCGTGGTTCCTGGGGGGTTACTCCGTGGTTCCTGGGGAGTTACTCTGTGGTTCCTGGGGGTTTACTCCATGGTTCCTGGGGGGGGGGGGGGTTACTCCATGGTTCCTGGGGGGATTACTCTGGTCCCTGGGGGTACTTCATGGATTCTGGGGATTTAGTCCATGGGTTCTGGGGGGTTTACTCCATGGTTCCTGGGGGTTTATTCCATGGATTCTGGCAGTTTACTCGGCTCCTGGAGGGTTACTCCTTGTCCTGGGGGGTTTACTCCATGGGTTCTGGGGGTTACTCCGTGGTCCTGAGGATTTACTCCATGGGTTCCTGGGGTTTACCCTGTGGTCCTGGGGTTTACCCCTCAGTTTCCTTGACTGATTATCTGCCATGAAGAACAGAGTGAACACTGTGGAGGTGGAAATTGGGAGTTCCCAGCAGGCTTGATATTCCCTAGTGTCTCACTCTGTGGCCTGTGGCTGGAAACCTGTGTGAGTTTCAGGGGTAGAAGAAGTGAGGTTGGCACACATCCCTGAGCCACTGGATCCCATGAGCCTGGCTGTCAGCCTCAGCATCACAGTCCCTCTGAGCAAGGGCCCCATTCTCAGCCTTACCTACACCCGTGTAGAAATTCTCCTCTCAGGATCCAGAGGTCTTGCTGGCTCCCAGGGTGTCTGCAGTGCAGGGCTCTCCAGGGGAGAGGCTTCTCATGGAACCCTGCACACCGGGGCTCAGACAGGCATCTGGATTCCTGGGGGGCCCTGCACGCCAGGGCTCAGACAGGCAGCTGGATTCTCAGGGGACCCCACACACTGGGGCTCAGGCTGGCAGCTGGCTTCTCATGGAACCCTGCACACCGGGGCTCAGGCAGCTGGATTCCCGGAGGACCCTGCACACCAGGGCTCAGACTGGTAGCTGGATTCCCAGGGGACCCTGCACACCGGGGCTCAGACTGGCAGCTGGCTTCTCGGGGGGACCCCGCACGCTGGGGCTCAGGCAGGCAGTTGGCTTCTTGGGGGATAGGGCTCAGACAGGCAGCTGGCTTCTTGAGGGATGGGGGCTCAGGCAGCTGGATTCCCGGGGGCCCTGCACGCTGGGGCTCAGACAGGCAGCTGGATTCCTGGGGGACCCTGCACACCAGGGCTGACTGGTAGCTGGCTTCTTGGGGGACCCTGCACACTGGGGCTCAGACAGGCAGCTGTATTCCTAGGGAACCCTGCACACCAGGGGCTGACTGGTAGCTGGCTTCTTGGGGGACCCTGCATGCTGGGGCTCAGGCAGGCAGCTGGATTCCCGGGGGCCCTGCATGCTGGGGCTCAGGCAGGCAGCTGGATTCCCGGGGGCCCTGCATGCTGGGGCTCAGGCAGGCAGCTGGACTCTCGGCTTCTTGGGATCCTGTGAACAGGTGCAAGGTGAGCACACTGCACATCTGGTAGCTTGGAGTTTAAAAACTCTGCCTGTGTTATTTCTTAGAGTTTGTTTTATTTATTTAAAATTTGATTTCAAGAAAGATTCTTTAGCCCCTGGAATTTAAGGGGAGAAAAAAATAAAAGAATTAAGATGTGTGTTGGCAGATGGAGGAACACTGGAGTTTACTGATCTCAAATCTGTGCCGTTCTTCACTATTCTGGTCTCAGCATTACTTGAGTGGGGCTGTGTATGTTAGTCAGGGCTCATGAGGAAGCAGAGGCCAGCGGAGAATGCAGGGCCCCTTCGCGAAGAGAGCTCGAGCGGTCGATTCTGAATGCCTGGCTGGCAACTGTGGGGCTGCAGGTGCATGACCACAGGGAGGGACTGCGACTGGGGAGGGTGAGACCGCCCGCGAGTCCCCAGGCCGCCGGGTAGAGTCCATTTGTCCTGGGGACTGCAGCCCCTTTCCTAAGGCCTTCCGGGGGACACGAGGGGCTGCCCACGTCCAGGGGTGGAGGTGCTGTAGACAAAGTCGACTGATTACATGTCAGTCACACCTGAAGGCGCCTCCACAGCAACACCCAGACTCGTGTCTGAGCCCCCTGGGTCAGCCACGGGGACACTGAACCAGCCACACACTGTTGGACACGGGGGTTTGCATGCAGGCCTTTCCTAAATACGAAGTGTCGGGTAAGACCAGCGGCCCTGGGCCTGGTGGCCCCTGACCATTTTGGAGGCCAGAGGCTCCCTGGCTGTGAGGAAGTGGGATGTGCTGTGGGCGTACCCTTTGTGGGGTGTCCACCCCCCTGTGCAGCTGTGGAAGCCAAGGTTGTGCCAGTGAGGCCCCAGCCACCCTCTCCTGTTGTGCCAGGGCCAGAGCTGCTCTTTCCAGAGGCCCTGGATCTGCAGGGGCCCGTGGGAGTGGCCGTGGATCTGCAGGGGTCCATGGGAGTGGCTCTGGATCTACAGGGGTCCGTGGGAGAGGCCCTGGATCTGCAGGGGCCCGTGGGAGTGGCCCTGGATCTGCAGGGGTCCGTGGGGAGTGACTGGATCTGCAGGGGTCCGTGGGAGTGACTGGATCTGCAGGGATCCCGTGGGAGTGGCCCTGGATCTGGAGGGGTCCGTGGGGAGTGACTGGATCTGCAGGGGCCCGGTGGGAATGACTGGATCTGCAGGGGTCCTTGGGAGTGACCCTGACATCTGTCTGGCTTCCTTGCGCTCCAGTGTGGGGGGTTTCACCTGCTAACCCGGGACCCTCTCTGTTTATTACAGCCCTGCAGCGGCTTCCCAGCTACGCCCTCCTCCGCCCTGGCCTCGTCTGAGGACCTGCAGACTCCCTCTCTGAGCAGCTCCAGCTCTGGGCTTCCCAGCCAGGCCCCACCCCGCTATGCACCAGCCTATTTTCCCCCAGGAGAGAAGCCACCCCCCTATGCACCCTGACACGGAAGTGTGGAGTGAAAACTAACTTTGTTAAAAAAAAAAAAAAGGCAGCCTCTAGAAATCCCGTTATTCAGCTAACCTCCTAGAGAAACCAGGAGAACATTCCAGAAGTCTGGAATGAAGTCCGTGCCTTCCTTCCCTCCCTGAGCACATTGGTGAGGGGGCCGCCACTGGGTGGGGAGCGGGTCCCTGCAGAGCCAGGCTGGTGCTGCCTCGGTGTGGGCTCTCCTCACACCAAACGGCACTCAACGGCCCCACCTGGCGTCCTCGTTCTGGTGTTTTCTCTTCCCTTAATTAGCCATTATTATTATCTGCATGGAGGGTGCGGCCCCGTGCCTCCCTGTGTGTGGGTTCCTGTTTGCAGGCGTGTTGTGCGTTACACGTTCACGTGAGCGTCTGTGTCCTGGAGAAGGGCAGGGCAGGGCAGGGCAGGGAAGGGCAGGGGCAACCCACCCGCCCCTCGTGCTGTGCTCCTGACCAATGCTGGGAAGGGAAGGACGCTTCGGCTCCTACGCCCAGCGCTGTGTCTAACCGCCCACAAGTTGCCAGAATCTCGGGGCCCGGGTGTCTCCTGGCCCTGGACACAAATCCGCCCTGGCTGCTGGTGTGAGGGTCTCCCCTGAGCTGTCTCCCCAGCTACGGCACCTGGGCTTCTGCTGTCCTACCACAGCTGCTCCTCATGGCACCGCGTCTCAGGACCCGTGGCCGCTGGGACGGTGGGGGCGGTGTTTTGGGGTCCTTCAGCTGAGGGTCTGAGGGTGCAGCACTCCCTGTGGAAACCAGCTTAGCTTCTGCGGGCCCAGCATGCATCCTGCCAGACATACCTGGGGAGACCAGTGAGTGCGCCTGGGAAGCGGCAGGTCCCAGGGGTCACAGGCCTGCGCCCCAGTGACAAGAGTTCAGGATGCGCCACCCAGAAGTAGCCGAAGTCTCTTGAAAAGCAGCGGATAGGGGGAGGGGCTTTCTCTGAACTCCTAAAGTCAGATCCTCCACAAGGAACCATGAGCTCCCCTGGTGGGAGAGGAGGCAAGGGGTGACCTCACCACTCCCCCAGACACGTCACAAGCCACCGAGTCTCCGTCTCCACTCTGCGGGGCCACTCATGGTTCCCCAGTCACTCCTTCTCCCCCTCAGAAGCCAAGCTGGCACCCCAGGTCTCACCCCCTCTCGGAGCCTCACGTCCCTCCCTGCAAAGCCCCCCACAGCCCCACCTACAATAAACACGTGCTGCTCTTCTCCCGAGTGAGGCTGAGGTCTCCAGCTTATTTCACGGGACAGCACCTGCCTGGAGGTGCAGCGGGCCCTTCCTTCTCTGCCCAGTCCTGGATCTGGGACAAAAAGATAAGGTTGAGGGGCCACACGCGTGCAGACACAGCCTCCTGCCCACCTCTCCGTTCCTGGGAGCCTCCCCTCTGCCCACGGAGGGGCTCATCCTGTGTCTAGCACTCCTGGGAACAAGGCCCGCAGCACACGTCCACACACATGGCGGGAAGAAGGCCCGAAGCGCAGGTCCACACACCGAGGGAGCCTCCCTCTGCCCGATGGAGGGGCTCATCCTGTGTCTTAGCGCTCCCGGGAACAAGGCCCGCAGTGCATGTCCACACACCGATGGCAGCAGGCGGGGCCTGGGAGCGCCAGTGGGCCTCTGAAAAGCCTGCAGCCAGCTCTGGTCTGTGAACTTGACGCTGTTTATCATTTTTATTTTATTAAATCCAGCCTCACCAGCCTGCTGTCCATGAGAATGTGGTCTTAGGTCTGACTGGGCTTGAACCAGTCCAGGAGGTCAGACATGAGCCAGAGGCGCGGTATCCTGTCTGGAAACTCACCACCAGGTTTCCTCCAGGGCTGCAGGTGCCTTGTTCCGCGTAAGAAGCTGAACAAGCAGCGGAGACCAAGAGGTTTCCGGAGACCGTGGGAGATGCACTCATGAGTGCCTGGGAGGGAGAAGAAAGTGTGCCACAGATTTTCCGAGCCCCTGAGGTGCCCACTTTACCTCAGGGAGGCTCTGTGGGCGCTGACGGTGCCATGGCTTGTGTGGGTGGTTCTCTGTGGCCTGGGCAGTCTGGAGCTCGGCCTGTGCCCCGAAGCTGTCTGGTGCAGGCCCCTGGGTCCCTTGTCATTGGGGTGTGAACAGCAGAGAAGCTGAGTCACAGGTCTGGGCTGGCAGCCTCTGCCCACTGGAGCTCTGGCCCCAAAGTCACAGGAATAACTTTCCTTCTCATGTCAGCCCTCAGCCACGGGGTGTGGTGGGGGGCATGAGTGCTCCCCCAACACAACCTGGAGCTTCCCTAACTTGGTCTTTAATCTAGAGTCAAATCGGTTCACAAATATTAAACTCCAAGGTCAACAATTTTTTTCTTGCCACAAAAGTCTTTATCCTTTACCCTGGCCACAAAGAATGTGAACAATTTGGCTGGTAGTGGCCACAGGGTCCCCTAGGCCCCAGGGCAGCTCCCACCCAGCGCAGGGCTCCGGCCGATGCCGTCTGTAGTGTGGGCCCAGCTGCTCTCAGGGTGCGCCATCTCCTGTGCACAGAGCCGCTCTGGGGCACCAAGCTCTGCCGGCCTGGGTCATGGTCTGGTGAACCCCCTCCCTGGGCTCAGCTGGGGCCTTCTGATCCTGGCCTCCCCTGGAGGGGTGGGCTCCCAACCCCGCCCTTGCCCACTTCCCACTTACAGCTGAGGCCAATGAGACCCTGGAGGCCTCGGGAGGCTTCTCCCAGCTGTTCTCGGAGACTTGTCTCACTGGCCCTCGGGAGACGGGGCGGAGGCAATGGTGGGGCAGGGGTTGCTGGGGGTTCGGGGCGCTGTGGTCCCACCTGCACTCCCTGCCTTGCTGGGACAGCACAGGAGACAGGCTTCTCCTGCAGCTCAGGGGTGGGGGCCTAGAGCAGCTGCAGGCCACCTGAATTGCATCTCCCAGAGTTTCCACGTGTTGTGGGAGGGACCACAGGGAGGTAATTGAATCACGGGGCCTATTCTCGTGATAGTGAATAAGTCTCGTGAGATCTGATGGATTTTTCAGGATTTCGGCTTGTGCTGCTTCCTCATTTTCTCCTGCCGCTGCCATGTACGAAGTGCCTTTCACCTCCTACCAGAATTCTGAGGCCTCCCCTGCTATGTGGAACTGTAAGTTCAATTAAACATCTTTTTTCTTCCCAGGCTCCCCTTTATCAGCCGTGTGAAAACAGAGTAATACAGTGGTCATCCACACCGGCCACAAACAGAGAGGGGATGTGGTACCTCACACGGGGTCACCCGACCACAGACAGGGAGGGGACGTGGTCCATCCACATGGGGTCACCCAGTCATGAACAGAGAGGGGACGTCCATCCACACAGGTCAGGGTCCTCCCACACAGAGAGGGAGGGGATGTGGTCCATCCACATGGGGTCACCTGGCCACAGAGAGGGAGGGGATGTGGTCCATCCACATGGGGTCACCTGGCCACAGACAGGGAGGGGACGTGGTCCATCCACATGGGATCACCCGGCCACAGAGAGTGAGGAGACGTGGTCCATCCACACGGGGTCACCCAGTCATGAACAGAGAGGGGACGTCCATCCACACAGGTCAGGGTCCTCCCACACAGAGAGGGAGGGGATGTGGTCCATCCACATGGGGTCACCTGGCCACAGACAGGAAGGAAGGTCTAACATGTGCCATGAGGTGAGGCTGGAACACACTCACCCAGGGGAAGGACAGCTCAGGGAAGGACACCAGACACCAAGACTGTGCTCTGTTTATATGCAATGTCTGGAGCAGGGGCACCCACAGACAGAAGACAGCTGGGAAAGGAAGGGCAGTCAGTGCTCATGGACACGGGTTCTCATTGGGAGAGGAGTGTCTGAGAGCCAGCTGGAGGTGAGGGGTGGATGGCCCCTGGATGGACTCACCACGGAACCGTGCCCTATACTAGTGAGATGTGGCTTCTGCTGTATGAATCACATCTCCATGGAAACAGGGGTGGGAGGACCGTGCCCCGAGGCTGTTGTGAAGATGGCAGTAAGGGCTGCACTGGTGCCCCGGGCAGTGCCAGCCGCTGGCTGTGCTGGGTGAATGGGAGCCATGGGCATCACCCTCACCACAGAGCAGCACCTCCTGCAGACTTGGGGGACTCCGTGGCCACCACGCCTCACAGTGCCATCTGCTGCCCACATGCCCACCTGTCCTGTCCTGTCCTGAACAACATGGCTGTGGGAGCAGAGATGCCTCCAAAACTCCGGAGACCCACAGAGGCAGAGGAGGATTCCAATAGACTGGGTCCCATCAGCAGAGCCTCAGACGGCCACAGTTCCGGGCCACTTTCCATTCTGCTTCCCAAACCTTTTAATGGATGGAATTCACTTTGCAGCAGAAAATGCGCTTGAAACAGGGCCGTGATGGAGTGGCCGCTCCTTCCACCTTCCTGGGGGCCTCGCCCTTCAGCAGGTGACCCTATGCGGCGCTGTGGCGTTGACCACCCAACATCCCCGTGTTGCTCCCAGGCCTTGGTGGGCATGGAGATGGGGTCACCACGGTGCCACCCACATCAGTGTGAGTGGAGATGGGGTCACAGTGTCGCCCCCGATGTTGGTGTGAGCGGAGGCGGGGTCACGGCGTTGCTTTCCTAACATCGGCGTGAGTGGGGACTTAGTCACCGCGCTGCTCTCTGACTTCAGCCTGAGTGGGGTCTCCGTCACTGTGTTGCTCCCCGACTTCAGCCTGAGTGGGGTCTCGGTCACCGCGTTGCTTTCTGACATCGGCGTGAGTGGGGACTTGGTCACTGCGCTGCTCTCTGACTTCAGCCTGAGTGGGGTCTCCGTCACTGTGTTGCTCCCCCGACTTCAGCCTGAGTGGGGTCTCGGTCACCGCGTTGCTCTCTGACTTCAGCCTGAGTGGGGTCTCGGTCACCGTGTCGCCTGTGCCTGGTTTCCTCCCTCCGCTTTACACCTGCCAGCTCATGCCCGTGGCCTTGCATTCCAGGGGCTGAGTGTCCTGATTTGTGACCTTGCTGCAGTGCAGCTGCCTTTCTTTTGGGGGACACGGGGTTGTTTCTGGGTTTGGTGCCTCAGAACCAGCCCTGCTGTGCCTGTGGGGAGCACGCAGCGTGTTTGTCAGGGTGGGCAGCACTGGGTGGAAGCCTGGCGGGATGTGGATGCTCAGCTCCACCAGAGTGGAGTCACTCTGCCTCCCAGGGGGTCCACAGCCTCCTGTAGCTGTGGCTTCCTGCCTTCCTGAGATTCCAGAGCCTCAGACCTCTGGTTCGTGGGCTCGTCTCTGTAAACTTCCATTTGGCTGGCGCACTTCCGGCTCTGCCCGGCGCCTGCCCACCCCCCTTTTCCTGTAGGGTTACTTCCCTCAATGATTGGCAGGCCTTCATTCTCCATCCTGGACAGCAGGAAGACTTCAAAGGAGCCCAATTTTTAAACCTTTCCTTTGTTGTTAGAGGATTTTGCGTTTTGTTAAATAAATCTTTCCCTGCTCTAGGTCATAGAATATTCCTCGATCACAGGGGTCAGCAGATGTCTGGGAAGGGCCAGGTGGTGAAAGCCTCAGGCTTTGAGGTGCCATGAGGGGTCCGGGCCTCAAGGCTCTGCCTGGCAGCCAGAAGCTGCAGCTGCCACCAGCAGGCAGGGGCTGTGGCTCTAGCTTCTCCTACAAACAGCTGGGCTGAGACTGGCCCAGCTGTACATTCGCTCTAAGGCTTTGGCTTTATGCTTCCCTTGGTGTTTAAATACCTGATGTTCATATTTTCTCTATTACGTGAAGTAGGAGGAAACTTTCCTTTTCTCTTAGAGCAGTGTTTCCACAGACTCCCCAGGCCAGCGAGTGGACAGGGGCCAGACTCTGGAGATCTTGTTGTAATGAGACTGAGTGTCCAGGAGGGGGTGCTGCTGCATCTGCTGTGCAGAGGACACGGACAGATCAAAGGATCCCACCTGTAAAACCTGGCCCAAGCCTCTCTCCTGCCTCCAGCCCAGAGTCAGGGCTGTCCCTCCTCCCTCCAGGGACCTCTCTCCACCCTCCACAGACACATCCCTCCTCCCTCCACGGGACACATCCCTCCTCCCTCCTCGGGACACATCCCTCCTCCCTCCTCGGGACACATCCCTCCTCCCTCCAGGGGACACATCCCTCCTCCCTCCCCAGGGCACATCCCTCCTCCCTCCAGGGGACACATCCCTCCTCCCTCCACGGGGCACATCCCTCCTTCCTCCAGAAGACACATCCCTCCTCCCCTCCAGGGGACACATCCCTCCTCCCTCCCCCGGGGCATGTCCCCTCCTTCCTCCAGAAGACACATCCCTCCTCCCTCCAGGGGACGCATCCCTCCTCCCTCCCTGGAGTGCTGGCACTTGTGCTGCGTGCTCCGTCCTCCTGTCCTGTTGTGCACCCCAGGCATGCCTGGTTGTGGAGAGTGCCTGGTCGCCAATGTGACAGGCTTGGCTGGGCCTCTGTGTTGCAATTCTTAGCACCATTGGTTTTGCTTGTTTGGGACAGTGGCTATTTTAACCTCTGGCGCCCCCTGGAACTCTAAGAAAACAGTACCAGGAAGCAGAAGTTCCTGATCCCTCTAGAGCCAGAGCGGAAAGCTGGCAGAGTGAGGACACTGTCCTGAGGACTCGGGTGATGTGGCCTGTGTCTGTGGGGCCCTCACCAGGGCTCCGCCCCCAAGGCTGGTGTTGCCTGTTTCTGCTCCTGGTCGTCTTGACCGAGGAGGATGGGGGCTGGGCAGGAGCTCCCCGACAGCTGTGGAATGTTCCGGGAGAGCTCGGCAGGGCACCCACCAATGTGATCTGACCGACGCTGCAGCGCCAGCTGGGAGGCTGTGGCCTCTGTGGCCGTGCGAGGCCTTGTGGTGGGCAGCACAGGTCTCTCCTGGGTCCAGGGGGGCTGCGTTTCACAGGCTTCTTGGAGCTCTGCTCGGCTGTGGTGCCTTCAGGGTCAGGCGGGTGGGCCTGCTTAGCAGGCCAGCGGCATCCATGCCTGAGCCCTCCTGGAACTGGGTTCCTGTGCTCCTGATGGGCAGCTCCAAGCCCTGGGCCCAACCATCCTTAGCCCCACCAGCACCTGGGGAACTGGGCTTGGGGTCCCCACTGTGTGAGCAGCCAGTGCCCACCTGTCCTGGCCCGAGTGGAGAAAGCGCATCTGCCTGTAGAAGGCCCACAGTGCTGCTGGATGAAGCTGGTGACAGCCGTCACAGGCACGTGGGGGCTGCTGGCTGCTAGTGGACGTTTCTCAGGGGAACCGGTGGGAACCGGCTGCCTGGCGTCTGCCTCTGAGGCAGGTGCTTTACCCGCCTCGCTATTTCTCACAGTGCCAATGCGAAAGTTGCCTGCGATGCCTCTTAAGACTATGCTGAAGCCCTGAATTAACAGAACTTCTATCCAGATGCTGCCAAGATTTGGGGAAGAACAAGAGGCCCTCACCCAGCTTGTCCCGGGCAAGCAGCGTCAGGCCCACGATGGTGCAGGGTCATGGGGTGTGGCCCGAGGAGCCCAAAACTGGCACCAGGGGTTCCACAGACACAGGGCAGGTCTGCCAAGGACCCTCAGGGGTCACCAGGAGCTTCAGACACAGGGTGGGTCTGCCAAGGATCCTCAGGGACCACCAGGCAGTCACGGTCACCAGGAGCCCCACAGATGCAGGGCAGGTCTGCTAAGGACCCTCAGGGGCCACCAGGGCCTGGAGGCTCCAGCATGGATGAGCCAGGTGACTCTGACCAGCAGGGGCTGGGGCCCTGTGCATGGTCCCTGGCAAGGAACCCGGCTGGCCATCCATCTGTGGTGTGAGCTCGACCCAGGCGGGCCGGGTCCCTCCAGGTGGGCTGGCTCCCCGGAGTCTTGAAGCAGCTTTGCCCATTCCACAGCTGTCAGGCTCGGAGGCCAGAGGGGAAGCCACTCCTTCCCGGCCTGGGGCTGCCCCCCTCAGGAGCCCACTCAGCCGATGCCACCCTGTTAGTCCAGCCAGCGGGGCCTCCCAGGTGGCCCTCAAGGCCACAGCCCTTTCTGGAAACCCCTTTGCAGTTATGTGTAGCGATTTAGCCCTGGACGGGTTCTCAGGGATTCTACCCTTCTCCACCTGGCTTTCCTCTGGGTCAAGCGCCAACCCCACAGCCTGTCCTGCCTGGCAGGTGCAGCTCTGGGACCGACTGGGCTGAGGGAGATGCAGGTCTGTGGCTGCTCCCAGCTGCCTCGTGTCTCACTCCCGCCCAGGGAGCTCCGAGTAGAATCCCAGTCTGGAACTCAGATGCTGAAACCCTCCCTGGGCCCCCGTGTGGGCCCTGCAGTGACAGCACCTGCCCTGGGGGCCCACACTTGGCCCAGACAGAGGCCCCAGCACAGGCAACCGTGTCACATGGGAGTGTCTTAGTCTTCCCCTTGCGACGAAGGAGAAGCCATGACTTCAGGGCCCCACCAGCTGTCGCTCCTGGAGGCTCCAACAGCCTCCCAGGAGGCAGGCAGGGTCCCTACTGCATTTCCGGGCCTGGCATTCCGGCTGCCCCGACCTTCCCTGGGGACTTGTGGCCTGCTGGGTCAGACAGCACCAGTGACCGCTCCACCACCTTGCAGACAAGGTAACTGAGGCTGAGGAACGTGGGGACCCTGCCAGTGGGGACACGGGAAGCGGGGCCAGCTCTGCTCCTGGCAAGCTCTACCCCAGACTGAGAAGAGAGAAAGCAAGGTTTCCCTTTCAACAGAACAGGCTTGAAGCCCAGAAGCAAGGGGTCTGTGCAGGAGTGGGGACGGGAATGGCGCAGGAGGGGGAGTGGGAATGGCACTGGGGGAGGGGGAGGGGGCGCAGGCATCGCCTCGGCATCTTCCTGCCCTCAGCCCCAGCTCAGGGTCCCTCCCAGGCTGGCTCGGAGGCCGCTGTCCTGAGCAGCCTGCGTCCGTGTGCCGAGCCCTCACCATGCCCTCCTCACTTGGCCATGCCTGGCTGCCCGTGGCAGGGCCGAGCAAGGCTTTGTCCCCATTTACAGAATGAGTAAACTGAGGCTCCAGCCCCTGCCATCACTACCAGAGTCAGAGGCTCCCTGGGAGCCGATCGTGGCCACCCAACCCGGCCAGGGCTGGGTTGAAAAGAGGGACCTTTGGAGCAGCTGAGCACAGCCTGGAGCCCCGGGAAGCCCCGCTCATCCCAAACGCTGCTACGTGCCGAGAGCCCCGCAGGGAGCAGGTAGTGGCCAATGCAGTGTTACAAAGCTTTCTGTAAATATTTTATTTTCCATATTTTAGAGTCAGAAAGAAGCGCCTGGTAATAAAAATAATAGAGAATTATTTTCTTTGAACCCGCTCTGCCCTACACCGGCCTCCCCGTGCCCGGACCCGCAGCTGAGTGTGCGGCATCAGAGGCCCCAGGTCCATCTCACTATTTACAGATATGTTACAGGCCAGGACGGCCACAGAGGAAAGCCCAGCTCTCAGGACCGCCCCGCGCGGTGCGGACACCCCAGGCTCCTCCCTGCTATTTCAGGCAGAGGCTGAGGGGCTTTCCCTGCTGTGTCCCGTGGGGGCCTCGGCTGCGGCGGGCTCCACAGTGGGGCAGGAGTGGGAGGTGATGTCACCGTGCTTGTAGGCCGCCTCGTCCAGGTCCAGCAGCCTCCGGTTGACCTCCAGTGTCATGCAGCCGCGGTAGAACGCTGTGACTGGTGCTGAAGTCACTGGCACATCTGGGCCACGGGGGGAGAGAACAAACATGTCTTAGCAGGCCCGGCCTGGGCCCCAGGGATGGCCGCGTGGCCAGCCCCTGCCCGGCTCCCCCCGCCCCTGCCTGGTTCCCCCTGCCCCTGGCAGAACTTGTGGCCAGCCCTGGGTTCCCTCTGAAAAGGTGGGATTTCTCTTCTTCCCTAACTTCCCTGTCCCAGTTCGGCTGCAGACCCGGCAGACAAGCAGGAGGCAGCTGCCATCCTGAGCTCTGCAGACGCCTGCCTCCCTTCCCTGCCGGGAGCACACACACAGTCCCCTCGATTAAATGCGATCTTCTTCTGGGCCCAATGAGTCATTCAGGCTGCAGGCTTCCTGGCTCAGTCTCATCCTCTTCAAAGCTCTGTTTATTAAAACTAAGTGGAGTCTGTGTCTGGCAGCCAAGACAGAAACCCTGCTGGTTGCCGCAAGTGAAAACCTGCGCTGAGCTGTGGGGGAGCCAGGACCTGCACCAGCGTCGGCTTCCATGCGCCTTCCGCCCAGCCTCCTGGCTCAGGCTGTGGCAAGGATGCCCCCAACTTACTTAGATACCGTCCCACCCTCTGGCAAGGACGCCCCCAGCTTACTTAGATACTGTCCCACCCTCTGGTCTTTGTAGCCCATGGGATGCGGCGGGACACCCTGCTGGACGTGGGAGGGGCTGGCGGTCACTCTGCTGGCTGCTAACAGCTGCAGTGTCAGGCCACGGGGCTTGAGTCAGGCCGATGCTTGCCCCAGTATGTGTTCCTCAGCCTCAGCTGATGACCTGACCAGCACCGAGGCTCCACGGTAGCCCCCTAATGACCCACCTACAACCCACCTGTGCTTCCTGTTAAAACAGAAGTCTCTTCTGCATTCACGACCAGAAACGCCAGCCTGTCCAGGCTCGATCTGGGGTGACCAAGCTGGGCATGCCTGGAGCCCCTCACCTGGGGCAGGCGGAGCAGGGAGCACCTACCTGGCAGGCCGCCGGCAAAGGTAAGCACGGGGCTCTGGAGGTGCCTCTCGAGTGTGGCCAGCCTCTCCTGCAGCTGTGCAGCGCTCACCTCACTCTGGCCCCTGGTGCCGTCCACCGCCAGGGTGGCCTCACCCTCCCTCAGCGAGACAGTGACCACGTGCTCTTGACCATCACAGACCTTGATCTCCATCAGGGCCAGGGCCACGCGCTCCACCGCCAGGACCACCAGCTGCAGGGAGCGGGAGATAGTCAGGGCCTGCCGGCCACCCCCACACAGGCTGCTGGTCCAGGCTGGGCCTCACAGCTGCCAGCTGCCCCCACGCTGCACGCCTGTCTCCGTCCAGGGCTCCCCCGCAGCCCTGGGTCTGGCCACTTGCTGACTGTGGGTGATGCCCCCACCCCACCTCTGCGTGTAAAGCCCGGGCCCAACCTGGGAGGCTGCGGGGGAACAAGTGTGGCCCCCAGGCTGGGTGTGGGAGGGTCGACCCCAGCCCCATATGCGGGACACACATAGTGTTGGGCTGCACTTGAACAGGGACTGGCATGTCCCTGGTGGGGGACCCAGGACACAGCCCTGTGGTGGCCTCCCAGCCCGGTGGGCACTCCCACTGGCATGATGGCCCAGCTGCCTGCTTCCCAGCCCAGGGTTCGGCTGTGTCTGCATATGAGTAGCTGTTCCTTCCCGACGCTGGGGTGGGTCTGAAAGTGACGGTGTGGACCCTCAGCTGCCTGGTGAGGAGCATCTGTGTGAACCAGGCCTGCCACTGTCACCTCCAAGCAACCAGGAGGACTCTGTGGCTTGGGGTGGGCAGACATGGAGGACACAAACCCCTCTGCTTTGACCCACACCTTCCTCCTCCGCACAGAAGCGAGGGAGTAAAGCCTGTTTCCATCACCTCGACTGTTCTGCGTGACTCCACGGCCCGTGACAGCTGACTTCGTGTGGGGACCGGGGTGGGGGCAGCTGCACCCGGCTCCACCCCGGCATCCTACAGAAAGATTCTGTTGGGGGCATCAGCTGAGGCCACAGATCCCACTTTTCCAGGGAAACTGGAAAACTGAGTTTGCTGCTGAAATCGTCCGACTTCAACGTGAGAGACTAATTCAAAATGTCGTAAGCCACCATCTGCCCAACCGAGGCTCGCAGCGCCGGCCCCCTCGGTCAGCCGTGGCTTTACCCCACAGCCGTGTGGCGGTATCTGGTATCCAAACGCCCCCCGCAGACTGAAGGGCGGCCCACGCCGGGCTTGGTCAGAGGCTTTCTGGGATCCCACCCCAGGCCCCTCCGCCCCCTGCCAGGGAGCGCGGCGAGGTCAGAGGCCCTGGGTGGCGGCGGCCCTACCTGCTTCTTGAGCTTCTTCGTGGAGTGATAGTCTACCAGGGCCACAGAGAGAGGCACGGCACGGAGGTCGGCAGCCCAGAGCGCGAACAGCACCCCCGTGTCTGCGGCCGGGCGGATGTGAGCCACGACTTCTATTTCCCAGGTTGACTCAGTCCCGATGTCCAGAGGGGTCCGCACTGTGAGGAAAGCAGTGCATCACAGGGCGGTCCGCACGGCGGAGACACCAGCATGAGGTGGGAGCAGGACCCTGAGAGACGCAGTCCTAGCTGCAGGGAAAAGCCATGGTGGCACGGGCTCTGAGCTGTCGTGGACGCGCGCGGTCTGGGCTCTGAGCTGTCGTGAACACGCGCGGTCTGGGCTCTGAGCTGTCGTGGACACGCGCGGTCTGGGCTCTGAGCTGTCGTGGACGCGCGCGGTCTGGGCTCTGAGCTGTCGTGGACGCGCGCGGTCTGGGCTCTGAGCTGTCGTGGACGCGCGCGGTCTGGGCGCTGAGCGGTCGTGAACAGAACGCGCGTGGTCTGGGCTCTGAGCGGTCGTGAACAGAACGCGCGTGGTCTGGGCTCTGAGCTGTCGTGAACGCGCGCGGTCTGGGCTCTGAGCAGTCGTGACGCGCGCGGTCTGGGCTCTGAGCTGTGGACGCACGTGGTCTGGGCTCAGTGGTCGTGAACACGCACGGTCTGGGCTCTCAGCGGTCGTGAACACGCACGGTCTGGGCTCTCAGCGGTCGTGAACACGCGCGGTCTGGGCACTAAGCTGGCGTGAACGGGCTTGATCTGGGCTCTGAGCTGTCATGAACACACCTGGTCTGGGCTCTGAGCTGTCGTGAACACGCGCGGTCTGGGCTCTGAGCTGTCATTAACACGCGCGGTCTGGGCTCTGAGCTGTCATGGACGCGCGCGGTCTGGGCTCTGAGCTGTCGTGGACGCACGCGGTCTGGGCGCTGAGCTGTCGTGGATGCACGCGGTCTGGGCTCTGAGATGTGAACGCGCGCGGTCTGGGCTCTGAGCTGCCATGGACGCGCGCGGTCTGGGCGCTGAGCGGTCGTGAACAGAACGCATGCGGTCTGGGCTCTCAGCGGTCGTGGACGCGCGCGGTCTGGGCTCTGAGCGGTCGTGGACGCGCGCGGTCTGGGCGCTGAGCAGTCGTGAACAGAACGCGCGCGGTCTGGGCGCTGAGCGGTCGTTAACAGAATGCGCGCAGTCTGGGCGCTGAGCGGTCGTGAACAAGAACGCGTGCGGTCTGGGCTCTGAGCGGTCGTGAACGTGTGCAGTCTGGGCACTAAGCTGGCGTGAACGGGCTTGATCTGGGCTCTAAGCTGTCATGAACACACCTGGTCTGGGCTCTGAGCGGTCGTGAACGCGCGCGGTCTGGGCACTAAGCTGGCGTGAACGGGCTTGATCTGGGCTCTGAGCTGGCGTGAACACGCGCGGTCTGGGCTCTGAGCTGGCGTGAACGCGCGCGGTCTGGGCTCTGAGTGGTCAACGCGCGCAGTCTGGGCTCTGAGCGGTCATGAACGCACGCGGTCTGGGCTCTGAGCTGTGGACGCACGTGGTCTGGGCTCAGCGGTCGTGAACACGCACGGTCTGGGCTCTGAGCGGTTGTGAACAGGACGCGCGCGGTCTGGGCTCTGAGCGGTCGTGGACGCGCGCGGTCTGGGCTCAGCTGTCGTGGACGCGCGCGGTCTGGGCTCTGAGCTGTGAACGCGCACAGTCTGGGCTCTGAGATGTGAACGCACGCGGTCTGGGCTCTGAGCTGCCATGGACGCGCGCGGTCTGGGCGCTGAGCAGTCATGAACAGAACGCACGCGGTCTGGGCTCTGAGCGGTCGTGAACAAACGCACGCGGTCTGGGCTCTGAGCTGTCGTGGACGCGTGCGGTCTGGGCTCCGAGCGGTCGTGAACAGAACGCGCGCGGTCTGGGCTCCGAGCGGTCGTGGACGCGCGCAGTCTGGGCGCTGAGCGGTCGTGAACAGAACGCGCGCGGTCTGGGCTCTGAGCGGTCGTGAACGTGTGCAGTCTGGGCACTGAGCTGGCGTGAACAGGCTTGATCTGGGTTCTGAGCTGTGAACGCACGCAGTCTGGGCTCTGAGCGGTCGTGAACACACCTGGTCTGGGCTTTGAGCTGTGAACACAAAGCGCGCGGTCTGGGCGCTGAGCGGTCGTGAACAGAACGCGCACGGTCTGGGCTCTGACTGGTCGTGAACGCGTGCGGTCTGGGCACTAAGCTGGCGTGAAAGGATCTGGGCTCTGAGCTGTGAACGCACGCAGTCTGGGCTCTGAGCGGTCATGAACAGAAAGCGCACGGTCTGGGCTCTGAGCAGTCGTGAACACACCTGGTCTGGGCTCTGAGCTGTCGTGAACACACCTGGTCTGGGTGCTGAGCGGTCGTGAACAGAACGCACGCGGTCTGGGCTCTGAGCTGTCGTGGACGCGCGCAGTCTGGGCTCTGAGCGGTCGTGAACAGAATGCGCGCGGTCGTGAACAGAACGCGCGCGGTCTGGGCTCTGAGCTGTCATGAACGTGTGCAGTCTGGGCACTAAGCTGGCGTGAACGGGCTTGATCTGGGCTCTGAGCTGTCGTGGACGCGCGCGGTCTGGGCTCTGAGCTGTCGTGGACGCGCGCGGTCTGGGCTCTGCGCTGTCGTGGACGCGCGCGGTCTGGGCGCTGAGCGGTCGTGAACAGAACGCGCGCGGTCTGGGCGCTGAGCGGTCGTGAACAGAACACGCGCAGTCTGGGCTCTGAGCTGTCATGAACGTGTGCAGTCTGGGCACTAAGCTGGCGTGAACGGGCTTGATCTGGGCTCTGAGCTGTCGTGAACGCACCTGGTCTGGGCTCTGAGCTGTCGTGAACGCGCGCGGTCTGGGCTGAGCTGTCGTGAACGCGCGCGGTCTGGGCTCTGAGCTGTCGTGAACGCGCGCGGTCTGGGCTCTGAGCTGGCGTGAACGCGCGCGGTCTGGGCTCTGAGCTGGCGTGAACGCGCGCGGTCTGGGCTCTGAGCTGGCGTGAACGCGCGTGGTCTGGGCTCAGCTGTCGTGAACGCGCAGAGTCTGGGCTCTGAGCGGTCGTGAACACACCTGGTCTGGGCTCTGAGCTGTCGTGAATGTGCGCGGTCTGGGCTCTGAGCTGTCAGCCTTTGCTCAGCTCCTGCCTCAGTGGGGTTTTCCACTCATGTGCGTCATATGGAATGCATCTGAATGAAAGCACATGGCACCTGTAGCTCATACAAACAGCGCCCCGAAACGCATGTTGTTAGAAAGGGCTGAATTCTGGTTCCCCCAGGGAGAAAACCACCGCGTGTCCTCTCCAGGCTGAGCCCTCTGCAGACTGAGAAGCCAGAAGAAACACCCTCCCTGTGTGTTTTCACTGTTTCATCTCACCTAGAACTCCCAAGTCCTAATAAAGAACCTGTTTTAGGAAAAACGACCCCAAATCAATGTGTGTACAGATCTGTGATCAGGCGCCTCACACTGCGGCCGAGGCTGGGGTTAGGCTGAATTGTGCTGGCTCCCGTCTCTTTCCCATGGGCTGTGTGCTCCTCAAACCTGCATGGCCAGTCCTGGCTGTCCGCAGCTGGTACCTGCCACGTCAGTTCTCAACAACCATTTATGGCGTCAAAACACAAGAATCAAAAAAAGAAAAATAATATAGCAACAAAACCAAAAAGTAACAAAAATTCTCCCGTTTGTGTCTTCCCCGTCCCCCGTGCAGGGAGATGAGGAGGTCCTGGATGCTCCCGACAGGAGGCCGGCACATGCTGGCCGTTGCGGCTTCACGAGGGCGCCCGCCTCAGCTCTCCCGGGGAACGTTCCCTGGCTCCACGTGGCCCCTTGCATGGAGGCTGCGCAGAACTAGGGATCTGTGAGCCTGAGTCCAGGCTGTGTCGCTGCAGAGTGAGCCAGGCCAGTGCTGCCGTTCCCAGCAAATCCCGTCTTACACGAGACGTTACTGGTCTAGTCTGAGATTCACGAAGCGCATGGAGCTCTGACTGCTTCTGTCCTTACAGACCAAATGGCTGGCAGATGCGGCCAGCAGACCGTCAAGGCCGCAGTCCCTGGAGACAGCCCCGTGGTGCCTGCGTCACCCCCGGGAAATGTGTAGGAAGCTAAGTGGAAAAAGGAATTCAGCATTTCCTGTGACATGTCAAACGTTATGATGGTGACCTAGATTTGAAAGCACAAAAATAACGACTGAAGGGAGGATGCCTGTGTAGTCACTGCAGCCAGCAGCGGACGGCACTTCCTCCCAGGTGCCTTTCCTGACACGGTCACACTGTTGACTCCCAAGGGGAAATGGCTCAGGACCCTCCCCCTTGCTCTGCATGGATGCCCTCAAACCTGGGGTTCCTGCTGGGAGGTCTGATGGAGGGGGCGCTGCCTGCCCTCGGGAAGGAGGGTGCTTCATCATAACGGCTTGGTGTTCAGGAACAGTGTGGGGCTGTGGTGCCCCAGTGGACCCATGTGGGGTGGGCGTGTGAGGTGGGGTGGAACAGAGCAGTAACACCACCCTCACGGCAGCCCCTTCCAAGAGCACTGCAGGACGGGGCTACCAGCTTGCCTCCACCCAGCTGGCCTCTGTCCGCCCTTTTCAGGCCAAGGCTCACAGTCCCCCAGGCAGCCACGCTGCTGTTTCTAGACGCCTCCCGTGGCGGATGTCTCCCCAGGCCATTGGTGACCGTAGCATCTACCACATTGCTGAGAGCTTCCACACGAGCACTTGGACAGGGCTGAAGGCTGTGCTGTGTCAGGACTTTGTGCAAAGGACCCTCAGGCCCTCCCAGCCTCCCCGGCCTCCCAGACCGGCCTGGCAGGCACCTTCTCTGCACGTCTGTCATTTCCTCTTTGCTGGCTGACTCTGAACTGACTGACCTGAGCAGCCATCCTGAGAGCTGGGCCTCCACCCGCACCCCTGTGCATCCCGCCCTGCCCCAGAGCTGGAGGAGCCTTAGCTTGTCCCACGCTGCCATGTGAGGCCGTCGGCCTGTTTCAGCGTGTGCCTGCCTGAAGGTGAAGCCACAGCCAGCCAGGGAAGAGCCAGGACTCACTGTAGTTCAGGCTGTAGAAGGCAAAGCCGTTCCCCGGGTAGAAGGAGCCCCTCTCCGTCACCGAGAAACACTGCATTTTCGTGTTCACTTTCACGGTTTCTTGGATGGTGGTGTCTTCTCCGTTCATCCAGTTCCAGCTCCTTATGCAGCCATCCAGACGAGGGTTTATCTGGAAAGACAGAGAAATCTCCGTGGCTTCCTGGGAGCGAGAGGCCCCGTGCTGGATGCCACCCAGCCAGTGGGTGGTGCCCTCACAGCCCCACAAAAATGGACCAATCCTACTGGCAGTGGTGACTTCACAGAAGGTTTCTTCATTTTTCAAAATGCCTCACTGCAGAATACCTATTTCCACTAGTGTATGCTCAAGAAAGAGATTAATTTTAAAGCTCAGAAAAGACTGAAACAATATGGGTTGTTTAACTATCCAGCGCTCATGTGAATTACTCGGTATGGCTGTGGGCAAATCAGGCACCCCTTTATCTGTGAAACGAGGAGGGGCGAGCAGGAAAAGTCCTGGCGCACCGTGGGTCTGGAAAGCAGGGTGCCCGTCACACCACCGAAGGGGTGGGTCTCAGCACAGGCACTGTGGACAGGCAGCACTCACAGACGCAAAGACATGCGAGCCTTTCTCCTGTCTGGTGTGGGAGTGAACATACCCAGGATACAGGCCTAGACGTCAGCGCGTGGGGGCTGGAGGTGCAGATTGGGGCACAGCGTGTGCTGTGCTGAGGGGGAGGGAAGGCGGGGCCTGGAGAAACGGCCCACCCTGCCCGCCCCGCCATGGCTGCTTTTCCCCTGAGACTCACGGCAGGGTTACAAAACCCAAAATGTCCTTGGAAATCATCCAAAAAAGTTTATTGTTCTGTTAAAGAATCATTTCTTTGTGTCTTGTCTCCACTGAAAAATAGACTTTATTATCAAGTCAGATGGAAACTCAGTCGGCCTCATGAAAAGATGGTAAAATTAACCACATGGCTGTACCTTGACTTTGTCAAACTCTCGGAAACCTTCCCTTCTTCTAGGTCCTCCCCACACCTGGTCAATGGTAAACACAGGGCAGGGCTGAGCTGACCCAGCCTTCCTGACACCCACCCGGCTCCCAGCACAGGGTGCCTCTACCCAGGGACAGGATGGCACTCACAGGCTGCACCAGGTCCTTCTCATGGAAGGGGATGCCTCCCACAGTGAGGTTCAGAAGGAACATTCCTCGCTCCGGCTGGAACAGGTCCCCAGCCACCGCGATTTTCATTACAGCATCCCTGTTGACCTTGATGACCAGGCTCCGTGCCATCTCCTCAACAGAGATCTGAAGAGAGGCAGTGCCATGAGAAACATGGGAGCGCACGTTCTGAGGGGGGCGCCGCTGCAGAAAACCACGCTCATCCCCACCTGGGTCAGGAGGGACAGACCTCACAGGGACCACCTGATCCCCCACCTGGGTCAGGAGGGACAGACCTCACGGGGACCACCTGATCCCCACCTGAGCCAGGAGGGACAGACCTCACGGGGACCACCTGATCCCCCACCTGAGCCAGGAGGGACAGACCTCACGGGGACCACCTGATCCCCCACCTGAGTCAGGAGGGACAGACCTCACGGGGACCACCTGATCCCCACCTGAGTCAGGAGGGACAGACCTCACGGGGGACCACCTGATCCCCACCTGAGTCAGAAGGGACAGACCTCACGGGGACCACCTGATCCCCACCTGAGTCAGGAGGGTCCCGACCTCAGGGAGACCACCTGATCCTCACCTGAGCCAAGGGGGTCCTGACCTCAGAGAGACCACCTGATCCCCCACCTGAGTCAGGAGGGACAGACCTCACGGGGACCACCTGATCCTCACCTGAGCCAGGAAGGTCCCGACCTCAGGGAGACCACCTGATCCTGACCTGAGCCAGGAGGGTCCCGACCTCAGGGAGACCACCTGATCCTCACCTGAGCCAGGAGGGTCCTAACCTCAGGGAGACACGCTAATCCTCACCTGAGCCAAGAGGGTCCCGACCTCAGGGAGACCACCTGATCCTCACCTGAGTCAGGAGGGTCCTAACCTCAGGGAGACCACCTGATCCCCCACCCAAGTCAGGAGGGACAGACCTCACGGGGACCACCTGATCCCCACCCGAGTCAGGGGGGGACAGACCTCACGGGGGACCACCTGATTCCTACCTGAGTCAGGAGGGTCCCCGACCTCAGGGAGATCACCTGATCCTCACCTGAGCCAGGAGGGTCCTGACCTCACGGGGACCACCTGATCCCCACCTGAGCCAGGAGGGTCCTGACCTCACGGGGACCACCTGATCCCCACCTGAGTCAGGAGGGACAGACCTCACGGGGGACCACCTGATCCCCACCTGAGTCAGGAGGGACAGACCTCACGGGGACCACCTGATCCCCCACCTGAGTCAGGAGGGACAGACCTCACGGGGACCACCTGATCCCCACCTGAGTCAGGAGGGACAGACCTCACGGGGACCACCTGATCCCCCACCTGAGTCAGGAGGGACAGACCTCACGGGGACCACCTGATCCCCCACCTGAGTCAGGAGGGACAGACCTCACGGGGACCACCTGATCCCTACCTGAGTCAGGAGGGTCCCGACCTCAGGGAGACCACCTGATCCTCACCTGAGCCAGGAGGGTTCCCGACCTCACAGGGACCACCTGATCCCCACCTGAGTCAGGAGGGACAGACCTCACGGGGACCACCTGATCCCTACCTGAGTCAGGAGGGTCCCGACCTCAGGGAGACCACCTGATCCTCACCTGAGCCAGGAGGGTTCCCGACCTCACAGGGACCACCTGATCCCCCACCTGAGTCAGGAGAGACAGACCTCATGGGGACCACCTGATCCCCACCTGAGTCAGGAGAGACAGACCTCATGGGGACCACCTGATCCCTACCTGAGTCAGGAGGGTCCCGACCTCAGGGAGACCACCTGATCCTCACCTGAGCCAGGAGGGTTCCCGACCTCACGGGGGACCACCTGATCCCCACCTGAGCCAGGAGGGTCCCGACCTCGATCGTCACCTGAGCCAGGAGGATCCCCATCTCAGGGAGACACGCTCATCCTCACCTGAGCCAAGAGGGACAGACCTCAGGGAGACCAGGCTCATCATTGCCTGGGTCAGGAGGGTTCTCAACGCACCAATGTGTTTTCTCACAGAAAACCTGTAAAGTCGAATACTAGATAGAACACTCTATTCCTAAGCTGCTTCCTGTGTGAAAACACCTTTCAGGTATTTGGGTTTGAACTGAGTCCCAAAACCTGGAAGAAGTTCAAGTCAGCTGGGTTTGGGGACCACCTAGAGAGGGTGGAATTGGGGAGGGTTCCTCACGAGGTGCCGCTGCTGGGAAGGGCCTGTCTCGGTGTGATGCAGCGGCCGCTGTGAGTCACGGGGCAGGACTAGGTCGCACTACCGTCCCCCAGCGACCTTGCCTCGGGCCACCTGCCCTGGGCCCCTCATCCCCACAGCTCCGTCCCTGAAACTGTTTCCCCTTAGTTTGCTTTCTGGAGCTTTGCTCTTCCTGGAGCTTTGCTAAGAACCTCCTCCTGCTCTTGGAGATGCTGCTCCTTTAAGAGGTCAGGAAAAATGGAGCAGGCATTACTTTGCAGAATGGAAATATGGGCAAAAGTCCACAATGTTTTCATCTGAAAGGGCCAGGGTGAATTTTTCCACTTCGTCTTCATTCTGAAGGACACTGCCTGCTTTTCCACCTTTCTGAAAGCCCAGTGTGGTGAGGGGCCCAGCCCTGTAGGCGGGAGCTGGTTACACACCCCCCTCACCCCACGGAGGGGGCTGTGGGGCGGGCGTGTTGTCTGCTGCCCACAGCTGGCCAGGCGCAGGTCTGACCGGTACCCCTCAGGTTGCCCACGGGTCTGGGGTCCAGGTGGTCATGACGTCTCTGGCAAGTGTCAGCCCCCATGAGGTCGCCTGGACCCTTGGCGGGAATGGCCGCACGGACCGGCAGGCCCAGGGAGCCAGAGCTCAAGGGCAGCGGTGTCCACGTGGCCCTACAGGGAGAGGTGGCCACGGCCAGGGGGGATGCACATGGCAGGAGCCCGGGCCTGGGGTGCAGGTTCTGGGTGGCTTCCTCCCTGGCCAGGCCCCTGCATGTAGCATCAGTGGCCCTGGCCTGTTCCCCACCCCACTGGGGGATAAACAGCACGGCCTCCAGACACAGCCCAGGGTCCCCCTGGGGCTGAGAACCACAGGTTCTCACCTGAACCAAGAGTGACCTGAACTCAGGGAGACCAAACTCACAGGTTGCACTTGAGGTCCACTTCTGAGGGAGCCAGGCTCACATATGTGATGAAATAGCAGAGAGGGCCCCAAGTCCCAGTGAGCCCCAGAGCATGAACTAAACGGGGCAAGGGTGAAGAGCAGAGAGACCCCTGAGCATGAGCTAAACGGGACAGGGGTCCCTGTCCTGCCTGCACGCAGCCAGTCAGGCCCCAGAGCCCATCTCCTAATGGGGGCACAAGTGAGTCAGTGCCAGGGACCCCGGGGGACCGGGAAGGGTGGCTGCCGCACACTCACCGTCTGCCACGCGCCGTGGTTGATGACTGGGCCACTGCTGGTGACGCGGCCCACACCATTGTAGCGCAGCTGCAGCTCCAGCCGGCCGGCTCGCAGGGCCAGCATGATCCAGGTGCTGTCCTGGTGGCCGCCGGCGAAGAGGAGGACGCCCTCGGGGTCAAAGGTCCGGAAGTCAAACTCAGCTACGAGCCTGGTCACCCATGGAAGAACAGGTCGGCGCCAGGCGCAGGCAGACGCCGGCCCCTCCATGCTGGCCCAGCCCCAGCCCAGGCCCTGTGAAGCAGCACCCCGGCCGTTCGGTCTCAGCTGCGCTGCCTTGTGTGGATGCCCCTCACCTGGTGGGCTGCAGCCTCTTGAAGCGCAGTCGGATCACGGGGGTCCCGCTGAACATCCGGCCCAGGTACAAAGACTTCACACTCTTGGCCACGCTGAAGGGCACGCATGGCAAGATGTCCTGCCGTGGGCAGGAGGGGCCGTGAGGGTTGGGGATGCACCCTCTGCTTCCCTCCCTGAGCCCCAGGTCCCGGCCCTCCAGCAGGTCCACTGTCCCTCCCACACCCCAGAGTGTCAGGGATGCGCCCTCTGCTTCCCTCCCTGAGCCCCAGGTCCCGGCCCTCCAGCAGGTCCACTGTCCCTCCCACACCCCAGAGCGTCAGGGATGCACCCTCTGCTTCCCTCCCTGAGCCCCAGGTCCCGGCCCTCCAGCAGGTCCACTGTCCCTCCCACACCCCAGAGCGTCAGGGATGCACCCTCTGCTTCCCTCCCTGAACCCCAGGTCCCCGCCCTCCAGCAGGTCCACTGTCCCTCCCACACCCGAGCGTCAGGGATGTGCCCTCTGCACCCCTCCCCTGAGCCCCAGGTCTCAGCCCTGCAGCGGGTCCACTGTCCCTCCTACACCCCCGAAGTGCCAGGGATGTGCCCTCCACACCCCTCCCTGAGCCCCGGGTCCCAGCCCTGCAGCGGGTCCACTGTCTCTCCCACACCCCCGGAGTGTGGCCACCCCGCTCTAGCTCCCGAGGCCCGAGAGACTGTCGCACCTGCCCACCCTGCGGCTCCCAGAGGAAGGGCGGGCGCGCCATTAGCCGCCCCCACAGGGCTTCTCCGGGGTCCCTGTCACCTCTTTCCCTGCTCATTCCCCTTGACCCTTTATTTTTTAATTATGAGATATTTCAAACATACAAAAATTACAGAGAATCATAAAAATTGCACACTATTGTGAAATAACTATGGAGGCCTTGGAGACGGCTGTCTGAGAAAGCTTCTTGCTCTGCACTGCAGCTTCTCCACGCTGCCCAGAACCAAAGTCAGTGTGCTGGTGGCCCTGGAAGACCCAGGGGCTGGGGCTGGGGTGGAGCCAGGCCTGCTCTGCCCACCATGGGTACCCAGGGTGAGCTGGACGGCTGGCAGGGGCAAGACACCCTCTGCACGAGGACATGAGGCAGTGAAGCAAGGAACCTCAAGGCAAGGGCTGGCTGTGAGCCCCAAACACCGCAGCCCAGCCCCAAGAGCCCTGTGGCCCCGTCCCGGGTCTGTGACTCTGAGAAGCTGTCCTGGTGGCCGTTTCACCTGCGGAATCCTGCGGTTTTGCTTTTTTTTTTCTTTTTCTGAGATGGAGTTTTGCTCTTATTGCCCAGGCTGGAGTGTGGTGGCATGATCTTGGCTCACTGCTACCTCTACCTCCCAGGTTCAAATGATTCTCCTGCCTCAGCCTCCAGAATAGCTGGGATTACGGGCATGTGCCTGGCAAATTGTGTATTTTTAGTAGAGACAGGTTTCTCCATATTAGGCTGGTCTCGAACTCCTGACCTCATGATCTGCCTGCCTCGGCCTTCCAAAGTGCTGGGATTACAGGCGTGAGCCACCGTGACTGGCCGGTTTTGCTTTATAAATGCTCACTATCAACTCCCCAGGCTCAGGCCTAGGGTGAACAGGAAACACGAGAGCCGCCTGCCCGAAACGTCCCCATGTGGACACCCCCTCCCTGCCGGCGGGTCAGGTCGGGCGTGCTGGCTCCCTGGTGCACAGCAGAATGGGGACTGTGCCCCCGAAAGTCACAGTTGGTCCACACCAGGCTGGTCCACTGGGAGTTGGGAGGTGTCACACTTTATAAATACAACCCAACATCTTCCAGGGAACAGAAGCGCTTCTCATCTCAAACCTCCACGTGGCCCCAGAGATGCCCAACACCTCAGCAAAAGCCAGAGCTTCACAGACCGTTTCTCCCAGAAGCCTCCACCACCGCCGAGGGCCCCCGGAGTGCTGTGAGGGTCCTGCAGAGCCAGGGCTGCCTACCTCACAGGTGTTCATGTCCTGGGCCAGTTTGAGGCCCCCGCGCCCGTCACAGTGGCAGGTGTAGCTCCCCGGGGGAGTTCACGCAGACCTGCTCGCAGCGGCCCTGCAGACACTCATCCACATCTGCCGGCCAGAGGGACGTGGTGGTAAGAGGGGGGAGGCCGGGCAGAGGGATGTGGTGGTAAGAAGGGGAGGACGGGCAGAGGGGTGCGGCGGTGAGCGGGGGAGGCCTCTGCACTGTGCCGACCGCCACAGGATCACACAGCAACCGCTCAAACTACACGAGGTACACTCGAGGAATCACGTGCAGAATCTAAGGTGTGCAGCTGTGGGGGGTCACATTCCCCCACTGGAAAGCTAGGATTGCACCCCTGCCTGCTCCTGTCCAGGCTCTCTCCTGAGGGGACAAAAGTGCTGCAGGCGTCCCAGGAGGAAGGGCACTCCCAACAAGCCAGATTCAGTCCCGCTGCCCTGCCGGACTGGCGTAGAGGCGGGTCTAGGAAGCACGGGGCTGCTGTGCCGGTGGGTGTTGCTGGGAGCACAGAGGGACCGGAAGACAGCCATGGTGGGAGACGGAGGTCAGTGCAGGCAGCTGGGCCTCGCCACCCTCTGTGCCTACTCAGCGCCACTGTTCCCATCACTGCCATGCCCCCTGAGGCTCTGGCAGCCAACAGGGTCCCTCATGGCAGCTGCAAAGAGAACAGTCGAGGGAGGTTTGCTGCTCCCCCTCCCTTAGGATGTGGTAGGACTCAGGAGCGAGAGGGGGGCCCACAGCACAGCAGCATTGGGGAGAGGCCCCGTCTGCTAACGGGCTCTGGGTCCCTCCTCCGTATCTACGCAGGTGGAGAAGGGTAGGCGTGTGTGGGACCCTCCTCCGTATCTACGCAGGCGGAAAGGGCAGGCGTGTGTCGGTCCCTCCTCCGTATCTACGTAGGTGGAGAAGACGCGTGTCTACACGCGATGTACGTGTATGTGTATGGGTACGCTCACGTGCACAAGGGGGCATGAGTGCCTGTGTGTGCACATGTGTGTGGGGGACACGGTGGTAGCAGAGGCCACGACCAGGCTGATGGAAACAGAGAAAGAGACTTTCTTTCACCAGAGGCACCCGCTCAGGCAGTGACTGGCACCCACATCTGGGCTTGGGGGTCAGAGGAGGAGAGAAGTCGAGGGTGACCTCGAGGTGTGGGTACCTCGGCAAACCTTCTCCTGGGAGTTGTACGCGAAGCCCGTGTCGCAGAGGCAGGAGTAGGAGCCGGGCAGGTTCGTGCAGCGCGCCTCCCCCACAGGCCTCCGCTTCCGCGCACTCATCTATGTCTGCAAGCAAAAGCGCCGACTGCAGCACTGGGTGCCACGCCCAGGCTCTGCGGGGCCAACACAATTCCCCTCCCCCGCCTCCCCCTGACCCGGCAGCTCCCGGGGTGTTGGGGGCATGCTTCTGATCCAGGCCCGGCTGGGAAGGCTGACTTCAGCCCCCCAGATGGAGAGCTGGGAGGGGCACTGCGTGGTCGAGGGGTGGGGGCGGTGGTGCAGGCTGTGCTGTTCCATTTAAACAACCGTGCTACAGGATACAGAAAGTAACCCCCTGGGGACACTTGAAACTAAAACCCCACCCCCAAAGAGAAGCTTTACTGGTTTCGATCAATTTTCACTACTGGTTTAAACCACAATCCTAAGACCTGAGCATCTAATGTGAGACAGACACTGTTCACCGCCAAGCACCCCAGGGTGCAAGGGGCAACCATGAAATGAAGAGACCTTTAGTCAGCAGAGGAGAGCAAAGACAGGAGCATGGAGAAGAGGAGGGGGAGAAGGAGGAGGGGGAGGAGAAAGGAGGGGAAGGAGGGGAGGAGGAGGGGGAAGGAGGGGGAGGAGGAGGGGGAGGAGGGGGAGGAGGAGGGGGAGGAGGGGGAGGAGGAGGGGGAGGAGGGGGAGGAGGAGGGGAGGAGGGGGAGGAGGAGGGGAGGAGGGGGAGGAGGAGGGGGAGGAGGGGGGAGGAGGAGGGGGAGGGAGGGGGAGGAGGAGGAGGAGGGGAGGAGGAGGGGGAGGAGGGGAGGAGGAGGGAGGAGGAGGAGGGGGGAGGAGGGGGAGGAGGGGGAGGGAGGGGAGGGGAGGGGGAGGGAGGGAGGGAGGGGGAGGGGGAGGGGAGCGGAGGGGGAGGGGGAGCGGAGGGGGAGGGGAGCGGAGGGGGAGGGGAGCGGAGGGGGAGGGGAGCGGAGGGGGAGGGGGAGCGGAGGGGGAGGGGAGCGGAGGGGGAGGGGAGCGGAGGGGGAGGGGAGCGGAGGGGAGGGGAGCGGAGGGGGAGGGGAGCGGAGGGGGAGGGGAGCGGAGGGGGAGGGGAGCGGAGGGGGAGGGGAGCGGAGGGGGAGGAGAGGGAGGGAGAGGGAGGAGGGGAGAGGGAGGAGGGAGGGAGAGGAGGGGGAGGAGGGGGAGGAGGAAGAAGAGGGGGAGGGAGAGGAGGGGGAGGAGGGGGAGGAGGGGGAGGAGGGGGAGGGGAAGGAGAGGGAGGGGAAGGAGGGGGAGGGGGGAGGAGCAGAAGGGGATGAGGAGCGGGGAGGGGAGCACTAAGAACTATGCCCAAAATTCTCATGGGCCGGGCATGTCCAGATCCCAGGGCGGGAGAGAGGAGGACAGTGCTCCCCCTGCAAAGTGGCAAACCCCGGTGGCAAAGTGGCAAAGCAGCAGCCGCCGGGACAGCGTCGGGGGGAGGGGCACATTCGCAGTGATGTTCCCCCGGTGTCCTGCGGCTCCCCCAGCTCTGGCCCTGGGCCACGTTGAAACAGGAAGGGAGGTGGGGGAGAGCAGGGCTATGTTCACGGAGCAAACAGGAGGAGACCATGACGGGGTGGTTCTGGGGGCGCTGGGGAGAGTAGATGAGGTGGACCCTAGCCAGGATCGCCGACCCCTGAGCTCACTGCACAACTGCTGGGAGCACTCTGAGGTTCCTTGAGGCTCTGGGGATTGGATGAGGCCCCACAGCCAGGAGTGTGGCCTCAGGGACTAGGCCGCCGCCCTCAGTCCTGGCCCTCAGATGCCAGGCAAGTCACCCTGGTGCGGTGCCAGGTGGCTGCCTGTGCTGCAGCATGCCTGGGCTTGTGCAGTCTCTGAGGATGCCCCATCCCATCCAGAACCACAGGAACCCAGCCAGCAGCAGCCTGTTGCAGAAGAGCAGACTTGACCAAAAATAGAAGGTAGGGAGAGGAGAGAAGCCTCACTCCAGCGCCTTACCTTGGCAGGTCCTGCCGTCAGAGGAGAGCTCGAAACCGCTGTGGCAGGCACAGTGGAAGCTACCCGGCTTGTTGTGGCAGATCTGGAGGCAGCCCCCGTTCTCCCGGCTGCATTCGTTGACATCTGGGAACAAGCACAGGCCTGAAGGGGAGCCAGGAGGTGCAGAGCCCCGTCTAGAGCAGGGAGAGATTCCAGGGGTGCACAGCCCCATCTAGAGCAGAGAGGGAGCCTGGGGGTGCAGAGCCCCGTCTGGAGCAGGGAGGGAGCCCGGGGGTGCAGAGCCCCGTCCTGGAGCAGGGAGGGAGCCCGGGGGTGCAGAGCCCCGTCTGGAGCAGGGAGGGAGCCCGGGGTGCAGAGCCCCGTCTGGAGCAGGGAGGGAGCCCGGGGTGCAGAGCCCCGTCTGGAGCAGGGAGGGAGCCCGGGGTGCAGAGCCCCGTCTGGAGCAGGGAGGGAGCCCGGGGGTGCAGAGCCCCGTCTGGAGCAGGGAGGGAGCCCGGGGGTGCAGAGCCCCGTCTGGAGCAGGGAGGGAGCCCGGGGGTGCAGAGCCCCGTCTGGAGCAGGGAGGGAGCCCGGGGGTGCAGAGCCCCGTCTGGAGCAGGGAGGGAGCCCGGGGGTGCAGAGCCTGTCTAGAGCAGGGAGGGAGCCCGGGGGTGCAGAGCCTGTCTAGAGCAGGGAGGGAGCCCAGAGGTGCAGAGCCCCGTCTAGAGCAGGGAAGGAGCCCAGGGGTGCAGAGCCTGTCTAGAGCAGGGAGGGGAACCCAGGGGTGCAGAGACCCGTCTAGAGCAGGGAGGGAGCCCAGGGGTGCACAGCCCCGTCTAGAGCACCGAGGTAGTCCAGGGCTTGGACCTCACACCCCCTCTCAGCATCCCGAGCCTTTCAGAGCCCTTGGTCTTGGCCTTGCATGTGGCAGTAGATGGCAGGACAGCACGGGGCATCCCCAGCTTGATCTCAGCCAGTGGAGCTGCTGGTGGTCACAGCCCACAGGGCTCTGCTCCCTGGATGCCCACGTGATTGTAGGAGGAGGCTGCAGGCCAGGAGTGACCTCTGGGTGCATAAGGCTGGACAAGGCCTGGCCAGATCTGGCCACTTCTGGGTGAAGCCTTCCCAGGCCACCTCTGGGGTGAGACCAGCCAAAGCGGACAGCCTGGCTGGCTGGAATCTCCAGCAGGCCCTGGAGGTACTCTTCCTCCAGGGTTTTCACTGACACTTGATGGTCAGAGGTGAAATTTCCCCCGCCCCTTTCAATCAGTGGGTGCTGAGGCATCACCTGGCATTTCCTTTCATTCTAGCCCTGCTCCCAGAGAGGAGACCGAAGCTCCTCCCAGTTCTCCTGGGGTCCAGGACACCTCAGGGCTGTAGCGTCCCTGGGGCTGTCCGAGAGCAGCCTGAGGATGGCCGTGCCTGGAGTGGGGGTGAGGAGTGGGGGATCAGGACAGGGGCAGGGTTGGAGAGGGAGGGAGACCCTGCCCTTGTCTTCAGCCTCACGTGGCTGTGGGGTTCTCACCTTTGTCGCAGAGCCGGCCCCCCCAGCCAGCTTTACATAGGCAGAAGAAGTTGCCCATGAGGTCTTGGCAGGCTTGGGGTCCCCTTCTTATCGCAGGGGTTGGGCGTGCACTGGTCAGGCAGGTCTGATGCGGACACAAAGTGAAAAATCATAGTCACCAAATTTTTTTTTAAAATATTGTATCTAATCCTCAACAAACCAAAACAGAACAATTAAACAACCAAACAAAACCTCAGGGGACAACATTTTTGCTGTATTTGTGCCCTCCCAGCAAGTTTCACCTTGGGTTTGTATTTTAAATGCTTGACAAGAATTGTTGTCCATGTGCTTCCCTAGGCTGAGCTGGTGTTGGTCTGCAGATCTGTTTTTGCGGTCTTTTTTTTTTATACGCAATATTTATTTCCAACTATTGGAGGGATGAGAGTGGCTTAAAAACTTCCGTCCCTACTTTTCAAGAGTGCAGTTGATTCTGAATCTGAAAGCCCGCCTCTGTCCTAAAATACACACAAGCACAGACATTAAACCTGGATACTACATAATAAAGAAGGATGTAACTACTGAATTGGATACAAGGATCAGAATGGAAAGATGGAAACTCATGATGAAATTGCACCCAGTTTTTGTATATTTATCAAACTTGTCCTGAGAATAGTGTCTAATTATGCAACGTTGAAACAAAGTTGGGTGTGATTAGGTGAAAATGGCCCAGCTCCCTCAGGAGCACAGAGGGGCGAGGGGCTGGTCCTTCTTGTTTGCTCCCATCTGGTTTTGCTGTCAGGTGTAGCACCTCCGCTGCTTCCATCTGCACTAATTGACCCAAAATGCGGGTGTTTTCCTGCTACACAAAAGCCAAAAGCTTTCACGTAGATTTTAGGATCACTAAAAGGTGCCCAGAAAATAGAGATGAATTTTACCTTAAATTTTAAGCTTGAAGATTAGATACTATCTTTGAAGCTACACTTTTTTTTTTTTTTAAGGTAGAGATGTAGGTGTGTAGGTATTAAAGATGTGTTGTTGGTTTCCAAAAAGGAACACTGGAAAATAAATTTTGAATGTTTGTGTTCCCAGAATGAGGTGGACAGTCCCTTGCTGACACGACTCTGCTTTGTGTAAATACAGTGGATCTCAATCTCTGGGGTGTGCTGAATAGCCAATCATCTCAAATCCTTGAGCACTCAGTCTAGTGAAGATGTCATGTGCAATAAATAACTAGTTTAATTAACTATGTGATGTTAACTATTAATACATTTTAACATTTTCCAAAAAAAAAAAAAATCATGCTCAGCTGCCCCCCTGCGCCCAACGCAGCCGGGGGTGGGGCCTCAGGTGGAGCCCTGAGGAGCTCTGAGAGGCATGGGCTGAGGCAGCCCCAGGGCACCCAAGCCCCCTGTGCTGGCAAATCAGGCTGGTGGGCCCTGGGGCTGGCTCCAGGAAAACTCAGATCAGCTGGAAGGGAGTGGTGCAGGCCTGGGAGCGAAGTGGGCAGGACTTAGGGCAAAGGAGCAGAAACACCTGGCCTGGCGGGAGGCCCAGGAGCTTGGATCTCCCAGGGAGCAGGCAAACAGAACCCCTGGCTGACCTGGGGGCTTCCAGGCAGACTTGGAACATTCCGCCTTCAAGCCCAGCCTACCTATGGTGACCTCTCCCCCGCTGTGCGTGGCAGGCAGCACCCCAGGCCCAGACTGCACTGGCAGAGGGGTCCTCTAGGAAGCCCCCAACACCCTCTTTCTGCTTAGCCGCCCCTCTCAGGCTGTGTGTCTTGGCAGCTTCAGGCCAGGTGTGTTCTGCCCTCTCTCAGGGTCATCACCTGGGCCGTGTGAGGGCCTGTGGGTGGGAACCATCCCAGCCCGGCTGCTTCCCAAGGAGTCCCCTGAATGAGGAGCTGCTCACAAACACAGCTAACGTTTCCAGGACACAGACCTAAACAGTGTCCCGGAGGCAGGTAGGAGCCCCTGAGAGCACAGCCACACAGGCCAGAGTCCCGAGAGCGCAGCCACACAAGCCTGAATCCCTGAGAACACAGCCACGCAAGCCAGAGTCCCGAGAGCGCAGCCACACCAGCCGGAACCCCTGAGAACACAGCCACGCAAGCCTGAACCCCTGAGAACACAGCCACGCAAGCCTGAACCCCTGAGAACACAGCCACGCAAGCCTACACCCCCCCCCGAACCCCTGAGAACACAGCCACGCAAGCCAGAGTCCCTGAGAGCGCAGCCACACAAGCCTGAACCCATGAGAACACAGCCACGCAAGCCTGAACCCGAGAACACAGCCACGCAAGCCTGAACCCGAGAACACAGTCACGCAAGCCAGAGTCCCCGAGAGCGCAGCCACACAAGCCTGAACCCGAGAACACAGCCACACAAGCCTGAACCCCTGAGAACACAGCCACGCAAGCCTGAATCCCTGAGGACACAGCCACGCAAGCCAGAGTCCCCGAGAGCACAGCCACAAGAGCCTGAACCCGCCCCCCCCCCCCAAGCGCAGCCACACAAACCCAAAACCCCCCCTCCGCCCTGCCCCCCGAGAGCGCAGCCACACAAGCCCGAGCCCTGGGAAGTTGGCAGAAAGCAGCACAGTAATGCCCAGAGCTCAAAGAATCCTTTCACGCTGCTGGCTGAGCAAAAGCAGCTCGGCTGGGCATAGCAGTGCCCAGGGACGCAGTCACACTCGGCTCAGCCCTGTATGAGGACGCAGCCACACTCAGCTCAGCCCCACACGAGGACTCAGCCATGCACGAGGACACAGCCACGCTTGGCTCAGCCCTGCACAGCTCCCTGGGGAACCCTGGGTAGGCCTCCTGCTGGCTCAGAGGGCTCCTGTCCACGGATTCCACATGAGTTCTGTAAGGGTTATTGCCAAGTTTAAAATGAGGAAACTGAGACCAGCCTAGGAAAATTAAATGCCAATTTATTAAGCTCCCTGGCGAGGTTCTGCGGTCCAGAAAATCGGGACCACAGAAGTCGCGCTTGACTCCTCTTGGGCGCGGGGTTTTATAGGGAGTGAAGGCGTTTTGATTGGCTGTGGAGAAACAGGACGTGGACGACGCAAGCTGCTGTTGGTAGGTAGGCGGGATTTCCGGTGAGCGGCCGCCCAGGGGGGAGTGGGACCTGGATGGAGCAAAATGCTATTGGGCAGGCTTTGGCGGGGCTTCTTTTAAACTTTGGCGGGGTTTTCCAACGGCGGGCTAGGTGCCGGGTGCAGAGTTTAGTGCTGAGTGCAGATTCTGGTGCGGAGTGCAGAAGTGGGCGTTGGGGGAAGCCACGTGGCGGAGCTAGATGCTGAGTGCAGGGCTTGATGTCGAGGGCGGAGTGGTGACGTAGTTTCCAGGTGCGGAGAGGGATGGGTGTGTCCGAGCTCCCGGCGAGACAACCGGCCTTACAAGATCAGTAAGGACCAGTCCCTGGGAAAAGTGCAGGCTGGGCCAGCAGGGCCTTAGAGCACTGGGCCACATCGTCCTGGAGGTCAGCCCCGGTGGGGCAGGTCGAGGCGTCCACGGATGGGCTGTCACTGCCAATGTGTCACTTCCCGTTCCTGAGGTTCCATTTCCACCAGAGGGTCCGGGCTGGGCTGTCAGTGCAGAAACCGTTTACTCGCCACCTAGTGGGGTGCAGGGATGCCCAGGGCCAGGGTGAGCAGCGGGCAGGTCTGTGGTTTACCAAGTTGCTTTCCTTAGCAGGGCACACAGTCACTGCCCGTGGCTGGCACAGACGCAGCCCCTGTCCTCCCAGGCGGGTCGGGGCACCGAGCTCAACAGAGGCCCCAGCTACGAGTCCCAGACATCTAGAGGAAGCTGCACAACCACATGGCTTCTTCCTGTGACATTTCAGCACACAGCACACAGTGTTTCCTCCAGACGCCTCAGTCTCCCCCCCCCCCCCCCCCCGCCCCCACCTCGGTCTCCTCTGCATGCCTCAGTCTCCTCCATGTGCCCCAGTCTCCTCCATACGCCCCACAGTCTCCTCCATATGCCCGTTTCCTCCATATGCCTCAGTTTTCTCCATGTGTCTCAGTCTCCTCCATGTGCCTCAGTCTCCTCCATGTGCCTCAGTCTCTCTCCTCCATGTGCCTCAGTCTCTCTCCTCCATGCGCCCCAGTCTCCTCCATGTGCCTCAGTCTGTCTCCTCCATGTGCCTCAGTTTCCTCCACGTGCCTCAGTCTCCTCCACGTGCCTCAGTTTCCTCCACGTGCCTTAGTTTCCTCCACACGCCTCACAGTTTCCTCCATGTGCCTCAGTCTCCTCCATGTGCCTCAGTTTCCTCCACGTGCCTCAGTTGCCTCCATGTGCCTCAGTTTCCTCCACACGCCTCACAGTTTCCTCCGTACACCTCCGGTTTGCTTGTTTTGCACAAATGACTGCCAACAGAACACTTGTGGGTGTGCACAGAGCTCGCGTCTTGAAGTATTTCTGAGACGCTATTTTCAGCAGGTGGCTGTAAATGCCTTCTACCCTGAAGCACACAGGGCTGGCCGTGGCCTTCGGAGTCATGAAGAAACGAGGGCCAGGACCAGGGATTCTGCATCAGCACAGCCACCAGGAGCCAGCCAGTCCCCACCCCTGACGCTGCCGCCGCCCGGCTGTACCTGGGTGCTGGTCTGCAGGGCATCTGGAGACGTCAGCATGGTCACAGCAGGGCCTGGAAGGAGGAGGTCCGGCCAAGGATAGAGAAACGAGGGGTGTCCGCATCACCCAGCCTCAGATGAAGGGGCTCTGGGGGCAGGAGGGAGTCAGACACGTTCGAGGCGGGCAGCCTGTGTAAAGCCTGACCCCCCTCAGAGGCCCCCACCGTGGAGGGACGTCTGGGAGATGCTGTGCACTGCCACTTAAAATGTTTGGTTAGAGATTAAAGCCACTGCAGAAGTGTACACCTGCCCATTTGACACCAAGGGCTGGGAGCTTGGTCTTGAATTTGCCTGGAATGCCCCTCAGGAAGACCTCTGTCCCTGAGGCCAAGCGGCAGTGCCCCCCTCCTGCCAGGTGTCCTGCTCTTAAGTGATCCCAGTCTCACGCCGCCCCCCCCCTGGGCCTCCCCCACTCATCTGTTTAGTTCCCCCGCTGGGAATGTATTGATCCCTCGAGGCTGCAAGGATGGAACATCTGAGGGGTGGACCCTCACCCAGTGCCCAGCAGACGTCTGTAGAACTTCCTCAACACAGCAGGGAAATCTCTGTAGGCCCCCGAGGGCACCCACTTCCCCAACGCCCATCCCACATGCTGGGCAGAGGGCATCGGTGCCTGGCTTGTCATGCCCTGGACGCCGGCGCCTGCAGAGTTCAGGAAGTGAAGGGTTCATCTCAGCTCGGCCCATGACCGTGTTGAAGGACAGGAGGGAGTGGCGTGGCTGTGGCTGCAATTTGAGCCAGTGCGGATGGCTGGGGCCTTTCCCTGGGCGCTGACGAGTGAGGACCAGGGCCCTGTCCGCTCCAGGGAAGGGTGCGGGGGACACTTCCTGTGGTGGGGGTGGGATCCTGGCAGCCGGGGATCAGTGACCACTGCCTGGGCCACAGCCTGTGGGGATGTGACCTTCCTGGGGAAACCCAAGGGTCAAAGGCACTGAGGAGCCCAGGCACCAAGTGCCCTGAGAGGGCGGGACGGGAGTGTTCGGCAGCAGAGAAGCTGGATGTGTCGGCTGGAAAGGAAAGAAATGGAAGCGTGGCCTCTTCACCGCCACCGGGAATGCAGCTGACACTTCCCAGGTGTCCTCCTCTGTCCGACGTGCCACCTGGGTCCCGAAATAGCCCGAGGGCCTGGCTTGTCTGGGACTGAATTTGGACTCTTTGGGGCAATGGCTTTAACTTCACAATAACCGATAACCAGCGAACTGAAGCCGGGACAGCACCCTGAGCACCAACTCAGGCTATTTTCACGAGGGAGCCGATGAACAGGGTTCGAAGCTGCCCCAGCCTCGTCCTCCGGGAGGCGCCTTCCCAGAGGACTGCGAGGCTGCCCGTGGTGGTCAGGTCATCAGAGCACCTTCTTCACCGCCAGGCGCCGTCGGATGCACACAAACATGGGACGCCCCAGCCACGCACTCCGGAGCAGGTGCCGGAGACTGGCGGAGCTTCTGGCCGGGGGCGGGCGGAGCCGTTAGACACCCCTGAGCTGCCTCTGGCAGCAGTCACAGCGTGAGATTCTCCTCCCAGCACACAGGGAACAGACTTGGGGATCTTGACCCTGCTCTCCTCTGCCGGGCTGGCCGCCGCAGGAGAGAGCCTCAGCTCCTGTGAGAACCGCGTCCCTGCGGCGGACACACCTCGGGGGACGCTGATGCCACAAAGCAAATATCAACCGAAACAACATAACTCGATTGGGCAGCCGGAACCAAAATGAACACGTCACATCAGCCTTCATCCACGCAAGCGAGCGTGACCACGACCTTCTCTGCCACCACATACCAGAAGGGAACTTAGCGAGGGAGGCCGGGACGCCCGGGAGGAACCGAATACCGGAAGGGAACTTAGTGAGGAGGCCGGGACGCCCGGGAGGAACCGAATACCGGAAGGGAACTTAGTGAGGGAGGCTGGGACGCCCGGGAGGAACCGAATACCGGAAGGGAACTTAGTGAGGAGGCCGGGACGCCCGGGAGGAAGCGAATACCGGAAGGGAACTTAGTGAGGAGGCCCGGACGCCTGGGAGGAACCGAATACCGGAAGGGAACTTAGTGAGGGAGGCCTGGGACGCCCGGGAGGAACTGAATACCGGAAGGGAACTTAGTGAGGAAGCCCGGACGCGTGGGAGGAACCGAATACCGAAGGGAAACTTAGTGAGGAGGCCGGGACGCCTGGGAGGAACCGAATACCGGAAGGGAACTTAGGAGGGAGGCCGGGACGCCCGGGAGGAACCGAATACCGGAAGGGAACTTAGTGAGAGAGGCCGGGACGCCCGGGAGGAACCGAATACCGGAAGGGAACTTAGTGAGGGAGGCTGGGACGCCCGGGAGGAACCGAATACCGGAAGGGAACTTAGTGAGGGAGGCTGGGGACGCCCGGGAGGAACCGAATACCGGAAGGGAACTTAGTGAGGAGGCCCGGACGCGTGGGAGGAACCGAATACCGGAAGGGAACTTAGTGAGGGAGGCCGGGACGCCTGGGAGGAACCGAATACCGGAAGGGAACTTAGTGAGGAGGCCTGGGACGCCTGGGGAGGAACCGAATACCGGAAGGGAACTCAGCGAGGGAGGCCGGGACGCGTGGGAGGAACCGAATACCGGAAGGGAACTTAGCAAGGGAGGCCGGGACGCGGGGAAGGAACCGAATACCGGAAGGGAACTCAGCGAGGAGGCCCGGACGCCGTGGGAGGAACCGAATACCGGAAGGGAACCTAGTGAGGGAGGCTGGGATACCCGGGAGGAACCGAATACCGGAAGGGAACTCAGTGAGGGAGGCTGGGACGCCCGGGAGGAACCGAATACCGGAAGGGAACTTAGTGAGGGAGGCTGGGACGCCCGGGAGGAACCGAATACCGGAAGGGAACTTAGTGAGGAGGCCCGGACGCGTGGGAGGAACCGAATACCGGAAGGGAACTTAGTGAGGGAGGCCGGGACGCCCGGGAGGAAGCGAATACCGGAAGGGAACTTAGCGAGAGAGGCCGGGACGCCCGGGAGGAACCGAATACCGGAAGGGAACTTAGTGAGGGAGGCTGGGACGCCCGGGAGGAACCGAATACCGGAAGGGAACTTAGTGAGGGAGGCCGGGACGCCCGGGAGGAACCGAATACCGGAAGGGAACTTAGTGAGGAGGCCCGGACGCGTGGGAGGAACCGAATACCGGAGGGAACTTAGTGAGGAGGCCGGGGACGCGTGGGAGGAACCGAATACCGGAAGGGGAACTTAGCGAGGGAGACCTGGGACGCCCGGGGAGGAACCGAATACCGGAAGGGAACTCAGCGAGGGAGGCCGGGACGCGCGGGAGGAACCGAATACCGGAAGGGAACTCAGCGAGGGAGGCCGGGACGCGCGGGAGGAAGCGAATACCGGAAGGGGAACTCAGCGAGGGAGGTCGGGACGCCCGGGAGGAAGCGAATACCGGAAGGGGAACTCAGCGAGGGAGGCCGGGACGCCCGGGAGGAACCGAATACCGGAAGGGAACTCAGCGAGGGAGGCCGGGACGCGCGGGAGGAACCGAATACCGGAAGGGAACTCAGCGAGGGAGGCCGGGACGCGCGGGAGGAACCGAATACCGGAAGGGAACTCAGCGAGGGAGGCCGGGACGCCCGGGAGGAGCCGAATACCGGAAGGGAACTCAGCGAGGGAGGCCGGGACGCGCGGGAGGAGCCGAATACCGGAAGGGAACTCAGCGAGGGAGGCCGGGACGCGCGGGAGGAACCGAATACCGGAAGGGAACTCAGCGAGGGAGGCCGGGACGCCCGGGAGGAAGCGAATACCGGAAGGGAACTCAGCGAGGGAGGCCGGGACGCGCGGGAGGAACCGAATACCGGAAGGGAACTCAGCGAGGGAGGCCGGGACGCGCGGGAGGAGGCGAATACCGGAAGGGAACTCAGCGAGGGAGGCCGGGACGCCCGGGAGGAGGCGAATACCGGAAGGGAACTCAGCGAGGGAGGCCGGGACGCGCGGGAGGAACCGAATACCGGAAGGGAACTCAGCGAGGGAGGCCGGGACGCGCGGGAGGAACCGAATACCGGAAGGGAACTCAGCGAGGGAGGCCGGGACGCGCGGGAGGAGGCGAATACCGGAAGGGAACTTAGCGAGGGAGGCCGGGACGCGCGGGAGGAAAGTGCGCCGAGGGCAGGTTGGGAAGGTGCTGCACGGTCAGACACAGTCGCCAATACATGAATCGCAACCCAGTTAAAAATTCCAAAAGGACTTCTTTAGGTTTTTAAGAACATTTTAAGGTTTAGCTTTACTAAAAAATAAGCAAGACAACCGGAAAAAAAGACCAAGAAGGGCACGGGTGAGTCCCACCCACATGCACGAAGGCTGAGTCTAAAGCTATGGCCACGGCCTGTGGAAACAAGACAGAAAATCTCCCAAATACCCAGCACGTGAGGACGGCGGCAGGCAAGGCGCTGGGGATGACATGGGCTTCAGTACGAGGTCCTGGGGCAGGAACTGTGCCCGCCCAGTTCATCATACCAAAAGAAATTACAGGCGGATCATAGATGAAACCATTAAACAGCCGATAACTGTTTTGTAAGCTTGGGGAAAAGCCTAAAGCCCAGGAACTAAGACAATATAGTAAGTGTGAATATGGGATTTAAAAAGAAGAGATTGGTTTAGCAAACACTAAGATAAACAATGTGTGGCAGGATCTGCTATCTCCTCTCTGCACACAGGAGCCTCTGCCCTGAAGGCCTGGGCCCTACGTGGCACCAGGCTACCGTGCATGGCTGCAGGTCAGGGCGGGCTGGGCCTCACGGCAGGCCACCTTCCCATTCCCATGTTGACACTGAGCATTTCCTCTGCTCGTGGCTCCCGGGTCTGGGAGGCCTAGAGACGTGCACATGGGCCTTTGGGGCAGGACCAAGCCACCTCTCCTTCCTTCTGCAGGCTGGGCTCTGGTTCCAAAGCTGGGAAGAGACTCCGGCGTGTCCCAGGATGACTGCACTGCCACACCTCTGTTCTCGGTGCCCACAGGGGCTCACCAAGGCCGCCTTCCTCTAGAACCAGACACATGTGGCGCTAGGGGACCACGGACCCAGGGCAAGGGGAGCCATGTGGCTTGTGCTGTGGGTAGGTTAACATTCATACAGGACACCACAAATAGTAAATTTTATCGTATGATAATTGTAAAATTATAAAAAAGACTTGTGGCAAGCTGAAAAATGTTTGATTACTTAATACCAATGGCTAATCTGCAAACTGCTACAAATTGAAAAAAATGGGCAAAGAATACAAACAACCGTTTATAGCAAAAGAAATACACAGTTTTTAAACCTACGAAGCACAGCTTCACTCATTAGTTCAAAAAAAAAAAAACCTGAAATGATTGATGTCATTTCTCACCTGTTATATTTCAAGAGATCGAAAGTTTAAGAAAACAGTTCCCTCACCTCTGCAGGGGTGGAGGCTAAGGCCGGCTCTGGGATAATTTGGCAGTATCTGTATCAAAAAGAAACCAGAAGCCTAGGACTGACTCCGGGATTCCATCTTTGGGAAGGTATCCCAGACACACTCGGATGTGTGAGAGGGACTGACTCCGGGATTCCATCCTTGGGAATGTATCCCAGACACACTCGGACGCGTGAGAGGAACTGACTCTGCGATTCCATCCTTGGGACCGTATCCTAGACACACTCGGACGTGTGAGGGACTGACTCTGCGATTCCATCCTTTAGACCGTATCCCAGACACACTGGGACGTGTGAGAGGGACTGACTCTGCGATTCCATCCTTTGGACCGTATCCTAGACACACTCGGACGTGTGAGAGGGACTGACTCTGCGATTCCATCCTTTGGACCGTATCCTAGACACACTGGGACGTGTGAGGGACTGACTCTGCGATTCCATTCTTGGGAACGTATCCCAGACACACTGGGACGTGTGAGAGGGACTGACTGCGATTCCATCCTTGGGAACGTATCCCAGACACACTCGGACGTGTGAGAGGGACTGACTGCGATTCCATCCTTGGGAACATATCCCAGACACACTCGGACGCGTGAGAGGGACTGACTCTGTGATTCCATCCTTGGGACCATATCCCACAGACACACTCGGACGTGTGAGAGGGACTGACTGTGGAATTCCATCCTTGGGAACGTATCCCACAGACACACTCGGACGTGTGAGAGGGACTGACTCCGGGATTCCATCCTTGGGACTGTATCCCACAGACACACTCGGACGCGTGAGAGGGACTGACTCCGGGATTCCATCCTTGGGACTGTATCCCACAGACACACTGGGACGTGTGAGAGGGACTGACTCCGGGATTCCATCCTTGGACCGTATCCCACAGACACACTCGGACGTGTGAGAGGGACTGACTCTGGGATTCCATCCTTGGGACCGTATCCCACAGACACACTCGGATGTGTGAGAGGGACTAACTCTGGGATTCCATCCTTGGGAACGTATCCCAGACACACTGGGACGTGTGAGAGGGACTGACTCCGGGATTCCATCCTTGGACCGTATCCCACAGACACAGTGGGACGCGTGAGAGGGACTGACTCCGGGATTCCATCCTTTGGACCGTATCCCACAGACACACTGGGACGTGTGAGAGGGACTGACTCTGCCATTCCATCCTTTGGACCGTATCCCAGACACACTGGGACGTGTGAGACACAACAGGCACTCAAGCACGCCACCCAGTTTTGTTTATAATGATGGGAACTGGAAATAACCTGGACGTCAGCCGCCAAGCATAGGCTAAGCCTGAGTGAGGCAGTGCCTGCGAATGCCAACATGGAGCTAAGACGGACACCGAGAGAGGGTCTCCGGGGCAGACGGGCGCAGAGCACCGGACAGATGGCGTGTGCTCAGCCGCGACGCGTGTGAAGAGTGGAAGTGCTCACGCGTGTTTACACGTCTAGGCACAAGTTTCTCGGAACCATAACTGTGGTGGTTTCTGACTGGGCGACGCAGAGGCGGGGATGGACTTTCACATCTCACCCTGGGAAGCGTTTGAATTTTGTTCCGTGTGCATTTATTGCCTATTGCTAAAAACATCAAAATTTACTTGTTTAAGAAAGAAAGTTTGGTGAACAGGGAGCAGGCCTCAGGAAGGGGCTGCAGCTCCTTAAAACCCAGAACTATTCAGGGCCCTCTGCAAACTACGCAAACCACGGCCAAGCCGAAAGCTGACCAAACCCACAGCCCTCCCAGGAAGGCAGGAAGGAGGCCGACTTACTTTGCACGCAGGTGACGAAGCCCGGGTCTTTGGTGTACGGAGACCCATACTTGTGGATGCAGTCTGCGGGGGAGACGGAATGTGGTGTCAGTCACCCTCAGGGGACCGCACGGACTGCAGAGCCTCCACTTCTGAGGAGCTCTGGAGAGGCAGCGGCTGTCCTCACCTGGGGTGCTGTCATCCTCCAGAAACAATGCCGCTGGCTTGTGTTAATACAAACATTGCAGCCCCTCACCCTGACAAACAGGAAACCGTCTCCACCGGCGGCGGAGCTGTGCACCCATAGCTGTCAAGTGCCCCGAGCACCGCCCGCAATTTCCAGGGGGGTTCCTCCTGCCTACGGAAGAATCACTGGGAATGTTCACTAAGATTCCTGACAGTACGAGGAAAGCTAAACTTCATTTTCAATAGACCCCTGTTAGGAAACGCTGTCCATAACTGGAAAGCCGCTCTGCTTCGGAGAAAGCCCTCCACGCTCTCTGACTGGCTGGACACAGCTTGAAGGGGACGCCCCGCTAAGGGGACAGGGGGGGAAGTGGGGCCAGGCACGCACATATCCAGGGATGACCTGTGCAGCGGGTGCTGGGCCTCTCGACCTGGCCCTTCAGTGGGTCACTGGAGCTTATCCAGGTGCAGAAAGGCACGGATGGACAGTGGAAGGCCTCCTGTGGGTGTGCCGTGGACAGCTGGGGGCCACCCCCCGCTTCAGAAGTCCATCCCAGCACACCCAGGCTGCCTGGCGCCTGGGCCTTCCAGGCCAGTTCCAGACCCACTGTGTATGTTCCGACATGGACCCAGGGAAGCACCCTTGAAGAGGACATTTACTAAAATGCATTTTGCAACATTAAAAGGAAGAGCCTGGAATACATTTCTCTCCTAAGTGAAACGCACTCAAAGAGCTCTGGGATGGTGCCAGTTAAACCAGCAGTTCTCAAAGGGTGACCCTGGGCCTCTGGGTTTCCCTTTCTCACTGTCCTCCCTTCCTAAGTGTCCAGTGGGGGGTCTCCAGAGGCCACCCCACATGTGGCTGAGATAATGCCTGTGCCTCCCTGTTCTTCAAATTAAACAGAAACACTCGGTTTTAACTAAGCGTTCCCGGTTTTAATTAAGAATACGGTAACTATCAGTAATCACAGCCCACAGGAACACGGACCCCTTTGGGGTCCTCAGTGACTTCAGAAGTGTTTAGTGCTGAGATCAGAATACTGGAAAACAAAATCAGTCACACTTCCTGACAAGAGCTGAGGCTGGCATCAACTCAGAGCAGGGTCTGCAGATAACGGTGCTCGCCTGAGGTTCCACTAACACGGAATTAAAGCTATGGCATAAAATAAACAGAGAAACTTGTGTTTCTGACCTGCATGTTCCAGACAGTTCCACGTGCACCACGTGATTAACAGTCTCTCCTTCCAGGAGTTACGTGATGAGGGCATTCCTCCAACATGAAAACGCACCCCCCCAACTATGCCTCCACGACTGCCAGGGTAGAGCAGTGACTGGGACTTACCTAAGTATCTCGGGTAAAAGTAGTCCTGTGGAAAAGAAAAAAAGGCATGTGTTTACTGGCATGCTACGAGGGTCTCTAAACAACACGAGAGTCTGCTGGTTAATCAGAGGCTGCTCTCGGGGGAGCCAGGCCACCACCCAGGAGAGCGGAAGGGAAGTGACCGGGGGATGCTGCTGGGCTGCCCCTCGCCAAACTGTCAGCACGACTGCCATGACACCAACGAGCAAAGGCAGGGCCGTTTCCAGCTGCTCAGGAGGCACAGCCAGTGTGTCCAGGCAGAGGCCTGCCCGGGGAGAACGAGAGCTTCCCAGGATACCCCAGTCTCTGCTCCCCGTTGACACAGGGTCCTTAAGACCCAAAGACCTTAGTTCCTGTTGACACAGGGTCCTTAAGACCCAAAGACCTTAGTTCCTGTTGACACAGGGCTTCTTAAAACCCAAAGACCTTAGTTCCTGTTGACCCAGGGACCTCTCAAAACCCAAAGACCTTCCCTTTGGCACACGGGCATTGATTTGCACTTATTGTATTTGTGAAACAAAACTGGTGCTGGGCGAGGTGTGGAGGCTGAAGCGAAGGGCCTTCTATCCTGAAAGCGCACTGACCAGGTGCACACCGGACACAAGTGAGCTGGCAGGTCCGGGAACCACCTCCCGTCGCTTGGCCAGCAGAGGCCGGCTGGAAACTTCTTCAGGATTCTCTGCCACGGCCCCCAGACCCTACGGCCATGGCCTGGGGAGAGCAGCCCCAACCTCCAGCTTAGGGTCAACCATGCCAGCAGTCTGGGCCTAAGCCCAGAGCCCACAGTCCCAGCGGCCTCTCCATGCTGGGTGTGAGTCAGCATTTTTACACCATCTCACGAAATCCTCACAAACATCACCCAAGAAGGTCTTTTTAACCCCATCGACAGGAATGAGGAAACTCAGTTCAGGATGGCTGTGGGGCTTCCCCCAGGCCCTGAAGTTCAGGATGAGCCGTCGCTGGTGGCATTTGCAGAGCAGCAGGCAGAGGGGGGTGCCCAGCGCCATCTGCAATGCACCTCCGGCTTCAAGCGTTGGCTCCCACAGCCTTCCCCGCACTTGCTGACCTTGCCCCCACCTTTTGTGGAAGAGCCTGGAGGCTCCCCTCCACCCCAGCCTTGCCAACACCCTCCTGAGGCTTGCTTGGCTGTGTTTTCACAAAGTTATGTTCTGGGAAAGATGGGATGCTCTTAAACTCACTCCATTAGGAGAAAAGAAGGGTCAGGGTGAGCTGCTGTTCAGCTCGTGTCTGTTGGGGAGGGCAGGCGCTCTGGGCTCAGGAGGGCCGCAGGCCTGGGCCACCCACCCTCATGCCTGCCCTCATTTCTCTCACTTCCAATTTTAGTCATGGGTTGGCAAACTCCACGAAAAGACAAGAGCAGCAACACCAAGTGCGCCCTGGTGGAGTCCTGGGCAACATGGCACAGCAGCAGCTTCTAGGTTTGCAATGAGAAGGAACGTGATGGGGCTTTGTCTCGAAGCGGACAGGAGGCCCTGGTTCTGAAATAAAAGACTTAGGATGGTTGCAAAAGGTGTCCTCTCAGGCTTGGGAAGCCAGGGATTGAAAACAGCTAAGAACTGGTGAGCACACAGCCTAACCACACATACATGCTTGCATCACAACAACTTCCCAGCAAGGGTATTCCAGTTTTCAAAACCAAGACTAGTCAACTCCTTAACGTGTAATCTGCAGCGTGTGATCTGTGTTAACACGGAGTTTCATTGTTGCCAAAAAGCATTATTCATGGAAAAACGATGCCAACCTCCCCCTCAGTTAGCCACACCCATGAGAACGGGGTTTCTGAAACTACGGGGTCATAACCCTGGGCAGCGTACCCTAGTTTGCATGCTTGATTATTTGCGGAGGTAATGGAGGCAGAAAGCGTGTGCTAATTCCACCTGCGATCTAGGGGAAAGATGGCTAAACCCTGAGCAAGAGCAAAGCTAAGACAAACAAACCTAAAAACGCTACACACTCCCAAGAGGAAGAGACATTTCACCTTGTCCTTACAACATTCTGGCCAAAGACGTAAGACCCAGAAATGGCTTTGAGTAAAGGCACCCAGATAGAGCTCCCTGACCTGCAGAACCAAACACAGAGCACTTTGTTCTCAAAACCTACCGACCCCCCTATGCACTACAAGTTGTTCAGGTGCACAAACCTTGGCCTGAAGCCCTGGATTAGCCAACTCTCCTGAGCAGCACCCCCAGGAGTCCCCATGGAGCAAGGGCCACTGCCCAGGAGGCTGAGATTTAGAACCAGGAGCTCCTGACATACACACTGACTCTCTTCTCGACCTAGGAAGAGCAAGACCTGTGGTAGTGGGTTGGTGTGCTGCGGTTAGGTGAGGGGAACAGGGGGGAGGAAGCTGGGATTTCCAGGCGGAAACAGCACCGTTTGGCCCCTGGAAATCATTTCCCCCAGGGATCTGCTTCTGTTTTGTTTGAACAGCTACAGATTGAAAGAGGCAAGCAAACCCCAAGCCACTGCACTGTCAGCTGAAGCTTCTAGAGGAAAAGGATGACATCTGCCTGCCCAGCACCGAGCCTGGTGCTGACTGTGCCTCAGAGGCCTCTGGAGCCATCACAAAACACATGGATGGATGACAGATGGACAGCAGGTGAGTGCATGAAAGAACAGATGAGTGAATAAATGAGTGCATGGGTGGATGGATGGATGAGTGAGTGAACAGATGGATGGACAGATGCATGTTATTACCTGACATCTGCTCGACCCACCCTTCCAGGTGAGAAGCGTGGCACCCACTGCACAGAGGATGCAGCCACGATGAGTGAATGGATAGATGAGTGAACGAATGGATAGATTAGTGAGTAGAATGGATCAGTGAGCAGACTGATGCATGGATTGATGGGTGAGTGCATGGAGGAGTGAATAGACAGATGAATGAATGAATCAGTGGATGAATGAGTGATGGGATGGATGAATGAATGAATGAGTGGATAGATGAATGATGAGTGGATAAAGATGGATGAATGAAGAAATGAATGAGTAGATGGATGAGTGGGTGGATGAAAGAATGAATAAGTGGATAGATGAGTAAATGAATGGAGATGGATAAATGAATGAGTAGATGGATGAGTGAGTGGGTGAATGAATAAGTGGGTGGATAGATGGGCGAGCAGACGGACGGCTGAAAGAATGAATGAAGGAATGAGTGGATGGATAGATGAGTGGGTAGATAAATGGGTGAGTGAGTGGGTGGATGAGTGGCTGGATAGATGAATGAATGAGTGGGTAGGTGGGCAAGTGAATGAATAGAGATGGATGAATGAAGGAAGAAAGGAAGGAGTGGGTGAGTGGGTGGATGAAAGAATGAATGAGTGGTTGGATGAGTGGATGGATGAGTAAATGAATGGAGATAGATGAATGAATAGATGGATGAGTGGGTAAATGCATGATGAGAGGGTGGATGGGTGAGTGGATGGATGGATGAATGAGTGAATGGATAGATGAGTGGGTAGGTGGGTGAGTGGATGGATAGATGAATGAATGAGTGAATGGACAGATGAGTGGGTGGATGAATGGATGATGAGTGGGTGGGTGAGTGGATGATGGATGAATGAGTGAGTGAATGGATAGATGAGTGGGTGGATGGGTGAGTGGATGGATGGATGAATGAGTGAATGGACAGATGAGTGGGTGGATGGGTGAGTGGATGGATAGATGAGTGGGTGGATGGATGAGTGGATGGATGAATGGATGAGTGAATGGATAGATGAGTGGGTAGATGGGTGAGTGGATGGATAGATGAGTGGGTGGATGGGTGAGTGGATGGATGAATGGATGAGTGAATGGATAGATGAGTGGGTAGATGAATAGATGATGAGTGGGTGGATGGGTGAGTAGATGGATGGATGGATGAATGAGTGAACAGATGAGTGGGTGGATGAATGGATGATGAGTGGGTGGATGGGTGAGTATGGATGGATGAATGAGAATGAATGGATAGATGAGTGGGTAGGTGAATGGATGATAAGTGGGTGAGTGGATGGATGAATGAAGGCGTGAATGGATAGATGAGTGGGTAGATGGGTGAGTGGATGGATGGATGAATGAGTGAATGGATAGATGAGTGGGTGGATGGGTGAGTGGATGGATGGATGGATGGATGAATGAGTTAATGATTAGTGGGTGGATGGGTGAGTGGATGGATGGATGAATGAGTTAATGATGAGTGGGTGGATGGGTGAGTGGATGGATAGATGGATGGATGAATGAGTGAATGCACAGATGAGTGGGTGGATGGATGGATAGATGAGTGGGTGGATGGGTGAGTGGATGGATGGATGAATGAGTGAATGGATAGATGAGTGGGTGGATGGGTGAGTGGATGGATGGATGGATGGATGAATGAGTTAATGATTAGTGGGTGGATAGGTGAGTGGATGGATAGATGGATGGATGAATGAGTGAATGGACAGATGAGTGGGCGGATGGATGGATAGATGAGTGGGTGGATGGGTGAGTGGATAGATGGATGAATGAGTGGATAGATGAGTGGGTGAATAGGTGGAGTGGATGGATGGATGAATGAATGGATAGATGAGTGGGTGGATGGGTGAGTGGATGGATGGATGAATGAGTTAATGATGAGTGGGTGGATGGGTGAGTGGATGGATAGATGGATGAATGAGTGAATGCACAGATGAGTGGGTGGATGGATGGATAGATGAGTGGGTGGATGGGTGAGTGGATGGATGGATGAATGAGTGAATGGATAGATGAGTGGGTGGATGGGTGAGTGGATGGATGGATGGATGGATGATGAGTTAATGATTAGTGGGTGGATGGGTGAGTGGATGGATAGATGGATGGATGAATGAGTGAATGGACAGATGAGTGGGTGGATGGATGGATAGATGAGTGGGTGGATGGGTGAGTGGATAGATGGATGAATGAGTGAATGGATAGATGAGTGGGTGGATGGGTGGATAGATGAGTGGGTGGATGGATGGATGATGAGTGGGTGAATGGGTGGATAGATGAGTGGGTGGATGGGTGGGTGGATGGGTGAGTGGATGGATGGATGGATGAATGAGTTAATGAGTGGGTGGATAAGTGAGTGGATGGATAGATAGATGGATGGATGGATGAGTGAATGGATAGATGAGTGGGTGGGTGAATGAATGACAAGTGGGTGGATGGGTGAGTAGATCGATGGATGAGCAAGTGGATGGACAATGAATGAATGAGTGGGTGAATAAATGAATGAGCGGGCAAGTGCAAGGTCCTGCAGTTTTCACTGCAACAAAGCACTGAATTGTCAGCTTCACTTAAATCATATGTAAGTACCTGGAAGAAAAGTTGAAATCAATGCTCCCAGTTGGTTCCTTTTGACAATATGGAAGCGTTTGCATTATAATTTCTCAAGTTTACGAACTGCCATGTGATTTTAAAACTTAAATCCTTGTTACTACCTGACATGTGCCAGACCCACCCTTCCAGGTGAGAAGCATGGCACCCACTGCACAGAGGATGCAGCCATTAGGTCTCCGAGAGGCTTGTGGGCTTTGCCATTCCTGGCAGGGGCGACTCAGAGGGTGGCAGCGTCCTGGTCAGCACAGGGCCCCATCCTGGACGAAGCAGGGCAGGTGGTCGGCCCACGTTCCCGAGGCTTTGGGCCAACCGTGAACGGCCCAGGACTGCTGTGAATGTGGCCCAACACAAATCCATAAACTTTCTTAAAACATAAGACTTATGCATGGACCCTCTTTTTTGCTCATCAGCTACTGTTAGTGGTAATTTTATGTGTGGCCCAAGACAATTCTTCAAATGTGTCCCACGGAAGCCAAAAGATTGGACACCCCTGCGCTAGGGGGTTACAGGGCTGGTCGCGGCTGGGAGCCCCATCTACAGAAGGTCCCAGTGTGAACAGTGGAGCGGCGCCTGCTCTGACGCCTCCCTGACTGTGCCTGTCACCCTTTGGTTTCGTTAAGCATGGAGGAAACTGAGTCTGAAGCAGCCTGGAGGGAGCTGAGCCCGAAAACAGGAGCTTGGTCCGGCTGGGGTCTAACAGGAGGCCTCAAATTTGTTCTAAAACTATAGTGAGCATCTGAAGAGCAGATGCCACCTCCAGACCCTGGCATCTGCCTCTGCCGCCTTTGCTCTCCTCAGGAGAGCAGTGGGCGCTGGCAGAACCCATGGGAATTAGTGCATCACCACGGGAAGACCCAAGCCCACCACCAGACCCGGGTTTCCCCCACTCAAAGCCACCCACAGGGCAAAGGTCAAGCATAGCAAAGAGCTACACACTGGCCCCCAGGATGGGTCCACCTTGGGCACCAGGCTGTAGCCTGGTCTGTAGCCGGGCTGCCCCTGCGGCAACCCCACCGGCCCCATAATGACCTCTGACCTGGGGGCAAGCTTCCTCCCCCTAGAGCTGTGGTTCAGAACAAGGTGGGGTGACCTCCCCACGCCACTGCGGGTATCAGGCAGGACCCAGCCTGTGAACAGGCCCTCCAAGGGGTTGGGGGGGATTCTTCCCTGGGCCTGCTCTGGGGCCCCTGCCTACCTGCCTGAAGCTTGGTGAGGGTTTCCAGTGGTCTCTCAGTCCAGCTAGACCCTGGGAGGGCCCATTCACTTTCGAAAAACGGCCAAAACCTACATGCGGTGACGGCACCTGACACAGCACGTTAACAAGACAGGAAACAGTTCCGGGCCCCAAAGCGCACTGGACTGGTAGCGCCTCAGGCAGTCTAACAGCAGGCGGGAAGGTTCCAGAACACTTCCTAAACACCTTCACCTCCGAGTCCACTGTAACTCTGTGGGGCCCAGCAAGGCCTCTGCCTGGGGGGGGGTTGGGGAGAGCGGCCAGGGGATTAGAGGGCACGGCCCCTCCTGACTCTCACTCATCCTTGGGCCACGTCCCTGCAGTGCTGCTGTGAGGAGCGGGGGCTCCGTGAACGTGGAGAGCCCTCTGCAAACAGCCAGCGTCAGTCCCGCATAAATCTTTTGTGTGTGTTTCACCTGCATTCACACAGCAAACAGTGGTTATTTTTCAGTGTGCTAAGAATGTATTACTCTTTTAGCAAACAGCAGCCATAAATTTTGTTTCCAGAAATCTCTATCTCACTGGACACGTGGGCTGAGTCTGCCGAGTGCAGGGACTTTTGCTTATCAACACCATAATTGTCTCTGATGTTTTCCATGGGAAACAGTCACGAGAATTCACTAACTCTTTGACCGTAACATTGTCTTCCAAGAACTTGACTTCTAAGAGAAAACTCGGAGTGACACCCGTGGGAACTGCCCTTGGGAGGTCTTCCTTTCTCAGCGCTTGCAGAGCCTCTGAAGAGCCGCCGTCTTACAGACCTTCGGCCTGGCTGCCCGGCTCTGCTCATGTCCTTCTAGCTTGAGACATGCAAAATCCTTTCCTTCCTTCCGAATTCATTTCCTGGGTCTTCACACCCTCAGCAGCCTGCTCCAGCCCTGAGTAGAGAGGCAGCACCCAAGGCCCCCAGCCCAGAGGACCCCAGGCTGACCTGGAGGGAGACGGCGCAGGACGGTGCAGTCAGTTTACCCGGCATGGCCATCCACACCCAGGGTCAGCGGCGACAGGTGCCTTTGCCCTCCTTCGAAGCTCACGCCCAGTGCGCCCTCCCTTGCTGGGAGGTCTTGCTGGGAGTTCATCCTGGGTGTGACCAGCAGGGCAGACGTGGGTGCTAGGAACAGCCTCTGTAGGCGACTGCACAGCAGTGAGCACCCCCTCCACGCCCCACAGCGCCGAGGTGGTGCCTGAACCGGTGGGTAACTAAGCTCTTCTCATAGAAGCCACGAGACCCACATCAGTGTCTCCCACGGGCTTCATGGCAGATGGGACAGAGGAGCTCACGTGGCTTCCGGCAGCTGCACAGCAGTAATGCCGAGACTCTCTCTGCCCATCTCTGCCCAAAACACACAGCACGCTCCTGACAGCCCCCAGCAGGGTGCCCAGCGGCGTGCAGCATTCAGTGTGCGAGCGTGGACGCAGGGGAAGGAAAAGAGCCGCAGCCTCCCCGCCCCCAGCCCTGGGCCAGTGCAGGCTCTCGGCGAGGAAGGCCCACTGTCTTTCAGGGCAAGCCCCGCCGAGGGCCGTCTCTCGTAACTGCAGAGTAGTGACTGTTTTGTGCCATTTGGCAGCATCCTCGGGGGACCCAGAGAGAAGCCAGTCAGGAGGACATGCAGCTGTCAGATGGGAGGGATGCTGGCCACTTAAATGCTACGAGAAGAGAGGCCCAGGACACACCACAGTTGGCACGGGGTGGGGAGAAGGGGGGCGGACAGCACTGACTAACCAGAGAGAGGGCAGTCTGCGGAGGAGGGGGAGGAGGAAGGAGGGTGCTCCGTGCCCACCACGGCCCCGGTGGCATCACTGTCTTGGGAGCAGCCTCGTGCCCGCAGCGGCTGCTGTGAGGAGGAAGTGGGACGTCTCACTGCAACTGCTTTGGGAGAAACAAGATGGTGTATTTTCGTATTTTCTGATCAGATGAAACGGCAAAATAAAAAGGTCATAAGCACAGGGCCAGTGATTCCGCAGTTAGAACAGGGAGGGCTTGATGCCCGCCTCTGGCGAGGGCGTCTCCTGCACACAGCGCCCACGCTTCAGGTCACACACACGTGCCTTGGACCCAAGTTCGCCTGGAGAGGTGCTGACGGCTCCGAGAAAATGTCGTAACCTGGGGCCTGGGGCCGGGGCTTCCATCTGAGTCTTCCCCACAACAAGCGAATCAAGTCCTGGCCTCCACTCCCCCCGAAGCACAGAACGAGAGGGTGCCTGAGTCTTGCCAGCCACAACATTCTACGACCCCAGGACAGACACTATTGCAAAATCTGTGTTTGTTCCCGGCTTGGAAAAGGGAGGTTTATTCACGGCCTCTCCGGATCCAAGGGAAGCTCCTGGCTCGCCCCAGGGCCCTGACGAGCTGCTCCATGGGACGCTGAGTGGCTCAGTTCCCTTGAAAGGGCAGCTGCACCATTGAGCGTGACTTAGCCCAAGATCCAACCCGCAGGGTCCCGGACAGGATGCCGGCGTGCCGCTGCCGCTTCTTCTGCGGCGGAGCCATGCCCTGGCCTCTCCCATGGGGTTCCCGGCCTCTCCCCAGGGGCTCCCGGATGTGCTCTGCCCCGCTGGTGTAAGGACAGTAAAGGCAAGTGGTGCCCTGACTGCGACCACCACCAACAGTGGCCAGGCGCGCAGACAAGCACCAGCCACACACGTCCCGGCAGCTGCCTGAGGGACAGGCTTCTCCTCCGGCTTTATCCAAGCTGAGCTGGTCGGAGGCCAGATGACCAGGCCCGGGCCCCGAAGCTGCCTGAGTCGCTCTGAGGACTGGGGGGGACTTAAAGCTCGCCCGGACTCCTCTTGTGGCCGGGACAGGTCTCTCTAGTGGACTGGCTGCCTTCAGCGTTGTGAGGGACCAGCCAGGCACGTGGGTTGGTGCCTTCCTCTGGCCTTACTCAAGTTCAAAGGCAAACCCACGTTACGGTGGAGCCACGGGCTCTGCAGCCCAGCACGACGCACCTGCCAGGCCACGTTCCTGAGACTCACCCTCCGAGCCCGACACACACCAGCTCCCCCACAGTCGCCCGGTGCTTCACGCGCCCACACCAGTGCCGCTGAGCCCCTCGCGTGGGTGCCGGCACACTCAGTCACCTGCACACGGAGGAGCACATGCGGGGCCAGGGTGCTGCCAAGGTCTGCTCTACCCCAGCCCCGGCGAGCACAGGAGTTAATGACTGACAGTGTGGGCCCTGCAGCTCGAATGCCTGGGACGTGCTGGAGCCCTCACAGGCTTCTCAGCCCTGCGGGGCCTCAGTGTCCATATCTGTAAAATGGCACAGTAGCGGCTGCTACAGTGTTGTGCAGATGTAACAACCTCACACGCGCAGATGCCGAGAACAGTGCTCTCAGGACGACTGTGTGGCACGACTCATCTTTCAGACTAACAGACGAGCTTAGCGACGGTTCTGAGAACCGAGTGGCCGTGTTCTTCACGGGAGTTTCAGCACCTGCTGCCGCTACTCAGTTGTCAAGGTTGAAATAAGCAGAAAGCTGGCCTGCCTTTAAACACTGTCATGCATCCCCAGAAGTATGGAAAGGAGGCGAAGTGTCTTCCAGGTGCGGGGGAGAGGGTCCAGCCACACCCAACACCCACCGTGCCTCCCCGAGAGCTCCCATGTACAGGCTTCCCTCATCTGGAGGGGGCAGGAAGGCCTAACTCCCTACCACAGCCCTCTGCTTCTGTAGGGATGGTCAGCTTAGCCATGCTGAAAAAGAAACAAGGTTGACTCAGAGCGTGGTCTGTATGCACAGGCACACGCATACTAACAACATGTACACACATGTATGGCGACAGTCCTGGAGGGGAGCCTGTCCCAGCCTGGCCAAACGCTTGACCTTTGTATGCTGAGAATCCGCCATTGCAGCCACCCATCCAGGCTGAGAGCTGGCTGGGTTGAGCCGTGTGTTTTCCATGGAGCCCCAAGTTCCTAGGGGAGGTCATCACAAAACTGGGTTTAGCAGGTTTGGGGACAGATGTGGAAAAAAATGTATTTTCTTGTCATGGGCACTAACACTGGAAGGAAACAAATGTCACCTATAATTTGAAAACAAAGCCTGAGAAAATTAGTAGAACATTAACAAGGCCCAATGCACTTTACTGTTTCTTTTGACTATTATACTTTTAATCAACCCCAGTCAGAGAAGACGGTGCCTCTGTCAGAGTGAAATGCAAAACTGATACTGTTCTTAATTTCTTCCACTTCCAGCTCCCCTTTAAAAATTATTTTAAAACTTTAGAAATGAACCTTTCACTTGGACAGGGTCAAAATTTACAAGGCATACACACCAGGTTTGCAATGAAATCACTGGAATGTAAAAACTATGGCAGAGGCCAGAGCATTTCCAACATCAACTACGAAACCCTTAAACAATGAGCTTTCATTGGAGAAACTGCTCTCAATTTTAACCTTAGAAAAACGGGAAAGGCAGCATGAGGAAACCTGGATGCCTGTCAATGGCTCTGGGGTAAAACCATAACCTGGGAAGTGCCCAGCATGCCCCAGCTAGCAAGCTTAATGCCCCTTTACTCAGAATCTCAAGGAAGAAGCCATAAGCAATCACTTCCTAAAAGGGCGTTTTGTTCCTAAATAACAAAGGGAGACGTTCAGCGTTTCTCAAAACGTCTTTAATTAGAGTTTTCCACAGATGTGAAGCTCTCCGGCTCGGGTGAGGGTGTCGTGTGCAGGGCCTGGCACTCGGCTGCCTCTGAGAAAGCCCTGGGGGAGCCTGGCACCAAGTGTCTGCAGACGCCGGGGGTGGAAACAAGTCTCTGCACAGGCGCAGGCACAGGAAAGGGCCACAGAGCCAGCATGGAACACGGCCCTCCCAGGCCAGACGCTGCTCCACCTGCCCACCTGCAGGCCTCAGGATGGGCCCAGGAGGAAAGGCCTTGGCCGTAGGGATTGGAGAGACGCTGGGGGTCGGGGGAAGCTGCGGTCACAGAGCCCCGGGACCTTGTCTCACTTTTTAGTGATCCCTATGCAGCTGTCGGTGCTCTCCTGACCTCAAAGTTGTGGACAGAGAACCTGTGTGACAGGGTGCGGGCGTGTCTGTGTGTGTCTGTGCATGCACGTGTGTCTGGGTCTATGTGTGTCTCTGCATGCACGTGTGTCTGTGTGTCTCTGCATGCACGTGTGTCTGTGCATGCACGTGTGTCTGGGTCTACGTGTGTGTCTGCATGCACGTGTGTCTGTGTCTGTGCATGCACGTGTGTCTGCATGCACGTGTGTCTGGGTGTGTTGGTGTGTCTGCATGAACGTGTATCTGGTGTGTCTGTGTGTGCATGCACGTGTGTCTGGGTGTGTCTGTGTCTGTGCATGCACGTGTGTCTGTGTGTCTGTGCATGCACGTGTGTCTGGTGTGTCTGTGTCTGTGCATGCACATGTGTCTGGGTGTGTCTGTGTATGCACATGTCTGTGTATGTGCATGCACGTGTCTGGGTGTGTCTGTGTATGTCTGCATGCACGTGTCTGGGTGTGTCTGGTGTGTGTGTGCATGCACATGTGTCTGGGTATGTCGGTATGTCTGTGCATGAACGTGTGTCTGGTGTGTGTCTGTGTATGCACGTGTGTCTGTGTCTGCATGCATGTGTGGGTGTGTCGTGTCTGTGCATGCACATGTGTCTGGGTGTGTCTGTGTCTGTGCATGCATGCGTGTCTGGGTGTGTCTGTGTATGCACGTGTGTCTGTGTCTGCATGCATGTGTGGGTGTGTCGTCTGTGCATGCACGTGTGTCTGGGTGTGTCTGTGCATGCATGTCTGTCTGCATGCACGTGTGTCTGGGTGTGTCTGTGTGTGCATGTGACTGGGCATCCATGTCTCTACCTGTGTGTACATGTCATATTGTGCACATATGTGCATGACTGTCACTTTGTGTGCCTGTGTACATGTACCTGTGTGAATGTGTGCGTGTGTATATGTCTGTGTGTGTGCCTTTGTATGTGTATCTATGTGAATATGTGCATGTGTGTGTGTACGTCTGTTAGTGTCTGCCTGTGCATGTGTGCACGTCTGTCAGTGTGTATGCCTGTGTACGTGTACCTATGTGAATGTGTCCGTTTGTGTGTACATGTCTGTTAGTATGCGTGTGCCTGTGCATGTGTATCTGTGTCTATGGGAATGTATGTACATGTGTGCATGTGTCTGTGTGAGTGTGCCTGTGCACACCTGTATCCATGTGTCAGTACCTATCTGTGCAGGTGTCTGTGTGACTGTGTGTGCATGTGCACATGTGTCTGTGTGTGGGAGTGTGCTGCAGCCTCTGTCAAGGCAGGGCAGGGGAAGTCTCAGCCTGGCCATCATCTTCCCCATCAGGCACCCCCACATTGCACAGCCCTCCCCTCCTACTGGGACCTTATCACCCCAACATCTGGGCCTGCATCCCAGCCAAATGGCTGTCCCCCAAGTGGGGGACTCAGAGGGGTTTTCATTTCCATACAGGGTACCCCTTCCCCAGCTCTTCCTGAGGAATCCACAGGTCAGGGAAAACGTGCTTGGAGGGCACACGCAGTTTAGGACCAGCCAGCAAGTTTCAAAATGGATGCACCGACATGCCATGCAGAGAATTCCTCACCACCAGCAGTGGGAGAAGAGAGAGACTGGGACAGAGAGAGAAACACAGAAGGAGACAGAGAAAGAGATGGGGGGAAGGGAAAGCTGGCCTTGGAGCACAGGCGTGGCCACGTGTGGTGAGGGTGCAGGTGTACTGCTAACCCAGGCCGACCCTCAGGGAAGGTACCAGCCCTTGGTGGATATCACACTTTGTATTTCAAATGAAGCCAGGTGATGGGATCAAAAACCACAGCCTGGATGATTTTCCTGCACACAAGCCAGGGATCAAAGTGCACAAACAGGCTCCCAGGCAGGCACCGGAGGACCTGGACGGTAGGGCTGGGCTGGGCTGGGATAACTCTCTAGGCTCTGATCCCTTCTGGAATCATGGGTGATTACAGAGATCTTAGCAGGTGCTGTAACCCGATGGCCTTAAAGGATTTAGCAAAAAGGCGATGGGCCTGGGGAGCTTTAGCAGAGACCTGGTGGGGGAGTCACCCGTGTCCTCTCTGAATTAGAAACTCAGAGACTCCAGGCTAGGAACCCAGCAGGGAGAGGCAAGGCCAGGGAGAAAGAATAACAATATGTAAAGGAAAACAAGATAAGGAGAAGGACTGGGCGGTGGAGAGCAGGGAGGCCTGCGGGGGTAGCCCAGCCTGAAGGAATGTCGGGGGGAGGAGCACAGCTCCAGCAGGGAGGGTTGGGGAGGTGAGAGGGGCGTCCCTTCCAGCAGAGCAGGGCTTTAAACCACAGGTGTGTGGTGAGGGCCACAGCCTGGGAGGGGTGCTGTGCTTGGTACCTGCCTGCTGGAAGCCAGGGGTCTGTAGAGCGGGTGCTTCCCTCACAACCAGGAAGAAGCCCCAGCGGGGGTCAGTGGGACACACTGCAGGCAGGTGAGCACACAGGTGAGCCTGGAGTCTAGGAGGGGTGCTGTGCTTAGTATCCACCAGCTGGAAGCCGGGGGTCTGCAGAGCGGATGCTCCCCCTCACAACCAGAAAGAAGCCTCAGTGTGGGTCAGTGGGATGTGTTGCAGGCAGGTGAGCAGGTGGGCATGCAGGTGCACACACAGGTAAGCCTGGAGCCCTCAGAGCTGGCTCCAGCTGTCCCTTCCCTCCCTCGTAGGAGGCTGCCCCAGGGGAAGTGGCCAGGGCTGGGTAGGTGTGTGTTAACTAACGGGGCTAGGCACTTCCACATCCTAAAGTGGCAGGGGGCTGGGGGCAGGTGAGATCAGTCCCTGAAGGTGGACCCTGGCCTAGCTCAGGCCACCTTCCCCCACAACCACCTGTGGAGAACCACACATCAGGACCCTGGGCCTGGGGAGGCCTGGGACCCAAGGACGCTCTGACAGTCACATGGCCAGGCCCTGGTCACCTCTTCAGCTCAGGCCACAGCCTTTGTCCTCAGTCAGCCTCACTGCACAAAATGTAAAATGAGTGACATTGCAAAGACAAGGCGAGCTCGGCCTAGCATTCCTTGGGGGAGCCCCTGGCCGTTGACAGCGGAAGCTCATGGATGACTTTCATGCCTTAGCAGGGAGTTGTGCTCGGACGGTCCCCTGGGGCCTGGGGTCTCCCAACGGTGTGGCAGAGGATGCAATAGAGACTAAGATCCCAGGAGGGGGCGGGCCTGCTGTGCTGGAGCCGGCTGGGACTTAGCCAGCTGCTGGACCCTGCCCCAACCATGCTCTCCTCAGCATCCACCTGCCTGCAGTCACTGGAAACAGACGGACAGCAAGCCAACAGGCAGATCCAGAAACCAGAGGGAACGCTGCCCCCCAGAGAGGCAAGGGCTTGGCCAGCACTGACCTCCAGGGAGGCTGGCAGAGGGAAAGCGGGTGGTTATCATTTGGTGTGGGGGCAGGGAAGGAGGGCAGAACTCTGGGAACCGAGATGATGCTGCCATGAAAAGGAGCCGGCAGAGGCCACTGGGGCCAGGCTGTGAGAAGACAGGAGGGGAGGCCGCCCCAACATCAAAGCCACACAGCCACACGCAGGAGGGTGAGAGGGACGAACACATCCCAGCACAGAAAGCATCTGGCGCAACCGCAGTTGTATTAAAATGACAGGGTTCTGAGTGCTGTTTCCTTTTCTTGTCTTCATTTCACACCTTTGTAAATAAAGTTATTAAATTAAAATCAGAAAACCAGGTCGGGGACAGACTGTAGGTAGAACAGCACAGTATGCCCAGCCAGCGTTGGGTCCCATGGACACGGACCCTGCGTTGCTGGAGGACAGTGAGGGGGGACTGCACAGGGCGGGGACCGTGGAGTGAGGGTGACCCTGTTGGTCTCAACTCCCATCACCAGCACGCCCCGTGCCACAGTCCCGGCGCACGCAGAATGTTCCAGGTGAGGATGCAGATGAAGGGCACTGCACCAGCCGCAGGACCCACCCCACAGCCAGGCGGTGACTCCGGGCGACAAAGGTACACAGGCCCACAGCTGGGACAGGAGACCCTCGGCCAGTGACACAGGCCAGGATTCACCATTAAAGAAACCAGAAAACAGAGAGGCCGGAGAGCGACCAGCCAGGCTGCGCTGAAGGAGGGCAGGGACCCGTGGGGCAGGGGATGCGGAGGGCAGCCGGGGAACAGCGCCAGGCGCGTCATCTCTGCAGGGATGAGCTGTGCCCATAGCCTCAGAGCTTTTCAGAAAAGCAGATCTAAGAGGGTTCAAGTCAACCACTAGACGTGCAAGTGGAAACAGGCCTCCATGGGTCTCCAGAACCACGCTGTTAGCTCAGGGGACATTTATTCCACCCAGGAGCAGTCTTTAAAAGGACCATTCTAGCAGAACGGAAAACTTCGCTGTGAAATCACCCTGACTTCAGGGCGGGAGGGACGTCCGTGGGAATCCACACCTTCTCGGACTTTCCAAAGTCAGCAGCTCCCCGAGCCCGCAGGACCGAGCGGCCAGGCCGTCCTCACACCGGCTCCTGCGGGAGGCCCCGGGCGCCCCGCCTCCTCCAAGGACCTTCCTAACCGAGGGGCGCCGGGCCAGCACCGCGGGCTCCTGAACGCACCCGCCGCTTCCAGGGGAGCACCTGGCAGCGAGGGGGCCGCGCTCCCTCCCCTCCCGCGTGCGGCCCCGCTCGATTCCTGGAATCGTATTTTTTGGACCTGCAGCTGCAACAGTTCCCGCCCTCAGCCCTTTCGATTCCTCTTTCGGGAGGGGTCGCTCTGCTCCCCCTCTCCGGGAGGACCGAGGCCCCTCACCTTCCGCGCGGCCGGGGGGGGGGGGGGGGGCGTCTGGATTTTAACCATTGTGTTTCCTTCGCACTTTGAAAGCGGACTCCCGGCTTCCCCGCGGGGAGGCGTCTGACCGCGAGCGTTTCCTGGACAGCCCCGCAGCGTCTCCCGGCCCTGCCTCCTCCCGACCCGCGCGGGGGTCCTGGGGCCGCCGGGCAGGGGCGTGGGGGGGGGGGCGCGGGGCGGGCCCGGGCTCCCGGGACCCTGAGGCCAGGCCTCGCCCGGAGAGGCTGGGGGCGGCGGCGCGGCCCCCGCGGGGGAGTCGGAGGCGCGCGGGGGGCCCGGGTCCGCCGCATCCCGCCCGCCCGCCGGCCGCTCACCGTCTCGGGTCGTTCTCAACACCTCCCGCGCCTCCTCGCGGCTGCACAGCTCCTCCACGCACTCGCGCTCCAGGTGGCCCTGCTTGGCCTCCTCGAAGACCTGGTAGGCGCGGCGCTGCCTGGGCCGCAGGAACTGCGTGGCCTCGCGCGCCGGCAACAGCGCCGCTGCCGGAGGGAGAGACGGGGCCGCGTCAAGCCGCGCCCGGAGCCTCCTGCCGCTCCCGGGGACGGGTCTCGGGCCGCGGGACTCACCGAGCGCGCACTCCGGGGCCAGCAGCAGCAGCAGCAGCGCGGCGCGCAGGGCGGCGGGCCCGGGCGGGGGCGAGGGGGCCATGGCGGGCCGGGGACGCGCGGTCAGAGCGCCCGGGAGGCCGAGGCGAGGCGCGGGCGCCGCGGGGCGGAGGCTCCGGTCATCCCGTCCTGGCGGCCCTGAAGGTCACATCGCGGCGGCGGCGGCGGCGGCGGCACCTCGGGCGCTCGGTCTGGGCGGGTTCGGGCGGCGGCGCGCGGGGAGGCGGCGGGGGCGGGACCAGCGCGCGGGCGGGGCGCGGGCTCCCGGGAGGCTCCGGGCAGAGCGGGGCGTCCGGGGCGCGGGGGCTCGCGGGGCTCGGGAGAGGAGCGTCGCCCGGGCGGCGGCCGTCCCCACTAGCGGGGGGCGAAGGAGGAGGCGACCCGGCTCCACTCGAGCAGGTACGTTTCGACCGCGTTCCAGGTGTCTTGGAGATTCACGCCTCTCCAGCCCGCGCTCCCCCCCGGATCTACCGCAGCCTCTTTGGAGCCGTCCTTCTCAGGCACGTTTTGTCAAGACTGAAAACCTCCCAAAGAAAAGATACACGGAGGTCAGATCCAGCCCCACGGGGCCGGCCAGTGAAATGCGGTGGTTTCTTTTTGTAATCTCTGTTTTTCATAATGATGACATTCAAAATCTTGAGGTTTCCCAGGAGATATTTAAGCTGAAAGCAACATTGTGCTTGTCTTCAGAGACCAAGACTTTCTGGCTCCTGTCTTGGAATATTTCGCAAAGTCACAGGCAGAACACAGGCAAACGTACAGAGCCGAAGCACAGCGGGCCACTCACGGGGGACCGAGGCAGGCGGTTAGCCCGGCGTGCCCGGCCGCCGGGAGGAGGGAACTTGGCTGCTCCCCCTCTGGAGAATCCTGCTCTGGAAGTCCCCACCCCCCAAAATGCACTGGAGAGGGGCAGTGAGTCAGCACCCCACCCCAAATGGATGGCCATTTTGCTCAGCACGCTCAACGCTGAGATTCTCAGATCGCAGTTCCTCTTTGCTTTCTGTAGCTGGGAGAATGGAATGCGATTGCTGGTAGAAATCTTTGAGGTCGTTGGTTTGAAAGTGGGTTTAATAATATGTTAATGTAGGCAAATGAATGTCCGTGGGAATGATCTTCAAAAAGAATTTAAAATGGGATAGAGAAGTCATCTGCACCTGCGTCTGAACCAGAACTACCAGGCACGCCCATGTCAGCTAGTTACCGTAGCAGGCGGAGTGAGGAGTGCACCTGGGCTTCTGCCTTGCAACCACCGTGGCTACTTCAAAAGAATATTATCGCATTAACTTTCCTGCTTGTTCTTGAGGAGAAGCACTGGTTTCAAAAATTGGATGGGGTGATACATGCTTTAGTCAGTATTTACAAGGTTCCCTAATCACTTCACTGGACAAATAATTCATTGAGCACCTACCGTGTACCACGCAGTGTTCAAGGCACTTCCAGTCATTTCCTAAGGGTTACAACTGCCTGTGGATAAACTTAAAGTGTGTAAGCTCCTAAAAATTGTTCGTAATTATTTTCTGCACATTTTTGTAGTTTCGGGGGAAGAGAGTTTATAGAGTTCATGAAATTCTCAGAATTGTTTGATCCCTTTAGGAATGAGCATCTCCAGCCTCTGCCTGCTCCTCTGGGACAGTCTGCACCTGGGCGTGGGCACACTGCTTTGGGTCGTTAGGTATCAGGAGACCTCAGCTGGATGGAGCAGTTCCCCCTCGCCTCCTTTTAGTCTGGACCCCATGCTCATTCCTCATATTGCTGATTCAGCCTTTCCACTGAGTTACTGTCCCAGTAATGACAGTGTCTCCCATCATGCAGAGACTTGGTTTGATAAAACGCATTCACATACAACTGTTCATTTTGATTTCTATAATGGGGGAGTACAGAAAGCAAACATGGGCTACAATGGAGGATGTCTCCATGACCCCAGATAACTCCAAAATCCTTGACCTCAGTCATTAGTGCAGGAAATTCGCTCCAAGGCAGACGTGGAAAACAAATAAGAAACAATTTGGATGTGTTTCAAAAATGGAGAGAGCTATCAGGCACTGTATTATACAGCCTGAACTAGCAATGGTGAGACAGTTCACCTCCACAGGGGCCAGGAGCTTGGACCCAGGACAATGGATGTTTCACACAGGTGGTTAACCAGTCTGTGGCCATGAGGTGGAAAGCTGGTGGCTCCTCTTTTCAGGGGGTAAGCTAGGACGAATGGCGGAAGTGGAACAGGAGTGGGGTGTCTGTAGAGAAATGAAAGTTCTGCATTGCATCTTCTGTCATTATTGCCAGTGCTAATTCCATGGCAGTCGGACCATCCATTCATCTATACATACAATAAATGTGAGGTTAGTACCCGATATTTTGTCTTAAAAGATGCTGTGTTAGGTACAATCGGTTGTATAGTCATATTTGTTTTTGTTTGCTTGTGTTTCAGTTTTATTGAGGTGAAGTGGAAATACAGGAAACTACACACAGATTTTGGCATATCTGTGACATGTGTAAACCTGTGAAGCCATCATCACAATCAAGTTAGGGACTATATCCATCACCCAAAAAAGTGTTCTCATGCCCTTTGGTAATTCCTCCTCCTCAATGTCCCCGCTCTACCACACATCCCAGTCCCTAGGCAAAACCACTGACCAGATTTCTGTCACTGTAGATTTGTTTGCTTTTTCTAGACTTTCATATAAAAAAGAATCATACTGTATGTATGCTTTTGTGTCTTTTTTTCACTTAATGTTTATTTTCAGAATCATCTATCTTGTTGCAGGTATCAATAATGTATTCCCTTTTATTGCTCAGTAGTATTCCACAGTATGGGTATAAGACAATTTGTTTATCATTCACCTGTTGAGGGACATTTTACTTGTTTCTAAATTTTTACTATTACAAATAAAGCTGCTGTGGACATTTGTGTGTGCACACCTGCTTCCATTTCTTGGGGAAATATCTAGGAGCAGAGTGTCCAGATCACATGGCAGGTATTTAACTTTTTAAACTGTTTTTCAAAGTGGTTGTACCATTTTACATTTTCACCATCAATGCATGAGGGTTTCATTTTCTCCACATCCCCACCCATACTTTCTGTGGTCACTTTAAACATTTTTATTCACTCTCATATGTATATAGTGGTATTTCATTGTAGTTTAAATTTGCATTTTTCAAATAACTTGTGATGTTGAGCATATTTTATTGTGCTTATTGCCATCCAGGTATCTTCTTTGGTGAAATGTCTGTTTTGATCTTATTTTCTTTCTTTTTGTTTACTTGGTGATATGGTTTGGCTGTGTCCCCGTGCAAATCTCATCTTGAATTCCCACGTTATGGGAGGGACCAGTGGGAGGTAATTGAATCATGGGGGCAATGTCTTCCTATGCTGTTCTCATGATAGTCAATCAGTTGCACAAGATCTGATGGTTTTAAAACGAGGAGTTCCCCCTGCACAAGCTCTCTTTGCCTGCTGCCATCCCTGTAAGACAGGAGTTGCCTTTGTGAGGCCTTCCCAGCCATGTGGAGCTGTAAGTCCAATTAAACCTCTTTCTTTTGTGAATTGCCCAGTCTCAAGTGTGTCTTTATCAGCAGCATGAGAACGGACTAATACACTTGGGATGTTTGGTTTTCCAATTGTTGAGCTGTTTGTTGAGTTTTAAGAGTTCTATAACTATTCTAGAAGCACGTCCATTATCAGATGTGTGGTTTGCAAATAGTTATTTCTAGTCTGTGGCTTGTCTTTTCATTCTGTTAAATGTGTCTTTAGCCAGGCATGGTAATGGGTGCCTGTAGTTTCAGCTACTTGAGAAGCTGAGGCAGGAGGATCTCTTGAGCCCAGGAGTTTAAGCCTGGCCTGGGCAATAAAGTGAGACCCTGTCTCCAAGAAAAAAAAAGAAATCAAAGGGTCTTTCAATGATCAGAATTCTTAATTTTGAAGTGCAACTTACTATCTTTTGTTGAACGGATTCTGCTTTTGGTGTCACATTTGCCTAACCCATAGTCACAAAGATTTTATTACAGAAGTTCTGTACATTCAGGTTTACCGTTATGACAGTGGTCCATTCTGAATGAGTTTTTATAAACGTTGAGGAATGAATCAAAACATGTGTATGTCTGTATGTACTTAGGGAAATGCAGTCATCCCAGCACTATTTATAAAAAGACTATTCTTTCTCCACTGATTGCCTTTGCACCTTTGTCAATAACCAATTGATAATATATGTGTAAATCTATTTATAGACTCTCTGTTCTGTCCCATTTATTTGTCTCTTTAAAGTTAATACAACAGTGTCTTGATTACAGTAGATTCATAACAAGAATTGAAGTCAGTTAATGTAAATAATGTAAATTCTCAAACATTCTCAAAGTGTGAAGTTTTTGATTATTCTGTTTTCTTTGCATCTACATATGAACATTAGAAGCAGCTGGTCATTCTCTACAAAAAGCCTGCTAAATTTTAATTGCGATTGCATTTGATCTGTAGGTCAATTTTTAGGGAATGAACAGTTTAACAGTATTGAGACCTGATCTGTGAATGCGGTAGATCTTTCGTTGAGTGGTTATCAGTGTGTAATCTGGCTTCATTGTGGAAAGAGAACATACAGTACATGACTTGAATTCTTTTTAATTTATGGAAGCTTGTTTTGTGGCCAGAAGATGGTACATCTTGGTAAACATTATGTGTGTTCTAAAAAACAATGTTGGCTGGGTGCAGTGTCTCACACCTGTAATCTCAGCACTTTGGGAGGCTGAGGCAGGCAGATCACCTGAGGTCGGGAGTTTGAGACCAGCCTGACCAAAATAGAGAAACCCATCTCTACTAAAAATACAAAATTAACCAGGTGTGGTGGCGCATGCCTGTAATCCCAGCTATTCGGAGGCTGTGGTAGGAGAATCGCTTGAACCCGGGAGGCGGAGGTTGCAGTGAGCTGAGATCGCGCTATTACACTCCAGCCTGGGCAACAAGAGTGAAACTCTATCTCAAAAAAAAAAAAAAAAAGGTTTATTCGGCTCTTAGTGGGTGGAATGCTCTGTAAGTGTCAACCAGGTCAAGTTAGGTGATAGCCTTGTTCAAGTCTGCCATATCCTTGCTCATTTTCTGCCTTCTTCTATCAGTTTTTAATAATGGAGTGCTGAAATCTCCAGCTGGAACTTGGATTTGTCTGTTTCTCCTTACAATTCAAGTTTTGCTTCATGTATTTTGAAACTTTTTTATTTGGTGCATAAATATTTAAAATTGTGTACTCCTGAGTAATTGATCCCTTTATAATAATATTATATAAGATACAATATTCTTTGATCTAAAATCTATTTGATTGTTAAAATAACCATGCCAGCTTTCTTTCAGTTAGTGTTTGCATTATATTTATACATATATATATTATTTTAAAATTTCTTTTTCCTTTATCCTATTTTTGTCTTCATGTTTAAAGTGGGTTTCTTATAGGTGGCATGTAGCTGAGTCTTCCTTGTTTTTAATCCAGCCTGATATTTGCCTTTTAATTGGGGTGGTAGATCATTTTCATTCAATATGATTATTAAGATGATTTGATCCAAACCTCCCACCTTGTTATTTGTTTTCTGTTACTCTCGTTTGTTGTTTCCTTTCCTTTTGTTTTATTTTTTGCCTTCTTTTGGATTAACCAGATTTTTTATGATGCCATTTTCTCCCTTGTTGGCTTATTAACCGTAGCTGTTGTGTGATTTTGGCATCACCTTGCGATTTTTATCACACAGCTTTAACTTACCAGAGTCAGCTGTTCACCTGCAGCGGTCTGCCTGTCTCTCTCCCTCTCTGTTGTTTGTCACCCGTTCACCTGCAGCAGTCTGCCTGTCTCTCTCCTCTCTCTCTGTTGTTTGTCACCCGTTCACCTGCAGCGGTCTGCCTGTCTCTCTCCTCTCTCTCTGTTGTTTGTCACCTGGTCACTTGCAGCGGTCTGCCTGTCTCTCTCCTCCTCTCTGTTGTTTGTCACCCGTTCACCTGCAGCGGTCTGCCTGTCTCTCTCCTCTCTCTCTGTTGTTTGTCACGCGTTCACCTGCAGCGGTCTGCCTGTCTCTCTCCTCTCTCTCTGTTGTTTGTCACCCGTTCACCTGCAGCGGTCTGCCTGTCTCTCTCCTCTCTCTCTGTTGTTTGTCACCCGTTCACCTGCAGCGGTCTGCCTGTCTCTCTCCTCTCTCTCTGTTGTGCACCCGTTCACCTGCAGCGGTCTGCCTGTCTCTCTCCTCTCTCTCTGTTGTTTGTCACCCGTTCACCTGCAGCGGTCTGCCTGTCTCTCTCCTCTCTCTCTGTTGTTTGTCACCTGTTCACCTGCAGCGGTCTGCCTGTCTCTCTCCTCTCTCTGTTGTTTTGTCACCCGTTCACCTGCAGCGGTCTGCCTGTCTCTCTCCTCTCTCTCTGTTTGTCACCTGTTCACCTGCAACTGTCTGCCTGTCTCTCTCCTCTCTCTGTTGTTTGTCACCTGTTCACCTGCAGCAGTCTGCCTGTCTCTCTCCTCTCTCTGTGTTGTTTGTCACCTGTTCACCTGCAGCGGTCTGCCTGTCTCTCTCCTCTCTCTCTGTTTGTCACCCGTTCACCTGCAGCGGTCTGCCTGTCTCTCTCCTCTCTCTCTGTTGTTTGTCACCCGTTCACCTGCAGCGGTCTGCCTGTCTCTCTCCTCTCTCTGTTGTTTGTCACCTGTTCACCTGCAGCAGTCTGCCTGTCTGTCTTCTCTCTCTGTGTTGTTTTCTTGCATTTTACTTCTACGTGTGTTATAAACCTTACAATACAGAGTACTGTTTTTTGCATTAAACAATGCTTTTAAAAATATTTAAATAATGAGAAAAAGTTACATTTGCTCATATCTTTATTGCTTCTAGTACTGCTATTTCTTTACGTAGATGCAGACTCAATCTGGTTTTTTTGTTTTTTGTTTTTTGTTTTTTTTGTCTGCCCCAATAAAATCCTTTCACATTTTCTTGAGTGTATGTGTGTTGGTGATATGTCTTTCAGTTTGTGTATGTCTTTAAAAGTCATTATTTTATTTTTTTGAAGGATCTTTTTTTACTGGAAATGAATTCCAGATCGACAGTTTACCCCTGCACCTTTAAACCTGAAAGGCGTTGTCCTGCTGTATTTTAGTGTATGTTGCCTCCGACAGGAAATCTGCAGTCATTCTTTCCTTTGTTCCTCTATACATAATATCTTTTTTCTCTGGCTGCTTTTAAGATTTTCTCTTTATCACTAATTTTAAGAAACTTTATTATGATGTGCCCTGTAGTTTCTCTCATATTTCTTGTGCTTGGGGTTCATTGAAATTCTTGGATTTGTGGGTTTCAAATTTTTTGGAAAATTTGGAGCCATGATTTCCTCAAATATTATTATCTGTCCCCCAAGACGCTCTCCTTATTTAGGGGACTCCAGGTACACATATAAACGGCTGCTTGGAGTTTTCCCAGAGCTCACTAAGGCTCTTCTGTTTTCACTGTTAGTCTTTTCCCCCTCTGCATGGGTTTTCGTTTAGTTAGCTTCTATTTCTGTGCCTTCAGGTTCCCTAATCTATTCTTTTGCAATGTCATATCTGCTGTTGATTCTATCCAGTGTGTCCTTCACTTAGACAATTTATTTTTTATCCCTAAGGGCTTACTTTTAGGCATTGTTAGGGCAAGACCAGAGCAGCAGGTCATCAGGGCAAAAGCTCCCACTACAGGCAAAGGCTTTCTGATGTCCTGTGGATCATGAGATATTCCACACTGATGGATGGAACCGGGAACTATTCCTGGACCTGCGGAGCTGTGGGGATTCGTCCCTCTACTCCTTTCAGGTGGTTCTTCCTCTGGCCTTGGGTAATTTCTTCTCAAGTGTGTGTAGATTTAGCTGAAAACTAAACAGGATCTTTAAACTCCTTTCTCCGTGAAGTTCTCTCCTCTCTCATGCCCCCTCACTGTGCTCTGCTGCCTCTGCCTCCTGGTCACCTGGCTCTGTCCCCACTCGGGGTCAGCAGGCTTTACGTGGCTTCTCTGAGCAATGTCAGGGCTCTCTACAGGCCATGAGCGCGCAGTCATTGTCTTACCTCCAGGTGTGTGATGGGCCCTCCAGGTGTGTGATGGGGCCTCCAGGTGTATGACGGGCCCTGCAGGTGTGTGACGGGCCCTCTAGGTGTGTGACTGGGCCTCCAGGTGTGTGACGGGCCCTGCAGGTGTATGATGGGGCCTCTAGGTATGTGATGGGCCCTGCAGGTGTGTGGGGGCCTCCAGGTGTGAGGGGGGCCTCTAGGTGTGTGACGGGCCCTGCAGGTATGTGACAGGGACTCCAGATGTGTGATGGGTCCTCCAGGTGTGTGACGGGCCCTGCAGCTATGTGACAGGGACTCCAGATGTGTGACAGGCCCTCCAGGTGTGTGACGGGCCCTCTAGGTGTGTGCCAGGCCCTCCAGGTATGTGACAGGGCCCTCCAGGTATGTGACGGGCCCTCTAGGTGTGTGCCAGGCCCTCCAGGTATGTGACAGGGCCCTCCAGGTATGTGACGCACGGGCCCTCCAGGTGTGTGACCAGCCCTGCAGGTGTGTGACGGGCCCTCCAGGTGGACTGAGTGCTTTGGCCTGGAGGACCTCCTTTCCCATCACACAGCTACTCGCCACTCACAGCCGTGCTTGTTGAGAGCAAGGAGGTCGAGAGGCCCGGTGTGGTGTTCGTGATGTGCGGGGGGTGGGGACAGGGCGAGGATCTGTCTGGTAGATTTTGGTAAAGGGGTTTCTTTCCTGGGGCAACACCAGCACCAGGCCATGTGGGAACCCGAGGCACTGCTTTACCCAGGAACCTGTCAGAGGGGTTTCCTGGGAGGGGGGGGAGGTGAGTGGGGCGTTGATCTCACTCCTCATTTTAGATAAGAATGGAGTAGCACAGGCCACGGAGATGAGGCGTGGGCTCTGGATTGTGGCGTCAGCCGCCTGGGGTGGGAATTCCAGCTCCACTTGCCACCCTCACAGCGGGGCTAGGCCCAAGCAGGTGTCATCTGAGGCCAACAAGTGCCTGATCCCCCAAGGGAGACGCAGCCGCAGCCCCATCCCAGGAGGCAGCCCGGGGTTGCCGGGCTCAGGGGGAGGCAAGGGCCACACCCAGCCCATGCCAGCGTCACCTGTGGATGGCTGAGTGGGGGGTGACAGAGCTGCCTGCCCTGAGGGGCACCACAATGTGGGATTTCCACACCTTTCTATTTGAGCAACATAATTAACCATTTCGTCACATTTTCTACTTCTCTGCATCTGTAACATGGTCTTAGCTCACTCTGCAGAGGAGCGTGGCCCCTCCTTTCTGACCCGGTCATGGGACTGGACATCGTCGCCCAGCACAGCAAAGGGGCATCACGCTGTGGGAGGTGCCGGTTGGTCAGAAGCAGCTGGAGGGTCTGGCAAAATTCTGGTCCAGTGAGGCTTCCCTTCCGTAGAGATGGGAGGCGGCCACGTGGCCGGCGCTGCTGCGCTGCTGCCGCTGCTGCCTCTGCGAAGACTGCCTCGGGGGAACCCGGCAAGGTTCCTTCAGCAGGACTCTGGGAACTGGGGCCACAGCAACACCCAAGCAACCCTGCGCCCCTCGTCTCGGGGTGGGAAACCAGCCAGCTCCATGTGAAACCCAGGGTGCCCAGAGCCTTGAGGCACTAGGCTCCCGACACCTAGAAGTTTGTTTCTTGGACATCAGGAAGTGAGGTGTCGCTTTCAAGGACAGGAAGCCCCCATGCTGGCCAGGAGCAGGAAGATGTAGCAAAGCTCAGCCCGGACAGCTTGGCTGGATCTTTCCAGGAAGCTGCTGAGGATGTGGAAACAGCACTGTCCTGCCTCTGCAGCTTCTGATAATGCTCTGGGGCCAGTCCTCAGCCTGCTGCCCTGGCCTGGGAGCGACTCTGGGGCTGCAGAATAAAAGAGGTGTGGATGTCACTGGGGTGTGGGTGTCACTGCGGCGTGGGTGTCACAAGTGCAGGTGTTGCTGCTGTGTGGGTGTCACTGCTGTGGGCGTTGCTTTGCTGCGGTGTGTGTGTTGCTGAGGTGCAGTGTCACTGTGGTGTGGGTGTCGCTGCTGTGCGTGGGTGTTGCTGCTGTGTGTGGGTGTCGCTGAGGTGTGGGTGTCGCTGCTGTGCATGGTGTCGCTGAGGTGTGGGTGTCGCTGAGGTGTGGGTGTCACTGCTATGTGTGTGGGTGTCGCTGAGGTGTGGGTGTCGCTGCTGTGTGTGGGTGTCGCTGAGGTGTGGGTGTCACTGCTGTGTGTGTGGGTGTTGCTGCTGTGTGTGTGTGTCACTGAGGTGTAGGTGTCGCTGCTGTGTGTGTGTCACTGTGGTGTGTGTGTGTGTCACTGTGGTGTGGGTGTTGCTGAGGTGTGGGTGTCGCTGCTGTGTGTGTGTGTGTGTGTGTGGGTGTTGCTGCTGTGTGGGTGTCGCTGCTGTGTGTGGGTGTCGCTGCTGTGTGGGTGTCGCTGCTGTGTGTGTGGGTGTCACTGAGGTGTGTGTGGGTGTCGCTGCTATGTGTGTGGGTGTCGATAGGTGTGGGTGTCACTGCTGTGTGTGTGGGTGTCGCAGCTGTGTGTGTGGGTGTTGCTGAGGGGTGTGTGTGTGGGTGTCACTGCTGTGTGTGTGAGTGTCGCTGTGTGTGGGTGTCGCTGCTGTGTGTATGTGTGTCGCTGAGGTGTGGGTGGGTGTCAATGAGGTGTGTGTGGGTGTCGCTGCTGTGTGTGGGTGTCGCTGAGGTGTGGGTGTCACTGCTGTGTGTGTGGGTGTTGCTGCTGTGTGTGTGGGTGTCAAGGTGTGGGTGTCGCTGTTGTGTGTGTGGGTGTCGCTGCTGTGTGTGGGTGTCGCTGCTGTGTGGGTGTCGCTGAAGTGTGTGTGGGTGTCGCTGCAGTGTGTGTGGGTGTCGAGGTGTGGGTGTCGCTGCTGTGTGTGGGTGTCACTGAGGTGTGTGTGGGTGTCGATGAGGTGTGGGTGTCACTGCTGTGTGTGTGGGTGTCACTGAGGTGTGTGTGGGTGTTGCTGCTGTGTGTGGGTGTCGAGGTGTGGGTGTCGCTGCTGTGTGTGTGGGTGTCGCTGCTGTATGTGGGTGTCGCTGCTGTGTGTGTGGGTGTCGCTGCTGTGTGTGGGTGTCGCTGAGGTGCGGGTGTCGCTGTGGTGTGGGTGTCGCTGTTTTTTTTTTTTTTTTTTTTTTTTTTTTTTTTTTTTTTTTTTTTTTTTTTTTTTTTTTTTTTTTTTTTCTTTTTTGGCTGTGGTGTGGGTGTCGCTGAGGTGTAGGTGTCGCTGTGGTGTGGGTGTCGCTGAGGTGTGGGTGTCGCTGCACCGTGGGTGTCGCTGCGGCGTCGGTGTGACTGCTGTGTGGGTATCACTAGGTGTCATGTAGGTGTCACTGCAGTTTGGGCAGGACATTTCCCTTCAGTCCCAGAGGGACAGACCTGTACCCTCAAGTCCAGATTCACACCCTGTCATGGGAACAGCCTTAATTGCCACAGTCATGCCTCATGACCTTAACCCTGTGACTCCAAGCCTTCCAGACTGGGCAAAAACAGAAACGAGTGGACACCGTGACGTGGCATTCGACACAAAAGCGTTGGGGTGATCTGAGCTGGGTGTTTTGCTGGACCAGGGACGCATCAAGAATGTGCCCCTTCAGTCTGGACATGGCCTCTCTCCTGCTCTGAAACCCTTCAGGGTTTCATTTATTTTTATTTTTTTTTAATGCTCAGGGAAGTCGTTGAAGTCAGGTGGAGACAGAGGAGGTGTTCTGTGTTTCACACTCAGGCACTGGCCTTGTGTGGGTGGCGTCTGGGTGGGGACTGTGAGGTGTTCCAGCCCTGAGATGTCCCGTTTTGGGCTGGATGGGGAACTGCTCAGCAACTCCCGCTGTATCAGGCCCAGGGAAGTGGTGTGCAAGGAGGAAGGGGCTCGGGAGGCTGCCCGCCTCACTGTCCTCCCCCCCAGGAGCCTGTGGTGAACAGGCATGTGCTCATCAGACAAGAGTGAGAGCGGAGGCCAGAGGGGCCGTACCAGGACCACCTAGTGGCACGATGCCCAGCCTCGAGGAGGTCCTGAGTCTCTGGGGTCTGTGTAGGGATCAAGATACCCACACAGGGGAGGCACAGAATCTCCTGGGAGTCCTGGTTTCCAGGATAACAGCCACTTTCCCAGAACCTGAGGGACCCTGTGTCCCGCTGTTCTCTAAGGAAGGGCCCTTCCTGGAGGTGAGCTCTAAGCAGAGTTGTTTCAAGGGGAGCGCCTGGGGAGCTTTGATGTGGGGCCCCAAATGCACGTGGGTCCTAGCGGCAGCATTGTGAGGTGGAGGGGCCGCGGAGCCTTTCCGGGCCTGGCTCTCGCCTTAGTCGATGCCCCTGCTCTTGTGTGGAGGGGGTGACTGTGGCGTGACCCCCCTGCATAAGGAAAGACACGGGCTCCCCGAGCAGTGAGCAGTGGTGTCGGGGTGACCTGCTGACGGCATCGCCTCTGGCTGAGGAGGGGAAACCCACGCGGTACTTTCTCTTTATATTTCTGCCTCTATTGATTTTTAAGCAAAAGCGTGTATTACTATCCTAACCAGCATAGTTTAAAATCTCCAGAGCACCCCTTCTGAGGGGGGAGACTTTTATAGAAACTCAGAGGGGCTTCCGTTAGTGACGGGAGAAGCAGGCCTGGCCCTTCCCATGGACACGCATCTGTCACAGCCAAGGATGAAGGCCTGTGTGTCGTGTGGTTGGTTGTCTTGGGCTGAAAAAGACTTAATTACAGAGATGGTTAGGGCTGCTGGGTGAATTTTCAGACTTCTTTCTGACCATTCACATTTCTGTGTCTGCAACAGCCATCAGGGCCTTTGAAAAAGTTGTATAACAGTTAATTCATTTGGAAAGTTACGCCAATAACCAACCTTCCTAGCAAACTGTTCCTGAAGACTACAATGGTTTATTTAGTTTTCACAAACGGTATTAGAAGATGACTTGTTTTTTTTCTAGGGAAATCACTGAATGTACTTCTGAGCGCAAACCCAGTGGCACAGGGAGTCCTTGGTCTCCAGGGCTGTCGTCATTTCTGGAGGAGCCATGTCTCACCTGGGGCCACTGAGACCTGGAAGGTGAGGCCGCCTTATGGGGCTGACTGTGGGGAGAATCTCACAAAAGCACCATTACACACCCATCTTGGCCCCAGAGGTCCACTTTGTTATTTAAATCTTATATAATAGAGATAAGGGACCCCTTGAAAACCTTTTACTCTCTGATTTGGGAAGCTGAGCTGTTTTTTTTGACAGCAAAGTAAATGGGTTGGCAGTCACGGGGGGGCTCTGCGTTCCTGCCTCCTAGCCTGGCGGGAAATGGGTTGGCAGTCACAGGGGGGCTCTGCGTTCCTGCCCCCTAGCCTGGCGGGAAAGTGCGTCCTCACGATCGGATGAATCAGGATGGGCCTTCTTCCTGCACAGCATTTCTCCACTCCTGTCCTCTAACGGTGAGTGTCTCAGATCTGTCCTGTCGGGGAAAGGACTTCACAGAGCTCTGTGGGGGCTGCAGCTGAAGAGACTGCTGGACTCTTCTGTCGGGTCTGCCTTTCTTGCTGACTCAGAAAACAGTAAAAGGTGACAGGAAGGTGGCCCCAGAACAAATGCAGTCCCGCAGTGGCCCGAGCCATGTGGAATAAACCAAATCAGTGCCGGCAGAAACTGAACCCGGATTATGGCAAAAACGTAAACAAAATTATTAAAACAAAATTATTAAGGCTGAAGTGTGCCTAGTCGAACTTGTAAACAAACAGATGAGCTTGGCTTTAATTAATGTTGAAAAAGCTGGCTCAACAGAGTTCGGACAGGTCTATAAATATTAATTTGAAGAGTATCCAAGACACTTATAGCAGCTGTGTGAGCCTTTAGAATTGACGTAGCTATTTTAATATATGCAGGGCTATTTTTAACCTTTCATCACAGGCCAGTCAGAGCGGGAGCCCAAGGGCAGTGGAGCCGGGATGCCCATCAGCTCTGCCAGCCAGGATGCTACCTCGAAGGTCAAGGGCATTGGTGCAGCAGTGTCCTGGGGAAGTTGGAATAGTACCACAAACCAGGGGGGCTGAAAACCACAGAGATGTCTCCTTCCTCAGCTCTGGAGGCCAGAAGTGCAAAATCACGGTGCCAGCAGGGCTGTGCTCCCCCAGCAGCTGGGAGGCTCCTTCCTGCCTCCCCGGCCTCTGAAGCTCCAGGTATGCCTGGGTTTGTGGATTCACAGCTTCAGTCTCTGCCTGCACCACCACACAGGCTCCTGCGTCACCCCTCTTCTTGTAAGGACACAGTCATGGCGTCACCACCACACAGGCTCCTGTGTCACCCCCTCTTCTTGTAAGGACACAGTCATGGCATCACCACCACACAGGCTCCTTATCACCCCTCTTCTTGTAAGGACACAGTCGTGGCGTCACCACCACACAGGCTCCTGTATCACCCCTCTTCTTGTAAGGACACAGTCGTGGCGTCACCACCACACAGGCTCCTGCGTCACCCCCTCTTCTTGTAAGGACACAGTCGTGGCGTCACCACCACACAGGCTCCTGCGTCACCCCCTCTTCTTGTAAGGACACAGTCGTGGCGTCACCACCACACAGGCTCCTGCGTCACCCCTCTTCTTGTAAGGACACAGTCGTGGCGTCACCACCACACAGGCTCCTGCGTCACCCCTCTTCTTATAAGGACATAGTCATGGCGTCATCCTAACTGCAGTGGTCCTTGTTCGGTTTTAGTCACTCATGGTCAACCACATTCCACAAATACGACATGGCTACACTTGTGCTTTGGGGCCGCCATTCAGTGAAAGAAGGGTGACCCGAACAGAAGCACTGTGACACCACAGCCCATCTGGTCACCAGGGTGGCTGCCAAGTAGCCAATGGCAACCCAGGCTTGGATAGGAGAGCTCAGAACAGCATACGACTGAACACCAAGGAATTGTCTATTTCTCGAATTTTCCATCTTTATCACAATGCCTGCGTCTCTCCTTTCGCTTCATATCACCACGTGGCATTTTACGCCACTTTACATCATCATGAGAAGAAGGGAAAGTACAGTATGATGAGATATATTAGAGGGAGAGAACATATTCATGTAACTTTTCTTATAGTATATTGTTATAATTCTATTTTATTATTGTTAATCTCTTATTGTGCCTCATTCATAAACTTTATCATGGGTTTGTATATATGGGAAAACACACAGTGTATAGGGTTAGGACTACCTGAGGCTTCAGATATCCAGCAGGGTCTTGGAACATTTTCCCCAGGATAAGGGGCCATTATGCTAATTAGATCTGCAGTGACCTTATTTCCAAATGATGTCACATTCTGAGGTGCTGGGGGCTCAGATTTTAACATGTATTTTTGGGGGAAGACAACCAACCCACACTTTGAGTGACAGGGCAGCAGGGCTGGGAGGGATCTCACAGGGAGGCGCCTCAGCCCTGCTTGCTCTGAAGCTGCCACCTCAGCTGTACGTCTCCCCCTGGTGGTGGGGCTGGAAGCGCAGTCATCTCCTTGATGCTCTGTTTTCCGGGGGGCAGCTCCAGGCAGGAACATCCAGCTGCCTTCACAGGAAGTGGTCTCACCAGAGTAGAGGTGATGGGGCGGGGGCTGAGCCTCAACATGGGGGGCCCTGGTGTGCACCCCCTCCACCCGCTCAGAGGAGCCTACAGCCCAGCCTCCATCACACAGCCCAGAACATGCCCTGGAAGAGCAACAAAACCTGAGGGCCCTGGCCAGAATGACCATGGGTACAGTGTGCATGAAAAACAGACGACCGTGTTCTGCGGCAGGCGCTGCGTGTGGGGGCCTCTTTGTCACAGCAACTTAAGCTTGGCCCTGAGCAGCACAGGGCAAGGTTGAGATGTGCGTCCGGTGTCTTGGACCTCAGGCTCCTATGATGCTTCAAGACCGCGGGTGGCTGGATCGTGGGGGACCCGCAGCCTCTCACACATTCACTCAACAGACCCAGTTTTGTCTCCCTTGCTGGCCGCATCTGAGGCAAGCAGCCAAGGTCCCCACGGCTCTGGTACCCTCAGCCTATGGTCCAAGCTCACCCATGTGGGTCTCTGGGGTGCCACTGCCAGGGAGTTCACATGAGGTCAGCCTGCCAGTTGGGGTTGCAAAAGTTGGGCTCATATCCTGGCCAAAGCCTCAGATTTGATGCTTCCTGTGTCTGTGTCTGAGAGATGAAAACAGACAATAGGGTAATGCTAATAAAAGGAACTTGGCCGGGCACGGTGGCTCACGCCTGTAATCCCAGCACTTTGGGAGGCCAAGGCGGGCGGATCACGAGGTCAAGAGATCGAGACCATCCTGGTCAACATGGTGAAACCCCGTCTCTACTAAAAATACAAAAAAAATTAGCTGGGTGTGGTGGCGCGCGCCTGTAGTCCCAGCTACTCAGGAGGCTGAGGCAGGAGAATGGCTTGAACCCGGGCAGCGGAGGTTGCAGTGAGCCGAGGTCGCACCACTGCACTCCAGCCTGGTGACTGAGTGAGACTGTCTCAAAAAAAAAAAAAAAAAAAAAGGACCTTAACATCTGGGGAGAAGTGGCTGGGTGTTTTATCAGGTAGAGGAAAATGACCCTAAAAGTTCTGCCACTTGTTTGACATTTTTGGGCTTGGTTCCCACAACCCAAGAGGGCCTGGCATCCAGGCAGGGACATGTCTGTTCTAAGAGTGACTGTGTGAGAGCCCAGCCATGCCTGAAAATGGCAACTAGGTCGCCCCACACCCCTTCCACCTTTCCAAAATGAAAACAGGTTCTTGGGCCAAGTAAGAGAACCGGAACGCTGGCACGGGAGGTGTTTTCGACCTGCCTGCTTATCTAACTTTCGCATGCAGCGCCATTCATCATAGCAAGTGGCTTTCCTGCTGAACAAGCCAGGCGGATCTGACAAACACAGCGGCTGCCAGATTCAGCAACACTGCTGATGGGTGGGGGACCACGCCTGTCTTTCCTTGTGCTGTGGGAGGGACGAGTGTTTGGGGTTTGCGTGGGTTGGGCGGCCCCCGAGGGCTCAGTGTGGGCCTCCTGGGAAAGCTGGGGTTCCTGAGGCCTCTGCACACTGGGCCTTCCTCTCAAAGTCTTTGAAGTGCACTGAGCTTCATTTGTTTAGCTCTAAACTCCTCTTAAAGCTGGCAGGCGTGTCTAAGCGTGCTGATGGCCTCCATTTAGTAGGAGAGGAGAATGAAGGCGAAGATCGTACAGAGGGGAAATGGAAAAGATCCTCAAACACGCACGTCCCTCAGGCCTCTGAGACCGAAGAATCACTGCAGGAAATCCCACTGTCAGGACTCCATGTCTTCCCCGTCAGGAAGAAGCCTGCAAAGGACACGGGCTGAAGCCGTCTGGGACCCTGTGAGAGGTAGGCTGGAGGGAGGTGACCTCAGGGCAGGCACGGGGCAGGCCGCCGTCTCTCACTGGTGCTATTTACAGTGAGTTCCAGCCCAACCAGGGAGACCAGCACAATGGCCCCGCATTCCTGCCAAGGCCGGCACCCCACCCGCTTCCTCACTGGGCTATTTTAATCCAGTTCCAGACATCGTATTATTTTATCCATAAACACTTCAGAAAGTATTCCTGAAGATAAGAACTAAAAACCCCACCCAACCTCAGTTCCATATTTACACCTAAAATAATGGATGGTGACTCCATAATGCCCAGATTTCAGCGACGAGGACTCCCTGGCATCTCACAGGATTTTAAGACTCCTTTTTCCGACCAGGAAAAAAATCCTCGGCTCCCTCCGCTTCTTCCTCTTGCAACTTGTCTTTGATCCCACGGTGTCCCCAGTCTGGACTCTGCCCTGGGCTGCCGCGACCTCCCCACACCCCGTCTCTCCTGCACGGTGGGGATCCCGGCATCATCATCTGCAGTGCACGGCGAGTTTTGGCGGGACACAGCCCCGGAGCGCCCTCGGCCCGCGCGCAGAGGACCGCGCAGAGGACCGGCCGGAGGACCCCGCGGAGGACCGCGCAGAGGACCGGCCGGAAGACCCCGCGGAGGACCCCGCGGAGGACCACGCAGAGGACCGGCCGGAGGACCCCGCGGAGGACCACGCAGAGGACCGGCCGGAGGACCCCGCGGAGGACCCCGCGGAGGACCACGCAGAGGACCGGCCGGAGGACCCCGCGGAGGACCGCGCAGAGGACCGGCCGGAGACCCCGCGGAGGACCCCGCGGAGGACCGCGCAGAGGACCGGCCGGAAGACCCCGCGGAGGACCGCGCAGAGGACCGGCCGGAGGACCTCTCCCGCGCATCCGCGGTTCCGTCGCTGGGCTGCGGGGGGGACGCTCTGGTTTTGTGCCTCCGTCACCCGTGAGCCGCCATACGTTTCTGAAGAGCGGTTTCTCCTCAACCATTGGCCATCCTGAGGTACAGCTGGTTTTAGCGAGTCCGAAGGTGACGTGTTATGGCGGCTGTTTTCAGTATCGTTGTAACTCCTGGATCTTACTGTATTTGAGGCTTTTCAACCCAATGTAGGGGTTCGAAGGGCCTCATCCTGGGCCGACGGTGGCCGCAGAGCTACCTCCGCGTCTCCAAGTCCCTCTGCCCCCGTGCATCCGCTCAGCGCCCCCACGTCCCTCAGCGCCCCCACGTCCCTCAGCGCCCCCACGTTCGGCAGCGCCCCCGCATGCGTCCCTCAGCGCCCCCGCTTGAGTCCCCCTCAGCATCCCCAGATGTGTTCCCTCACTGCCCCGCATGCATCCCCTCAGCGCCCCCGGCGTGAGACCTCAGCGCCCCCACGTCCTTCAGTGCCCCCCACGTCCCTCAGCGCCCCCCATGTCCCTCAGCACCCCCACGTCCCTCAGCAGCCCCCACATGAGTCCCCTCAGCGTCCCCAGCGTGAATCCCTTCAACGACCCCCGTGCGGCTCCTCAGCACCCTCCACGTCTGTCAGCGCCCCCGCGTGCATCCCTCAGAGCCCCCACATACCTCAAGAGGCCCCATGTAGTCCCCTCAGCACCCCCATGTCCCTCAGCACCTCCATGTATGTCCCCTCAGCACCCCTATGTATGTCCCATCAGCGCCCCCATGTCCCATCAGCGCCCCCATGTCCCTCAGCGGCCCCATGTACCTCAGCACCCCTATGTATGTCCCCTCAGCACCCCCACATCCCTCAGCACCTCCAGGTATGTCCCCTCAGCACCCGTATGTATGTCCCATCAGTGCCCCCTATGTCCCTCAGCAGCCCCACATGTGTCCCCATGTCACTCAGGGGCCCCGAGTGCCTCCCCCTGAGCGGCCCACTGTGTGTCCCCCGCAAAGCCCCTACGTCCCTCAGCAGCTCCGGGTGCGTCCCCTCTGCGGCCCCCCGAGCTTCCCCACGTCACTAGGGCCCCGTGTGTATCCCCTCAGCGTCCCTGCATGTAGGCTGCCTGGTGTTGCTTTTCCAGGTGGTTTGTGATGCTTGATAAGTTTCCTGGTGGGGATTCTTACGGTTGAAGTGGAGTGAACGGAGTTACCAAAAAACAAAACAAAAAAAAACAAAGAACAGGGTCTCCTTTCTACCTTAATAATTTCCCCAAAATTTTCCTGCAAGAGTGGAAGGAAGACACGTCGAGGTGCGCTCCCCCTCCCCTACAGGGTTTCTTCCTGGACAGCACCCGCCTTGCCCTCCCGGGAACTGGGGTGGGTACGGTTGTCCTCTGACCCCTCCTCACCAGGTTCCAACACCTGGCTGTGCGCACTTTGGCTGGGGCACAGCCAGGCCTGCCCTGCATGGACGGGCTGTGGACAGGGCTGGCTCTGCAGCACATGGTGGGGCCTCTGGCCAAGTTCGTCCTCCCCTGGCCGTGGCTGTGATGCTCATGCCCGGGTGGACAGCCCAGACCAGGCTCGGAGCCCCGTCCCCTCCCAGGCGGGCCCGGGGGTAGATCCATGTCTCCCCTGAGGCTGGGCCCTGGCACAGGAGGGTGATTCCTCTGGGAGGTCCAGGGTCCAGGAGGACACGACCCCTCTTCATGGAACCCTCACATGCCGAGGTGGCCGCAGAGGCCTGGTGACGAGCAGGACGCCCGATGGTGGGCAGGGGCTGAGCCCGCAGGCATGCCAGCTGCCGGGAGGACAACAGGGTGTGGCCCACGCAGAAGCTTTTCTCAGGGAGGGTGTGCGTGCTCCCTGCTCCCTGGCCATCCCAGAGCCCGGTGGTGCCTGCTGCTCTCTCCACCCACCCGCCCTGGCCACTGCCTGCAAAGGCTTCTGCTGCGTCTGCAGGAGACTCTGCAAGCCTTGGTGCAGCTGTGAGCTGCTCTGCCCAAGTGCAGGGGCCCGGCTGTGTCCTCCTCGGCTATGTCCCAGCTCCCAGCATGGCCAGCACATGGTTCACATTCCATATTTATTGAATGAAAGAAAGAAGTAACCTGACTTTTTTTGTTGCTATTGGCTTAAAACAACACAAATCTGTCGTTTTTCAGTTCTGAAATGACAGCGTTGCCTGCTGGGCTCTGTTGGGAGGCCCTGGGGGGTCCATCTCTCCCTCCCTTGGCTTCTGCCCCTTACCCCATCCTCAGAGCCACAGCACAGCTGCGTCCAGTCTCTGCCTCCAGCTTCTTCCTGTACTTAGGAGGACCCTGCGGGTTACCTAGGCCCCACCAGGTCGTCAGGAGTGTCTCTCATCTCAAGATACATCACCGAGTCCCCTATGCAGAGTCCCTGGTGCATTGTAAGCAAGCAATCCACAGGTTCCAGGGGGGTGGGGTGTGGACATCAGCGCGCATGTTCTCCCGAGCATGTGAGTTACACAAATGTGTGCCGTGAGGGTTGGAGGTGAGGACACAACTCCAAGGCAGACAAGGTCCAGGTCTTCCCAGGCCACACGCTCTCTTCACATCATTTATTGAAATTCTGTTTTTGTGCCATGGTGTATGTTTCTAAGTCACATTCAGATAAATCATTCAATGGTACCAACCATAGATAGTAAAATAATAAAACCTAAAAGTTCATGTAAGAAATCGCTTCGTAGAACCCAAATATTCCAGGCGCTGGGGTTGCTTCTGTTGTTCTTACTCAGAAGAAGTTTTCCCTTCAATATAAGTTTTTCTTATCTGAGGAATTTGAGCCCTTTAAAAATATCAGACCCAGGGAGGCATTAAACTGAGGCTGCAGCCACTTCCCACTGCCGCTTGAGCCATGGGTTCATGTTTTGGAACAGCTGCAAATGAACCCCACAATGCTACATGCTGGACCCCATAACCCATTCCCACAGCACATCACCAGGCAGTGTTACTTCTGTAAACCAATGATATATTTTTTAACTGTTGGAAACTAATAATTAGGTAAAATTAACACTACTTTACAATTATATATAGATATCACTTTTTGGCTTACAAAGTTATTAAGTAGACATTCATTTTGATGCCCTGAAGTAAACTGAACTTCCTTGCTCTCCCTTCTCCCCTCCATCAAGGACAGAGTAAGGAATAGTTAGTCAGGAAAGGCAAAACAAATGCATCAGTCTGTACAGAGCCACAGAGAAAAAATTGGAGGAGGGCAGGACCTTGAAGAGACCACAGGGACTTCAAGGAAGGAGAAAACCAGAGTGTTAAACATGAGGAAAGCCCAGCGGTCGCAGAACAGTCAGGCACCTTACGGAGCAGGCTGTGTTCACGACATAAAAGGAGGGACACACAGCACTAAGCTTCACGTTCTAAAATAATATGAAAAGACCGTAACTGAAGAGCTGAAGCCGAACTTCGTGGTTTCTCAGAACACAAGTAGACGATGACCACCAACCATGGCTTCTGAATGAACTGGGTTCAAAATGCATCTGATGGCAACAGAGGGCTTCTTTGGACCCTGGCATTAGAAATGTAGCAAAGGTAATTTGAGGAGCTGCTATTTTGCACGGCAGTGGAATCCCAGGGAGTGTCTATTCCATGAGTCAAGTTCAGTTTCTCACCACCGTGGAAGAGGAGTTTCCCAGCAGGAATGAGCAGTGTCTTTGGGAAGCCAATGCTTGTAACATCCTTGGAGATCCCTGCTGTGAGGACGGCAGGTGTTCTTCCAGGGAAAGCACTAGACAGGGTGTGACTCAGGGCTGGGCAGGAATTGACATATGAACCTGGGTGATGGGAAGGCAGAGACATGTGCCCCTCTGAGTTCTGTTCCATGTTGATGTTCTGCATGAACGGAGGCTCTGCAGACAGACCCTCAGACTGCATCTCCAAAGACTGACCCTGAACCCTGGGGGGTCCTGCTGCTTTCAGGCATTTCGAGGATGATGATCATCATGAGGGAAGAGGCGGGCCTGGCCACCATCCTGTCACCGACACACTCACTCCTGGGCCCAGTGAGAGTTCCTGATGAACACCTTGGTGTCAAGCCAGTCCCTGAACCCCCTTTTTGCCTTTGCAAACCTGCTTGCAATGAAGGGCCCAGGGGGCACTCCCCAAGGCAACCTGGGCATATGTCCAGGAAAGCCATCCTCAGCTCAGCGCAAATAAAGCACATTAATTTTGCCTCAGTTTCTTTCTTTAGGTTGATAACAGAAAAACTGAGCAGAAAGTGCAGAGTCCCCTTGTGTTCCCTCCCCACCCCACCCCCACCCAGTTCCCCCTAATAGCTTGCAGGCTGGGCTTGGTGGCTCACACCTGTAATCTCAACACTTTGGAAGGCCAAGGTGAGAAGATCACTGGAGGCCAGGAGTTTGAGACTACCCTGGGCAACAAAGTGAGACCCCATCTCTACAAAAGAGACCTACAAAAATTAGCTACCATGGTGCATGCCTGTAGTCCCAGCTACTTGGGAGGTCAATTGCTTGAGTCCAGGAGGTCAAGGCTGCAGTGAGCTGAGATCACACCACTGCACTCCAGCGTGGGTGACAGACTGAAACCCTGTCTCTAAACCAATATTAATAAACCAATGGCAGCCTGCAGGAGTGTGACCCATTTGTTACAACTGAGACATTGCTGTCACCCAAACTCCATGGCCTGCACTATGCCCATTCTTGGTGCAGCACCTTCTGTGTGTTGGATGGGTGTGTCATGGCTGTGTCCACCACTCTAGCATCACGGCCGCTTCACTGCTTTAAAATCATCTGTGCCCCCGATTCTCCCTCCTCCCTCACCCCGGCAACTTCTCATGTCTTACCGTCTCCATAGTTTTGCTTTTCCCAAAATATCATCTGGTTGGAATCAGAGTGTGCAGCCTTTTCGGCCTGGCTCCTTTCACTTAGCAAACATAGCTATGGTTCCCTCGTGTCTTTTCGAGGCTTGGCAGCGCATTTTGATTTGTCACTGGCTAGTATTCCATTGTCTGGGTGAACAAGTTTACTTATTCATTCACCCAGGAAAGGTCATCTGGTTGCATCCAAGTTCGGCAATTATAAATAAAGCTGCTATAAACATTTGTGTGCACATTCTTGTGTGGTTTTGAATTCATTTGGGTGATCCCTCGGAGCAGGATTTCTGGGTTACATGGGGTGATCTTGTGATGTACATTGGTCCTTTTCCCATTTCCCAGACACACAGCTCCTAAAGTCTTGGAATCTGTGAGTGATAAGCATATTTTGTATGCTAATGAGATGACTGGGGGCTGAGGGCATCTGGACAGCCTCAGGGTGGGGCAGGTCACCAGAGCAACCAGCCATGTGCATAGAGGGTTGGAACTTGTGGTCTCACCCCCAACCTCTAGGGAGGGGGAGAAGCCTGAAGGTCGAGTTGATTGCCAATGGGCAGTGATTTAACAAATCATGCGTATATATGCTAGAACCTCCATAAAAACCCAAAAGGGACAGAGTTGAGAGAGCTTCCGGTGGTGAGTACGTGGAGGTCCGTGGAGTAGTGCCCACAGAGGATATGGAAGCTCTGCACCCCTTCCCACACGCCTCTCCCGGCAACTGGCTATTCATTTACATCATTTTATCATGCGTGAGTGAACATAGGTAAAGTGTTTCTCCAAGTTCTGTGAGCCATTCTAGCAAGTAATCTAACACAAGGAGGGGCCATGAGAACCCCCACTTAATAGCCAAAAGGTTGGAAGCTCAGGCGAAAAAACCTGGGACTTACAATTGGCATTGTAAATAAGGGCCATCTTGTGAGGCTGATATCTCAGCCTGTGGTATCTGTGCTAACTCTAGTTAGTATCAGAATTAAATTGAATTATTGGGCACTCCGTTGGTGTGCACTAGAGAATTGCTTGGTGTGAAACCACCTTTGCAAAATCGTGACAATGAGAAATCTGCCATTGTTGACTCCATCTTGCTTCTGACCTCCAAGCTGTCCTTGGTCATTTCTGGGTGTAGGCCAAGCTAACTTCAGGAAGAATTACAGTTCAACTCGAAAGCAAGGATGATAATAGTCCTTCCCTAAAACTAACTCCCTCCTTGCGCAAGGACTGAAAACTGCCTTTGTAAGACTATTGAAAGGCTACAAGACTAGGATTATAGAAGGAACTGAATCCTGCTGAGATTTACGTGTGGTTTCTATAATGTCTTACTGCTCAGGAGTCATGTGGACAGAGGTCACAAGACTTGTGTCTTTCCCAGTTGCTTCTATAGATGGGGGTCCCTAACAGGTAGCAGTCCATGGCCTGTTAAAAACTGGGAGGCACAGCAGGAGGTGAGCAGCAGGTGAGCAAGCATTACCCCCTGAGCTCTGCCTCCTGTCAGATCAGCATGTTGTTAGATTCTCATAGGAGTGCGAACCCTATTGTGAACTGCACATGTCAGGGATCTAGGTTGTGAGTTCCTTATGAGAATCTAATGTTTGATGATCTGAGGTGGAACAGTTTCATCCCAACACTTTCTTCAACACCCCCTGGTCCATGGAAAAATTGTCTTTCACAAAACCTGTCCCTGGTTGCAAAAAGGTTGGGGAACACTGCTATAGATAACATCATTACTGTAGAAACTAAGATTGATTTTTGAGATGTTTTTTAGACTGACCCTACCTGGACTCCTGACTCATGATTAAGCTGGTCCTGTGGCCCTACCCAGAGGCAGACTCAGCACATGAGGACTGCTTTCCACACTCCTGTGACTTCATCCCCAGCCAGTTAGCAGCACCCATTCCATAGCCCCACTGCCCGACAAATTGTCCATCAAAAACCTAGTCTCCGAGCCTTCAGAGAGGCTGATTTAAGGGATAGCTCCAGTTCTCCCCTATGGGCCGGCCTCACATCAATTAAACTCTTTCTCAACACAATGCCATGGTCTCCGTGAATTGATTTTGCCTATGTGGCAAGCAGGAAGAATCCATCAGGCAATTACAGGGGTGTGGAGAAAGGCCCTCCCACATTTTGAGGACCAGAGGTGCTTTGTGTTGACAGTATAGTAGGAGAAGATAGTTTGGTTTGTTTTCATTATATACATAAGGTAAAGATATGCTTAGTTTTATAAGAAACTGCCAAATGTTTTCCAAAGCAGTTGCACCATTTGGCATTCCCACCAGCAATGAACAAGAGTTTCTGTTGCTCCTAATCCTCCCTAGCATTTGGTGTTCATATTTTGAACTTTAGCTATTCTCGTGGGTGTGTAGTAGTAGCTCATTGTGGTGTTTGGTTTTGTTGTGTTTGTTTGAGATGGGGTCTTGCTGTGTCATCCAGGCTGGAGTGCAGTAACAAGATCATGGCTGACTGCAGCCCCCGTCTCCTGGGCTCAAGCAATCCTCCCACCTCAGCCTTCTCAGTAGCCAGAACCACAGGTGCATGCCACCATGCCTGGCTAATTTTTAAATTTTTTGGTAGACAGTGTCTTGCTACATTGCCAAGGCTGGTCTTGAATTCCTTGCCTCAAGCAGTCTCCTGCCCTGGCCTCCTGACGCACTGGGATTGCAAGAGTAAGCCGTGCGCCTGGCCTCATAGTTGTTTTAATTCACAATTCCTAAATGAAATATGATATACAGCATCTTTTCATGTGCGTATTTGCCATCTGTATATTTTCTTTGGTGAGGTGTCTGTTTAAATCTTTGGCCCACATTTTAATTGGGTTGTTTTTCTCCTGTTGCCAAATTTTAAGAGTCTTTTGTACATTTTAAATTCCATTCCTTTATCAGGTATGTGTTTTGCAAATATTTGCTCCTAGTCGGTGGCTTGTCCTTTCATTCTCTCAACAATGTCTTTAACAAAGCAGAAGTTTTTAATTTTGATGGAGTCCAACTTATCAATTCTTTCTTTTATGGATTGTAAACCAATAATAAAATCTTAAGCCCCCAACTGACTGGAAAGATCCCCTCTTGGCCAATAGAATCCCTAAGAAACCCAAAAAACTAAAATTCCAGGCCATGATGGGAAGAGAAGTCAAGACACACCTCATTATAACCCCTCCCTGTTGGGATTTAGGCACAGCCAACCAACATTTACATTAATAGAGATCATGAGATTGACAGAGAAGACTCTGAGGCAGTAAGATACCAAATTCCAACCTGACTCTTGCATAGCATCACATAACAGATAGCAAACCCTGAAAAAAAAGAAAATATTTTATCCCATGGTATATTTCTTTGACATATTTGTAAATGGCCCTGCAAAACCACCTTTTGTAGGGGAAATTTGCATCTGTAGAGAATCTCCATTAATACAGCCAGGCCTTCCCCAGATCTAGGAGAGATTAATTGAGATTCTGACAACTTTCAAGGTCCAAAAAGAGAACTTTACCATCCATTCTCTCTGAAGCCTGCTACCCAGAGGCTTCATCTACATAACAAGAACCTTGGCTTCCACAACCCCCCTTATCTTACCTCAAGCATTTCTTTCTACTGACTTCAAGTCTTTAGACAAAGCTTAACTCTTTAAACCAATTGCCAAACAGAAAACCTTTGAATTCACTTATGACCTGTCAGCCCTTTCTTCACAATGCCTCAACTTTTTGGGCTCAATCAATGTATATCTTCTGTGTATTGATTTATGACTTTGCCTATAACTTCTGTCTCTCTAAAACATGTAAAACCAAACTGTAACCCGACCGCCTCAGGCACACTTTCTTAGGACCTCTTAAGACTATTCCCCCAGGCCATGGTCGCTCACACTGGCTCAGAGTAAACCTTTTAAAATATTTTGCAGAGTTTAGTTTTTGTCGTCAACAGGATCACGGCTTTGGTATTGTATCTAAAAAGTTATTGCCATACCCAAGGTCATCTAGATGTTCTCCTATGTTATCTTCTAGGGTTTTTATAGTTTTGGATTTTACATTTAGGTCTGTGAGCCATTTTGAATTAATTTTTGGTGAAAAGTGTAGAATCAATATCTAATTTCACTTTTTAAACTTTGCATGTAGATGTCCAATTGTTCCAGCACCATTTGTTGAAAAGACTATCATTTCTCTTTTGAACTGTCTTTGACCCTTTGTCAAAAATCAGTTGACTATATTTGTGTGGGTCTTTTTCTGGGCTTTCTATTCTGCTCCAATGATCTATTTGTCTATTATTTCATCAGCACCACACAGTCTTGATTACCATAGCTGTATAGTAAGTCTTGGAGTCAGGTAGTATCGGTTCTCTGACTTTGTTTTTCTTTATATTGTGTTGGCTATTCTGGGTCTTTTGCCTTTCTACATAAACTTTAAAATCAGTTTGCTGGTATTCACAAAATAACATGCTGGAATTTTGAATGGAATATATTGACTCTATAGCAAGTTGGGAAGAAATGGCATCTTGACATACTGAGTCTTCCTATCTATTACATGAAATATTTCTCCATTCTCTTGGATTTTAAAATTTTCTTGCCTCAAAGTTTTATAGTTTTCCTTATATAGATCTTATACATATTTGGTAGATTGCACCTGCATATTTTTCTTTTTTAAAATTGGGGCTAATGTAAATGGTATTTTTTAAACTTTAAATTTTAGTTGCTCATTGCTGGTATATTAGAAAGCAGCTGATATTTTATTTGTAGTCTTTGGACCCTGCAACCTTCTTATAATCACTTATTAGTTTAAGGAAGGGTTTTTAAATTGTTAATTCTTGAGCATTTTCTATCTAAACAATCATGATATCTGCAAACAAATTTTATGTCTTCTATCCTAATTTGCATACATTTTTTTTACTTTTCTTGTTTTACTGCATTTTAATATGATGTTGAATAGGAGCAGTGAAAGGAACTGTCTCTGCCCTTTTGTAATATTAGGGGAAAAGTGTCTAGTTTCTCACCGTTAAGTATGACATTAACTGTAGGTTTTTACAGGTGTTCTTTGTCAAGTTGAGGGAGTTCTCTATTCCTAGATTTTTGAAAGTTTGTATCATGAATGGGTGTTGGATTTTTGTCAAATGCTTTTTATCTATCTACTGATATGATCATATGATTTTTCTACTTTAGCTTGTTGATGCGATTAATTTCAGTACTGAATTTTGAATGTTGAACCAGCCTTGCATAAGTGGAATAAAGCCCATTTGATCATGGTGCAGAATTCTTTTTATACATTGTTGAATTTAATTTGCTACTATTTTGTTGAGAACTTTTGCATCTATGTTCATGAGAGATATTGGTCCCTAGTTTCCCTTTCTTGTACTGTCTTTGATTTTGATATTAGGGTAATGCTGGCCTCATAGAATGAATTAGGAAGTATTCTCTCTGTTTTTGTTTTCTGGAGTGTTGGTAGAAAACTGGTATAATTTCTTCATTAAATGTTTGGTGAGCCTTTCTGGTCTTGATGTTTTTTTTCTTTGGGAAGATGATCAATTATTGATCAAATTTCTATAATAAATATGTCTATTAAGATACTTTATTTCTCCTTGTGTGAGTTTTGGTAGATCATGTCTTTCAAGTAATTAGTCAGTTTCATCTAGGTATCAAATTTCTGGGCATAGAGTTGTTCATTATATTCATGTATTATCCTTTTAATGTCCATGGAATCTGTAGTGATGCCCCTCTATAACTTCTGATGTTAGAGGTTTGTGTCTTCTTTTTTTTTTCTTGACTAGTCTGGCTAAAGGTTTATCAATTTTATTAATGTTTTTAAAGAACCAGATTTTGATTTCATTGATTTTTCTTTATTGTTTTTCTGTTTTCAATTTTATTGATTTCTGCTCTAATATATTTTTCTGCTTACTTTACATTTTATTTGCTCTTCTTTTTCTAGTTTCCTAAGGTGGAATTTTAAGTTGTTTACTTTAGATCTTTATTCTTTTCTAATATATTCATCCAATGCTATAAATTTCCCTCTAAGCTCTGCTTTTACGGATTCTCACAAATTTTGATAAGTTGCATTTTCATTTTCATTTAGTTCAAAATACTTTTTGTCTTGAGATTTCTTTGACTCACACATCAGGCTGATTCTTTTTTTGTCTGTTCACTGATGAACCCATTAAAGGCACTATTCACTTCTGTTACAGTGTTTATAATTTCTTGCATTTCCTTTTAACACTTTCTTTAAATTTCAATCTTACCCATCCATTTTTTTAATATTGTTCACTTTTTCTATTATTAGAGCCCTTAGCACATTAATCATAGTTATTTTAAATTCCTGATTTGAAAATTCCTAAATTTCTACCATATCTGAGCTGGTTCTGACACTAATTTTGTGTCTTCTGACAGTATTTTTTGCCTTTTGGCATGCCTTGTAATTTTTTCTTGAAATCTGGACATGATGTGTTAGACCAAAGGAGCTGAGGTAAACAGATGTTTAACCTTTACTATGAGGTTTTTGTTTATCTGGCTTTCTTTCTTGTCATATTGCACCAATTATGCCCTCTAGGACAATGGTAAGAGAATTTCCTTCTATTTCAAGCTTCCTGGGTTTTTTCTTTAGTCATTAATGGTTGTTGATCTTCAAATGTTTGCTCTGTTGATGATTAGAATTAGTCATTTATTTTCTAATCATATAAATTACATCAATTGACTTTTTAAAAACTAAACTTCACTTTGAGGTATTTGTAGATTCACACACAGCAGTAACACAGAGGTCCTGTGTCCCCTTCACGCAGCACCTTACAAAGCTACAGAGTAACATCACAATCAGGACACAAGCATCAGTACAGTTGAGCACAGGACGTTTCCTTCAACACAAGCCCTCCAGCGTTTGCCTGCTTTTAGTCACACTCTAGTGCCTTCAAGCAGGTTTTCCCCCGTATTTTACCTAAAGTTTATAGTTGTTACCTGTGAAAAGGTTGGTTCAGTGGGGGCTATTCTGCCATTACAAAAAGTTGGGGCCTGTTCTCTACTTTTGAATTTGTAAGCATGCTTTGTAGTTACGGAAATCATCTCTTTGTCAAGTGAATTGAACACTCCCAGCCCCCAGTTTTTCTTTTTATTTACGCTTTTATTTTCCATGAAGAGTTTAAAAGTGTAAATATATTTATTTTATAAGCCTATTTTCGCAGTACATTCTGAATTTTTTATCCAGAGAGGTGTAGGGATTTTCCTCATTGGTCTTCTTCATTCTAAGATTATAAAAAATGCACATTTGCTTTCTATTACTTTCTGCCTTTCTCTTCCTTTCCTTTTTTTTTTTTTTTCACAGCCACGAGTATTTATTGAGTGCCTATAATACAAGAAAGACAGGTGATCCTTGCTTCCATGGAGCTTACAGCTTCATGACTCCATGATCTGGCTAGATTCAGAAACAATTGCAGCAAGCACTTGTCTGTCTGCCCATCAGCAGCACTGTATAAAGCACATTTTTTACATTATCAGTCACTGTTACAGTGAAATTGTTAGAAGTGAGTAAAAATTATCCTTGAAATCTGTAGTCATAGAAATGACATGGTATACAATGTCCAGCAAATGCACATTTATGGCTTGATTCCTCACATATCTGAGGGGTCTCCCTGAGATAATAGCTGCTATTTAGAATTGCCATCTTTCCTACTTTTAGGTAGAGTGGTTTTTTAGTTGAGTGTTCATAAGATAAGCATTACTGAAGGGAAATATAGCAGAAAGAATTTTTCTTGGTTTCCTTCTTCATAGCTGCCAATGCTCCTGGATCAGGGCAGAGACTCCTGCCAACACACTACTTCTGAGAGCCAGTGGCCACCACAGAGTGACTGCCTTCTTCTTTCACATTTAAATCTTTTAAAAAACTTTTAATTAATTTAATTTTAATTTTTTTGTGTGTGACAAGGTCTTGCTCTGTCACCCAGGCTGGAGTGCAGAGGTACAATTATAGCTCACCCTGGGCTCAAACTCCTGGGCTCAAGTAATCTTCTCACTTCAGCCTTGCAAGTAGCTAGGACTATAGGCATGCACCACCATGCCCAGTGGATTTTTAATTTTTTTTTCTTTTTTTCTCTACAGCCCCAAATTTTTAATTCTTAATTTTAATTTTTTTGTACAGAGTGAGTCTCACCACGTTGCCCAAGTTGGTCTCAAGTTCCTGGCCTCAAGCAATCCTCCTGCCTCAGTCTCCCAAAGTTCTGGGATTGCAGGTATGAGCCATTGTGCCCAGCCTACATTTAAATATTTGATCCTCTGAATTAAAGAGGAAGAATTTTGTTTTAGCAAGATGGATAACTAATTGTCCTAATATCATTTATTGAAAAATTTATCATTTAAATATTTTATTTTGAATCCTCTGTATTAACCCTTAAATTGCCATACCCTCTTCACAGATGGGGTATCTGAGAATAAGTTAAACATGCTTTTTGAGGTCACACTGCTGGAAACTTGAAACACCAGAATTCAAACTAAGTTTGCAGACTTCATGGCTCACTTTTGCCCCTTCTCATAATAAACCACCTTGTCTAGTGCCAGAACTCAAAGAGGCCATGGGAACCCACCAATCCACAGCCTCCTGAGAGATTGTGATTTGGAAAAGTTAAGGACCCACCTGGGATTATGCAACAGCACAAGAAACCATTAGTCTTCTTGTCTAGTGCTGCCTTCCAGGAGAACATGTTTTTAGAGAATGTCTTTGTGGTGCTAAAATAACTAAACTCCCTTAGATGATCCAAAACACCTCAGCCTACAGCAAACTTGGCTTCCTTTTGCACTAATAAGGTTCTGTTGTTAATTTCAGAATCACGTATTGCTATTTGAGATGCACCAATTGGCTTTAGATGAGAAAGGGTTATAAGAAATAGGAGGGTTTCTGCTGCAGAGAGGGGAGAGTGAGAGTTGGCATGTGGCTGGTACATTCCTTCCTTTTATCCTACACTTTTGTGGTGAGGAAAGTATGCTTTGCAGAAAGGTGGGAAGGAAGAAAGCAGTTGGCTTGGCAGCTGGACCAGGAGTGCTGCTCGCAACGGGGCCCATGGGGCAGGAGCCCCCACATTCCACAGAGGAAGGTCAGCAGGAAATACTGACATTATGTCCACTTCTGTGAGCAGCTGGAATGCTCTGTGGTTCCTGACCTATGAGAAAAATATGTGAGGTTGAAATGGAGAGATGCCCACTGCCATGAGCCATGTCTCCCAACATCCAGGTTTCCACCATCTGCTTCCCTTCGGAGCCCTGAGACAGCAGCCCTGCAGGCACCATTGACGGACACTGACTGGGGCCAGAGGCGGTGACAGGCCCTTGAGCTGAGTGGTCTACAGCTAGCAGGATTGATGATGGAGCCATGTGGGATCGACAGAGGGAGTAACATGGTAACAGTGGGTTCTCTGTAGGGTGGCTGGGGCATATCATGCACCTGGTGTTTGTCGCAGCTCTGCTTGTCTTACTGTCTGCATGAGCCAAAGGACACCCTAGACCTGCCCCATTGCTCCTGAGTAGAAGGCAGGACAGGTTCTTTAGGCACAGCTGCTTCACCTGCTCTTTGCTCTCTCTGCTCTCAGGCTGTGGACAGTGCTGAGCCCACAGGAAAAGGCGATTCACGCCCTTAGTCCTCTGACCTTGTAGACCAAGGCTCTGCAACCTATCTGTGGGGAAGAATATGCTTTATTAATTTCCAGTGTGGACAGAGATTTAACACCCCCTTCAGTACCTGTGATGTGGTTCAGACACCATGTCTCTTTGCCACGGCCCACCAGGATGGGGCCAGGCAGCCTCGGCCCTCCATGTGAGATAATACCCCAAGCTGAGAACCTCTTGGGAAAAGGCAGAGTTGCTATGGCAAATAAATCACATGTCCATTTAGTACTAAACCAGCAAAAGCAACGCAAGTGGATTTTTGTGATGTTTCCAGAGGTGAGCCTCCCTGTCCAGTGGAGCTGAGGAATCTGGACTGAGAGGGCCCAGGCCGCAGTCTGACCTCCAGCACCTTGGGCAGCCAGTGTTCCCAGTGCTGCAGGCGCGGCTGAGCAGAAAACAGTTTACAGACTTTAATGACATTCACAAAACCAACACAACCCCGCGCATGTTGTGTGCTCTTTGTAAATTAACTCACATAATCCTCATGACAGCCTTCTAAGATAGGCACTGTTGCCTTCATCTCACCAGGCTGGACGGCACAGTCGCCGAGTTCCTGACCTCTGTCGGTTTAGTCCCAGGCCGGAAAAGAGGCATAAACTTGGACAACCCAAGACCCCGGCCCGGCATGCAGCCCCAGCAGCCAGACCAGCCTTGGCCGATGGTGTGAGACGTTGAGTCGTCCGCGTCTTCAGTGCTCCTATTCCGGTGCATCTGAGTGAGGGATTTGGGAGGCGAAATGGACAGATAATGAAATATACACATCTTCATTGTGCAATTTTGGTCAGTTGCTTCTCCTATGCAATACGTAACCCAACAGAGATGCAGCCTGTCATGGGAATGCTCCTGCACACCCTTCTCAGCAAACCCCACCACCGGCCTCCCCCACTCCCCACCAGAGCAACCGATATCCTGATGTCTCCCATCGTAGGTAAGTGTGGCCTGTTTTGGAAGTCCTGGACGTGAAACCGCGCAGAATGTACTTTTTGTGTCTGAGCTTCACTCACCTTCTTGCACAGACGGATTGTTGGGTCCCAGGTGCTGTGCTATTCCTGCTTGGGCCAGTGTTTGGCAAATTCCCCACTTTGCTGAAGAGGAGGGGGTTGTTTCTGGAGGTGACAGGCCCACTGTGTGTCCTGGAGGGCTGGACTCATCGTGCCAGTGAGTGCGGTCGTTGGCCACTGTCGTGTATGCAGCCTTAGACATACCTGCAGAACTGGCCCCCAGTAGGGAGTTCAGAGAGGACTGCACAGGTGAGTGGATGAAGGAGTGACATTTCGGAAGCCTGAGGTTTGCAGCTGCTGCCTGCAATCTGTTCTGAAGTCCGATAGCAGCCAAGGGGTGGCGAGGGGTCAGGCTCACCTGAAACAGGAAGGTGGGTTCTCCTGGGCGGAGGCTGGGCAGAGGGAATCATTGTTGGGACATCTCTAAAACTAAGTGACAGAAAGTTCAGAGTTCTCTCATGCAGTCTAGAAACACACAGATTCTTACTGCACAGATTTTCCTTAAAGCGAAGCAGGAATTTCAATGCTCTGAACTGCCACCAGCACACCCCAGGCAGTTGGGACGTCCAAGGGTTGGGGTTCTTATTTCAAACTCGAGAAGCCCAGAATAAGATGCCTCATCACTGACCAGGTTCTGACAAGGCAGAAAAGCTGCTCTGTCAAAACCACCACAGGCTGGAGGGCGGTGACAGCTGCCTTGCCAAGGCTGGGACTGCCAGCAGAGGCACACTCAGCTTCCAGGTTGGGCCCCGCCAGCTGGGGCCTGGCCCTGAAGATACAGACTCCCAGACCGAGGGGGCAGGAAGGTCGTCTCATCCAGCAGGGAGCCCTGCCCAGCCTTTTCTCCTGCTCTGTAATCCTCTGGGGTCAGGAAACAAAATGTGCAAAGCCATCCAGCCTCAAAGCCGTAAGTAACTGAGTGTCTGAAAAGTTAGACCCAAGCTTCCGGAACAAAGGTGCAGAACATCCCCCGACTCCCTTGGGTTGGGAACTCCCAAAGGCATTTCTTGTTTCTGTACTTCCATCACGACCGGGACGGAGCGTGTGTTCAAGCTTCTTCTGTATCATGACCAGGACACTCCGGGACACCTCAGCCACAGCTGTGTCGACGAGGCCTGCTCAGAATCTCTCCAGGGGCTTTTCCACGATGCCCATCCAGGCCTTACCCTCACTCTAGGCCAGGACTCTAGGAGGAAATGCCGTGCTCTGAAAATTCAGCCTGTCTTCTTCATCCCTCCCAGCCCCAGTGTGAAGGGTGCACACAGTAGGTGCCCCGTAAGTATCAGAAGACCACAGCACTCCTAGCATCCTCCTAGCGTCCCCCCTCCCCAGCATCCTCCTAGCATCCTCCTAGCGTCCTCCTCCCAGCGTCCTCCTAGCGTCCTCCTCCTAAACACCACACTACTCACTACATAGCATGGTTTGCATAGCTCTTCAACGGAGAAAAACAAACTTCTCAGAGCTCTCTAACAAAATACAAATGTTTTGGTACTGAATATATTTTATTTAACTGAAAGCATTAGATGCTGTCAGGCTGGCCAGGTGATACTTACGAAGAATCTTAAAGGCATTTCTTGTCCCACCATTCTACTTCTGGGAGTTTATCCAAGGGAAAGAATTCAAAGTGCAGAAAAACTCTTTATGGCCAAAAATATTCATTGTAATAGCATTATGAGTAATAGTGAAAAATGTACGCAGCCCAAATGTCTAACAGGGAGGTTATTTAGTGGCTGTGGTAAATTCTCTGAATGTATGGTCATGGAGAAAGAGAGAATAACATTTATCAGGAATTAATAACATTCCATCCATGAGTTAGGGTCATCTGTGATAGTTCTGTTCTAAAAGATATAAAATTATATATTTGACATATGAGCACAACCATTTTTTTTTTCTTGAACTATAACATGAAAGTTCTTAAGGAAAATATGGCAAAACGTTCAGGATGGTTTGTGGTTTCTCTGGGTGATGGGATTCTAAGTGATTTCTTTTACATTTTTTTCCTGCCATGAGCATGTTACAATGGACACTTCCAATGGGACGCCAGCCCCACTCTGTGCGCTGGTTTCTATGGCTCCCTGTCATGTCCTCGGCGCCCTCTCTTCTCCCTTGAAAGCAGTTCCTGGAGACCTTGAGTCCACGCCCCTGGGGCTCCGCATGCTGTGTGTCCAGTTGTGTCTCCAGCACCGTGTGGATGACTTCCCTGCGTGTTTCCCCCTCTATACAGAGGAGGAACAGTGAAGATCTCCACTAGCCAAGGGACACAGCACTCAGACACAGCACTCGTGGAGCCAATCATTGCTACAGTCACTGATAAAGTTCAGGTGGAATTAAACTTTTGGTCTATGGATGCCAGTCACCTCCAAGCACCTTTACTGTCTCAGTGGTCTCCTCAGGAGGCTGCTGTGGTGGCCAGAGATTTGCCATAGCAAAGTTCTCACAGATTCCCAAACAACAGCACTCAGCTGTCTGCCTCTCTGGCAGGAGGACGGACATTCACAGCTTTGAACTCGCTTTCTTCCAAATATGAACGCTTTAAAGACAGGGATCTGCCAGTGACTTTACCAGGAGAGCCTTGCAGGAGTCTGTCACCACTGTGGCACGCAGGAAAGCAAGAGGCCTCCAGGAAGCTGGCCAAGAGGCGCCTTCTCACATGGGCAACGTGAGAATAAGAATACACAAAATCAGGAGAACTAACAGGAGACTGTGAGGAGCTCCCCCAAAATAATGAGGAAGCTCGGAGAAAAGACCAGCCTTGTTCAACTAACGGCTGCTCCATTGGAGGGGCAGGAGCGTGCAGGCAACAAGGCCAGCAGAAGACCCCTCCCTGAGCTGGGCGGCAACTCCAGTGAAAAGCTGCTAATTAGCACATCTAAATTTACACTATTTTTTTTTTCCGATGAAGATTTGCTCTTGTTGCCCAGGCTGGAGTGCAGTGGTGTGATATCGGCTCACTGCAACCTCTGCTTCCCAGGTTCAAGCAATTCTCCTGCTCCTGCCCCAACCTCCCGAGTGGCTGGCATTACAAGTGCCTGGCACCATGTCTGGCTAATTTTTTTGTATTTTTAGTAGAGATGGGGTTTCACCATGTTGGCCAAGCTGGTCTTGAACTCCTGACCCCAAGGTGATCTGCCCACCTTGGCCTCCCAAAGTGCTGGGATTATAGGCCACTGCGCCCGGTGAATTCACACTATTTTTAAAAGAGAGGAAAACATATCTGTAAAGGCAAGACAGGTTAGTAGTATTTTGACACTAAGCTTGAAGTTATAACAGATACTTAACAGGTCAAGCCCAGTTGCCACAGTGACTGCAGCCTAGGCACTGCAGAAGTGCGTGAAGATGACAGTGAGGGAGCCAGGCAGCCTAGAAGGGTGGGTCCCAAAGTCTCACTGGCTGATAGGGTTTGGCTATGTCCCCACCCAAATCTCACCTTGAACTGTAGCTCCCATAATCCCTACATGTTGTGGGAGGGACCCAGTGGAAGGTAATTTAATTATAGGGGCAGGTTTCTCCTGTGCTGTTCTCATGATAGTGAGTCTCACCAGATCTGATAGTTTTATAAAGATCAGTTCCCCCTGCACATGCTCTCTCGCCTGCCACCATGTAAGATGTGTCTTTTCTCCTTCACCTTCTGCCAGGATTGTGAGGCCTCCCCCGCCATGTGAAACTGTGAGTCCGTTAAACCTCTTTTTCCTTATAAATTACCCAGTCTCAGGTATGTCTTTATTAGCAGCGTGAGAACGGACTAACACACTGGCAAATACCAGGGACAACTGTGGTGGTTGTTTTAACAAGAAGGATGACAGTCCCTGACTACTCAGCACACAGTGCGACGGGTGCTGCAGTGCACGTGGGCGGAGGGGCCTCACCCAGTTTCACAGCGACCCCACGAGGCAGGGGTCGCTGCCTCAAGCTACAAATAAGGGAGCCGAGGCTTGAGGAGAATCAGTGACCTGAGGAGATCACGCAATTAGTAGGCGATCAGGACCGTGTTTGCAACCCAGACAGAACTTTCAAGCCCTTATCAGCACCATGGAGATGAATGACTGAAAGGTTAATTCCGGAAAGTTCCTGACTCAAGTGCATCTTGGCATTGATTTCACGTGCAGCAAGCCTTGCTCAAAGCAATGTTAAACGGCTGCATCCCTCCACCCCATCCCCAGGCACCTGCTTGCCGGGTTTTAAGGTGATAAAGAACGAGGAAGGATCATTGAAACACCCAAGAAATACGAGGGGCTATCTATTTTGGAATCCATCCCCTAGGCTTTTGGAATGAGGATACTTTGAGGGAAAGGTTACAGCAAGTTGTCTGTCACCAACCTGCATCCCAGCCCCAGTAGGCCCTTCAGGTGACACATCAAAGGCCTGTGTCCTGTCCCCCACTGCAGGTCTGGCCAACACTTTCTCTTAAGCAGAACCCACTGACCGGGTGCCCAGCAGCCTCCTCACCTTCCCCCTTCTGCTCGCTACATCTGATCCTTCAACAAGGCAGGAGTCCTGCGTCTGCAAGCTTCTCCCAGAGCAATTTCTCTGTCAGACTGATGAAACAGCAGCTTATTCCCAGGGAGAGTCCTGGAGTCCTTGTTGAATCCTGGAAGCCCCGGCAATGACAAGACCCAGAATCTTTCCATCACAGTTTAAGCCAGAGGTAGGGTCCTGGCAGGGGACACTCAACCTTTCAGGAATGCCCCCACATTCCACCCATGGGATGTTCTGGACCCGACTTCTGTTGTTGAGGTGAGGTTTTATTTTATTTCAAAAGTGTAGTACTTAGAAAAAAGTCAATATAATTGTATCTAGGAAGTAAAGATCCGTTTAATAAGTTATTCAAAACTTCAGTGTGTCCTATTGCAATAATATTGAAACCAATTAAGAGAAGGGACGACAATACCGACCAAAGGGAAGTGAAGGCCGTCTCCTTAAGTCCATCATAACTGGTGCCTGCATTCAATGCACTGCTAAAAGCAACAAAAACAAAAATGCCACCTGCTATGTTTGTCATGTGCATATGTTATTATCTACCTAGGGCATCTTCAATAGACTCATTAAATATATTTAAATGTAAAATGTATTTACATTTAAATACGTTTGGTGCCACCTGTATGACACTGCAGGTCCACTGTGCCGTTTGTCTTTTTCTGCAGCATACTAAAATAAATTAGTAACTATTTTTAAAAAATATCCATCCAGTTATCACCTAGAGCCCTGTCATATCCCCCTCTGGTCATCATCCCCTGGCAGTGGGTATGACGGCTTCCCCGGGGCAACACGGAAGAGAGTCAGAGGAGAGCAGGGGTCAGAACAGACGACGGTGCAGCGCCCAGCCCCATGCGGACGGGAACGTCCTGAAATGTCAGTACGCTGGCGTGTTATCCTATTCATTTTATTAGGAAACCTGAAATTTAAAAACATAGGCAGGCCCCGCTTATCAGCGGGGGTGATTTCCTGTCTCGAGTGCATTCTCTCCGAAGGAGGCCCTCCTCTTGTGTGTCCTAGTGAGATGGGCGCCATGGTTTGTGTTAACACTGCAAAACGTAAGGCTAGCATAAAGATTTGGGGAGTAACCAAGATGGCACTCTTTAAACTTCAAACAATGTTTTCATAATTAATGTTTTTCTAATTATAAAAGTAATCTGTGTAGATTGCAGACCATTTGAAAAATACAGGAAAACACGAAGAAGGAAATAAAATTTATCTAAAGATAACCACTACCATGAAGTGGCCACTCAGTTCCATTAGGAAAAATTCCTAGGGGGAGGAATTACAGAATCAAATATTGAGTTTTCCTGTCAAGTGTGGTGCTGGCTGTCCTGGCCGGCCACACGTAGCCCACGTTCCAGGCCAGCCTGTGCCCCTCTGTCCCTCCACACACATCCAGAGCCGGGGACCTGGGTGGCCTCTGTCACAGCTAAGGCTCAGCAGAGCCAGGGGTGGCTGCCAAGGCCACTGGTGCTCTGTGCCCACATCGCTGCCTCTCAGGAATGGGCCAGGACTTCAGAGTGGGCAAGCGCTTCAGAAGACTCGGTGAGACAAACTGGCAAAGTGTTTTTTAATGCTACAAAACCAAATATATGCAAAAATTAAACTGGAGGAAAATGACATTCAAAAGGATTCTGCCCTCAGGTCACCACGACAGCATGTTTAATTCTTGCCTTAAAAAAAGTAAAGCTTAAAATCGTGAGCGATGAATTTTAAGATCTTGAAAATTTCTTTTCTTTTTGCCAGGAAAAAACAGAAATTCAGAGAACAGACCTCACAGAGATGTTCTCACAAGAATCAGATCGATTGAGACCCATATATTTTTGGTTAAAATGAAGCATTTGAAATGTATATTTATCATTGTTGATTCCCTGCTTTATCTGATTTTTTCACTTATTTGACCAAATATTTCAACAGATAAAAGTGCTCCTAAGAGTTTGGCGTGTTCTGCATCTAGTCACACTGTTCTCACGTCCCTTAGTGGAGTTTTCTGTTTCCGTTTGCTTCACAAATGTGTGCATGGTGGGTTTCGTGTTCGTTGTGCTCTTAGACTTACCAGTCCTCCCCTCTCTCCTTTCTGTCTTTGGTATTATGCTGCTATCTCTCAGCTGACCCAGCTTTTTCCTGTCGTTCCTTACACAATTTGTCGTTTCTTCCGTATAAATTTCGCACACACTTCTCGCCCTAATGAATCCTAAGTATTTAAGGTGCTGGGTTGTTATTTCGAACAGGCTCCCACCCACTCTTGCTTGCGAGGTGCTTATTGCTAGCATCTGGAATTCTGTATTGATTTTACTTACCATCATTGTAATTTCTTCTCTTAATTTTACTAACTTTGAGTCCATTCTTTTGGGTGTTTGGGAAAGTTTTGTGGCTCAAAATTCTGACTCTGGAATCAGCCAGACTTGCGCTTGCATTGCAGGAGCAGTATCTGCGAGACGTCAGCCTTGGACATGTCCTGACGCTCCGAAGGACCCTGCAGAATCCGTGTGGAATGAGACAGAGTGGTTGAAAACCGTAGACAGGGACTGGCACAGAGACTCTTGGATGTGTGGTCGGCAGGTGCTGATAGTTTCTTTCTTTTTCTTCCAAATGCTGCACATTTTATTTGTTGATGCTCTTGCTGCACTGGCAGAGCTTCTAGATGGTGTCCGGCTGCAGCCCGGAGGCCATGGAGAAGCCCCCTGTTTTGCACTGAGAATGCAGGTGTTTCACATTCAGGACCAGGAGGCTCCTCTAAATTCGTGCATGGTGCAGACGGCCCTGTCATCTCCCTTGATAGATCTGGGGAGCCTGGGGTTGCTTCTGTGGCTGAAGAAGTCCTCAAGTCCCAGTAGGAGGAAGCCAGGGAGCCTTTCAGTACTGCGTGGATTGGAGATGCCATTTAATACCTCACAGGGACTGTGCTTGGCCAAAGTCCAGGGTGGTTTCTGGGACAGCTGGGCTCAGGGTGGGGTCCTGTCGGGCTCCCCAGGGTGTCAGTGGCCCCTACCCCTGAAGGTGCTGCTCTCTCAGCCTCCCCACCCCCGACTTCTGCTCCCACTGGGAGGATCTGCCAGCCTGGGCCTGGTCAGGCCCAGGAATGCAGAAGACTTTCCTCCTCCTCTCCACCTTTCTTATGTCTTGGTTAGCTCTAAATCTAAAGGGATCTGGAAATGTGCTGGGCAAAAACAGGTGGGAAGTCTCCGGGGAGAGGCAGCCTGTCTTCAGCAGGGAGATTTATGACTTTCGATGTACAGCCAGAAGGGTGAATAAAAGCTGGCATGTAGAACCCATTCAAGTGCGTCTCCCACTGACTTTACAAAGCAAAAACATGTTAATAAGGTTTCCTTTTATTTCTGGTTATCGATAACTTTTTTTCAGGTAAGGTTGCTAAATTATATCATTGCCTTTTCAGCAATAATGATGAAAACCAAAGCGTTTTCTCTTTTGACTTACTTCCTTTTCTGATGTGATGAATTAGTGTTTTAAATTGTGTAATATATATTAATAGGACTATATTTTCTAATATTGAGCCAATCCTGCAATCTTAAGATAAACACAGACAGGTCTTGTGTATTATTATTTTACTATGTGGCTAGAAGTGATTTGCTAAACATTTGATTAGAAATTTCTTTTTATGTCTTTAAGATCAACTTTACTGAAGTATAGTTTATGTATAATAAACACTTTGGAATGTCCAATTCAATGACCCACCGCAACCAAGATACAGAACGACCCAGCCCTCCCCCCTAGACGCTGCGGACCCTCTGCAGGTAGGGCCTGGGGCCCTGCCCTTGGAGCCGCTGATATGCTTTTTGTCACTGTGTGTTCCTTTGAATTTTTTGCATTAAATATGCTGCATTCTGATTATCCACCTTCTGTTGATGAGCATTTAGGTGGTTTCCAGTTTTGGCCGTGTGACCATATGTTTCCGTTTCTCCTGGATCAACACCGAGGAGGGGGGATGACTGCATCATATGACAGGTGGAAACTTTCAAACTGTTTTCCACAATCGTGCCACATGCTGGCTTTTCTGGCTGCTCCACCTCCTCCCTAACACCAGCTATGGTCAGTCTTTTCATTTCAGCTTTTCTGGTGGATCTTAGTGCTGTCTCTTTGGAATTTTAATTTGCATATTTCTGATGTGCTTATTTAACACTCAGATATCTTTTATGTCTGTCTAAATAGTTTGCCCACTTTTTTGTTGGGTCATTTGCCATCTTCTCATTAATGCAGAAGAGTTATTTATCTTGGACACACGTTTGCAAATATTTTCTCTATTCTGTGGTTTGCCTTGTTGTTTCCTTAATGATATCTTTCCCAAAGCAAAAGTTTTAAATTCACCAAGTTTTTCTTTCATGGTTTATGGTCTTTTGTGTCATAGCTAAGAAATATTTGCCTACTTCAAGATTTTTTCCTAGAGGTTCTATAGTTTTTGGTTTTACATTTAGGGCTATGCTTCATTTTGAGTTAATTTAGGTGTATAATATCAATCAATGTTCATTTTTTCAGCTGGGTGCGTGGCTCACACCTGTAATCCCAGCACTTTCAGCGGATCACCTGAGGTCAGGAATTCGAGAACAGCCTGGCCAACATGGTGAAACCCCACCTCTACTAAAAATACAAAAATTACCTGGGCGTGGTGGCAGGTGCCTGTAATCCCAGCTACTCAGGAAGCTGAGGCAGGAGAATCGAAGAACCTGGGAGATGAAGGTTGCAGTGAGCCAAGATCATTCCACAGCACTCCAGCCTGGGTAACAGAGTGAGACTCCATCTCAGAAAAAAAAAAGTAAGAAAAAATGTTCATTGTTTTCTTTTTTTTTTTTTTTTTTTAAGACGGGGTTTCACCGTGTTGGTCAGGCTGGTCTTGAACTCCCGACCTCAGGTGATCCGCCCGCCTCGGCCTCCCAGAGTGCTGGGATTACAGGCGTGAGCCACCGCGCCCGGCCCATTGTTTTCTTCATATGAATATCTAGTTTTCTCAGCACCATTTGCCAAAAGACATTCCTTTCTTCATTGAGTTACCTAGACACATTTTTTTGAAATGTAAAAATATAATTGATTTTTATTTTTGCTTTTGTTTTATATATATATATATATATTATATATTGTACTTTAGGTTCTGGGGTACATGTGCAGATTATGCATGATTGTTGTATAGGTACATACATGGCAATGTGGTTTGCTGCCTCCATCCCTCCGTCACCTATATCTGGCATTTCTCCCCATGTTATCCCTCCCCAACTCCCTACACCCCTCTGTCCCTCCCCTAGTCCCCCCCTCAACAGACCCCAGTGTGTGATGCTCCCCTCCCTGTGTCCATGTGTCCTCATACTTCAACACCTGCCTATGAGTGAGAACATGTGGTGTTTGATTTTCTGTTCTTGTGTCACTTTGCTGAGAATGATGGTTTCCAGATTCATCCATGTCCCTACAAAGGACACAAACTCATCATTTTTTATGACTGCATAGTATTCCATGGTGTATATGTGCCACATTTTCCTTGTCCAGTCTATCACTGATGGGCATTTGGGTTGGTTCCAGGTCTTTGCTATTGTAAATAGTGCCACAATGAACATATGTGTGCATGTGTCTTTATAATATAATTATTTATAATCTTTTAGATATATACCCAGTAATGGGATTTCTGGGTCAAATGGAATTTCTATTTCTAGGTCCTTGAGGAATCACACTGTCTTCCACAATGGTTGAACTAATTTACACTCCCACCAACAGTGTAAAAATGTTCCTATTTCTCCACATCCTCTCCAGCATCTCTTGTCTCCAGATTTTTTAATGATCGCCATTCGAACTGGCGTGAGATGGTATCTCAATGTGGTTTTGATTTGCATTTCTCTAATGACCAGTGATGATGAGCATTTTTTCATATGTTTATTGGCCTCATATATGTCTTCTTTTGAAAAGTGTCTGTTCATGTTCTTTGTCCACTTTTGAATGGGCTGGTTTGTTTTTTTCTTGTAAATTTGTTTAGTTCTTTGTAGAATCTGGTTATCAGCCCTTTGTCAGATGGGTAGATTGCAAAAATTTTTTCCCATTCTGTTGGTTACCAGTTCACTCTAATGATTGTTTCTTTTGCTGTACAGAAGCTCTGGAGTTTAATTAGATCCCATTTGTCTATTTTGGCTTTTGTTGCCAATGCTTTTGATGTTTTAGTCATGAAGTCCTTGCCTATGCCTATGTCCTGAATGGTTTTGCCTAGGTTTTCTTCTAGGGTTTTTATGGTGTTAGGTCTTATGTTTAAGTCTTTAATCCATCTGGAGTTAATTTGAGTGTAAGGTGTCAGGAAGGGGTCCAGTTTCTGCTTTCTGCACATGGCTAGCCAGTTTTCCCAACACCATTTATTAAACAGGGAATCCTTTCCCCATTGCTTTTGTCAGGTTTGTCAAAGATCAGATGGTTGTAGATGTCTGGTGTTGCCTCCAAGGCCTCTGTTCTGTTCCATTGGTCTATATCTCTCTTTTGGTACCAGTGCCATGCTGTTTTGATTACTGTAGCTTTGTAGTATAGTTTGAAGTCAGTTAGTGTGATGCCTCCAGCTTTGTTCTTTTTGCTTAGAATTCTCTTGGCTCTGTGGGCTCTCTTTTGGTTCCATATGAAGTTTATGGTGGTTTTTTCCAGTTCTGTGAAGAGAGTCATAGGTAGTTTAATGGGGATAGCATTGAATCTATAAATTACTTTGGGCAGTATGGCCATTTTCACAATATTGATTCTTCCTAACCATGAGCATGGAATGTTTGTCCTTCTGTTTGTGTCTGTTTTTAAATGTGGGCATTTATTGCTATAAATTTCCCTCTAGACACTGCTTTAAATGTGTCCCAGATATTCTGTTACATTGTGTATTCATTCTCATTGGTTTCAAAGAACATCTTTATTTTTGCCTTCATTTCATTGTTTATACAGTCAACATTCAAGAGCCAATTGTTCAGTTTCTGTGAAGTTGTGTGGTTCTGAGTTAGTTTCTCAGTCCTGAGTTCTAATTTGATTGCACTGTGGTTTGAGAGACTGTTATGATTTCCATTCTTTTGCATTTGCTGCGGAGTGATTTACTTCCGATTATGTGGTCAATTTTAGAGTAGGTGCAATGTGGTGTTGCAAAGAATGTATATTCTGTGGATTTGGGGTGGAGAGTTCTGTAGATGTCTATTAGGTTTGCTTGGTCCAGATCTGAGTTCAAGTACTGGATATCCTTGTTAATTTTGTGTCTTGTTGATCTGTCTAATATTGACAGTGGAGTGTTAAAGTCTTCCACTATTATTGTGTGGGAGTCTAAGTCTCTTTGTAGGTGACTAAGAACTTGCTTTATATATCTGGGTGCTCCTGTATTGGGTGCATATATATTTAGGATTGTTAGCTTTTCTTGTTGCATTGATCCTTTTACCGTTATGTAATATCCTTCTTTGTCTCTTTTGATCTTTGTTGGTTTGAAGTCTATTTTATCAGAGATTAGGATTGCAACTCCTGCTTTTTTTTTGCTGTCCATTTGCTTGGTGAATCTTCCTCCATCCCTTTATTTTGAGCCCATGTGTGTCCTTGCACATGAGATGGGTTTCCTGAATACAGCACACTGATGGGTTTTGACTTTTTATCCAATTTGCTAGTCTGTGTCTTTTGATTGGGGCATTTAGCCCATTTACATTTAGGGTTAATATTGTTAGGTGTGATTTTGATCCTGCCATTTTGATGCTAGCTGGTTGTTTTGCCCATTAGTTGATCCAGTTTCTTCATTGTATCGATGCTCTTTACCATTTGGTATGTTTTTGGAGTGGCTGGTACTGGTTGTTCCTTTCTATGTGTAGTGCTTCTTCAGGAGCTCTTGTAAGGCAGGCCTGGTGGTGATAAAGTCTCTGAGCAATTGCTTGTTCATAAAGGATTTTATTTCTCCTTCACTTATGAAGCTTAGTTTGGCTGGATATGAAATTCTAGTTGAAAGTTCTTTTCTTTAAGGATGTTGAATATTGGCCCCCACTCTCTTCTGGCTTGTAGGGTTTCTGCCGAGAGATCCGCTGTGAGTCTGATGGGCTTCCCTTTGTGGGTAACCCGACCTTTCTCTCTGGCTGCCCTTAGCATTTTTTCCTTCATTTCAACCCTGGTGACTCTGACAATTATGTGTCTTGGGGTTGCTCTTCTTGAGGAATATCTTTGTAGTATATTTCCTGGACTTGAATGTTGGCCTGCCTTGCTAGGTTGGGGAAGTTCTCCTGGATAATATCCTGAAGAGTGTTTTCCAGCTTGGATTCATTCTCTTTGTCACATTCAGGTACACTTATCAAGTGTAGATTAGGTCTTTTCACATAATCCCATATTTCTTGGAGGCTTTGTTCATTTCTTTTCACTCTTTTTTCTCTACTCTTGCCTTCTTGTTTTATTTCATTGAGTTGATCTTCAATCTCTGACATCCTTTCTTCTGCTTGGTTGATTTGGCTGTTGAAACTTGTGTATGCTTCGTGAAGTTCTTGTGTTGTGTTTTTCAGCTCCATCAATTCATTTATATTCCTCTCTAAGCTGTTTATTCTTGTTAGCATTTCGTCGAACCTTTTTTCAAGGTTCTTAGTTTCTTTGCATTGGGTTAGAACATGTTCTTTTAGCTCAGAGAAGTTTGTTATTACCCATCTTCTGAAGCCTGTTTCTGTCAATTCATCAGACTCATTCTCCATCCAGTCTTGTTCCCTTGCTGGTGAGGAGTTGTGATCCCTTGGAGGAGGAGAGGCATTCTGGTTTTTGGTGTTTTCATCCTTTTTGCGCTGGTTTCTTCCCTTCTTCATGGATTTATCTACCTGTGGTTTTTGTAATTGATGACTTTCGGATGGGGTCTCTGAGTGGACATCCTTTTTGTTGATGTTGAAGTTATTTATTTCTGTTTTTTAGTTTTCCTTCTAACAGTCAGGCCCCTCTGTTGTAGGACTGCTGGAGGTCCACTCTAGACCCTGCTTGCCTGGGGGATCACCTGCAGTGGCTACCGAACAGTAAGGGTTGCTGCTGGTTTCTTCTTCTGTTATCTTTGTCCCAGAAGGGTAACCGCCAGATGTCAGCCTGAGCTCTCCTTTATGAGGTGTTTTTTCGATATACAGGGGTCGGGGAGTTGCTTGAGGAGACAGTCTGTCCCTTATAGGAGCTCAAGTGCTGAGCTGTGAGCTCTGTTGTTCCATTCAGAGCTGCTAGGCAGGTACGTTTATGTCTGCTGCAGCAGAACTCATAACCACCTTTTTTCCCAGGTGCTCTGTTCTGGGAAGGTGAGGCTTTATTTACAAGTTCCTGATGTGCTGCTGCCTTTTTTCAGAGATGCCCTGCCCAATAAGGAGGTAGTCTAGTCACAGTCTGCCAGCAGAGGCGTTGCTGAGCTGCTGTGAGGTCTGCCCAGCTGCTGTGTGAGCTTCCTTGTGGTTTTGTTTATAGAGGTACAGTTAGAACTGCCTCAGTAATGGCGGACTGCCTAGGTAATGGCGGACTACCTCAGTAAAGGCAGATTGCCTTGGTAATGGTGGACTGCCTCGGTAGTGGTGGACTGCCTTGGTAATGGCTGACGCCCTTCCCCCAACCAAGCTGGACCATCCCGGGTCCAGCTGTGCTTGCTGTGAAACTCTCAATCCAGAGCATTTCAGCTTGCTGGTCTTTGTGGGAGTGGGACCCACTGAGCCAGATCACCTGGCTACCTGTTTCAGCCCCCTTTTTTTCAGGTGAATGGGTGGCTCTGTCTCCCAGGTGTTCCAGGCACCAGTTGAAATGGCCGCCCAGATTTGTGTGAGTTTTTGTTCAGAGACATGTGGCACTGGCTGAAACAGCCATGCTGGAACTCGTGGCACTTTTCAGCCCAGGAATCTCCTGGTCTGTGGGCAGTAAAAACTCGTTTTGAAATGCGGTGATCAGTCACTCTCTGCATTGTTCCCACTGGGAACTGCACTCCAGAGCTGTTTCTATTCGACCATCTTCTATAATTGATTTTTGTATGTTAATCCTGTATCCAATAACAGTACCAAATCCATTTATTACTTCTGGTATTTATCTTATGATTAAGTAAGAATTTTTGTAAGTTTTTTTTTTCTGCTTTAATTAATATGGCCATATGATTTTTCTTCTTTGGTCCATTAGTACTGTAGATTACATGAATTGATTTTCAAATATTGAAATAATCTTGCATTCTTGGAATAAGTTTCACTTGGTCATGGCATGTAATTCTTTTTATATATTGCTTAAATTCTATGTGGTAATATTTTGTTAAAGATTTTTACATCGATATTGGTCGATGGTTTTTTTTTCTTTTTTTTTCTTTTTTTGAGGCAGAGTCTCACTCTGTCTCCATGCTAGAGTGCAGTGGCACGATCTTGGATCACTGCAACCTCTGCCTCCCCAGTTCAAGCAATTCTTCTGCCTCAGCATCCCAAATAGCTGGGACTACAGGTGCATGCCACCACGCCTGGCTAATTTTTGTATTTTTAGTGGAGATGGGGTTTCACCATATTGGCCAGGCTGGTCTTGAACTCCTGACCTTGTGACCCACTCACCTTAGTCTCCCAAAGTACTGGGATTATAGGCATGAGCCACTGTGCCTGGTCAGTTTTCTTTTTTTGTTATTGTCTTTGCCTGGTTTTGGTTTTAAGGTAATACTAATTTCATAAAATGAGTTGGAAAGTATTCCCTCCTCTTCTATTTTCTGAAGGAGATTGGGTAGAATTATAAATTATTTAAACATTTGGTAGAATTCTCCAATAAAACCATCTGGGCCTGGAGATTTCTTTTTTGGCAATATTTAAATCACAAATTCAATTTTCTAAATAGTTGTAAAACTGTTCAAATGATCGATTTCATATTGGATTGTTGTCATTTTTTTTTAATGAATTGGTTGATTTCATCTAAGTGGTCATATTTACATAGAATTGTTTGCAGTATTCCTTTAATATCCTTTGATGTCTACAGGGTCTTTAGTGACAGCCCCTGTTTATTTATAATATTAATAATTTATGCCCTCTCTCTTTTGGTCACTCTTGCTACAGGTGTGTCTATTGTACTGATCTTCTTAAAGAAAAAAATTCTCTGCTTCCTTATTTTTCCCTTTTGTTTTTCTTTTTTTCAACTTTGTGCTTTCTCCTCTTATCCTTATTATTTCTTTCCTTATGCTATTTGGGGTAAAATATTATTTTGCTCTTCTCTTCTAGGCTCTGGAGGTGGGAGCTTAGATTACTCATTTGAAACTTTTCTCTTTGCTAATATAGGCATTTAGTATTATAAATTTCCCTGTCAGTACTGCTTTAGCTGTATCACTTAAATTTTTATTTATGTTTTTATTGGCGTTCAGTTTAGTGTATTGATTTTCTTTGACTTCCTCTGTCACCCATGGATTCTTTAGACGTGTATTGTTTAGTTTTCAAGCATTTGGACATCTTCTTGTTATTTTTCTGTTATTGATTTCTTTTTTTTTTCTCCTTCCTCCCTCCCCCTCTGTTATTGATTTCTAATTTGATTCTATTGCAGACAGAGAACACATTCTCTATGTTTTAAATTCTTTTTAAGTCTGTTGAGATTTATTTTATGGCCCAGGATATGGTTTGTCTTAGTGTATGTTCCATTGGCATTTGGAATGAGTGTATAATCTGCTGTTGTTGAGTGGTTGTTCTGTAAATGTTTATTCGATTCTATTTGTTGATGGTGTTATTGGATTCTATGGTCTTGCTGATTTTCTGACTAGTTACTTTATCAATTATAGAGAAAAGCATGTTGAAGTCTCCAACTAAAATTATAGATTTATCTATTTCTCCTTTATGTTCTACTAATTTTTGCCTCACATACTTTGTATATCACTATTAGGTACATATACATCTAGAGTTCATTCCTATATCTTTTTGGTGAATTGACCCTTTTATCATTATACAATGTCCCTCTCTGTCTCTGGTAATTTTCTCTGTCCTGTAGTCTATTTTATCTGATGTGCTATAATCATTTCTACTTTTTTTTTTTTGGCTGAATGTTTACATGATAAATTTTATTCCATTCCTTAACTTTCAACTCATCTATATTGTTATGTTTGAAGTAAGTTTTTTGTAACTAACATATAATTAGGTCACAGTTTTTAATCCATTCTGTAAATCTTTGTCTTTAATTAATGTATTTAGACCATTTACATTTAATATAATTATTGCTATTTTAGGGTCTCAGTCTGACATTTAATTTTTTTGTTTTCTGTTGGTTCTGTTTTTCAGCTTTTTTTCCCTTTCCTGTCTTCCCATGAGTTACTTGAACAATTTTTATAACTCCATTTTGAATTGTTTATAGTGTTTTAAAGTGTATCTCTTTATATTGCTTTTTAATGGTTGCTCTAGATATTACATTTATATAAATAGCTTATCACTGTATACTTGCATCATTTTACCAGTTTGAGTAAAGTATAGAAACTTCACCTCCTTTATGTCTTTTTAATCTCCTATCTATGACATAATTGTCATAAATATCTCCTCCAGATATATTAGTATTTAGAGCTACAGTGGTTTAATTTTTGCTTCATCAAATATAATTTAGAAAACTTGAGAGGAGAAAAAAGGTGTACTATGTATACCCATACTTTTGCTACCCTGTTCATCCTTGCTGATGTTACAAGGTTTCTTCTTTGATCATTTTCTTTCTGTGTAGGGAAGCCCCTTTAGACATTCTTTTTCAATAGATCTGCCGGTGACAAATGTTCTTAGTTTTCTTTTAGTTAAGAATGTCTCAATTTTCCCTTTCAATCCTGAAGATTATTTTTGCTGAATACAGACTTGTGTTGGCAGTTTTATCTTTCAGTAATTAAAAAATGTTACGCTACTTCCTTCTAGCCTCCATGGTTTCTGATGAGAAATCTGTTGCCATTTGAATTGCTTTTCCCTATATGTAAAATGTCATTTCCCTCCGTGTCTTTACTTTTCAGAAGTTTGACTATGATGTGTCTTGGTATGAATTTTTTTGAATGTATCCTATTTGGAGTTTTTCATCCTCTCATATTTATAGGTTTATGTCTTTTGTCAAATTTCTTAAGTTTTCAGTCATTTTATTTTTAGGATTTTTCCAACTGCATCCTCTTTCTCCTCTCCTTCTGAGATTTTGATGACATGAGTTCAGATCTTTTGTTATAACCTCCTAAGTCCCTGAGGTTCTGTTCATCTTTTTTCCAGTCTATTTTCTCCCCTGTTATTCAGATTCGGTAATTTTTATTGCATGTCTGTTTCACTGATTCTTTCTGCTGTTCCTTCAATTTTGCTGTGGAGCCAACCCACTGAGGTCTTTAATTTCAGTTATTGTATTTTTTAGTTATAAAATTTCCACTTGGTTCTTCTTTATGTCTTCTATTTCTTGTCTCATTGCTGTTCTGCATATGGCTTCCACTGACACCTGGGGAGGAGGGGGCATATGCGACCTCTTTACCGTTGACTCTCCACTAGGCTTCCTCTGATGCTGCTCTATCACGGTGGGAAAAATACACCTCATTACTGCCAGATAGAGTGGAAGTCCAGGCTTCCCCACATGATCTCTACTGACACTGCAAAAAGATGGGCTTCTTTACACACAGTAATGATGAGGTCCCAGTGCCCCTCTTAGCCTTCCCTGACCCCACCCTGATAGGAGTATTGGAGGACCTCATTATAGTTTGGTGAGGGTAGAAGTCTAGGCTCCCTAGTTGGTCTCTGCTGGCATGATAGGGGTCAGGGGCAGCAGCTTTTCTGTGGTATTTAGCTGCAGTATAGTGGGTACAGTCTAAAAGTTAGGCTAGGCTGTTCCTTTCCTGATCTTTTAGCTAGATTGAGAGCTTTTATTTGGGATTTTTTTAGGTAGGCCTATTGACATTTCCAGGTTGCTTCCTCAGCTTCAAGTCTAGGATACAAGAAAAGGAAAACAAAACCCAGGGAACTCATGTCTATATTCTTCTGTGGGTCCTGATGTCTCTAACCGGCCTGTCTTTTCTTCACCTTTGGAGTTTTCTTATGTTTGTTTTATATACAATGTTTTATTTGTACTTATGGAGCAGAATATGGAGAAGGATGTCTACTGTGTTTGGAAGCAGAAGTCTAGGTGTTGCTTTCTTTATCCTGATAATTTTTGACTTTTAACTGGTATGTTTACTCCAAAAATATTTAATATGATTGATTACTAATATTTTTGGATTTATATCTATATTTTCATTGTGTTTTCTGATTGTGCCTCACATTTTTTGTTCCTCTAGTCCCTCTTTGATGCTTTCCTTAAGATTATTTAGATATTTTAAATGTTTTTATTTTATCTATTGATTTTTAAACTGTTTCTTCTTTTTTTAGTGGTGGTGTTGAGGATTATAATATATATTCTCAAATTTTTCACAATCTACTTAGGGGTAAGCCTTGACCACTTCACATATAACGTAGAAGTCTTGCACCTGTATGTTCCATTCATCCTCTCACTGTCCGTTGTGTTGTAGTTGTCATATATATTACAACATGTATCATCTAATTTTTAATTTAAACAGACGTGTGTTCTTAAAGAAATTGATGAAAATACACACACACACACACACATTGGTTTTTTGAGACAGAGTCTTGCTCTGTTGCCCAGGCTGGAGTGCAGTGATGTGATCTTGGCTCAGTGCAACCCGTGTCTCCCAGGTTGAAGTGATTCTCCTGCCTCAGCCTCCCGAGTAGCTGGGACTACAGGTGTGCACTACCACGCCTGGCTAAGTTTTGTATTTTTAGCAGAGATGGGGTTTCACCATGTTGGCCAGGATGGTCTTGAATTCCTAAGCTCAAGTGATCCACTCGCCTCAGCTTCTTAAAGAGCTTGGATTACAGGTGTGAGCCACCAGGCCTGGACACTTCTATATGTACCCAGATATTTACCTTTTTATTCTGATTCTCTTCATTTCTGAAGATGCTAGTTTCCCTCTGGAATTATTTCTTCTGCCTGAATAACTTCTTTTAGCATTTTTTTTGTAGTGCAGGTCTGCTGCTGATGAATTATCTTAGTTTTCCTTAAAATAAATATATATTGTCTTCATTACTGAAGGAAATTGTCTCTGGATATAGAATTTTAGGCTGAGACGTTTGTTTGGTTTTTCAGCATTGTAAATACATCTACTAATCTCTATGAGTTCTGATGAGAAGTCCACAGTCACTTGAGTAATTGTTCTCCCTTATGTAATGTGATGAGAGTCCATGGTCACTTGAATCTGTCCTGATCAATGCCTCCTCCACTGTTGGCTCTCGCGTGAATCTCTCCTGAGTGAAGCCAAGAGCCCTCTTGGACGGAGGATGTCTGCCTGCCTCGGTTTTGCTCTGCAGACCACTCGTCTTGGTTTAGAATCTTCCACTTTCTCTCTGGAGAAACAGAATCCAGAGCCATTACACATAAAATTTATTTTTGGGGATAAAATAAAAAATTATTTGACATATGAAGACAAGAAAAATATTACCAATCTTCAAAAGAAATGGCAGTTTTTAGTTGCCAACATTGAGATGAAAAGACTGTTGGAGTTACCAGACAAGTACCTTAAAACAGCTATTGTAACGGTTCTCAGCAAAGGAATATATGCTTATGATGAATGAAAATATAAAAAATCTGAGCAGGGAAATATAAAATATTAAACAGAACCAAATGGAATTTTAAAACAAAAAAATACAATATTTGAAACAAAAAGTTCAGGTTTAATAGAGGAAAAGAGTAGTCAACTTAAAGAGATTGATAAAAGCCATATACGTTAAAGAAACAGAAAAATTATTAAAAAGTGAACAGAGATCTATGATAGTTGTCATCTCTTCAAAATGTCTATAAAATGTTTTTGTAAGCTTCATAATAACCATAATGCAAAAACTTATGATAGATACACTAAAAATAAAAATCAATGAATTAAAACATACTATCAGAGAAAAATCCCTTAACCACAAAGGATGACAGTAACAACGGAGGGGGAGGAGGAGAGGAGTTACAAGACAGCCACAAACAAGCCACACAATGGCAGTAGTAAGTCCTCATTTATAAACAACACTGAATGTAAATGGACTCCATTCTCCAATTAGTTTGAATATTTTGTGTTTAATTATAAAGTTGATTGGTAGACATTCTCAAATATGAGACATTCCAGGAATAGAAGAATATCTGTGAGTTGTTATTAAAAAGAGGACAATAACATCCCTTCAACCAAAACATAAATGAAAATAAAAGTTATCTGAGGAAAAGAATGTTAAGAGCCTCAGAGGCCTGTGGGACAATTCCAGAAGGTCCAACAGAAGGGTAACTGGAGCTCCCAGAAGGAGAGAAAGAGGAAAAAATGGGACAGAAGAAATATTTCAAAAAATAATGTGCACGGACTCCCAAATGTGGTTAAAGACATACACCTGCAGATTTAAAAAGCTCAGAAAACCCCAAACAAAATATATTAAGAGCAAGTCAGACCTTTACATATCAAACTGGTGAAAACCAAAGATAAAGAAAAAAAAATCTTGAAAGTAGCCAGAGAAAAACAATACCCTACGTACAGGAGAAAAATGACTCAAGTGACCATGGACTTCTCATCAGGAGAGATTCACATGTGAGCCAGCATTGGAGGAGGCGTTGATCAGGAGAGAGTCACGTGTGAGCTGACAGTGGAGGAGGCGTTGATCAGGATTCACACATGAGCTGATGGTGGAGGAGGCGTGGATCAGGATTCACACGTGAGCTACGGAGGAGGAGGTGTTGATCAGGAGAGATTCACACGTGAGCTGACAGTGGAGGAGGCGTTGATCAGGAGAGAGTCACGCATGAGCTGATGGTGGAGGAGGCGTTGATCAGGAGAGAGTCACAGGTGAGCTGACAGTGGAGGAGGCATTGATCAGGAGAGAGTCACACGTGAGCTGATGGTGGAGGAGGCGTTGATCAGGAGAGAGTCACGCATGAGCTGATGGTGGAGGAGGCATTGATCAGGAGAGAGTCACACGTGAGCTGAAGGTGGAAGAAGCAGTGATTAGGATAGATTCACGCCTGAGCTGACAGTGGAGACTTGATTAAGAGAGATTCCCGCATGAGCCAACGGTGGAGGAAGAGATAATTAGGGCAACAAGGCACAGCCAGTGGCTGCTGCACAGACAGAGCAGGGCCGTCCACAGGCAGAGGGACCCCCTTGGATTGCTGGCTGGCTCTGTTTATACCTCCACCTAATTACATGTAAATAAGGGGTGGGTTATTCAGGAACCTTCGGGAAAGCAGTGCAGAGGTCATGCGGTCCTGGTAACATGGGCTGCTTCCTTTTCAGTCACTGGCATCATTTGACACTGCCCCCAGCATGTTACGAGAACTGTCTTGTTCTGCTCAAGAGCCCTGTGCTGTCTCCTCTTCTTTGGATGGAAACTGAGGTACAGCAATGAAGCATCAGTGGAGCCACCCAGCTCCTGGCCCAGCTGTGCTCTGCAGGAGCCTCCACTTGGGAGCAGCAGCTGAGTTGCGCTGTGAGGGGGACTGCCGGGCGGCTGTTTATCCATCGGTCGGTTGCTTGGGCCGGGTTTATCACTCCTTTCCTGCCCATGATTTGGGCTCTTGGCAGATCAAAGGTTTAAAGATATCAGCTCTTGGAACCACAAAGTAAATACAGCATATTTTCCTAATTCCTTTCACCACGTGGTCCACAGTTTTATGTGCTAATTGTTTTTACTGGAAACAAAGCCTTACGGTGGGAAAAGAATGTCTCCCCCCTGCCGTCAGCGGCTGGTGCTGGTGGGACAGGAGTCAGCATGGAGCACAGAGGTTGGAGCTGGGTCAGGCCGGGAGGCAGGCATGCAGGTGCACTGCTCCTGAGCTCAGCAGGCCCACAGCATCTGCTGCGTGCAGGGGCTGACCGTAAATCATTGCTTATTGTGGTTCCGTTTAAGAGTCCTCCCTGGCAGGATCCCTGCTCCTTAAAAAGCGCAGTGCAGAGCATCTTAGCTCCGAGGGACCAAGCGTGCCCCAGCTGTGCCTCAACAGGGAGGGTGAACTCTGGGCCAAGACCCTCTCTCCTGGCACAGGATGCCTGAATGCTAGTGACTCAGGATGACTGACAAAGGCTCTGGCTTAGTTTGTTCTTCCAAGGCAGTTCCAGTGGCTTCTGATTTTGGGCCCATGTCTTGGATGTAGAAACTATGAGAGAATTGTAGGGGAGCAGTGTGTTCTTGGCAAGCAAGTGAGATCATCCCACTGAGCTTCTGTGACTTTCCTCTTTGCAGTTATGGTTCCAAACCAGAGGTTCCCTGGGAAATACACACGGAGGGTCTGGAAGGACCTAGGGCCGTTGAGGGTAGATGGCCACATCCAGGGGTCTCTACGCTGGCACCGACTGTTCCCTGCACACTTACACGTCCAAGCTCACATTACAAGGCTGTGTCATGGACTGGAACAGCTGCAGTGGCAACACACCTGTGGTGAACACAGGCCTGGCAGTATCCTGGCCCCTGATGGGGCAAGTGCTCCTGGAATCTGGAAACTTCACAGCTGAGCCTACAGACATGCTCATGGCTCTCAGAAGGGTTTCTGGTTAGGAAAAGCTCAGGCTACTTGAAGATTCAGTGACTCAACAGTGTATTTAGAAGAGTGACACTGGACGGTACAACGGAGCTCTGTGAGCTAAACAGTGGGGTGAGTTACACAGCAGGGTGAGTTACACAGTGATGGGGCGAGCTACACAGTGATGGTGGCGAGCTACACAGTGGGATGAGTTACACAGTGATGGGGCGAGTTACACAGTGGGGGTGAGTTACACAGTGGTGAGTTACACAGTGATGGCGAGCTATGCAGTGATGGGGTGAGTTACGCAGTGGGGTAGTTACACAGTGAGGGTGAGTTACACAGTGATGGGGCGAGTTACACAGTGGGGTGAGTTACACAGTGATGGGGTGAGTTACACAGTGGGGTGAGTTACACAGTGGGGTGAGTTACACAGTGATGGGGTGGCTACACAGTGATGGGCAGGTAACACAGTGGGGTGAGTTACACAGTGATGGGCGAGTTACACAGTGATGGGGCGAGCTACACAGTGATGGGGGGACCTACACAGTGATGGGCGAGTTACACAGTGATGGGGGCGAGTTACACAGTGATGGGGTGAGTTACACAGTGGGGTGAGTTACACAGTGATGGGGTGAGTTACACAGTGATGGGGTGAGCTACGCATTGATGGGGTGAGTTACACAGTGGGGCGAGTCACACAGTGGGGTGAGTTACACAGTGATGGGGCGAGTTACACAGTGATGGGGCGAGTTACACAGTGGGGGTGAGTTACACAGTGGGGTGAGTTACACAGTGATGGGTGAGTTACACAGTGGGGTGAGTTACACAGTGGGGTAGTTACACAGTGATGGGGCGAGTTACACAGTGGGGTGGTTACACAGTGGGGTGAGTTACACAGTGATGGGGCGAGCTACACAGTGGGGTGAGTTAACACAGTGATGGGGTGAGTTACATAGCGCGGTGAGTTACACAGTGATGGGGTGAGCTACACAGTGGAGTGAGTTGCACAGTCGGATGTTCCACAGTGGGGTGAGATGCACAGTCAGGTGTAGGACAGAGCATGGCCATCCACAGGCAGAGGTGGAGTGAGTTGCACAGTCAGGTCTACACGGTCGAATGAGTTGCACAGTCAGGTGTACAGGGTGGAGTGAGTTGCACAGTTGGGTGTACAGGGTCCAGTGAGTTGTACAGTCAGGTATACAGGGTGGAGTGAGTCGCATGGTCAGGTGTACATGGTCGAGTGAGTCGCACAGTCGGGTGTACAGAGTCCAGTAGTTGCATAGTCAGGTGTACAGGGTGGAGTGAGTTGCACAGTCAGGTGTACATGGTCGAATGAGTTGCACAGTCAGGTGTACATGGTGGGTGTGAGTTGCACGGTCAGGTGTACAGGGTGGAGTGAGTTGCTCAGTCGGGTGTACAGGATGAGGGTGAGTTGCTCAGTCAGGTGTACTTGGTGGAGTGAGTTGCACAGTCGGGTGTATATGGTGGGAGTGAGTTGCACAAGCGGGTGTATAGGGTGGAGTGAGTTGCACAGTCGGGTGTTCAGGGTGCAGTGAGTTGCACAGTCGGGGTGTACAGGGTTTAGTGAGTTGCTCATTCGGGTGTACAGGGTGGAGTGAGTTGCACAGGCGGGTGTACAGGGTTTACTGAGTTGCTCAGTTGGGTGTACAGGGTGGATTGAGTTGCACAGGCGGGTGTACAGGGTGAATGAGTTGCTCAGTCGGGTGTACAGTGTGAGGGTGAGTTGCACAGTCGGGTGTACAGGGTTTAGTGAGTTGCTCATTCGGGTGTACAGGGTGGAGTGAGTTGCACAGGTGGGTGTACAGGGTTTAGTGAGTTGTTCAGTCGGGTGTACAGGGTGGATTGAGTTGCACAGGCGGGTGTACAGGGTGAATGAGTTGCTCAGTTGGGTGTACAGTGTGAGGGTGAGTTGCACAGTCGGGTGTACAGGGTGGAGTGAGTTGCTCATTTGGGTATACAGGGTGGAGTGAGTTGCAGTTGGGTGTACAGGGTTTAGTGAGTTGCTCATTCGGGTGTACAGGGTGGAGTGAGTTGCACAGGCGGGTGTACAGGGTTTAGTGAGTTGCTCAGTCGGGTGTATAGGGTGGATTGAGTTGCACAGGCGGGTGTATATGGTGTGAGTTGCACAAGTGCATGTACAGGGTGGATTGAGTTGCACAGTTGGGTGTTCAGGGTGGAGTGAGTTGCACAGTCGGGTGTTCAGGGTGGAGTGAGTTGCACAGTTGTGTGTACAGGGTTTAGTGAGTTGCTCATTTGGGTGTACAGGGTGGAGTGAGTTGCACAGTCAGGTGTACAGGGTGGAGTGAGTTGCTCAGTCGGGTGTACAGTGTGAGGGTGAGTCACACAGTTGGGTGTACATGGTGGGGGTGAGTTGCACAGTGAGGATGTCGGGCTCACTCCTTCTTGCTCTCTCCCTGCAGATCCAGTGGTAGGAAGTCATCTGAAGCAGCTTGTGAACATTCCCAGAACAAGCTCAGGGTCCTGCTGCTTCTGAGAGGGGAGCAGGACAGGTTACTGCCTCTGACATTGGGGAGTAGAGAAAACTTCTGAATTTGGTGCCCCCAGATAGATCATGGGTCAAGGAGTCGGGATTCATCCTTCTTCCCCCTGTAAAACAAAGCAAGGCATCTAGTGGGAGCCTCGTTGCCAGTGAAGTCAACCCAGATGTGCAGGAATGAAAAGAAAAGGACCAGAAATCTGTCCAGGAGTCCAGGGGCAGCCAGGAGACACAACCCCATGCTGGGGCGCTCCCAGCAGGGCTGGCCTCACGTTGCCACCTGCGTGGAGGTTCCCCAGTGGGGCATGTGGGACATGCCCTGGGAGGCCTGTGGCAGGTCAGGCAGGTCTCACAGAGGAAGCATCTCAGCCCAGTGGAGCCACCGTCCACACTCTCAGGGGAGCCCACCTTGCTGGCAGTGGGAATTGAGAGACCCTGATGGCCCGAGGCTGAGAGCAGATTCAGAACTTGCACTCTTTGTCCATAGCCAAAGCTGGCTGTGTGGGATTCAGATGGAAAACAGAGGGTTCCAGAAACCACAGTGACCACAGAGAGCCCTTGCATCTGACGGCATGTCAGGGCTCAGAGTGTGCTGTCCAGCTTGCCAATCATCACCGAGACCGCAGCAGAATGAGAGGGCCCCGCACAGACGGACAGCAGGCGCAGAGACAGCAATCCTGCACACACCTGGACCCAGCAGTCCTGCTACAGCCATGCCCATCTCCGCTGAGGGCACCGAGGCCAGGAGAAGGTCCCCACTCTCTCAAGGACGCACGGCGGGTGACCAGCTAGATTCGTGCTTGGGGCGTTTCCTGCCTCTCCCTGGGCCCCTCAATGTCAGGTTTGGGTGACACTTTCACCAAGGTCCTGGCCGAGCGGATGCCTCAGGGGCTGTCACGTGGTTCCACCATGTCCCCATCCTCTGGGCCACAGAGCCTCCCATGAGAGGAACCCTTCAGCCTGGGTCCCAGAGCTGAGAGGCCGTGGAGCGGAGCCCCAGCTACCGTCACGTGCCTGTAGCGTGAGTGGGAGCGCATGCTGTCGCTGGAAGCCCAAAACATGGGGGGCCATTTGTCCCTGTGGCGTACCCCAGCTTGAGCTGCCTGATCCCAAGCAAGGCTCAAGCCTGCCTGCCCAGCCCCAGAGCCACTGCTTCTGCCCCCACAATCTGCCTCTCGGAGTGGCAGGAAAGGCAGTTCTTACGCATGGTAGAGAGGATGCAGTGTGCTCGGTGCAGTAAGAGCAGCTGATAAGAGGCAGCAGCTGAAGAGCTGCCTGCTGGGGAGCAGCTCTGCGGAATTCCTCCCTGGGCACAGCGGGCACACGTGTCACTCTCGGCAGGAGTGGACACTAATGAGACTTTGAGTGCAGCTGCCTGCTGGGGCCCACTCTGTGGGGCAGTGGGATCACCCGAGGCAGTGCCTCACCCCAATGCCAGGCCAGCAGAGACTGGCAGGACCCTCCCTTCCCTAGAGAGGGCCAATCAGGGTGCCCAAAGCTCCCGGCTGCTGGTCACTGATTTTGCACTTTGACACATCTTCACTCAAAACGTGAGGTCGCTGTGAAAGTGCAGACACCTTGAGAATCCCAGCATATGGATGTGTGGCTACCTCCCTTCCCTCCTGGCCGGATACCCAGAACCCTGAGCACCTGTCACCCAAGATGGTGGCCCCAGAGCGACCTGGCCAGGCTCACCACTTTTTCCTGAACCAGGCTTGTGTGGCTGGTGAGAGCCCAGGGGCCCCTCCAGCCCTGCCCTCCCAAATCCTGCTGCCTCCAGTCGTTCCCCATGTCCAGCCCTGCGATGCGGAGGGCACAGTGAGGCTGAAGGGTCGGCGGGGGAGCAAGTTCTCATCTTAACTCTTCCTGCTCATGCTCTGGTGGGCAGGACAGCCGCGTAAGCTCCTAGGAGCCCGCCGCGACCAGTCAGGACCGTTGAGGAGAATGCGTGGAAAGTGCTCCTTGAGTTCCTGGCCCATAGTAACTACTTGGTAAACGTTAAGGATTTCCCAAATATTTTTATCGCTGCCAAACTGAAGCATTTGGAAATGCATTATTTCACTTCCCCCTCGTGGTTGGACTTGGGCCCAGAAGCTGGTGCCCAAAGTGGCTTCATTTGTAGGACCAAGTGTGAGCCCAGCCCAGCCCACAGCTGCCCCGCAGCCCTGCAACCCACTGGGTTATTAGGTGGAGGCCTCGGAGCTTCTGTTAGGAGCCCTCACCAACCCCAGTCAACCAGAGGCCCCAGGGCCCGCCCCCCAACAGCCCCTGGGACCACAGTCCGAAGGGCGGGTTGAAGGGGCCTCGTGGGAAGCCCAGCCTGCGAGCACCAGCGTCCAAGCTTCTCCTTCAAAGCGATCTCACGCCAGGAGCAGATGTGACTGTTTCCTCGAACCAGGAAAACCCAGCTAAGACTCCTCGTGTCACACAGGCCTTCCTCTTCTGCCCTCCATCATCCAGCAGGCGTGGGGCCCCAGGCTGGAGGCTGCATGCCAGGCTGGCGGCTGCATCCGGCTAGCAGGATTTGTCTGCTGTGAAGCTTGACACCCCCAACAGGCCCTGTGCTGCCCGCCCGGATTCCCCCACCCTGGGATGCCCTCTGCACCCTCTGATTTCTCAGCTGCTGCTCTGGGGCCCACAGAGGGCTTGGGCCCAGCGCCTTGCAGCTCCGAAGAGGCAAACAGGGTCATGTCCAGCTAAACTTCACGATGTGGACCTGAGAGGTTTCCTTTTATGGTTTTTACTGCTTTTTAAAAACACTCCTCATTTGCACCAGGCACCTGGCACCCAGAGATCGGGGCCTCGCTCTTTATTCAGTGCTGTCAGTGCAAGGCGATCTCACCCCACCCTCCGCAGGGAAAGGCAACTGCCACGCGCCTCTGAGCAGGGACTCAGCAAGCACTGACTGGGGGGCTCACCCCACAGACATCGCTCTTGCTCAGTCCTGGAGGCGGAAAGGCAAGTGATGGTGCCAGCATGGCTGGTGTCTGGTGAGGCTCTCTTGCTGGCTTGCGGACCATTGCCACGGTATTGTGATAGTAACAAAAGCTAGATCTGGTCTTCGTCCCAGGTCCCCAACACCAGACTTCTAAGGGCCCTGAACCTCCTGAGTGCTGAGCGTGTCTTTCCTGTGCTGATGCGAAGACGGGGCAGGAGACCCTCGGGGCAGCTTCAGGAAGGGGCTGGTCCCAGAAAGACCAAGGTAGGACTTGCAGGTCAGGACTTTCAGACCCACCCCAACCTCCAGGAAGTGGGAGGAGAGAGGGGCAGGAGTTGGAGATGGAACTGATTACCGATGGCCAAGACTTTAATCAATTATTCTGTTAATGAAAAAGACAAAGACGTTTATTCCGAGCCAATGCGGGTGACCACAGCTCAGGAAAATACAAATCCAAGGAGCCTAGAGTGAGCATTGCTGCGGCCGCTGGATTACCGTCTGCTCTTCGTGCTTTAGGGGACGGACGTTACAGGCTGCCATCACGCCGGATATCTAGAAGCGGGCCTTACAGGTGGGTTCAGAGATTCTTCAGTTTGCGACTGGTTAAAGGAGCAAACTCCAAAATGAGGGCCCCACAGAGGGCCTCCGAAGCAAGATTTTCTCTGAGCTTCTCCCATGCTCTGTCTCTCAGTGCCACTCTCACTCCAGGCGCCGTAGAAATGGGAATCCTTCCCTCCTTCCCCCACAGTGAGTCCTAGAAACCAGAACCACTTTCCCCAAAGCCAGCCATACAACCAGAAATTAGGGCTCCAAAATTCCATCTGCCTCTCTGTGTACAAACCGGCCGTAAAGAAATGGTCTGACCTGCCTGGCTTGACTGTAGCTCCTAAGACCCCCATTCCAAGAGGGTCCCGCCACACCCAGAGGGAAGGGGCGCTGCTCAGAGAGGCCAAGAAGAATCCAGACAGACAGGACAGGCTGGGTATCCCCTCGGTCCGTTAGCATCGGATCCAGCTAAGCGTCCATTCCTATTTCTACACCGCTGCTCATACTTTATTGAACCTAAGCATAAAAATGAACGAGTTTTCTGAAGGCTCTGCTGTATACACAGATGAATCTGTGTGCCTTTCTCTGCTCATCTGCCTTTTGTGAGCTGACTTTTCAGCGAACTCTTGGAAGACAGGGGGAAAAAGTTCTTCCTTGGCCTCACACCTACGTAATGGAACCTCCATAAACGTCGTAAATGATGGGCTTCCAAGAACTCCCAGGGCGGTGAACTCATCCCCCATGTCGGAGGGAGGATGGGGCAGTGCGACCCAGGTGGTCAGTCTCAGAATGGAATCGAATTCCAGGACATCCCGTTGGTGCCCAGGGAGTTGGAAAATTTGGGCGGTGTGGGAAATGAAAACCTGATAGGTTTGGTATCGTGAGTTCAGGTAGAGAAACATATTTCCTTCAGCCCCTCCTCTGTTTATCCGAGGACTGTGAGTCCTTTTTAAATTATCAGGCCCACGGCGTTAGGCGGCAGCAGTCACGCCCCTCCGCCCCCTCCGCCCACTCAAGCTGCATACTCATCTCTGGAAACTGCTTGCTGTTGCCACAGGAGGCTATAAATGGATTGAACAATGCCACACTAGACACTAACCCACACCCTACAGCTTAACAATGTATGGCCCATAAATAGCTTATACTTTTTAGACGGAGTCTCGCTCTGTCACCCAGGCTGGAGTGCAGTGGTGATCTCAGCTCACTGCAGCCTCCACCTCCTGGGTTCAAACGAGTCTCCTGCCTCAGCCTCCCAAGTAGCTGGGACTACAGGCGTGCGCCACCAAGCCCAGATAATTTTTGTATTTTTAGTAGAGACGAGGTTTCACCATGTTGGCCAAGCTGGTGTCAAACTCCTGACGTCTAATGATCCGCCTGCCTTGGCCTCCCAGACTGCTGAGATTGCAGGCGTGAGCCCCGATGCTTGGCCTAGCTCACGTTATCTTAATGTTAATTCTTGGTAAACAACTCGGAACCTGCTCCCCTAAGTCCTTGCTAACCCTCTCTGCCCCCGTCTCCTGCCCACCCACCGCCCTGAAGTCTGCTCCGCCCTGGCCCAGACTGCCGAAGCTCCCAGGCTAACCCTCTTCTCTCCAGCCCTTTCTCATGGCAATCCCACTCCAACCAACAGCTCCCGTTGCCTCCTGCAATGGCCTTGTCACTGGTGTCACTCCTCCAGGCCTTCTCAGGGAATTCCAGATACACAAGCACTCTCCCAACAAGCCATATTCTCACCTCTGCAAAGCACTTCCAAGCGTCGCCACTCCCTCTGCGTGAGCGGCGCGGCCCAGCCACCCCAGTGCTTGTTGCCGTCCACTGGTGGGCATCGGCCTCCACTCCCGTCTTTCTCGTGCCCTCTGGTCTGACGCCGTCCAGCCCCTGGTGAGCTCCAGCCAAGTGCTGCCTGCTGGGCCTCTGGTCTTTACCTGCTCTGTTCCCTCTGCCTGGAGCTTTAAGTAGAAAAAGGCAAGAATATGGAGAAATGGGAACCCTCAGACATTGCTAGTGGGAATGTAAAATGATGTGTCTGCCATGGAAAACATTTTGGTGGTTCCTGACAAAGGTTATGCGTAGACTTGGCAGGGGGCTGAGCATTCACCTCTTAAGGATGTACCCAAAAGAAGCAAAACCCGTCCCCCTCAGAAACACGCACACAGATGTTCGCAGCTCCGTCCTTCCTAACAGCTGGAAAGCAGAGATGACCGGGTGTCCACCAGCAGGTGAAGGGATTCACAAATGGTGCCAGGTCCCTGAGATGGGATATCACGCATCTGTGAACAGAAGTGACATGCTGATTCACACCACCACTCAGATGAGCCTTGGAAATGTGACTTTCCCTGAAAGAAGCGAGACACAAACATCACGTGCTGCATGTTTCCTTTTATATGAAATATCCCAGACACATCCACAGAGACAGAAAGCGGATCTGTGGTTTCCAGAGTTGGAGAAGGAATGGCGTGTGATACTTAGTGGGTACAAGGCATTGTTCTGCAGGGACGAAAACACTCTGAAACCAGAGAAGCAGAGCTGCACGACGTGGTGAACCCAGCAACGCCCGCGAAGTATATGCTTTAAAATGAGCGTTAAGCAAATTTCCCCCTCCGTAAAAAGTGTGTTTTAGAAGAGGTTATGCCTCCGCGTGAACCTGCCCACACAAGTGCAGTGTCACGTTACTGAGACGATGCTATTTATAGCAAAGCCACCTGCCTCCCCCGCCACTGTCCAGCCTGTCTCCTTAGCCACCCACCTCCCGTCCTTTCCAGCTCTGACTCCTTGTATCCAACCCTCTCAGGGCTTCTGAGGCCAGATCAGCCTAGAGGCCAAGGGTGCTGGGAGATCCCGCCTTGGACCCTCTCCCGAGAGCTTTAAGGGGTACCTGCCATCTCTAGCTGTGCCTTCTCTGTGCCCTTCAGCTCTAGGGTAAGGTCAGATGTTGGCTCTGGGGCCACTACCAGCTGTTTCAGGCTTGCAAAGTTCTGTCTGACGAAAGATGACTGTTTCCCTGTGGAGGAGAACATTGGCCCTGACAGGCCTTCTTCACAATGGGGACAGCAGTCCCTTGAGTGGAGCCCTGGACTCTGACAGAGCTCTGGCCAGTGAAACTCTTAGCAAGGGGCTAAGGGTGTGGGTACCTTCATGTGTGGGGCAGGCGGCTCGCTGGGGACGCTGCTCCCGGCCCTGCACCTGGAGCACCCCCAGGCCTGTGGGGCAGCTGGCAAAGCTCCGCTGAGGCTGCTCCGATGGCCCGTCCAGCGGCCCCACTCTCTCCCCACCCTCCTTTCCATCTCAGGTTTGGATTTCTTAGGTCTGGGAATTCAAAGTACAAGTCCTGGGCTTTCTCCTGCTCTGCAGAAGGCCGCATGGATGCTTGGAAGGTAGGGTCAGCCCAGTCCCTGGCTCCACACACCCCACACAGCCCACGACTGCTCTGACAGAGTGTGCCTGTCTACACAGGGATCCTACCGAAAGTGAATGTTGCCCACCCGCCGCATGGCAGTCGTTCCTGCTCCAGTAAGACCAAGAATAACGACCAACTGTGACTCAGGCAGAAGGCTTGGCCGCGTCTGAATTCACTGGCGTTTCCAGCTCCTGAGGCCAAGTGTGGTGTCACCTCACTCCTGGCCGACGGGCTCCCTGGCAGGTCACTCTGTGGACCTTGGATGGACCAAGCTGCTTTCCACATCCAACTTTGACAAGATCCGGAGAAGATGTTCCAGCAAGTCTCCTGGAAACAGACGCACGTAACCCCCTGGCGACGTGAGCAGGGCAGCCTGCCTGCGTTATGCAAGGCTCAGGCCAGTTTTCCCTGCTAGGAATGCCGGATCCTCCGCGGTAACCCACAAAACTCCGCGGAGATGCTTGGAAGGAAAAGCACCGCATCCTCCACATGTTTTGAAATATTCAAGTATGTAAAAGGGAAATGGAATTTCTGTTTATCCTTTTACGTGACGACTATTCATCGCATCTTCCTGAGCGGAGCTCATTCTGCACCACTGCCGACGCGGCCAGGCCCCGGGAGCCCCGGCCCTGCACAGCTGAGGCCGAGAAGCTCCCATCGCAGAGGGAGCACATCCGCACCTGTGAGGCCGGGGGCTCGTTTTTATGGCTCCTTAAAGGGATGAGCCAGAGAAGAAAGTCTTCACAGAGCCTTTGCCCCAGGAGTGGCGGAGACTGCACAGGGTGCCTTTGAAGGCTGTGGCCTGGCAGGTAGGGAGGCTCCCAGACAGGCAGAAGCTTCCCTGAAACTGACACCCTGAGATGGGCCCAGCTCCCAGATGGTCGGAGGCGAAGAAACGCTGGGCCCTAGGGTCCTGTGAGAGAGAGAGGGGAGCAGGGCCCGGGGGTTGGTGCAGTTTCCCAGGGACTTCCAGGGGCGCCATCAGCCCTCTCATCCCGGGCCCCCTGAATGTGGGGTCTTGGGACTCACTGTGTCACCAGCGAGCCCAGGGCAGGCTGTTGACCCTCCCTCGGCCTCAGTTTCCTCATCGGTACAATGGAAACACAAGCATGTGCACCTCACCGGTAGTCACAGTCGTGCGAGCTGACGTGGAGGAGGACTGGGGCACTCTCCTGAGCGCTGCCTCGTCACGCCGTAAACCAGGAGGCCTGGCCCTCTGCCTCCCGGGAGGTCTGTTTCTAATCCTGCGCTGGGTCTGTGTGGCTCCCAGGCCTTGGAGGCTGACACCGAGTGTGCTGTTCCTGGGTCACTGTGCCCCTCGCTTGGGTCCAGCAGGAGAAAGGGCTGCCTGCCAAGGAGAAGACTGTGAGCTTGGCAGAGGAGAAGTTAGGCGCTGCGCCTTTGGGAGGCTGGGATTCCGGCCATGGCTGGAAAGCTAAGTCCTGACTGCACTGGCCAGAGCCGTCGGGCTTCAGCAGCGGACGCTCTGCCAAGTGAGGAGGTAAAACCATCATGACCCAGGAGAGAAGCTGGCACAGCCGTGGGCCCCTGCCCTGCAGTCTGGCCTCACAGGCCCCCAGGCCACGTGCAGACATAGTGCAGCAGGGAAGCCGAGGCAGCCTTGGGGTGCGACCCTGGTCCTCGGTGATACACGGCCACTGTCCCTGAGCTGGTGTCTGGAAGACGGTCAACAAGCCCCGGGCAGTGCTGCCCCTCCCTCCGTCCGCCCCCTCCCAGGGCTGGCCCAGGCCCTGCAGAGCAGGTGATGGTGGCCACGGGTGGTAAAGCCCGTCCGTCCATAGCCTCATTCTGTGCACAAACCTCTCACCTTCTGCTGCTCACTCAGCAGCTTTGGGAGCCTGGCGGGGCGAGGAGGAGATGACAGACCCGACAAGCATGCGCTCGGCTTTGTGGGACTTCGTGTCATTGCCTGTCGCTTCTCCTGGGGGCCTGGACTGGTCTGAGTGTGTTCGGGCACACAGTGCCCTGTTTCCCAGGCACTCGGGCCAGGACTGGACAGGGAGGTGCCATGTGCAGCAAAAGCCCAGCCTGTGCAGTGCTGGTGGCCGGGAGTGACACGGTGCTGCGAGGGACTGCCCATTCTCCCTGACCACGCGGGGGCCACCCTAGGTGACCCACTGTGCCACAGCAGCTGGTTCACATCCCGGCACCCCTCAGGAGCCCTGGGCAGCACTGCCAGTGGGCCTTTCTCTCGCAGTCCCTGGAGTCCCAGACCGTCCAGCAAGGCCATCTGCCATACTTGTGAGTGCCACACAGGCCAGCGCCCCCAATGGAAAAGCCACATTCCATTCTGCTCGAGGGTCCTGCCCTCAGGCCACCCCAGAGTGGGAGGCTGTGGGGGTTAAAGTCTTGCCAAGCCTGGGAGCAGCCGCCAAAAAGTGGACTTACCTGGACAGAATGTTGGGCCCAGGAGGAGCCCTGGGCTCAGGGCGGATGTCTCTGGTGAGTTTACGCATTTCTGCAGGTTTGATGCCCAGCAGCCAGCATTGGGCTGTGGCCATGGTGACAAGGTGGCCTTGGGTCTGCGCAAGGCTTGGAGGCCCCCAGGAGCCTCCCCAGGAATCTGGCGGTGCCTGTAGAGACATGCCATCTGCAAGGTGCAATCCAGTAGCTTCTGTCCCGTGAGCCCATTGTCAAACACACAGCGGCCCAGACTTCATCAGGATTCGTCACAAGAAACGCAAAGGCACATTCCGTCAGGCAAGGCAGTGGCAGAGGAGCACGGGGGCAGGGGCACAGGAGCACCGAGACTGAGCCGTCTCTTATGATATTCTCTTGAGTGTCAGCACAGCAGCTGCAGAGCAAGGTACGTCCTAATGTGTCCTTGCCTCCAAATCAGGGGCTGCTCCACTTCCCAGGTCAGAGTTCCGTGGAGGGCCCGTGGGGACCCTGAGCCCTCACCAGCATCCAATCCAGAAGGGCCAGAGGGGCCCAAGAACCTGCATTCCTCAGGGTTCCCATGATGCTTGCGGTCCAGGAGCCCCGTCCAGACCACGCTCCCATTCATGCCCTGGCAGCGGAACCTGGAGCCTTGGTTTCTTCACCTGTAAAGTGGGAGTATCAGCATCACCTGCATCGAAGGGCCCATGTTAGACACAGCGATGCCTGTGGACTAGCAACCCTGACCCTCCCCAGACCCTCCGAGGGAGCTGAGGCCTGGTGGCCCTGGTGGCTGCTCCCTCTCCGAGGACAGGAAGGTCTCTTGGGTCCACCGCCGGCCGGAGGCAGGTCACAGACTCCAGGGCCAGGCTGGGGCCACCACAGAAAGGCCGTGGGTGGTGAGAGGGAAGTGGCTGCAGTGGCTGAAGGCCACGGGGTAAAGCAGGGGTAGATTAGGGAGAACATGGCGTCCGTGTGTTCACATGTGCATTCCCAGTGTTTCTGTGGAAACTCAACCTGTGCACAACTGACAGGCTTGGCAAACCGTCCCCACCACCCAGACGGAGACGCCGGGTGTGACCGGCACCCCCCAGGGTTCCCTCCCGGCCCCCGAGGTAACCCCAGTGCTGTTCACCACAGAGGGCTCATTCTGCCTGTTTTAGGGTTATGGTAAATGAAACCCCACAGCTGCACCTTTTTGCCTGGCTTCCTTTCAGCCACGTCTGAGAGGCTCACTTTGCGGTTGCTTCTGCGGCTCCTGGGCAGTCTCCCTTGTGCGGACACGACTCAGTGACACCACCCCTTCTTCCATGTGTAGACTTTCCAAATGGTCCAGGTGAGAGAGGCTCAGGTATGGAGTTGAGGGAGGGGCAGTGCACAAGCAGAAGCCACGTGGCAGGGAGCACGCCCCTCCCTTGGCGGGGAGGCCCTCGGACTGGCGGGGATGGAGGTGCCTGCAGACCGCACCTGCGGGTGACTGACAGGGTGGGACGTTCTGCTGTTTCTCAGAAGAAACTTGCAAGCAGCACGTGGTTCCCGGTGTGTTTCACAGACTCTCACCAGACTTTAGGGTTCACTCCTTGTCCTGCAGTTTAAACACATCCCAAAGTGAGAAAATTACGAGATAATATTTCCCTCAGAGACCCATATTCTGTGGTAAAGAATTCTTCCTTCTACCTAAATCCGTCCCCTTACACTTGGATGTCATTTGTTGTGGTATTTTGTCCATTTTCAGCTTTGTTTACATTTTTTTGACATGCAATAAAATGCCCATATTTAAGATGTACAGTTTGATAAGTTTTGACATTCTGCTACAACTACAGAATCATTACCACGCTCGAGACCATGGACATCCCCCTCCCACAGGCTGGGCCCCACCCCGTCCCCTCCCCCAGGCTGGCCCCACCCCGTCCCCTCCCCCCAGGCTGGCCCCCACCCCGTCCCCTCCCCCAGGCCGGCCCCACCCCGTCCCCCCCCCCCCCCAGGCCGGCCCCACCCCGTCCCCTCCCCCCAGGCCGGCCCCACCCGTCCCCTCCCCCCAGGCCGGGCCCCACCCCGTCCCCTTCCCCAGGCCGGCCCCCACCCCCTCCCCCCTCCCCCCAGGCCGGCCCCCACCCCGTCCCCCTCCCCCAGGCCGGCCCGCACCCCGTCCCCTCCCCCAGGCCGGCCCCCCACCCCGTCCCCCCCCCCCCAGGCCGGCCCGCACCCCGTCCCCTCCCCCCAGGCCGGCCCGCACCCCGTCCCCCTTCCCCAGGCTGGCCCCCACCCCGTCCCCTCCCCCAGGTTGGCCCCACCCCGTCCCCTCCCCCAGGCTGGCCCCCACCCCGTCCCCCACCCTCCTGCCCTTCCAACCACACTGACCTTTCTGTCACTGTAGATGGATTCATTTCTGCCCTGGGTAACACAGCGTGTATACTCTTATTGCCCGACATTTTTTCACAGTGTAATTATTTTGAGATTCATCTTTTTCAATGCTGGATGGCACTGGTTGCATGGGCATATCATAATTGGTTCTTCCACTGACCCGTGGAGGACGTTGAGGTTGTTTCAGATTTTGGTGATTACAGGCAAGGCTGCTGTGAACCTCTGCAATGCAGTCTTTCTGTGGACATTCCCAGAACAGGCGCGTCTGGGTCATATGGTGACTCTGTAGCTTTGTAAGACACTGTCGCACCGTCCCTGTGGTGCCAACAGGCCGCACCCTCACCAGCCCTTGGCAGGACCACTTCTGTCTGCAGGCGCCTCTCATAAGGGTCTTCATTTGCACTTTCCGAAGGACGGAATGCGTGTCAGCATCGCCTTGTGTGCTTCTGCGAGGTCCATACGGCTGCTCTGGTGAAATGTCCATTCAAAGGTTTTGCTACTTTTTAATTGAATTTTTTGTCTTATTACTGTGTTGAAAGGCTTCTTGACGTGTTTTACAAAAAAGTCCTTTTTGAACATGGTTTGCAAATAATTTATCCTGCTCAGCAGCTTGCCTCTCTACAGTGTCTCTTGAAGGGCAAAAGTTTTAAATGGACAAAGTTTAGCTTATTGATTTTCTCATGTAGTTTGAACTTTTTGTGTTCTATTTTAAAAATCTTTTCCAAAATAAAGGTCATCGTGATTTTATCGTATCTTCCTCCTACAAGTTTAACTATTTTAGTTCACACATTTAGATTTATGACCCAATAAAACTTATTTTTTTTTCTTTTTTTTGAGGCGCAGTCTCGCTCTGTCACCCACATTGGAGTGCAATGGTGTGGTCTCAGCTCTCTGCAACCTCCACCTCCCAGGTTCAAGCGATTCTCATACCTCAGCCTCCTGAGTGGCTGGGATTCCAGGTAAATGCCAACACACCCAGATAATTTTTGTGTTTTTAGTAGAGACAGTGTTTCACCATGTTGCCCAGGCTGGTCTTGAACTCCTGACCTCAAATGACCCACCTGCCTCAGCCTCCCAAAGTGCTGGGATTACAGGTATGAGCCACTGCATCCAGCCCCAAGTTAATTTTTGTATGTGGTGTGAGGTAAGGGTTTTGAGGATTTGTACTTGTTTTGTTTTGTTGCTTATGAGTGTCCAAATGACCCAGCATTCCTTGTGGAGAAGATTATTCTCTCCCTGTTGAATTGCCTCGGCACATGTATCAAAAGTCAATTGGCCATAGATGAGTAGGTCTGGGCTTTGTTCTGTCCCACTGACCTGTTTGTCTGTTATAATGTTTATATTGACTGTCTTCATTAAAATCAAGCAACATAAATTCTTTAATTTGCGCTCTTTAATGCTCGCTTTGATTACTCTAAGTCCTGTGCATTTCTGTTTAAACCTTAGAATTAGCCTGCTAATTTCTACAAAATCCGCTGGGATTTTGATTGGGATGGCATTGATTCCAGAGGTCAATTTGGGGCGAGCTGGCACCTTCCATGAACATGCTATGGCAACATTTATTCAGGCCTTTTTTCATTCCTCTCATGGATGTTTTTCAGTTCTCAGTATACAGGACTTGTATATCTTTTGTCAAGTTTATTTCTAAGTCCTTCGTATTTTTAGCCTTGCATTTTGAGCTAATTATAGCTTCACAAAAAGTTGCAGAATAGTCCAGAAAGGTCCCACATTCCATCCCTCAGCTTCCTACCGTGCAGCGCCTCGCAGAGCTACTGCGAATTCTCAAAACCAGGAAACTGATACAAGTGCCATCCCAGCCACTGGACGCACAGCTTATTCGGACATCCTGGGTTTCCGTGTCCATCTTATTCCGGGCCACCCCAGCCACTGGACGCACGGCTCATTTGGACATCTTGGGTTTCTGTGTTCATTTTATTCCGGGCCACACCAGCCACTGGACCACGGCTCATTCGGACATCCTGGGTTTCCGTGTTCATTTTATTCCAGGTGCGACTCTGTGTGGAGACTCTGTGATGTGTGGCCACATGTGTAGATTCCTGTAACCACAGCCACATTCAAGATGCGTGACCATCCATCCCCACGGGGTGAGGTGCCCCACGCCGCCCTTCTCCGAGCAGGGCACCCGCCGGAAGGTCTGCCGTCTCCATCACTCGTCCTTTCAAGAGGGGTACGTAAACGGAGCGCAGAATGCGACCTTTGAGGTGGGGTTTCCTCTCCGTGTCTGCTTCTCTCCGTTGCTGAGCGTGTTGTGTGGTGTGGAGGCACCACGTGCTGGGGCTGTTCCCAGGTTTTTAGTTACAGATGAAGCTGGTACAATCATCTGTGTGACTAAACATTTTAGTTTCTCTGGGATAGAAGGTGTGCAATCGCTGGGTCACAATGGCAGGTATGTGTGTGACTTTTTATGAAAACCACCAGACACCAGGATGGATGGAGATGAGTCGGGCACAGGGGGAAAGGGTGTGGGGCCAAATCAGAAGAAGGGGCCTTGTAATTTTCCTTTTAAAAATCACTTTGAAATAAAGGAAACACACCCACACATATATGGTAAATTACATTTCAACCAAGGTGCCAAGACAGCTCAATGGGAAAGAAAGATTGTGTGCACTGTGAGCGGACTGGCTACAGTGAATCGAACTGCAGGGGGAGTCAGGCGCATGCCCAGGGCATGCCTTTCAGGGGTGACCCTCACCGCGCCATGTGGGCCCCACCGCACACACACTGGAAATCCAGACCCGAGTGTGTCGCTGCAGAGATGTGCTGTGAGCCGCCCTGATGGGGTCACATAGGAACTCAGCCAGCACCTCTAACGGGCCCCACTTGGTAGGTGCCCCAGTTTCAGTCTCCAGAATCCAGCCAGGAAGGAGTGTAGTCTGAAGAGAACTGAGTTCTAAATGGGCTCTAGGAAGGGGCTGTCCTTGTGCCCAGAGTGAGGATGAGGTATTGGCCCCTGGGGGAGCTGACCGGCTGTGGGGAAATATTTTTGAGGAAATCCTGGCTTTCTTCCCTTTCCTTCCCCACTGGCTCGAAGGAGCCAAGGCCTTCCTCTCTCCCCCTGGGCAAGCCCTCCACTTTGTTTTGACATTACAAGCCACTCACGACCCTTTTCTCAGTATAGCCCGAGGGGAGAAACAGTTTCCTGGCCAGAGGCAAGAGGGCCTGGGCTGGCCGCCTTCCTGGGGCCTCAGCCTCGCTGGGATGGGGCTTGGTCCCCATGACTTCTGCAGTGCCTCAGCCCCCGGTGCCCTTCAGCTGCTCAGGGAGAGGTGGGAACAGCTCTGGAAAGACACGGGAGGAGCCACAGCAGAGGCACAGAGGCGCAGAGGCCCCCGGCCCGGACCCTCGCTGCTCCTGCAGCAAGCCTGGCCGCCTTGTGCTATTCACCAAGGAAAGCTTGGCCTCTTTGCCTCCTACTGTGAAGTGCTGGCCCTGGTGGCAGCCAGAACAAACAGTGCCCCAGGTAGCTGCCTCGGGGCTGAGCTTGGCTGGGCTGAGCCAAGTCCTGATTCCAACAACCCTGGCTTTTGTGGGATTTCAAATTGTCCTCTTGAATGTCTCCCAGAAAGGCAAAATTCCTCCTCTCTGATGAGGAAAGGGATTGGCAGAAGGGGTCTCCTGACATCTCCCTGGAAGAGCCGAACTGGTAGCCACTGGCAACACCACCCGGGTTACTCTGGCAACCACTGTTTTGGGGTAAACTGTATACTGCCCACAGGCCCTTAGGGTGTGAGGTTTTCAACCGAAATGCCTTTTCCTTTCTCTACTCCCAGCCTACCAGCCACTGGCAAAAACCCCTACCAGATTAGGGTGCTTTGAAAGAGAAGTAAACAGCCCTGTGCCCCCAGGAGCCACGCTTGGGCCAAGTGTCAGCTGAAAAACAGCTGCTCTGTGAATTGTGATCCCAGGCAAGCCTTGTGCCACGTGAAATGGGCACAGTCACATTGGATATCATCTTAAAATCTAGAGCTGTTCAGAGCTGAGCTGATGAAAAGACTGCAGGGCTCCGTTCAGTTCAAAGTTCTCTAGCATCGGACAGAAAAGACATTTACACATCACAGGCTTTCATCAAGTGCAGAGGCTCAAAGATCGAGGTAGGAAAGACAGACCCACTGAGAGGTGCTCTGAGGTCTCCCTGGCTCCTTGACACCTTTGAGAAGGCACAGGGCCCCGCACCCCCCTCCGCCACCCACACTGGAGGCAGGGTGGGAGCAAGGTGGGAGCAGCCAGCGCCCCTCACAAGCTCCGAGGGTGGCCGGCGGCCGAGGCTTTCTGAGGTGCACTCGGTGGACACTGAGCCCTGCCCTCAGGCAGTGCTCACCCCTCAGCAGTCCCGCTGAGGCTCTGCGCCACTTCTGCAAACGGCTGCCTCCCCCGGGAGGGCGGAGGGAGAGCTCTGGGTGAGTCAGACGGCAGCGTTGGCTCCTGTCAACAAAGAGAGTCAAAGTGTAAAATGTGGAAAGAGATTGATTCTGCGTCAAAGATGAGTGGCCATGGCCGGTGACACAGCCCTCGGGAGGGCCTGGGGACACCCCAGGATGTCGGAGGCAGTTTTTGATGCATTTTAGGGAGAACGAGACTTCAGCCAGTACATTTAAGAAATGCGTTGGTTGGGTTCAGAAAGGCAGGACAAGGCAAAGCAGTCAGGAGAGCAGAACTTTCAGGTTATAGGAAGATTTAAAAAGTTTCTGGTGGACAATTGGTTAAGTTGATCTAAAGACCTAGGATCAATAGAAAGGAATGCCTGGGTTTAGATAAGGCATCCGGAGACCCAGGCTCTTGTTTGCAGAGGCCTTCAGGTAGCAGCTTCAGAGGATTGTAAAATGTTTCCTATCCGACTTCAGTCTATGTCGGGAAAGGGGGGATGAGGCATGCCTGACCCCCACTTCCTGTTATGGCCTAAAACCGTCTCTTGGGGAATAGTTTAAGAGGGCCCTGGCCGAGGAGGAAGTCCATTCCGATGGTCAGGCGCCTTAGCTTATTTTTGGCTTACGCTATGTTGGTGGGTGAGGACGGGTGTCAGGCATGAGGGAAGGCAGCAGGGCCTGTGCCCGGGGCTGGCGGGGGCCCTGATGAACGCTCCATGGAAACACCTGGCAGAGGGGCGCTCGGCAAATGCCCGCAGTCCCTGCACCTGGTGGGCAGCGCGTCTCCTCCACACTCTCGTCACAGGCAGGTTCAGTCGTCCGCCGACTCGCTGCTCTGCCTCTGCCTCTGCCTCTCCTCCGGCTCGGGGCCTTCTGCATCCCGACAGGAAGGGGTGCGGTGTGAGTGCACCCCCGCCACCTCACAGGCCCCGGTCCCCCTGGGATGGATCCCACCCCAGTTCATGACCTCGCTCCCCCTCCTGCTGGAAACCGTGTCCAGACAAAAGCCCCTCGGCGGCTCACCTTGTCCTGGAGGCTGCCTTCCCCTTCCCCCATGCTGTCCAGGTCACATGGAGATGGAAGCAGAGAAGCTTCCCAGCTCCCTACGTCCAGGGCTGCCTACGTCCAGGGCCACCTCACTGCCAGGACCCCCCTCCAGTGGGCTCGCACTCCCACACCCCATTCTGATCCCAGCTTTGCGGAGGCCGTCCTGCTGACTGCCAGGACCAGGCGCCAGGGCGGGTTGCTGTTGAATGTGCTTCCTGGCTGGGTTACCTGTTCCCACGGGGAGAAAGGTCCTCTGTACACTGCACTCACAATGGCCTTGGAAACCTTCCCCTTGCGCGGCCCTGTAGGTGTGTGACAGGCCCTCCATGTGTGATGGGTCCTCCAGGTGTGTGACGGGTCCTCCAGGTGTGTGACAGGTTCTCCAGGTGTGTGACGGGTCCTCCAGGTGTGTGACGAATCCTCCAGGTGTGTGACGGGTTCTCCAGGTGTGTGACAGGCCCTCAAGGTGTGTGATGCATCCTCCAGGTGTGTGATGGACCCTCCAGGTGTGTGTTGAGTCCTCCAGGTGTGTGATGGGTCCTCCAGGTATGGGACGGGTCCTCCAGGTGTGTGACGGGTACTCTAAGTGTGTGATGGGTCCTCCAGGTGTGGGATGGGTCCTCCAGGTGTGGGATGGGTCCTCCAGGTGTGGGATGGGTCCTCCAGGTGTGGGACGGGTCCTCCAGGTGTGTGACGGGTACTCTAGGTGTGTGATGGGTCCTCCAGGTGTGTGATGGGTCCTCCAGGTGTGGAATGGGTCCTCCAGGTGTCTGACGGGTACTCTAGGTGTGTGACGGGTCCTCCAGGTGTGTGATGGGTCCTCCAGGTGTGTGATAGACCCTCCAGGTGTGTGATGGGTCCTCCAAGTGTGTGATGGGTCCTCCAGGTGTGTGATGGGTACTCCAGGTGTGTGATGGGTCCTCCAGGTGTGTGATGGGTCCTCCAGGTGTGTGGACCCTCCAGTTGTGACGAGTCCTCCAGGTGTGGTGGATCTGCCAGGTGTGTAATTGGCTCTTCTGCTCTGTGACAGGCTCTCCAGGTGTGTAATGGGACCCTGCAGGTGTGTGATAGGCTCTGCAAGAGTGTGAAGAACCTTCTTGGTGTATGTTAGGCTCTCCAGTTGTGTGTGGGCTGTTGCAGGTTTGATGGGCCCTCCTGGGGACAGCAGGCAGGTTACTTTGTGCCCTCTCCCAGGCCACACCATATGGCTTGTGGTCCACTGAAACCATCAGGTCTTCTTCATCTGAGATATTCCCAAGTCAAGGCCCTTAATACTGTATCCCAAAGTAAAGGAAAATGTAGCTCATTTGTCTGATGTTTGATTGTAGGTTTCTATTTCCTCCCTTGGGAGATGTCAAATCGTCAGTCTGTTTCTCTACATATTGATCCTCTTGTTCAGATGTGACAAGGCCTGAGCATTGCCAGTCTTATCCTTATGACAGGAGGAACCACCTTGAGGCCAGTGTGTGTTTGGAATCCAGTTCACTGCACTGTGGCCTGGAGTGCACGGCAGTAAACTCACTGCTGCCCGTTCGTCATGAGTACGTGCAGAGTTTCAAATGCTAACTGGATTTGGCGTTCAGTGTTGACACATTTTTATTGTTATTTGATGAGGTATCAGTGCACAGTGGGTCTGGACGGGTGGCGGCTTTATTTGCGGCTCACTGTGTCAAGCTCCCCCAGCAGAGACCCTCACCTAGCACTGTACTCCCCACTGGCCACGTGGACCAAAGTCTCGTGGAGGCAGAACTCTACAAAAACTCATCTTGAGTGTGGGTAACCCCTCATATAGGCACCGCGGAAGGAGAGCTAAGCAGAATCCTGGCACAATTGAGGCCTGAGAATATCTCAGTTTATAGTGTTACTACTCAGCTATTTCCCTTTATATAATCCTCTATATGTAATCATATATTAGTTCATAGAATGAGTGCCTAAAGAAGGTCTCACCACTCAGTTATTTCCATATATATATATATCTTAGTTCATAATCGGAGGAATGCCTAAGAGTAGACACGGTAGAGAGCGTGAATTAAGGAATAAGCAGCTTATAGTCAGAGGAATGTCTGCAGCAGACACAGTGCAGAGCATGATTTGAGGGAAAACAGTTATACCAGGACAAGAATCTACGGCCCAGGTGGCAGCATTCAGTATCATAAAGATACCCGATGTATGGCAGGCTTGGGGCAGGAGCCACTCCTCCTGATAAAGGAGTTGTAGGACCTCGCTCCAGTTCTTGTGGCAGGCTGCCCTCAGACCGGTAATCCCTCCAGCATCTGAGGGCTCAAAACCCCTCCGGATAATCGCACCGTGGTGACTGTCAGCTTTATCAGCTCTTGCTACTGTGCTGCTCAAAAAGCATCTTCCCATAGAACTCATTGGAAGCTGCCAGCAGGTGGCAGTAGCCCCGACAGCTCTGTCACTGCTGTGTGACTTAAAGCATCCTCCCATAAATCTTCTTAGAAGTAGCCTGCCCATAGATGACCTAATGGGGGGTGACCTAATGGGAGTGGACCCCTTACTGCGCACGGCCCTTGCCTCGATGACCTAATGGGAACGGGCCCCTTGCTGGACACTGTCCACCTCCTAGCCTAGGTGACCTAATGGGGGTGGACCCCTTGTTTTATTGCTCACGACCCTATCACTATCCTTAAAAATGACTTCACTCACTGCCCTGCCCCCTAACCTACACACAATAAATACTCAGGCTTCTGGACATTTGGGGCCTCGCCTGACTCCGCTTATAGGTGGCGTGGCCCTCCCTGAGCCCAGCTGTATTTTCCTTGTACTTCTGTGTCCTGTCTCTTTATTTCTCAGATCCTGTGCCTCAGCACAGCATAAGGCTCACCCCACGACCCTGTGGGGCCCTCAGCCCTACATTGAGAAGCCCACACACCCCTCTAATGCATGTAACAGGGAGAGGTTCGTGTGGACCCATGTGGCATGTGGTTAGAACAGGGTTTCCCAGGCCCCTTCAGGGTGAAACGGTCACTCTCTGTGGTGGGCACCCTGGAAACTGAAGGGCATCCTGCAGGCTCTGCACACAGCATACAGGAGTGCCAGCAACACACACCTGACACACAACGCTCGTGCAGGAGGACCCAGGCCAGAAGGCTGTGGGCATCAGTCAGCTGGGTGAGGTGGTCAGGTGGGTCAGGTCATCAGCCGGGTGAGGTGGTCAGGTGGGTCAGGTCATCAGCCGGGTGAGGTGGTCAGGTGGGTCAGGTCATCAGCCGGGTGAGGTGGTCAGATGGGTCAGGTCATCAGCCGGGTGAGGTGGTCAGATGGGTCAGGTAGTAGCCGGGTCAGCATAAATATCCCAGTGTGCTGTGGGCGGCAGCTGTGGGTCCAGGGAGGACCCCAGGGTGGCAGGAGGGCACTGGGAGGGAGCAGGACGGGGCCACAGAGGATGGAGAGCCCGTCCCCAGTGCCTGGTGCCCTGTGGCATCTGTCAGGCCGCACAGGTTGGCATCCAGGCCCTGTTGGGTCCCCTGGCGCCTCCCCCCCACCCTGGAACAGTAGAGGGGTCCAAAGCCTGGTCTGACTGCTCATTGTTGGGGGGAAGAAACCTGTGCCCTGCAGCTCTCTGGGGGTCTCAGAGTTGGGGAAGCGCAAGGCCCCATCAGAGCTGCGGCTCCTGGCTGCTCCTCGGAGCCCCACAGAGGCGGCAGGGAAGGAAAGCCTGGCACCCCCATGGCTGACCCGCAGGTACAGCAACAGGAGAGGAAGGGCCGGTGCCCTCAGGGCTGACCAGCAGGTGTAGCAGCAGGAGAGGAAGGCCCGGTGCCCTCAGGGCTGACCAGCAGGAGCGTGGGCCCAAGGGGCCCATGGTTACTGCTGGGGCTGTTCCTTCCCTCTCTCTGGCTGTGGCTGGCAGGGCAAGATGCTCTGGGAGAGAGGGGCCAGCCGCAGACCCGGGGGGCTAAAGTGGGCCTGGTGGCACTGCAGAAGGTGAGGTGGACCAGGACGTGCTGCTTCTGCAGGGGCCTTTAGCCCTGGAAAAGACACAGCGGAGCTCCGTGCTTGGAGGAAATGCTGTATATAAAATTTGGTCCCTCAGTGCTGCTAGAATATTCCACTCCATGGCTCCAGGGCAAGTGTGGGGGCAGGGTTACTACTGGGGAAGGGAGTTGGGGAGCTGGAACAGCAAGTGGGAGTAAAATACCAGCTGCTGCCAGGGCAGGAAGGTGGCACCAGCCTCAAAGGGCCCGAGAGATGCAGAACCTCTCCAGATGGGCAGGGCAGCCAGGAGTAGGTGGGTGCTGCCGTCTGCTGTCGGAAGCAGGAGTTCATCCTGTCCAGGCAGACCCATGAAAAGCCAGGCCCATGTCCTGCCACAGGGACTCGGGACGTCACCTATAATTCCCAAGAGATCATGTAGTGTTCTCAAAACCCTGCCTGAGCACACATTTATACCTGGCATTTTTTTTTTTTTGAGACAGAGTTTCACTCTTGTTGTCCAGGCTGGAGTGCAACGGCACAGTCTCAGCTCATTGCAACCTCCGCCTCCTGAGTAGCTGGGACTACAGGCATGTGCCTCCGTGCCCAGCTCATTTTGTATTTTTAGTAGAGATGGGGTTTCTCTGTGTTGCTCAGGTGGTCCACCTGCCTCGGCCTCCCAAAGTGCTGGGATTACAGATGTGAGCCACTGTGCCCAGCATATCTGGCAACTTTTAAAAAACACTACCAAGAAGTCACATAGGCATGACTTGGCATGAAAGAAATCAGCCCCAGCAGAGCCCGTAGCACAGGTTCAGGACCAGGTAAAACTGGCAGGAGGAACCAACGCCCGCCTGGCACCTGCTTTCTGGGATGGAAGCCCAGTGACTGCGGAGGGACCTTCTGTGTCATGTTCCTGATGTCGAAAATTACTCATGAGCGGCTTTGACCAAAAAACGTGGTAGACATATACTTGGAAATCTACATTAAAAAGTTAATCGGGAGGCCCTGGGCTGAGCCAGCTCCAGTGCCTGGGACTCTATGTGAGCAAACTGAAGCCCAGAGGGAACCAGGCCACGAAGCTGACACCGCCCAGAAACCGCCTCACCAGCCTCCAACCAGGGGCTTCCCACTTTAACCAGATGTCTTGTCCTGTTCTGCTTCTGCAGACACTCAGAAAAGTGCTCCCGCCTCAACCTCGGTGGAGCACCGAACCTCATGCGTTCCAGTGCTGCCCAGTTCACGAATCGCTTAGATGCCTTTGAATCTCAGCGTGCGTGAGCTTATCATCTAGTGCTACAAAACGCTATTGAGAGAAAGCAAAGGAGATCTCAATAAATTGAGAGATTCGCACTCTGGTATAATAAAAAATCTACCCGGTCTTTCCCCTGTTCCAGGGGCAGAACTCCTGCAATCTTTGGGATTTCCTGATACGGGTGTCTTTGATTTCACAGACCCTTTTTCACCACATTTGTTTACCCTAATGAGGTGACTCTCAGGGGGACCCCAGAAAGCTTTAGTAGGGGGGCTGGTCACCAGAGGCACCAACCACATGATGAGAGGGAATTCCAGCCCCCTGTACTCCCCCACCTCCTGGGAGGGGCCAGAGGCTGAGTTTGTGTTCAATTACCAATGGCCAATGACTTAATCAATCCTACCTGTGTAATGAAGCATAGATAAAACCTTTGGGCATCAGTGTTGGGGAGCCCCCAGGCTGGGGAGCCCCCATGGTGCTCGGAGAGCAGCGCCCACCTCCCCTGCTCTCTTCACTGGGCTGTTCGTGGGTTTCCTTTGTAATAAACGGAACAAGCAACCAAGGAAATACACAGGCTGATTGTACGGAAAGCACTTTCCTGAGTCCTGGGAGTCGTTCTAGTGAATTTGAGGGGGATGTAGGATCCCCCAAATCTGCGGTTCTCAGGAGCAGTGTGGGTTGCCTAGGGAGCCCATGTGCAGCTGTCATCAGAAGAGGGGGCTGGTCGGGCACAGCCCCGAACCTTCAGGGTCTGTGATCCTCCAGGGAGTCAGTGTCAGAAGAGTGTGTGACTCCCCAAAACATGGAGGGCTTTTGAGATGAAGACGATCAAGAAGAAATGGGCCCAGGAGTGCTCTCTGGCTTCCTCTCTTTGCCTAAAGCAGGCACAGATTTACAAAGAGCATTCTACCCCCTCCTGCAGGGAGAACAAAGGCTGGGCCCTGAAGACAGCGTGAGGCCCTCACACGGCAGCTGGCTCGACTGGCTGTGTTCCCCCGCAGCTGGCTTGATGGATGGGCTGTGCTCCCCCCCACGTGGCTTGATGGGTTGTGCTCCCCGCAGATGGTTTGATGGATGGGCTGTGCTCCCCCACAGATGGCTCGATGGGCTGTGCTCCTTGCAGCTGGCTCGATGGATGGGCTGTGTCTCCCCCACAGCTGGCTCAACAGATGAGCTGTGCTCTCCGCAGCTGGCTCCCCTGCAGATGGCTCCATGGGCTGTGCTCCCCAGCCTCTGCCAGTCCTGCGCCCCAAGCGGCCCACAGAGACCGAAGTCTTCTCCGCTGTCTTGGAACTTCCTAGAAACGTGCTGTTCTGTGCTGAAGATGCTGTGTCGCTGGAATTCAAAGCTGGCTCTGTGAGAGCTGTGTTCTTGGGTGTCTGTGCATCTGTGAAACATGCGTGTTAATGACCTGTTTTTCCGCTGCCAGTCTGTCTTTTGTAACAGGGTCTCTTCCAACTACAAACCTATGGGGATTATTGGCCCCCACAATAGCACTGAATTGCAGGATGCCCTGGTTGGGGAACCAAAGCTGTAATGAGGTAACCGCCTTGGCGTGCAGTCACCCGACTGACCAGGTGCGGCCGAGGATGAGGTGCTGTAGCCAGAGGGGTGGAGGCTGCCAGGCAGCCATGTCCACCTCCTGGAGCCCACAGGAGCCGCCCTTCGAGAGAGGATAGACGTATGCAGAGGGCTGAGCTGGGAGGCACCTCCTCCCCCTCGGACATTAGGATTAAACCAACCCCTCGTCCCTGGAAGGGCCGGAGCTGGGTGGGCGGATGTGAGTCCTCACACATGCCTGCCGTATGCTGCCTCCTACGCTGGGGCGGGGGCAGCAGACTTTGGGCCTGGGGGAGGCCATTGTTCATCGTGAGTCCCCCCCACCACCCACTCAGATGACACCAAGAGAGACCTCAGAGTGTCTGTGGGCATCACACCGATGCCTGGTCCCCACTGTCTACCAGCCTCATCCTCGGCAGGGCTGGAGGGGAGGAGGACATGGGCTGATGACTGCCTCAGCTTCGGGCCTTTCCAGCAGCCCCTGGGCAGGGGCAGCCAGTGAAACCACCTTTGCCAAAATTGACAGTGAGAGAAATCTGACCTAACCGACCTCGTCCTGCTTTGAGCCGCCAAGGTGCCCTCGTTCATTCCTGGGCAGGGCTGAGCTAACCCCAGGGGAATTTATAGTTTAGCAACGAAACTAAGATGACAAAACATCCTCTTCTTTTGTAAAACTAACACATTAGCCACAGGATTCGAAATTAAGGCTCGGGGGCCATGCAGCCGGAAGCCACAGACCCAGACCTCCCCAGCTGTTCCTGTGGGTGCATCACTGTTGTAAAACCCCAGACGGGTGTTCAAGGCTGTTTTCAAACCTGCAGTCTGATGGACCAGTAGCTCTGCAATGCCACCCCGGGGCTGAAGACAGCAAGGAGGACCCACTTCCACCCAGTACGGTTTCATCCCTGACCCAACCAATCAGCCTGCTCCATTCCCCCAGCCCCCGCCACAAAACTCCTTGAAAACCCTCATCTCCGAGCCTTCGGGGAGGCCGATTTGAGTAATGACTCCGCCTCCTGCGTGGCCAGCCTTGTGTTACTTACACGCCTTCAATACCACAGTCCCTGGGTCTCGGTGAACGTGTCTTTTCCCTGCAGCCGACAGTACCCGCAGCAGAGTCCAGGAGTCACTGCCACATTCGTGCGTCTGAGCATTTGACAAAAACTGGCAGCTGAAAAGATATCCTTCTACTTCATAGCAACCCGTAAGCAGCCAGAAGCCAGGGAAATCACACTTTCCCAGTTATTTATTTAGAAAAAGCATGACAGGTTCATGCCAAACAGACTCACACCCAGACCGTAACAGAACTTACACCCCGAGCTGGGGAGGCCGTGCCCCTCAGCCAGTCACAGGGATGACCCAGGAAGACAGGTCCCCACTCCGCTTCCTGGAATCTGTGTTCCTGTGGCCACCTCTGGAAGTGAACACGGGACACCTTGGGGACCCCCAGCCAGGCAGTCCTCAGAGGCCCCAGGAGGGGCAGGCTATTCCCATTGGCTCACAGGGCTCACAGCTGGCTGGGGACGCAGCTCCTCCCTCGCAAGGAGTCAGGGGTCAGCTTACATAAGGCAGGGGTCAACATAGATGGGCAGAGGTCACCTTAGATGCAGGTGGGAGGGGGAGGAAAAGGGCTTTGGGGGCACCTGAAACAGTGAAGGAGGCAGGTGTCCTGGGATGGAGCCGTGGCTTCAGCAGAGGGACTTTGGGGTTTGCCCCGAGGGAAAATGAAAACACCCTGTATTGTGGGTCCCCCCTGTGGGGCCAGCAGGGGCTTGGGGCAGGTAAGAGGGGCATCAAAGAACAGCCAGGGCCCCTCTCCCAAAAGCTGGGGAAGGCATTGCCTCCCAGGAACAGCTCAGCTGAGAAGAGAGAGAAGTGAGTGGGGTCATCGCCCCTGCCTCGGGGACCTCGGCGCTCCCATCTGTGGAGTGGGGTCCCATCCCCCTGCCTCCCCCCTCTAGGTGTTCAGGGCCAGGAGGGCTGAGTCCTGCCTCTCCACAAGGCAGCCTGCCTCTGTCCCCAGGAGTCTGCTCCCACACTGCCCTTTTCAGAACTGGACACAGAGTTGAACCATGGAGCCCTGAGCCTTGTGGCTGGCCCTGGACCCCACCCCATGTGACCAGGAAGGGGCCAACCCATGCGTCGTGTCCCAAAGTTAACCACTGGCGATAAGACCCAGAGAATCTCAGGGGTTCCCAGTTAGGGTTCCTCCAAGGGATCCTCAATCAACCCTTCTTGTTGACGGCCCGGCCCAGCCCAGCCCAGGTGCCTCTGCCCCTGCAGGCACCAGGGCTGCCCCCGCCTCTCCTGCAGGGCTCTGGGCAGCTTTCTCCTACAGCTGGGTCTGGGGTTTAGCATGAGCAGCACCAGATGGAGACTTGGGAGAGAACCCCTCCCTCTCCAGGGCACGGGGGTCCTGCCGTCTCTGGGGAACCCTGCACTCCCCAAGGCCTTCGGAACCAGAGCCAGAGAGAAGACTCTGTGTCCCGGCAGGACCTCCCTCCCCCTGGGGTTCTTGGGCCCCGTGGCATCCTTGGGGCCGGGGAGGCTTGGGAAGGCCAGGCATTCAGAGGATCCCGGGATGTCCACAGCTGAGGAGGTTTGCTCCTTTCTGGTTTTGTGGGGTCACGTGGGAAGGACACGGGGATGATTTCCACACCATTCTCAGCCCAGGGACTGCCTGTGCTTGGGTTTGTCCACCAGGCTGTCTAGGCTGAGGCCTCTGGGGTGGGGGTGTCTGCATCCTCGCAGGCGTGGGGTCCTGGTGTGGGGAGGCCCAGCCCCACTTGACCCCGACCACCTGCCCCGACAGCGACTGGCCCGTTGTGCATCTGCGGGTGATCGACAGCCCGGCCCCCTCCAGGGAACACTCAGCAGGGGAGGGTGTGGCAGCCCCGTCTTCCTGGCTTGGATCTCCGTGGCGATGGTTCCCAGCACGGAAATGGTGGCTTGAGCACTGTGGCTCCCATGAGGTGGTGCTGTTGGCCAGGGAGGAAGAAGAGCAAGGCGGTGCCTGCGGGCCAGGCTGGAGCCGGGCAGGCCTTTGCTTGTGGAGGACCCCCAGCCAACAGTGTTGCCTCCTCGAGGGAGATACTGGCTGGGTTTCCAGACCTCAAGACTGCAAGGTGCAGAGCTGCCCAGCCTGGCCCAGGCCCCGGCGCCTGCCCCCAAGGCTACGCTCACCACCCCCCAGAGCGTCTTCTGGGCCCCAGTGCCCACCCCCAAGGCTACGCTCACCACCCCCAGAGCGTCCTCTGGGCCCCAGTGCCCACCCCCAAGGCTACGCTCACCACCCCCCAGAGCGTCCTCTGGGCCCCAGTGCCCACCCCCAAGGCTGCGCTCACCAGCCCCAGAGCCTCCTCCAGGGCACAGCACCTGCCCCCAAGGCTGCGTTCACCACCCCCAGAGCCTCCTCCGGGCCCCAGCGCCTGCCCCCAAGGCTGCGCTCACCACCCTCAGAGCCTCCTCCAGGCCCCAGCACCCACCCCCAAGGCTGCGCTCACCACCCCCAGAGCCTCCTCCGGGCCCCAGTGCCCACCCCCCAAGGCTGCACTCGCTCCCTGCTGACGCTGCGCCTCTTCCAGGCCCCATGGTAGCCATTCACAGGCCCTCCAGTCGTGTTTCCAGTGACTGGAAAAACTGGTTGTCTGTTTTGAAACTCCATGTAGAGATGTGCTGAACTTAACTGTCATGCCACCTGGAGGGAACCCGCTCCAAGAGGCTGGGGACTGGCGGCACCTGCCGCTCTGTTCAGCACTCGGGACAGGGCCTGGCACGGGGCCAGCAGGGAGTCCCTGGGCGGCTTGGAGGCCGCTCGGGATAGAATGAAGCTAAGCAGGTGAAAAGCCACAGGCAACGCGACCCCTCTGGAAAGACACTCTATGCCCATCTCTGTAAACACCATCTGTATGCACGGACGAATACCTGATCCCTCGTGGAGGCATCTAAACCCACACAGAGAAAAGCCTGGAAGGAACACAATCTTTCTGGCAGCCCCCAGGGAACCAGGACGTGGAACTGCTACTGGCCCTTTCCCACCTCACCTGCAGGGAAAACGCACAGAACCCTTCGCAGGGTTGGGGGTGACACTGCATGGAAGAGGCGGCCGGTGGCACGGCCACGGTGTTTGGGGCCAGGCAGGGACACAGCCAAGGTGTGGCCGGTGTGCCTAGAGGAGCTGCACCCCGTGTGGCTGCCGCTCTGCCTGCACAGGGCTGGGCTGCAAGGGGGCCACCATGGAGGCACAGGTGCCATGGGGGGCTGGGCCGTCTCCCCCCAACCCAGGAGGGCTCTGATGGCCTCGCTCACTGGAGTCTGCGCAGGTCTGGGGCCAGTGGGGACGGAGGATGAACCTGAGTCAGGCTGGGCCTGGGGCAACAGGGGCCGCCCTCCGGGACCACTGGCCAGCCCTAGGAAGCCAAGGTGGCAACCACACCCTGTGGGACTGAGGGCCCAGGGCAGCATCCTTCTGGGGGAGTCTGGGTTCCCACCCCTCCTGGATGTCACCACTGGCTGATTTGCTGAGCTCGGGGCTGCATGTCTACAGAGGTTTCCTGCCCTGGGCCCCTGCCTGGTCCATTCCAGTGACCCCAGCACTGCTGCCGGGGCTTTCAGCCCAGCGGGCCAGGCAGCAGCAGGAACATGCTCATCCGTGCTGGGCGCGACGGCCAGGCAGGGGCAGTCCCCAGGCCTCGGCAGCATCAACCACACGGCAGGAGCTGCTCTCCGACTCTGCAACATGTAGACCCGTTTCCTGAGGGACGTCTCCTGCTCCCCAAGTCTCCAAGGCCCTGCCTCATACCCCTCTCCCCAGCTAAGACGGGGCTTGGCCTCACCACTGACCATCCTGGGCGCTGACTGCTGCTGCCAAGACCCTCTGAGCTCAGCTCCCACTAAGCCCCTCCCCAGACCCCCGGCTTGGCATGAGGGCAGCCCCATTCCTTGGGTGTGTGGCTGCTGAGTGCTCTGAACAGCTCGCTCCGGACCTGCCCACTTCTCTGATAGGAGCTGGGGGCTAAGCCAGGCAGCCACTCACATCCCACAGGGCGTGTGCCTGCTCCGTGGGAATCTCCCTGTGGGTAGGAAGGTGTGAGCTGGGCCTGGCAGCCTTGGAGAATCAAGACTCGGAGGAGCAGCACGTGCAACTTCCCCCCCTGCGGCAACAATACCCACTCCGGGAGTCAGTCCCTCCCACCCCAGCACTGGTCCCAGTCAGCTCCTCCTTGGACATTGTGACGCCCCCCGCCCCCGCCCCGCCAGAGGGTGGAGGAGGAACAGAATTACCCTGGGTTTGAGGAAGTAGTAAATTCAGAGCCCAGCAGAAGTCAAAGGCGTGTCTGACTCTGAAAGGCTCCTAGTCTACCAATTAAGCCACCGCCAAGCTTCTACATCTACAGAGCCGTGCTCCCTGTCCTAGAGGCCACTGTAGCCCTTTATATATACACAGCACACACGCACACAGCCTGGGGGGGGCTCCCCTTTCTCTTCAGCCTGGAAAGCACCCCACTTTGGTCAGAAAAAACTACCCAGGCAGCAAGCTCTGTGGGGTGTGTGGCTCCCTGAAAAGGGCTCCTCCCTCACTGGCTGAGTGATGGGCAGAGCTCACACTCTGTGAGCCTCTGTGTTATCTGCACCACAGGACGGCCCCCCACGGGTCCCCATAGGAACAGCCCAGACAGTGCACACAGTGTTGGCACCTGTGGCCTCTGACCTCTGGGGGGCTCAGAGACACCTGGATCAGAGATGGTGCAGGTCACCTGCCCGTGCCCTCCTGTGCATGCGTGTGGTGTGGGCATGTGTGTGCTGCGTACATGACTGTGTGTGTATGTGTGATGTGTGCATGACTGCACATGTGCACGTGTGCTGTGTACATATGAATACGCATGTGTGAACCTGTGTGCTGCATGCACAACTACATATGCATATGAGTATGTGCACGTGTGTGATGTGTACATATGACTGCACGTGTGTGGACATGTGCTGTGTATATACAAATATACATGTGTGCACAAGTGTGATGTGTACATGACTATGCATGTGTTCATGTGTGCTGTGTACATATGACTGGATGTGTGCTGCATGCAAATATGCATGTGTGCACGTGTGTGCTGTATACATATGAATGTGTGGACGTGTGCTGTGTACATATGAATATGCATATGTGCACGTGTGCTGCGGACTGTGTACGACTGCATGTTTGCATGTGTGCGCTGTGTACATGTGCGTGCTGTGTAAATATGACATGTGCACGTGTGCTGTGTACATGACTAGGTGTGTGCACATTTGTATGCTGTGTACATGACTATGCATGTGTGTGCTGTGTACCTGACCATGTGTGTGCATGTGCTGTGTACATATGAATATCCATGTGTGTGCGTGTGTGCTGTGTAAATGTGACTATGCATGTGTGTGTGTCTGAGCGAGACAACTCTGGGTGGGTTCTGGTGAAACGTGTCTTACAGGCATGTCCGGGAGCCCCTACACCCCCAGGACGACTCCCTCTCCTGTGAGTGGGGAGCATGCGGTTCCCCTCCAGGGACAGATCCTAGTGCCAGCACGGCAGTCTCTGTTGCTCTCGCGGTCATGGCCGGGGCCGCGTCCACTGTGTTCCTGCCTCTTGCAGGGACGCTAGTGACACAGCAGATGCTCCGTCCTGCCCTCCTGGTGGGGTACAGGATGCGCCCTGCCCCTCCCGCCCCGACTGGGGGGGGGTGCTTCCAGGAGCTGTTCACACGAGGCCCACAAAGGGCTGAGCCTCCCTGTGTTTGAGGGGCCTCTGCCCCCACCCAGCAAGCCACAGAGCAAGAGGCCAGAGCAGGAAGGGGCTAGAAACCCTCCAGCTGGTGGAGAGGAAGAGAGACATCTTCCCTTGCTCATTTATTGTTTTTTTTTTTAAGATCACATCATCACTCTCCCAATGGACAGTGGGTTTCAGGCATGGCTCACACCTGGCGTGGTCATCGGCGCCCGGCGTTGCTCAGGGCTGGCGCAATCTTTAACCCAAAGGCACTGTCTGTGCGCTCACTCCTCCCAGGCAGGGCCAGTCCCACGAGAAGAAAACAGGAACCTCAGTGCCTGGCGGAGAAGGCTCTTGGGTGGCAAGCGGGAAGCCCGGCCACCCTCTGTCCCCGCTCCTGCCCCCCCAGCCCATCCACACCCCGCCTCCCTCCTCTTCACCAAGCTCTGAACACCTTCTCCTGGGCGCTAGGCGCTCTCCTCGCCCTCTTCCGGGTGAAGTGCGGGATGCAGCACCCCCAGCTGCTCTGTGTCCTGCAGGCCAAGAGGAGGGAAGGCAGGTGAGAAAGGGTCCTGACCTGGCACTGTGGCCACAGGCACCCGAGAGCAGCACCCCCAGCCCCCAGCGCACTGGCAGGTCTCCCCTGCACCTCTGAGGGTGCCTCGTTTCATCACGCCCTAGGGGGCTGTGGTGAGTGTCAGATGAGAAGCCCGGTTTGCTGGTTTCTGCTTGAGCCCTGAGGACCCGTGGGTCTCCAGAATGATGCCTGAAGACCAAACAGCACAGAGCACATGGGCCCCCGTCCCTGCCTGGAGCCATGCTGTCCTTAGAAGATCAGTGACGTGGGTCTATGCCTTTTCCTGCACACGACGTCTGCTGTGGTTTGTGATTACGCCTCTGTCATCTACAGCCAGACAAGCTCTCGCACCCAAACCTTGATGTGATCCTGCACGTGCGGAGCCCCCGACGCCTGTCTGGGAACCGTGAACGGAAATGGTGTGGGCAACGGACAGACGGCTCCCGGGCGATGCCTCAGTGCACAGTCCTCGTGAGATTTCCCTGTAAAATGAACTCTTGAAAAGCTTGATTCTTCTTCCTCCACTGGCAATCATGGTGCCCAGGGAGGGACTCTTGAGTGGACTGCCCAGGGCTGCCTGGGACACCACAGGGACCCGGCACCTTGGCCCCAGCACAGGCCCTTGGGGCCTCCCTGGCCCCTGCACAGCTGCACGTGGTGGGGTCTCTCCTGGGTCCTCTGGGGTCTTTCCTGGGTCTCTGCAAGGTCCTCCTGGGTCTCCTTAAAGCATGCCAGGCTTTCTAAGGCTGTTGCTGGCCCATTCTTTTGCTTATTTAAAACCAATGAGGAAATTTTATCAAGGAAAATTTGGAGCTCAAATGGCAACCTGCAGTGATAGAGTTAACGTGTGGACCTGTCCGAGTTCTCCGTCTCTCTTTATGCTAAAGTAAAATGACTGGCTATTTTAAAAAGAAGTGTAGGGAAGGCAGGAAGCACAAGCATGTCAGAATGGTCTGTAAAAACTGTGATAAGGTTTATGAAAAGATAATTTATGAAAACAATTCTGTGTGTAAGTCGGCTGTGATTAAAAGGTAATTATTTATATGTCTTTCTAAAGATTGAGGTTTGATATTAAATATACATTAATACAAAACTAAAGACTGGTCCCTATGTCACCAGTTTCCTTAGAGTACTGCTTTGCTCTTAAGGAAACTGAAGACGTTTTGACTGTTAACTCTGAAGTTGTCTCTTTTGAAACTGCTCAGATGCACATCTCAGCAGCTCAGCTTCCCCCGTCCCTTGCAACGCGCGCTTTGCAGGAGAAATGCTGCCTCAGCTCTTTCTCCCCTTGAGAGGGGCTGGGGAGAAGAACTTTCTCCTTCAAACTTTCGGTCAAGTCCTGCAACCTTTTCCTCCGGTTTTAACTCTGCTGTTGCAACTTGACGCTGAAACGTGTGTCCTGAGGGCTGGGAAAAGCAACTTTTTCTTCAAGTGCAGCATGAGTCTACACACCTGGGTTTTCTCACTATGCCTGACTTGTTCAGCATAATCAGGAAACTGCTCTTGCTGTTACCAAGAGCCACGTATTCCCCGGCTGAAGCCCCTAGTTTCCCTGTTTACTGTCGTCTGTAACCACGGGCGCACCCCACAGCCCTGGCCACGCTCGCGTTTCCAGTGCCCGTCCAGTCGGGTCTGACTCCAGGTTCTCTGCATGGGCTTCCCTCCAGGAGGCGCGACCGCACCACAGGCTTTTTCTACCTTTTAGTAACTGTCTTAAAAACAAAGATTTTATATTTTATCAAGATAATTTCTGTATTACATTTATTATGTTTTGATTTTAAGACAGCTGAGCTTTAAAAGGGTTATGGTTTTGACAGCGATGTAACTTCCTGAATTGCCTGTGAGGTCTTTTGATAATTGCTCTGGTTAAATGAATATTGTTTTAAAATGATCTGTGATTCTGTTTTGATTGTTTTGAACCTTTTGACATCTTTTGCAGGTTTCTACAGAATCAAAATCCTACATAAAGTCTTTTTGGGTTAAACACTTAGATTTGGTAAAATTGTCTGGGCAGCATCATCAAATGATAAATGATACTAAATCTTCCTTCAGTTATATTATCAGCATATTGATATAAATGTTCTAAAATTATACACATTTATAAAAATGTAATACATTATCATTTATGATTTTGATAATCTTCAATCTTATATTTATACGGGCATGTTATCAGTGTGAATATTCTAAAGATTATGTAAAATTTATAGGAGCCTGACAGTCCCAATGTAACACTGTCGGTCAGGATTTTGGTTGTTTTCTTATAATGTTACATGTAATAGAAATAACTGTTTTTTTGTTGGTTAGAAGCTTTAAGTTTTGACCGTGGCTGGTCTAAAGTTTTGCATCTGTAGTCATTGTTCTGAATTATTCTCTGAAAGCATTTATAATCAGTTCTAGTCCAAAATTGCTTTTTATGGAAAGGACCCCAATAAAGATGGGTATAAAAGGTGGGAAACATTGAGAGTACAATTAATGAAAGAATATACAAAAGTGGTTCCCATTTTGTTGACTGGTTATCAGCTCTTCTCCAATCTGTAGTTACTGTGATGCTGTGAAGTGTGCAGAGCTGTGTGTGACGTGTGTCTCCTGTGAAGTGTGCAGAGCTCTGTGTGACGTGTGTCTCCTGTGAAGTGTGCAGAGCTCTGTGTGACGTGTGTCTCCTGTGAAGTGTGCAGAGCTGTGTGACGTGTGTCTCCTGTGAAGTGTGCAGAGCTGTGTGACATGTGTCTCCTGTGAAGTGTGCAGAGCTGTGTGTGACGTGTCTCCTGTGGAGTGTGCAGAGCTCTGTGTGACGTGTCTCCTGTGAAGTGTGCAGAGCTGTGTGACGTGTCTCCTGTGGAAGTGTGCAGAGCTCTGTGTGACGTGTCTCCTGTGAAGTGTGCAGAGCTCTGTGTGACGTGTCTCCTGTGAAGTGTGCAGAGCTCTGTGTGACGTGTCTCCTGTGAAGTGTGCAGAGCTCTGTGTGACGTGTCTCCTGTGAAGTGTGCAGAGCTCTGTGTGACGTGTCTCCTGTGAATTGTGCAGAGCTCTGTGTGACGTGTCTCCTGTGAAGTGTGCAGAGCTCTGTGTGACGTGTCTCCTGTGAAGTGTGCAGAGCTCTGTGTGACGTGTGACTCCTGTGAAGTGTGCAGAGCTCTGTGTAATGTGTCTCCTGTGAAGTGTGCAGAGCTCTGTGTGACGTGTCTCCTGTGAAGTGTGCAGAGCTCTGTGTACGTGTCTCCTGTGAAGTGTGCAGAGCTCTGTGTGACGTGTGACTCCTGTGAAGTGTGCAGAGCTCTGTGTAATGTGTGTCTCCTGTGAAGTGTGCAGAGCTCTGTGTGACGTGTCTGCTGTGAAGTGTGCAGAGCTGTGTGTGACGTGTCTCCTGTGAAGTGTGCAGAGCTCTGTGTGACATGTGACTCCTGTGAAGTGTGCAGAGCTCTGTGTAATGTGTGTCTCCTGTGAAGTGTGCAGAGCTCTGTGTGATCTATAGTTTCCCTGTACCAGTCCTGGGGACATGTCATGCTGGGTGCAGGAAAAGACAACACCAGAAAAAGAAAATCCAGATCATTCTAATTGGAAAGGAGATGGAGGCTGTCGAAGCATTTTCCAGTGAACATTCGAGTGTGCTGCAGCCCCCCGACCTCCACCGTGGACCCCGTCCTCAGCGTGGCCCCTGTCCTTAGCGTCCAAATTCAAATGCTCCCAGGTGCCTTTTTTTTTAAATGTAGTCTCATTCTGTGTCACCAGGCTGCAGTGCAGTGGTGCGATCTCGGCTCACTGCAACCTCCACCTCCCGGGTTTCAAGCAATTCTCCTGCCTCAGCCTCCTGAGTAGCTGGGACTACAGGCATGTGCCACCACCCGCCTAATTATTTCTGTATTTTTAGTAGAGATGGGGTTTCACCGTGTTAGCCAGGATGGTCTTGATCTCCTGACCTTGTGATCTGCCCACCTTGGCCTCCCACAGTGCTGGGGTGATTTTTAAACATTTCTCTCTGTTGTGCTATTCATCATTATTTCAGTTACTTTAAACGACTGGTTAAAATGTTAACTGAAAGAAGGTTTAGTATCATGTGTCTGTTTTACAAAGCCAATAGAGCAATTCATCCTTTAAAAAAATCTGTAACGTATCAAAATACTGATAAACTGTTAATTCTGAGTGGTAGGCATTTGAACAGTTATTTCTTTTGCATTTTTGTGTGTTGCTGAAAATAGAACACTAGAGATCCATGGGCCCCTTCAGTGGTCCAGAGGCAAGTGTCTTCCCTCCTTACACCCATCCTCATGCCTAAGGGTCTCGGGGCCTCGGGAAGTCTGGGAGCTTCCCTGGCCCTTCACAGCATCCACCCTGGGGACACGGGTTGTCACCTCCAAGGCTGCCTGACCCCAGCCCCCGGGGCCTGAGCCCTGTCAGGAGAGGGGTCTGCTTGGCTGTGACATCCCGCCTGCAGGACCCAAGCCTGCAGCTAAAAGCCTACACAGGAGAAGCCAGTACCATGCACTTCCGCTCCCCCTCTCCTCTCATCGGGCCCTTTTCCTGGCTGGTGGGTAGGAGGTGGCCTGGTTGTGGGGTGAGGTGGGCATCGTGAAGTTTGTCCCGGAGCCCTTGGCAGGTCTGACACCCTGTCGCCTGCCCTCAGCCCCTCAGGCTTGGTAGGTGCTGAACCTCGGCAGCACCCAGGGAGAGGACGGAGGGCACCTGGGCTTGGCTCTGCCCACCACACACAAGGCACGGTGGGCGCGCCAGAAACCGCGGTGGAGGGAAGGTCCTCCTGTCCCCCCCAGTGTGAGCCCACAAGCATCACTCACTCGCCTTCTGACAGATCTCCCACATCCATCTCGGATGGCTTCTCTTCTTCTTGGCATCGGTGACCACCTGTGGGGGAGTGGAGACGTCTAAGGAATGGGAGCGTCAGCCACAGGCACCTGTGGACCTGCTGGAGGATCAGGCCAGGGCACAGAGACTGCCCGGGCCGAATGACCTCCCATCAGGCAGAGCTCTCTACTGAGCACACATTTCCAGTTAGGGGCACCTGACCAAGGAACTGAACCCTTGATGTGGCCTGGCTCCTGGACTATAGCCCAGGCCTGGACTGTCAGCCCAAGTGTGCCACTGGCTGGTCCCCCCTTGAGTTCTTAGCACTTAAGTGCCCCATGAATGGCCTTGTGGGGGGTTAATAACTGGCTGTTTCTGCCTTGTGGCATGCTCTGAGGGCAAAGGGGGAGAGAAGGTACAGCCTGGAACACAAATGACCCCCAGGAAGAAGCTTAAACTTGCCAAGAAAGAACTTCAAGAAACTTCCAAAATGACTGTTCACTACAGCAAAGAAATGGAGGGACACAGCCCACATATCTGTGTTGGAGGGTCCAGCAGGCCATTAAGGCAGCCTCTTCTCTTTATAGATAAGGATCAGGATTATCGTGGTGATGGTGCTGACGGCGATGATGACGATGATGGTGGTGGTGGTGACGATGGTGGTGACGATGTTGGTTATAATGGTGGTGGTGACGGTGGTGATGATGACGACGGTGATGATGGTGACAGTGGTGATGTGACAGGGATCCTGTTTATGGGATCATGTTGATGGTGGTGATGATGGTGACAGTGGTGATGTGACAGGGATCCTGTTTATGGGATCATGTTGATGGTGGTGATGATGGTGACAGTGGTGATGTGACAGGGATCCTGTTTATGGGATCATGTTGATGGTGGTGATGATGGTGACAGTGGTGATGTGACAGGGATCCTGTTTATGGGATTATGTTGACGGTGATGATGGTGGTGATGATGCTGCTGATGGGAATGATGGTGGTGATGATGATGATGGTGGTGATGATGGGAATGATGGTGGTGAAGGTGATGATGGTGATGATAATGCTGACGGTGATGATGGTGACGGTGATGTGACAGGGATCATGTTTATGGGATTATGTTGATGGTGGTGATGATGGTGACGATTCTGGTGATGGGAATGATGGTGGTGATGATGATACGTGACATGATAATGACGTGTTGGTGGTGATGACAGTCGTGGTGGTCATGGTGATCATATCCTCTACTGAAGCTTTCCTGGGTACGAGGCACTGCTTTGAGAGCTTTCCCAAACAACCCTGGGATGTGCATACTAATGATTCTTATTTTACGGAGGAGACAACTGAGGCACAGGGAAGTATGAGCTGTTTGAGCATCTGCTGACAGAGTCACACATCTACCAAGGCCCAGTTTCTGAACTTCCAGACCTAGGCCCTTTTCCCCACCCCAGCACGATTCCACAAGAGGTTCTGAGGACCCACAGGCACCTGTAGGTTAGCCCAGGGCCCAGAGTCTCTGATAGTGCTGAAGTGTGAGTGAGCTGGAGTGTGGGAGGGTAAGAGGCAAGGGTGTCCTCAAGCCACTCCAGACCAATCCTCAGCATCATGGAGCTCTCCTGGAGCTGCTGGCCCAGGTCTCTGCCTCCCGCTCCAACACACACCCATGTGGGGCAAGCTTCCAGAGAAGCCTCCCAGGCCCTGCCAGGCAGCACGGGCCCTTTCCTCGTGACTTTGGTCCTGCTTGTCTAGGGGATTTTCATCTTTACCTCCTCAGCATGGTCTCCCAGATCAATCTCCACAAACTCAGACGGTTTCTGTGAATGGAAACCAGAGAGGTGTGGATGGCAGGCTTGGGTGAGCTGGGGAGGAACGTCAATTCCCTGGGAGGAGCAGTGGCTCCCAGCCCTTGGGGCAGCCAGGGCGGACCCTGGTGATGACCATTAGGACCCCAGATCCTGGCAATGTGGAACAGGGGCTCCTGGGACGCTGGGCAGAGCTGATGGCAGTGTGGACTATGAGGTGCCCACAGCCAGCTCTGGCAGTAGAGCTGCAAGAGGCATATGGCTTTCCCACCCCCTCCCCATCCACCCCCATCAGGGCCCTGTGACCCCAGAGGGTCTCCTCCACCCTCACCCTCTGAGAACTGGGGCTGTCCCCAGAGCTAGGGGTCCTGGCCACTCCCCACTGCAGCCCTGCTCAACAGGGCAGCACTGCTGTCCCCGCAGCCTGCCTGTGGGCCCCACTCCGCATGGAGGACCTGGAGACCCCCCTACCCAGGATGTGAACAGCTTCAGTGCCTCAGACTTTTGCTGCCCAAGGCCTCTGACTGGGCGCCTGGGCCAGCCCAGAATGTGTTTCCAATGGGAGCACTTGAGTCAACTCTGAGGACAGTGTCTGGGGGAGGGTGAGGGACTTCCCAAGAGCCTGAAGTGAAACCCAGGCCCGCCTGGCAAGCAGCACGCCCAGCTGTGTCCCCGTCCCTGCCACACGGCTGAGAGGGAGAACAGACGCCACCTTCCTTCACGCAGTGCCATGTGAGAACTCCCATGTGACGCGTTCTCTGGCCAACACTTTGGACCTGGGGCTCTGGGGTTTTTCTGGGCCAGGGTCCAGATGAGGGAACCTCCTCTCAGGGCCTCACACACCTTTACTGACTGCACATTTGCCAAGCTGGGGTCAGGCTCCCCTGGGGTGGGGCAAAGAGGCTCAGAGCTTGGCCCCAAGCCTCTCTGGGGTAGCGGGGCCCCGCCCAGGTTCACAGCCTGGCGCTGCCGAGATGACCCCCAGGCCACCATCCCGGGCAGGTCCAGGCTCCAGCAGGACTCCCACCTTACTTTCATTACTAAAGGGAAAAGCTCTTGCCTCTTTTTCCTGGAGATCATTTAGCTTTATGGACTCTGCCTCGTGTTCCTGTAAAGACCAGAGATAAGCGAAGGCCGGCCTCCCGGGCGGGAGGACAGAAATGCACCACTCCTCCGGCCTGACCTGGGCCTCCTGCCAGCCTCCGTCCACGTGCACGCCTTCCTGCGCCTCCTGCGTGCTGGCTTCCAAGCCGCTCTTCTCCGTCTCCAGGTCCCGCTTCCCCAGGGCGCCGAGGAGCTTTCCTTCTTGCCTTGTGCTGGGTCTGCCTGACTGCAGGAGGTGGAGGGAGAGTGGCAGACAGATGTAGATGCTCCGGGTCTCCTCTGGGCCTGTCTCCCCCGGGCTTGAGGCTGACACCCCGGGGGGTGCGGGCGCCTGTGAGGGGCCCTGACCTGGCCTGGAGGTCTGGCTTGGAAGGGCCCCTCAGCCTGGCCCTCCTGGCTGGAAAACCGGGTTCTGGACTGGCAACCAGTTTACCTACAGCCCGCCTGGGATTCTTTCAGAAAGCAGGTCTAACCTTGCTCAAAGAACCAAAATCTGGTGAGAAGCTGCAGTCACCCTGCGGTAGATCCATAGCTCACTCCCTGTGGAAGCCAAATGGGCCATGGCAGCCAGCAGGCTGGGGGTCCGTGGCTGGCCCTGCTGTTACTCACACCCATCTGGTGACCCCTTCTGCTGGTCCGCTGTGGTGTGTGGCCCGGGGCAAGAGGAAAGTAGCAGGCAGGGAGGACAGGGGCTCCTCCACCATCTGCAACGGTGACTTGGCCAAGGGTGTTGACTGGCTTGGCCAACGTGAACAGACACTGAGCTGTGCCACCTGAAGGAGTGTGGTCTTCCCAGCTCAAGTGCCCTCGCCAAGGCCGTTGGCGTCCCTGAGCCCCACAGGGTGGGAGGTTCCCATGCCTTGCATGTCCTCGCTGATGCATGAGCCCCTCACTCTCACCAACTGATCGCACCTTTGGCCACTCTGGCGGCCAGACACCATCCTTGGCCTCCACTCAACTGGAGCCATTTGCAAAGAAGGGGCACTTGGCCTGTGCCTTGTCCATGGTGCTGGCAGATCGACTGTTAGATCTGAGACAACTTCTTGAGGAATGTAATGACTTTTACGTCCCCTTTGATGGCAGGAGGGTGAGTGGATGGGAGGACCGGAGCTGGGGTGGAACATCCAGCTGAGGTGCAGGGAGGCGAGAGCTCATGGTGCAGAGTGCAGACATGCCGTGTGGGGGCCGTGCCCCTCTCCCTAAAGGGTCACTCGAGTCGTTTATATCTAGGGTGGGCCCAGCAGTCCACTAGTGAGACGACGCCTCCTTCCCCAGAGGGTCACGGGGTGTCTCTGAGAGGGATGCAGCTGTGACTCTGAGGCCAGGGCCCCCCAAGTCCTGAGGACCCCCTTCCCCGGCCAAGGTGGGCCCTGTTCCCACATGGAATTGCTCTCAAAATAAGGAGGATCTCCCAGCCCTCCCATCCAGGCCCTGGGCAGAGTCTTCTCAGGACCCAAGGCTCTCTTGGGCCCCTTGTAAGTGTCCCCCTGATGCCTGGGTGCCCCCACGCCCACTCTCCTGTGTCCGCCTCACTTTTCCCAGCTCTACCTTCCCCAGGCCAGCGCCGGACCGGCCGCTTACCAGCTGGCATCTTCCACATCACTGCTTGGGTCTTTCCCCCTGATCTTCAGACTCTGGGGAGGAAGGACAGAGCCTGTCAGCACCGTCAGCACAGTCGCACCGCAGCTCCAGAGCCCGGGGCCTGCCCAGAGCCACCCACAGCTGCCCACGGCAGAGCTCAGCCCTCAGCCATGGCTACAGCTAACCTGAGTTCCTCCCCTACCCGTGCCCACGCCCAGCCCCTCTTGTATTGGCCATCGGCACTTTGCACAGCGTGGTGCCGGGTCTTGAACCTGTCTCAGCCCCAGCACACAGCCCATTCCGAGCCTCCAGCTTCTCCCCTCCAGGACTCAGGTGAGGCATGGCCAGAGCTGCCTCACAGTGAATGCATGAGGCTCCGAGACCTCTTGATTTCCTCTGTCCCAGCACAGGTGGCTGGAGGTAACTGAGCAGGATGGGAGAAGCCCCCAAGACCTGCCCCTGCTGGTTACCACGCCCACCAGGCTTCCTCTCACGGACAGGTGGGACTTAAAACCCCACTTGGCTTGTCCAGGAAAATCCACCAATCCTCAATGTCTCTGGGCTGCCCCAGGGTGCGTCGCCAGGATGTCTGTAGTAGGCTTTCTTCGTGACTCTCATGACTCAGCTTCCCAAGGGCGCTGAAGGAATTTTCCTTCTTCTCTTGTGCTAGACATTCTGTCTTGCGAGGATCTTGGTGTGAGAGGCGACGGGAACATCAACTCAGGTGAGCGGCGTCCCAGCAGTCCCGACAGGAACCAGGCCCGGCTGTTGGCCGCTGGCCTGCACCCAGCACCCGCTGCTCCCCTGGCGCGCGCTGTTCCAGTGAATCACTGCGTTCTCTGCTCCCAGGAGCTTGCAAACCAGCACAGCCTTGCGAGGAAGCCACGTGCCAGGGGGATTCTCCAAACCCTGGGTCCTTGGAGAGCCTAGGAGCAAGCGGATTCCTGACCCACGGGGCCTCTGCTGTGTCGGAGCCAGGAATGGTGGTGGAGCCTCCGGCTTCCTGCAGCTACTCCGACTTCCCACACCTGTCCGACCAGGTATTCAAATGCCGCAGGGACAATTCCAAAGCTTTAAATGAGGCTTGTGATGGAAGAGACCAGGCCAGGAGCCTTGAAGCAGCCTTGCCAGGAAGAAGTTCCTCTCAGAGCTTGGTTGAGTCAGACAGGCTGCTCCAGGCCGGTCACTCAGCTCAGCCCACAGGCCTGAGGGGTGGCTGGGGAGTGGGGTTCTTCCCAGGAAGTGAGGCCAGTGGCCGACCACGAGGGGCTGCCCTGACAGAGAAGCAATGACTGAGGTCCAGAGAGGCGAAGCATGGAGCCTTTGTGGGATCAGCAGGTGTCCAGGGAGCGTGTAGGCTCAAGGCGGGGCCGCAGCGGGTCTGAAACCCAGTGGATTCTCGCTCTGCTCTCACCATCCTCTCCGATGCCCTCCGTGAGCACCGGTCTCCTATGTTCCACGGTGCCCAGGTCCAGACAAACCCTCTGCCCCCCTACCCCAGTCCCCCGGTGAAGTCGGCCACCCCACCTCTCCCAAATCCCTGAAGCCTCCCTGTGATGCGGACACGGCGTCTCACCCATCCAGGCACTTGTGGGTGCACGTGACATCAGCCACGTCACTGAGCTCACCAAGTCTGTGAGGGGTGAGGAGCTGAGTCCCTGCAGAAGTCAGTTCTGGGCAAGGCCATGTCTGACTCTACCAGCAATGCCCGGCCATTTCCTTGGATCACAGGGCTGGAAATGCCTCCTGCTCTTCTCAGGCAGAATCTCAGCTGCCTAGGGGCAGCCACCAAGCTCCTGGGAGGATGAGCTCCTGGACTGGGGTCTCGGACCTTAAAGGTGCTGGTGACTGCGGGAGGCCGTGGTCTCGGACGCTGAGGGTGCTGGTGCCTGGAAGAGGCCATGGTCTTGTACGCTGAGGGTGCTGGTGCCTAGGGGAGGCCGTGGTCTCGGACCCTGAGGGTGCTGGTGCCTGGAAGAGGCCATGGTCTTGGACCCTGAGGGTGCTGGTGCCTGGGGGAGGCCGTGGTCTCAGACGCTGAGGGTGGTGGTGCCTGCTGGAGGCCGTGGTCTCAGACCCTGAGGGTGGTGGTGCCTGCGGGAGGCCGTGGTCTCGGACCCTGAGGGTGCTGATGCCTGGGGGAGGCCGTGGTCTCGGACCCCGAGGGTGCTGGTACCTGGGGGAGGCCGTGCTCTCGGATGCTGAGGGTGCTGGTGCCTGCGGGAGGCTGGGCAGGGTCATCTGGGACGTCTTTGCCGGCCAGACAGGACAAGCAGCCATGCAGAAGCCCAACCTCCCTGCCAACAATGCGGCTCCTTCCATCGTTCAGTTTTGGGCAAATCCAGCAGGTGTTGGGGGAAGGGTCAGCAAGGATGGGGCTGGTCCCTCCCTTCATCTGACCCTGGCCTCTAAGTCCACGCTGTGGTGGCACCAGGCAGGATTCTTCGAGACCTGCTCCTGTCCCTACTTAAATTCCCGCTAAGCAGCCCTGACGTAACTTCTTTTGAGAAGTTTGCTTGCCTTGAGGGAACCCCGCAGGGAGAAGAAGGGGTGCAGCCTCCTAACTGCTCACGCCCCCCAAAACAGCACATCTTTGGATTTTTAAACTCAGAGAAGAACATGTATTCTTACATCATTACCTCTGAAAACTGTCCCTAGGGCTTGAGCAGACAAACCCCGAGCCCCACTGGGCTGTTTCACTTCCGAGGCCCCGCGGACACCCTTGTGAAGGGGAGGGAGTCGCTGAGGCCGCAGGAGCTGAGGGGCGCGCCAGCTCCCACCTGGGGGCCCCTCAGCCCTGTGCTCTGGGCCAGTGTTCGAGGTGTGAGGGGCGACTCTAGCACCCTCCCCCAGACCCACATTCCTGCCAAACACTGGCCATGCAGGTTCCTCGATGGTGGGGGAGGCTCGAGGCTCCCTGCAGGGACCCAGGCCCTCACCAGGGCCTCCTTGCAAACGGGGGCCTGGCCACGGTCCTCTCTCCAGGTGTCGGCCGGCTCCAAATGCCCATGAGAGTCCCAGACCCGCCCTCCTCTCACCCCCTCCTACCCTTGGCCATGCCCGGCTGCAGTGCCCACAGCTCCCCCCAGGCCAGCAGTGCGAGGCCTTCCCTGCAGCCCTGGGTGGGTTACAGGTGTGGAGCTGGAATGGTCCCCACTTCCAGCCTTAGTGTTCTGAGCATAGGGCAGTGGGAGGCAGGAGGCCTGGCCCGGTCCCCTGAGTCTCAGGCCCCATATCACTGACTGGAAGTCAGGCTGGGAACTGTGCCAGGCAAACCTGCCTTCCATCCTCGTCCTCAATCAGAGGTGCCGAGATACATGACCACAGGCCTCCCTCAGCATTCGCCCATGAGGAAGTTCCCTGTGGCCTTCAAGAGCTCTACCCTAAAGCAGTTCTGTGGAATTTCACGCTGGCAACACAATGGACTACTGACCTTCACGGGGGCAGCACCAGGCCAGGGCACAGGGTGCTGCCTCTGCTCACCTGAGACAACTGCCCCTGGCGGCTTCCTCCGGCTGTTTACGTAAAAATGCAGCCACGAAGCTGGACTAGAGCACACGTGACTCCTTAGCCCCTCACGTGTAAACTGTGTGTTCAGTGAAGGGTCGATCAGAGACCCAAAAGCATGCGGTGTGTGCCTCTCTCTACCTGGGACCTGGAAACCCTCCTGCTTCAGGCTGTCCCCTTTCCAGACGGAACCGATGGACCCCTCACAGGTGCTGACTGAGGCCTCACGTCCCCCTAAATGTGTGACACCAGGCTGTGCCCCGCCCGGACACACGCTGTCCCCCTAAAATGTATGACACCAGGCTGTGCCCCCACCTAGACACACATGTCCCCCTAAAATGTATGTCACCAGGCCGTGCCCCCGCTCAGGGACACGTGGCCAGGAGCTCCTGAGGCTGTCCTGGCGTGGCCCTAATCTTGGGAACTGGACTTTCTAAGTAGGCTGGGCCCTGACGCAGGCACTTTGGGTTCAGCGCCTGGTGGAGCAGCCATGCTATCCACCCGCTCCCCCACGGCCCCTACCTGGCGCCTTGTGTGGCTTCCTAGGGTGGCTGGGGAGGGTCCCCCCTTCGGCTGCAGGACCCCCAGACTCCTGCTCCGCTGAGGTTCAGTGGCCTCGCTGGCTGACTTGAGGTGCCCAAGGGACACTCCCAAGGGCAGGGCCCCAGGGCCAGGCCGGGGTCTCCTGTGTGTGGCTCCTGAGTCCCTCTCCATCCTCCAGCCCAGCCTCAGCCCCAGCGCATGGCTGCCAACCCCACCCCCTGCTGTAACACGGGGGAGTGGTCAGGAGGTGCTGGGTGTACTGTTGCCATGGAGCTGCTGTGACATCACTGCAAGGTCAGAGGCCAAAGGTCGGCTCATCCCTGCACAGCACAGCACGGTCTTCCCAGCAGACCAGGGTTGGGGCGGGTTCTGTGTCTTCCCTTCTTCTTCCCCGTGGGCCGGGGTTGGGGCGGGTTCTGTGTCTTCCCTCCTTCTTTCCTACTGTCCAGGGTTGGGGACAGGTTCTGTGTCTTCCCTCCTTCTTTCCTACGGGCCGGGGTTGGGGCAGGTTCTGTGTCTTCCCTCCTCCTTTCCTACGGGCTGGGGTTGAGGCGGGTTCTGAGTCTCCCTCCTTTCCTACGGGCCGGGGTTGGGACAGGTTCTGTGTTTCCCTTCTTTCCTGCAGATTGGAGTTGGGGCGGGTTCTGCGTTTTCACTTCTCTGGTCTCTCCACCAGGGAGCGCAGGGAACTGGCACCAGGCCTCACCATGGCTCCCTCAGCACAGATGCTCGTCTCCTTCTGTGACGGGATATTCGAATCCTTCTCTCCCTATCAAGGACAAAGGGGACACAGATGAACTCAGGAAAACAAAGGCAGCCCCGGCAGGCACTAGTGGGGTGCAAACGCTACGTGTCCACCCCCCTCCACACCCACACAGCACCAGGACGAAACCCTGCTGTGACCAGGGCTCTGGGCCTTTCCAGGCAGGCGGGTGTGAACTGCACCAGTGGGTGGGGGTTTGCTGGAACTCCCCCGGCAGGCGGTGTAAACAGCGGGAGCTCTTCCCCTCCGGTGCTGGGGCTACAACGTGTCTCTCAGGGCTGGTTCTCCGAGGCTTCTCTCCTTGGTGTAAGGATGGCATCTTCCCTGCGTCTTTGTGGTCCTCCTGTGGGCTGTGTCCTCATCTCCTTTCTAATAAGGACGCCGGTCACACTGGGGTCAGGGCCACTCTCATGGCCTTGCTTTACCTCTGACGATCTCTACAGCCCTACACCCAAGTGCAGCCACAGCCAGAGGTCCTGAGGGTCATGGGGTCGCAGCTTCAACATGGGGATTTGTGGGGACAGAGTTCAGCCAGTACTGAGTGAAACAGAAATCCCGAGACGCTAACCCAGCACGCCGTCTCCTCCAGCCTCCAGACTATGGTGGGTGGGGGAGGCAACATTTTACCTCCTGGGGTTTTTTGGTTGAGCCCAAGAATTAAAACTGGCAGACAAACGAGGGGGAAGGCACACAAGTCTGTGTGGCCGGGAGCCTCACAGGGCACAGGCCCTGAGACGGCCTTTCCTTCCCGAAACGGGAGGTAACACCCCACAGGAAAGATGCTTTCCAGACCCAGAAGAAAGCTGCATTCTCATCCTTGTGGACGGAAGAAAAAGGGAGGCGGGGAGGTGCTTCCGCAACTTCTGTTTCAGCTCAGAACAACCCTTAGGCCAGCATGGCTTATTTGGCAGCCCCTTCTGGCCCTTCACAGGCACACTGCAAGCCTGCACCCGGCACTCCTCAGCATCACGGGGAAGCAGGTGTGACCCCCAGGCCGCAGGCTCCCCCTCCTTCCAGTCTCTTCCTTTGAAGGAGCCCACAGCCTCTCAGCGCCCAGGAGGCCTCAGCTCTTTGGGCAAGCTCGCCGGTGCAGGGTGGGAGCCCTGGTCTCTCACCTTCCCTGGCACCCCCAGCCTCCTGGAACAGCTCCTCCCAGGCGCCTGCTCTGGATGCCCTGATGTCGGGAGCCCCCCCAGATGGTGCCAGGAGGAGCAGAAGCTGCTGTCTCTCTCTCAAGTACTGGGTCTGCAGCAAGAAGAGCAGGTGGACATCGCTGGGGTCTCCACAAAGCCACCTGCTGTCCCTTGGTGGGTGCATTAGTCCATTTCACGCTGCTGAGAAGACACACCCAAGACTGGCTAATTTATAAAGAAAAAGACGTTTAATGGACTCACAGATCCACATGGCTGGGGAGGCCTCACAGTCCTGGGGGAAGATGAAAGGAATCAAGTGAGAGGGGTTTCCCCTTCTAAAAATATCACATCTCGTGAGACTTACTCGTTACCAAGAAAAGAGTATGAAGAAACTGCCCCAGTGATTCAGTTACCTCCCACTGGGTCCCTCCCACACACAGAATTATGGGAGCTGCCATTCAAGATGAGATTTAGGTGGGGACACAGCCAAACCCTATCAGTGGGAGACTTAGGGTGGCTTCCAGCCTCCACAGACCCCCCCACCTCTCACAGCCCTGCGGTACCCTCCTGGTTGTTCTGAGAGGGGCTTCAGCTCTCCACTTTTCCTGGGGCCTCATCCTCCTAGCCCTTCTACTTCCTCTTGGAGGGGCTGACCTTGGCCCTCCTGGGCTGACCCCAGCACAGTGTGCCCAGAGTGTGAACCGAGCCCCCAGCTCCTGGCACTGCTTGAAGCCATGCCGGGGAAGCGCACCTCCAGAAGACTGGCCGGCCTCCCAGGCAGGGTGCCCCCCACCTGCAGGGGTCCATCCACCACTCACAGCCACGCCTGGACTGGCAGACAGGGCAGCGCCATCCCTGCCTGACCCTCACTTCCACAGAGGAGGTCGGCCAGGCAGCACCAAGCCTCCCCCCTTCCCTGGGGAGAAAGGCCTGGCTCCGTGTCCCCAAAGCCACACCTCTGAATTTTCCTCATACCAGAGCTTGTGACTCACAATAGAATTACCAAAAAAGAGAAATTCAAATGGAGAAGGAAAAGGAATAAAGAAATGAGGATGCAACCCTAGCCATGGGGTCTTTACCCAGAGGCCCCCTTAACCTTCTCCTGCCCCAGGAGGGACAGTGGCCACCTGCCTGGAGGGGGTGGCCCGTTCTCTACTCCCAGGGCCTCCAAGTTACCTCACCCTCCGTGTTCCTGGAGAAGGCAGCATGTGGGTGGAGTCTGTCTTCCCAACACTGCCCAAGTGGACGCCATCTCCAGCTGCACTCCCCCCGCCCTTGGCAGTGTGGGACCCACACGTTTCCTGAGGGCATCATGGGGCCAGACTCTCACCTGAGGCACCACAGTTGAGTGGCACTGTCAGAGCAGCACTGCCCGTCGTCACCAGAGATGCCACCTGCCACCAGCGATGTCACCTGTCATCAGGGTGATGCCACCTGCCAGAGCAGCGCCACCCATCACCAGAGATGTCCTGTCACCAGTGATGTCACCTGTCATCAGGGTGATGCCACCTGCCAGAGCAGCGCTGCCCATCACCAGAGATGTCACCTGTCACCAGTGATGTCACCTGTCATCAGGGTGATGCCACCTGCCAGAGCAGCGCCGCCCGTCACCAGCTGTCACCAGTGATGTCACTTGGCATCAGTGATGTCATTCTGCTCCCCAGACATCACCCTCCTCCCTGTACCCCCCAACACCCCCAATACCCACATGTGCAATTCCCAGTAGATAATACTGGAAAACCAAGCCAGTCCTCAGAAAGAATAAAACATCTGTTTTAATCGTCCAGTAAAATACATTTCAAATCATTAGTATTTTATAAACAGAAACATTAAGTTATAAATTCATGTTAAAAATTGCAGCTCAGTGCAGCCCCAACAGCTGTGTGTCCAAAAGTCTATTTTTATAACATTTTCCTCCACTATTTTTGTGACAACAAATAGTCTCTATCCGCCATCTAGATTAAGAGTCTGAACTACAGTATTTTCAAACAGGGAGAAGGTACAAGGATGCATGGTGCTGTGTATGTAAACGTGCCTCCCACACACCTGCCATCTGCATCCCGGGAGGACACCCTTCGGGAAAGGTCTCCTCGGCAGGGCGAGGTCTGGAGGGGTCTGCCTGGGCCCCGTTTTTAGTAGGCTCCCCTCCCAATAAAAAAGCAGCCCCGGTACCTGCCCTGCACAGCATCTGGGGGTTCATAACACAGGTGCAATACTGGCCATGGGCCCTGGAGGGATGTCTGCACCCCCAAAGCCCCTGTACCTGAAACTCAGAATTTCTTCCCTTCTCTGATCTTCTGGAGAACCTGCAGCTGCCCTTCCTGAGACAGGCTCCATTCCCTTGCCCTTGCGCTCCGGCAGCCTTCTCTTTAGTGGGGATAGGTTTTGACGTTCTGAGTTACTTTGTATCAAAGAGCTAATTAAAAATGGTCCTTTAAAAACATTAAGAGAAACAGCTTGAAAAATGCACACTTCTAGTTTGAAAATCTTCCCCAAACTTGCACAGGGGTTGGCAAATGTTAATTCTAACTTTAAACCCCTTCAACAGCAAAGTAACTTGCACAGGGGTTGGCAGATGTTAATTCTAACTTTAACCCCTTCAACAGCAAAGTAACTTGTGCTTCCACATGGGCTCAGCAGACACCCGGAGACGCTGGAGCCCACACTGTTCCCCTCCAAGGGCCTCTGTGGACAGAACCTGGATCCTCCAGGCACCAAGGGCATCCTCAGATTGGGATTTCTGTGTAGTTCTGCACATCCCAGCCACAAAACTGACCCTTCAGCCAGGAATAAAACCAACCTCGAAAGTGGAACAGGGAGGCCACCTCCCCACGGCCGCCTGGATGGCAGGCACAGCGGGAGAGTGATGCTGAACGTCCCAACGTGATGAAGCCAAAAGCCAAGGTGGGGCCAGGAGGCCACATGGGCGCAGAGCCAGAGCCCAGCGCCATACACACCATGCACACGGGACTGATGTGCACATGGCCTAAGGTACATGTTGCAGCCGACTGGACAGGCCGTGGCTCCCCGAGGCCGGCTGTGGTGTGGCCAGGGCACAGCCCACACTTCCTGATCCTTGAGCTGATCCCTGGACCCCACAAACAAGGAGCAAAAAGCACAAAACCAAACAACCACATGGTCCACAAGGCCGGGCGGGCTTTCTGCAGAGGGTGCGGCAGCGGCGGCAGTTCTGGGAGAGGGAAACCTCGGCCACTTCTCCGTGGCCAGGGTGACACAGATCACTCTGGTGACTCTGCAGTCTTCCTTCTCTTCTCCCTCCCAAAGGCTGCTGCTTTGCATGGGCAGCTCACAGGCACCACTGGGCGTGTCCTGCACTTTAAATGGAATGAGTGGAGGTCTCGGACTGCTGCCGGATGTAGTTCTGGAAGCTCTTGTCTCCGATGGGGTGCTCCCTCAAAAGAGGGATAGCGGAGGGAATGAGGCACAGCCCCCACTGCCTGGCGCTCACCCGTGCACTGCAGGATCTTTTCCTATTCCTAAATGTGACACACTTACACTGGAATCCACACAAAAAATACAGAGCAGCCAAAGGAAGCACAGTGCTCCTGGAAGCACCCACGGTGACTCTGGTCTGTGTGCACAGGCAGGTGACACGTGCCAGTACGTGCACGTGTGCACTCCCTGAAGCATGCGTGAAGTGCACATACACACGTGGAACATGGAGACGGTATGCTCAGGTGTGCAGAATGTGCACTTCAGAGAGGGGGTCCTTACATGTGGGGAGCATAAGCTCTGTCCATCTGTGTGCTGGGACACTCAGCAGGCGTGGGCACCTCCTTCCCACATGCACACCTCCCTTGGATCATGTGTGTGTACCTCCTAACCACGTGTCTGCCTCCTCCATGTGTGCACCTGCCACGTGTCTGCCTCCTCCCATGTGTGCACTACCATGTGTCCACCTCCTCCCACGTGTCCGCCGCCTGTGTGCACCTCCTCCCACGTGTGTGCACCTACCACGTGTGCGCCTCCTCCCACGTGTGCACCTCCTCCCATATGTAACCACCTCCTCCCACGTGTGCACCTCCTCCCACGTGTGTACACCTCCGTGTCCATCTCGTCCCATGTGTGTGCACTTCCTCCATGTTTTGTCACCTCCTACGTGGGCCACGTTTACACCTTCTATTACAACAAACCGCATCATGCTTCACATGTTTTCAACCCACTGGCTTTTGGCCACGAGGTTGATGGGCCAGAAGCAACATATTTGGAAGGCAAATGGGGCTCTCTCCCTAGAGTGGTGTCAAGAGGGATCTAATGCGATGAGGTCAGAGATGAAGTCACAGTACTCGGGATGCTGCAGGCTCAGTCCCCGAGCAACTCAGTCCATATCAGGGCCACAAGGACCTGTCACTCTCCCAGAGCCTCACCACTGCCCTTCCCAGACCAGACCCACAGGGTAGAAGGAAGGAAAGAAGGGTTAAGAAGAAAGAAAGGGAGGGAGGGAAAGAGGGAGGGAGAAGGAGGGAAGAGGAGAGAGGGAGGAGGACAGAAGAGAGGAGGGAGGAGGTGGACGGAAGTGAGGAGGAGGTTGCACAGTTACACAGGGCCCTCCGGCTCATCCACTCCTGAACAAGCCTGACTGACCTGGGTACCCACTGGCTGGAGAAGAGTGACACAGACACACCTGCTCACTCCAGGCTGGGAGCCAGTCGAGCACTTTACATAGCTTACATCAATCTTCCAACAACTCATGCGGGTCTCACAATCCTCTGTCCCATGGAGTGAGGGGGAGTGGAGCTTAGCTAAGTGGCCACCCAGCCTGCAGCTGTTGACCGGGCTGAATGCACTCTGCACCCTGCACCTGCCTCATGAGACAAGACTGGGTTTCATCCAGAGCTAGCCCTGCTCCTGGGCACCATGGGTGGCCTGGGAAGATGGCAGAGGGTGTGCAATTCAACCAAGGCAGAGCAAGGCCTGGGCCTAGAAGCTCCAGAGCATATGAGACCAGTGCAGCAAAGAGGCTGGGAGGCGGCCTGGACACTGGCAGAGGCCTGACAGCAAAGGTGGCACCTGCTCCAAAGGAAGGAATGGCAGCGCCGGGCCACACCCATTGACCACCACCAGCCACGTCCACTGACCACCGCTGACCATGCCCACTGACCACCGCTGGCCACGTCCACTGACCACTGCCGGGATAAGTCCACTGACCACCGCTGATCACGTCCACTGACCACTGCCGGGGTAAGTCCACTCACTACTGCTGGTCACGTCCACTGACTGGCGCCAGGTGCCAGCCAGGTGCAGCTGGGACTCTCCTTACCAGGCGGACAGCTGCATCCAGGCAGCCCCGGCCAGAGTTCCCCTCCCGCCCCCCACACTGGCCGTCCAGGGCAGGCACGGGAGCTGCACTCACTGGCTTCCGTATCTTGTCTTCTTGAACTTGTCCCTCTTATACTGGGCGTGCTCCTGCTCCAAAGTCCCGACCCCAGCGATGACCTGCTTCAGCGTCTTGTAGGTCTCCTGGGGGTCGTCAATGACAAACGTCGAGTACTCCTCCTGCTCTGGGCCGTCATACACAGATTTGCTCCCACAGGCCTCTGTGGAGGGCGGAGGGGTCAGTGCAGGGCAGGAGCCCAGGGCCTAGCGGCCACCAGCCCCATCTCCACACAGCTGTGTCACGGCAGGTAGGTCCCACCACAGCACAGGTTCTCCCAACGCAAGCTCCTCCAGGAAGGGCTGGCCGCTCACTCGGAAATGCAGATGGACAACAAAGCACTCCCACAGGCAGGCGAGTTGTGCCCACATGGGGCCCTGGAGAAGCCCATCAAGAGCTGGAAGCTGAGCAACCTCGCCCACCTCTGAGGGGTCTGCTGCACCCAGCTCCCAGCCTCGTCTCCAACCAGCCATTCTCATGGGGGATGTGCACATCCCTGCAGCCCCAGCGGCGCGCCCGGCCAGAACCCGGAGGGAGTCCACTTGCACCTGGACACTGGCCTGGGTGGCTCAAGGGCCCTGGGGCAGCCCTGAAGTCAGCCTGGGGGGTGAGCACGATGGACTCTGCCTTACAAAGGGCCAGAATATTGATTAAAAAATAAAACTGGAATAACTAGAAAACATCACAAAAAGGAATCTGTAATTCCTCTTTTGACTCTTGGTTTAAAATGGAGGGTTCGGGGGAAATGTCGGGGCGGCATGTGAGTGCGTGGATGTCAGCACAGCACTTGCCACACTTTTATGAAATGGCCTCATGATCAAGAAGCAAAGTTGCAGAGCAGAAAACGGATCAGCTGATAGGTTTCTACTGACTGAGCACCCATGGTCCCCAAGGACAGATCCACGTGCTTGTCCAAGCATGAGCCAGGAGACACGGCATCCCTACAGCTAGGACAGCAGGCTAAGGGGAGGACGGCCTGAGGCACCACCGCCACAGCAGACGTCACCACTGCATGCAGCCCTGGGCCCCGAGACACAGGACCCCAGCACCAAGCCGCAATCTGAAGTTAAGTATGAGGCCGTGGCCTGTGAAGACTGGTCCCTTAGCTGACCACAGCATTAACAAGGTGATGGTGAAAAGACAGCATTTACATAGCAGCTGCGCATGAGCCCCTGTGACCGGGCTCTGTGTAAGCCACTCCAATCTTTTCCTAAACTCTACCGAAGGGGATATGCCCGTTCTGTACAGCAAGTGGCTTGTCCAGGACACACCTTGACCACAGTGACCTGTTGGCCCCCATGGCAAAGCTCTTTCACTCCTGCCGCCAACTTCCAGGCCATCCGCACAATCACAGTGGCACGGCCCAAGGCCAAGCCGGACCTCCGTGTGGGACCCCACCACGCCCTGCCACGGAGCCTCACCTGCAGGACTGGGTGCCACTCTATAACAAACTTCAGTATAATATCAAAGAACCAGAGTGGGCCCAAGGGAGGTTGGCCACGGGAGAGGCCACGCCACGTGTGGGATGGGGAGAGGACAGTGACTAGCTGTCTCCCCACACAGGCACAGTGGCAGCGCACGCCTCAGCCCCACAGGCCGCAGAAAGGACCTTCTACACTGGATGGCAATAATCCCGTGGGCCAAGTGTCTGGAAGTCATGAGAACTCTCCAACAACAAAACCATTTGCCTCGAGGATGTGCTGAGATTCCAGCAGAGGCCCGAACACCACAGAGGAGGGACTCAGTGCCCGGAGGGGCGAGGACCCTGGACTGAGGCTTCCAAACATGTTGATGTGCTGGAAATCACATCTGAGAGTATGTGGAGATCTGTGGAGAGTATATAGGATCTGCTTCCATCTGTTTATAGTCCATCCACCATCACTCACCCACCCGTCCACCCACCATTCACTCACACATCCACCCACCCATCACTCACCCACCTGTCTACCCACCCGTCACTCACCCACCCGTCCACCCACCTGTCACTCACCCACCCGTCACTCACCCACCCGTCCACCTACCCCGTCACTCACCCACCCGTCCACCTACCCATCACACCCACCGGCCCATCCACCCGTCACTCACCCACCCGTCCATCCACCCGTCACTCACCCACCCCGTCCATCCACCCGTCACTCACCCACCGGTCCATCCACCTGTCACTCACCCACCCGTCCACCTACCCATCACACCCACCAGTCCATCCACCCGTCACACCCACCCGTCCATCCACCCGTCACACCCACCCCCGCCATCCACCCATCACTCACCCACCGGTCCATCCACCCATCACTCACCCACCGGTCCATCCACCCATCACTCACCCACCCCGTCCCATCCACCATCACTCATCCACTCGTCCATCCACCATCACTCACCCACCGGTCCATCCACCCATCACTCACCCACTCGTCCATCCACCATCACTCACCCACCGGTCCATCCACCCATCACTCACCCACCGGTCCATCCACCCATCACTCACCCACTCGGTCCATCCACCCATCACTCACCTGTCAGTCCATCCATCACTCACCCACCAGTCCATCCACCATCACTCATCCACTCGTCCATCCACCATCACTCACCTGTCGGTCCATCCATCACTCACCCACCGGTCCATCCACCCATCATTCACCCACTCGTCCATCCACCATCACTCACCTGTCGGTCCATCCACCCATCACTCACCCACCCGTTCATTCCACCCGTCACTCACCCATCTGTCCATCCACCAATCTACCCACCCACTCAGCTGCCCACCCAGCCATCTGTCCAGCACACCTGTCCAGGTGCTGGGCACTTGCTCTGTGCCAGGCCCGGGAAGGTCACTGCATATGGCAACTGAGGAGATGGGAGATGGTTGCGACTCCGGTGACACAGGTGGGCCCAGGTATTGTGGTTTGGATTTGTGTCCCCACCCAAATCTCAGGTCAAACTGCAATCCCTAGTATTGGAGGAGGGGCCTGGAGAGAGGTGATGGAGTCACAGGGGTGGGTTTTCACCTTGCTGCTCTCATGATGGGGGGTTCTCATGAGGTCTGCTTTTTTCAGGAGGGGCTGGAGGGAGGTGATGGGGTCACAGGGGCGGACTTTCACCTTGCTGTTCTCGTGATGGGGGTTCTCAAGAGCTCTGGTTGTTTGAAAATGTGTGGTGCCTCCCCCCATCACTCTCTCCTGCATATAGGACGTGCCTCCTTCCTCTTCACCTTCCACTGTGATAGAAAGTTTCCTGAGGCCTCTTCAACCATGCTTCCTGTACAGCCTGCAGAACTGTGAGTCGATAAACCTCTTTTCTTTATAAATTACCCCTGCCTCAGGCAGCTCTTTATAGCAACAGCAGAACTAATACACCAGGCTCTGAATGGGGAGGCTGGGAAGTGCCTAGGGGAAGACACTTCCAAGGTAAACAGGGTCTTCCGGACTGAGACGCAAGGGTATTCCTGGCAGAGGAAGAGCCTGAGCTGTTGCGCAGGGTGCACGGCCTGGGAGGGGCTGAGCAAGGCTGGAGGGCGGCGCACGGCACAGCTGGTCAGGGAGGTCCTGGTCGGCATCTTTCAGAATCCGGGTCTTGTGTATGATGACCTCAACCCCTCTGAGGATCCCTGACTCTGGCCTCCATGATGCTGGCTCCTGCCATGAGAGTGCTGGAAAGAGGTTGGCCCACGCAGTCTTAGCCACCCGGAGGCCTTGTGGCATCTGCACAGCATCCGGGAACCACAGACCCAGGGGACAGCACCCGGCACACTTGCTGGGGGAGAAGATGCTGTGGTGGGTGGTGGCCCACGAGCACCTGCATGTGTGGTTGTCTGCATGTGTGTGCATGCCTGCACGTGGGTTGGCATCCGTAAGCGTGTCCCATGAGTGCCTGCATGTGTGGTTGTCTGTGCACGTGTGTGCATGCATGCGTGTGGGCCTGCGTCTGTGAGCAAGCGTGGCCCATGAGTGCCTGCATGTGTGGTTGTGCATGCGTGTGCATGTGGGCCTGTGTCTGTGAGTGAGCGTGGCCTGTGAGTGCTGGCATGTGTGGTTGTCTGCATGTGTGTGCATGCCTACACGTGGGCCTGTGTCCGTGAGTGAGCATGCTGTGTTCAACTCCAAGTATGCAGGAAGTACCACCTTGCTTGTCTGCATGCACACGTGCCTATGTGTTCATTTCACGCATGTATGGCTGGGCACGTGTGTGTGTACATGGATGTGCATACATGTGTACGTGCCTGTCTTTGTTAATGCCTGGAACCCACACACACCCAGGGCGTGTGGTGCTGGAGAACAGGTGTGGCCGAGTTCACAGCTGGGCAGCGGCATGGACACTCAGGCAGGACTCGTGTTTCCAGGCCAAGGCATGCTCGACACTTCTGGGTTAAATCAGCAGAATGAAAAGAAGAAAATCTAACAGGTGTAATTCCAGGCACATTCCGCTCTATTTCCGTTCTGAGTGCGACTCAAGGGCCTCATAAGATCTCCAAGAGCAGATCTGAGCTGTACCAGACCCCAGCACAGAAACAACGCAGCTGCTTCGCCCCCTCGTGGGCTCTTCTTGTCCCTGCCTCTCCTCAATTACAGACCTCAACCCACTGTCCCCATGTTGTCTCATTGGGCTTACCTGGATTGCTGTTTCAATTCTGTAAAGCAATTAAACGTCAGAGATGATAATACTGCATAAAGATTTAAAATATATAGTGTGCCTGCTGCTGTTTCAAAAATATATACGGTATCATTATCTATAACGTTGAATTGCTTTGCAGAATTAAATAGCATGTCTGCACACACATACATGCATGCTCACACGGGGCCCACAGACATGCATGCATACTCACACATGTGAACACATATTCCCATGCATGCACAAATACATATGCACTCACATGCCCACACATTCACACAGCTCACATGTCCACACATTCACACTCTCACATGTCTACTCATGCATACACACATTTACAGATTCACATACACACGCCCACATATTCACACATCTCACACATGTGCCCACACATTCCCACACATGCACAATGCATGGTCACATGGCCACATGTCCACACATGCTCTCACACACGCACACACTTGTCCACATGTGCACACACGTGCCCACACATTCACAAATGTCCACACATCCACACATCTCATACACATGCTCACACATTCCCACTCATGAACAAACGCATGGTCACACGTGTGTCAACATGTCCACACATGCTCTCACACATGCACACACGTGTCCACACATTCACATATGTTCACACATGTTCACACATGTCCACACATCTCATATACATGTTCACACATTCCCACACATGAACAAATGCATGGTCACACCTGTGTCCACATGTCCACACATGCTCTCACACGTCCACACAGGCACACACATATCTCACGTGTCCACACATTCACACATGCACACACACGTCTCCCACATGTGTGAACACTCACGTGTATGTCCACATGCAGTGTCCACACATTCACATGCTCACATGTGCCTACATACATGCACACATCTCATGTGTGTCCACACACATGCATGCACACTCACACACGTGTCCACACACAGGCAATTGTCCCTCTGAAAAACACAAAGGAATGACAAAAATAATGTCCTCTGAAGACTTTGGCAGTACAAAAGTTAAATTCCATCTAAAAATTATCTACAGAACCTATTATGAAGGTAATTTTCCCCAAAATAGCTGGCTAACCTGCAAAAAGCTTTTCCCATCCATTCATGCTACAAAGACACCTACATGTAGCCCACAGCACACCAGAGGCTCAGACCACAGGTGCTCATCCGCAGCTGGGCCTCGCCAGGCGTCCCCTCGCTGCACGGCTCTGCGTGCCGGTGGACTCACCCTGCATCTTCTCCAGCTTGCTCATGTATGAGTTGAAGAGGGAGTAGATACGCTCCGTCTCACGGTCCCCATCGATGTCCAGCTGGATGTTGGCTGGGAGGCCGCTGTCCAGACAGCGAGACAGAAAGATAAAAACATGTATTTAAACGATGCTTTTAATAATGATATTAATTTTTAAAACGTCACTGAAGAAGGCGACAACTGTGTTGGAAATGAAACTCGAGACAGGACCTATTTGCCGTCCGTCTGTACACAGCAGCCAGCACACGTGTTAGCTTGGTGAGCAAGTCGAATGACGTCCACAATGGCACTGACACCAGGCCGCAAGCCGGACCTAACCGGCAACCTCTGCTTCAGGTACAATCAACATATTTGGAGACTTCGCAGAAGATCCTTGCTGTTCAGTGTTTAAAATGGGCTCATTTGTACTAACTGACCTTTCCTGAAATCATGCAGTACTGAGTTATGTCTTGTCTAGAATCTTATCAATATATAAGAAATTCAGGAAGATTAGGTGCCAAAATACCCAGCGTCATACTTGTCCATTTGTAGCATCACACAGAACTAAATTCCCAGACCTCGTGGCTTTTCCCTTCAATCATTGCAAACACCCAGGGACGCTGTGTGGTTACTGTCCTGCTCACTATGTGCACTTCTACTTCCACACCAGCACACAGCAGGTTTCCTTAAGCACTGATTTTTAAAATTTTTTACCAAGTCTTACCAAGATTTTTTTGTTTTTGATTTTTTTGAGACAGAGTTTCACTCCCCCAGCCAGGATGGAGTGCAGTGGTGCAATCTCAGCTCACTGAAACCTCCACTTCCTGGGTTTAAGCGATTGTCCTGCTTCAGGCTCCTGAGTAGATGGGGTTATAGGAGCCTGCCACCACACCTGGCTAGTTTTTGTATTTTTAGTAGAGATGGAGTTTTGCCATGTTGGCCAGGCTGGTCTCAAACTCCTGATCTCAGGTTATCCACCCACCTCAGCCTCCCAAAGTGCTGGGATTACAGGCGTGAGACACGGAGGCCGGCCTCTTTTCTTTGTATAGATCTTACTTTGTGCTACTACTGTGAAAAACCTCCAAAGTTGGGTGTGGTGGCTCACGCCTGTCTCTACTAAAAATACAAAAATTAGCTAGGCATGGTGGCACATGCCTGTAATCTCAGCTACTCGGGAGGCTGAGGCAGGAGGATCACTTGAACCTGGGAGGCAGAGGTTGCAGTGAGCTGAAATCGTGCCACTGCACTTCAGCCTGGGTGACAGAGGCTCCATCTCAAAAAAGAAAAAAAAAAAAGGAAAAAAGCCTCCATTTTGAAAATGTAGGCCCAGCGCGGTGGCTCACGGCTGTAATCTCAGTACTTTGGGAGGCCAAGACGAGTGGATCACCTAAGGTCAGGAGTTCGAGACCACCCTGGCCAATATGGTGAAGCCCTGTCTCTACTAAAAATACAAAAGTTAGCCGAGTGTGGTGGTGCATGCCTGTAATCCCGGCTACTTGGGAGGCCGAGGCAGGAGAACTGCTTGAACCTGGGAGGTGGAGGTTCCAGTGAGACAAGACTGTACCAGTGCACTCCGGCCCGGGGAGCAGAGCGAGACTCCATCTCAAAAAGAAAAAGAAAATCTACATTGTACAGAAGCACGTCTTCGTGGCTTCCAACAAAGCAGCCTTACAGTTAATTTAACGTTTGCACTCAGGTGCGACCGAACAGGAAGGGCCTGAAAGGGATGTGTTGGGCTGTTCATCATTTTTAACAAAATGCTGCCTTGTGCAAAATGTGTGAAACATACTCTTTAATAAATACTTTTTAAAAGGCAGAAATGATTATTGTAGCTAAAATAATTCTTAAATCATAAAGTTTCTGAAATTTTTATAATTTTTTCCATACTGATTAGAAATTGTTTACCAACTGATTTTTGTTTGAAGTGTGACAGTTTTTCCCTTTTCTTCCCAACCTCTCTTGCAAAAATGAAGTGGGTTTCAGCTAACGAATGAACAGAGCAAGACCAGCCTGGGCAACGCAGGGAGAGCCTCATAGTGAGACCTGGACAACACAGCGAGACCCCGTTTCTACAAAAAATTTTTTTTAAATGAGCTGCGCATGGTGGCACCTGCCTGTAGTTCCAGCTACTTGGGAGGGTGAAGTAGTAGGACTGCTTGAGCCCAGAAGTTTCAGACCAGTTTGGGCAACATGGTCAACCCTGTTTCTACAAAAAACTTTAAAACAATTAGCCTGGCATGGTGGTGCACAGCTGTAGTCCCAGGTACTTGGGAGGCTGAGGTGGGAGGATGGCTTGAGCCTGGGAGGTTGAGGCTACAGTGAGCTGCGATTGAACCATTGCACTCCAGCCTGGACGACAGAATGAGACTGTGTCTCAACAGCATAAAACTAAAAAAGCTTCCCCGAGCTGGGAGAGCGGAGGCCGGCTGTGGGTGGTGCGGGATGTGGAGAGGCTCTCGAGCCGTCTGCTCTCAGGGGCTAGAGTCTCTTGGGACCCACAGACCCGCCAAGGTAGTGAGCAACCTGGCAGACGTGTTCTTGTGGGGGAGAAGCAGCCTGGCATGAAAGCCTCCTGGGGGGGCATCCCCTGCAGGGTTGGCCGCCAGGTGAGGTCCTACCAGGTTTCCTTTCCTCCCAAGACCACAATGGTTCCTGCTCCGGCCTGGGGTGTGAGGATAGAGCAGGGTGCTGGTCTTTCCAGGGCGGGGGGTGGGGGTCCTGGGGTGTTGGGCACGCATGCCTGGGTGGCAGCCAGGCCCTCCCCCTGAGCTTCAGCCTCCGAGTCCATGAAGCAGGATCTAAGGTCTCCCCCCGAGGCTGTGGGAGGATTAAATGGTGACCCAGTGTGGAGCACAGCTCACCCATGCAGGGCCCTCGTGTAAGGCATCACGTGGCCACAGCCACAATGTCGTCCCCATGGCAATGTGCACCCCACGAAGCAGAACCGGGGGACCACCGGGCTCATGGGCCTCCTTCCTCGGACCAGCAGAGGAGACCCAAGCCTGTGGCACTGGAGGCCCAGCTGACGAGGGGCTGGAAAGACCACAGGCTGCCTGCGTCCCATGGATAAATCAAGGTAGGTGTCCTGGGCCGGATGAAGCTTTCAGGGGAGAGGTTTGCTCCCAAGCTCCTCCTAGAGAAGCAGGAGACCCTGGCCCTGGGGGAACCCCCTTCACCCTGATCTCCCACTCCCCCAGGGGCAGGGCCTCAGGAGGACCCTGGAAGGCCTGCAGCTCCCTAGAGCCTTCGAGATGCTGGACCCCAGACATTCCCTTGGGTGGGAGGCCCCCTCAGGTGGGAGGCTCTGGGGACAGGGCGAGCACTGTCCCGTTTCCGCCCAGCTTACGGGCAGGCACGTGCTGTCCACGGCCCCTCCCTACCCTACCTGACCACACTTCCCACACATGCACACAGTAGGCGCCGAGGCATGGAATCCGCGGGACCCTCCTGACCCGGCCCCCCGCCACACTTCCCGCATGCGCGCATGCCTGATGCCGAGCCACCGACTTCCGTGGGACCCTCCCTACCCGGTCGCCGGGCATGCTTCCCGCACACGCACACGCCGGGTGCTGAGGCATGAATCCGCGGGATACTCCTGACCCGGCCCCCCGCCACACTTCCCGCATGCGCACACGTCGGGCACCCAGGCACGGACCTACCTGGTGCAGGGCGAGCATCCTGGGGCCGAGTCTGAGGACGCCCTGCAGCACAGCCAGTGGCCACCCAGGTAGGCAGACGGGTGGTAGACGGTGAGGCGCTTCTGGTTGCACTGGCTCACTTTGGTGAGAATGTCGATCCAGTCCTTGGCCTCCACGCAGTTGTTGGCCTGGATGTAGAGTGCGCGCTCCGGCTGGATGACCTGGAACATCTGAAGATGCAGGCGGGCTCAGGATGGCGCACGCAAGGTCCTGTGGCTGAGTGCATGCCAGGGTCTGGCAGGCACCTGGCTGTCCTCGCTGGAGCCTCAGGAGGGGACGCTGAGGGTGCACAGGCCCAGGGGCCCTGGAGCTCTAAACACTAGGAGCAGCCAAGGCCAGGGGTGCATGGAGCTTTCTGCCACCCTGAAACCTGACAACCGGGGCTGCGGGGAACGGAGGTGAGAATGGGTGTGGCTAGAGACATGGCTGGGCGGCCAGGTATAGCTTGGTCAAGGCCTTTTCTGTGCCAGGGCCTCAGAGGTCTCCGTTCAAAGGCAGAAGAGGAGCCCTGTGGCCTCCCCATGAGGCCCCCTGTAGCCAAAGACAGGAGTCCCATCCATGCGGGGTTCCTGCTGTATCAGCCGGGGTGGCCTGGCCTGCTCAGCTCCTCCCCCCACCTCACGAGCCCAGGGCACTTCCTCCTTCCTCCCCCTCCTGCCAGTTGGGGTTGGGGAGCTGCTCAGGGCAGCAAAAACCTTCGCCATTTATTACTCAGTTAACAAACGTGACTGAGCACCAGCACTCTCCCAGGTCCTGGAGACAAAGCCTGGCCTAGAATTTCTGCTGAATCTGCAGCTACCAAGAAAGACTAAATAAGCGCAGGTGGCGGCGTGGGGGAGGACGCATGGCAGGTGCCAGCAGGGGCTGGAAGTGAGCAGTCCTGGTGCTGTGGTCAGAAGGCTGACTCAAAGTTAGCTCAGCAGGGAGTTGACACGGTAGAAGAAATGGGAGGCACAAAGGTCCTGGAGCAGGAGGTGGAGGGTCCCAGGGCAGGGCGGGCAAGGGTCCTATGATTGGAGGGACGGGGGTCCAGGGGCAGGGGGGACAGAGGCTCTAGGATTGGAGGGATGGCGGTCTCAGGGCAGGAGGTGGGAACGTCCTAGGGCAGGGGCGACAGGGGTCCTGTGATTGGAAGGATGGCAGTCCCGGGGCAGGGAGGACAGGGGTCCTAGGATTGGAGGTCAGAAGTTCCCAGAAGGAGCTGGCTCTGCGGCACACGAAGACAGAGGTTTTCTGAGTGGAAGGCCACCTGGGGCTGGGGTCTTTCATAAGGACTTGCCCTTAAGTCAGGAATCAGGAGAACAGTGGCCTTCTCCAGCAGATGGACACTTCCTTCCACTGATCTGGGGAGGATTTAGGCTCCAGGTTTCTGGAGAACAGCTGGGGTCTTATTTACAGAGGCCAGGAGCCACCTGCCTTACACCCAGCACCTGTGTGCAGGTCTCTCCCTGCATGCCCCTGGGCATGGCTGTGACCCCCTACGAGGGTGTGCTGGCCATCGTCCCAGACTCGGCCCTGCCACCAGGAACAGCCTCCAGAAAGGTCTCCCCAGCTGCTGAGAGCCTGGCCCGGCAGCAGCCCCAGGGGAAGAGGGCCCTGAGGAAGTCAGCGGGACATGAACAGCAGAAACAGGCGCGACTGAAGCTACAGAATTATTGGAAAGCTATGGAAAGGGCTCGAAGTGATGCCAGGACATTTCCACACCGCTTCCTTCCAGGGACGGTCTCAGGGCAGGTCCCAGCCTCCCCTTAGTCAGCAGACATTGAGCCCACGACTCTACGGGTGCTGAGACTGGGTCCCAGTGTCCCCCTTCAGTCAGCAGGCATTGAGCCCACACCCTTCTCTTCAAATACTCTACAAAGTTATGCTTACTGTGGGATCTGTCTGGACTGCCGTGAATAATATCCTAGTGAAATTCCGCCAACAGTAAGGAACGAGTGTCGACCTTGGCACAGGGCCCAGGGACTGTACCTTCCCTACAGCTGCTCTAAGACCCTCATTCTGCAGTCAGAAGGCCTGTCCCGGCCAGAATGTGGCAGGGCACAGGGTCAGCCTCAGGATGGCAAGGACAGCTGGGTCACTGACCGTAGGAGCACCAAGTCACCAGGGAGAACGTGGCCAGCGGCCAACCCACCCTGGGAGGCCACCAGACGATGGCAATGCCACGGACACCTCTAGGGGATTCCTGCCAAACATGCATCATCAAAACCTCCCACTTCGGCACATCCGAAAACCCACAGTGAGGGATGTCCACAAAACTGCAGGGCTGCACGTCTCAAAAATGCCAGGCCACCACGCACAAAGAAAGGCTGGGAGTGTCCAGTCAGCCAGACCAAGGGGACAGCAGAGAACAGCGTGGACTGGATCTTGAGAGGAAGAAACCATAGCTGGGAGTGTGCAGTTGGTGGCAAATTCAAACGTGGCTGCACTGGTACCACATGACAGGCAGCTGCTATAGTTTTGGGGACTGTGCTGTGGGAACCACACTCGGAAGCACTGAAGCTGTTCAAAAAAGCACAGGCGTGACATGTGGAGAGAGAAGGATGAATATAATGGGAAACAAGGCCACATGTGGGTCTGGGTGTGACACGTGGAGAGAGAAGGAATGAACACAATTGGGAATGAGGCCACATGTGGGTCTGGGTGTGACACGTGGAGAGAGAAGGATGAATATGATGGGGGAATGAGGCCACGCGTGGGTCTGTGTGTTACACGTGGAGAGAGAAGTAATGAATATGATGAGGAGTAAGGCCACACGTGGACCTGGGTGTGACAAGTGGAGAGAGAACGATGGATACGAGGATGAGGAACGAGGTCACATGTGGTCTGTGACACATGGAGAGAGAAAGAATGAACACAATGGGGAACGAGGCCACGCGTGGGTCTGGGGTATGGCACGTGGAGAGAGAATGATGGATACGATGATGAGGAACGAGGTCACGTGTGGGTCTGTGACACATGGAGAGAGAAAGAATGAACACGATGGGGAACGAGGCCATGCGCGGGTCTGGGTATGGCACGTGGAGAGAGAATGATGGATACGATGATGAGGAACGAGGTCACGTGTGGGTCTGTGTATGACACATGGAGAGAGAAGGAATGAACACAATGGGGAACGAGGCCATGCGCGGGTCTGGGTATGGCACGTGGAGAGAGAATGATGGATACGATGATGAGGAACGAGGTCACGTGTGGGTCTGTGTATGACACATGGAGAGAGAAGGAATGAACACAATGGGGAACGAGGCCATGCACGGGTCTGGGTATGGCACGTGGAGAGAGAATGATGGATACGATGATGAGGAACGAGGTCACGTGTGGGTCTGTGACACATGGAGAGAAGGAATGAACACGATGGGGAACGAGGCCACGCGTGGGTCTAGGTATGACATGTGGAGAGAGAATAATGGATACGATGATGAGGAACGAGGTCACGTGTGGGTCTGTGTATGACACATGGAGAGAGAAGGAATGAACATGATGGGGAACAAGGCCATGCGCGGGTCTGGGTATGACACGTGGAAAGAGAAGGAATGAACATGATGGAGAATGAGGTCACGTGTGGGTCTTGGTCAAGTGTGTGTGCAAAGTACTTATTCTACTCTTGCAACTTCTATAAATTCAAAATTATATCAAAATTAAAAAGCTTCAAAAAGAAATTCCACACAGTCCCAAGCCTGTTTCTGGGGTGTCCTTTGACAGAGGGCCCCTTGACCTTGAGGACCCTGCGGGGGAAGCCACCTGGAGCAGCTCAGGCCCTGCCTTCCTGCAGGCTCTAACCCACCCTGTGACCCCGGGTACGAAGAGCCTGGCTGCTTTGGTACAAGATTTGACACCAAATCACCAGCACCAGCCCGAGTAACATGGAGCCTCCGAGAAGCCTGGAGTGCAGGGTGTGGGGAAGGGGTGAGCCCAGGGCCAGGGACCAGAAGAGCAGACAAAACCTGGCCGGGCCTCAACCCAAAAGTGAGGCTTGGGGACACCGCACTCACATTCTTCATTTTGAAAGATTCCTCCTCCAGCTTCTCCACTGCCAGGATGTTCTCGATGGGAATGCTGTAGAGAGGCTGGTCCCCTGCAGCAGAGAAGGGCAGTCAGCGGGTGCGGTCCCTGCTGTCCCGGCTGGCGTCCAGGTGGGGCTGAGGGGGTCTCTGCTGAGGGGGGTCTGTGTCAGGGGTTCTCTGCTGGGGGGTTCTCTGTTGAGGGAGTCTCTGCTAAGGGTTCTCTGCTGAGGAGCTCTCCGCAGAGGAAGTCTCTGCTGAGGGGGTCTCTGTCGGAGTTCTCTGCCGAGGGGTCTCTGCTAAAGGCATCTCTGCCAAGGGGTCTCTGTGGAGGGGTCTCTGCTGGGGGTGTCTCTCTATGAGTCTCTGCCGGGGGGGTCCCCGTCGGGTGGGTCTCTGCCGGGGGGTGTCTCTGCTGAGGGTCTCAGTCAGGGGGTTTCAGCCGGGAGGCAGGGGGAGTCTTCGCCAGTGGTGGGGTCTCTGCTGGGATGCCCTGGGCAGGGGGAAGCGCCCTGTACTCCTCAGGCGTGGCGGCTGAGTCACTGACAGGCTGCAGGTGTGGGGGCTGAGGAGGCCTGGGACCCCTAACCCTGCCATGTGCACAGGCTGGAACCGATCCCTGCATCCCCCACGCTGCCGTGGCCTCAGGCTCTGTCCCCCAGGACACGTCCCTGTTCAAGTGGGGGAGAAACCACTCCGTATTTCCTAATCTGGATCTGAGCCAGCAGATCTGACAGCGAGGGGCAGGAAGCCATGGGAAGCTCCGTTCACCTCGGGGGGAGCAGCTCCGTGGCCGTGACAGACCGGAGGAGGAAGGGACGGTGGACAGGAAGGGCCTTGCTGATGCGGGCTCAGCGTTTACTGGTTCTCTGGGGAAGCTGGTTTCCCACAGGCTGGGTTTCCTCACCTTTCTGACAGCAGGTCTGCAAGACCCTCCAGGGATCTTTGAAGGGACAGCCGGAAAGCAGAGGGCTCCGGGTCATGACGGTCCAGGCTCTGCCTGCAGCACCCAATCCTTCCTCCCCTTGGCTCCCCCCCACACTGAAAAGCAGGCGTCAGTCCCAGGGCACACTCTGGCAGGAGTCAGGGAAAGGGACCTTGCTCCTTACCTTTGCTTTTGTGATAGGTAAATTCATGGTTGGTCAAGCGAAACCATCTCTTCTTAAAATTCTTCATCCCAAAGCGCTTCCGTCCTTGTGCCCTCTTGATCATGAACCTGTGTGAAGAGCACACGGCGAGAGTGTCTGGCCTCGGCCTCCTCGCTGCATAGGCGCAAACCACACTCCCCCACTTTCTGTGTTCCTAGACCTGAGGCAGATGGTGAATTTTCAGTATCTTATCCATTTACTCCAAGTGATGAGATTAAAAAATTGGAAGGCAATGCCTCTCCCTTAGAAAAGTTTGGCGCTGACTGTGTTAGCTTTGAATCACCAAGTGGTGATGGCGCCAGGTTTTGGGAGATTTCCATCCTCTCACCTCCCACATTGAACTTTCAACAGCGGTACTGCCGCCAGAAACATCAACGCGATGCTCCCACAGTGGACGTGCGGTCGCCGGCTCAGGGCCAGGGCAGGCAGTGGACGCCACTCGGCAACAAAACCCACGTCCGTGGTGTAGCAGGAGTCACACGCGGCGCCTCCGCCAGACCAAACTCGCCTCCCTCAGGGCCAGCCTCAGTGTGGGAAGACACCACTGGACTGCGTCCTCAGGAAATGTGGCAAACAGGAGACAGGATGGCCACTGAGGACGCAAGGCCTCAGCGAGGACCCCAGGTCCGGCCCCGGGCAGGGACCTCGAATGCCCTCCTGGCAGCCCAGGGCCCTCTGAGGATCAGCCTTCATCGCCAGGTGGGGGTCCCTGACCAGAACCGGAGGCTGAGCTGGAGAAGAAAGCGGCCAGGGTGACTGGAGGCCAGAGGTGGAGGCGGAAGCCGAGACGCCAAGCTGAATGACAGCGTGGAGGTGGGGGGAGACGCAACTCCACTTAAAAGAGCACGCACGGAGACTGTGGGGGGAGATGCAATTCCATTGAAAGAGCACGCACGGAGACGGCGGGGGAGGCCGGGGAGGTGGGGGGAGAGGCAACTCCATTGAAAGAGCACGCATGGAGACGGCCGGGAGGCGGGGAGGTGGGGGGAGACGCAACTCCATTGAAAGAGCACGTACGGAGACGGCAGGGAGGTGGGGAAGAGACGCAACTCCACTTAAAGGAGCACGCACGGAGACGGCGGGGAGTGGGGGAGACGCAACTCCACTGAAAGAGCACGCACGGAGACGGTGGGGGGAGATGCAACTCCACTGAAAGAGCACGCACGGAGACGGCAGGGAGTGGGGGGAGACGCAACTCCACTTAAAAGAGCACGCACGGAGACGGCGGGGAGTCGGGGGGAGACGCAACTCCACTTAAAAGAGCACGCACGGAGACGGCGGGGAGTTGGGGAGACGCAACTCCACTTGAAAGAGCACGCACGGAGACGGCGGGGAGTGGGGGGAGACGCAACTCCACTTAAAAGAGCACGCACGGAGACGGCGGGGAGTGGGGGGAGACGCAACTCCACTGAAAGAGCACGCACGGAGACGGCGGGGAGTGGGGGGGGAGACGCAACTCCACTTAAAAGAGCACGCTCGGAGACGGCAGGGAGAAGGGGGAGACGCAACTCCACGTAAAAGAGCACGCACGGAGACTGCGGGGAGTGGGGGAGACGCAACTCCACTTAAAGAGCACGCACGGAGATGGCGGGGGAGTGGGGGAGACGCAACTCCACTTAAAAGAGCACGCCCAGCGACATGCTCTCAGAAGTGGGATGAGGGGCTTTGAGCAACCACACAGCCAGATGCGGCCAGAGAGGCGTGGACGCCCGCAGGAGGGCGTAGAAGCCCCGAGAGACGCCAGACAGCGCCATTCACAACCAGTGGATGCAGAAGGCCGCGCGCTCCAAGGAGTCGCAGGCAGGAAGTTAGCCCGGGAGGCTGCTGAGGACCAGCGGGGACCAGCGGGACTGGCCGGGTGGGACCGCACCGGATGGATAGGGGTGGGGTGAGACCGGGAGCTCCAGGGGGAGCTGGCCCCTCCAGGGCAGGAGGACGCCCCTAGAAGACTGTGGACCACACAGCAGTTGGATTTGAGGAGTAGTCTTGTTATAAATGTGTTTGGCTTTACGATTTTTTAAGAGCCCCAGCTTTCTGAGGGCCTTCGGTGCATGAGGGTGCATGGGAATTTCATGTAAGAAGCAGGTTTTTCTAGGTCATGGCAGCGCTGAGCAGAGAAGGCGGTGGCTCCTCACTGCACGGCCCTGGTCAGGGTACCTGGCACTCAAGGAGTCGGTTTTTTAACCAGGACCATCACGTGCGCAGGCGGGAGCCACGTCTGAGCCAGAAGCCTCGGGGCTGAAAGCAGCTCGGCCCAAGCAGGCACAGCTGACTCAACTCAGCAAACACACCCTGCACTGCGGAGGCCCTGGTCCTGTGTCCCAGTGGGTGAGGGCACACAGAAACCGAGACACGGTAGAGGCTGGGAGTGTCTCAGTGTGGAGGGAGCCCTCGGGAAACACGGTCTTCACTACCTCCACACGTGGAGGAACATGTAAGACATGTTTGCCACCACTGGCTGAGACGGCAGAACCAAGGCGCCAGGGTGGCCCTGCACGTGCACACTGAGGGCGGCTCTGGGTCTGGGACGTGATGGAGCCGAGGTGCTGGAGGAGAGGCTGATTCGGGGGCGGGAACTCAGGGTCCTAGTGGACCAAAACCTTGGCATGAGTTGCATGTGGCACAGCCGCTGGAAGGAGCTGGTGGAGCCTCAGCTGCGTTGGGGGCCTCCAGGAGGCACCTGTCCTTGAACCTCTGGCATCTACAGCAGCTTCTCAGCGTCAGGCACCCAAGCCCTGGTGTCCTGCATTGCTTTAGGGATTACAGGATGAATATTTGTTGCTTTGAAAGTTGTGAACTTATGTAATGTGTGTATTACTAATGTTATTGGTTAATATAAGACTAAGTTAAAGAAAAAACACCAATGTGAGTATTGCTGCCATTAGTGTGTGGTCCAGCAGACCCACGGATGGTCCAGGTTTGAGCAGAGACAGCTCTGATATCCACAAAAATAGTCAAATGGGACTTAATTAAACTAAACAGTTTCTGTGCAGCAAAATAAATAACCAGCAGAGCAAACAGACAACCCGCAGAAAGGGAGGATATTTGCAAACCACGGATCCAACAAGGGACTAATAGCCACAATTTAGAAGGAATTCAAACAACAAAAAAAATTTAAAAATAACCCATTTAAAAGTGGCCAAAGGACAGGAATAGACATTTTTCAAAAGAAAACAAATGTCCAAAAAGCATACAACATAAAGCCCAGACTGGGTCATCACCTGAGGAATGAGAACCAGAGCAGCCTGTGACTCCGGTAGAACGGAGCTGCCTGTGACCCTGGCTCACGCCCAACATAAAGCCCAGCCTGGCTCATCACCCAAGGAATGAGAACCAGAGCTGCCTGCGAACCCAGCTCACGCCAGGCAGAACGGAGCTGCCTGCAACCTCGGCTCACACCAGGCCCAGCAGAGCTGCCTGTGACCCCAGCTCACACCAGGCAGAACAGCTGTGATTAAATAAATGTGGGAGAATAACAGACGCTGTCAGGGATGTGGAGGATAGGAGTGCTTGCACACTGGCGGGGAATGGAAATTAGCGCAGTGCTCAAGGAACACACACGGAGATTTCTCAAGGAGCTAAAAGCAGAGCCGCCATTCAATTCAGCAGTCCAACACAGGGCCCCACCCAAAGGAAGAGCAGTTGTACCAAAAAGACACCTGCGTGCGTACGTTTATCACTGAACTACTCACAGTAGCAAAGACTCGGAATCTACACGTGTCCACCAACGGACGACTGCATAAAGAAAGTGTGGCATAAATACACCACGACATACACCACTGTCAAGAGGAATGAAATCTTACGTTTTCCAGCAACATAGACGGAGGTAGAGGTTGTTACCTTAAAGACGATGCAGAAATGAAAAGCCAAAAGCCCTGGGTGTCTGGCATTGCTTTAAGGATTTAGCTCCTCACTGGTACGTGGGAGCTAAACACGGGGTTGGGGGCCTCTGGACATGGAGTTGTTTGGAATCACAGATGCTGAAGCTTTGGAAAGGTGGGAGGCGGCAGCAGGAGAGGGATGGGAAATCACATCCCTCTACACTGGCGTGTAGAGGTGTTCAGGTGAGGACTGCACTGGCAGCCCCGGCTTTGGTACTGTGCAACACACCCATGCAGTGAAGCTACATCTTTGCCCGACGTTTACGCAAGCACATGACAAATAGCAGGGACATGGGCTGTGCCCAGCAGAGTGGAGCCCCAGCTGGGAGTGGAAGCTGGGCCACAGGACGGGGTTGGTGGAATCGGGCAGATGTGTCAGTATTTACGCAAAAAGGGTGGTGGGCTCTGATGCTCCAGGGGCCACCAGGGGGAGGCCGAGGGAGGAAGGGCCTGTGCCGTGGACATGAGCGGCCGTGGAGCACAAACACTTGCCTCCAAGGGCACCAAGAAGGCGGCGGACAGGTCCCAGGCCGTGCCCCCTCTGAGCTTGGTTTCCTGACCAAAGAGCCCTCGGGAGCCCCGAGGGAAGCCAGCCCCAGGTGCGGGTGTGGACGAGGCTGCCAGTGGTGCAGATATCTCGACGGCCGGTGACTCGGCTGACTCCTCTCACCACCCTCCACCGACCGGCTGGGCACAGGCAGAGGCCAGGTCCTGGGTACCTCCCGGTGAGTCCCATCGGACACACAGGAGGCCGTGCTGCTGCGAGGGGCCAAAGCCCCAGCCCCAGGCTGCCTGCCAGCCAGGGAGGACGCCGCTCTGACCCGGGGGAATCTTCCAGAATGTGCTCGGTGCCCTGGGGAATGAGGGCCCCTATCCATTTCTCCCCCTCCTGCCCTGCTGGACGCCACCTTACCCTTCTTTAAGCAGGATGGGCTGCTCAACACTCTTGGGGTCTCTTCTCCCCCGAGGATGAAATCAGATCCAAGAACTAGAGTGGGAAGAAATGGGGTCACTGGGAGGGAGCCACACGCCAGACGTGCACAGCTCTCCTGGAACAACGGCATCAGCGGCCAGGGCCTCCTTTCCGACAGGCGGAGACAGAACGTGGGGAAGTGAGTTCTTCCCTGAGGGCAGTGGGGCCTCTGCTCCCCACTGTGCCGCCCTAGCCCCGTCTCTGCCAGGGAGGTCTCAGGTGAGAGGCAGCAGGTGGTGAGGCCGGCTCAGGCAAAACGCCTGGAGATCAACCTGCATATGCAAAGGCCACCCAGGGGCGACGCTCACGGGGGGAATCCAGGGCCTGAGCAGCAAGGAGGCTCAGGCCCACCCGGATCCCACCAGCTTCCTGGGGGACGCCTCCCCCTGGCCACCATCCTGGCCTCCCCTGGCAGGGGCTCGCACTCCACACAGCTCTGCCACCCCATGACTTCCTTGGACCCTGTCTATCCCTGACAGCTCTGAGCTCATCATGTCCCTTCGATGCCGTTTCATTGAGAGACGCTGAGATCGTTTCTGGACAGTGGGAGGAGCAGAGCCCTGGGGTCTGGGTCTTCTCACATGCACGGCGTTCCTGACAATGGGTGTGGGCCCCAGGGTTCCAGGACTGCAGTCAGGAGTGAGCCCGGCCGACATACACCCCAAGGTGGGGACGCGCCCTCAGCTGGGGCTCAGACACAGAGCGGGACAGGTGAGGGCCCCATGTTGGCCCCCAGAAGCAGTCAGGCCACAGAGTTTTATCGACTGCGAGAGAAGGCGGCATCCCGGGCTTGGGGCGGGCAGTTTGGGCAGCACTGTGAATGGATTGAATGCCCTAACAGTTTAAACCGTCAAAGGCCAAGTCTGTGTCACATGGGCTTTATCTAAATTGTAAAGAGCAGCTCTGTCTCCCGGGCACAGCACAGGCTGCTGGAGGGGAGTCAATACTTACGTTTTTCACCGCATCAGCATATTTCTGCTCATTGAAGAATTCATAAAACGTAGCCATGTAGGACTCCTTAAAACTCGCCTAAAATGAAACGGAGATCACTTGAAGACAGCCTCAAGCACCTCGGCTCACAGCCCAGATCCAAAGTCTAGAGGCAAGAATTATTCAAGCCTAAATGAGGATAAACACTCGAAGACCCAGGCATTTGCAGGGTGGCCTGGAGGATGAATAGCAGAAATTGCTCAGGCCCCCTGCATGCCCATGACGCCTCCAGAGCCCTTTGGCATCAGTGACTCCGTCCCAGCCCCAGCATCCCTCACACCTGCGTCCCAGGTTCAGGAAGAGCTACGCTGGGGGCAGATGAGGCTGCCTGGGTCCCAGGCTCAGGAAGAGCTACGCTGGGGGCAGATGAGGCTGCCTGGGTCCCAGGCTCAGGAAGAGCTACGCTGGGGGCAGATGAGGCTGCCTGGGAAGCTGCAGCCATGGGCCAGGGTCTGAGAGCCACCACACCCATCTCTCATCATAAGGCACAAGGGCCACTCCGAAGTGGGAAAGGGGGCAGGGAGCTCTGTCACGTGGGAAAGGGAGGCAGCCCAGGGATTCTGGGGGGGGCCTTCATAGCCATCATTCTTGAGGCTCAACCCCCAGTTCCTGTCGCTTCCACACTGAGGCCACTGCACAGTTCCCTGGCTGTGAAATGACGTGGGTTTGGGTCACGCCTCAGAGGAGGTACAGGTCCCTGTTATGGAGTTTCCAGCCCCCAGCTCGGGGCCTGGATGGTGAAGAGAGGTCACCGCACCTCAGCCTGCCTGTGGGCACGGCTCGTCTTCACTCGCTTGAACTCAGAGAAACCCAACGTCTTCCCCCAAGGGGGCTGCTCCTTCAGCGGGGGCCCTGCTCCCCCAAAGCCCTCACTTCTACCCAAGCCCCACAAAGAACAGGGAACCAGCAGGTCAGGGACATCTGTGCACCATGGCCCAGCCCTCTCCAGCCGGAGCCCTGAGGGCACCCAAGACTTCATCCTGCCCGTGGCTGGGCTCCTGCAGAGACAGCCTCAGCCCCCACCATGAGCACTGCCCCCAGGACCCTATAACTGTCAGTCTTTGATCTCCCCCAAACCAAGAGTCACACACAGGTGTTCTTAGGGGAAAACAGGGCAGACGCTTGAGGGACCCCAGCCCAGCGGCACCACGTCTGGTCTAGGGGACGAGGGTGGGAGACAGCAGTTCATATCCACAGGGCCAGAGGGGCTGGGGAGGAGGTGCTGCATGGGGAGGGGCGCTGAGTGGGTAAGAAACACTGTGTGGGGGAGGAGGGGGCCACATGGGGAAGGGGTACTGGGTGGGGAGGGGCTGCCATGTGAGGAGGCGAGTGTGCGTGAGGAGGGGGCCGCGTGGAAAGGGGGCACCATGTGAGGAGGAGGGTGTGCATGGGGAGGTGGCTGAGTGGGGAGGAGGGGGCCACAGGGAGGAGGGTGCAGGGGAGGAGGGAGCCGCGTGGGGAGGAGGGTGTGCTTGGGGAGGAGGGTGCGGGGGGCAGGAGGCGGCCCTGGGGAGGAAGTGGCTGCTGCACTGGGAGGAGGTGACCACATGTGGAAGATGCACGGGAGACCCCAGGTCAGGCCACCTGCCCGGCCCACTTGGCTGCTCCCATACCTGACAAGTCAGATGCGCCCGCTGCCCCTGCCACAGCACCACCAACAAGCCACAGGCTCCCAAAAAAGACAAGGAGTTCAGAAGGGGAGAGGTGGCCGGGACCAGGCACTCGGGTCCTGGGCATCAGGAGGGGATGTGGTGCAGGTTTTTACTGTTGATTTTTATCTTACAACTCTCTAATGTGGGAGGTTTTTCATGCCTATTTTCTGAAAAAGAATCAGTTATCCTTAGAAATTGAAGGAGAGAGACTCACAGACTTGGACTTGGACAGGCTGCCGAGGGTCTGCACGGTCTTGGAGATGAGCGTCAGTGTCCTGGACGTCTGGGGGTCCTGGGGAGGTGGGAAGGAGAAAGGTCTGTGCCAGCTTCACAGAAATGCTGCGACTGCCCCAGAATCACCGAGGATGAGATGCAGGCGTCACCTCAGAGCAGCTGTGGCTGGTAAGTGAGCTATGGAGCAAGAACGGCAGCGGTGCAGACACAGGACAGGAGGAGTGGTGTCCCACAGTCCCAGGAGCCACTGAGAACATCCCACAGGCAACGTCGGAGGACACCACGAGGACCCACCCTCGCGGCCCAGCGTGCAGGGTGCATCTCATAGCAGAAGGCATCGGGGGTCACCGCTCTGGGGCGGAGAGTCTCTCGGCCCTGCCTGGGGCTCATCTGAGCCTTCATGGGATTTGAAGGCTAATGCAGAAGTGCCAGGTGCGGTGGCTCAGGCCTGTAATCCCAGCACTTCAGGAGGCCGAGGCGGGTGGATCACCTGAGGTCAGGAGTTCAAGATCAGCCTGGCCAACATAGTGAAACCCCATCTCTACTAAAAATACAAAAAATTAGCCAGGCATGCTAGCACACACCTCTAATCCCAGCTACTCGGGAGGCTGAAGCAGAATAATTGCTTGAACCCAGGTGGAGATTGTAGTGAGCCGAGATCACACCACTGCACTCCAGCCTAAGTGACAGAGTGAGACTCCATCTCAAGAAAACAAAAAAAGTGCCAGGTAATGGGCCATCCGTCACGTCCCTCACCCTGGCCAGCTCCTTCCAGCTCTGCCACACCTGCTCATGCAACACGATCACCCCAGATCCCGCACCCTGAGAGCCACAGCCCCAGAAACCACGTAGGGGCCTGGCGCAAGCTGGTGCTGAACAGGGATCTGTTGACTCAATACGTGGGTGACACGTCAACCAGTCCATCATCAATACTCCTTATGTGATAGGCAGGGGAGGGGAGAGCACGGCGGTGACCAGCAGCAAAAACCCTGGCCCAACCGTCCACTGATTTGTGAAGGTGTCTCCATTCCCCCGGAACGTACAACAGCTGAAACAGAAAGGTCAGTGAACGACCTGCAACGAGGAATTCCGGGACCTGGAGCGTCCACACGCGCTCTGCACGTACTCCACACGCTCCACACTCTACACGCGTTCCGCACGCACCCAACTCCACACGCACCCCACACTCCACACCCACCCCACACTCCACACACACCCCAAACTCCACTCCACATGCACCCCACACTCCACACGCGCTCCACACGCACTCCACACGCACTCTGCACGCACTCCACACGCACCCCACACTCTACACCCACCTCACACTCCGCACGCACCCCACACTCCACTCACTCCACCACCCACTCCACACCGCACCCCACACTCCACACGCACCCCAAACTCCACTCCACACGCACCACACCCACCCACTCCACACCCACTCCACACGCACCCCAAATCACTCCACACCCACCCCACACTCCACACCCACCCACTCACTCCACACCCACCCCACACTCCACACTCCACACGCACCCACACTCCACACCCACTCCACTCACTCCACACACACCCCACACTCCACACCCACCCACACTCCACACCCACCCCACACTCCACACGCACCCCACACTCCGCACGCACCCCACACTCCGCACGCACCCCGCACTTCACACACACCCAACTCCACACGCACCCCACACTCCACACCCACTCCACACACACCCAACTCCATACCCACCCCACACTCCGCACGCACCCCAAACTCCACACTCCACATGCACCCCACACTCCACATGCACCCCACACTCCACACCCAACCCCACTCCACATGCACCCCACACCCACTCCACACGCACCCGACTCCACACCCACCCTACACACACCCCACATTCCACATGTACCCCCAAACTCCACACTCCACATGCACCCCACATTCCACACCCCAACCCCACACTCCACACCCATCCCACACTCCACACGCACCCCACACTCCACACACACTCCACACACACCCGACTCCACACCCACTCCACACGCACCCGACTCCACACGCACCCCAGATGCCACACGCACCCCACACTCCACGGCCACTCCACACGCACCCCAGACTCCACACGTACCCCAGACTCCACACGCACCACACAATCCACACGCACCCCACACTCCACACTCCACACACACCCCACATTCCACACACACTCCACACACTCCACATTCCACACACTCCACACAGTCAGCCCCTGCAGCCACACACATGCCCTGACCCAGGCCAGTGTCCCAGGACAGCTCAGGAGGCCGCAGTTCCTGGCTGGTCACTCACCGTGTGGTGTGGCGTGAGCTGGAAGAGGTTGGGGGAGAGAATGGCCGGTGCGAAGAACCTCAGGAAGATGAAGCTGCTCACTGCAGTGTACCTGACATCCGGGTCGTCTGTGGGAGACACAGGAGGGGGTGGCCCTTTCCCTGGGGCACAGTGGCCTCGTGGGGACATCACGCCCAGCCCCCTGAGGGTCCACAGGAAAGTCCAGCTCGTCCTGCATCTCTCTCCACCCGTGTCTGTCTCTCTCCTTCATTCTCTCTGTCTCTCTCTCCATCTGTCTTTCCGTCTCTGTCACTCTGTCTCTTTCTCTGTCTTTCCATCTGTCTCTCTCACTCTGTCTGTGTCTCTCCGTCTCTCTCACTCTGTCTCTGTCTATCTCTCTCCACCTCTCATTACCACAACATAGCGCAGCCCCTTTGGTGCCTGGCCTGTCACAGACTCATTCCGCAGTGATCTCTGCTCATGTGAGCGAGAGGATGTGTTTATCGCTTCACTTCCTCCTTGTTCAAAGTGGGTCTGGGGCTAGGATGTGCTTGGGAACGGCCTCCCCCGGAACCCCTGCGCCCCTCGTCATGTGCTGCCTGACGTCCTGGGAACCAGCAGTGAGCACGGCGTTTGTCTGAGGGGATACAGAAGTGTGGACGGCTTTGCAGGGCCATGGCCACCTGGGGTGTCTGCAGCTGTCGCGCGGTCACAGGACACACTGGGACTCAGGCTTGGGCTCCATAAGGGAGGGAGGAGCTGGCGGGCAAGGCCCTCGCTCAGCCTCTCAGCAGCACCAGAGCCCAGGTCCTGGCGGGGTCGCAGTACCTCCTGAGCATTGTGGGAGACGGGGGTTGCAGACACCCAGCTCCTCCCCCGTGGGTCAGCGAGGTTGGGAAGTGGGGTTTGGGTGCCCGATGCCCAGGTCCCTGGGGGATCCCTGGCTTGGGGGTTCCAGGAAGCGGCAGCTCCCCCCAGGGGTCCTGTCTCCTCAAAGACTGGGCAGGCACAGGCCTCGACAGAGCTCTGGGCCCTGCCAGGGTTGGCCACAAAAATAAACCACTGGGAAAACCGGGGGGACCATACCAGGAAAATTCACCTCCCACCCGACCAGGGCCAGCCAGAAAAATAAACCACTGGGAAGACCAGGTGGCGGGGGATGCCATACCAGGAAAATTCACCTCCCACCTCGACTAAGTCCAACCAGCCCTGCCTGAGACCACTGTGAACTCCAGGGCTGGGGGCCCTAGAGTCCCCTGCAGTCGTGAACTGGGGAGCACTGGCCCAGACACAAAACCCCAGGAGAATCCAGCGTCTGAACCTGGGATTCACGATCCTGCCGCTCTAGTCCGGCAGGTGTTCAGGCTGGGTGGGGGTCAGCCTGGGTGGGGGTCAGCCTGGGCGGGGGTTCAGCCTGGATGGGGGTCAGCCTGGGTGGGGGTTCAGCCTGGGCAGGGGTCAGCCTGGGTGGGGGTCAGCCTGCATGGACCACGGCCATTTCTCAGTGACATGAGCATGTTGGGGGCCTCACCCTGGAAGCGCTTGGCCGCCGCCTCCCGGAGCGAGAAGAGATGTCACACATGACGGTTGGGCAGCTCACCCCAGACTCGGTGATGGCATGGAAGACGCGGTCCACGTACTGCCGTAGGTTCTCCTGCGACAGGACGTGGCACTGGGACCCACTCCTGAGGCTGCTCGCGTGCACGTTTGGTACCAGGGCACACCCAGGGAGGGGGTGAGTGGGGGAGGGGCTGAGGGCGGGTGCAGGGCAGCCACGGCAGTGAGACACGTGTGAACAGCCACCCCTTGAAATACGCCCTGGGAGCCGCGGCAATTCATGAAAGTCACCACGCCCTGTTTGGGGCCCCACGCCCTGGGAGCCGCGGCAATTCATGAAAGTCACCACGCCCTGTTTGGGGCCCCACGCCGGGCTCCCCCTCTCTGCCCTGACTTTAAGCTGGGAATGGAAGGAACTCTCTAGAATGTGCCTCCCCCAAGCAAGAACTCTGTCCTTCCATTTACATAAGAGATGTCCCAACACCACGCTCTGCATGACGTGTCATGTGAAAGAGACTCACATGCTGGGAAAGTTCAACGTCAGGGAGTTTTGCTGTTTTAAAACGCAGGACACAGCTGCGGGGGACAGCCTGGGGAGGCCCTCCTGTCCCAGGAAAAGGGAGGGGCAGAAGCCACCACCCCAGGGGAGGCAGAGCTGGCAGGACCCCCCAGGGGAAGCAGAGCTGGGCAGAGGCCTGACCCCCCAGGGGGAGGCAGGCCCGGTGTGTAGGCTGGACCCCCAGGGGAAGCAAAGCCGGGGGCGCAGGCCGGGCCGAAGGTGGCAGCTGAGGTCTCCCAGCAGTGCAGCTAGCGTACTGCAGCGGGCGAAGCAGGTATCCCCCACGTCCCGTCCTGCTCCCACCCCACTGGGGTCACCAGGTGAGACAGAGCTTCCTGGCAGGTCCCCGGCCTGAAAACCCCCAGCAGGTGACTGGCTTTGGTTGCATTTGTTCATGAACAAAACCTACCATGTTGATTTCGAGGTTTTCTCCATCTTTCAACTTCACAGGGTCAATTTCACAGGGTTTGTGGCTCTGGCATATCTGGGGAGAGGTTTAAGACAGGGCTCTGTGAGTGGGTTTTGGGGGCATAGGCAGGGAGGAAGGAGGGGATCTCAGGCACGGCTGAGATGCAGACTCTGAGCCTCGTTCAGAAACTGCCGTGACAGCTCCCCTGAGACCGGCCACCATGGGCGTGTGTCAGGGCATGTGTCACCAGCTGCCGAGGGGCGAGCAAAAGGTCAGGCGCACACGCCAGGCACAGGGCTCATACACACCGTGATCAGATGTGCCAGGCTTTCTCAGAAAGGGACGCGTACCCCGGGCTTTGATCATATTTTTACTTCAAAATGCTACCACGATTTCGAGACAGAGCAAACCAGGATACTATGTTAAATTTTCTCACATTTTGCAAAGAGCCTGTTTACAAAGCCATTCATGAACAGGGGGCACAGCCTGGCGGGCATCAGAAGGTCGGGTGAGGCCTGGGTGCTCAGCTCAAACGTGCCACACGGCCAGGGCCTGGACACAGGGGACCCCAGGGAATGTGGAGAAGAGGGGTCTCCCTGGGAAGACCCAGGTTTTTCTTGCATGTAGGTGTAGTTTTGGGAGAATTTGGAAGGTTCTTGAGCACACAGGGAACATCCTCTTGTTAAAGCGAATGAAACAGCCGCCCTGCAGCGGGCCCGGAGGGGCGGACGCTCAAGCCTGACTGTTGCCCCGGCTGGATCCCCCACACGCTGCTCTCCGTTTGGGGGACGTCCTCCCCGCACCCCCACGATGCTGAGGACTCTGGGCCTTGCGCTCACCTCCTCAATGGCAGGCTTCAGGGTGACGTGCAGGTAATGCATCCCCGCCAGCTTCATGGTCTCGTCAATGCACTTGGATGCCAGCGAGTTTCCTCGAAGATGGTGTTGGGGTCCCTGGGAAATGGCGGTGGGGACAGCGTTTGTCTCCTGGGACGCAGAAGCGCAGTCGGAACAGAGCCTTGCCCCAGCACCCGCCTGCACACGCCCTTCAGTCGGCTTCCTACGTTTTACGAGGAGCACAGCCAGGCCAGGTGCTCAAGACCTGCCCATGGAACGGTCCTGTGTCAACAGGCCAGAGGGAACTGCCTGGCTGTGCGTGCGACCACCAGCTGAGGGGGAGCCGGCCGGCCTTCGCCCTCCTGTCCTCCCGCACTCTGCGGCCTGTGCCTGCACAGAGAATTACACGCTGGACCTTGGCAGCATCTGAGGCCAGCGGAGAAGCAAACCCTCCTACTAGCTACAGTGGCTGCAAGTGCAGCCGGAAGTCCCTAGAACAGGGCGTCGGGAAGTGGCACTCAGCAGGTCCTGAGGGAAGGGGGTGCTCTATTTCGTAGGCTCCCAAAGTGCCCCTGGAAGGGGACCTGAGCCGTCCTGGAGCCCTGGGAGCTGTTTCCCTTCCCCACCCACACACTCTCCCAGGGATTTCCAAGGCAAATGGGGCTTTAAAAAAACTCATTAACACGGTCTGTGAAAGCAAGCCTAAATCAACAGGGTTTCTGGTGCAGCCTGGGGCCCTCAACTTTCCTCAAGCCCTGTGCCAGGATGCAGTTCTGGGCAACAACCTTGCCATCCCCCCAGCAGGTCCCGGCTGCTCTCCCGGGGCAGGGTGGGATGGGCAGGGCGGGCACTCACTGTGTCCGCGTCACCTCCGCGCTGGCGATGGCACTGATGAAGGGCACCACCCTGCCATAGTGCAGGAAGAGTCGCACCAGTGGGACCGCTGCCTCCTGCTTCTCCCGGCAAACCTCGCCCAGGATGTGGGCCGCGGACGCTGACACGGGCTGCAGGGGAGGGGCAGGGTCAGTGCTGCGGCCTGCGGTGTGGGACCCCAGTGGCCTGTCCTCACCCTGGCTGGGATCTCACTTCCAGCCACATTAGACATGCCTCTTTGCTGAGACAGAAACACACATATTTCACAAAAGCATCAAAACTTCCCATTTGCCGCTGCGTGGCCGGGCCCTTGGAGGGGGGTCTGCACCTCCTCCCAGCAATCCCCCAAATGTAGCCAGCTCTAGGGCCCCGGAGGCAACAGAGAGACGCTGACGGCAGGGTCTCCTCAGACAACTCGGGGGAGTCCCAGCTACAGAGGGACTGGTGCCCCCAGCAAAGGGGTCCAGGCATACAGGCGGGAACAGGCCGGACTGGGAGGTGTGGGAAAGGCCCCCTTGGGACGAGGTGCCCTCTGGGGTGGGGCCCGGGTATGTGGCGGGGCCCCAGGCAGGTGGTACCTCCCCACCCACACCCACAGGCCATGGTGTGGACAAGCACCTCCACGTCTGCAGACTTCAACAGCAGGTCCCGCAGAGGCCTGTAATAGTCAGAAGAAAACACGTGGTCTTCCGTGTAGACCACGTTCAGCCGCAGGGAGCCCAGGTCGTCCGGCTTTAGGCTCTTGCTGCCATTGTCCCGGGGCTGGAGGAAGTACCTGGGCGTGAGGGACACGTGGCATGAGGCTGCAGTCACAAGGAGCAGCTCTTGGGGCAGCCCAGCTGCCTGCTCCAAGCCGCCTGGTCAGGAGGGTGACCCTGCAGGACCCCAGAGTGCAGCTCCCAGGAAGTTCCCACAGAAGACCCCCAGCAGGGCTGGTCACCGGGGATCCCCAGGAGGCCAGTGATGGAGCCAAAGACCCAGGAGTCAAGTTGGGGAAATGGGGAGAGGGGCAGGGTGGGGGGTGCGACGCGGAGGAACGGGCATCCAGGAACCACGGCAGGAGCGTCAGTGGTCACCGTGAACACCCACACCCAACAGTGGCAGCAGCAGGTGGACGTGGAAATTATTTCAACCAAAGTGTGCACTGGCTTCTGGTGTCACGGGGTGGGGCCGTGGCTGGTGAGCCCAGCAGGCCAGCTGGGCACGTGGTCACTGTGGGGGACTTTCCTCCCTGCCACTCTTCCGTCTTTGGCTCTAGCTCATGTGGTCACCCAGGAGCCCTCTCTCTACTGACCCGGGGGCCAGGCGTCTAAGCTCTCAGGTGGTAGAGCCTGTGTCTAAGGCATTAGCCCCTGGCTCTCTGGGGTCTTTGGTGGCTGCCTTGGCTACCAGGACCAGGGGTCTGCTTAGCATAGGAGAAAGCCTAACTCAGCTTAGGCTTTCACAGAGTGAAGATGGCTGGAAAGCTGGCCTTACACACAGGGCAGAGAGACACATGAGGCGTGAGGCCTCGGCGCACAGTCACGCCTGGGAGCGTACACCTCCTGTGACTCCAGGCCTCCCAGGTGCTGCGTGTCGCTAAGGGACACACGTGAACTGGAGATAAAATGAAACAATGGCCTGACCCTTCCCACAAAACACCAAGCACCTGGAGAAAACAGGAAACAAAGGCAGGAGGCAGCAGCACACGTAGTGCCCTGGGGGTGAGTTCTGGGGCCGAGCCGACCTCTGAGGTCTAGAGGTGCAGAGCAGAGTAAGAACCCTGCAAAGCACCCTCAGGAGGAGGTGCTGCTGGGAGCCACAGTAAGACTGGGAGTGCAGCCGCAAGGCAGGACCTGCCGTGAGCCTGTCCTGGGCCCCTGCACTGTCGGCTGAGGCCCTCCCAGGGTCAGACCCCACAAGCTGCTGGTGGCTTAGGGCCCCACTTTCACCTGGAATCAAACCCCATGAGCTGCTGGTGGCTTAGGGTCCCACTTTCACCCGGGGTTAGACCCCATGAGCTGCTCACGGCTTAGGGCCCCACTTTCACCCGGGGTCGGACCCCATGAGGTGCTCATGGCTTAGGGCCCCACTTTCAACTAGAATCAGACCCCATGAGCTGCTCACGGCTTAGGGCCCCACTTTCACCCGGGATCAGACCCCATGAGCTGCTCATGGCTTAGGGCCCCACTTTCACCCGGGGTCAGACCCCATGAGCTGCTGGTGGCTCAGGGCTGCTTCCACCCATGCTTCCCATCTTGTTTTGAGGTGCCAGCATCGTGAGTCTCTTCTCAGTGTGATCCCTGCCGCCTCTCCTTGCCTGCAGTTTCTCCCCTGCTGTGGGGCAGAAACTCATCAAGCTAGAGTTTGTGAGAGCCACATGCAAAGTAAGAGCAGGTGGGTGCCGGGCACAGTCGAGGACCAGCAGGCACGGCCTCTGGGTCTTTCTGCTCAGAAAGGTGTTTTTGTGGCTCTCAGAGACACGGGTACAACGTGACTTTACCACGCCTCATAGGAGCTGGACTGCCTCAGGACTTTCAGCGGGGATCCTTAGTTCTCCCAGGAATTCATCTCCAAACTTCAGGTTACTGGCGTTCCAGAGATCGACTCTGAAAAACAGCATTGGTACAGTTCTAACCGATGATGGGCAGCCCAGGTGGAGTAGAGATGACGAGCCACACTCTGTCCCCCCCAAGGAGCAGGGTGGAGCCAACAGCACCTCTCCAGAGTCTCCATCGACGCTCAGCCCACGGAGCACGTTTAACACACATCAGCACATAGAGCACGTTGAAAACACATCAGCCCACAGAGATTGTTTAAAACACCAGCCCACGGAGACGTTCAAACACATCAGCACATAGAGCATGTTTAAAACACATCAGCCCACGGAGAATGTTTAAAACACACCAGCTCACGGAGCACGCTTAAAACACGCCAGCCCATGGAGCACATTTAAACACATCAGCCCACGGAGCACGTTTAAACACATCTGCCCACGGAGTATGTTTAAAACACATCAACCCACAGAGCACGTTTAAAACACATCAACCCACGGAGCACGTTTAAAACACATCAACCCACGGAGCACGTTTAAAACACATCAGCCCACGGAGCACGTTTAAAACACATCAACCCACGGAGCATGTTTAAAACACATCCGCCCACAGAGCATGTTTAAAACATGCCAGCTAGGCCAGGTGTGGTGGCTCACACCTGTAATCCAGCACTTTGGGAGGCCAAGGCGGGCAGATCACGAGGTCAGGGGATCAAGACCATCCTGGCTAACACAGTGAAACCCCATCTCTACTAAAAATACAAAAAATTAGCCGAGCATGGTGGCGCATGCCTGTAATCCCAGCTACCTGGGACACTGAGGCGGGAGAATCGCTTGAACCCGGGAGGCAGAGGTTGCAGTAAGCCGAGATTATACCACTGCATTCCAGCCTGGGTGACAGAGCGAGACTCCATCTCAAAATACAAACAAAACAAAAAATAGAAAAAACCACACCATCCCACAGAGCATTTAAAACACATCAGCCCATGGAGCACGTTTAAAACACGCCAGACCAGCCTGTGGCTTTGGAATACAGATGAGTGTCTCCCGGGGTGAATGGGCAGGCAAAGGAAGGCGGAAGGCTGTGCGCCCGAACGCAGACCCAGGCTGTTAGATCGGAGGAAGCTACACGACCCCAGGCTCTACGCCAGGAGGGAGCTGGGCGTCCCCCGCGTCACCCAGGAGCGGCGACGTGGCGGCTCTGCCACCATCTGTCCCCTTTGCCCACGACAGACCCGGCACCAGCAGCCTGTGCATGGCGGGCAAGCGAGACCGCCAGGGCCCTGCAGTGCGTGCCTCCAGCGCCACTCCACCATGCGGCCCAGCAGCCTCCATCTGCAGGGCTCAGCACAGGGGATGATGGAGAAATTGGGTGTAGAGAGGGCGGTGCCCATGGAGGACAGGCTGCCCGACTCCACAGCCAGGGGCTCTCTGCTTTCAACATGAAAACGTGCCTTGAAACAAAACCCAGTGATTGTGAAGCCCCTGGCCCTGAATGTAGAATCCTGGCTCCACTGACTGCTCATGACCTGGCACATGAAGTGGATTCAGGGGCTGTGCACACCACAGCAGGGAGAACTGTGGCTGGGCCACCAGTGGCCACGAACCACAGCACAGTCCCTGAATCTCCAGGACCAGCCCAGGACCAGCATTGTGGACCCTATGCTAACATCTAACAGGGCAGTGGCTCCCACTAACGCTCTGTCCCAGTGCAGGATGGTGCGTGTCCCCTCAGACCCGGGGCCGTGAAATTCTATCTGACAGAGACACACACAGCATCCCCAGCTATAACAAGTCTACAGGGCTGACACGCCAGTCCTTCATGGCCAGGACTCACCCACGGACCTGAAACCTCACAGTCACATGTGGCTGGCCCCACCCACATGGCTGAAACCCCATAGTCATGCGCAGTCGGCCCCACCTGTGGGGCTGAAACCCCACAGGCCTAACTGCACTGTGGCCATCAGGGGCATCCCCCTGGGGGGGGAGAGATTCCAGAGTGGCCATTCTGTTTCCCTTGCAAACCCTGCAGGGCAGCAGCACCACAGAGGCTGCCCCGTCCGACAGGAGCAGTCTCATCTGGGGCTGGGGAAGGCTGGCAGGTCACACAGGAACCCACAGCGTGTTACTTTCAGAAGGAACACGAGGGGACCCCCAATCTGCCCACGGACACTTTAGAAACGTGCCAAGTGGCAAGGCAGGCGCATTTGCCTTTAATAAGAGAAATATTTAAAACATGTTTTGGATGCTTTAAAAAATTTAATGACTAGGACTTCGCTCCTGAATTCCAAAGCTTGGTGTGAAAAGAAAACAATGATGGCACTTCTTTCTCTTCTGTGAGTCCCTGGGGGAGGCAGGTCCAGCAGGGCTTCCTCGGACGCCTGGCCCGAGGTCTCGGGACCCCTGCGCCTCAGTACCGTGAAGCACTGGAAACTAAGGTTTAGGCCAAAACATTAAAAAATGGAGCTCAAACCCTGAGAATTGGTGGCAGACCCTCCCTTAGGACTTAAAGCGAGGAGGGAGAGAAGCAGAGCCGGGGGCACACAGGACCTCAGAGCATCCAAGACTCAATGCGGGGCTGGGACACCAGGGCAGCTGCCACATTCCCAACGGACGTTCTCATTCCACAGGACCTTGACCTACGGGAGGCGGGTCTGAACCTCGGGGACATTCCTACAGTTCAGGACCTGACCCACGGGAGGTGGATCTGACCCACCACGTCAGGGACATCCCTACACTTCAGGACCTGACCCACGGGAGGCGGATCTGACCCACCACGTCAGGGACATTCCCACAGTTCAGGACCTGACCCACGGGAGGCGGATCTGACTCACCACGTCAGGGACATCCCTACACTTCAGGACCTGACCCACGGGAGGCGGATCTGACCCACCACGTCAGGGACATTCCCACAGTTCAGGACCTGACCCATGGGAGGCAGATCTGACCCACCACGTCAGGGACATTCCTACACTTCAGGACCTGACCCACAAGAGATGGATCTGACCCACCACGTCAGGGACATTCCCCACAGTTCAGGACCTGACCCACGGGAGGCGGATCTGACCCACCACATCAGGGACATTCCGACCCTGACCCACGGGAGCACCTACAGTTCTTAACCACAACACCAGGCCTCCTGGCAGCCACAGGGCCTGAGCCACACACTGGCTCCAAGTGTCCCATTACTCTGAGCTTCTGGAGTGAGGGTCCTCTGGGGGCGGTGCCAGCCCCTGGGAGGGAGTGTGACCAGGAATTTGATGGCCAGCACATTCTCCAAAATGACCTGAAGAAAGCAGGTGCGTTGCAGGTTTGGGGGTATTGTAGGCTCAGGGACAACCCAGGCTCAGGAACATCCCAGGACTGGGGGCATGCCAGGCTCGGGGGTATCCCAGGCTGGAGGGCATCTCAGGCTCGGGGGACATCCCAGTTCGAGGTTTCAGGGTCATCTGGGGAGGGTCAGGAGAGAGCCGTTTCCTTCCTTCTCTGTCTAGCACAGAAAGATTTGGGGGCTTCAGGGGAGGCTTATCTGCCTCTTCATAGGGGCTGGGGGCATTTGTTGATATGGACGGAACAGGCTACGTTCAAAAAGAAACAGGAGTCCAGCTTGTTTTTATTGGGAGGCGGGGACCCAGCAGGATTCAGGAAGGGCACATTCTGGGGCCTGCCCTCCCCAGGACTCTGAATCAGCCGATTGTGGAGCTCTCTAAATCCTGGGCCTGAGATCACGTCCTGACCTGCGTGAACCCACAAGTGAGTCCCGTTTCCCCATGGGAGGCGCTGAGGAGCCAGGAAAGTGAAGCGGAGTGGGTGGCCATGGGCAAAGGCTGAAGACACAGACCACACGCAGGAAACGTGAACCCAGGACCCCAGCGTTTTACTTGGGACAGGGTCTTCGCAGAGGCCGCCCAGCCGAGAGCCTCAGCAGTGGGTCCCACTCTGTCAGGGCCTGGTGCTGTGCCAACGCGCCAGGCCCCGTGACCTCCGAGTGAGGACTGCACCCACGGAGGGCAGAGAGCTTACAACGAGACCCTAAGAACGGCTCTGGCCCCCGCTGGTCCACGTGGACGAAGCCTTGTGGGCCCGTGGGATGTGGAACTTTGGCCTCGCCTCTTAGCGGGTATTGCAAGCTGAGCGCTAACTCCAGGTTTGCCCATCTGGTGTCTGCCTGCTCTTGCTTCAGCCACAACTTCTAACATCCTGTTTTGAAAATTATCAAGAAAACAAAAATTCATTTCTATCTATGCCCCTATATGTAGAAACAAAGGACAAAAGAGCTGAGGAGCTTGGGTGAAACCCGCTAAGTGGGGAATGCAGAGCCAGGTTTTCTCACTCACCTGATTTCAAGCTTGTCCACGTCTTCCTCCTCAAAGTCAAAGTGGGACTTCTTGCTGTAGCTACAGGGTCGGGTCACCTGGAGCCAGAGAGAGAGGGAAAGTGCTAAGACCGTACACCGCCAGGCAGGGGGATCTCCATGCAGACCCAGGCCCCCAGTCGCCTAACCTCTGCGCTCACCCACGCGCCACTCAAGGCCACAACCGGGAAGGCACCAGGCGTGATTTGGGATTCAGGCCCGGCTTCCTGAGCGCCAGCATCTCCCACTCACAGTGCCCCTAGGGAGGACCTGACCAGAGCTGTTCACAGCCACGGCCGGACCCTCCAAGGAGATGCCGATGGGTGCTGGGCTCTGGGGACCTAAAAGCCCCTCGCTAGCGCCTGCTCTGGGCCCTCCACCCTACGCCGTGGAGACAAAGCCAGAGGTGCCCTTCCATGTCCCCATCTCCAAGTTCCATTTTCCAGCAGGAAGTGAAAAACATGAGGCCTGCAGTGCCTGAACCGAGTGAGCCCCCAACAGACCCCAGCACTCTGGAAAGGTGAAGATGCTGCTGCCTTTCTCCTCGCACCTCAGCACTGTGGGTCCCTTAGAACAGAACAGGAGTGGAGGCATGAAGGGTTGAGGCTCCGAGACGCCTCTCCAGCCAGCAGGCCCATGCAGCCAAGCAGGAGGCCTCCTCACAGGCTGGCTACCACCTCGAGTTCCGATTTAAACACCATCAGCCACGCACCAGGCCACCCATGCTTATGAAGAGAGTTCTCCTGCCTGGCCTCCCCTCCCTGCCTGGCCTCCCTCCCTGCCTGGCCTCCCTCCCTGCCTGGCCTCCCTCCTGCCCGGCCTCCCCTCCTGCCCGGCCTCCCTCCCTGCTCCGCCTTCTCCAGGGCTCAGCGGGGAAGTGGGCTCAGGAGCTCTCAGCTCGAAGCTCTGATGCAGGGTTTCACAGCAAAATCATGTTGCTAAGACTGCCCAAGCTCTGAGCTTGCACTTCCTGATTGGTGATCTGAGGTGAAGACCATGCAGAGGCAGTGCTCTGCTTTGGCTGAGGGCTCCAGACGCCTCCTCCTTCCTGATGTATACACTCCTGTCCTCAAATTTGCTTTCCCCCAACTTCCCAATCTCATAAAGGTGGAGGTGACGCCTCCTCCCCCAAGGGGGGGAGCTGCTGCGTGGAACTTGGTCTGTGCTGCAGGCCTCCTGCCCCTCCAACAGGCCCACCCTGCCTCCCTTGCTCCAGCAAAACCATCTTCTACGCCTCTGTATCAGCGAGGGCTTCCGTCTGACAGAGAACAGATCCCACCTCCAAAGCCCTCCTCATGGCGGCCCCAAAAGCCTGGCCCCAGCTTCGGACACCAAGTTCCCACCTCTGCCTGTGGGGCCCGTTGGAGCCCATTTCTCCTATGGTCCCCCCAGAGCTGCGTGCTTCTGAGCCCCACTCAGCCTTCATGGCTCTGGGGAGCCTGCCCGACCCTGCAGGTCTGACTGGCCACGCTCCTGCCACGGAGGCCTCATCCATCCTCACATCTTCAAGGCCCGTGCACAGGAACGTTTGCGGATGAGAAGAGCATCTGCCTAAAGGCCCTGCACACAGAGGCCCCCAAACCACGTGGCCACATGCAGGTTGTGCCACAAGGAACAGGCCTGCACACAGCCGTCCCAAAACCACGCCGGCCACACAGCAGGTCCCTACTCCACGTGAGGTTCAGCTGTCCGGAAACCATGTTGGTCACATGCAGGTCCCCACTCCACGAGGCGTGGCCGTCCCCAAACCACACCGGTGCCGGACACATGGCAGGTCCCCACTCCACGAGGCGGGGCCATCCCCCAAACCACACCAGCGCCGGACACATGGCAGGTCCCCACTCCACGAGGTACGGCCATCCCCAAACCACACCGGCCATACACAGGACCCCACTCCACGAGGTGGGGCCATCCCAAAACCATGCTGGCCACACGCAGGTCCCCCACTCCACGAGGTGGGGCCGTCCCAAAACCACGCCGGCCACACGCAGGTCCCCCACTCCACGAGGTGGGGCCGTCCCAAAACCACGCCGGCCACACGCAGGTCCCCACTCCACGAGGTGGGGCCGTCCCAAAACCACGCTGGCCACACGCAGGTCCCCCACTCCACGAGGTGGGGCCGTCCCAAAACCATGCCGGCCACACACAGGATCCGACTCCACGAGGTGGGGCTGTCCTAAAACCGCATGGCGAGTCCTGCTCCACCAGGGGCAGCCCTTGCACCCTCCTTTTCACAGATTTTGGTGCTTCATGTTCTGAGAGGATCTCTGGGTCCGAATCCTTTGCCCTCTTTGCTTTGAAACCTTGCCTATTTCCCCTAGAACAAGACTTCTGCCCACTCAGGGACGCTTGGGCAGAGCAGGCAAAAACACAACAAAAAAACCCCAAAGTCCTGGTAATTTAGAAAGCATTAATTTGTCATCTTTTAACTCAAATCTGGGCCAGTTAGGGAGACAAGGAAAGGTTTTTCTCTCTAGAGAGGAGAGGGAAGGCCGGCTGGGCTCCCTCCTCTCTGGAAGGAACTTCCTGAGGGAAGAGGCTGAGATGGTTCTGATCCAGACTGCCAACGCATCTCAGGCGCAGAGTATCCACTTGACATTCACTAAAGGGCGTCCCCCCAAACTCCTCTCAGCCAAAACACTAACCTCAAAATAAAACACTTCGTCGAACTGGGGGTTGTTGGTCTTCCTCTTCACTTTTGTCTTCTTTGCTTCCGATCTGTTATCGAGAGAGAAAGGACTGGGATTAAAGCAACGTGGCTGATTCCAAGTCTCTCGGCTGTAAAACTGAGCTCTCAAATGCACAAGTCACTTATTGCCTTTATTTATTTTATAAATATTTCTGTTTGTCTCCAACTCCAGATGGTATGCAAATGAGGAACACTGACTGAGCCAAAAATACCCAGCGTGACAAGCACGACTGGTTCGTTTTCTACAAAGCAACTTTAGGGCAATAAAGAAGACAAAGGAGGTGAAAATTACATCTTCTACCTCAAGTGCACCCTCCTGCCTCCTCCCCAAATGAGGCAGCGGCCTCATGATTTCAGAGCCAGACCCCAGCCCCGCCAGGACCAGGATAGAAACCCTGAGGTGTGAGGCGACTTGCCTGAAGGGCCCCGCCAGCGTCACGGTGGCATAAGGGTCACACTGCCCGTTCACGATGGGGAGGCCCTGGCACTCGACGATGCTGCGGAAAGAAGCAGAGGCAGGTCAGGAGGGGCGTGGATGCCCTGGGCAAATGGTGAGACAACGCCGGGTCGGGCAAGAGGCTGAGTTCAAGCCATGAGATGCGGTTTCCTCACTGGAAGGCAGGGCGGGCCACACCAGCCACTCTGCCTCGGTGTGACACTGAATGATGCTGACCATTTCCAAAACCCCAAAACACCACCTCTAAGGTGACCACATGCTTTAGCGAGGACTCCGAGAGTGTGTAACAGGACCTCTAAAACAGTGTCATCCTGGGGGACCAGGACCTCTAAACAGCATCATCCTGGGGGACCAGGACCTCTAAAACAGCGTCATCCTGGGGGACCAGGACCTCTAAAACAGCGCCATCCTGGGGGCCCAGGACCTCTAAAACAGCGCCATCCTGGGGGACCAGGACCTCTAAAACAGCGCCATCCTGGGGGCCCAGGACCTCTAAAACAGCGCCATCCTGGGGGCCCAGGACCTCTAAAACAGCGTCATCCTGGGGGACCAGAACCTCTTAAAACAGCGCCATCCTGGGGGACCAGGACCTCTAAAACAGCGCCATCCTGGGGGCCCAGGACCTCTAAAACAGCGTCATCCTGGGGGCCCAGGACCTCTAAAACAGCGCCATCCTGGGGGCCCAGGACCTCTAAAACAGCGTCATCCTGGGGGCCCAGGACCTCTAAAACAGCGCCATCCTGGGGGCCCAGGACCTCTAAACAGCGTCATCCTGGGGGCCCAGGACCTCTAAAACAGCGCCATCCTGGGGGCCCAGGACCTCTAAAACAGCGCCATCCTGGGGGCCCAGGACCTCTAAAACAGCGCCATCCTGGGGCCCAGGACCTCTAAAACAGCGCCATCCTGGGGGCCCAGGACCTCTAAAACAGCGTCATCCTGGGGGCCCAGGACCTCTAAAACAGCGTCATCCTGGGGGCCCAGGACCTCTAAAACAGCGCCATCCTGGGGGCCCAGGACCTCTAAAACAGCGCCATCCTGGGGGCCCAGGACCTCTAAAACAGCGCCATCCTGGGGGCCCAGGACCTCTAAAACAGCGCCATCCTGGGGGCCCAGGACCTCTAAAACAGCGTCATCCTGGGGGACCAGAACTTCTAAACAGCGTCATCCTGGGGGACCAGGACCTCTAAAACAGCGTCATCCTGGGGGCCCAGGACCTCTAAAACAGTGTCATCCTGGGGGACCAGAACTTCTAAAACAGCGTCATCCTGGGGGCCCAGGACCTCTAAAACAGGGTCATCCTAGGGGACCAGAACTTCTAAAACAGTGTCATCCTGGGGGCCAGCACCTCTAAAAGTGTCATCCTGGGGGTTGAGGATCTCTAAAACAGTGTCATCCTGGGGGTCCAGGACCTCTAAAAGAGTGTCATCCTGGGGGTCCAGCACCTCTAAAACAGCATCATCCTGGGGAGCCACCGGCTCTGGAAATTTTCATGCATTTGTTTGAAAATCCTGCATGCTCTGCAGGAAGTCAGACGTGCCACTCGCTATGCTCGTTCCCTGGTGAGAACATGTCTTACCGTGTGGCGAGCTTGTGGCAGACGACCCCGGTGTCCGTGATGACCTCACTCAGCCGCAGCTCCAGGTGGACTTTGCCCTGCAAGGCACAGGACGGGGTGTCAGGGGCTGTGCAGTCCAGGGAACGCCCAGAAGGCAAAGGTAGCAGGTGGCTCTGCCCTGCCTCCGCCGAGGGCATGTCCAGCCCCTCTGGTCCACCCCCCGGGATGCAGTCTCCAGGCTGTGGCCTTCTTCCAGGAGAGCTGACTGCCTGGCCACTGGGCCCTATGTGGCTGCCCGGGCTCCTGGCTCTAGGCTGAAAGCAGCCCACTGCCTCAGAACTGAGGGGTCCAACCGTGTGAGAGATGGTCATTCAGTGAAGCAGCTGCCCAAACACACTGGCACTGCAGGCTGCTTCTACATGTCTGTCAGGGCAAGGCAGAGGGAAGCACAGCCCTCTCCCCAAGCAGGGGCCACCACCTGCCTTTGCATCCCCTCTGCAAGGCCGATAGAGGCCCGCAGCAACCTCAGAGAGCTCACGCAGAGAGCAAGGCTCATGGAGGCTCCCAGCAGAGCAGACAGCAAGGCCACCCTGTGGGTCCACCTGTCTCTCTACAGATCCATCTGTCTGTGTGCCAGTGTGTGTGCCTGTGTGTGCGGCTGTGTGTGCCGCTGTATGTGCATGCCTGTCTGTGTGTGCGGCTGTGTGTGCCTGTGTGCGCGGCTGTGTGTGCATGTCCATGCGCCTGTCTGTGCATGCTTTGCTGTGTGTGCCTGTCTGTGTGTGCCTGTGTGCGCAGTTGTGTGTGCCCATCTGTGTATGTCGCTGTATGTGCATGCCTGTGTGCCGCTGTGTGTGCCTGTCTGTGTGTGCAGCTGTGTGTTGTCTGTGTGTGCAGTTGCGTGTACCCGTCTGTGTATGCCGCTGTATGTGCATGTCTGTCTGTGCATGCCGCTGTGTGTGCCTGTGTGTGCCGGTCTGTCTGTGCATGCCGGTGTGTGTGCATGTCCATGCACCTCGTCTGTGCATCTGTCTGTGTGCCTGTCTGTACATCCCACTGTGTGTGCCCGTCTGTGTGTGCCGCTGTGTGCCTGTCTGTGTGTGCGGTTGTGTGTGCCCATCTGTGCATGCCACTGTATGTGCACGCCTGTGTGTGCCATGCTGTCTGTGTGTGCCCGTCTGTGTGTGCCTGTATGTGCAGTTGTGTGTGCCCATCTGTGCACACCGCTGTATGTGTATGCCTGTGTGTGCCGCTGTGCTTGTCTGTGTGCCGCTGTGTGCCTGTCTGTGTGTGCAGTTGTGCGTGCCCATCTGTGCATGCCGCTGTATGTGTATGCCTGTGTGTGCCGCTGTGTGTGCCTGTGTGCCGCTGTGTGCCTGTGTATGCAGTTGTGCGTGCCCATCTGTGCATGCCACTGTATGTGCACACCTGTGTGTGCAGTTGTGCGTGCCCATCTGCGTGCCTCAGTATGTGCATGCCTGTCTGTGCGGCTGTGTGTGCCGGTCTGTCTGTGCGTGCCGGTGTGTGTGCATGTCTGTGCGCCTGTCTGTACATCTGTGTGCCTGTCTGTACATCCCACTGTGTGTGCCTGTCTGTGTGTGCCCCTTTTTCTGTGTGCTGCTGTGTGTGCCTGTGTGTGTGGCTGTGTGCGCCAGTCTATCTGTGCATGCCCCTGTGTGTGCCTGTCTGTGCCCGTCTATTGTGTGTGCCACTGTGTGTGCCTCTCTGTGTGTGTGGTTGTGTGTGCCCGTCTGTGCATGCCACTGTAACTGCATGCCTGTCTGTGTGTGCCGGTGTGTGTGCATGTCTGTGCGCCTGTCTGTGCATCTGTGTGCCTGTCTGTACATCCCACTGTGTGTGCCTGTGTGCCGCTGTGTGTGCCCTGTGTGTGCCACTATATGTGCTCGTCTGTGTGTGCAGCTGTGTGCTCCTATGTGGCTGTGTGTACCTGTCTGTGCGTGCCGCTATGTGTACCTGAGTGTGCAGCTGTGTGCACCTGTCTGTGTATGTGGCTGTGTGCACCTGTCTGCCTGTGCATGCAGCTGTGTGTACCTGTGTGCTGCTGTGTGTTCCTGTCTGTGCGGCTGTGTGTACCTGTCTGTGCATGCCGCTGTGTGTACCTGAGTGTGCGGCTGTGTGTGCGCCTGTCTGTATGTGCAGCTGTGTGTACCTGTCTGTGTGTGCTGCTGTGTGTGCCTGTCTGTGTGTACCTGTCTGAGTGTGTGGCTGTGTGCATTTGTCTGTGCGTGCCGCTGTGCCTGCATTTGCTCCAGCCTGAATGGCACTGAACGGATGGGATAAACACAGACCCATCTATGCATCAGGAGCTCTGCCCAGCTCGACCCTGAGCTTCTGCTCCTGAGGCTCCGGCAAGGACAGGGCCTGTCCCCACTACAGCCCCCATGCTGGTATTTCACTCTGCTGTGCAGTACGCGAGCCCCAGGCATGAGGGCATCTGCAAAGTGTCCTGAGCACCTGGGGGATGGATGGCCCCAGTGTCTGCATGTGCACCGCTCGCCGTGGCCCTGCTGGGCTCCTGCTCTGCCTGCCCACCCAAAGCCACTGGTCAGGGAGCGGCCCTCACTGAACATGCCCCGGTGCAGCCCCACGGCACCCCATACTTGACCCAGTGCTCACAGGGAGTATGGAACAGGGTCTGTGGGGCCTCGGCTGCCGTCCTGAGACTCTAGGGCCCAGAGGTTGGGTGTGGCCTTCCCCGCCCTGTGGCTCCAACCTCAGAGCAGGTCCTGAGGGGCCACAAGGACGTTGGGCCGGGAAGGTGGCCACCAATTCCAAGCCAGCACTGTGGGCAGGAAAAGCTAGTGCCTAAAATGACAGCAAAGGCTCCGCCAAGACCACAGCTCCTCTTCTCGCAGCGGCCAGAGCTCAGAGCTGAGCAAAGTGTTGCGTGTGGTCCTCATACCTGCCAGAGGACCCTCCTCTCCACGGGCTACAGGAGTGCCCTTGACACCAAAGACAGGAGAAAGTGCCTGATACAAGAATAACCAAGAATCCCACTGCTTCGTTCCCATTCTCAAAGTGACACCAGGCACCAACCCCTCCTGGCAGAAGGGTTCAGATTTGCTCTGTTCATGTTCGAGAGCTTCAGAATGAGTGACAACCACATGGGGGACCATGGCCCCCAGCAGCAGTCTGCAACCCCCACCACCCCCTCCGCCCCGTGCTCTCCCGGCTCTTGGTCAGGTCCTGAGGCCACTCCTATTCCTGCAGCGGGAATCCCTCCCAACCGGGCGACTGTGCTGCTTCCGTCTTCTGCTGATTCGGGAATGGGAACAAACAAATCCACCCCTGGAAGGCCCTTCTCCGGCCAGGAAAGCCAGTGCGTAAATCTGCAGGTGCCAGCACAGGCGGGCTGGAGAATCCCAGAACGTTCAGAGGTTAAACAACACAATTCTAAATCACACGCAGATCAGAGAATGCAAGACAAATTTTAAACCGTTCTGGAATAAACAGAAATGAAGGTGTTACTCATCTAAATTTGTGGGTTGTAGCAAGAGCTGTGCTCAAGGTGGGGGGAGAAGCTGGAGTGCTGGCCGCGCAGACTAGAGCAGAAGAGAAATCCAAATACTGACCTGAGCTCAGGGCTGGGAGACTGAGAAAAATGAGTAAACCAAACACAAAGCTGAAGAACAGAAAGCAGCAGTCAGATCAGAAATCAACAGAGAAAAATCAAAGGCAAAGGCAAACTCCTTGAGAGATCAATAAAATTAGTAAGCCTCTAACCAGGCTACAAAGAGCAAAAGAGAAAAGGCACAAATTCCCATGGGAAATGAACAAGAGGACCTGGCTGCCAACCCAGCACCGGCCTGGACACTGCACTGGGTCCCAGGCACCGCATGCCGGCCAACCCACAGACATGGCAAAGGGCCCAGCATCCACCGTGGCTGGGCTCCCAACATTGCTTCTGAGAACCCATAGATGTGCCACAGGGGCCAGCGTCCACCATGGCTGAGCTCCTGACAATGCTCCTGCGATCCCACAGATGTGGTAAAGGGCCCCCAGCGTCCACTGTGGCTGAGCTCCAACAACGCTCCTGTGAACCCACAGATGTAGCAAAGGGCCCCAGTGTCCACCGTGGCTGAGCTCCTGACAACGCATGGCTGCAGCATCACCAGGTGTCACCCCTGGGACCTGGGTGGGGGCTGCTGAGGGGTGTATGGAAACTCTGTACTATGCTCAATTTCCCTGTGAACATAGAACTGCCCCCCAAAATAGAGTTTATTAATTTTTAAAAAGCAGCCAGTGGTCCCCCGTCCATCTTTCTCAGGAAGGTCTTCCCTAGGCAGAGAGTGGCACATGGAACCAGGTCAGGATCCCGGCCCCACCCACCAGCTGCTGTATCCCCAGCTGAGCTGGTAGCGCCCCAGAAAGCAACCAGGACAGAGGTGCCTCAGACGCAGGGACTGCTCCACGCCGGCTGCAGAGAGGAGACTAAATCAGCGGGCAGATGACAGGGAGATGCAGAGGCCACGGGGCAGGAAGCCCAGCCTCAGCCCTCTCCTCCTGCAACCCTGGAAAGACGTCAAAGCTGGGCCTTTGACTACAGACAGTGGCTTTGCTTGCTCAGAAAATCCTTCCAAGAAGATTGTCTGCTGCACAAACATAAAATTCCCAGAGACTGAGAGGGAGGCTGGAATTTCTACACTAGTTGTTGATTTCATGGTGCAACTGGATGGCTCGAAGGAGGAAACACGCAGGTGTCTCTCAGGAGGAAACAGGCAGGTGTCTCTTGGGCGGACAGGATGGCGGGCCGGGGTTTGCTGTGATCTCAGATGGGATGGTGGGCTCAGGATTCGCTGTGATCTCAGATGGGACGGCGGGCCTGGGGTTTGCTGTGATCTCGGATGGACGGTGGGCCCGCGGACTGCTGTATCTCAGATGGGATGGCAGGCTTGGGGTTTGCTGTGATCTCGATGGGACGGGAGGCCTGGAGTTTGCTGTGATCTCGGATGGGATGGTGGGCCCGGGGTTTGCTGTGATCTCGACAGGATGGCGGGCCCACGGTTTGCTGTGATCTCGGATGGGATGGTGGGCCCGGGGTTTGCTGTGATCTCGGCTGGGATGGTGGGCCCGGGGTTTGCTGTGATCTCGGATGGGACGGTGGGCCCACGGGTTGCTATATCTCAGATGGGATGGCAGGCTTGGGGTTTGCTGTGATCTCGATGGGACGGTGGGCCGGGGTTTGCTGTGATCTCGGACAGGATGGCGGGCCCAGGGTTTGCTGTGATCTCGGATGAGATGGTGGGCCTGCAGGTTGCTGTATCTTGGATGGGATGGTGGGCTTGGGATTTGCTGTGATCTCAGATGGACGGCAGGCCTGGGGGTTGCTGTGATCTTGGACAGGATGTTGGGCTTGGGGGCTGCTGTGATCTCCAGCGGATGGTGGGCTCAGGGTTTGCTGTGATCTCTTGCAGGGCTGTGCTCTTTTCTGGATATGTCACAGATGCACTTTGATGTCCGGTTTATGAACAGAGCTCAGTGACCCCAGGTGCCCAGATCACCATGGATCCCTTGCTCATGGGTGGTGCCCCTGCTGGCATCTCACACTGACATCTTCCGACTTGGGGAAGGGTCAGAGAGCATAACTCTGCATAATAAAGTGATTTAACAGAATTTCCAACCACATCCCTTCCAGAAGGAAGCAAGAAAGGTTTCATTGTGTTTTCCCCATTTCTGTGACTCGCTGGTCTTGCCCATGGGCCGGTTCTGAGTCACTCGCTGTTTGACACAGGACTTTTCCTGGGAATCACAGAGCGGAAAGACTCAAAGAGCCACATGGCCACTCCCTGCCTTCCTGAAAACAGTCACTGTGACATCTCACGATGAAATGGCAGCCTCTAGTTTGGAGTTACAGTTTTGTCACTATTGCTCTTGTTTTGAGATGGAGTTTCACTCTTGCTGCCCAGGCTGGAGTGAAATGGCGCAATCTTGGCTCACCACAACTTCTGCCTTCCGGGTTCAAGCAATTCTCCTGCCTCAGCCTCCCAAGTAGCTGGGATTACAGGCACACACCACCATGCCTGGCTAATTTTGTATTTTTATGGGGTTTCTCCATGTTGGCTAGGCTGGTCTCAAACTCCCAATCTCAGGCAATCATCTCCCCCACCTTGGCCTCCCAAAGTGTTGGGATTATAGGCATGAGCCACCATGCCCGGCCTGGAGTTGCAGTTTTAAAGGTTGGGTGGAGGCCGGTGGGGCTGCTGCTCTGTCCAGCCATGTTTTGGGCAGCGTCGGGGCTGACTCCATCAGTGAAATGCTCAGGCAGGCAGCACCTGCCTGGGACCAACGGGCATCAGAGAGCACTGACTCCGCCTCCTCCCGACTGCCTCCTCCTGTGACTCCGCCTCCCTCCTGTGACTCCACCTCCTCCTAACTCCCACCTCCTCCCCTAGACTCTGCCTCCTCCCATGACTCCACCTCCTCCTGACTCCACCTCCTCCGACTCCACCTCCTCCCGACTCCACCTCCTCCCGTGACTCCACCTCCTTCTGTGACTCCACCTCCTCCTGACTCCACCTTCTCCCCTAACTCCGCCTCCTCCCGTGACTCCGCCTCCTCCCATAACTCCACCTCCTCTCCTGACTCTGCCCTCCTCCCGTGACTCTGCCTCCTCCCGTGACTCCCACCTCCTCCCGTTACTCTGCCTCCTCCCGTGACTCCGCCTCCTCCTGTGACTCCGCCTCCTCCTGACTCCACCTCCTCCCCTGACTCTGCCTCCTTCCCTTTAGACAACAGCTTGCGCTGGCCTTCTATAAAGTGGAAATTCCTGGGAGACGACACCACTGGGTTCAGTATCCTCCCATTCTGGACAGTGAGAGGCAGGCTTGAAGGATGCCAGGCTTGGCCACGGGCACGTGAGCTGTCTCGGGCATTAATTATGAGATTCCATCAGCTGTGAGATCAACCTGCCGCGTCCTTATTTACAGTGTGTGGACATGAAACGTCTAAATCCTGACTGTGATGGTGGTCACACAATCTACCCTGTGATGAAGTTGCAATGACCATCACGGCAGCCAAAGGCAGAAGCCCGTGTCTGTGGACAGGTGGCTGGATCAACAGCATGTGCTACGCACCACGGGTCATTCCTCAGCCTCGAAAGGAGGAGGTTCCGAGACCACACGGGCAACCTGGAGGACGTCGTCCAGCCTCAGAAACACCAGCAGGGCAGAGCTCACTCCCATCAGCACAAGGAGTGGCCAGCGTCCAAGACAAGAGTGTGATGGGGCTGCTGGGCTGGGAGGCGGGGGATGGGAGCATGTGAATAAACCTCTAGCCAGGGGACAGAGGGAACAGAGGATCAGTTTTGCAAGATGAAAGGAGTTCTGGAGGTGGGTGGTGGTGGTGGTTGCACAATATTATCAATATACTTAATACTATGCCGCCAAATTGGACATTAAATGGTTAAAATGGTAAATTTCGTGATGTCTATATTTTAGCCCATAAAAAACTGGAAAAAATAGCATAGACTATACACACAGAGACACACAGAGAGGAACATGTGCTGTGAGCATGAGCAGATGAAATCTGAATAATGTCCGTGGACTGCACACGCGTCCCATGTCCCAGCTGATGTTGTGCCAGCTACGTACAGCAGTGCCGGGAAATGGGAGGGAGCACAGCCTTCGTTTTCAGTGCAGGGAGGGGATCTGCCCCTCACCACTCCTGTGTACTGTTTTTGCACCTTCCTATAAATCTATAACCATTTCAAAATTAAATCAGCAAAAAAAAAAAAAGCAAGAAAGAGGAAAGCTACAGCTGCCCATAAAAACAAACTCACAAAACCAAACTTGAATCCAAGGAAAAGGACAAGGCCACACTCTGCCTGCTGCTCAGAGGCCTCATGACAGAGACCCCAGAACAGAAGTGGCAGGGACCTCACTGAAGTGCAAGCAGGGGACGGCCCAGTCACCAAGCTCCATCTCCTCGGCAGTGTGTGGGAAACCCGCCTTTCTGCTGGGACGCCGAGGTCCACTTAGCAGGGTGCTGGGGCCCTTGTGCTCCGGGGCTACAAGGACAGTCGCTAGTTCTGCCAGTAATCACAGTCCTTTGCTTTCCACAGCACGTGTGGCTCCCCCCAGCCAGCGCTCTCCTGGGGAAGCAGAGTTAATTAACTGTGGAGCACAATTAGGACACAGTCCCTTGGGGCAGGGCCATCCCTGGGGCCTCTCCAGCTCCACTCCCTCGTTTCCATCAAGGGCCTCACCCCTTCCCCTGGCTGGGTTCACGGTCAACCTTATGAATGAACCCTTTGCTGGCCATGGGAGCTGTGCACAGCCTGTGACCTCAGCGGATGACAACCTTAACCCAGTGAAGTATGGAGGACTGAGGGTTCCCAGAGGACACCAGGCTGTCCAGACCTCCGGCCCAAATCTGCCCTGGACCTGCAGGCATGGAACCTCCCTCCGACCCACGGAGTTGCCTCTGCTGAAGTCTCAGGCAAAGTTCTCATGAGGAACCTATTTGGGGGATCTGTCCAGGACGCCAGCCTCCAGGTGTGAAAATGACAGTCACCACCACTGCTCCACAATGCGCCAGGCGCCAATCGAGGAGCACATGTGTTATTCTAGCATGCTGCACAAAACCCACTTCACAGATGGGAAACTGAGGCCTGCAGAGGACATCGGCAGCAAACAGATAAGGGAGCTGACTCCGAGTCTGCTGCTTGTGTTGGGACCCTACACTTAGACACTCACTGCAGTCCCAGCTGAGGACCCACCCAGGAAACCCTCCTGCCTCCCAGGGCTGCTGTGCCGGACCCTACAATCACTGTGGTCCCAGCTGAGGACCCACCCAGGAAACCCTCCACGTCCCAGGTCAGGCCACCATACCGCTTGCTCGTGGCCTTGGCAGCTGCTCTGTGTCACAGACCAGGGCTCAGGGTGACCCAACAGGAGCTGGTGCAGGCTTGGGCTCAGACGGACTCACCCCCACCTACTCTCTCTTACAGGCAAGCCTGGAGCCTCCACCACTGGGCACAGTGTGTCCCCGAGCAGCCACGAACACAAGGGCCTGGGACACCAGCCCCAGCACCGGAGCCCCAAGTCTTGCGTGGGGAGGCGGGGCAAGCTCCTCCCACTGGATGGGGTGGGGCCATTCCCAGTGGGTACATGACCCCGAAAAGCCAGGGTGAGCCCCGGCTGCTTCCAACAATGGACACGTGGGAAACCAGCATGTTCTTTCAGCTCAGACTCCTCTTGGCGCCGAGTGCTGGGGAGCAGCCCACCCAGCCGGCCGTGGGGAAGCGTGGGTCCCAGCGGGCTGATGCTGGCTTGGCCCTTCCTCATCCGTGTTTTCCTCTTGCGCTCAGTTACACGTTCCCTGTCCTTTCCCACTGTGTGTGGAAAGGCATGTGTATGCACCTGAATGAGCTACAGCTTGGAACACAAGTGTACCTGTATTCTACGGCTGCCTCAGCTGTGCCCGACAAAGGGTGGCAGCAGCCAAAGGGAAATCCGCAAGCCGAGCCCATGCTTACTCTGAGCACACACAGGCCAACACACACAGTTTTCTCAGCATTACTGCCTGTTAAGGCCACAGCCTGTATCCATGTCTGTAACCACAGGTGGGGCCGAGATGTCTGGAAGCCCCACGCCGACCCAGGCTGCACTGAGGGTCTCACCTGCACTTCCGAGTCGGCGTCCCACGTGCTGCAGCTGGAACCACGTGTCCCTGTTGTGGTACTTCTGCAAATCCTCCTTCTGAATGGCCACCTTCCCTGAAACACAAACAGAGCATAGCCTTCACCGCGGGAACAGGCCCCAGGACCAGGGCGCCTGCGAGCAGAGGCCAGTCCGTCATCAATGCAGCTTATTTCCCCACAGTTTAATTCAGAACGAGGCACCAGCCTGGTGCGGGGCTCATGCCTGTAATCCCCACACTCGGGGGGGCCCAGGTGGGAGGGTCGCTCGAGACCAGCCTGGGCAATATGGCAAAACCTCATCTCTACAAAAAATTTAAAAACAGAGAATTAGCCAGGCATGGTGGCACTGTGTCTCTAAAAATTAATATTAAAAAATCAAAACTAAAACATCAAAACAATCAGGTGAAGGGGTAAGTTACGCTGTCTCCCCTTCAAGTAACGCATTCAGGAGGCTTCGCAGTGAAGGCACGAACATCCCGTGCTCCATCAGCAATGCACACCCTCACTTTTACCGTGGTCCGTGGCCAGTTCTCATGGCGGGAGGCACATCAGAGCTGGCTGGGTGCGGAGAGCCCCGTTCTCACAAATGAGCATCTCATGTCTCACGCCATCAAGACAGTGGCATCGCATCACGAGAAACTACGAGCTACAGCTTGGAGCACACGTGTGTCTACATTTAGCTTACAGTGTGTGTGGACAGGCATGTGTGTGCACCTGTAGGAGCTACAGCTTGGAACACATGTGCGTCTATGTTTAGCTTACAGAGTGTGTGGACAGGCATGTGTGTGCACCTTTATGAGCTACAGCTTGGAACACACGTGTGTACATTTTGCTTACAGTGTGTGTGGACACGTGTGTGCACCCATATGAGCTACAGCTTAGAACACATGTATCTACATCTATCTTACAGATTGTGTGGACAGGCACGTGTGTGCAGCTATAGAGCTACAACTTAGAACACATGTGTGTCTACATTTAGCTTACAGAGTGTGTGGAAAGCATGTGTGTGCACCTGTATGAGCTACAGCCTGGAACACACGTGCGTCTACGTTTAGCTTACAGTGTGTGTGGACAGGCATGTGTGTGCACCTGTATGAGCTACAGCTTGGAACACACGTGCATCTACATTTAGCTTACAGTGTGTGTGGACAGGCATGTCTGTGCACCTGTATGAGCTACAGCTTGGAGCACACGTGCATCTATGTTTAGCTTACAACGTGTGTGGACAGGCACGTGTGTGCACCTGTATGAGCTACAGCTTGGAACACACATGCATCTATGTTTAGCTTACAGTGTGTGTGGACAGCACGTGTGTGCACCTGTATGAACTACAGCTTGGAATACATGTGTGTCTACATTTAGCTTACAGTGTGTGTGGAGAGGCATGTGTGTGCACCCATATGAACTGAATCCAGGCCTCTAAAGTGTGATCCATGAGCTGTCCACTGGGAGCCCTGGAAAGTTTGGAAGTGTAGATTCCTGGCCGTCCCCAGACAGAGGAGGACAGGCGCCCTGGTGTGGGCCAGAATCGGCACCATCACAGGCCCAAAGGCACATGTGGGGCCCCAAAGTCTGGGGATGTCCACTCTAAACAGTTTCCTGTACCTTAAACAGGCTTGGTACTTTGGGGTAGACTTTCAATGAAAGTGCATATCAGGATATATTTATATGATATTGTTTACCTAGCATGGATTTATATGTGTAAATACACATCTGTAACCATCATTACCTGCTATACATTCACCTCAAAGCCGTACTCACGGTGGGGCAAATGCGTCCCCCTCCCATCCCAGGCAGGACAGGGCTTGTCAGGCACTGGCCACTCAGCCATCTTCCATCCAGCATCCCCTCAAGGCCCCACCACGCCACCTCTCCCAGTAGCCTCCGTGCACCGTGGACCATGCCACCCACGTGGTGAACACCCACACAGCACGGGCACCTCTGCTGACAGATGCATGCAAACTCCCAGGGAGTCATGCGTGCGGGATGTCCGACCTCCTGTGGAGCGCGTGCGAGGGCAGAGTGAGGAAGGAAACGCTGGTGACTCCTGACGTCTTTGTTCTACACCCAGAGACACACACGCCCTGCTTAAGGATCCTGGCCCAGCCAGCAAAGCAAGAAGCTCTGGGTCCCCCGCAGACCCCAGCTCCACCACAGCATCCACGGATGCAGGGTCTGAACACGTCAAGCATGGCTGGGGCTCCCAGGAGCAGCAGGGGCCTCTGGCCCGGCCACCCTGCCTCACACCAGGACAGCGCAACCCAGCCCCAGTTCTCTCCTCCAAGGAAGATCGTTTTATATTTCCGTGTCTCAGAAAACCTCCACAGGCTCCCCCTCTGAACAACCCGGCCTGGCATCTGGCAGCCTCATGCTTCGGCCTGTCCCCTCTGTCCTGCCTCAGTAAATCTGGGAACACTCCACTGCCAGCCTCTCACAGGCTGTATCTCAGTCGGTCCAGTGGTGACCCTGGAGGTGCAGGTCCCACTCTGTACACCCCACAGACGAGCCGGCTGGGGCTGCAGGGAGAGGGGGCTCCATCCCTGCTGTCCTCCTATGGCTCCTTCTTCCGTGAGGCCCCACCCTGCGAGGCTCCTGGGATGTGTCTTCCCTCAGGAGCTCCTCTGCCTACAGGCTCACGCACCTGAGACCTCCCAGCCCGACGCGTCTGCTCCCTGACTGGTCTCAGAGCCCGTAAGCCTTGGCTGCCAGACCCCTCCCTTGTTTGCGGACGTGGTGGGCCTGAGACGTGCCCCAGCTTAGCACCAGCTCCAGACCCTGTGAGACAGCGCAGGGTCGGCCACATGACGGGAGCACAGGAGGCCACAGGACATGGTGGAGTGCAGAAGGTGGAAATAGGCATGAAGATGCTTTCCAAGTACCCAAAGGACAGATGCAGAATCAGGACAACATGCCTCCAGTGCTGCCGGCGCCTGCCAGCACCTTCATCTCGTGCTCTCAGGGTAATGGCTGCACCACCTCAGACCGCCCACCCTAAGCAGCCCTGGGACAGCCCCGAAGAAGCCCCTTCCCAACCAATAGAGCTCCGGGACCCCCACTCACAGCCAGGGTCGGACTCCTTCCCAACCAACAACACCTCCAGGACCCCCACCTAGCAGTCAGGGCCAGACCTCCTTCCCAACCAATCACAGCTCCGGGACCCCCACTCACAGTCAGAGCCGGACCTCCTTCCCAACCAACGACAGCTCCAGGACCCCCACTCACAGTCAGAGCTCGGACCTCCTTCCCAACCAACGACAGCTCCAGGACCCCCACTCACAGCCAGGGCCCTACCCCTTCCCAGCCAACGACAGCTCCGGGACCCCCACTCACAGCCAGGGCCGGACCCCCTTCCCCAGCCAACAACAGCTCCAGGACCCCGACTTACAGCCAGGGCTCCACCCCTTCCCAGCCAACGACAGCTCCGGGACCCCCACTCACAGCCAGGACCGGACCTCCTTCCCAGCCAACGACAGCTCCGGGACCCCCCACTCACAGCCAGGGCTGGACCCCCTTCCCAGCCAACGACAGCTCCGGGACCCCCACTCACAGCCAGGACCGGACCTCCTTCCCAGCCAACGACAGCTCCAGGACCCCCACTCACAGCGACAGTGGGAGCCCCTTCCCAGCCAACAACACCTCCAGGACCCTACTCACAGTTAGGGCCGGACCCCCTTCCCAGCCAGCGACAGCTCCAGGACCCCCACTCAGCCAGGGCTGGACGTCCTTCCCAACCAACAACCACTCTGGACTCCCCGCTCACAGCCAGGACCGGACCCCTTCCTAGCCTATGGCAGCTCCAGGACCCGCCGCTCACAGCCAGGGCCAGCAAGTTCCACAACCAGCCGGACATGGACACAGCACACAGGCGCTCACAGGTTTGCAGGATTGGCCGGTGACCTTGTTGGCACAGCTCTTGCCACACAGACATGCACAGACCATCTAGAGCTTCACGGGACGCTGAAACCACTGAGGGCAGGCGAGAGCTAAGGCAAGGACAGTGGGCAGGGGGGGCGGGTGCAGAAACAGGATTGGCGCATGCAGGAGAAGAGTGCCAGGGAAGCTCAGAGAGACCCAACGACACAGCACATGGATTCCCTCCAGTGGCACAGACCACAAGGATGGACACCAGCCAGGACTCAGCTCCGCCCTAACACCTGGCTCGCTGCACCCCCCACCCTCCCACCACCAGCCCTGGGCAGGCACCTTTGACTTCCCTACCCCATGCCTGGCCCCCCTGCACCCCCCCGCCCTCCCACCGCCGGCTGTGGGCTGGCGCCTTTGACTTCCTACCCCATGCCTGGTCCCCTGTGCCCCCCACCCCCCCACCACTGGCCCTGGGAGGACGCCTATGACTTCTTTACCCCCTGCCTGGCCCGACGCACCCCCTGCCCTCCCCCACCACTGGCCCTGGGCGGGTGCCTTTGACTTCTCTGCCCCCTCCTCACTCGCTGTGCCCCTCGCCCTCCCACCAGCAGGCCTGGGCGGGTGGCCTTGACTTCAAGGGTCTTGAGTGGGGGCTCTGTCCCTCTTCTGACGATGGCTGCATGGCTCCTGTGAAACCTCCCCTTCCCCCACAACGTGAATAGCAGTTTTCAGTCTCACGGGAAAAAAGCCACATGAAAGCAAAAACTTCTTAAAATGGAGTTAGGCAACATATTTCAGTGAAAGGGATAAAGAAACTTTCAGACCCAAGCTCCTTCTGCTGGACAGTTTGAAGTTTTAAATACTTGCAACGTCACTGTGTCTTCACATTTTTATGAGCTGCAGCTGGGACAGAGAAGCCACATATTTAATGTCAGGTAAGAATCCTGTAACTTGCATCATTACAAGGCTTTATTTTTACAGGTACTTCACTAATTGTTTAATAGGTAACACAGAAGGAGAACAAAATCCATAACATCAAAAAGGATTTAAAATCCCTTCGAGAAGGAATCCCTGCCCCTGCCACCTCACTCCCGACGTGGGGTCACCACCGTCATCAGCCCCCAACCTCTCCTTCTAGAGTTGGCCACATTCAGCAACGAGGCCACGTGGACATTTTAAGCATGTCTGTGTCTCTGGACACTGCCCTGAGAAAAGGCTGGATCTAGAAGCCACAGCGTCTATTTAAATGTCTTTGATGTACCTAATCCACAAGGTGGTCCTGTTCTATTTGAGTCACACCAAAAAGTCTGCTGAACACTCTGGGCCTCCCCCTCTCACTTGGGCAAAGGCGGTGGCCTTCTCCACCATGAGAGGCTGGAGGGTCACTTTCTTCTGCTGCATCTGTGCTGGCCAGGCCCATTCAGAGAGGAGGAGCCAGTGGTCTGGAGGGCATGAGACGGGGGACCAGCTGCAGAGGGACCAGAGTAAAAAGCATCAGCCACAGGACACAACCGTGCAAGAGCCGCCCGAGACGGGGAATGCAGCCAAGATGCACACATCACACTCTGACCCACCTGTGTCCCAGCCAGGGCCACGAGGCAAAAAACAAAGGCCATACAGATTCCAAAAAAAGAAATAAAAGCCTTTATTCATAGAATGTACAAAAAAAACCTACAAGCAAAGTTAATACACCTAATTGGTGTGTTTAGAAAGAACAGAGAATACATAGTCAATATGTAGATAACAACTGCGTTTGTACATACAAGCAATGGTCATGAAGATTAAACAGAATGAGCACCACTCACAAAATTACACTTTCATGGCTGGTGCTTTTGGTGGACCACCTAAGAAATCTTTGACCACTCCGCTAAACACATAAAACATAGAGAAATAAATGTTTTTAAATGTGAAAATGTGTAGGCTGAAAAACACGTCACAAAACACTGATGAGAGAAATGTAAAAGATCTAAGCACATAGAAAGATATACCATGTCCAGGATTGAAGACTCAATTTTGTTAAGATATTAATTCTCCCCAAATTCATCTACAGATCAATGTAATCTCAATCAAAATTCCAGAGGGACTATTTTGGAAATTGAGAAGCTCATTCAAAAATGTATATGGCAATTCAAAGGCTCTAAAATAGCAAAACAAGTTTAAATAAAAAAAAATTTGATGATCTCACACTACAACGTAAGACCTGCTATGAAGCTACAGTGATCAAGACTACGTGGTATTGACACAAAGACAGGTGGGTCACTGTGACTCAGGGGCAGGCAACCTCCAAACTGGGGCTTAGACTCAGAGGGTCTGTAGCTTCACCAGGAAAGAATTCAAGAATGAGCTGGTGGTGGAAGAAAACGGTTTTATGGAGGTGGCAGTGTGACAGCTCGGAAACCACTCCTGCAGAGCAGAGCTCCCCACAGGCGGTGAGTTGAGAGTGACAGCTCCAGGCAGTCCTGCAGTCATATCTATGCCCACTTTTAACTACATGTCAATAAAGGGACAGATGATGAAGAAACTTCTGGAGAAACGGTGGTAACTTCTGAGTCACTGGGTTGTTCCTACGGAAAGGGGTGGTAACCTCCAGGCATTGCCATGGCAATGGTAAGCTGACATGGCACACTGATGGGCATGTCTGCTGGAAAGCTGCTTCCACCCATCCCTGTCTTAGCTAGTCCTCAATTTGGTCTGGTGTCAGAGCCCCGCCTCCTACCTCACACGGAACAGAACACTGAAGCCAGAAACAGCACACACAACGCAGCCAACTAAGTTGTAAATGTGCCAAAGTCATCAACAGAGGAAGGGTCGTCTTTCAACCAAGGGTGCTGGAATGAATAGATGTCTACATGGAAAAAACTGAACCCCAATCCTTTTTTTTGTGCCATAAGTGAAAATTAGTTTGAAATAGACTATGGAACTAAATGTAAAAGCTAAAAGCACATGCTTTCCAGAGAAAACTGCCGCAACCGTGGGACAGGCAAGAGTTTCTTAGATATGACACACAGGTACAAATCGTGTAAGAAAAAATACGATAAACTGGACCATCAAAATTAAAAACTTCTGCTCTTCAAAGAATGGTAAGAAAATGAAATACAAGCCACAGACTGGAAGAAAATATTTGCAAAACACACTTGTGATGGACTTGTATCAAGAATATATAGAGAACTTTACAAACTCAGTAACAAGAAGACAACTCAATTAAAAGGGCAAAAGATTTGAACAATTTACCAAAGAAGGGATAGAGCAGTCAATGAGTTCATGAAAAAGTTCTCAACGTCACTCTTCACAGACGTGCAAGAAAACCACAGTGAGACAGTGCACACCCATGGGAGTGGAAACATTAACTGGAGAATAAAAACTCGCAAACCTAAGGGCTGGGCAGGATGCGAAACACCTTGTGCTGAGAACGCAGAGTGGGCGGAGTGGGGCAGCCACCTGGGGGCAGGGTTGGGTAGTTTCCAATCAGAGTACACATCGTACAGTGGGCCCAGCAACCTCACTCCCAGGTATTTACCCCAGAGTAAGAAGCAGAAGCAGGTGTCCACACAAAGACCTATCCGAGAATGTTTACGGCGGCTTTGTTCATAATTGCTGAGGATCAGACACCACCCAGTGAGTGATGAGGCCACTGAGGTTCATCTGTATGATGGAAACCCACGGGCAGCAGGAGGGGCGACCTGGCTCACAGCTGCACAGCACGGGACCAGCACAGTGGCAGAGCAAGGCCCCTCCAAGGATTGACTCATGTGGCCTCCTGGAAAAGGCAAAACTGTGCAAACAGGCTCCAGAGCCGTGGCTGCCAGGCACTGTGGGTCAGGGTAGAAATCCACCCCCAAGGGGCGCAAAGGAGCATTCTGGGCTGTGGGAACACACCTTAGCTGTGGTGCTGTCTGCACAGCTGTGTACATTGGTGAGGCTACACCTAAACAGGTGAATTTACCATATGTCAACTGTAGACCACCTGATTTATACACAATGAATGGAGGTCTCATTGCACCCCATCCCACTGGGAAGCCTCAGAGAGTCTCTAGGGGCTGAAGGGGCAAACGGAGGAGGATGTGGTGTTACCAGAGCTGGGGGCCAGAGGAAGATGGAGGCCTAGCGGGAGAGGAGGGAGGCACCAGGATGAGGGTAGGAGACCCTGGTACTCCTCACTGACAGGACTGAGCCGACCCTGGCTTGTTTTCCCGTTTCACACACCTGAGCTGCCGGGAGCCAGAGTTTCTGGTCCCCACTCCGTGGGTGCAGCTCCGGCCAATGGGAAGAAACCGTGCAGGAGCGCCGGCAGCAGAGTCCAGGCAGAGGCTACCTCCCTGCACCTGGAAACCTGAAGGCATCTGCACCCCGCATGTCCTGCAGGCCACGGTGCTGCAGCTGGAGCCCAGCTTCACTGACAGCTCCCTCTGGCAGCAGCACTCTGTGGGCCACAGGACCCGGGGGACAGAGGAGGCCAATGGTCATGCCGCCTGACGCCTGCCTACACTGGACACTTCTTCCTTCCATTCCTGCTGCACCCTGCGAGATTTCTGACCCACAGTGGTGGAGACCTGGCTGCAGCGGGTGTCAGCTGGGGAGGGCTGAGGTCAGGGCTTTGTTTCCCCAAGTCTCACTTGCCAGGGCGCTGCATCCCGGCACGGCTTCAGCTGGCTTTCTCGGTTTCAGTCGCTACCCACCCTTCTCCTCCAGGCTGAAGATGTGCTCCCACCCCAACCCACACCCCAACCCCATAGGAATGCACCCCCACTTCCTTCTGGCACCTGTCAGTGCTCCCCCTCACTCCTGCACCTGAGCTTGTGACTGAGCACAGCCGTGGCTGCCCCAAGGAGAACTCGCTAGCAGGTGGGGTTTCCTCAGGGCATGGGTGGCTGCTGTGAACAAGAGAACCAGGAGAACCATGCAGCCAGGAAGCCAGTGGCAACTGTGCACTTTCACCCAGAAACACATTCCCCAAAGCCTGATGTTTCATTCCTGGTAATAACGTAATTACCAGTCATAACGATAAATCATTACCGGAGAGCCAGACAGCCCCCCCCATTTTCATGGCTGTAAAAGCCACAGTGAAACATCTAAGTCTAGGCGCCATCATTGGAAAGCCTCCAAGAACCACCAGCAAACACCAACAGAATGATTAATAAACATCTTATTTGGTTATATGATCAGTTTTTCTTATTAAAACATGCAAAAAATCTTAAATTTCTTTCTCCTTAGGGTTGCCACTCAAAAAATGTCTCATTCTTATACACCTTGGAGAATGAATCAAGTCCCTGTTGATTCTTGTGTATAAACAGAGCCAGGGATGAGGGCTGACATGGCACATTCACACCTCATTTCACCTCGATTCACATGTGGCACCCAGCACAGGCTGAGCCCCGTCAGATACACCATTAGTATCTGCTGAAGGGTCTGGGTTCCACACCACCTTTCTTCTGGAAATACCTGGCAAGTGCTGAGAACTCAGGAATGAGACACAGGCCTGCTCTGCAGGACCACGGGCTCCAGGACGCTCTGTCCCGTGGACACACTACAACAGGCAAAAGAACAATGACCAGCGAGCAGGGAAGGGGAGGTAGGCCACAGAGGTCAGCTCAGCCACGCCACGGGGTCTGAGGCCATGGAGGGCAGCCCAGCCACACCACGGGGTCTGAGGCCATCTCCTACAATGAGTCCTGAGGTGGGCGTGGCAGGATGTGCGGATGGAGGGGAAGGTGCCTGAGGAGGGGGGGTGCAGAGCGGCTGCGCTCGAAGGCAGGAGGGAGAGCTGCCAGCCACCAGCCCTGGAGCCAACGCCCCGGGCAGAGGGAGATGAAGAAGGAGCCCTTCCCCAGCACCCAAAGAGCTCAAATGCGACACAAAGCTACAGGCCTAAGGGCCTCCCAGGCAGATGCTGAGCAGCAGAGTGTGGGGGGTCACGCTGGACCCTCAAGACCATCTCACCAACGAGGCTGCACGAGGCCCAGCTCAGCAAGACCCTGAACGGGGCCAGGTGCTCACCGTACTCAGGAGCGCAAACACCTCCTACAATTGCATTTCAGGGCCAGAGTGTCTGCTGCAGAAGCACCCAGCATGGTGTTCCTGCTCAAAATGAAGTGGAATGTGAATTATCTGAGATCCATGTGGCCCATTCCACGTAACTTCTAAACAAACTCTGGAGACTTCTATGAAAAGCACAGTGGTTTCTAAGAATAATGATCTGGGCACAGTGAATAACTGTGCCAAAAACATGCAGGTCCCGATTCCTGCAACGGTGAGGGGCATAGCACTCCACGGGCCTTATCGATGCCACATGAGGGCCTGCCGAGCCCCAAGGGCCTCCAGGTCCACAGCTACCACCCAGCCAAGCCGTCTCAATGCCAGGCACTGGGCAAGACCGGTCAGGCTGGCGTCTCTCTCCTTGCCTCTGGTTGGGGAGCTGCGGTTGAGCCCGGGACACGGCGGAGTGCAGACCGGCATCAGCTCGGTACCTGCTAGGCAGTGTCACTCGCGCCCTCTCTCTCACAACATCCTGCTGGCATGCACCAGCTGCCAGCCGCCCAGTGGGGGACAGGGTGGGTTTTAGGACACGCGGGCTCCCCTTGGAGGAGCCTTTGGCTGTGCCTCTCACGCTTCTGTGTGCTGAGCACTGGGAATGGACCAGATCACAGATCCTGGTCCACAGCCCACAAACAGCAGGCCACAGATGATGAAGAAAGCCCATAGCTGATAGACACAGATAGACACAGATGAACACTGAGAAAAGGGGCAGCCAGTGTGGGGAGGAGCGGCCGTGACATAGCGTGAGGAGCCTGTATGAGCAGTGAGCATCAGATGGGTGGCCCCTGGCCCTGCATAGTACCCTCATTGCCTCGCTGGCCTCCTGCACCCCCAGGCCCTCAGGCTGTCTAGGGCTGAGCTGGGGTCCCCCTGGGGGACTCCTCCTCCTGCTCTGTCCCACTCAGCATTCTGGCAGTCATGGAGACAAGGAGCCTGCACCACCTGGGGTCTGGGTTTAGGCTGTGGCAGCCAGTGCACACTGGTCCCTGGGCCACCCGTCCTGGGCGTGAGCAGGAACCCTCCTCCCCTTCCAGGCTCTCCTGGGATCACAGTGGGAATTAGCCTGATGCCCCAGCCTCCCACACCGCTGTATGAGCTCCGCTCCTGGCAGGTCCTCAGGCTGCATTTAGGAATGAGGGACTCCCCCGAGTAACCTGAAGTCCACTCTGCCAAGAGGCGCCACGACTTACAGGATGCCACCTCCCTGTGACCCCATGAGGTCTGGGAGCTCCCCATCAGCTTGCCCCAAGAGCAGCCCACCCCTGCTCCAAACACACCATCTCCTGGAGGTAACAGTATTGCCCTGAAAACTGGGGAAACTGAGGCCACATGCCCCCACTCACCCTTCCTATGGCCACGCCATGGGGACCAAAGTTGGAACAGGGACAGCAGGATGTGGTGAGGACAGAGGGCCCCACGTCCATGCAAAGGTCCCCTTACAAATGCCCTGGGGAAAAGCCCTGGGAAGTCTTCTGGGGAGCATCAGGGATGCTGTGCCCCTCGTCTTTAGGAGCCACAGAAGCCTTGCCTGGCACATCCCGTGCTCACTGACCTTAGCCTGGTGTGATGCTCCAGCAGAGACCACAGCACCCGGCCAGATCCCGAGAGCAGATCAGAAGGGACACCCAGGGCTGCCGTGACCCCAGGGCTGCCATGACCCCGAGGGCTGCCAGGACCCCAGGTGCCGGACCCTGAGAGCTGCAGCAGCCTTTCAGCACCATCCAGGCAGGCTCTGGACTGACATGCTAATACTCCCCTGGCACAGAACAAGGCTGGAAAAGGGAAGTAAATGCCCATTCATTACCTACCTATGATGGAGTCCCCTCCGGAAAACATCTCTATCAAAAATGTAGAAGGACAGGTGACGAAAGCTCCGAGGAATTTCACAGTAAAAATCTTCTCCATAAAGGGGCTAAAGAGAGAGAAAAGTGCCAGTTAGAACACAGGCCACGCTTGCGCCTCACCCTCAGGGGTATACATGTGGCACGTGTGGTCTTAGTTTTAAAGTTTTCAACATGCCACAACACAACACCACCCTGCACTGCGTGGCACGTGTGAGACGTGAACCTGCAGCTCCCCGTGGGGTAAAGGGCCTCATGGCTGCTCCCTGGCCTCCAGCTCAAGCCTCCATGCTGCACAGACAAACTTCTGTAACTGGGCTGCCTGGCAGTGCAGGAAACTCAGAGACCTCCACAGAGACCATGGGCATGACCAGCACAACGTCCTTGGTATGTGCTCAAGTCCAGGCCCCCCTCAGGGCCACTGTGATGTTTTGAAGGTACCTGGTGTGGAGCAGCTGGTGGCTCACTTTATGCAGTAAATGAAGAACACAGCACTCCAGTGCCTTACACCGCTTCCTTTCTCCAGAGATCCAGTACAAAGTCCTGACGGCACCGCCGTCCTCAATCCTGGGCGGGGGGGAGGCCCCACTGCTGCCCATGCTTAGAGAGCGCACAGCTGCGGCTGCCCATGCATGAGTCACCTGGAGATGCAGCCACCTCACAGATGGAAACTTAAACTCCAACCCCAATTAAGAGGCAGAGGCCAGTGGGCTTTGCCATTCAACAAACCTCCGTTGTCCTGGGCTGGCACAGGTGGGGTTGGGTTCCTCACCACACTGGACCTGTGGGCAATTACCATAGCGCATGCATGGCTACCATCAACTCAGAACCTAACACAAGCCCACTTTCACACACATTTATGCTAAGGTCCAAAATAGGAAAGTTGTAAATTATTCAAGGAAAACCATTCTGATAGAAAGTGAAGGAAGGTCAATGGTGCTGGGCCAGGTGGGCGTCCACACAGCCACCAGTGGCGCAGGCCCCACCCCAACCACACGGGCACCCACACAGCCACCAGTGGCTCAGGCCCCACCCCAACCACACACACAGGCGTCCACACAGCCACCAGTGGCACAGGCCCCACCCCAACCATGTGCAGGAATGAGCTCAGACCCCATGACCATGTATAAGGGCTGCACCTACCAGCCTCTGAGAAGAAAACAGGGATGAACCTCCACCCTAGAGTCAGGTAAAGATGCCTTAGATCTGTCACCAAAAGCACAAGTGCCAAAAGAAAAATAAATGGAAAATCAGACTTCATCAAAATTAAAAACATTCAAAACTTTTTTGCATCAAAAGCATTATTTAAAAAGTCAAAAGGGCCAGTGCTGTGGCTCAAGCCTGTAATCGCAGCACTCTGGGAGGCTGAGATGGGCAGATCACCTAAGGTCAGGAGTTCGAAACCAGCCTGGCCAACACGGCAAAACCCTGTCTCTACTAACAAAAAAATTAGCCAGGCATGGTGGTGGGCACCTGTAATCCCAGCTACTCAGGAGGCTGAGACAGGAGAATCACTTGAACCGGGGGAGGAGGAGGTTGCAGTGAGCCAAGATCACGCCACTGCACTCCAGCCTGGGTGACAAGAGCAGAACTCAGTCTCAAGAAATAATTAAAAATTTTAAAAATTAAAAAAATAAAAGTGAAAAGCTAATTAGGGAAAAATATTAGCAAGTCAGTTATCTGATAAAGGACTTGTATCCAGAATATACAAAGAACTCTTATGACTCAATAAATGATGACAAATAATTCAGTTTAAAAATGGGCAAAAGATTTGAACGCACACATCGCCAAAGAAGACAGAGGGCCAACAACATATTAAAAATGCTCCACGTCGTCAGCCCTCGAGAAAATTCAAATTAAAGCAGGAGATAGAGCACAGGCGTCAGCTGGAAGGAGGGCCTGCAAGTCCCGGAGTCCAGGCCCCACCCCCTCCCTCTTGTAGCAGCATTGATGACAGGCATTTCATTTGGATTTCACTGATTTCATAATTTTTATAACTGGGTCAGAGACTGGGTAAAGTTTACTTAGAATACCATTTTTTGTCATGAAAACACAAACTTCCAAGGGATGCCTAAAATGCCTACATTGTTTTGAGCATTTTGGAAACAGCAGTATCCATTTAAACACAAAAGAAACATCACTTGACCTTTCCACAAAAGCAGAATGCCACGGACTTCCACCGACTTCCACCGTGACAGAATCCTGGTTAACAGAGACCCGGTGGAAAGCCACGTTTCCTTTACACACATTCTCATGCTGGTCACTGATGCAGGGGAGCCATTCTCTGATCTTCCTACGTCCGTGGGGTCTGCGTTAGGCACCGCCGAGATCTGATGTCAGGGACCCCCAGGAAGAAACGCCCTGTGCTAAGCCCAGCTCCGCAGCCCACTCCTCGCATGGGACGCATCCTCTCACCACCCTGATTTCTCTCTCCGTCACTGAGAACCTTGAAAACACTGGGAGCACCAACACGGAATCTTCAGAAAAACCCTCTGAAACTTCGGGGGAAAGGAACACCAGAGGGTCAGAAAGTGCGAGTGTGTGCCTGTGCCCGTGTGCACTGTGTGCATGTGTGTGCCCGTGGGTAAGCCCACAGGCGTATTTTGTGTGCATGTGTGCCGTGTGTACCCACAGACATGTGTTTGTGGATAGGTGCATGCATGTGCCTATGGGTGGGTGTGCCCCCGCAGCACGTGTGTGTAGGTGTGTGTGTGTGCCCCATGGGTGTGTGCCCACAGGCATGTGTTCATGTGTGCCCATGGGTTTGTGTGTCCCCAGGAACGTGTGTGTGGGTGTGTGCATGTGCGTGCCCATGGGTGTGTGTGCCCACAGGCATGTTCGTGTATGTGCCCATGGGTGTGTGCCCTCAAACATGTGTTTGTGGCTGTGTGCCTGTGGGTGTGTGTGCCCCCGAGGCACACATGTCTGGATGTGTGCATGTGTGTGCCTGTGGGTGTGCCCCCCAGGCACGTGTCTGGGTGTGTGCATGTTTGTGCCCATGGGTGTGTGCCCATAGCCATATGTGTTTGTGTCCATGAGTGTGTGTGATCCCAGACATGTTTGTGGCTGTGTGCATGTGTGCCCATGGGTGTGTGCCCCTGGCACATATGTGTGGGTGTGTGCAAGTGTGTGCCCACAGGCATGTGTGTTCGTGTGTGCCCATGGCTGTGTGTCCCCAGACACGTGTGGGTGTGTGTGCATGTGTGTACCCATGGGTGTGTGTGCCCCCAGACATGCTTGTGGCTGTGTGCACGTGTGCCTGTGGGTGTGTGCATGTGTGTGGGTGTGTGCACGTGTGGATGTCTGTGTCCACAGGCACATGTGCGTGGATGTGTGTGCGTCTGTGCCCGTGGGTGTGTTCATGTGTATGCCTGTGGGTGTGTGCATGTGTGTGCCCATGGATGTGTGCCCACAGGCTTGTGTGTTCGTGTGTGCACGTGTGCCCATGGTGTGTGCTCACAGGCATGTTTGTGTGCCATGTGTGTGCCCCAGGGCACTTGGGTGCACACCTACACAAAGGTACAAAGGATGCGCCCCGCACAGAGCACTGCTTTTGTAACAAGGAGCAGGGCTTGTGCCCCCCGCCTCCACCCTGGGTAAAGTCACAGCTGCGGGATCTTGGCCGGGCGCAAACTCCCCAGGCAGCATCTGGTGGCCTCTGCGGAGTAGCCTGGTGCTCTGCAGACAGCATCTCCACCGGCAGGAAAAACCGCCACCAACCTTGAAGCCCAGAAAGGGACGCCAGACACGCATTTTAGTATTCACAAGGCCTCAGGTGACGAGCTACTTCACAGGACGTGCGTTAACAACAGTGATCCGCAAAACATTTGGGGTTTTAATGATGATGAAACAGTCTCTTCTCTGCATTCCAGAACAGCTTTAGAGCCACTGAGGCCAAAGCGATCAGCACCATCAGAAACCTCACGGGACCCTCCCAGACACCCAGAAACTCCTAGATGCCTAGCCAGTAGCCTCCGCCCTGGGTTCCCCACTGAGCCCCCCACTGCCAAGCAGAGTCGCAGTAAGAGAAGCCACTTGAGCAGAGCCTTTGGGAGAGCAACTGAACACCCCCGAGCCAGGAGCCCCCAGGGACGCCATGCTCAGCCCTGCTGCCCAAGCCCTGCCAAGCTACCCCTGGTGAGCAAGATGCTGCTCTTCCAGCCTCCGCCCAGGAATTTCTCCAGCAACGGCTTTAGAAGCCTTGTTCCTGAATCACAGAAGGCAGGGGCAGGGCACTGGGCCCCTCTGTCAGGCTGCCACCTGCTAAGAGGAGCCGTGGTCCTCGGGAACCATGGGTCCCCCCCTCCTGAACAAGGGGAACATCACAATCGCATTTTATGAAGTTCGTATGTTTTCTCGTAGCTTCTTTCTGCTATTTTTATCTCTTTTTATTGAATGGATTTCTGGCTTATTTATGAATTTTAAGCAATTCAATTTCCAAGGACAGTGTCAGCACCACCAGAAACTTCTCGGGACTGTCCCAAGTGCCCAGCCTGGAAATAGAAATCACATTTCCATTTTCCACATTTGCAGCTGAGATCCCTGGAGCCAGACCCAGCTAGAGAGCAGGACGGGTAAGCATCTGGGCCTGCATCTCTGGCGGTGTTTTATCTGGTGGTTCCAATGTCCTGTTTTAATGTTTTTCTCCTCACTTCATATAAATTTTTAAATTTAAAGTAACCAAGTTATTACTTTGTTTCCTGCAAGTCACCTCGAGTCTTTCAGGAAACCAGGCAGGACATCTGGCCGGAGTTATCTACGGAGCCCTGAGCCACCGCCGTGACCCAGCTTCATTCCCGCAAGCCAGATGGGCACAAGAGGGGGAGCGGCTGAACTCTGGATGCCAACTCCACATGGAGAGGAGCAGGGGGCAGGGCTGCCTGTGCAGTGAGATTCAGACCAGGAGGCCGCTGGGGAGGCCTCTCAGAGGAGGCGGCGTCCCAGGGCAATGAGGCCTGGAGAGGCCACAGTACTACAAGCCTTGCGCTCATTTTAACGAAGGCTCTGAAGGATTTTAAGGAAAGATGGAGCCTGTCTTTGGGCTGGAATAGAGGGTCTCTTCAGCTTTTTAGACTGATGATTTATTTAAGGAATAGATAGGCGATTCCAGGGACAGTGGAGGCCCTCACAGGAAGGAAACCTCTCTCCACAATGACTATGCACAGAGCCAGCCTGAAGCCCAAGGCCATGATGCCATCGCCAGGGAGCACCAAAGAAACTCCTAGAAGAATGTAAAACCCCAGAAGGCTCAAGAAGAATGGAAGCATGTCCCCCACATTCTGGGGGCAATTAACCACCTCTGAGAATGAACACACGTGCTAAAACCCCTAAAACCACCACCACCCGCCCCAGACCTGGCCGGGCACCTCTGGCCAGGGCATCAGCACGAGGGGACCCAGCACAATGGCTTCCCTGGGGTGCAGGCTCGGCCTGCTGGCTGGAGGCTGAAGAGCTACCATCCTAGCACATGCTGCATAGATGCGGGTGTTCCCAACGTGCTGAAGAGGGCAGGGCCTGGCTGAGGCCCTGGGAGGCCAGAGTCCTGGAGGTCGGTGGAGGCAGGAGTCCCCCAGGTCACTTCCCTGGGTGTGCGTTTCTTCACTTTCCTGTCTTATTCATTCACTTTAGCAGAGGTCAGAACTAGCCCAGTGAAGCCCCTGCCTGTGCACTCAGGTGGTGCGTGGATAGGAGCGAGGGCTGGGGCATCGGTCAGCTCCTAGAACTGTGGGTTTGTGCAAATGGGGCAGCAGAATGACATCCCCAAAGGCCCCAGGGATGCCTCGAGCCCCATGGAGACAGCACACCTGGCCGGGGCCAGGCCATGACGCCGTCCACACATCCAGCAGAACAGCAGATTCTTTGGGCGAGAGCTTACAGCTCACATCATCTGCACACCTGCCCAACAACCTCTCCCAAGCCTGGATTCCCACCACAGAATTCAGTTCCTCGGGTGCTCAACAGCCCATGACCTGTGGCCTCCAGAGTGGACGGAACACACAGAGACCATCTCCTGACTTGTGGCCACCAGACTGGATGGAATACACAGAGACCATCTCCTGTTTTGCAGAAAATCCTGGTGGGCCATGCCAGACCTTGAGCCAAAACAGTGTCCACTTGAGGGTCCAGACCCGACGCCACCCTCGCCCGGAAGCATCTCGTTCCTTCCCTCTCAGGCAATGCCACTGATGCCCAGACCAGCACACCTGTCCTCCCTGCCTGACAATGCCCCTCCCAGGCCCTGCTGCTCAGGAGACTGGTCACAGGCACCATGGACTATGCCAACCGCAGTGCCCAGGATGCCCTGCTGCTGTGGACACAGGTGGTCCTGCCCCGTGCAGGGGAGCCGCTATCCTCCTGAGCCCAGGGGTGCTCTGGAACATATATTCCAGTGAGAATCAAAATCAGGAGTTGAAGTGGGAGGGGGAAGGCCAGAGTCTTTTTCTAGTAACTTCCCTAAGCTCTTTTAAAAACCTGCATCCGGGCCAGATGCAGTGGCTCACACCTGTAATCCCAGCACTGTGGAAGTCCATACCAGGAGGGTCACTGGAGCCCTGGAGTTAGAGATCAGCCTGGGCAACATAACAAGACCCCATCTCTACAGAAAAGTTAAAAATTAGATGGGTTTGGTGGCACACATCTGTAGTCCCAGCTACCCAGGAGGCTGAATATCTCTTGAGCTGTGGAGTTCCAGGCCGCGGTGAGCTGTGATCGCACCACTGCACTCCAGCCTGGGTGACAGAGTGAGACCCTGTCTCAAAAACCCAAACACCTGCACCTCCTGCATCTTCACAGCACAGTCCCACCTGATGGAGCATCCTGGGCTCCCGTGCAGTCGCGCCGGGTGGAGTGTCCCCGGGTCCCGTGCAGTTCTGCCTGGTAGGGCGTCCCGGGCTCCCGTGCAGTCCCGGCGGGTAGAGCGTCCCGGGCTCCCGTGCAGTCCCGCCGGGTGGAGCGTCCCGGGCTCCCACGCAGCTGCTCCTCCCCCACCTGATTCAGGCCCTGGTGAGATCCACAAGGCTGAGGGGATGTCAGCCTCCACCAGCAAGACTATGGTACATCTAAATGTAAGAATCTGTGACAGACATCACTGAAGCCTATCAGAGGAGAGGTGAAAGTACCCACATGGGCCTCACCGGGAAAGCATGGCTTTGAAGATGGAGTCTTCTGGGGGACGTCCACGTTTCAACGCTGCCTTGCCAGAGGCCAGTCTCCTCATCTCTCAGCCTCAGGACACCCACCTCTCCACAGTGCGGCCCGCAGGCAAAGAGAGCGCTTGGCCAGGGAAGGGCAGCGTCTCTGCCCCCCAAAGCTGTCTCCCCCAGGACATGCCACCGCCTGAGGGGCTGGCTCTGAGGCTTCCTCCTCTGCCCTGCACTGTGAGACAGGCACATGGCGGGGCCTTCCGCATGCCAGTACTAAACGACTGGGAGTCCCTTTCATGTTTTTAAACAGCCCCCACCAGGCATAGCTCGCTGGACCAGAAACCACAGCACTCTCTACCCAGGACTGTTTCAGCTGCCTATGTCCACTCTAGACTCTGGGAACAGCAGCCAATGAAGCACAGTCCTGGCCCCGTGGAGACAGACAAAGAGCACACAGAACCATGAACATCAGACACGCACAAAGTGGGAGGGGGACACTGTGGCCTTGCACAGGGGGTGGTGGGCGGTTAAGTGAGCGCTTGAACAGGGCCGTGGACGTCACGGAGACCCACAGGAGGGGTCCAGGCAGAGGCACAGCAGGTGCAAAGACCTCAGAGCAGCAGGGCTTGTGTGTGGTGAAGATGTAGGAGTGAGGAGGAGGCCGGCGTGGCCTGGGCAGTACAGGACAGGAGAGTGCTGGGAGCTGAGGTCAGGCGTCAGGGTGCAGCCAAAGCCACGTGGTACAGAGCAGACATTTCACTACAGCAGCCAGGAATGTGTAGGTCCCCTGGCAAAGCAATGGATGGGCGGACGCACACACAGGACGGTGGGTGTACAGGGAGGAATCATTCGCCTGTCTCCTCAGGTCAGCAGCCGGAGCTGCCCAGCCCTGGGCATAGCAGACCAGGTGGGGAACGTCACCCGAGCCTGAACAGGTGGGGCTTTCTGAAGACGCGGCACCGTGGCCCAGCCTGAGAGGCCACGCACAGGGACCCATGGCGTTTAGTTCTGGCAGGGCCAAGGGGAGCCAGGGGGGCTCCTGCAGGAGGTGAGGGGCCTGCAGGGCAACTGGACATGAAGGACCAGGACCGGACCAGGACCGGACCTGCCCCGTTCCGCTGTTTACAGGGAGGCGAGAAGCAGGCGGGACGCAGCTGGAATAGCACGCCCAGAGCTCAGGGCTAGACTGTTCCCCCAAAGCCGTGCCTCACCAGTGGTGGAGCTCATGTGGTCAGTGGTCAGCTCAAGTCCAGCTGCTTGAAAGGGAGGCAGAAGCCCCACCTTCTCTGAGGCTCCCTGTGAAGAGCAGGAGGCTGTGCCCTCCAGGAGACCCCAGCCAGGCTCTGCCACCTCCACAGTAGACAGATGGAGCCTGGGCACTGCGCAGACACTTTTCTTCTTCCAAAGACCTCGCACAGAAATTACTCACTTAAAAGTACTTGGAGTTTTTTCACTTTTCCGGTGACACACATACCTAGGGACTGCCACAGAAGCAGCCACAGCAAAGCCCAACTAGGCTCTCCCCTCCACCCGCCGCCCAGGCGGGGGACACTGCTTCGATGCGTGGCACTTCGGTTGTTTAGGTCTCTGTGTGTTTTTCCTCTTAGACCTGCAAACTACGGTTGCCTGGAAAAGTTTCTAAACCCCAGGTGCCCAGGCCCACCTGAGAGAACAGCTCTTTAAGGGTGTTGGGTTATGAAACAGGAGCTTGAAATCTGTACTGGCCACGGAGTTCAACATGATCCTTAAGCGAACTCCTTGTCATAAAGCGAGGCACCTGCCTTCTCTCCAGAGGGTTCTGGTGCTCTGCTCACGGCAGCAGCGCTGGGATTCAGTCGTCACCAGAGACACCTGCACTTGCGGTGGTAATTCCATCTCAGTGTGTGATCAGAGATAGTAACAAGGGTTTAGAGGTGGAGACACAAATCCAAACATACAACCTGTGGGAAGGTAGAGTGGCCACAGCCGCCATGGAAAACAGCCCGGTGGTTCCTCCATGTTCAACACCAAGTCACCACAGGACCCGGCCGTTCCACCCCCCAGGTGTGCACGCAAGAGATATCCCAACACACATCCACGAGACGTGGACACATGTGCTCACAGCCTCAGTCATGACAGCCACAATGGGGAAACAAGGCGGGTGGTTTTGGCTGAGGAGGGAGCAGGGGAAACGTGGCCTCTGCAAAGCAGAACGGTGTTCAGCCCTGGAGAAAAAGGACACCCTAACGATGAGCTCCACAATGTGGTGCCAACCGACAGGCCACACACAGATGCCACGAGCCAGGCACTTCCACTGACACAACATGCCCAGGAGAGGCACAGCCAGCGACTGAACACGGAACCACGACTTCCACACCAGGAGATGCTGCAGGCAGGAAACAGGAGGATGACAGGACGCGGGTGCCCATTTACGGAGATAAAAATGTTCTAAAATTGACTGTGGTGATTGCACAATTATGCAAATCTACTAAAAACCACTGAATTGCATATTTTAAAATGGGTGAATTGTATGGTATTTGAATTATACCTCAGTAAAGCTATTTTTAAAGAAACAAAATGTTAAATACATAAAAAAACTTGGAAAGTGAAATCTGGAATTAACATTCTAGGAAACATCCTCCTGGAGTTTTTTCTCTAAAAATATAAAATGGAATGAAATATATAAATGTTATAGACAAAGTATAAATAATATAAATGTAAGTATATCCATCTTATGATTCATTATACTACAAATGCATTTAAAATAGTAAATATATAAGTTATAGAGAAGATACAAAATGGAAATATGGGTACATTTTTTTAAATAAAAGTGAGGTAACGTTTCCTGCGACACAGTCCACTTTTTCCTTTCACATCAGGCCATGGCCACTTTCCAAAGAGCGGATAAGACACAGGGGTCAGATGACAGGCGTGTGCGTGGACAGTAGCCCCCGGTCCCCTCACCGTCCCCACGCTGTGCGGTGGGAGCTACACGGGTGGGCGCACTGGGAATGGAGATGTGCACAGCCGGCAGACCATCCCCCGTGGAATCAACTCCTCCTAAGGCCTTCAGAACATAAAACCATGGAACCCTCCAGAAGCCTGTACCGACGTCCACCCCCAGCGTACTCCGTCTTGTTTAAAGTTTGCTAAAATGGTGGCAAAAAGCTGCTTAAATTTGAAATGTTTGACTCATCAGTGAGGTGGAATGTCCATCTTTTTATAAGCGTTTTAAATCTCATTTTCTCCTGAAATGCCCTGGGCCTGTTTTCTATTAGAATGCCCATCTTCTCATGCTCAGGATTTAACTCGCTGGGAACTTCTCAATGTGTGTTGCAACTTAAAAGACAGATTATCCACTTGTTAACTGTCACCAGTGGGTGAGTACGGACACACGACTGGTCAACTCCGAAATGAGCTCCAGCAGATGGACACGCATCCCAGGACCTGCGGGAGCAGAGGCTGTGAGGCCAGCCACATCCACCCTCAACCACGTCACCTTGTGGGCAGAATGGCCCACGCCCCATGTCCTCCCAGCCCCACCCAAAGCCCCACAGTGAGCCCAGCAGGAAGTGGTCACAGCATCATCACTGGAGGCCATGTGGAGTCTGAGGACGGCAGCTTTTCCCACATAGTGTTGCGGGGACCCTGTGCTCAGCCTGAGGACGGCAGCTCTCCCCCCCATGTTATCATGGGGACCCTGTGCTCAGACTGAGGATGGTGGCTCTCCCCCCCATGTTATCACGGGGGACCCCGTGGCTCAGACTGAGGATGGTGGCTTTCCCCCCCCATGTTATCATGGGGACCCCGTGCTCAGCTTTCCCATGTTATCACGGAGACCCCGTGCTCAGACTGAGGATGGTGGCTTCCCCCCATGTTATCATGGGGACCCCGTGCTCAGCTTTCCCACGTTATCACGGGGACCCCGTGCTCAGACTGAGGATGGTGGCTTCCCCCCCATGTTATCATGGGGACCCCGTGCTTAGCCTAAGGATGGCAGCTTCCCCGCCATGTTATCACGGGGACCCCGTGCTCAGACTGAGGATGGTGGCTTTCCCCCCATGTTATCATGGGGACCCCATGCTCAGACTGAGGATGGTGGCTTCCCCCCATGTTATCATAGGGACCCCATGCTCAGCTTTCCCACGTTATCATGGGGACCCCATGCTCAGCCTGAGGATGGTGGCTTCCCCCCATGTTATCATGGGGACCCCATGCTCAGCCTGAGGACGGCGGCTCTCCCCCCCATGTTATCACGGGGACCCTGTGCTCAGCCTGAGGACGGCGACTTTCCCCTCCATGTTATCATGGGGACCCTGTGCTCAGACTGAGATTGGTGGCTTTCCCCGTTATCATGGGGACCCGGTGCTCAGCTTTCCCACGTTATCACGGGGACCCCATGCTCAGCTTTCTTCCATGTTATCACAGGGACCCTGGGCTCAGCTCCCCCCCCTGTTATCACAGGGGCTCCATGCTCAGCCCGAGGACAGAGTTGGAGACAGAGGGTCGGTTCCCTCCAAGCAGCACCAACACTCCCAGGTGCACAGTCCAGGCCCACGGACAGTCCCCCACTGTCCGTGGGTCTCGGGGCAGCCCACGCATCTTCTTTCATCAGCAGGAAAGTTTGCACTTTCTCCTCCCTGGGCAGCAGAGTTTAATGAATATTCCAAAAGAAAAATGAAACTGGCTGAACGCTAGGGCATCCCCCATCCCCCATCCTGCTCAGTGGCCTGTGCTGGACAATCTCTTCTTTCTGATGGACTCAAAGGGGCCACAGTCACCAGGCGCCCCCCTTGCCATTGGCAGCTTAACCTCGGGGTATCTCTCGGACAGGCTGGCTTTGTCTCGGGCCGAGGTCAGCAGCAGCCAGATGCGGGATGAATGCCTGGCCCAGGCAGCCCCCACTCGCTGCCGGAGGGCTCCGGAACCCTCCTTCCAAGTCAAGAAAAAGTGTGGCCTGGGAGAACCGGACTCGCCTGAAATCCTGCCATGCAGCCTGAGGAAATTAAGGCTCGCGGTAGCCTCTCCCCTCTGCAGCAGAGACCCTGGCAGAGCCTCCTTCCCCCTCAGTCCTTTCTGGATCACAGAATCAAGTGAACTTTCATGGGAGAAAAAAGAAAAATCCTCCTGCAGAAAACAGAGTTGACCTTTCAGTAGCAGCTCTGACAAGGGGGAAACCGACTGAACTGAATTCCTCCTCCTCCTAGAGCCAGGAGAGGGCTCAGCCGGGACCCACAGAGAAACCCCCCTCCCTTCTCCTCCCTGAGTCACTTCCCAGCATCTCCATGAGGCTGGCGCTGCCCCATCCCGCCTGTGGCTGCTCCCACCGCATGATCATGAGAAAATAAACCTGGTTTCCCGGCTCTGTGCTCTACCGCAAGCTCAGGGTCCATTTCCCAAAACCTGGGGCAGCTGGGAGCTGCCAGGGCTGCCCCACCCTCGAGGCAGAGGGTAGAGACTGCTGCGTGAGGAGGAACAAAACCGCACGCTGGGTCTGCAAAGCAGCCCTGGGGCTCCCACGCCAGCCTCTGGGCTGATCTCTGCAGCTTCTGAGTCACTGCCTGACTCATCCTCAGAGGTGCCCCACAGAGAAGGGGCAACTCCACCAGGGAATATGTTCCGTCTCCACAAAGGGCAGGAGGAAAAACACACCTATTGGAAGCACTCGGCCAGTGCGGGGCCACACAGCCCACCCGCCGCCCAGCACTGCAGGACCACACAGCCCAGGCTCCCAGAAGTCAGAGGCTGGAGGCGGGGATCCATGGTCAGCTCACAGCCCACCCACTGCCCAGCACTGCAGGACCACACAGCCCTGGCTCCCAGAGGTCAGAGGCTGGAGGGCAGGGGTCCACGGTCAGCTCACAGCCCACCCACCGCCCAGCACTGCAGGACCACACAGCCCTGGTTCCCAGAGGTCAGAGGCTGGAGGGCGGGGTCCATGGTCAGGTCACAGCCACCCCACCACCCAGCATTGCAGATCTCAGCGGAAGCCCCATACACACTGGGTTGCAGGGCCTCCTGTGGTTCAAGATGGGTGGGGTTATTTTGAAATGCTAAAGATGGGTGGGGTTGTTTATTTTGAAATGTTGGCAAATGGAGCTTCGAGTCTTCAAACTGAACCCAAAGACTCAGTGAGGAAAGCAGAGGACTAGGGTGAGACTCTCAGCTGCAGTGGCCGTGGTGAGCCGCCTCACCTCCCGAGCCTCAGTCTCCTCATCTGTTCGGGCTCCCAGGAGCTGGGCCTGGGCTCACAAGCTCTGTAGCCAGCAAGCACGGTACACGCCACACGCCGCTGCATGCAGCACCGGAATGCTGGGACTTGGCTCTGCCTCTCCTGCACATAAGGCTCTTTCCTCTCTCCCACCCCATAGCCCCCATAAAAGAACAACAATCCTTACAAATGAAAATCGGCTGGTTCTGAAGCAGTGACTCACGAAAAGGCACAGATAGATACTGGGTCCCCTTCAGCAACTGAGACATCTCAAATCCCAAACCCTCAGTGAAGTCTGGCAGGAAAAGGGGGCTCACCAGGGAGGAGCCAGGGCAAAAGAAAGGGGCAGCGGCTAAGGAGTGGGAGGCCGCCGGGTGGGAGGAGGAGAGAGGAGGGAGGAGGGGGTCCTGGCCTTTGCTTCTCATGGGACCCTTAGTGCAGCCCCCGAGTCTCTCTGCAGTGGTCCAGCCACACCTCAGGGCTAGGAGGCTCCTGCAGGCACAGGCGGCAGATGAGCACCTGCCTAGCCTGGGCCACGTGCAGTAGGGGCTCAGCACTCACAGAGTAACGGCAAGCTCATGCTCTCCGCCGGCTGAGTTCCTGTGAAGCTGAGAGAACCCCCTGCATTCTGACACAGGCGTGCTCTGCTCCTGTGAGTCAGCATGACACGGAAGGACACCGACGCGTGGGCAGAGGTGGAGACGTGGGGCCGGGCTTGTGGGTCACACAGACAGGACCAAGGGCTCTGACCTGCTGGCACATTTGGGGCCAGCATTCCAGGACTGAGAAAACAGATCCCCCACCTGGGATGCCCTGGGCTGAGGACGGGTTCCCTACTCCAGCAGTTCTGGGATGTTCTGGGCTTCACGGAGTCTCCAGGGGCATCAAGCAAGCTTTTTCATTTTTTTGTTTTTTGAGATGGAGTCTTGCTCTGTTGCCAGGCTGGGGTGCAATGGTGTGATCTTGGCTCACTGCAACGTCTGCTTCCTGGGTTCAAGCAATTCTCCTACCTCAGCCTCCCGAGTAGCTAGGACTATACACACACCACCACGCCCAGCTAACTTTTGTATTTTTAGTCAAGACACAGTTTCACCATGCTGGCCAGGCTGGTCTCGATCTCTTGACCTCATGATCTACCAGAGTCGGCCTCCCAAAGTGCTGGGATTACAGGCGTGAACCTCCACGCCCGACCAAAATAGGGTTTTTTTAAGCTCTAACTTGAGACAAAGCAAAAATAAATATTCCCAGGGAAATGTGACTCCTCTAAATCTCTTAATGTCAAGGTTGGCATTTCCTAATCAACAACTTGGTTTTTATTAAAAGTATCTGAGACAATCAACAGTTGTCTCCCAAACCACCACCTTACTCCTGCACTTTCAGTTTCTAACCCCAAAGAACTTCTCCCCCTCTTAAAAAACTTTGGAGCTGTGGAGGTTATTTCTTGGTTTAGTCATTTCTACTATACAAACATACTATTTTGGGGGGTGATTTACATCTTGTAGCATGAATAGAAAGAAACCTTCCTGTCTTTGACAAACACCCGCTGCGTGCACAGGGGACGAGACACACTTCCACCTGAAGGAGCCCCAAAGGACTGCCAAGGGAGGGTCCCTGGTGATGACCGAGTCTGCCCAGGAGACCCAGCTCTCCTCACTCGACTCTACAAGACCCATCTGTTCCTTGACTTGTAACTGTAAAAAACGCAAACGAACAAAAGCCCTCCCATAATTCCACTTCCCAGAAATAACCATCACATTGACATTTCTGTCTACATATTCTAGCCACTCATGATTTCTTGAATAAAAGAACTTTTCCTATAGGCACAGCTTTGTAACCTAATGCATAACCAGCTCTTCAGAGCAGGAGCTCAGGCCGTAGCACCTCCCGGGTGAAGGAGGCAGCGGCACAGAAACAGGCCACACCTGCGGTTTCTTCCTGTTGTAGCCGCGGCCCCTTCCCCCCCCAGATGGGCATGCAAATGAACTCTGCAAAGAATGTGGGGTGACTCCACAGAAACAAGGGGCCAGGGCTCCACGTGGGCCAGGGGGTTCTGCCCAACCTCAACCACAGCAGCAGGGGCTGGGGTAAGACCCAGAACCCCGAGGCAGCGCCTCCCTAGCCAAGACTGCCTGTGTGGACAGGGGCTTTGGGGGAGAGGTCGGCCATACGGGCGCAGAGTGCTGCAGGCTGAGACAGGTGACATTCCACCTCCTTACATGGACGGAGGGAATGAGGATGTGATGCTTACAGAATATTCTTGCAAACGACTGGACTAACCCAGCAGGGAGCAATTTTAGGTTCTGTGCGTGTGACGCCCACTGCTCCTTCCTGCTGTTGTGTGTGACGCCCACTGCTCCTTCCTGCTGTTGTGTGACGCCGACTGCTCCTTCCTGCTGTTGTGTGTGACGCCCACTGCTCCTCCCCCTCCTGCTGTTGTGTGACGTCCACTGCTCCTTCCTGCTGTTGTGTGTGACGCCGACTGCTCCTTCCTGCTGTTGTGTGTGATGCCCACTGCTCCTTCCTGCTGTTGTGTGTACGCCCACTGCTCCTTCCTGCTGTTGTGTGTGACGCCCACTGCTCCTTCCTGCTGTTGTGTGTGATGCCCACTGCTCCTTCCTGCTGTTGTGTGTGACTCCCACTGCTCCTTCCTGCTGTTGTGTGTGACGCCCACTGCTCCTTCCTGCTGTTGTGTGTGACGCCCACTGCTCCTTCCTGCTGTTGTGTGTGATGCCCACTGCTCCTTCCTGCTGTTGTGACGCCCACTGCTCCTTCCTGCTGTTGTGTGACGCCCACTGCTCCTTCCTGCTGTTGTGTGTGACGCCCACTGCTCCTTCCTGCTGTTGTGTGTGACGCCCACTGCTCCTTCCTGCTGTTGTGTACGCCCACTGCTCCTTCCTGCTGTTGTGTGTGATGCCCACTGCTCCTTCCTGCTGTTGTGACGCCGACTGCTCCTTCCTGCTGTTGTGTGTGATGCCCACTGCTCCTTCCTGCTGTTGTGTGTGACGCCCACTGCTCCTTCCTGCTGTTGTGTGTGACTCCCACTGCTCCTTCCTGCTGTTGTGTGTGACTCCCACTGCTCCTTCCTGCTGTTGTGTGTGACGCCCACTGCTCCTTCCTGCTGTTTGTGTGTGACGCCCACTGCTCCTTCCTGCTGTTGTGTGTGACGCCCACTGCTCCTTCCTGCTGTTGTGTGACGCCCACTGCTCCTTCCTGCTGTTGTGTGTGACGCCCACTGCTCCTTCCTGCTGTTGTGTGTGACGCCCACTGCTCCTTCCTGCTGTTGTGTGACGCCCACTGCTCCTTCCTGCTGTTGTGTGTGACGCCCACTGCTCCTTCCTGCTGTTGTGTGATGCCCACTGCTCCTTCCTGCTGTTGTGTGACTCCCACTGCTCCTTCCTGCTGTTGTGTGTGACGCTCACTGCTCCTTCCTGCTGTTGTGTGTGACGCCCACTGCTCCTTCCTGCTGTTGTGTGTGACGCCCACTGCTCCTTCCTGCTGTTGTGTGTGACGCCCACTGCTCCTTCCTGCTGTTGTGTGTGACGCCCACTGCTCCTTCCTGCTGTTGTGTGTGACGTCCACTGCTCCTTCCTGCTGTTGTGTGTGACGTCCACTGCTCCTTCCTGCTGTTGTGTGTGATGCCCACTTCTCCTTCCTGCTGTTGTGTGTGTGACGCTGACTACTTCTTCCTGCTATTGTATGTCGATTGTCCCTTCCTGCTGTTGTGTGTGATGCCGACTGCTATTTCCTGCTGGATGACCTGGTGATTTCCACCACAGTACTGCCGTGGGAAGGAGGGTCCATCTCTTTGTTTTAGGGTTGTTGCGATGGCCCATGGGAGGTCCCAGGGCAGGAAGCTATTTCTCAAGCCCTAGACCTGCCAATCCAATTTCAGGGATACTTTTGGTTTAAGTAAGCAAGGAAACAAATAGTGGGCTGCCCTTTAAATAATTAAAAATGATTGCTCTAAAGGTATGGAATGTGAATAAAGTTCACTCTTAACATCAGGAAAATATTTTTCTAGTGGGACAGAAACTGCCAAAATCACTTTCTAGGAAAAGGGCCAAGGCCAGAGAGAAAGGGCTCACTCCCCGAAATGAGTCCACCTGGATGCGTTCCTCAGTTAAACCTGTGACTGGCACTGCCCCTCGACCTCCACTGGCCCACCTTGAAAAACACAGGAAAATAGAGGACGACGCTTTTCCAGACGTGGGCTCAGCACTCGATAAACAGGCCGCACAGACCGCAGTGCCTCGGACGTGTGGCTCAGGGCGGGCCACACGCTGGGGGAGGCTTGGGGGACACAGACCTGTGGTGGAGCTGGGGCAGTAACCTCCATTAGTGGGAAAGAGGGAAGAAGAGAAGCTGAGTTCCGCCTTTCCTTCCTCACACATTCCATCTGCAGCTTCCTGCTGAGTGAGATGTGATATTGGGCAACAGCAAATCAAACTTGACCGAGGAGGGGCCCCTGCTGGGCTGCAGATCCACTGGCCAGAGAACACCCTGGGGTCCTTCTGAGCTCAGAAATACAGATGTGGGCTTTTTTATTTTCCAGTGACTTTGCAAATGAAAGATCAGATCTTAAAGGTGACACTGACACTGAAGGAAGTATACTGGGGGCCAGGTGACTTAGGGGAGCCGGGAGACTCGGGGGGCGGGGAGACTTGGGGGGCAGGGAGACTTGGGGACCGGGAGACTTGGGGGGTTGGGGAGACTTGGAGCCAGAGAAACTCGGGGGGCAGGAGACTTAGGGGGCTGGAAGACTCGAGAATGGGACAGTCAAAGGGCCAGGACACTCGGGGGCTGGGAGACTCAGGGGTTGAGAGACTCAGGGGGCTGGGAGACTCAGGGGGATGGGAGACTCAGGGGGCTGGGAGACTCAGGGGACAGGAGATTTGGGGGGCTGGGAGACTCGGGGGGTGGGAGATTCGGGGGGCCAGCCCCAGAGTAGGTGCCACCATACAGCGAGGAGAGGGCAGTGGCCAGGGCTAAACTTCCTGGCATGCAGGGTGGCCTTGCCTGACACCTGCCTTTCAGGTGATGTTGACCACTGACTAATGCAAGACTACATTCATGCATATGCACAGATTGAGGACTTTTGACCACAGATGTAGTGTGGGTTCCAGCTGCCAATTTAGGAGAGAGCCAGCTTTTCATTTCAAGTACTTTTCCTGCCAACTTCTCCTATGGGGTGGGTTGGTTCACATTTTGCCCTCACACTACAGGGGCGTGCCAGCCTGCACAGCCATAAAAGTGGACAGAGTTATCAGGGTCCACACTAAATGGTGCCATCATTTTACACTCTTGGAACTGTTTCACATGGTTTCTCTTTCTTTGCTATCAGTTTTCTGTTGTGTGCGTTTTTGGTTCTTTTTGTGTTTTTTTCCGAGACAAAGTCTTGCTCTGTCTCCCAGGCTGGAGTGCAGTGGCGCGATCACGGCTCATGGCAGCCTCAACCTCCTGGTCTCAAGCAATCCTCCCACCTGAGCCTCCCAAAGTGCTGGGATTACGGATGTGGCCACCACACCCGGCCAGAACCCATGATTTCTATTTCTAAATTTTTCTGAAATATCTGAAAGACAATGGGCCCCCTATTTCTTAACCTCACCTAAAAGAGAGGTTCCCAAACAGATTCTCCTCCCACTGGTTCTGATTCAGCGGGTCTGGGAGTATCTCAGCCTGACAAAGACTGCTCACAATTCTCCTGGCCTTCAATCCACGGGCCTGTAACATCAGACCATGTAAATACAGGACAGACTTTTATCCAAGGAAGCTCCAAAGTCGTTTCTAAAGGGCACGGTGACATCTCTTCCCTGTTTCCTTCAGAGGAACGGCCGTTCCCAGTCATCGCCACAGCAATCACCAAGACACTCTCACAAAGCCAGACTGGATGCCTGACGATGTTCCTCAGCCTGCAATTCTTTTTGACAAGTTATTTCAAAGAACCCAGAGTGTGCATTACCGTAATGCAAAGACTCTCCCTCCTCAGCCTCGAGGGCAGCTGCGGCAAAGCCTTTTAGAAGCACCGTCAGTGAGATGTGTGCTGGTCTCTCCCGGGCAGGAGATCCCTCACCGTTTTCTAGGAAGTGGATTCACTAAGGCATCAGAACGGGTTGTTCATTCCCACTTGGAAGTAGCCAGACGTAAGGATATAATTCTTTAGCTAAACATGTTCTCAAAATCAAAATAGCTGTTTGGATGAAAGCACACAATTCGTGATTCTGAACTGAATGGTGGAGTTGCCACTGCACAGTCTTCTCTGATCCCCCAAGCGGCTCCACGGAAACCCAGCACCTCACACTTCCCCGAGGCCCAGCACTGAGGCCCTCCCACGCTTTCCCAAGGCCCAGCACTGAGGCCCTACACAGACATCTTCTCTGATCCCCAACCTCCTCCAGGGAAACCCAGCACCCCACGCTTCCCCAAGGCCCAGCACTGATGTCCTGCCCAGTACACTCTCCCTGGCTTCTCTCTTTCCGCCCCCGACATAAATTGCCACAGCTTCCTGTCTCTGTATGTCCCACTGTGTGCCACGTCCTGGCTTTTGACTGCAATGGTCCTTTGAGTATGGTGGGGCCGCCTCACTGGAGCTTTTCAGGAACACTAGTTCTGGCCCTGCCCTGGACAGCCTGGCGGCGGCACCCACATCTTCACACTCTGAAGTTGAGGAGCAAACTTGTCAATTTTAAGAGTTTGTTTTCTTGGCTGACTCTTCTCTTCCTCAAATTATATCAATAAATGCTTTCTAGGTTTCTTACCTCAGTTAACACCCATCTTCTGTATGGCTATTTCAGAAAATTGTACAGGAAGAAAAAACCTTTCTCAATATTTCCCCCTCTCGAAATCCTTAATTTGTACTCTTTTGTGGAATGCAAGCTTCCCAGTTCATCTCTAATTAAAAAGCACTCCTGTGAGTCCAGGCGAGAGCCATCACCTTTGTGCTCTTCCTGGACAGAGGGAGCATTTAGCCAATACCAGTTAAAATCCATACACCACCAAAGACAGAAATCCAGCTGCCTGCATACCAGAGCCTCAGGGAGCACTTCCTCCTCCTCAACACCAGAGCCGCAGGAGCACTTGCTCCTCAACACCAGAGTCCCAGGAGCACTTCCTCCTCAACACCACAGCCCTGGGAAGCACTTCCTCCTCAACACCAGAGCCCCAGGAGCACTTCCTCAACACCAGGGCCCAAGGGAGCACTTCCCCCTCAACAACACAGCCCTGGGGGAGCACTTCCTCCTCAACACCACAGCCCTGGGGGAGCACTTCCTCCTCAACACCAGAGCCCCAGGAGCACTTCCCTCCTCAACACCAGAGCCCCGGGGAGCACTTCCCCCCTCAACACCAGAGCCCTGGGGGAGCACTTCCCTCCTCAACACCAGAGCCCTGGGAGCACTTCCCTCCTCAACACCAGAGCCCTGGGGGAGCACTTCCTCCTCAACACCAGAGCCCTGGGGAGCACTTCCTCCTCAACACCAGAGCCCTGGGAGCACTCCTCCTCAACACCAGAGCCCTGGGGAGCACTTCCTCCTCAACACCAGAGCCCCGGGAGCACTTCCTCCTTAACACCAGAGCCCCGGGAGCATTTCCCCCTCCACACCACCAGAGCCCCTGGAGCATTTCGTCCTCCTCCTCCTCAAACTAAAAGCAGCAAGAAAAGTGGCAAGGTGATGTACACACTCAGGACATTCTCTACACGTGGGAAAACGGGAAGGTGATGTACAAGCTTAGGTCATTGGCTACACCGAAGATAACAAATCAGTGTCAAGTAAAGCAACAGAGGACATTACCAGAGTGACTTTTCCACAATTTTGGTCCTGAAAACCTCCTCCTGGTCCAGGTTCACTGTGCAGTAGCAATCCCTCATCTTGCTTGGCCCCGGGTAAGAGGGAAGGTTTTTGGCTTCACCTAAAAAGTAAAAGTGACATATATCACCAACAACATCGACGTGTTTGGTCCCCTGCTAATCGCAGACATTTCCAAACAAGAGATTTACTTCACCGCCACATGCCAGCCTCTGCTTGTGGGCATTCACTAGTCCTCTAAGTCTTGGATTTTTGCCACAAGTCAAAATGTTGATGTGCACACCGCGCGTACTGCCGGAAGGCAGAGTGACATGTACGCCACCCTCAAAAGCAAGTGGCGCAAGCAGGGACCCACCAGCCCAGGACTAAGGACTACTGCGTCTCCAGGGACCCGCCAGCCTAGGACTAAGGACTACTGCGTCTTCAGGTACCCGCCAGCCTAGGACTAAGGATTGTTGTGTCTTGTTTTGTTTTACCCACATTAGTCCCTTTATTTTTTTTTTTTAATTTTTTAACAGACATAAAATTTTCCATCAACCGTGTTGAGTGTACAATGTAGTGGCATTAACCATGTTCATCGAGTTGGCAGCCCTCACCACCATCCTCTCCAGGACTCTATCTCCCAGACAGAGACTCGGTCCCCCATCACTCACTCACTCCCATCCGTCTCCTGCTCCCTCCCTGAGGCCTGCTGTCTGCCAGCAGCCCTCACCCCCACTTTCTGTCTCTGTGGATCTGACTGCTCTAGGGCCTCACGTCTGGGATTCACAGGACGAGTCCTTTCAGCCTGGCTCATTTCACTCAGCAAATCTCCTCCAGGTGGTCCCTGCTGTGACCTCCAACCGGATTCCCTTCTCTTTAAGGCTGAATAATAATTCCATTGTGCAAAGGAATCTAGTTTTGCTTACTAATTTATCCATTGAATCCTCTCGTCCAGGGAGGGCCTAGCACTGCACCCAGGGTGCCTGCCCCTTGTCTCCTCATCCTGGGAGGACCCAGCACTGCCACCCAGGGTGTCTGCCCCTGGTCCAGGGAGGGCCCAGCACTGCCGCCCAGGGTGTCTGCTCCTCATCCAGGGCTAGATACTAAACCCTCCCAAATAACAGCCACACTCAATGTAATTTAAATATCAACCACAGGGAGGGTGAGTCTCTGGCGACAGTTAGCAGGAGGGGTCCCAGCAGGTGCCTGAGGTGCTTACTGGTGGCCTGGCCCTGACAACAGCTGAAACGGGACTCGCCAGGGGCTGCTTCCCCGGGGCACATTTTGTTGTCACCATGGGGGTTGTGCTAGCATCCAGTGGGCACAGTGCAGGGTGCTGTTCAGTGTTCCGCTGCACACTGTTTCTCAGGGCAAAGGGCAGTCCGCCCAAAACCCAACAGTGCCCCCTCAGGAGAGAGCCGTCCACTCAAAACACTAAAGTGTCGCTCAGAAGAAGCTGTCCACCCAAACCCAACAGTGCCCCCTCAGGAGAGAGTCATCCCCCCAAAACCCAACAGTGCCCCTCAGAGAGAGCTGTCCCCCAAAACCCAACAGTACCCCTCAGGAGAGAGCTAGCCCCCCAAAACCCAACAGTGCCCCTCAGAAGAGAGTTGTCCCTCCAAAACCCAACAGTGCCCCTCAGGAGAGAGCCGTCCCCCCCAAAACCCAACAGTGCCCCTCAGGAGAGAGCCGTCCACCCAAAACACTAACAGTGTCCCTCAGAATACAGCTGTCCACCCGAAACCCAACAGTGCCCCTCAGGAGAGAGCCGTCCCCCCCCAAAACCCAATAGTGCCCCTCAGGAGAGAAGCCGTCCCCAAAAACCCAACAGTACCCCTCAGGGGAGAGCTACCCCCCCCAAAACCCAACAGTGCCCCTCAGAAGAGAGCTGCTCCCTCCAAAACCCAACAGTGCCCCTCAGGAGAGAGCCGTCCCCCCAAAACCCAACAGTGCCCCTCAGGAGAGAGCCGTCCCCCCAAAACCCAACAGTGCCCCTCAGGAGAGAGCCGCCCCCCAAAACCCAACAGTGCCCCTCAGGAGAGAGCCGTCCACTCAAAACACTAACAGTGTCCCTCAGAAGACAGCTGTCCACCCGAAACCCAACAGTGCCCCTCAGGAGAGAGCCGTCCCCCCAAAACCCAACAGTGCCCCTCAGGAGAGAGCCGTCCACCCAAAACACTAACAGTGTCCCTCAGAAGACAGCTGTCCACCCAAAACCCAACAGTGCCCCTCAGGAGAGAGCTGTCCCCCCAAAACCCAACAGTGCCCCTCAGGAGAGAGCCGTCCTCCCAAAACCCAACAGCGTCTCACGGCACAGGGCCATCCGCCTGAAGCCCAATAGTACCCCAGTTACACGCTCCCCCAGTTACACGCTCCTGGTACAAATGACCCTCTTCTCATGCTTCGTGCAGAGGCTGTTAGCAATGGGCCGCGGAGGAGATGCTGCCCCATCATGTCAGAGACTCACCCGTCCCCGAGACCCAAGTGATCCTCAAACATCCACGGAGACCTGGCCTTGGAGCCAGGTCAGCCAGAAGCTGGTCCAGGCCCGGCCTCCCCCGCGGCTGCCCGACCTCCCGACGCGGAGTGACCCTGGAGGCCGGGCCAAGTCACCCAGCAGTCTGGAAACGCCGCCCGCGGAGCCGGCCACAGCACGCACAGTCGCGGTCCCGACTCCTGTGAAAATGAGCCGCTGGGGAAATGCCTCCACTCCGAGGTGAACGGAGCGGGGCGCCGCCTCCAGAATACCCTGAGACACAGACTCCGAACCCTGTGAGCTGGCGCTCACTGCGCGCACTCGTGCCATAAACACGGGAAAGACGCGCCTTCATCACAGAGGCGCGTCCTACCGGTTCAAAAATAGAAATTTTACTGGCGGCAGAGAACACCCAGGGAATAACGAGGAAAGAGGGAAAGTAAAGGCAGGTTGAAACGAAGCCGCCCTTCTGAGTGCACAAAGGAGCAGAGACAGACCGGCGCGGCAAGGAAACCCTCAGGCCCACGTTCCCCGCGCAGCAGGGCCGGAAACCCTCGGGCCCCACGCTCCCCGCGCAGCAGGGCCGGAAACCCTCGGGCCCCCGCGTTCCCCCGCGCAGCAGGGCCGGAAACCCTCGGGCCCCCGCGTTCCCCGCGCAGCAGGGCCGGAAACCCTCGGGCCCCCGCGTTCCCCGCGCAGCAGGGCCGGAAACCCTCGGGCCCCGCAGTTCTCCCCCCGCGCAGCAGGGCCGGAAACCCTCGGGCCCCCGCGTTCCCCCGCGCAGCAGGGCCGGAAACCCTCGGGCCCCCACGTTCCCCGCGCAGCAGGGCCGGAAACCCTCAGGCCCCCACGTTCCCCCGCGCAGCAGGGCCGCAAACCCTCGGGCCCCCACGTTCCCCGCGCAGCAGGGCCGCAAACCCTCGGGCCCCCGCAGTCTCCCCCGCGCAGCAGGGCCGCAAACCCTCGGGCCCCCGCGTTCCCCCGCGCAGCAGGGCCGGAAACCCTCGGGCCCCCGCGTTCCCCCTTGCAGCAGGGCCGGAAACCCTCGGGCCCCACAGTTCCCCCCCCGCGCAGCAGGGCCGGAAACCCTCGGGCCCCGCAGTTCTCCCCCCCCGCGCAGCAGGGCCGGAAACCCTCAGCCCCCGCGGCTTCCCCCGCGCAGCAGGGCCGGAAACCCTCAGGCCCCACGTTCCCCTTGCAGCAGGGCCAGAAACCCTCAGGCCCCACAGTTCCCCCCGCGCAGCAGGGCCAGAAACCCTCAGGCCCCGCAGTTCTCCCCCGCGCAGCAGGGCCAGAAACCCTCAGCCCCCCAGCGGTACCCCGCTCAGCAGAGCCAGAAACCCTCAGGCCCCGCAGTTCTCCCCCCGCGCAGCAGGGCCAGAAACCCTCAGCCCCCCACGTACCCCCGCTCAGCAGGGCCAGAAACCCTCAGGCCCCGCAGTTTTCCCCCGCGCAGCAGGGCCAGAAACCCTCAGCCCCCCACGTACCCCCGCTCAGCAGGGCCAGAAACCCTCAGGCCCCCGCAGTTTTCCCCCGCGCAGCAGGGCGAGAAACCCTCAGCCCCCCGCGTTCCCGGCGTAGCAGGGCCGGAAACCCTCAGCCCCCGGTGTTCCCCCGCGCAGCAGGGCCGGGAACCCTCAGGCCCCGCAGTTCTCCCCCGCGCAGCAGGGCCGCAAACCCTCAGCCCCCCACCGTACCCCGTGCAGCAGGGCCGGAAACCCTCAGGCCCCGGAACTTTCCCCCGCGCAGCCAGGGCGAGAAACCCTCAGCCCCCGCGCTCCCCGCGCAGCAGGGCCTAAAGCCTCAGGCCCCGCAGTTTTCCCCCGTGCAGCAGGGGCCGGAAACCCTCAGCCCTCGCGTTCCCCCGCTCAGCAGGGCCGGAAACCCTCAGGCCCTGCAGTTTTTCCCCGCGCAGCAGGGCCGCAAACCCTCAGGCCCCCACGTACCCCGTGCAGCAGGGCCGGAAACCCTCAGGCCCCGGAATCTCCCCCGCGCAGCCAGGGCGAGAAACCCTCAGCCCCCGCGCTCCCCGCGCAGCAGGGCCGGAAACCCTCAGGCCCCGCAGTTTTCCCCCGTGCAGCAGGGGCCGGAAACCCTCAGCCCCGCGCTCCCCGCGCAGCAGGGCCAGAAACCCTCAGGCCCTGCAGTTGTCCCCGCGCAGCAGGGCCGGAAACCCTCAGGCCCTGCAGTTTTCCCCGCGCAGCAAGACTGAAACCCTCAACCCCCGCGTTTCCCGCGCAGCAAGACTGAAACCCTCAGGCACCAGCGTTCCCGCGCAGCAAACCGGAAACCCTCAGCCCCCAAGTTTCCCCCGCGCAGCAGGGCCGGGAACCCTAGGCCCCGCAGTTCTCCCCGCGCAGCAGGGGCCGGAAACCCTCAGCCCCCGCAGTTTCCCCGTGCAGCAGGGGCCGGAAACCCTAGGCCCCGCAGTTCCCCGCGCAGCCAGGGCCAGAAACCCTCAGGCCCTGCAGTTCTCCCCGCGCAGCAGGGCCGGAAACCCTCAGGCCCCGCAGTTTTCCCCGCGCAGCAGAGACCGGAAACCCTCACCCCCCGCGTTCCCCGCGCAGCAGAGACTGAAACCCTCAGGCACCAGCGTTCCCCGCGCAGCAGAACCGGAAATCCTCAGCCCCCAAGTTTCCCCCGCGCGGCAGGGCCGGAAACCCTCAGGCCCCAGCGTTCCCCGCTCGGCAGAGCCCGCCCCGCATCCCGGCATCAGCCCCGGAGGCTGCGGCTGCGGCTACCCTTCTTCGTGTTCCCGCCCGGGACTCGCACCCGCACTCGCCAGCTGCGGCTGCACACGCAGGAGCGCTTCTCACAGGACCAAAGTCCGGACCCCCACCCAGAGATTCCCATCCCTTGACTGGGAGGGGCTCCAGGCAGTAAGAACAGACATTCGTCTTGATGAGAAAGCTCGCGGGTGCTTGTGGATGCAGCCAGGGCTGCCACGCTGCTTTCTGCGGAGAACTGAGAAGGCGTGAAGATGCCCTCTCCCCCCCCACTGACCAGCTGACCAGGGAGCTGGGGGTCTCACCGGGGCAGGCAGAGGCACGAGTCGCCCGCGTCTGATATGAAGGACGTCACCGCAACGGCAGATCTGGAGCCGGAGGGTCTGCAGGTGCCCTGGTTTCCCCTCATGCAGGACCAGTTCGGGACTGGGCGCCCAGTGATGCCTGCACACATATCGGCTGCACCAGGGGGCAGGGCCTGGGCCTGGGGAACCCGAGTCTATTACAACGGGCGGTGGCCACGACGCTGACTCAGAGATTGGGCGCCCAGTGACGCCTGCACACGTATCCGCTGCAACGGAGGGCAGGGCCTGGGCCTGGGGAACCCGAGTCTGTGAAAACGGGCAGTGGCCACAACGCTGACATCTGCCTCAGAAAGACGCTTTCCTCATGAGCACGGACAGTGGCAAACCTCCCTGTGCTCCGAGGCGCCGAGGCTGCTCCCCAGGTGGACACACCCTTGAATGAAGAGTGAGAAACAAAGGGAACCCGCAGGTCTGTCTCCCCCCGACGTGCAGCACTGAGAGAAAACCTTGGGGAATGTCTCTGATCCCAACAGCATCCTGTCTGGGGGAGCGGGGGAAAACAACGAACCCAAGTGACTTAGTTCACACCGAGCCTCCACGCGAAAATGGCCAGGGCTGGGGCCGCACCCCCTGGTGGGTGGTGCCAGCAGAGGTTTAACCATACCTGGCTCTCCAGGGGGAAGCAATGCCTGCATGAGCTGAACTAGGTTAACTAAGTCACATATCACACTAGTCTAAAATATGCGTCGCACATAATTCACAAAAACCAATGAGATACACAATACTCTATTTCACATTCACAGACCTAATTCTCACAGCAAACTCTCTGGAAGCCAATCCGGGCTGCACTGAACCATGATTTGACAAGCAGAGGCACACGCACCCCCATCTACTAGCTCAGTCTCAAAAAGTGCATAATTATTGAGTGTGATACACGTTTCTCCCACTCACACAAATAGTATGAATTAGGCTGACATGTCTCTCCAGCTTCCACACGGAATGCTGGAACTTCATTCATTCATCAATGTCACAAGCAACTTCGTTGAATCAGATAACGTTTTAAATACCAGAAAAACATTTTCTTAATTTTTTGTGCTGTTACAGTTTAAGAGCTTCAGACAAGATTATTTAATTCACGTTCGCAAAAGCCTAGACATTCAACAAAACCTTTGTTCAAACATGAGCTCAATGTGTGGCACTTCCTGATTTCTGTGGTGTGAACATTCCTGGCCAATCAAGCCATCAGTGTGGCCCCAAAGCCAGACAGAGGCAAGCAGGCCCCGTCCAGAGGCACCCACACCCTCTGATGCACCAGCCAGACACCCTGGAACCTGGCAGCAGCAGCATGCAGCAAAATCACAAGGAGGTAGTGAGTCTGGAGTATTTATTCCCTTCGTCCTAAGCGGATGTGATGGGATTCTGAATGGGGACTGTGTTTATCTGGGCATGAAACTCCTGAAGATTGGCAGCAGGAGTCCACACAGAGACCACCTGAAGACCAGTATTCTATGCAGGCTTTTGGAACGAGCAAGGTTCCAGAGCAGGCAGGATTGTGAGGGTGCCTGGGAAGGCAGAGCCGCCTGTACTGGCTCCGCAGCCCTGCTTGCACATCTGGAGGGAGGGACCCTGGCAGCGCCAGGATGAACGAGCCAGCCTCAGAGCCCTGAGGCTCCACTCCAGAGTCCCAGCCTGCGCCTCTGGAGGGAGGGCCCCAGGCAGCGCCAGGATGAATGAGCCAGCCTCAGACCCCTGAGTCTCAGTGCTCCCAGGAAGGCAGGGCTGCCTGCACCCACTTCGCAGCCCCGGCAAGGCCCCCGGCAGCACCAGGATGAACGAGCCAGCCTCAGAGGCCCGGGACTCCGCTCTACAGCCCCGGCCTGCACCTCTGGAGGGAGGGCCCCGGCAGTGCCAGGATGAACGAGCCAGCCTCAGAGCTCTGAGTCTCAGTGGATCTGCTTCCAGGCTGCTACAGGGCTGATGGCTCCCAGGACCAGCAGGGTACCGAGCTGACACCACCACCTCCCGTTTCAGTGACAGTCAACTTCTCAGAGGGCCTTGAAGGGCCAGAGCCAGCAACACCCACAGCTTGATTCTGGGATTCTCGTTCCTTCCAACAACCTTAAATTGGATCATGAGCCAGGCACGGCGGCTCTCGCCTTTAATACCAGCATTTTGAGTGGCTGAGGCTGGTGGATGGCTCCAGCCCAAGAGTTGGAGACCAGCCTGGCCAACATAGTGAAACCCCATCTCTTACTAAAAATACAAAAAATTAGCCGGGTGTGACCCTCCCCCAGTGGCAGCTGTGTGGGAGGGGCAGGAGGTTCGAGGGCCCCCCTCTCTGACATTTTGTGCCAGCACTGCCCTCTACACACAAACTCTCAGGAACCATGGAGACCCATTTTTTCAGGAGACAATGCTAGGCCCAGGGCGGTGAGCAGGCCCCATGGCCAGTGGCAGGGGCAGAAGTGGTGCTGCAGCTCACCAGGGGGTATCATGGCCAAGGCCATGGCCTCACCACCATCCTCCCTGACCGGTCCTCCCCACCTGCCCCCAGGGTGACACTCCCACAAACGACCTCTGCCCTGTGGACTTCCGGGCTTCCTGACTCCTGGGGGAGAGCGGCAAAGCCTGCAGAGGCCAGAGTGCTGTGGGCTGGGAGATGCCAGGGAGACCAGGTCATCTGTATCATCGCTGTGGACGCAGCCGGGCAGTGCTGCCCACCCAGCCACAAGGCACCACGGGGCCTGAGACCAGCCCCGGGCAGGTGGGCTCCCAGAGTTGGGGTCCCTGATCCAAACCACCCCCGATACTCCCTCACCAGGCCAGCAAGGTGGCTACGGTCTGGGGACTTGCTCACCCCTAAGAGTGAGGCTGCGGTGGCGTGGGCAGCTCTGGCGCCACCTGCCCCAGGGGGAGAAATGCAGCTGTGGCTGTCGGGGAGGTGGCTGTGACTGCTGCTGTTTGGCAGAGAAGCCAGGTGTCCCGGCTCTGCTTTGAGGAGACCCAGTCCATCAGGAATGTGTGCACGTCTGCCCGACCACACTGTGCACCTGGCCCAGGTTGGGAGAGACGCCCACGAGACCATGGCTGGCCTCAGCACAGTGATGGCTGCCCTGGCCCTTTGGGGTATCTTGGAAGAGCCTGGAATTCTCTTCTGCGTAGTTCTCACCCTCTCAAAGCACAAAAGCACTAAGAACCCCAGACACATGCTGCATACAAAGGGAAGGCCAGGTTGCTCCTGGGGCGGGGGAACAGGGAACACAGAACCAAGCCCCCAAAGAGCGCCTGACACCCAAGCCAGAGTCGCAGCTCACAGCCTCCACCCCATTCATCCACACTGCCTGCCCCTGGCCACGGACACCCACAGGCCCTGAGGCCTGAGATGCCACCACACCCTGGTCAGAGGCTCAGCCCACAGCCTGCAGCCCACGACCTGTACCCACAAAACGTGCAGCTAGCAGCAACCAGCCTCTTTGCCTGACCCTGTCATCAGGGACGCGGCAGGGAGGGAGCTCCGGGGGGCAGGCACACCCAGCGCAATGACAGGGTGAGCCATCTGATGCCCTCCTAGTGGGCCGGCCACAGAGACACCCCTCTCATCAGCCACCCTGTGGAGAATCATAGCCAAAAGCCTGCACTGCCTGGGGACTTCATGATTCAATGGCTACTTCAGAATAGGAGAAAATAGTAAATCAAAACTTTGGTTTTTCCTTCCCTATTTATAATTCAGGACAAGACTGCCTGTGACAGCATCAGACTCAACCTGATGCAGACTGCAGAGTGGTGACTGTTCTGGAGAGCCCACCCCCTCCCCAGCCCACACACGCTCACCTTGGCCACCCCCCTCCCCAGCCCACACACACTCACCTGGGCCACCCCCTCCCCAGCCCACACACGCTCACCTGGGCCACCCCCTCCCCAGCCCACACACGCTCACCTGGGCCACCCCCCTCCCCAGCCCACACACGCTCACCTGGGCCACCCCCTCCCCAGCCCACACACGCTCACCTGGGCCACCCCCTCCCCAGCCCACACACGCTCACCTGGGCCACCCCCTCCCCAGCCCACACACGCTCACCTGGGCCACCCCATCCCCCAGCCCACACACGCTCACCTTGGCCACCCCCTCCCCAGCCCACACACGCTCACCTGGGCCACCCCCCTCCCCAGCCCACACACGCTCACCTGGGCCACCCCCTCCCCAGCCCACACACGCTCACCTGGGCCACCCCCTCCCCAGCCCACACACGCTCACCTGGGCCACCCCATCCCCAGCCCACACACGCTCACCTGGGCCACCCCATCCCCCAGCCCACACACGCTCACCAGGGCTACTCCCCCCGAACCCACACACGCTCACCAGGGCTACTCCCCCCCCAGCCCACACACGCTCACCTGGGCCACCCCCTCCCCCAGCCCATACACGCTCACCAGGGTTACTCCCCCCCAGCCCACACACGCTCACCTGGGCCACCCCCTCCTCAGCCCACACACGCTCACCTGGGCCACCCCCTCCGCAGCCCACACACGCTCACCTGGACCACCCCTCCCCAGCCCACACGCGCTCACCTGGGCCACCCCCTCCCCAGCCCACACGCGCTCACCTGGGCCACCCCCCACCCCCAGCCCACATGCGCTCACCTGGGCCACCCCCTCCCCCAGCCCACACGCACTCACTTGGGTCACTCCCCCCAGCCCATATGCGCTCACCTGAGGATCACCAACACCAGCATCAGCAGCACACAGGAAGGGTGGCCCCCAGGCCCTCACCTGCCTGGGCCATAAACACCCTTGGCCACCTGGCACGCCCTGCTCCAAAAGTCTCCAACCTCCCCAAGCCCCAGAATCCCTCAGAGACGGACAGAACGGACATCCAGGGCAGTAGTTCCCAGGACCAAGCCGTCACCTCAGAAGGGGAGGATGGGAACAGGGACCACCAGGCGTCACAGCTCCTCCCCAGCCTCCTGCCTGACAAGGCCACAGGCACATCCAGGGCCAGCACTAACCAAACAGATGTTCCCCTCGACCACTTCACTCTTCACCCGGCCTGAGGCTGGACGGGGAGGCACCAGCGTCTGCACCAGACCCACCCCCAGGTTCAGGAAATGACATAAGCCAGGCCAGGCTCTGAGCCGCCCGTCCGTCCTCCTCTCACACCTGACCATGATGGCATACGTACGATGTCTTCACAATCTTTGAAAAATATTTCTAAGATGACATGAGAGCAAATTGATATTCCAGTGATCTAATGAAGTCAACTACCTGTGAAACTGTTATGGTAAGATGCCAAGTAGGAGAAATCAGCATGGGGAAGGAAACCACGTTCCACAGCATGAGACTGACACTTAGAGCACCCTGCACCCGCCCTTCCACAGCCAGAGACTCTGACACACACAGAGCACCCTGCACCCGCCCTTCCACAGCCAGAGACTCTGACACTCACAGCACCCTGCACCCGCCCTTCCACAGCCAGAGACTCTGACACTCACAGCGCCCTGCACCCCCCCTTCCACAGCCAGAGACTCTGACACTCACAGCGCCCTGCACCCCCCCCTTCCACAGCCAGAGACTCTGACACTCACAGAGCCCAGCACCCCCCCTTCCACAGCCAGAGACTCTGACACTCACAGCGCCCCTGCACCCCCCCTTCCACAGCCAGAGACTCTGACACTCACAGAGCCCAGCACCCCCCCTTCCACAGCCAGAGACTCTCACACTCACAGAGCACCCTGCACCCCCCCCCTTCCACAGCCAGAGACTCTCACACTCACAGAGCACCCTGCACCCGCCCTTCCACAGCCAGAGACTCTGACACTCAGAGCACCCCGCACCCGCCCTTCCACAGCCAGAGACTCTCACACTCACAGAGCACCCTGCACCCGCCCTTCCACAGCCAGAGACTCTGACACTCACAGCACCCTGCACCCGCCCTTCCACAGCCAGAGACTCTGACACTCACAGCGCCCTGCACCCGCCCTTCCACAGCCAGAGACTCTGACACTCACAGCGCCCCTGCACCCCCCCTTCCACAGCCAGAGACTCTGACACTCACAGAGCCCAGCACCCCCCCTTCCACAGCCAGAGACTCTCACACTCACAGAGCACCCTGCACCCCCCCTTCCACAGCCAGAGACTCTCACACTCACAGAGCACCCTGCACCCGCCCTTCCACAGCCAGAGACTCTGACACTCAGAGCACCCTGCACCCGCCCTTCCACAGCCAGAGACTCTCACACTCACAGAGCACCCTGCACCCGCCCTTCCACAGCCAGAGACTCTGACACTCACAGAGCACCCTGCACCCGCCCTTCCACAGCCAGAGACTCTGACACTCAGAGCACCCTGCACCCGCCCTTCCACAGCCAGAGACTCTCACACTCACAGAGCACCCTGCACCCGCCCTTCCACAGCCAGAGACTCTCACACTCACAGAGCACCCTGCACCCGCCCTTCCACAGCCAGAGACTCTCACACTCAGAGCACCCTGCACCCGCCCTTCCACAGCCAGAGACTCTCACACTCACAGAGCACCCTGCACCCGCCCTTCCACAGCCAGAGACTCTCACACTCACAGAGCACCCTGCACCCGCCCTTCCACAGCCAGAGACTCTCACACTCACAGAGCACCCTGCACCCGCCCTTCCACAGCCAGAGACTCTGACACACACAGAGCACCCCACACCCGCCCTTCCACAGCCAGAGACTCTCACACTCACAGAGCACCCTGCACTCGCCCTTCCACAGCCAGAGACTCTGACACACTCACAGCGCCCTGCACCCGCCCTTCCACAGCCAGAGACTCTGACACTCAGAGCACCCTGCACCCGCCCTTCCACAGCCAGAGACTCTGACACTCACAGCGCCCTGCACCCCCCCTTCCACAGCCAGAGACTCTGACACTCACAGAGCCCAGCACCCCCCCTTCCACAGCCAGAGACTCTCACACTCACAGAGCACCCTGCACCCCCCCTTCCACAGCCAGAGACTCTCACACTCACAGAGCACCCTGCACCCGCCCTTCCACAGCCAGAGACTCTGACACTCAGAGCACCCCGCACCCGCCCTTCCACAGCCAGAGACTCTCACACTCACAGAGCACCCTGCACCCGCCCTTCCACAGCCAGAGACTCTGACACTCACAGCACCCTGCACCCGCCCTTCCACAGCCAGAGACTCTGACACTCACAGCGCCCTGCACCCGCCCTTCCACAGCCAGAGACTCTGACACTCACAGCGCCCTGCACCCCCCCCCTTCCACAGCCAGAGACTCTGACACTCACAGAGCCCAGCACCCCCCCTTCCACAGCCAGAGACTCTCACACTCACAGAGCACCCTGCACCCCCCCCTTCCACAGCCAGAGACTCTCACACTCACAGAGCACCCTGCACCCGCCCTTCCACAGCCAGAGACTCTGACACTCAGAGCACCCTGCACCCGCCCTTCCACAGCCAGAGACTCTCACACTCACAGAGCACCCTGCACCCGCCCTTCCACAGCCAGAGACTCTGACACTCACAGAGCACCCTGCACCCGCCCTTCCACAGCCAGAGACTCTGACACTCAGAGCACCCTGCACCCGCCCTTCCACAGCCAGAGACTCTCACACTCACAGAGCACCCTGCACCCGCCCTTCCACAGCCAGAGACTCTGACACTCACAGAGCACCCTGCACCCGCCCTTCCACAGCCAGAGACTCTCACACTCAGAGCACCCTGCACCCGCCCTTCCACAGCCAGAGACTCTCACACTCACAGAGCACCCTGCACCCGCCCTTCCACAGCCAGAGACTCTCACACTCACAGAGCACCCTGCACCCGCCCTTCCACAGCCAGAGACTCTCACACTCACAGAGCACCCTGCACCCGCCCTTCCACAGCCAGAGACTCTGACACACACAGAGCACCCCACACCCGCCCTTCCACAGCCAGAGACTCTCACACTCACAGAGCACCCTGCACTCGCCCTTCCACAGCCAGAGACTCTGACACACTCACAGCGCCCTGCACCCGCCCTTCCACAGCCAGAGACTCTGACACTCAGAGCACCCTGCACCCGCCCTTCCACAGCCAGAGACTCTGACACTCACAGCGCCCCTGCACCCCCCCTTCCACAGCCAGAGACTCTGACACTCACAGAGCCCAGCACCCCCCCTTCCACAGCCAGAGACTCTCACACTCACAGAGCACCCTGCACCCCCCCCCTTCCACAGCCAGAGACTCTCACACTCACAGAGCACCCTGCACCCGCCCTTCCACAGCCAGAGACTCTGACACTCAGAGCACCCCGCACCCGCCCTTCCACAGCCAGAGACTCTCACACTCACAGAGCACCCTGCACCCGCCCTTCCACAGCCAGAGACTCTGACACTCACAGCACCCTGCACCCGCCCTTCCACAGCCAGAGACTCTGACACTCACAGCGCCCTGCACCCGCCCTTCCACAGCCAGAGACTCTGACACTCACAGCGCCCTGCACCCCCCCTTCCACAGCCAGAGACTCTGACACTCACAGAGCCCAGCACCCCCCCCTTCCACAGCCAGAGACTCTCACACTCACAGAGCACCCCTGCACCCCCCCTTCCACAGCCAGAGACTCTCACACTCACAGAGCACCCTGCACCCGCCCTTCCACAGCCAGAGACTCTGACACTCAGAGCACCCCTGCACCCGCCCTTCCACAGCCAGAGACTCTCACACTCACAGAGCACCCTGCACCCGCCCTTCCACAGCCAGAGACTCTGACACTCACAGAGCACCCTGCACCCGCCCTTCCACAGCCAGAGACTCTCACACTCAGAGCACCCTGCACCCGCCCTTCCACAGCCAGAGACTCTCACACTCACAGAGCACCCTGCACCCGCCCTTCCACAGCCAGAGACTCTCACACTCACAGAGCACCCTGCACCCGCCCTTCCACAGCCAGAGACTCTCACACTCACAGAGCACCCTGCACCCGCCCTTCCACAGCCAGAGACTCTGACACACACAGAGCACCCCACACCCGCCCTTCCACAGCCAGAGACTCTCACACTCACAGAGCACCCTGCACTCGCCCTTCCACAGCCAGAGACTCTGACACACTCACAGCGCCCTGCACCCGCCCTTCCACAGCCAGAGACTCTGACACTCAGAGCACCCTGCACCCGCCCCTTCCACAGCCAGAGACTCTGACACACTCACAGCGCCCTGCACCCGCCCTTCCACAGCCAGAGACTCTGACACTCACAGAGCACCCTGCACCCACCCTTCCACAGCCAGAGACTCTGACACACACAGAGCCCTGCACCCGCCCTTCCACAGCCAGAGACTCTGACACTCACAGAGCACCCTGCACCCACCCTTCCACAGCCAGAGACTCTGACACACACAGAGCCCTGCACCCGCCCTTCCACAGCCAGAGACTCTGACACACTCATAGCGCCCTGCACCCGCCCTTCCACAGCCAGAGACTCTGACACTCAGAGCACCCTGCACCCACCCTTCCACAGCCAGAGACTCTGACACTCAGAGCACCCTGCACCCGCCCTTCCACAGCCAGAGACTCTGACACTCACAGCGCCCTGCACCTGCCCTTCCACAGCCAGAGACTCTGACACTCACAGCGCCCTGCACTCGCCCTTCCACAGCCAGAGACTCTGACACTCACAGAGCACCCTGCACCCGCCCTTCCACAGCCAGAGACTCTGACACACACAGAGCACCCCACACCCGCCCTTCCACAGCCAGAGACTCTCACACTCACAGAGCACCCTGCACTCGCCCTTCCACAGCCAGAGACTCTGACACACTCACAGCGCCCTGCACCCGCCCCTTCCACAGCCAGAGACTCTGACACACACAGAGCCCTGCACCTGCCCTGGGCTTAGCAGTCTGCAGTCCTGACCCTGCAGAGCTGCCATTCCATCAGGGCCACGTGGGAAGGGGGCAGGCACTGAGTGGGTGGAGAGGAGGCGGGTGCTGGGGCCGACGGGCATCACAGAGCACCACATGGCAAGCCCCGGCGCCTTTTCCAATGAACTTTCAATAATGCATAGAAACGTACGGTGCAATGTTTCCTGTGAGTTTACAGATGTGTATTTAATATTGATATATGTGCGTACCATGCATCTCCATGGTGCAAGATAAGAATGCAGAGAACTGATCAAAAGAAAGATGCTGACGTGCTTGGCTCTCAGTGGAAACGACTTCTCATTCTTGAAAACATAAAATTAGCTTTTCCAAGACATCTACAAGCAACAGAAATGCTTACAAATTTAACAGCATCTGAGATTATTACAAATAAAAACGTTAGGTCTAATTTCTCTTTCCCCAACAATTCCTTTGCTTATATTAAATACTGACGGAATCAACTCATTACGTGTAACAATGGCAATTTTTTCATTAAGTTTAAACGTAAAAGAGCTTTGTGACTAAACGTCCATTTTTCTTACTGTAGCCGTAGAAACTCACACAAGTGCCGCCAAGATAGTGATTCCCTCTCCACAGCATAAGGCCTGGCGCCAGGAGGGGCTTGGGCTCTGCCTGCTGAGCTGACCACCACCACGACCTTCTTGATCACTGTCTGCTGAGCTGACCACCACCACGACCTTCTTGATGGCTGTCTGCTGAGCTGACCACCACCGTGACCTTACTTGATGGCTGCCTGCTAGAGCTGACCACCACCACGACCTTACTGATCGCTGTCTGCTGAGCTGACCACCACCGTGACCTTCTTGATCGCTGTCTGCTGAGCTGACCACCACCGTGACCTTCTCGATCGCTGCCTGCTGAACTGACCACCACCACGACCTTACTGATCGCTGTCTGCTGAGCTACCACCACCACGACCTTCTTGATGGCTGTCTGCTGAGCTGACCACCACCGTGACCTTCTTGATCACTGTCTGCTGAGCTGACCACCACCACGACCTTCTTGATGGCTGTCTGCTGAGCTGACCACCACCGTGACCTTACTCATCGCTGCCTGCTGAGCTGACCACCACCACGACCTTACTGATCGCTGTCTGCTGAGCTGACCACCACCGTGACCTTCTTGATCGCTGCCTGCTGAACTGACCACCACCACGACCTTACTTGATCGCTGTCTGCTGAGCTGACCACCACCGTGACCTTCTTGATCGCTGTCTGCTGAGCTGACCACCACCGTGACCTTATTGATCGCTGTCTGCTGAGCTGACCACCACCACGACCTTACTGATCGCTGTCTGCTGAGCTGACCACCACCACGACCTTCTTGATGGCTGTCTGCTGAGCTCACCACCACCGTGACCTTATTGATCGCTGTCTGCTGAGCTGACCACCACCACGACCTTCTTGATGGCTGTCTGCTGAGCTGACCACCACCGTGACCTTATTGATCGCTGTCTGCTGAGCTGACCACCACCACGAACTTATTGATCGCTGTCTGCTGAGCTGACCACCACCACGAACTTATTGATCGCTGTCTGCTGAGCTGACCACCACCACGAACTTATTGATCGCTGTCTGCTGAGCTGACCACCACCGTGACCTTCTTGATCGCTGTCTGCTGAGCTGACCACCACCACGACCTTATTGATGGCTGCCTGCTGAGCTGACCACCACCACAACCTTACTGATCGCTGTCTGCTGAGCTGACCACCACCACAAACTTATTGATCGCTGTCTGCTGAGCTGACCACCACCGTGACCTTCTTGATCGCTGTCTGCTGAGCTGACCACCACCACGACCTTCTTGATGGCTGTCTGCTGAGCTCACCACCACCGTGACCTTATTGATGGCTGCCTGCTGAGCTGACCACCACCACGACCTTACTGATCGCTGTCTGCTGAGCTGACCACCACCGTGACCTTATTGATCGCTTTTGGTTTAACCCCGAACCAGATGGGTGCAAACTATGACACACAGGACAAAACCACCTGTCCGTCCTCCAGGCACATGGAAGGCATGGCCCACAGAGACCAAACTATATGCTGCGTCCCTTTTAGAAAGCTCTGTGTATGTTTCAAATTAAAAGTCTTATAAGGAAAGTATATTTCTGTGTTTTAAGATTTTCTTAATTACAAAGAAATAGATACTCATTCTAGCCAGTTAAGCCTCCAGGTAGAAAGTTAACTGTTACCTCCCTCAGTCTGCCCCACCCAGAGCCGCAGCCAGCAACGATGGCTGATGTGCATGGCTACACCTCCTCTCTCTTCCACCACACGGCCACACCCGGATCAGATGCGCCAGCATTGCAAGGTGGCAGTCTCCTTCCAGCCACGGTCTGTGGACGGCATTCAGGCTCCAGCTTTGACCCTGGGCACCCTGAGCCTTGAGGGGGGATGGGTCTGTGTGTCCTGCCTTGGTGTCCTGGTCCTCACGGGGGTGTGTGTCACACGGGATGGGCTTGTGTGTCCCGCCTTCGTGTCCTGGTCCTCAGGGTCACGTGTCACAGGGGGACAGGCTTGTGTGTCCCGCCTTCGTGTCCTGGTCCTCAGGGTCACGTGTCACAGGGGGACAGGCTTGTGTGTCCTGCCTTTTTGTCCTGACTCTTGAGGGGGGGATGGGCCTGTGTGTCCACCTTCCTGTCCTGGTCCTCAGCGGGGCACGTGTCAGAAGGGACAGGCTTGTGTGTCCCACCTTCGTGTCCTGGTCCTCAGGGGGGGCACGTGTCACAGGGGGACAGGCTTGTGTGTCCCACCTTCGTGCCCTGGTCCTCAGGGGGGCATGTGTCAGAGGGGGACAGGCTTGTGTGTTCCACCTTTGTGTCCTGACCCTCAAGGGGGGATGGGCCTGTGTGTCCCTCCTTTGTGACCTGGTCCTAGAGGGGGACGTGGCCCATGTGTCCGGCCTTCGTGTCCTGACCCTGGCAGAGGATGTGGCCTGTGTGTCCCACCTTCGTGCAGCCTGGCACCATGGGTCTGATTTTCCCCACGATGGAGGTCTGCTTCTGAAGGGCTGCACCTGCTCCCACAGGGGAGGCTGTCTGCTCACCCAGGTGCCTGTCCTGTCTGAGGCCTGGGCTCTTCCCCACCCAGGCTGGGGGCCGGCCCGTCCCTCATGACCGAGGCAAGCGGCCAGGCCTCCCTGGAACTCCGCTCTGCTCTGGGTGAGGCTCTGAAAGGTTCCTGTGGAAGCAACTGCGTCTGGGAAACCCCGCTCCCCTGTTTAAAGGATGACTCCGCCATGGCTACCCACATGTCCAGTCCTCTCAGGAAGTTCCAGGTCGCCAGGAGAGAGGGAAGCAGAAGCCACTGTCCTTCAGCAGGGCCCTGAAAAGCAGGATGAATCAGCGGGGCCATTCAGAACAAGGCTCAAATTACTGCTGCACTTTTCAGAATGGAGCCAGGCTCAGCGTTTCAAAACCAGAGGCTGACGTGGACCAGCTCGCGCTCGGCTGGGACCTGAGCCAGCCCCTGAGTGCCACGCCCCACAGTCGCATCATCCCATCCCCCGTCACCCAGCGCCGGTCACCCAGCTTCCATCACCCCGCCCCCATCACCCCGTGCCCCTCACCCTGCACCCCTCACCCTGCCTCTGTCACCCCGCCCCATCACCCCACCCTCCATCAAACGTGCCCGTCACCCCGCTCTCCGTCACCCTGCACCCATCACCCCACACCTGTCACCCTGCCCATCAAAACGCGCCCATCACCCTGAGCCCGTCACCCTGCACCTGTCACCCGTGCCGGTCACCCCACACCCATCACCCCCGTCCCCTGTCACCCCTCCGCCATCAAAATGTGCCCATCACCCTACACCGCTCACCCACCCTCGTCACCCCACAGCCCTCACCCCGCACCTGTCACCCCACCTCCCATCACCGAGGTGCTGTTTTCTCGGGCCAGACCAGGTGGGAGTCACACCTCGGGTGCACAGCTTCTCAGTCACTGTCAGTCACACTTGGCAGCTGCACATGGCCTCACTCGGGAGCGAGACTGCAGAGTTCGTGGTGATGACACAGCCCTCCACTTGTTCTCCGGGAGTTCTGATACCTCGAGGACATCCGGGCCCAGTGTCTGGGTCCCAGCCCTTCCTTAACAACGTGGCTCCTCTTCAGTCACAAGGAGGATCCAACGTCGCACGGAGAGGTCTTCCGGAACAGCAGAAGCGGCAGCAGCAACGCAGGCGCCTCAGTCCAGTCACGGCACGCAGCGCTGCGGTGGCCAGCCAGGCTGCGGCGGCTCCAGGTGGGTGGCGGCAGGGCAAACCTCTCCACTCGGCCACCTCCACCTGTTTACAACCTCAAGCAGGCCAAAATCACCGGGGAACTCAGAGGGGAGCGTTCTCTCCAACTGTATTCCCTAAGCCGGAGGGCAGGAGCAGAGCCCCGGCCTGACAACCACACGGCCATGTTCTTAGGGCCCCGGCTTCGTGACGGTCACAGATGTTCAGTTTGCTTCGTTTTCAGCCCACGTCTCTGGCGCCAGGGCCTTGCTTGGCACCTGTGTGGGCAGCGACCACATGAAGCCTGTCTCGGGAAAAGTGTTGTGTAAGCAGCAGGGGCTCTTTGAAGGCACCGAGTCCTTTTCTTCATCTCTTTGTATCTCTAGCTCAGCCACCTTGCTCTGCGTGGTCCCCCCAGTCCAAACCCTCAGACCTGTTCACAGCCTGCTCCTGCTCAATCATCTCAGAGCTCCACTCCAACCCACACCCCCTACCTTTTACCAAATCCCAAGCCAGGGACAGCTTCAGAAGAAAGTGAGAAAAGCACCGCCACGTACTCAGCGCCTGCTGTGGACTGCACACACTCACACAGGGCCCTCTCTAGTCTTCCACGCACATCAGCCACGAGGGCCGCCGAGAGGAGAAACGCAGCTGAGTTGTTTTCTCACAAAGGGACGTAAACGTCAAAGCAAAACTGGAGCCCAGCACTATCTGTCTGACAAACTCATCCTCCTTCCACTCCGCCATGACTGCGCACACCCCGGAGACCAGGCCCTTAGGCCTCCAAACGCCGCAGCAGCCTCCCCCGGCCATGGCTTCCAGAGGGACACCGCCAGAGGCAGGGCTGGCGCAGGGCCCGGAGGCAGCGGACTGGGTGGTCTCTTGACCAGGGCGGTCTCTTGACCAGGGCGGTCTCACAGCAGCATGAGGCTTGGCATCGTGGGGGTCTGGCTCTGAGACCCGGGGCAGCCTGCAGAGCACCCTGGGGTGTGACTGCTCATGAACGTCCCGTCTCCTCAGCCACCCACAGACGCTGCTGCAGCCGCATCCTCAGGGCAGCAAGCGTCTGGCGGAGCCCAGCGAGAGGCCAGGCCCTCTCCCCCTCACAGAAACCTGTCCAGTCACACGTGGCTGCAGCCTGGGTGGTTGGTGAGGGAAAAATTATTCCTTCTATAACCAGAAAAAATAGTGAATCAACAGAAACAGAAATGCTCAGAACGAAACATAAAAAATCAACATCAGTGGGACAGAATTCAGCAATGCCCAGAAGGGCCTGGAACCTGGATCCCTGCGCTGGGTCCACAGGCCCGGCCGGCCAGGACCAGGGAGAGACAGACGCGGGCCCCTGACCAAACCCTGCGCTGCAGTGCCTGTAAGGTAGATTTTACATAATTTTACAATTGCTAAAAGCAGAACATTTCATGCATGTGAACATTATGTACAACTCAAATCTCAGCGTGTGAGATGAGGTGAAATGGACACAGTCTCTCAGCACTGTGCCTGCGGCCGCTGCCCTACTCAGGGCACAGCTCCGCAACCCCCTGGCCCTACACAGACAGGTTCTGCGCACCCGCCCTCCACCTTCCTCGAAGGACTCCTCAGGAAAGCAGCATGCAGCTGTGGCCCAGCAAGAGCCTGGCAAAGCACTTCCCTCCCAGAGCCCCGTTTCCTCATCAGCAAGACAAACACAACAAGCCTCCCTCCCCTGGCTGCTGTGAGGACTGACAGCCCCTCCTGGCACCTGCACCGGGGGCGTGACACGCATCGCATGTCACAGCCACCTTCTCCCGCTCAGCCTCCCACGTCCCCAGGGGGCCGGAACCAGAGCCTCACAGCACCAGGACACACCCATCCGGACACGGGCAAGCTGCCACCACAGACGGTGCTGGTTTGGGGAATGAGAATCCTCCTGAGAGAGCCGCAGTGGCCCAGGTGCGGGGCAGTGGAGTGAGGGTGTGAGCCTGGGCCCCGGTGGGGAGCTGAGCTGTGCTCGGGCCATGAAGGACGTTGCTGGAGGCCTGTTATAATCCAGGGCTGCTCGAGGTAAAAAAAAAAAAAACTAAAACTGCAATGTGGAACGCACATCGCTGGCCACACACAAGCTGCCCGCTGAGTTCTAACGGGCTGGGGCTTCTCGGAGGAGGGAAGCCTCACTTCCCACGTCGCACAGCCCAGCCTCCCCCACGCCCGCTGACCGCCTTGGCATTTGCAAGTATGTCCATGGCCATCGCTTTTTCTCCAAAGCGGCCTCCAGCTACACGAGCTGTTCAGAAAACCTCATGTGTAAGAGCAGAGTATGTGAAACCTCCATCTGTGCTCAGGAATTAGGACACCCCTGGCTGCAATCTGAGCAAAAACGGCGCTTCCAGAGGATCATCAAATCCTGTGTCTTGGTTGGGGTTGGGGTCATTGACTTAAAATAGCTTCTTTTATACTGGGAAGGAGGCACAGACGTTGCCCTAATTCCGAGGAACAGGCGAGGGCGGGAGCTGTGGCGAAGACACAAAAGCAAAAGTAGATTCGCCCCTTTGTGCGGCCCCGCAAGTGACATCGTCCCTCCTCTCCCTGGAAACGGCGGCTTCCAGGCACCCGCTCCAGCACCCAGGACCAGGGCTCATCAGGCTGTTTTAACCAGATGGATTTAGTGATAGCAAATAAAGAGAAGGAGAACACCCTCGGCCAGGCTATTGTGAATGGGTGTTACCGAAAAATGGCATTAGCAGGGCACCGGGCTTGGCCAGCTCCAGGCAGCCCTGCGTCTGCTTGTCAATCCCCGGAGTCTTCCAGGGGCCCCAGGGCAGCTGGAACCTGGCCAGGTGGGAGGATTTCCACCATGAGAAAGTCAGGGCCCTCCGGGAGGAGCAGAAGCTCTGCAGGTGACTGTTCGGGAAGCCGGTCTGGTCCTGATACTCCACAAGAAGAGAACTGCACTCTAAACCAGGGTTTCCCAGGTGTCAGCCGGACGGGTACCCTCTGCAGGGCCCATGGAAACAGAGATGGCCAGCCCCGCCCACGATTTACTAGCTCTGTAGGTCTGGGGGGAGAGCCTGCTGCGTGCACTCCACACATGTTCCCAGGGGTGCAGATGCTGCAGGTGTGGGGGACCCCATCTGGAGAGCCCAGGTTAAGGCTTGGGAACTGGAGGATGGGGTGGGGACGCTAGCTCCCCCTGTTTGCCCCGGCCCCACACACTCAGGCCTCTGTGGCCAGCCTGGTCCTCCCCCTCCCATAGCCAAGGTGCGCCAACTGCCAGCATCCACTCCCAGTGGGGCCACAGGGGGACACCAACATCCCAGGCAGAAGCACCCACTGGGGGTTCACCTCTCAGTTCAAAGGGTTTCCAAGAGAATCCTCAGCAAAAAGCAACACTACCCCTTCGGAGAGTGGATCAGAGGCCAGTAGGAGACTGGGAAGGTGCTTAGCTCAGGAGGGCTGGAGGGTGGGGCTGGGAGGCACTAAGGCCCCTGGGCCTCAGAGGAAGGCCCAGCCCATCCCAGCAGAGGCAGAGCAAGACTCCAGAGTGGAGTGGAGCCCTGCCGTGCACGGGAAGGCTTTCCTGACGTAGGGGCAGGAGCCGGAGGGTGGGGGATGACCCTAAGGGGACATATGCCAGCTCCAGAGCCCAGCGGCTACTGCCCTCCAGGGCTGCTTCCACAGTGAGGCTTTTCTGCATGTAAGTTTGTCTGCTCGGCCACATCAGCCTCCTCGTGGCACACAGTCTCTCACAGGGCACCTCCTTCCATGGAGACCCGGGGCCTCCAGACGGCTCCTCCCTACAGGGCCCAGCCCTCGGGCAGACACACCTATGGCTTCAGCTCAGCACAGCAGCACAGTGGCTGGCGGGGAACAAAAGGAAAACTGGAGAAATGCATCTAAAATGTTGAGCAGACCTCTGCTCCGTTGCTTTGGAAGAACCACATTGCTTTTGACGAACTTCTTAAAGAGAGAAAGATGCCAGTGAGAAAACCAGAGGGGACAAATGCCATCCAGGACTGTAAAACAGCTGCCATCAGAGATCAGTGGCTCACACCACACCCCGCAGTCCACCCCACTGTGGCGAGCGCCTGTGATGTCCACGCACAGGAGGGAGACCAGCCCTGTCCTCAGCACAGCCACGGGCCATGTTAGAGAGGCAACCGCAATTCCACTATGCAGCACAAAGCGAATTTCCTCCGGTTACTTGCTAACTTTCTATTCTGGGCTTCCTGGGCTTTCCTTCATTAGACTTGAGGCCAGAACCCTCTGGAAAGATCTCCGGGATATCTCGGCCTTGCAGGCAAGGGGTGAAGGAACGGGGACACGAACAGATGGAGGGAGATGAATTAATCTGCAAATACTCCTTGCACGTGTCCTAGCTCTGTCCGTCAAAGTGAGGTCTGGGCCACAACAGCTGCCCCGTTCACTTGCTAAATGGTGCAAAATGGGCCCAGACCCTCATTTTACCTTTAAATAAATAACAGCATATTCTTGTCTGGTCTTTAAACCACACAGGCCAAAATGAGTTGAACACGATCATGTATTTAATTGACTTCTAAAAGCCGCTTGTGTTCCTTCAGCCTTTGCCGACCTTTTGTTTATGGATATCCCTTAATAAAATGTGGGCAGGGTTTCAGCGTAAACCTGTCAGCAGGTTAAACACACTCCCTCCAAAACAGCCTGTTCTCATGTGCAGGGACAGGGCAGAGTCATGACCGACAAGGGAAAGACTTCTAACTCCCAACTCTGGAAACGAGGGGTGTGCTAAGCTGGGAAATTCTTCAGCATGACCCCCAGCTGTGGGCGAAGCACCCCCAATCCCAGCCCCGCCCCAGCCCCAGTGGTGGGCAGCTGCAGGCCCCAGCAGGAGAAGGAGATTCCCACAGAGAGGCCGCTGAACGAGGCACAGAGCCAGGTCTGGCCGTGTAAAAATACTTCGAACGCACGGGAGGCTTTGCTTGTGGTGTCAGCGGGAGGCTTCCGTTTACGTCCAGTGGCAACGCGTTTAGGACCCTGTGCCGCCATGCGGGAACTGTTCTCCCCAGCATCTCCCCGGCTGGGGCGGTTGGTGAGCACGTGAGTTCAGCAAGTGAACACACCACCGTGGTGACAGGTAGGCAGGACAGTCACGCCCTCGGCCTGGGAGAGGCCACATAGCCACAAAACACAAGGCTTGGGTTAGTGCCGGGCACGTGGGGAGGCACATGCCTGCCTGAAGGCTGGTCACAGGAAGACTTCCCACATTATGAAATGATTAACTGATTCATTAATACCACTTCCTGTCACAAGAGACTGAGCCCTAGAGATAAAGCCATCGGAACAACAGCACAGACCTCGAGAGCAGCTGGGTCATTTCCACTGCCCTCAGCAGTCCACGATATCCCCGGGGCATCTGGGTCATTTCCACTGCCCTCAGCAGTCCACGGCACCCCCGGGCATCTGGGTCATTTCCACTGCCCTCAGCAGTCCACGGCACCCCCGGGCATCTGGGTCATTTCCACTGCCCTCAGCAGTCCACGGCACCCCCGGGCATCTGGGTCATTTCCACTGCCCTCAGCAGTCCACAGGACACCCCGGGGCATCGGGGTCATTTCCACTGCCCTGCAGGTGCATGTGGGTGGGTATGCACGTGTGTGGGTGTGCACATTTGTGTGCACGCATGTGTGGGTGAGCACGTGTGAGTGTGCACGTCTGTGTGAGCATGGGTGAGCACGTGTGTGGGTGTGCATGTGTGTGGTGAGCACGTGTGTGGGTGTGCACGTGGGTGTGCACACATGTGGGTAAGCACGTGTGTGGGTGTGTGGTGGTGAGCATGTGTGTGGATATGCACTTGTGTGGGTGAGATGTGGGTGTGCACGTGTGTGGGTGAGATGTGTGGGTGTGTACGTGTGTGTGAGGGTGTGTGTGTGGTGTGCACATGTGTGGGCATGTGTGTGGTGAGATGTGTGGGGGTGCACTGTGTGGGTGAGCACATGTGTGTGTGCACATGTTTAAGGGGTGGGTGCACACGCACCTGTGTGCATATGTGGATACTGCTGTGTGCACACATGTGCACACCCAAGTGTCTGTGAGCATGCAGGAACAGCTGGTTAGAAGTGCCCTCACTGTTCCTGAGCACAATGGTAGCTCCCCTCTCCAAGGAGCCTGAAAATTCTTGTTGTTATTCTCATAAATACATGACCATGCTGATGGCTCTGTCTTATTTACCCCTTAGTCTATAATAACTTGGAGCACACAGCCAGTAATTCCCTTATAACCTGCGACAGTCCTGGTTCATGGCTCTGATGGCTGCGGCTGCCTCCTAGGAGCCCTAGGGTGGCAAACTCAGGTCCACCCCCACCTATGTGATTTGGACCCCCAGCCAAGTCCCTGTGGGAGGATTTTCAGTGGGTGGGGAAGCTTCTGAAAAATAACTTGACTCTAACTAATATCTGTAATTAACACATCAAGTAAAACGAAAAGTTCTTGCCATTGCCTTTTGGTGGGTGCCCTTAAAAAGTCATCCATCTCACACTGACTCTATCACATGCTAACTCCAGCCCCAAATCCTAACAAACACGCCAGTCAGGAATGCACAGCACATTTTTACAAGCCTCACAATTCTCTGATTAGATTACAGAAATGCCCCAAATAATTCTTAAATATTTCATTTGAAAACCAACGTCATCACCACTTTTAAGCCACTGGCATTCTACAATCTACACCAGCTTCTACACGGTGGCAGCTTTAGAGCACCGCACACTCAGTGTGACCATCCACAAACCTGTGATGAGTTATTAACCAGCCCAGGCTAGCCCGCCGCCCGGCCTGCTCTGTGGAACCTCAGCAGCTACATCCTGCCTGAAATACACCAACGTCCTTACGTTCACAAAACCCGCTGCTTTCAGTGCAGCTGCCAAGGGAAGCCATGGGGGTGAGCAGCGGCAGGGGTGTGGGTGCCACCATGGGGTCCCCCAGAAGGAAACCAGGGGGAGCACAGAACTAAACGGTCACCCGTTACAATGACTCGTGATCTGGAAAGAAATCAAGTGTTTTCTGTGGGGCTGAGATCGGCCGCCTGCCCCTCCACCCTCTGCTTTGCTCCCAACCCACACACCCCAGCTCTCTGGACTAAACAGTTTTCCGGGGCCTGGGAAGGGGACGTGGGAGGGGGAAAGGGCTTCCCCGAAGAAAACACAGAAATATACTTTACAAAATAAAATAAACTTAAAATGAAAGGCACTAGGCAAAACTGTAGTGAAAAGTGTTTTTTTCTTTTCCACAGTCTTTTATTTTTCACTCAGGATTTGCATAAACACATTCTTGGTTCTAAATGCTGAGAAACTCCTCTAAATACTCGAGGAGCGCTGAATGGAGCAGGAAATGATGAGCAGAGAAAGGAATGCCGCAGATTCCAGACGGATGGGACCAGCTGGGGAATTTGGGAAACCGTGCTGAGGTCCTGCAGACATCCTTGCTCACGCCTCTGGGGGCGACCGCCTGAGATCACCCAGTGGCAGCAAGAAAACCACCAGTGCCACAGCGGCCTCCCCTCCTCCCCCAGCCATGCATCCACCACCAGTGCCACAGTGGCAGGCCCCTCTCCTCCCCCAGCCACGTGTCCACCACCAGTGCCACAGTGGCAGGGCCCCCTCCTCTCCCAGCCGTGCATCCACTACCAGTGCCACAGTGGCTTCCCTCCTCCCCCAGCCATGCGTCCACCACCAGTGCCACAGCGGCTTCCCTCCTCCCCCAGCCATGCGTCCACCACCAGTGCCACAGTGGCAGGGCCCCCTCCTCTCCCAGCCACACATCCACCACCAGTGCCACAGCAGCAGGCACCCCCTCCTTCCCCAGCCGTGCATCCACCACCAGTGCCACAGTGGCAGGGCCCCCTCCTCTCCCAGCCACACATCCACCACCAGTACCACAGCAGCAGGCACCCCTCCTCCCCCAGCCGTGCATCCACTACCAGTGCCACAGCAGGCTTCCCTCCTCCCCCAGCCATGCGTCCACCACCAGTGCCACAGCGGCTTCCCTCCTCCCCCCAGCCATGCGTCCACCACCAGTGCCACAGTGGCAGGGCCCCCTCCTCTCCCAGCCACACATCCACCACCAGTGCCACAGCAGCAGGCACCCCTCCTTCCCCAGCCGTGCATCCACCACCAGTGCCACAGTGGCAGGGCCCCCTCCTCTCCCCAGCCACACATCCACCACCAGTGCCACAGCAGCAGGCACTCCTCCTTCCCCAGCCGTGCGTCCACCACCAGTGCCACAGTGGCTTCCCTCCTCCCCCAGCCATGCGTCCCACCACCAGTGCCACAGCGGCAGGGCCCCCTCCTCTCCCAGCCACGCATCGATGCCTTCTGAGGGGTCTGGACCAACGAGCCCTGGTGCGGAACAAGCCCCACAGAGAAACTCCGTGTGACTCTGCCCCACGGATAACAAGGGAGGGGACGTTTCATCATCAGAAGCTACTGACGTACAAGTGATCAAACACTCTCTTCTGACTTCCTATCGCCAGGCCACCATTATTGGTGAGGAGGAGCCCCAATAATTTCTTACTAATTACAGCTCAAGCACCAGGGTTTGTCCACGGTTTTCTTTTCACGCAGATCTTAGAGGATCAAGTGTATCCCCAGAAAACATCCCTCTCGTTTGAATTCCTCTGTGCTTTCCTGCGTGGCACAGCCAGGCCAGCCTTGGGCTTCGGAACAGTCCAAAGATTGGGACCCCCCCCCCCCTAACATGCAGCCACCTAAGAGAACAGGTCAGTGACAAACGAGGGGGGGGAAAGCTGTTAGGAGAAAGAGCAAGCTGTGGTCCTAAAAACAAAACGTTTCTTATGCAAATACGAAATATTAGAAAATCGAAAAGCAGTTGCCAGAAAAGAGCTCAAGTCGTGGAAAGCAGGAAGGCAGGTACATCCCAGCACTGCAGCCGGCAGGAGGCCACCGCGGGGCACTCAGACCCTGCTGCCCCGAACACAACCCGCCGAGCCTCCTGGGACGAGGTCCCTGGGAGCCACAGGGCTGTCTGGAGAGGGTCTCCAGCCTCAGCTGTGTCAGGTAGAACAAAGATGATGAAGAACTGCTTGAGAAATTGGAACCATGTTTAAACTCCGTGCACCCTACTCAGCCCAGACTGGCCTGTTTCTTCTGCCACGGATCTCGGCTAAAGGCAAAGCCGGCAGAAGCCCAGTGGGGCCTCCCTTCTGTCCCCCCGATACTGTGCTGTGGGCCATGCAACCCTGCCCCAGGCTGTCCCAGGGTCGTGGGTGTGTGTCTGTGCGCATGCACGTGTGTGTAGAGTGTGCGTGTGCACGTGTGCAAGCGTGTCACAACAAGAGACCTCATAGGAGCATAAGGATACCCGACTCCCTCCGTCAGCCTGAACCTCTGCCTCTTGGGCACAGCTGGGCCTTCCCGCTTCCCCGGGGCAACAGCCAACACTTGACTTCTCTGCCGCCCGGGGGGATGCAGCGTCCAGACCGGTCCCTGGCTGCAGCACCATGGCAGTGTGAGTTTAATGCCCGTCACACTAGCTCTGCACAGCGAATGAGACACTAGCTTTTCACAGCTGTGCACCTGCACAGCCCCTGGCACGCTTGGGAAGTCCAGGCAGGCCTGCAGCGGGACTTCTTGGAATCTTTCTCTTGCCGGGCTCCGTGCATCAACCAGCAGAGCCAGGTCTGAGGACTGAGTGTAGGAGCCTGCTCCCACCATCCCTGCAGGTGACTGGCTGAGGGACATGGCGCCCAGAATCTCTTCCCTCTGGCCACCGCCCCTGAACTAATTATGATCCCAGCCCATGGGGCTGACCCGATATCCCAGAATCTCAGCAGTTGAAGTCTTGGTGATCAGTTGTCGGGGAGGGGAAAGGACCAGGGAGGGCGGGTAGGCGTCCCTTCCAGGCTGCACGGCTGGCCGTGAGCAGCAGAGCTGGGGAGCTGCTCCAGCCTCCAGGCCCTCTCGGTGGTCAGCCCCAGCCCAGGCCAGCAAGGCTTCCTGAGAAGGCTGAGCTTGGCAGCTGCAGCCCCAGGGGCATCTGGAATTCCCCAGAAAAGCCCTCATCCCAAAGGCCATGGGAAAAACAGCCCTGTGGGAGCACCCTACCCCCTGACCTCTGGAGGAGAGTCCGGCACAGCCTGTCCCCCTGGGCTCTGCACGCAGATGGTTTTCCCCAGAACCGGTTCCTCTTCCTGAATCTCTGCTAATGGCTGTGTCCACCAGTCTGACCCCAGCCTTGGAAACCCCCATGCAGCCTGGGCCAGAATGAAGTAGGTGCCCAGATGCTCAGGATGCTTGGGGCTGAACTACCCCCAGCTGCACCTCCTGCCTGCCCCGAGCCATGCCCTCCCCCCCGCCTGGGCTGGCTTTCTTCGAATCCCAGGCGCACCTCGGCCTGAGGGTGCGGGGGGGTTCACCCCTGCCCATTGGAGGGAAATGTTCTGACATGGCAGTAAAGGGCACCACAATCAGAAAGAACGAGTGGGGCTTCCACACAGGGCAGCCAGGGTGCTGCCACCCAGGTCTGCCGGCAGGGGTGGCCCCGAGCGAGATGCAGCTAGAAGGGGTCTCCGGCAGGTGGGTCCTGAGAAGGTCACAGCTAGGAAGGGGTCTCCGGCAGCAGGTGAGTCCTGAGTGAGGGTCACAGCTAGGAAGGGGTCTCTGGCAGGTCACAGCTAGGAAGGGGTCCCCCGGCAGGTCACAGCTAGGAAGGAGTCTCCGGCAGGTCACAGCCCTGACTCCAGGCCTCTGCATCTCACTGCTACCCAGAGCCAGAACCACTGGCTGCCGTGACGGCTTCCATACTGCTGACCTGGCCCAGCCAACGCTGCATGAAAGGGGCTCTAGGAAGGAAGAGGCCTGGCAGCACCCAGCCTTGTCCTGTCTGAGGAACTGATTCCCTGAGCCATGAAAGCACCTGGGCCGTGGCCATCAGAGTTCGCCACGGGACCACCTTCCTGGGTCTCTACGCCCCGGATGCAGCTCAGGTGCACACCCCAGCGTGGAGATGCGCCTGCTGCAGGCGTGGCTCTGGGAACAGCACTTTGCTCCTGGAGCCTCAGAGGAAGGGGTAGGAAGCATGTGTCCTGTGCAGTCACCACCAGACGCTGAGGTGGCCACCCTGGTGGGAGCTGTGAGCTGAGGAGGGTTCCCGGGCTCCCAGAGCAACGGCTGCTCCGGGGAAGAGAAAACACGGAGGGGATGAGGAGACCAAAGCAAGTAGCTGCTCCAGCACCTCGAGGAGTGGGCCGAGAACCAAATACCAAAGCTATAGACCTGAAAAGTAGAGGGGAACCTTTTCCTTCAGAAGGAACAAAACAAAACACAGCTAAAGAGAAGACCTAGGGGTGCTTGCGGAGGGCCCTCAGTGACGTGAGGGGCTGGCCTGTGTGGGGGTCGCTCTGTGCAGCCCCTCAATGCAGGGAAAAGGCCGGTAATGGGGGCCTCAGGCAGAAATGGGAACTGGCTGCAACTCCACACGCACCACGGGCTGGGTCGTACACACCCAGTTCAGACCCGGGCATGAAGTCCAGAAAGAGATACAATAACAATCACCCCAGCTTTGTGAGGCATCTCAGAGAGCCCCCGTTCCACCTGGGCACGCCATGAGCACCAGGCAGGGAGGCGGCTCTCAGCACGGGGCTGAGGACTCGGGCCCACCCTGGGGCAAGGGGAGCACCCATGGGACGAGGTGACTGCATGCAGGCCCCGAGCAAAAAGGATCCTCCCGGTGTCTGGGAAAGACTTAGACCCCTTACTAACCTCTGGGATTTTCTATGGGGGAGTCAGGGCCAAGAGAGGCAATTCTTTACAGGTTGGAAATTACTCGGATAACATAAACAAAAGCACGTGCAGAGGAAAGAACCGGTACCAGAGTCGTTCGTCCATCAGTTCCGGGCCAAGGCTCTGTTTCTGTCCCGAGCATGGCTTCAGTCTCCCGGGCCCAGCGCCCATGCTGTCTGTCAGGACCCGCCACATGCAGGTTAGAGCTGCCGCCACTACTACCTATGTTCTGATGCCACCAGGACACGACTGTCCCTGGGAGGAACAGACTGAGCCTTAGATTCGGGTGACTGTTCCAAGTGTGGGATTCCAGCTTATCGGGAACGAACACTAACAATGCCAGATTTCAGGGCGGCTACAGCTACAGCCTGGGGAACCCAGCCCTGCACGCAGAAACACACCTCATGTTTTCAGACACTAATAGAACCACTATTTTTAATAAAACACCCACAAAAAAACAAAGTCTCCCAGACACTCTGATGCCGTCTGACCAATAACCCTGGAGGAAACCGTCTTCGGGGCTCCAGGCTGAGGAGGGGGCTTCCTGGGCACCTACAGCAAAGCCTGAATGTTTGTAACTGTTCCCGGGACTCTGCCTCACAACCAGGGGAAACCCTGAGCCTTCTGTCACAGGTGACGTAACCCCAAGTTCCCCTTCCCCTGCGCCAGAGCCTGTCAGGCACCAAGGCTGGAGCCCCAAAACCCCGTCAGCCCGCCGGGGGCCAGCCTCTCAGGGGCCGGCCACAGCGTCGCTCACTGCCCCTGCCAGACGCCCGCCGCGGCCTGACGGAGCCACAGCCCCACGTGTGACCCGCATTTCCACACAGCGCACACCTTCCTAACGCAGGACGTTATTCTGCGCCTTGGCGTCCTCCAGCGCCCGCGCGGTGCCTGCGATGTGTGACGCGGAGATTTCCAAGCCCCTCCTTTGCTCCTCGCTCGTGTACCCAGCCGTGATGCACATAGACAGGTACCTGCCGCTACGAAAGGCCTCGTGCACCCTCTCTCCGCGCACCTCAGCACCCCGCGGTCCCACAGGTGATCCGGTTGGCCCGTGGGTCTCACCTCCGACCTGCGTGCACTCGCTGGCCGGCGTTTATCATCCTTTCGGGGGGTGCTGTTAGACGAGGGCTCTCATGTCGCCTCTTTCTCGTCCTGTCCCGCGGAACTGCCTCCAAGTCCACGGGTTTGGCCCGGGCTTAGCAGGTTCCTTGAAAGCCGCGCGGCGCACGTGTGGTGCACGTGACATAACTGCCCTTCCAGCGGCCACCGCGATCAGGCTGTTCCTGCGCCGCTACAGAGGAACACCCGAGACCGCGGGACCCACAGGGAACGAGGTTTACTGGTCACGGCTGTGCAGGCCGTACGGGAAGCACGGAGGCACCGCTCCTGGGGGAGGCCTCAGAAGCTTCCAGTCGGGGCGCAAGGTGAAGGGGAGCAGGCGTCTCCCCACGGGGGAGGGCGGGAGCGAGAGCGCGAGGGGGAGGGCGCGCACACGTTTAAACCACCGGATCTCCGCGAGAACTCACATCGCGACACCAGGAGGAGGCGCTGAGCGGCTCACAAACCCACCCCCAGATCCAGCGACTTCCCACCAGGCCCCCCCTTCCACCAGTGGGGATGACGGTCGGACGGGAGATTGCGGCTGCGCAGACTACCCCAACTCTGCTTCTGCTGTTTGCTACTTGCTGGCTCAGCCACCGGCCACAGGTGCTGCTGCAGAAGGCGTGTCTGCTCCTCACCTTTACCTGCGGGTCAAAGCTAGAAGCTCCGGTCACACTGGCAGCGCCTCCTCCCCCTGCACGGCACAGACCCCTGCTCTGACCTGCGGCTGCGCAGGACTGGACGTGCTCAGTGAGCTGCCCGCCCCACCCCCTCCACAGCCTCGCACCCTTCAGAGGTGCCAGCACCTGCCGGGCATGACACCACATCCCCATGGGACCCAGTATCCCCACTGTGTCCACCCAGAGGCCAGAGGCCCATCCAAACGTCCCACTGGCCCCCTCCAGCCAAATTATCTGAGACCCCTCAAAGGCCAGGCTGTGCACCTCATGACACCGGCCCAACCCAAAATGATGCCCTCCCTTTCTGAGGCCTCACTCTCTCCCCCTGGGGCAAGTTCAAAGCTACCCCTCCCAGACACCCTTCCCGGACAGCCAAAACCAAAAACCAAAGCCATCTCAACACCCTCCTCCTTACTAAAGTGTAGCTCTTTTTCCATTTACGTATGTGCTTACATAGACGTCCCATTCATTACAGACTAACAGACGCTTCAAATTCTACTAGAATAATAAATACCTCCTATCTCCACAGATCTGAGCAGGGGGAAGTGCCTTTGCTCATCCACAGTCTCATTAACTACTCCAAAAAAGGTACTGGCCTCCATTTTCCCAAAGAAACCAAGGCAGAGAGAGGTGAGGGGTCATCTAAAATCAAAGAATTCTCAAGAAGCGTCTGATTCCAAGTGGGTTTGGACGTCCGCCTCTCCTCTGATGGCGCCAGGAGCTCTCCCCCGCCGAGGCAGCAGAGCCTGCACGCCTCACTCCATCACTCAGCTGCCTTCACTTTCAAAACCGCGGCACCGGCCGCCTCGCTTGTGGTTGTTGCAGCCACATGTCGTCGCCTTTCCAAGCACATACACGTCTATGTCTAAAGCTCGACGCGCCACCGGAAAGCGCAGTGCCGCAGCCCAGGCAGACGCTGTCGATCCGCTCTGCGCTCATGAGCTCTAAATGCCTCATTCACTTCCATTAGCTTCAAAGAGGCAAATCAGTGTTTCCCACCAACGCCAGACTCCCTTCCAGGGAGGCCGCCCCAGGGCTGCCTCTGAGGCCCGCGCTCTGCCCGCCAGTGCAGCACCCTGACTCGCCCACCCGCCAGGGCACCTTTCGCTAACAGGCCTGGGGGCTGGATGGGCATCTGTGGCCCTGCTCGAAGGATCATCTCTGCATCGCCAAACTGTGTCTCGGGCCTCCCAGGCCACTGTCCACCCCACAGACGAGCAGCCCCCTTCCTTCCACACCTGAACACTGACTGCCTCAGATCCCTAAAGTCACCGAGTCTCGCTGTTCTCCAGCCCTCCATGAACCCCCCCCCATTCAAGTCCAAGATCCCAGAGAAGAAACAGTTCTCTAGACTGACAGGCTGCCGTGCCGAGCACCTGTGTCCCAGCCACTTAGGAAGCTGAAGCAGGAGGATCCCTTGAGCCTGGAGTTGGAGACCAGCCTGGGCAACATAGCAAGGTCCAGTCTCAAAGAAAAGAAAATTAATGGACAGTACTAAGTAGCAAGGAGAAGAACTGAGATCCCAGAGCACGTGGAGCTGGGCTGCTTGGGCCCAGCTAAGTCCATGGGTCTCCCTTTCTCCACCTCCAAGTCATGGAGTTTCAAGAATTGAGATAAAATGAGCTGATACATGGAAACCACCCTTCCGCATCCCGCCTGCACACCCACACACACACCGAGGCCCAGGCAAAGCGAGGGCCCAGGCTGGACCCCTGCTGTTTCCCAGGTGCAGTGAGCCCTGCGCCTTCGTCCTCAGGGGTTAAAAATAGCACAGGCAGCTTAGCTGAGCTCGGTTAATAAAATACCCAAGTTAATTTTAGCATTAGGGGAACCTAAGATCTCGGATGCTAAGGCCCCTTACACTGTCAAGCAGGCACGGGAAAAGCCACAGCCCTCCCCCACGTTCACAAAGCGCTTCTCTCACCCGAGTGAGCCTTAGCCCTGTGGAGACACTATCAGCACTTACTAAAGAGACTATCACCTAATTCAATGCCTGCAATAGCCCTATGACCAGCAGCCTCCAGCTCCTGTGGGGGGAGTCATCAGGCTGGGTGTCAGCTGCCACTTCCAGCAGAGCTGGCCCGGAGCCCTGACCTCTGATCTTCTAGCCCATGAGCTGGGGCCAGGGAGCCACAGCCCAAGGGGCCCCCCCAGGTGCCCCACTTGTCATTCTCCCTGTTCTCACCCCGGTACCACCTCCTCCTGCTTTGGTGGGATTCTGTTTGTGAACAGGAGGGGGAATGGCTGGGCTGGAGGCCAGCGCCCTCCCAGCCCAGCCCACAGTGCCCCGCAGGCCTGCAGGCACCAGCGGTTCTGACACTTCAGTGTTGGGCCAGACTGGCCGTGGGCCTTCTTCAGGGGCATGCTCCAGCCTCACAGGAAGGGACGGAGAGCCCCGTAGAGCCGGGGGTGCTGAGTCCAAAGGAGAAAGAAGGGAGTGACCAGAGAGCCACAGGAAGCCCCCACAGCGCGGTGGGCCAGGCCCCCCACGGGCAGCAGTCCAGGGACTTGGCTGCCTCCAGCTCGACGGCAGGGTCTCAGCGGTGCAAGGGCCTTTCCCGTCCCGGGTCGAAGGGCGGCTTTTTTCTAATAGATTGAGAAGCTCCTTGTGTGTTGCTCTTTATTGAACACATGCATCAAGATGAGGTGCCACGTTTAAAAACAAGCAGTAAGTACTGTGGAAACGGAAAGCATCGCTGGGAGGGGAGGAAGCACTGCTCGGCTCGGGGGCGGGCCCCAAAACAACCCGGGGTCATGGCGGAAGTGCCCTCCCTGTGGGTCCCTGACTCACGGAAAGTCAGAAGCACTGGCTTCCTCAAAGCCGATGGCACAGGAAGCGTAGCTCAGTCATGCATGATGCACAGACTGCTGTCAAAGGTGATGACTGCTACCAGACACTCAGGGCGTAAGATGTGTGAGGGCACGGAAGGACAGATCCACAGTGATTCTACCAAAACTGAAGCGCAGAGAGTCTTCCAGACAAAGGCTCCAAATTGTTCCCATAAAAACACCTCACTTCTACGTGGTGCTCCCTCTTATTACCTCACTTGCAAAAGGTGGAGGGACAAAGAAAGAGGAAGGGGAGATAAGGATCTTTCCAATTTCAACATCTGAATGAGACCACAGACCACCACACACTTCAAAGCTGTTTAGGAATTTAAAAGGCCAATGCCCCTATACCTTTAAAAAAAGCTCCCAATCCCTGCAAAGATGTTCTGCCTTCTCTTCTTAGTAACAGTACTACTAGAATTGCTTATGGTATAACTTGAGGGCAGTTCTTGTTCTGGGAGTGAGGGCAGGGTGCTAACTTAAGCCCGGATGGCACTGTCTTGTAAGTTTTCACTGGATACAGCAGACAATAATTGTCTGCCATTTGCAAACGGAAAATGAGGTTATGAAGGGGAAGACGCTGGCCCTGGGTCACACAGAGTCACTGGCGAAAATCCAGCACGCCTGGGGACGAGGCTCGGAGGTGACTGACCACGAGGGGCCCTCAGATCAACCACAGGGGCACCAACTTGTCTGCACCTTCAAGGCCAGGGAATCAGGCAGAGCAAGTCAGAGCCAAGGTTGGCAATGAATGTGGATTAAAGAAAGAAACTGAGGAGCTGAGTGGCCCCCAGCACCCGCACCGCTCAGGGTCACCCTGAGCCCCAGGGTGTCAGGCCAGCAGCACAGTTACATGAAACTAACCCCAAACCAGCGCACCCACAGGTCACCCTCGGGGTCTCCAGCCAGACTGCATCTCAGGAGGTATCCTGCCTCCCAGCACACGCCCAGCTACTTGAGGCACAGACACCCCCCAGGCAGTCGGCCCTGCAGGTGGCCTCTGGAGGGGGAGAGGAAACGGGGCTTCTCCTCGCTGGAAACACATCCAGGGAGTCATGCGGCTGGCACTCCGGCCTCTCTACCCGTCCTCACTGCTGCTGCCCCCCGGGAGGGTCAAAGGTTCACATAATATCCAGGCCCCACGTGGTATTAGCAGCCTAAGCCTCAGCTGAGCCAGGGTTTCACAGGCTTGTTTAAGTGGAGCTCAGAGCCTCCAAAACTCCTCCTCTCCGAGGGATCCACCAAGAGTGCCTGACCTCCGCCGCCCGCAGGCCAATGAAGCTGCCCTCTGGAACACTCAGGGTCTCAGTATCTGGTCTGAGACTCTGGTCTCCCTGACCCTCCTGTTTGACTTCCCATGCCTTCTGTCAAGTCCTCGCGTGGACTGAAGCACCAGAACCCTTCCTGGAGTAAACAGCGGCCAGAGCCCCCCCAGCCCTGAGCCACAAAGCCCAGGCCACTTCTGCCTGCTGCCCTGGCACCGCCCCCACAGGGGCACCCACCTCCAGCCCTCCTGCCCCCCCCGGGGTGAGGAAGCCGGGGGCTTCTCACACCTCTCCGGACTCGCTCGCTGAGCCAAGCAGCCTTGGCTGGAGGAAAGGGCAGCAAACTGACCCCCACAGGCCGAGACCTTTCCCCGCCCACAGCACGGGGACCTCAGACACTTCAGGGAGCGCCAACCCTGGCTTTCTTGTATGAAAGTGACAGCGGATTTAAACCACATTGACAAAAGAAATCCCTCCCCTCTGGACTACTCAAGGCGGGAAGTGCTGCCGCATTCTAGCTGCAGCGCTCGGTGCCAAATATCAAGACAGTGTCTCAGCGATGTTCCGAAAACCAAAATAAAGCCGACAGGAAACAGCCCGCTGATTTAGGGGAGCCGGAATTTCTCCGCCAGCATCAAATGTCATCAACAACTGACACAGCCTATCCCGAGGCCTGTTCACACGGGAAGAGGCCGGCTGCGGAGTGCGGCTCGGGTGGGGGGAAGGACGTGACGACCCGGCACTCGGCCCTGGAACCCTCTCCAGCCTGAACCGCCCGCGGTCCAGCACATTCATGGCGTGAAAATGGAACCGTCACTGCAGGAAACGGTCTTGCTCTGGGGGCGGGGAGGACTTCCCACATCACTCTTCCGAGATAAAACCACCCGGGAAAAGCAGATACCCCTCCAGATAAAACAGAAGTCCAGACACAGCCTCCTCTCCGGAAACGCCTCCCAGAGCCCACTTCAGAAGCTGCTGAAGCCCAGAGAAAAACCGCAGCCTCGGAGGCGCTGGCGGCCACCAGCCCGCCCCACAGTTCTCGGTGGAAGGGGACTTGGTGCGGGTGGGTCCGGTGTCTCCTCGCCCCGCGAGACCCCTCAGCCAGGACACCCCACCAGCACACAGGCGCGCACACAGGCACACAAACACACACCCAAAAACACATGCACACACAAACACACACCCACAAACATGCACACACAGGGCACCCACACATGCACACACACGTGCACACACAAACACGCACAAACGCGCGCGCACCACACGCACCCACGTGCACACACGCACCCACAAACACACACGCGCGCACACAGGCACAGTCGCGCGCGCACAGCAGCAGTAGCAGCGCGCCCGAGCCTCCCGCCCCTGGGGGAGAGGCGTGAAGGAGCCTCCACATTCCCCGAAAGGAAGTTTCTGGGCGCAGCGGGGAAAGGCAGATGCAAAGCCCCCAACGTCAGTGGAGCTGACACCTGAAGTGCCGGCGCCCGACAGCCCCAGGCGCGCGCACTCGCGCAAACACGCGGGGCACACGCGGACAGACGCCCGCTCCGGCAGGGACCCCACCTCCTCCGCCGCTGCCAGGGAGGGACCCGGGCCGCTCCGGGCGCAGAGAGCCGCGTCCCCCGGGGCCGCTCGACCCAGCCCGAGCCTGGGGGAAGCGGGGAGCCGGGAGGGGCCGCTTCTCGGGGGGAGCGCGCCGCGCCTGGAGGGCGACTCCGCCGGGTCCCCGGGAAAGATCTGGGGAGGAGAGGCGGGCGCAGGAGGGGACAGGGTCGGGGGCCGGTGCTGCCGGCGGACACTCACCGATCTTGATCTTCACGCTCTGGAAGACCCGGAGCCCCTCGTCCTCCACCGCCATGCTGCGCGCCGCGCCCGCCGAGCCTCGCCCCGAAGCGCGCGCCGAGCCGGGCAGCGCGGGCCGAGCAGCAGGAGCCGCGGCGCCGGAGCCCCGAGCGCGGCCGAGGGTCCGCCCGCCCGCACGACCGCCGGCTGGCCGAGGGCGAGGGCGGGGACCGGGAGGCTCCGCCCGCGGCCGGGCCTCAGCTCCCCACTGGCCCGGGCCCTGCAGGGCGGGGTTGGCGGGGGCGGCGCGGGCGGGCGGCGGAGGGGACCCGGGGGGCGCAGGGGTCGGCTTCCCAGAGGCCTCGGCCCCCGCCCCGCCCCGTGGATTGGCCCCTGAGCGGAGGGGGACCCCCGTGGGCTCCTGGCGGAAGAGATGAAGGGAGGTCGCCGGCCCTGCCCGTGCCCGCTGACCGAGGCTGAGCGATTCACTCGCAGACGAACTTTGCAAATAAAGTTCACGCACAACGACCTGGCAGGAGAGGAATCCCCCGCCCAGCCCCAACTCCCCGAGACTCGACCCGAAGACACCTGCTGCAGACCCACGGTGGGGGCGGGGAAACACACACAGCCCACCCCTCGCAGAGGCCAGCATGGTCAGGTGCCACCCCCAGTCCCCCTGCAGACCCCGGCATGGGCGGGTCCCCCCCCCAGTCCCCCCTGGAGACCCGGGCATGGAGTGCGGCTCGGTGGGGGAAAGACCCCCAGCCCCCCTGCAGACCCCAGCATGGGCAAGTGCCCCCCAGCCCCCCCTGTGGACCCCAGTATGGGCAGGTGCTGCCCTACCCTCCCTTTCTTCTGTCTCAATGTCTCCTCCTCCCTGACTCTCTGAGGAATGTGTTTGTTTGTATACGTACGTTCATGTAGGTGTGTGTATGGACTGAGACTCTACACTCCCCTCCTCCACCTTACAAAACTTCATTGCACCCGGTGCCACACATATGCCCTACACACATATACACACATACACCACTCATACACACACATACACACACTACACATACATTCATACACACATACATATACCACACACACCCACATACATCCACCACATATACACTACATATACACATACCTACACATATACATGAACACACATACATAAACACACCACACATACATACACACACCACACATACACATGCAGATATACATACATACATCCACCACACACACAGGTACATACATCACAATACATACATACATACATCACACATACATATATACATACACACACATACACACACCAGACATACCACACACATACTACACAAACATATGCATGCACACACATACACGTACACACACACATACACACACCTACATGAATACACATACACGAACACGCACACACATACTGCATAGAGAAGAACAGGAGCTTCATGAAAATAGAGGCCTATTTTTTTCCACCGCTTTCTCTTCACTTCTAAAAAGTGGTTCCATGTGTTGAAATAATTAATGGCTTTTCTTCCCCTGACTGCTGGGAGCCTGCAGCCACACAGGCCTCTCCTGTCCTCGACCCCTGCATGCCTGGTGCTCGCCAGGGCTGACTAGGAGGTTAAGGTGACACCCCTGGTTCCAACCCTGAGCCTCCATGTCTAGCACTGACCCTGGGGTGGCGTCTGCAGTGGGTGCTGTGGGGTGCCATCCACACCCCTGCTTTACAACAGAGGCTATGCTTCCCCTTGGGCCACTCTGGAAGCAACTCGGCTCCTGTGTTACGCAGAGAACAGCAGAGTCCTCCGTGGCAGCTCAGCCACAGAGCTGCTTCTCTGTCACCCCTCCACCCTCACAGGCCTGCGGATACACTCAACGCACATCTCTCTGCTTTGGTGTCTGTTTCCAGGGGCCAGCTGGGGCCAGCAGTGACTCTCCAGGCTGCAGCGGTGGCAGCCGGTACGGGAGGCCCTTGGAAGGAAATGCACTTGCAGCTGCAGCATCTCGGGTGCTGGAGAGTTCGGGAGAGTCACAGACCCATGGACTATGGAATTAGGTGGCTTCTGCTTAGGGCAAGATAATGGGAAGATCACCACCTGAAAACAAAAGGGTGGCACATTAACCGGCCTCGTCAGTGGCACGTAAGACACTCATCTCCTGTGGCCAGAGGAGAACCAAAAAACTGGATCAGAGCCAGGACTTAACCGAAGGCAGAGCTTCAGAGAACGCCAGGTGCTCGGCCTCAGTAGGTGCTGTTCCAGAGCTGTGTGCTCAGTTTCGGAAGGCGCTATTGCAGGGCCGGGTGCTCGGCCTCGGAAGGTGCTGTTCCAGGGCCTGGTGCTCAGCCTGGGAAGGTGCTGTTCCAAGGTCCAGACCCTGGCTGGGAGGAAGGAAGGGCCTGAGGGTTGGGATGGGGTCGTCTGAATGAACGCACTCAAAAGTCTTGAATCTCAGATTCCTGTAAATCTGCTGGGCTGAAGAGGTGTCATATTTCTTCCTCTTAAGGGAAAATGCTGTTTGTGTGCTCGAAGACGCTGCAGAGACCTCTGCAAGACGGCACAGACATGCCTGCCACCACCTCCAGCCTAGCTCCCCCAGGTCAGCATCACCAAGCTGGAGAAGTGCTATGGCTGAAAACGGAGGAAGAGACACTCAGCCAAGGAGCTTCAGAACCAAAAGGTGTGCACCAGCATGAGCCAGATAAATGCAGAACTAGATCCAAAGAGCACTGGATTCAGGGAGGAAGGATGCAGAGTTCCATGCTGTTACAGTTCATTGACATGGGCGCATCTGACCATGACACCGAGTTTAGCACCTGGGAGGTGCTCCGTGCTGCTAGGATGGCCTTTTGAACTTGTAAAATAAAGCAATGTCCCACATTAAGCAGTGGTCATCAGGATTGGAAAGGGAGCATCATGATCTCATTCTCGTCTTCTTGAAATGCACAAAGAGGAAAGAAGCAGCCTAGACCGCCAAGTTACCAAACAGACGGCTGCTGTCCTGGAGGGCGGCCGGCTCTGCAGGTGTCACAGACGAGAGCCGTCCCGGAGGGCGGCCGGGTCTGCAGGTGTCACAGACGAGAGCCGTCCTGGAGGGTGGCTGGGTCTGCCAGTGTCTTTGTGTAAGTGATATATAAACTTCTGCTGCAATAAAATTTGGGAATCGTTGGCATAGCCCAAGCCTAGCTATCCTCACTAATACCAAACTTTAACTGAGTTTATATGGGATATTATTTGATTAATTCCAATGTCAGTCTGAGCTAACAGTAAAATAGAACCCATGTATTTAAATACATTCACCTGTTGAGTGGATTTGTGGAATGGCTCGATGCTAATTATAAAATCCATTCTATCAAAATGACCATTTTTTGTCATAATAAAGTTAACTTATCTTTTACCCTAATTTGCCATTCAGTTGCTTTCAGAGGACACCCCTGAAGTAAGCAATTAACTAGGCTTCAAATCTTTGCCTGAAGTTTAAAAGGAGCAGGGTGCCTGGTTGACATGATTTGGGGTGGGAATTTGTGGTCAAGGCCCTATTCTGACACTGCAGCTCCCACAGCAGAGCCTCCGAGGGCGCACAGACAGCCTGGAGCTGTGGGGTGTCCTGCATCCGACCCAAGGGACCATCACTGGAGGCCCGGCAGAGCATGCAGCAAAACCCTCACACTGCTCTTGAGATGGATTCCATCCACAGCCACTAAGAGCTGCTCCTTCTGTGAAACATTAGATTGAGGGACCCTACATAATAAAAAACATTAAAAACACAAACCTGTGCCCTCCTGTCCCCCCGCTGTGACCCCAGTATTATTTTTCCTTCAAGGTTTTATCCATATTCGCACACAGTTTTATGCAGTGGTTGTGCATTTATCTGAATATTTGCTCTGTTGAGCAGCTCATTATTTAACAAAGCTCATTGAGCACCTGGGCTGTGTCCATCTGCCAGGCCCTCTGGGATAACAGAGAAAGACGACGCAGCCCTGAGCTCAGGCACTCACAGCCTCCGCCCGCTGGAGAGCGTGCTCTTCTGCAGCCTTCCCCCTGCCCGGGGCTGGTTCAGGGTGGAAAGATGAGGCAAGAAAGAGCCAGCAAAGGGAGCCCTCGATGCGGGTAGCAGCAGGTATAGACACAGCGGCAGCACTGCACGGAGCACTGAAAGCCTCCTGCCTGGCTGTGACGGCTGAGGAAAGCTGCCCATCTCTCCGAGTGGCCCATCCTAGGTACCCTGGAGCCTCACAAGCTCAGTCACCAACATCCCAGCTTCAGGGAGGAGTGGGGCAGAGGGTGGGGCAGGAAATTCACCACCACAGTGTGAATTTCCTGGGCGGAGGTGGGAGGGCGGAGGGAGCCGCTCAGGGCCCCCCTGGAGAAGCTATGGACGGATGCTGTGAATGCCACTCGGCCCACAAATCCCTGGCGCCTTGACTGTGACAGTGACCACGGCTGCCTTTACCATACTTAGGAGTGTGAGCCGCTGCACAGATTACCTTTTATTTCTTCAAATAGTTTCCTGTGAACCTAACTCACCTCCCGATTGTCTCCGAATTTCATCATCTGTAAACTGCGGGCTGGCAGCAGTGCCCGCCTGCAGGGCTGTGCCGGGGCTGAGTTGCCTGTGGTGGGCGTCCTGTGTCTAGTAGATAAGAAACAGTCAGCTAGAGGTAGCTTTTCTCAAGATGATTCTTCCCGAGAGCATGGGCAGGCATTTTCCCTCTCCACTATCCCCCCTGGCACTACACACTGCATCGAGCCCCTGGGTAGATTTGCAGATGTAACTCTTGTGCCGACATAAACCACAGCAGGGCCACAGAAGAGAAGCCGAGGCATGGCACCATCCCTGGGGCCCCTGGGCAGAGAATCTGTGGGGAGCCGTCCCCAGGGAGCCCCCGCAGGAGGCTCAGCCTCCTCCCACCCACAAAGAAGGCTGTGGATTAGGACCATCCCGACTCCCTCTCCTCCCTGTCCTGTGCCCTGCAGGCCTGAATGGAGCTCTGCCCGGGGGCGGGGGAGACGGCCTTGGACCTCCCGCCCTTCACAGGCATGTTCATGCTGGGGGCCACCACCCTCCGCAGGAGGAAAATACCTTCAAAATGCGCAATACATGAGAACACACACGCTCACGGCAGATGCATTTGTGAGAGCAAAACACTGGAGGCAACCTTCAGCCAGTCCTCCAGCAGGTGAAGGCTGCGTGGAAAGCAGCAGGTGAAGGCTGCGTGGAAAGCAGCAAGTGAGCGGGTGCAGCGTTGCAGGCGAGCCTCAGGGGACCTGCGCCGAGTTACGGGAGACAACCTTAAGATGACAAAGGCACAGAAACAGAAAACAGATCAGTGGTTGTCAGGGATTGGGGGTCAGGGGTCAGGGAGGTGGCGGGAGGGGGCTGCGGCTGGAAAAGGAGCAGGAGAGATGCTCGTTGGATGGAGATGTCTGGCCTCTGCACAGGGATCTGCACAGGGGGACACAACTGCCCAGCCCTAGACACACTCACACTTGCGTGTGCGCACACAAACACAAGCATACCCACGCACACACACTCCCTTACACACACATGCAAGCAAACACACCCACACACTCATACACGCAAGCACACTCCCTCACACACATGCACACACACTCACACACAAGCACACACATGTGCACACATGTACACACCCTTCCTCACACACACATATGCAAGCACACACACACACAAGCACACACATGTACACATACACACCCTCCCTCACACATATGCAAGCACACACCTGCACATACCCTCACACATGCAAGCACACACACATTCACACACACAAGCACATACTGTGCACACATATACATACACTCCCTCACACACATGCACACACACAAACACATGTATACACATTCTCACACGTGTACACACCCTCACACATGCAAGCACACACGTCCTCACTCACACACATGCACACATACAAGCACACTCCCATGCACACATACTCCCTCCCTCACCCACACATGCAAACACACACGTGCACATGCTCACACACACTCCCTCACACACATGCACAGACACACCCTCCACACATACCCACAAGCACACACACATGCACACACACTCTACATGCACTCACACACATGCACACATACACTCACACATGCACACACACCCTCCCTCACACACACAAGCACACACACACATACACATACACACACTGATACACACGCACACACACGAGTGCAGGTGCTGCTGGTGCCATCCCTGCAGAGCACTGGATCCCATTGGTGACCGCTCCCTGCTTTGCCAGGTGCTGCTGTGGGGGACTGGGTGCAGGGCCCAGGCTCTCTGCATTATTCCCTACGACTGTGTGTGAATCTGCAATCATCTCAAAAGAGAACTGTTTAAAGCAACAGGACCATGTGGTAGTGGACACCAGCACCCTGGCCCTGTCCTGCTCTTGCCACAGCCCCCACCTGCCCAAGACCTCCACTGTGGGAACTCGAACCTCCCCTCACAGGAAGGGCGTGACCTCGTGTTTACCAGCCCTGCCCCTGAGTGGAAATGGGTGCCTTGTTGTCATGAGAGGAAGGTTGAGGCTGGGGAGAAACCTCAAGGTCTTGTGGGCACAGTGTTGTCCTTGCGGTTTGATTGCAGGAAGCTTCACAGCGGCTCCGAGATGGGTGGAGGGCAGCTGCTCGGCGCCATGACCCCGGCTCCTGCTGCAGGCTTTCCTCTGGGCCCCCTGTTCCAGAACCTTCTCCCTCTCAGGGCACTGTGTCTGCCCCTCAGGAATCAAGCAGGCTTTCTGCAGACAGGCTCTCTCCACCCTCTGGGAGGTGTGGCTGTCAGGCAGCCGGTTGGCGCCCCACTGCTCTCCAAACCAACCAGCCCCGGGTGTAAAAGGAGCCAAATGTGTCCAACCTATTGAAAGACCCACAAAAGCAAAAACACCTCAGCCCAGGGCCCAACACACACATGCAAAAATTTCATGAAACAATGCTTATCCCAACTGGATAGGCTGCATCCTGGTGTTTTACATTCTGTTCTAGCTTCTAGACTAACCTAGTGAACTTAGCTTCTAAATGAGTGTCAGACCCCTGGAAGTGCTAGCTCGTGACGACCAATCGTTATATGTTCAGGAATCTTGCAAGCTGGTTGTTGAACAGAGCCGTGACTAAAAATTCAATTCCGTAGCTTTATAGAGTTTATGAAATTACACAAACCCATGCTCTGGGGTCGCTGACACCTGTCACGTGGTGGAAATACAGTCGCACACCACATCACAAAGCTTTGGTCAGCCAGGGTGGTCCCACAGGATTGTAGCACCGTGTTCTCACTGCCCCTCTCCCGTGCTAGCTGTGTTTAGATGCACACATACGCTTATATACACATATACACCACACACTACATACACACACTGTGTTGCAGTCACCTGTGGTGTTCGGTACGGGAGCCTGCACGCAGGTCTGTGGTGTGGGAGCACTGGCCGCACCACGCAGCCTCACTGTGAGGAGGCCCGGCCACCCGGGCGTGTGCACATCACTGTGAGGCCTGCACAGTGAAATCACCTCGACAGGCCCTTCTCAGCGTGTGCTGGGCTGAGTGCTGCTGCTCCGAGCCTCCTCCCACTGGGAGTGTCTCACTGCCCTCCCCCACCCCGTCTTTTCCAGAGTCATTCGTTAAACCTTGGCCCCCGGTAGTGACTGGCAGTTTGAAATGTCCTATTCAAGTCAACTCCCCCTCCCCTGGCCCAGCCCATCTTCGTGCTTCCTGTGAAGAGGCTGAAGGGAGGCCGTGGGGGGCCCCACATGTGACTGGTGGGTACTCAAGCTGGGAGAGATGCATGCTTCAGCTCAGGGTCCAGAGCTGCCACCCCACAAGCTCCTGCCTCACGCCCACCCCAGAGGTAAGGACTGTCTGCGCACAGCTGGGCTTCAAGCCTCTGCAGCTGGAAACAGACACCCGCCCGAAAATGGTCCCCTGAGATGTGGCTCCGTGAAGGGCTGGGGCAGGTTCCAGCTCCAGGCACCTGGACTCGCCCACCCAGGTCCAGGACCCGAGGCACAGAGGCTGGGCTGATTCCCGGGGGCCTCGCTGTGCCCTCCCTGAGCAGCCCCCAGGGAATTTGCAGGATGTGGGGTCTTTGAGGGGCCGTGTCCTTCAGAGCTTCCTATTTGCCCCTTTCAGATTGATTGAAGAAAGCTTGGGGCTCAGGAGAGCGGAGAATAAGGATGAGTGAGAACGTGAGCCACTCCCCAAGGCCGCCTCTGAAGACAGCCTCTGACTGGGGAGGCTCCTGCGTGGCTGCGAGGTCACTGGGCTGACCGGGCTTCACCCTTACAGCAGGGTTAAGTATAATACTTCAACCCCAACCCCAGTGGCTATGAAAGCAGCATCGGGGACCTGGAACGAGTCACTCCTAATCCCGCGTCTGCTACATCCGAGCTGTGTCTGTTCCTGTGTTTCTCCTGCAGTTTTCTTCCCCCAGCATCCGTGTTTTGATGTGGTTCTAACTGAGGCGCTAGGGGCTCCAGCCACACACCGTGCTCGCAGAAGCTGTAATTCGTCTCCTCCACCGAAGAAGAAAAAGCAGTCCAGTCTCCACCAGGCACTCTTCTCGTTCATTCTGAAAATTGAAAATCAGGCTTTTTATTTCTTTGTTTTGTTTTTAACCTCATACAGTATCGTTTCTAAACCACAGGGAGTGAATCTAAATCTGAAGACGGAATAGACTGAACTTCGGGGATGCTCAGGCTGCCGGCTCTCACCTCACCTGTGCCCACCCCCTTGATTTACCATCTTTGAAAGAATTCTCAGTCTCAGCCATGGCCAGTGGCAGCCCTGGCAGCCCCTGCCTTCTGCTGTCTGCGAGGAAGGCCCTTGAGGGCAGCAGTGAAGAAACGCTCTGAATCTTCAGAACAGCTCCAGAGACCAGTGGGCAGGCCTTCTGTTCATGTGTGTTGGCCTGACTTCCCCTGGCCTGGCCTCACATGCATATGCACACACACAGATTACCCACGTGTCCATTCAAACAAGCAACTTAATAACAAGGAACTTAAAAAGAGAAAGATGATTAGACCCAAATGAGAATCACAAGGTAGATCCCAGTGAGAGCAGCGTGCAGCATCACAGTCACTGCTGTGTCTGAGAACAGGACTTTCCAATTTGGCAGCTGATCTAAGCCGATGCCCAGGACCTATTTTAAGCAGTGAATCAAAGATCACAGAAGTTAGGGTTTGGCAAGCTTTCAATGTCAAGAAAATGGAAAGCCTAAAACAGTTTCTGAGCCACGAAATTAGAGGGAACAGCCTCACTGGTGAATTTTCCAGAATGCCACAAACAATTAAGAACGCCCAGGGTAGGAAGCACATACAATTTTCTTTATTTTCTTTGACTGTGAAGTTGGTTTAAGGCACAGAGTTGACAAGACAGGTAAGAAGAAGCAACTGTTCAAGCCCCCAGGAGAACCCAGAATTGACCCGTCCCCCCAAGGAGAACCCAGAATCCACGCAGCCCCCCCAGGAGAACCCAGAATCCACCCAGCCCCCCCAGGAGAACCCAGAATCCATGCAGCCCCCCAGGAGAACCCGGAATCCACACAGCCCCCAAGGAGAACCCAGAATCCACCCAGCCCCCCCAGGAGAACCCAGAATCCACGCAGCCCCCCAGGAGAACCCAGAATTGACTCAGCCCCCAAGGAGAATCCAGAATTGACCCAGCCCCCCAGGAGAACCCAGAATTGACTCAGCCCCCCAGGAGAACCTTAACTCAGCCCCCCCAGGAGAACCCAGAATTGACCCAGCCCCCAAGGAGAATCCAGAATTGACTCAGCCTCCAAGGAGAACCCAGAATCCACGCAGCTCCCAAGGAGAACCCAGAATCTACCCAGCCCCCAGGGGGAATCCAGAATCCAGGCAGCCCCCAAGGAGAACCCAGAATCCATGCAGCCCCCCAGGAGAACCCAGAATTGACTCAGCCCGCAAGGAGAATCCAGAATTGACTCAGCCTCCAAGGAGAACCCAGAATCCACGCAGCCCCCAAGGGGAATCCAGAATCCACGCAGCCCCCAAGGAGAACCCAGAATCCACGCAGCCCCCCCCAGGAGAAGTCAGAATCCACACAGCCCCCCAGGAGAACCCAGAACTCACCCAGCCCCCCAAGGAGAATCCAGAATTGACTCAGCCTCCAAGGAGAACCCAGAATCCACGCAGCTCCCCCAGGAGAACCCAGAATCCACCCAGCCCCCCAAGGGGAATCCAGAATCCACGCAGCCCCCCAAGGAGAACCCAGAGTCCACCCAGCCCCCAGGAGAACCCAGAATCCACGCAGCCCCCAAGCAGCATCCACTCGGCTTCCTTCACCTACTAGACATGCATCAGCATCATCTGCAGCCACTTTCCCCATGTCAGAATCAGAAATTTTAAAAATGGTTGTATAGTATTTGGTTATTTTTGACAGGATAGCTTTCGTCTCTTCTTTACTTCATATTTTCTTTTTCTCTAAACTAAATGCCAGCATTTAAACTGTATATCGAGACGCACAATTGTGTAAATATCAGCTTGAGACTCTCAAGACAGACTCTGATATCCAAAGGCTTTGCACTCACAGAATTTTTTAAAACTCCAAGCACGTTCACACTGCCCTTTGGAATCTGCCTTGTCTACAGAGCTAACAGGCAAGGCCCAGCTCACCCAGAGGGCTTGGAGATCCCCAGCCCCGCGTGACTTTGCAACAGCAGCTAAGATGCCTGGTTCCCAGTTAAGCTACTAGGATGAGTTTCAGCGCTACTTATTCAAAACTCTGAGAGGCCCGTGTTACTGCTAATTCCAATTTTAACTTTTCTTCCAGAATGGCAGGAAGTGATGAGGGCAGCCGAGGTTTTGAGAGCTCATGTGTAGCGGGTGCCATGGCTAGTGCATCATGTGAAATCATGTTGCTTTTCTCAACTGTAAGGTGGCTGCTGTGGTGGAGGCAGCTTCCTTTGCTGGCAGGACTGGGTGTGTTCTGGCTGCAGCTCAGCACCGTGCTGGGAACAGCTCATAAGCACTCGTGTACTGGTTTTTCCCTGAGACCACAGCAGCTGCACCTGGAAATCATCACACAGAGCAACTTGTCAGATGGCAGAAAGTGACAAATGACACTTGGTTCTCCCTGTATGGCAACTGCGAAATAACAGGGGTGCCACACAAATTTGTGGGGCCATTGTCTTGGTCTCAAATTTTCTCCCTAAGAACTCCTTTGAAGAGAGAGCGATGGAGTTCTTGGCCACATGCCTGTGTGTCACTATTGATCACGCCTCTTCTCTGTTCGGGGTGGAGGCAGTTCATATTGCCCACCAGGACCAGGCAACACTGGCATCACCTGCAAAGCTCAGTACATGTTAAAATGTGACTAAATAAACAGGTGTTGAACTTCAGAATGCCGCCTTTTATTTTTTTTTTCCTCAGAAGACATCTGCTTACCAATCTGTGTTACTGGGGCTGAAGGCCATGCTCTTTCCAATGGTGGGGCTACGCTCAAGTGCTAATTTATTACAATTACAAGTTTCCCTTCACCACTGCTGATGGCGTAAAGTGCTTTGCAAATGCATCACACCTGGCCTTCCAGGGCCCACCTCAACCATTGCTTTGACTTAGAATTTTCCAACAGGGACGATTCACATGTGCCACCTGCGGGAAACACTGGCAACACCCCAGGTGAAAGAAGGAGCCTGGAAAGCCATCCCCCTGGAGCCACCGGGCTCCCTGCTCCTGAGTCTGGTGGATGGAGCACTGTTGAGACCCCTCCCCTCAGCAGAGACTGGTGGTCAGCTGCAGGTCTGCCCACTGTCTGATGGGATTCCAGCTCCGCCCCCGTGCTTGGCACCAGGGGCAGATTCTGTCAAACCCAGTCCCTCCCAGGCCTTCCCCAGATTAAACCTGGACCCAGGAGCCCACCCTTAGCTGCACCATTGCTGCCCAGCCGACCTGACCCTCACCCTAACCCCCAGAGATCCTGCTCAGCAGGTCTGTGATGGGGCCCAGAATTCACATTTCATCCACTTCCCAAGTGATGCTTCACGGTTGGTCCCAGAATAGGGTGACAGCCCCCGCAGTCTGCCAGGGGCGAAGGAGGGTTGCTGGGATCTGGGACTTTCCAGTGCTGAAGCTGGAGCAGCCGTAGGGCAAAGCAGGAAGACCACCTCACCTGGGGACCACACTCTGAGAGCCACTCACCTGGAGTATCTGTTACTCCCACAGGGGAGGAAAACTGCTGACATCAATTGTGCAGAATTTTATATTTTTATTGCAGACTTTCCTTTGAGATGTATGTGCCCAAGAGAAGATAACAACGGGGTCCCCGACACGTAACCTGGAATTTTTATAATAAATTTTCCCTCTCTTAGGGAGGAATTTTCAAACAGGTAGTCATTCAAGAAGAAAAACAAATAAACAAATGAACAAAAGTGTTGTGTTCTTTTCTACCGTCAACATACAGAACCTTTTCCCTTCTGGATTTTATGCACTGAAGAACTTTAGCTTTATTTCTTAACTTTAAAAAAAAATCTCTCAATTGGTTATATAACAAGCCACCACCAGCCTGATGGCGTAAAGGAAGCAGCATCATTTCCCGAAATGTGGAGGGTTGGCTGGAAGGTTCTCTGGGTCTAGGAGGGCCTCCCTCGCACGTGCGAGGCCTTGGCAGAGATGCGGCCTCCGGGGCACCTGAGGTCTCCGCCATTCACTCCCTCATTCTCGAGAGGCCAACTCGGCCTGTCCACACAGCAGGCAGCAGAAGGTTCCCACCGCAAGAGTGGGGACGTCCACACCTTTCCAAGCACTTCCCAAGTCTCTGCTGGTGTCAGGGCTGCTTTGTCCCCTTGGGCAAGCTGCATGTTGTGGCCAGGCCCGGAGGTCATGGGGAAAAGGACACGCAGACTCGGTTCATGGAGGGAAGTCTGGGCGCCATTTTGGAGTTCATCGAAACCTCAGTTTCCTTTAACAAAAATCCCCATTGTTTCTGAACTAGCTTTAAAAGAAATAAGAAGAGCTACTTACAGAGCACTCAGTGCCCCGTGCACATGAATCACCTAATTCTAGGGGGGGCAGCTGCACCGTTTGCCCCGACCGTCCACGTCACTGTCCAAGGAAGCCCCTCGGTTCCGAGGCAACGCGACAGAACAGATCCCTGTAAAGTGTGAAACATTGTCCTCCGCACATGACAGCCAAGGAGGTCGCAGAGGGGGAGACTGCCGGCGGTCATCCGGGGACGCTCCTGCACGTAGGCGGCAGGCCCAAGTGCATGAGACCAGGCACTGCCCGGTGTCCCCGCAACAGCTGGGGGCACTTTGACTTCTCGGTCGGTGTCACTGCACATCTGAATCACTCACTTCATGTAAAATAATTGATTCCAAATTACTTTGGTCGGTATTGAAAACCCAAATTCAAATTTACCTTTAAAGACGAAGATTTGCCAAATTTAAGGATATTTCAGAGAAGATATTACTGGCTCTGAAGAAGAGGCATGACGCCACCGTGAGGAATGCCACTGTGTGTGCCGAAGCACACAGCGCCCAGCTGTGGGGTTTTCATTTCATTTCGTGGAGCCCCCCACATGCATATGAAATAACACTTTTCTCCTGTTAATCTACTTTTGCCAGTTCAACTTGCAGGACTCCTGTCACTAAAAACCAAAAGTGAGTAAAGGAAAAGGTTTTTTCCTCCCCAGCCTTTTGTTGGAAAGCAAGTGACTGCCCAGCCAATGTTCTTTTGGTTGAGACGTGGCAGGGAAGTGGTGCTCCTGCCAGGCCCCTCAGGGTGGGCCTAACTGGAGCAGAATTGGAGGGGCCTGGGCTTCTCGCTGCCAGTGCAAGCCTCCGGACAGCTACCAGACAGGAAGCCGCAGAGGCAGAGGCGATGCTGGCAAAAGATGCTTGTGGCAGGAGCTGGGCAACCTCCCTCACTCAAACAAGACGGGACCACTGGAGGCCGGCCACTCAGAGAACTAGAGGCGATGTGAGGGGGATGGGGTCAGTGCTCAGAAAGCTCCACGTGCCTTCCTGCCGAAAGCAACATTGAAAGCACAACATGTACATTTGGTTAAAAATGCCAAGGGCTTGTGCTGGGAGGTGGCAGTGCTGGCCTCAACCATCTCCCCATCTGCCCGTGTGGCAACCACTTTGACTATTTCCTCTGGCCAGGCATTTCTAATCTCCTCCTATTCTTACACCACTCTCTACTCACCAGTCTTAGTTAGGGTCTGCCCCAGACTTCTGACTTTGATAGTCAAAATTCAGCCAACTTGCTCTGAAGAAACCATACAGGGGCTAAATTTTCTGAGTTCATAGTAGACTAAAAATACCTTCGTTCTTCCCTCACACTTAATTTAGGGTCTAGCATAAAGGCAGATTTCTGAGAGCCTAGAGGCATCACTCCATCATCTCCACCACTCTTTCATCTCCATCACTCCATCACTCCATCATTTCCATCACTCCATCGTCTCCATCATCTCCATCATCTCCATCATCTCCATCACTCCATCGTCTCCATCGTCTCCATCGTCTCCATCGACTCCATCGACTCCATCATCTCCATCATCTCCATCATCTCCATCACTCCATCATCTCCATCGACTCCATCGACTCCATCGTCTCCATCATCTCCATCGTCTCCATCACTCCATCGTCTCCATCAACTCCATCATCTCCATCAACTCCATCATCTATCTCCATCACTCCATCGTCTCCATCACTCCATCGTCTCCATCATCTCCATCGTCTCCATCATCTCCATCACTCCATCGTTTCCCTCACTCCATCGTCTCCATCAACTCCATCACTCCATCACTCCATCGTCTCCATCACTCCATCGTCTCCATCATCTCCATCATCTCCATCATCTCCATCACTCCATCATCTCCATCAACTCCATCACTCCATCACTCCATGATCTCCATCAACTCCATCATCTCCATCATCTCCATCACTCCGTCTCCATCACTCCATCGTCTCCATCACTCCATCATCTCCATCATCTCCATCACTCCATCATCTCCATCAACTCCATCACTCCATCACTCCATCATCTCCATCAACTCTATCATCTCCATCATCTCCATCACTCCATCATCTCCATCAACTCCATCACTCCATCACTCCATCAACTCCATCACTCCATCACTCCATCAACTCCATCACTCCATCATCTCCATCAACTCCATCATCTCCATCATCTCCATCACTCCATCATCTCCATCAACTCCATCATCTCCATCATCTCCATCACTCCATCATCTCCATCACTCCGTCTCCATCACTCCATCGTCTCCATCACTCCATCATCTCCATCATCTCCATCACTCCATCATCTCCATCAACTCTATCATCTCCATCATCTCCATCACTCCATCATCTCCATCAACTCCATCACTCCATCACTCCATCAACTCCATCACTCCATCATCTCCATCAACTCCATCATCTCCATCATCTCCATCACTCCATCATCTCCATCAACTCCATCATCTCCATCATCTCCATCACTCCATCATCTCCATCACTCCATCACTCCATCGTCTCCATCACTCCATCACTCCATCGTCTCCATCACTCCATCACTCCATCATCTCCATCACTCCATGATCTCCATCAACTCCATCATCTCCATCATCTCCATCACTCCATCTCCATCACTCCATCGTCTCCATCACTCCATCAACTCCATCATCTCCATCACTCTTTCATCTCCATCACTCCATCACTCCATTGTCTCCATCACTCCATCACTCCATCATCTCCATCACTCCATCATCTCCATCATCTCCATCATCTCCATCACTCCATCAACTCCATCACTCCATCACTCCATCATCTCCATCACTCCATCATCTCCATCAACTCCATCACTCCATCACTCCATCATCTCCATCACTCCATCATCTCCATCAACTCCATCATCTCCATCATCTCCATCACTCCATCATCTCCATCACTCCATCACTCCATCAACTCCATCACTCCATCACTCCATCATCTCCATCATCTCCATCATCTCCATCACTCCATCATCTCCATCACTCCATCATCTCCATCACTCCATCACTCCATCAACTCCATCACTCCATCACTCCATCATCTCCATCATCTCCATCATCTCCATCACTCCATCATCTCCATCACTCCATCATCTCCATCATTTCATCACTCCATCATCTGGCAGTTCCCCAGCTCATCATCCAGGACTGGAATCTCTCCTTGAGAATTCTCCATCTGTCTTTCTCAGGCATATTCTGGAAACCTCCCTGGACCCTAATGTCCATCTCTTTTGTGGGATTTTCAGTTCAGCAATCATATTTTAAATGTCTTTCCTGCTCTCTGCCTGTTCTTAAATACTATTCTGTTCTTAGGTTACCAATATGCATATTTTCTTGAATATTCTGAGGACAATAATTAGATCTTTAACTTAATTTTCTTTAGCTGTTTCCTCTGAGGTCAGCTGTCACCTTTATGGATACTCCCCACTGTCGCTGGTTTCTTCAGAAAGTCTGAAGATGCGTGGGTGCTCACTCGTGTCTAAGCACCAGTGGCTCATTCGGATGGGATGCTGTGGGTTTCCCATGGGGTCCTCCAGGTGGAAAGGTGAGCTGGGAGGGGGGATACACAGAGCAGGTGTGGCTGTGCTTGATTTGGGACAGATGGATGAGAAGCAGGCAGCAGGCTAGCATCCCCCCTTCCCCAAAACACTGCAATCAATGCTAGAATAAGATTTTACCCTGGGGCCCCAGACCCGTGCTAAAAGCTGTGGCCACACCCAGGCTGCAAACTCCAGGGACTTGAATGAGAATCCTCTGACACTGCCTGGGAACCTGCTGGCTTCTCCACAGGGAAACCGGCCAGGCATGGGTTGCAGAGGTGGCTGCTGCCAGGCGCTTGCTCACGGACAGCTGGAATCACCAGCCCTCCACCCGTTTTCAGCCCCACATCTATCTCCCTTTGACCTCCCGGCTCAGCACTGCTCTGAGGACCCTCAGCAAGATGACACTGGCTTCCACCATGGATCTCTGAGCATCTCTGGCTGTGCCCCTTCACCCTGCCCTACCTCCCACATCCTGTATCCCCTCCACCTTCAGAAATCACTGGCCATTGGCATCTGCTAGCACCTCTAGTCCCGTCCTCTTTGGAGCTACAGGTTTCTCCTTGGGCTTTGTTCCAATCCAATGGGGCCTGAAGAGGAAGGAAGCCCTGCATTCAGCATGCCAGCAGCCCCTGCCCCACACTCAGCTGGAGATCAGGACAGGACAGAGTGCTCAGACATCTGGGGGCATTCCAGCACTTTGAGACCCCCTGTGTGGTGTTAGTATCTGTAAAATGTGGAGATGAACATTAGACTATTACTCTCCTATGAGCTTGAGTCACTCTGAGCGCAGGGGGATAAATTCATCCTTGGTCTCATTCTTGTGAAAGGTATTCTGTAGCAGGTCATCTTTTCTTTCCCTTTAATTTAATTTATCTTAAGTTCCAGGATACATGTGCAGGATGTGCAGGTTTGTTTCATAGGTAAACGTGTGCTATGATGATTTGCTGCACAGATCAACCCATCACTTAGGTATTAAGCCCCAAATTCATTAGCTATTTTTCCTGATGCTCTCCCTTCCCCTGGCTCCCACGACAGGCCCCAGTGTGTGCTGTTCCCCTCCCTGTGTCCATGTGTTCCCATTCTTCACCTCTCACTTATAAGTGAGAACATGTGGTGTTGGGTTTTTTGTTCCTGTGTTAGTTTGCTGAGGATAACGGCCTCCAGCTCCAGCCATGTCCCTGCAAAGGACATGATCTCATTCCTTTTTATAGCTGCTTAGTATTCCATGCTGTATATGTACCACATTTTCTTTGTCCAGTCTATCATCAATGGGCATCTGGGTTCATTCCATGTCTTCATTATTGTGAATAGTCCTACAGTGAACATAGGTGTCCATGTGTCTTTATAATAGAATGATTTATATTTCTTTGGGTATATACCCAGTAATAAGATTGCTGGGTCAAAGGGTATTTCTGATTGTAGATCTTTGAGGAATCACCACACTGTCTTCCACAATGGTTGAACTAATTGGCATTCCCACCAACAGTGCAAAAGCATTTCTATTTCTCTACAGCCTCATCAGCATCTGTTTCTTGACTTTTTAATAATCTCCATTCTGGCTGGTATGAGATGGTATCTCATTGTGGTTTTGATTTGCATTTCTCTAATGATCAGTGATGTTGAGCTTTTTCTCATGTTTGTTGGCCACATATATGTCTTCTTTTAAGAAGTGTCTGTTCATGTCCTTTGCTCACTTTTTAATGGGTTTTTTTTTTTCTTATAAATTTGTTTAAGTTCCTTGTAGATTCTGGATATTAGACCTTTGTCAGATGAACAGATTGCAGAACTTTTCTCCCATTCTGTAGGTTGCCAGTTCACTCTGATGAGAGTTTCTTTTGCTGTGCGGAAGCTTTGTTTAATTGGAGCCCATTTGTCAATTTTTGCTTTTGTGACAATTGCTTTTGGTGATGCCATCATGAAATCTTTGCCTGTGCCTATGTCCTGAATGGTACTGCCTATATTTTCTTCTAGGTTTTTTGTAGTTTGGGGTTTTACACTTAAGTCTCTAATACATCTTGAATGAATTTTGGTATGAGATGTAAGGAAGGGGTCCAATTTCAATTTTCTGCATATGGCTAACCAGTTTTCCCAGCACCATTTATTAGATAGAAAATCCTCTCCCTATTGCTTGTTTTAGTCAAGTTTGTCAAAGATCAGATGGTTGTCGATGTGTGGTCTCATTTCTGAGTTATTTACTCTGTTTCCCTGGTCTATGTGTCTGTTTTTGTACCAGCGCCATGCTGTTTTGGCTACTTGTTTGAAGTCAGCGTGAAGCCTCCAGCTTTGTTCTTTTTCCTTAGGATTGTCATGGCTATACAGGCTCTTTTTTGGTCCCATATGAATTTTAAAGTAGTTTTTTTCTAATTCTGTGAAGAACATCAATGGTAGTTTAATGGGAATGGCATTGAATCTATAAATTACTTTGGGCAGTATGGCCATTTTCATGATACTGATTCTTCCTATTCATGAGCATGGAATGTTTTTCCATTTGTTTGTGTTTTCTCTGATTTCCTTGAGCAGCGGTTTGTAGTTCTCCTTGAAGAGGTCCTTCATTTCCCTTGTTAGCTGTATTTCTATGTCTTTTATTGTCTTTGCAGCAATTGTGAATAAAAATTCATCCATGATTTTACTGTCTGCTTGTCTGTTGTTGGTAGATAGGAATGCTTCTGGGTTTTGCACATTGATTTTGTATCCTGAGACTTTGATGAAATTGCTTATCAGCTTAAAAAGCTTTTGGGCTGAGATGATGGGGTTTTCTAGATACAGGATCATGTCACCTGCAGAGACAGTTTGACCTGCTCTCTTCCTTTTTGAATACTCTTTATTTCTTTCTCTTGCCTGATTGCCCTGGCCAGAACTTCTAGTCCTATGTTGAATAGGAGTGGTGAGAGAGGGCATCCTTTGTGCCCGTTTTCAGAGGGAATGCTTCCAGCTTTTGTCCATTCAGCATAATATTGGCTGTGGGTTTGTCATAAACGGCTCTTATTCTTCTGAGGTATGTTCCATCAATACCTAGTGTATTGAGTTTTTGACATGAAGGGATGTTGTTTTACCAAAGGTCTTTTCATAGCAGGTCATCTTCACAAACGTTGTATCCACTCCTGTCTCATTTTCAAAGCAGGACTCAGGTGACCCCACCTTCCCGCAATTGTTCTGCTGCCTCGTCATTAGCGCCCAGCTTGTGAAAACGCTCAGGCAGGCCCTCCGTGCCCCTCCTGGTTGTCAGCCTCCGGCTGCGTCAGTTTCCCGAGCAAGGGCTGGTCTCCACCGAGACCAGCGCGCAGGTGGCCGGGACCGGTGCCGTTTGTTCTGAAACCCCCGCTCACGCGGACCCAGCAGAAGCCGCGTCAAACGCACACGTTCTTCCAGCGCCCCGCCCTCGCGCGGCTTCCTCCTCCTGTCGCGCTCTCGTCTGTAATTAGGACGCCTCCCGGTGTGAGCGGAACTCTGCCTGCCTCACCCACACGCCGGAACGCAACGGGAAAGAGCGTCCCACTGGCGCGCAGCTTCCGCGCGGCCGCCCTGGCGGTCCTGTGCTCACCGTCCCCCCAGCTCACGTTTAAATCAGCCGTCCCGCGCGCAGCGCCCCTCCGCGCCCACGGGGCACTCACGACGCCAGCCGCGGCTGCTTGGAAGACGGCTCGTGTCGTCTGCACGAGGCCTGCGGCGTTTTCTTCAGACTTCAGTGCGACACCAGGACATGACGCGAACAGAAGGGCTGCTCTGGGTGAGGCTGGAGGACACACAGACCCCTCCACGCGCGCCTGCCCCAGCCTCCAGGACGGCCTGGCAGGAGCGTACCCCACCTGGGGCTGCGGGTCAGGCTCTGAACGTCACCCCGCAGCTCCCAGGGGAATCTGCTTCCCCAGAGGGGCCCCTGGTGCAGAAGCAGGTAGGGGAGTGTGCAGGGCTGGAAGAAGCAAAGAGGGGGTGTGTGGGTGGGGGTGTGGGTGTGGGGGGTGGGGGGTGTGGGTGTGGGTGGGTGTGGGGGGTGGGTGTGGGGGTGTGAGTGGGTGTGTGGGGTGGGGGTGTGGGTGGGGGTGTGGGTGGGGGGTGGGGGGTGTGGGTGTGGGGTGGGGGTGTGGGGGGTGGGGGGTGGGTGGGGGGTGGGGGGTGGGTGGAGGTGTGGGTGGGTGTGGGGGTGGGGGTGTGGGGGTGGGTGTGGGGGTGGGGTGTGGGTGGGGGTGTGGGTGGGTGTGGAGGTGTGGGGTGGGGTGGGGTGGGGGTGGGTGGGGGTGTGGGTGGGGTGTGGAGGTGTGGGTGGGTGTGGGGGTGGGGGTGTGGGTGGGTGTGGGGGTGTGGGTGGGGTGGAGGTGTGGGTGGGGGTGGGGTGTGGGTGGGTGTGGGTGGGGGCGGGGGGTGGGAGGGAGCGGGAATCCTCGGACTTGGCAGAGAACAGTAACTTTTCGGAAGTCGTCATCAGCGTGGTCTCCGTAAAGATGAGAGGGCAGGAACTCCACCAGAAGGAGGCCAGGGAGGCAGTTGTCAGGAGGCTCTCACGGGGCAGTAAACAGCTCCTGGCACCGGAATGGGAGGAGGACGTCGGGAACCCTGCTCGCGCTGCCAGCCTGGCTCCTCCCTAGCCCCCCAGGCTACTGTGCCCCTCGCAGGAGGAAAGCCCTTCGGCCGTGTCCGGCCGCCCCAAAGAAAGCAGCCCCCGCCCGTCCGCCACTAACGGCCTAGCCAGACCTTTGGCGTTGACGTCCTTGACCACGGTGTCTGCCTGCTGTCTATGGAAGGAGCGACGTGATTCCCGTTTAAATACCTCAAGACAGCGCAAACACGAGGGCTTGGGGAGAGGGGGGAGACACCGGGTCGGGAACCAGAACTCCCGTTCCTGCAGCGTCTCTGCCCCTTGACTCCGTGCCAGGCGGGTGCGGCTGGGTCTGCTATGTACATATCGGGCCTGAGGGCCATTTTAACAACGATCCCCTCCACTTTAAAAATTAAGCAGGCCAAGGGAGCCTGTGGTCCAGGGATAACGTGACTACTTGGCGCTTTTCCGACACCTAATCTCTGCTTTGTCCTGGGAGAAACAGGCACCAGGAACCTGTCGGCTCACTGTGGTGAAGCGACGGCCGCCTGCACCCCGACAAGTCCACTTTCTAAAGGATCACTTTGGTGACCCATTCAGTCAGGCCAGGCCGAGGGTTAGGGGCAGGGGTGGTCACGTGCTAAGTAAGGGCAGATTGGGTGGGTCCTGGGGGCTGGGCAGAGGGCCAGCTGGAAGCTGGGGGGGGCGGTGGCTTGGTGTGTGGTGTGATCGCCCCTCGTTCCCAACGGGAATGAGCATTTCCCGGAGTTTGGAAGCTTGTACCCTCGGCAGCCTTCACTAGTGAAGAGGGAGCTGTGCTTGTCAGGAGATGCCGCCGACTCCCCCAGAGACAGTTTCTTTACTGAAAACACGAGCCTGGGCTAGGACTAGGCCGTTCTTCTTCTCAACCGTTTTTTTTTGTTTGTTTGTTTGTTTCTACACCATTCACAGGACGACCACTTCCACTGGTAGAAGTGCTCCTTCCATACAGGGTAGGGGACTGGGGAGCCGGGGTGGAACCCGGCAGCTTGCCGGGACCAAGGGAGCTCATCAGCCCCTTAGGCGGGGTGGGGGCGCACACTGCTGAGCACCCCCACGACTTGAGTCTGCACCCAGGAGGGACCCCTCCTCCCTGCCGCTGACCCCCACTGTGAATTACGGTTCCAAGCCATGCTTCCCTGGCCACACAGGAAGTTTTAGGGGCTGAGAAGGTTGGACCTAAGGAGGAGCAGGTGGGGGAGGGATATGTGCTCAGCTCACCCTTCAAGTAGTGAGGGGCACACGTGTACAGAAAGGCGTCCGTTTGTTCAGTGTGACTTCAATGGGCACAATTAGAATTAAAGGGTAAAAGTTACTATGAAAAGATAAATCTCAGCTCATCTCAACGACATTCTCTAGGTTCGAGTTGCCCCCGATTCGAAGGTGCTGCTTCTGGAAGGCACAGTGCGTGTCCCTGTTCTGTTTATGGCAGAACCTGATTCAAGGAGGGTGGAAACAAGGCCACTTTTCTTCAGTGGTCTTGTTTGAAACTCTGCCCCTGAGGCGACAGGCAGCTCCCACCTAGGACCGGTTAAGATGTGAGAACGGGGAAGCTTGGCGGTAGCATGGCTTTCATCAGTTTTGCATCTGGAATACCTGCTGGAGTCACTCTCTTGAGGTTAGTGGGCATTGTGATAAGCAATTCTGGGGGAAGGAGCGGGGGGAGCAGCAGGAGGCATTTCAGGTGGAACAGACTGAGAAGCCACAGTCGCTGGTTTGGACCAAGTCGCCAAGCTGGACCAGGAATGAAGCCTCTGAGCCACACCTCCTCCTGGTCACAGCGACAGTTCCTACCAGGGCATCTGCTCCTCTAAAGGCCAAGGCACTTCTTTATTAATCAGATGGATACTTACATTCTTCTCAATTTCATTTCCTTCTCAGTTGGAGGAGAGGGTGCAGTTTGTATTTCATTGAATGTTCTCCTTTTCTTGAAAGGAAGGGTATGCTGTCAACAATACTCATGAACTGCTTCCTTGTTTTCTTGATGGAGAAAATGATTTATTTATTTTACAATTGCATCTGCATTAAGGCGGCAACCAGGGTCAGTGGGCTGAGCGTGTAGGACCCTGTCCCCTCCCAGGGACTGGAGAGCTTACTGGGCTCTCTTGCAGGTCTCCTGGACACAGCCCACAGGGCTCAGAAGCACATGCACATCCCGTGTAGTTTGCAGAACCCAAGCTCCAGGGCCTGTTGAGACGGTCAGCACACACCAGTCTGAGCATCAAAGGCCTCGGTGCCTCGCACCACCCCCACCCCTGCCTGCAGCCTCAGCTGCCCTCTGCCTTCCTGGCAGGCAGTGTCCGCGGGTTCCCCTTCAGGACCTGGCTGCTTTCTAGCCTGCACCCAAGCCTCAGAGGGACCATCCCCTGCAGATGACATGAGCATTTCCTAAGACCAGACTTGAGGACCAGTAACTAGGGACAAAAAATTAGCTGCTCAAAATAGCACAAAAGCTGTTGTTGTTCGGTTCTGAAAGTCTTACTGTGTTCTATGGCCTGATAAAAAAGGAATGGAGGCAGAGACCCAGGCAGGTCATGGTGCTTTTGCAGACAGAAAGGGAGCCAGGCAGCTTCCAGCTCTGCTGTGCGCTCTGCCCGCACGGGTCTGCAGCCCCTGCCCCCCTCTGCTCACCATGGGCTGCGAACTCTTGGCATGACTGCCCCAGCGTCGGGGTTGTCCAGCTTTCCCAGCAAAAGGCAACTGAACCTTCAGATCACCTCCCCCACTCAGCTGGCTTGGAGCAGGGAGCAGGAATGATGCTCAGCCTCCTTCCCAGGCAGCCTTTCCGGGAGGCCTCTAGGGCCCTGGACGTTGCCTTCTTGTCTGTGGTCTCCTCTCTGTGATGCCCTCAGACAGCCAAAGCCTGAAACAAGGTGGGGCTGAGGAAGCCAGGACACATTCTCCAGCCAGGCGGTCAGACGCCGAGTCCCCAGGGAGGGGCTGTTCAGACACGGATGGCCAAGGGGCTCTTGTTTGCTTTGTAAGAGACTCTGTCTTGTGAACAGTATGGGCTTGGGAGCAGTGGTTTTGTGTTATTTGAATTTCTGAGCTCAGTGGGAATGAGATGGTGTCGGTGGGGAAGGGACCAGCTGTAAAGGCCTTGTTTGCACATCAGATAGATTTTCTTTAATTAACCACACAAAAAGATAAAAGTTTTGAAATGACTTTCTTCCCACCTGTTAAAAGAAAAACTTCAGCTGAATTAAATCTAAAGGAGTTAAACTGAGCAATGAAGGATTCGCAATCGGGCAGCCCCCCGGAATTACAGCAGATTCAGAGACTCCAGCGCAGCCATGTAGTAGAAGAAGATTTACAAAGAAAGGGAAGTTATGTACAGAAATGGGAAGTGAGGTACAGAACAGCCGGATTGGTTACAGCTCGGGGTTTGCCTTATTTGAACACAGTTTGAACACTCAGCAGTGTGAGTGGTTGAAATATACTCACTGAGATTGGCCAAGACTCAGCTGTGGTTACAGGCGCAGACTCCTAAGTTTTCAGTCTTGTCTACCTATGAAGTTAGGTTGCAGTTCATCCACAAGGACTCAAATATGGAAGTACGGAGTCCTCCTCAGGACATATTTAGTTTGCGTTACTAATTCCCCTTTTGGTCATTTTCTCAGTTTTTGAGAGATTAACCAACACTTTAGGCAGTGTTGTCACTACCACCATAGTAAATGGACTTACTTGGTCTTGAAACCCACTGGAAAATAGTAGAACAGTGAGTTTTGCAAAAGTAAGAACAAGGACTGAGTAGAGGGTACCTCCTTGTGCTGAATGTCCTGTTGACAGTGGGAAAACAAGAGCTGGTCTGCTCTGTTCTCGACCTATGTTCTTCCTTAAAGTCTTAGTTTCACTGTCACATTTAGCACAGGAGACTCCATTTCTGTGTGGTTGGGTCTGCTGGGTTAGTCCAAAACAATGGCCTCCCATCATTTTGTTTAAAAGAAATTCCCCTTTTTTGGTCAGGTTCTCACTCAGGCGAGAGCGTGACCAAAACTTAGGGTGTTAGCGCCACTCTCAGTACCTTGATTTTGGGTTTCTGGTCTCAGCGCTTCCCTCATAGCTTACGGTGTCCTCATGGTCACACATTTCTTTCAGTTCTGGTCATTCCAGTTGAAAAGAGACCATTTGGCCTTCTAAAGATGGCTGCATGCAAACATTTAAAACCTTTGAGAGAACACAGTGCACCAGGGAGACTATTATTATGACTGTTGGGAGGATAATACCAAGAGTTTGCAGTATGCTCCTTATACAAGGTCCCCGTAAACCACCCACCTAAAGGCAAATAGATTGAAGAATGAGCTAGAAAAGGAGTCTACTCACTGACTAAGCGGCTTTCTTCATTAATGCCCTTCAACTGAATCTCTGTAATACTCGATGTTTTATTCATAGGCCATAAGTGCCAGCAACTGCACAGATACTTCACTGCTTAGCACTTTTTAGCATGACTTTTATAAGAGAATTTAAAGTTTGTTGTGTAACCACAGCTTTTACAGTAGAATCTGCTATAGACCCTATCATGAGGGATTTATTTCTAATCATTGCCTCTTTTATTCCAAACCATGGAAAAAAGACCTAACAAATGATCCCCCCTCCAGAAGAGTGAAGGCCTCCTGGCAGTGTTCTAACTCACGATGTGGGTTAAGAAGAGTTAATCAATGTTCTGTTTCTGATTATGAGGCAACATATGTGCCATTAAAGTTTCTCACTCACATCAGGCCTTCATCTTTTATCTACCGAAGTATAAGATTATCCACGTATAAGGCTGGCTGAAAAGTCCTTCACAGATAAAAGTATACCCCATAAGTACATACAACAGACCTCCTTTCCATTTCTGTTGTTCATAGAGGCATAAGCAAGGAGAAATATTCCAAAATAGGAGTCTCATGATAGTAAAATTCTTGATCTGTGATCTTGGGAAAAGCTGTCCACATCAGGGATGCCATCTACTTCGCGGGAGAAACTTCCCTGGTTAGCTTTACCTGAAGGGTTCCAGTGGGTGTCCAGTTCCAAGAGTGTGGAGGGAGACTTCTCAGTTGTGAGATTATGAACTCAAGGTTCAAGGTTCCAAAGTTGTTTTTTTCTTAACATTTCCTTCTTGAAATTAGTTTCCAAAGTTTTGCTGCAGTGTGGATGGCAAGGGCAGTCTTTCTCTGATGTTCTCAGAAGATCCCATCTTTGAGTTCCAGATTGTAAAGGGGTTGATTGCCCTCAGTGAACCATAAAGAAGCTTTCTTTACCTGACAAAAATACACTGTGGCACAATAACTTCGTGTTATAACATCAGCCCTCTTGCATGGGAAAGTTTTTATATAACCAGAAAACATGCATTGAAAATGACAATGGAATGAAATTTCTTGATAAAAGTTTAAATGGCCTGTCAGGTAGCCAGATGTACCTGAAGCTTTGATTGTCTTTCCAGGAATATGAAACCAAACATTGGTTATAAACTATTTGTGCAATTTATAAGTCACCACATCAATATATTTAATTTGGATTATTTTATCTCTTCCATGATGAGATGTGGAATGCAGAACTTTTACTAATAAAAGCTTTAAGGACTCAGGAAGGACAAGGAGGCCATCCTGGTTCTCTGTGAGTCCATGCTTAACATCAGACTTATGTCATCTTGAATATCACCTAATTTCTCCAAATTAGGTGCATAGCACTGATAACTCATGGGTTATCACAGGTAACTTGACTTAGACCATAGATTTCGTTCAAATTGTATATCTCAACAATTTCAGTATTGGCTGATTTAGCATGAAAATCTGGCAAAGTATTTCTTTGGTATTCAATTAATTTTTGTTCTATTTGAGTTAGCAGTTTTATAACCCAATCAGTCTTTTCATTAAAGTTCCAGGAATTCTTATGCAGTTCAAATGATATGATTCTAAAGTTATTAGAAACTTGTATTTAAGAATGCTTTTCAGGGTCCTCTCCATACTTTCATGAACTTCCTAAAAGACACCATGCTCTTGAAGTTTTCAGAAACTGCATCAGCATTAAGCAATTAACTGTGGAAATGGCTTTAAATAGTTATAGTTGGGCCGGGCACAGTGGCTCACGCCTGTAATCCCAGCACTTTGGGAGGCCGAGGCGGGCGGATCACGAGGTCAAGAGATCGAGACCGTCCTGGTCAACATGGTGAAACCCCGTCTCTACTAAAAAATACAAAAAAATTAGCTGGGCGTGGTGGCGCGCGCCTGTAGTCCCAGCTACTCGGGAGGCTGAGGCAGGAGAATGCTTGAACCCGGGCAGCGGAGGTTGCAGTGAGCCAAGGTCGTGCCACTGCACTCCAGCCTGGCGCCTGGTGACTGAGTGAGACTCTGTCTCAAAAAAAAAAAAAAAAAAATATGTTATAGTTAAAAACATAGTCCCAGCACTTTGGGAGGCCAAGTCAGGTGGATCACCTGAGGTCAGGAGTTCCAGAACAGCCTGGCCAATATGGCAAAACCCTGTCTCTACAGGCATGGTGGTGGGCACCTGTAATCCCAGCTACTTCGGGGGTTCAGACAGAATCACTTAAACTTGGGAGGCAGAAATTGCAGTGAGCTGAGATCACCCCACTGTACTCCAGCCTGGGCAACAGAGCCATACTCCACCTCAAAAATAAAATAAAATAAAAATAGTTATAGTTAAAAACACTGTAAGTAGGAAACTTTAACACTTAAACTAGGAAATTTGTTTATTTCCGTGATCTACAATAACATAACCATAATTGTGCCTGACAGCATATGCTCATACATATTAGAATCATACATGTTAGAATTTTAGAAATCCCATACAAGTTTAGAACGTATATTAACATAATTCACTGAAATATAACCTGAAGATTAAACAATATTTTTAGTTTAACGATGCTTCCTTTGTAACTTAACAAGTCAGATAATCCTGCTGACCTCTCCTTTGGATGTTTCAAGGACCCTCGGTCACATCCCAAAGTTAGAGATCAGAAAAGACTGTTTTGAAGGTGATGTTTGCTTTTGAGAAGCCTATCAAATATGTTAAAGGTTTGAAACACTTGATATTATGAAATAGAATTACAGATTACCATAAATCATTCATTTATCCAAAATGATGACTCAAAAAAGTTTTTAAAGGCAAAAATCTTTGCTCATTGATATGCGGAATAGTTAGCTTTCTAAACAATCTGTCTCTTGTCTTTCTTTTTTGGTAGTTCATCCAAAAGGCAAACAAAAATCTTTCATTATCTTTTAATATTACAAGAAAATCTTGTTCAAGAGAGAAAGCCAAATTTCACTCTTGCATTAGTCTCCTATTAATGTCAACCCCAATGTTTAATAAACCTTATAGACAAATCTATTCAGTCTTAATCAGTTTGACCATAAGGTGAGATTCTCATAAGCCTTTTATAGCCCTTTAAAATCTTTGCTAAAGAATACATGAGCACTTTAAGAAAACCCTGTTGTGCTTTTATTTCAATGTTCAATTTATGGAAAAATTGAATAATACCCCCTTAAATTTAGCCAGTATATTCACACACAGAATTTCTTTTACAAGATTAATTTTTTTATAGCCCTGCCACAACTTGCTTAAATGTTTAGCTTTATCTTATCTAATTTAAAACAATCCTTTAACCCTTTAAACTAGTCAAACATTTACAGTCCCATGATTATAATCTTTTATCAAAAACACATTTCACTCTCATCCCATACCTTGCATGTAAATCTATTTTTTTCAGTAGTTTCAATTACATGTTGTAATGGTAATTCTTAGCAACTTTCACTTCTGGTGCCTGAATTTCCTTTCATGAGCCCTTTCACAAATTACATAGACATATACGACATGGTGGGGTTTTGTGACGTGTCATAAACATCCCTCTTTAAGTATCAAATCATGTAATTTAGGACAAGAATTTACCATGCAAGATCCTTTCTTTTATTAAATCTCTTTTCTCTATAACCTTCTTTGCATAGCTAGGGGATGTGGCTAATTCCACATGTCCCCAGGCCTTAAAATTCAAAGCAGTTTATCACCTTAAAGCATTTAACCTAGTATTTGACTTGCATAATTTAAACCAAATGTCTTTATTTTTTCCAATAATCTTTAAAACTTTTTATTTCCCAAAGATTATTAAAATCACATGAACTAAAAGGCATTTGTTTTTATTTTTCTTTAAAAATATTTGATCTAAGTGCTTATTTTTCTTTAAGCCAATTAATTAGAGCTCTTTTATCTAAACATGGCACTCACAACACATATATAACTACACAGACAGACAGAAAAAGATTATTACAGTAGTTGTAAATTTTCATTCACCAATTTGTAAGTTTCTTAATTGGATTACTGGTTTAGGGTTGAGTCCTTAGAAGAATGGGGCCAGGAAAGGGTCTCTGGTGCCTCTGTTTTTCTCAAGGGGTCCCAGGCTCTTAGAGCTTGAATATGCACTTTTAATTAAGCTATTATCCATAGCACTATTTAATAAAAGTAAAAGTTATTTTAAATTTCTTATTACCCAACTTTAGCCAGGCCAAACAGCCAATATTTTTGTGCTTACAGAAAGGAAAATTCAAGACTGTTCATGGAGGGTAAGAGAATTAAAAAATGGCAAAGGTCACCCAAATATCAATCAGAAAGTACCTTTCCCTAAGCTGGGAATTGAACCATGAATTCAGCAGCCATTGTGATGGCAGAGACTGAGAAAGTATTGCCACATGGTTACAAGCTCAAGCCCCCAGGGACATATAAGACAAGATGGAGACCGCATCTATTTTTTTTTTTTTCTTTTTCTTCCTTTAGGGACTTCCAGCAAAGTTTATAACTGATCAGTTTGCATCTTGAACGGTGGGCTTATCAGGTTTTAGCCATGCCTTTTATCCTAAGGTACTCCTCTTTATGGCAGAACAATACAGAAAGACACACAAAGCACACCAGATTCACCACAGTTTAAGACCAGCATTGGAATTCTTTTTCATATTAACTAAAACTTTACAGAGGAGATAAACAGTGATTTTTACTCTTCATTTAACCAGTTTGCACAGAAAAAAGAGGCCAGAAATCTGACTCATGAGAAATTCTTACCCTTTTGTCAGCATGCTAGGCTTCTGGGTTCCCTTTCCCTGGGGGGACCCTAGTGATCCAGCTTGCTGCACCACGCCACTGCAGCCAAGCCACAGCACAAAGGAAAATTATCTTTTTCTGTTCTAGCCAGAGCAAAATACATGTGACAAAATGTAGACATTAGCCACTCTGCTCAGCCCCCCAATATCAAACTGGCAAGGTTCAAACTTGCTCCCAGATTGGCCCCGTCATCTCTAAATCTTTTTTTTTTTTAATGGAGTCTCACTCTGTTGCCAGACTGCAGTGCAGTGGCACAATCTCGGCTCACTGCAACCTCCGCCTTCTGGGTTCTCCTGCCTCAGCCTCCCAAGTAGCTGGGACTACAGGCATCTGCCACCACACCTGACTAATTTTTTGTGTTTTAGTAGAGATGGGGTTTCACCATGTTGGTCAGGATGGTCTCAATCTCCTGACCTCGTAATCCGTCTGCCTCAGCTTCCCTAAGTGCTGGGATTACAGGCATGAGCCACCGTGCCCAGCCCATCTCTAAATATTTTAAAAAGCTTTTGCATATCAATAAGCATCCCTAGATGAGACTAATTTGTGAACCCTCATTTTTAAATGCGCTTTTGTGCATTGTTCATTTGGAACATTCCACTGTAAGTTATCTTTAGTAAGATTTTGCCATTTCTGTAAGACTTCATTGCTTCCCAGGCCTAATGTATAAACCAGAAGGAACTCAGTATTCTAGAAATTAAAGATCCTATTTTTACCTAAAATATTGGCTTTACTCTCTGGTTCCCTTTATTAACTTAGCCAATTGATATGGTTTGGCTGTGTCCCCACCCAAATCTCAACTTGAATAGTATCTTCCAGAATCCCCACATGTTGTTTGTGCATGCATTTTACTCTAAGGTACTTCTCTTTATGACAGAGCAATTACCCATGGGGAGGTAACTGAATCATGGGGGCCCGTCTTTCCCATGCTGTTCTCCTGATGGTAAGTCTCAAGAGATCTGATGGGTTCATCAGTGGTTTCCGATTTTGCTTCCTCATTTTTCTCTTGCTGCTGCCATGTAAGAAACACCTTTCACCTCCCACCATGATTCTGAGGCCTCCCCCAGCCATATGGAACTATAAATCTAATTAACCTCTTTTTGTTCCAAGTTTCAGGTATATCTTTATCAGCAGCATAAAAACAGACATACAACAATGTTTTTTTCTGCTTAAGCACACAAGAAAAATGAAACAAAGGGCTAGTACACAAATATCCCTGTGAATTTCCAAAAATCACATATTATAACCCCTACAATATTGGATCCCACTTCTGACACCATCTGTTAAAAGAAAAACTTCAGCCAAATTAAAGCTAAAGGAGTTTAATCGAGCAATGAAGGATTCTCGAAGTGGGCAGTCCCCAGAATCACAGCAGATTCAAAGAGACTCCAGCACAGCCATGTGGTAGAAGATTTATAGACAAAGAAAGGGAAATGACTTACAGAAATGGGCAGCAAGGTACAGAACAGTTGGATTGCTTACAGCTCAGGGTTTGCCTTATTTGAACACAATCTGAACACTCGGCAGTGTGAGTGGTTGAACCACGGCCGCTGGAATTGGCCAAGACTCAGCTACTGTTAAGAGGCACAGACTCCCAAGTTAGGTTTTCAATGTTGTCTACCTATGAAGTTGGGTTGCAGTTCATCCACAAGGACTCATAAATATGGAAGTAGGGAGTCCTTCTTGTGCCATATTTAGTTTTCTTCAACACACCTACAACAAATTAACTTTCCCAAGGTGCCTTCCAGTCTCAGCTTCTCATGTACTAGCAAGAGGAACAGTTTTCCAAGGTGGCTTCTGGGCTCAGCTTCCCGTGTATGGTAAGAGGAGCAGTTCTGAGCCTGCCTTGCTGGGTTGGTCTTTCCGGTTGTCACAAGAGCGGCTGCACCACACCCCATCGCATTCTGTGCAGAGCGAGCCAGCTCCGGCTCTGCAGCAGTAAACCAGTGACACTGGAATTCGTGTGTTTATGCACTCAGTTTTCCCATGCTTCTGGATCAATGGGGATGGAGACCGAAGTGAATCTGCTCAGGAATAGGGTTCTTGAGAAGTGCTTGCTTAATAAGGCTGCAGTTAACATCACTGCTATTAATGACTGGCAAGTTGAATTCCTTCTGTTCTGTGAAAGTTGCTAGTACCAAAATAGGTTCACTTATAGCAAACCCTAACAAATGGGGTGGGGAGGCCATGACAGGGCACCCTCACACACGAACACCTGTGATGGGCCTCATCTCAGGACACCCCCGCACAGGCCACACGTTCAGCCCATCAGGATGCGTAGCATGTTGTATGACAGATAAGTGGCCAGCACAAGGAGCTCACACCACCTCTGGGACAAGCTCTGCTAACCAGAGCTTTCTGTTACAAAGCAGCTTATGTGGAGTTCTCTCTGTCTTTAAGAGTCTCCTCTTTGCCCTGGCCCCTGCAGCATGCCTGTGATCTATCAGAACATACAATTCCCTGCTATTCCCACTTAAATGTACTTGTTCTGGAGAGCCTGTTTCTCTGAATTTCCTTTTAGATGGACTGTTCAAGGCCCCAAACACTTTAATCCACTTAATCCAGGGAGCACCTCTCGTATCAGGGAAGTCCACAGGGGCAGCCCTTTTCCTGACCTTGCAATTGCACTGCTGAGTTTCCAAACATGGGATTTCCTGGTTATCTTTTGTTATAAATTCCTGGCTCTCTGCCACTGTGAGCACTATCTGTATCATTTCTGTCCTTTCAAAAGGATGCTTTTTCATGGCCCAGCGTATGGTCAAATTTTGCAAATGTCATAAGCATCCTTCTGTGTTGAAAAGTTCTATGGTTTCCTGTACCCTGCAGCTATTTCTGATTTTGTCTTTTGTGCCTTGAAGATGTGTAAGTGTGGCCATCCTGTCATCTGTGTCTGAGCATCTGCCCTGAGGTTCCTGAGGGGCTGGCTATGGCTTCTCTGCAGGATTGATTCACTTTGCAAGATGTTCGGTGTCACTGAGACACTGGGAAGTTGGCAGCATCTTGAGACATCATCAGTCCAGGGCCACATTAAGCTAATTTCTCAACTCGAGGGTTTTCAGGCATTGTGACGTTAAGCTAATTTCATGACTTGGGGAGGTTTCAGGCACTGGGATGTTAAACTAATTTCACAACTCAGGAGTTTTCAGGCACTGTGACGTTAAGCTAATTTCACAACTCAAGGGTTTTTCAGGCACTGTGATGTTAAGCTAAGTTCACAACTCGAGGGTTTTCAGGCACTGTGACGTTAAGCTAATTTCGCAACTTGGAGGTTTTCATGCACTGTGATGTGAAGCTAATTTCGCAACTTGGAGGTTTTCATGCACTGTGATGTGAAGCTAATTTCGCAACTTGGGGGTTTTCAGGCATTGTGACGTTAAGCTAATTTCGTGACTCTGGGAGTTTTCAGGCATTGTGACATTAAGCTAATTTCGCAAAGTTTTCAGGCACTGTGAGGTTAAGCTAATTTCAGGACTCGAGGGTTTTCAGGCACTCTGACGTTAAGCTAATTTCACAACTCAAGGGTTTTCAGGCACTGGACGTTAAGCTAATTTCACAACTCAAGGGTTTTGGGCACTGTGGCGTTAAGCTGATTTCACAACTTAAGTGTTTTTCAGGCACTGTGACGTTAAGCTGATTTCACAACTCAAGGGTTTTTGGGCACTGTGACGTTAAGCTAATTTCATGACTCGGGGAATTTTCAGGCACTGTGACTTTAAACTAATTACACAACTTGGGAAATTTTCAGGCACTGTGAGCTTAAGCTAATTTCGTGAAGTTTTCAGGCACTGTGATGTTAAGCTATTTTCACGACTCAAGGGTTTTCAGGCACTGTGAGGTTAAGCTAATTTCGTGAAGTTTTCAGGCACTGTGAAGTTAAGCTAATTTCATGACTCTAGGGTTTTCAGGCACTGTGAGGTTAAGCTAATTTCGAGACTCGGGGGAGTTTTCAGGCATTGTGACATTAAACTAATTTCGCAAAGTTTTCAGGCACGTGAAATTAAGCTAATTTCATGGCTCGGTTTTCAGGCACTGTGACGTTAAGCTAATTTCGCAACTTGGGAGGTTTCAGGCACTGTGAGGTTAAGCTAATTTCACAACTCAAGGGTTTTTTAGGCACTGTGACGTTAAGCTAATTTCACAACTCAAGGGCTTTCGGGCACTGTGACATTAAGCTAATTTCGGGACTTGGGAGGTTTCAGGCACTGTGACGTTAAGCTAATTTCACAACTCAAGGGTTTTCAGGCACTGTGACCTTAAGCTAATTTCACAACTGGAGGATTTTTAGGCACCCTGACCTTAAGCTAATTTCACAACTCGAGGGTTTTCAGGCACTGTGAAGTTAAGCTAATTTCGCAACTCAAGGGTTTTCAGGCACTGTCATGTTAAGCTAATTTCGCAACTTGGGAGGTTTCAGGCACAGTGAGGTTAAGCTAATTTCACAACTCAAGGATTTTTCAGGCACTGTGACGTTAAGCTAATTTCACAACTCAAGGGTTTTCGGGCACTGTGACATTAAGCTAATTTCACAGCTCAAGGGTTTTTTAGGCACTGTGACGTTAAGCTGATTTCACAACTCAAAGGTTTTTGGGCACTGTGACGTTAAGCTAATTTCACAACTCAAGGGTTTCTCGGGCATTGTGACGTTAAGCTAATTTCATGACTCAGGGAATTTTCAGGCACTGTGACTTCAAACTAATTACACAACTTGGGAAATTTTCAGGCACTGTGAGCTTAAGCTAATTTCGCGAAGTTTTCAGGCACTGTGATGTTAAGCTATTTTCACGACTCAAGGGTTTTCAGGCACTGTGAGGTTAAGCTAATTTCGTGACTCTAGGATTTTCAGGCACTGTGAGGTTAAGCTAATTTTGAGACTCGGGGAGTTTTCAGGCATTGTGACATTAAACTAATTTCGCAAAGTTTTCAGGCACGTGAAGTTAAGCTAATTTCATGGCTCAAGGGTTTTCAGGTACTGTGACATTAAGCTAATTTCACAACTCAAGGGCTTTCGGGCACTGTGACGTTAAGCTAATTTCACAACTAGGGGAGTTTTCAGGCATTGTGACATTAAGCTGATTTCCCGAAGTTTTCAGGCACTGTGAGGTTAAGCTAATTTCCGACTTGGGGAGTTTTCAGGCACTGTGATGTTAAGCTAATTTCACAACTCAAAGGTTTTCAGGCACTGTGACATTAGGCTAATTTCACAACTCAAGGGTTTTTCAGGCACTGTGATGTTAAGCTGATTGCACAACTCAAGGGTTTTCAGGCACTGTGACGTTAAGCTAATTTCGTGACTCAGGGAGTTTTCAGGCATTGTGATGTTAAACTAATTTCGCAGTTTTCAGGCACTTGAAATTAAGCTAATTTCGCAACTCGAGGGTTTTCAGGCACTGCGAGGTTAAGCTAATTTCGCGACTCGGGGAATTTTCAGGCACTGTGATCTTAAACTAATTTCGCTACGTGATGTTAAGCTAATTTCAGTACTCGAAGGTTTTCAGGCACCATGAAGTTAAGCTAATTTCACAACTCAGGGTTTTCGGGCACTGTGACGTTAAGCTAATTTCTCGACTCAAGAGTTTTCAGGCACTGTGATGTTAAGCTAATTTCACTACTCAAGTGTTTTAAGGCATTGTGACATTAAGCTAATTTCTCCACTCGAGGGTTTTCCGGCACTGTTGTGTTAAGCTAATTTCACAACTCAAGGGTTTTCAGGCACCGAGACATTAAGCTAATTTCTCCACTCGAGGGTTATCGGGCACTGTGACGTTAAGCTAATTTTGCAACTCGGGGGTTTTCAGGCACTGTGACGTTAAGCTAATTTCGTGACTTGGGGAGTTTTCAGGCACTGTGATGTTAAGCTAATTTCACAACTCGGGAACTTTCAGGCACGGTGATCGTAAGCTAATTTTGCTAGGTGACGTTAAGCTAATTTCACGACTGGAGGGTTTATCAGGCACTATGACGTTAAGCTAATTTTGGAACTGTTTTAACCTGGGCTGCAGGATTCTTCCCTATCTTGTCCCCTGATCTGCTATAACCTAGCAGTTGTTGGAGGATGGGTTATTTCTGATCCACCTTTTCCTGAGGGTGAAGCCTTCGGCTCCTATTAAGACTGCCCACCTGCCCTGTACCCTACAGAGACCCCACTGCTGGGACCCTGAGTGCCTTCAGGAGAAGCCCTCTGAGTGCTGGTGTTGGGGGTCTGGCAGATTTCTTTGACCACAGCCTCAAAATTCCTGACTCCTGGGTGGGCTCTTCAGTACATGCACGTTGGCCTCCAGGACGCTGGCTGTGTTCAGTGAAGCAGGTCACGCTGCTGTTCCTGGTGGTGGTGACTCCCAGCCTTTTTAGTTCAGTTCTCAAGTGATTTGCACTACACAGAAGGTACTGGAGACACGGTTATCTTTTCTGGAAATCAATGTTCATGAGCACAATTGCCCCCCAAAGGTAGAGTACATTTGAAGTGGTTGGAGATTTGTTTGTAAACCACACTCTTCTGCAGAATGAGAATGAAAATTGCTCTTGGTTTTGAAGAGCAAAACTGCCTTTTGTGGGAGGGTAGAAGAACAGAAAAATCAAAGCTTGGATTTAGAGTTAAGGACACAGGAAAATAATTATGAATATTAAAGACTGCGTTAATATGTATCACACAACAAACACTTTGCATATTGCATGTAACATAATAAACTATTCTATGGAACAGCCTTCACATTTCAGGACATCACTTGTAACATTTCAAGGCATTTCTAATAAATAGAATGTTAAAGTTAATATTGGGCCAAAATTTGATTAAGGCGGGAGCTGAACACTCAGGTATTGTCTGGATAATAAAAGCCAAAACTAGGCTTTGGTATTTATTTTCTGTAGAATATAAGTAGAAACTATATAATATCAAACATCCAAACTAGCCCAATATAAAACACAATTCTCCACTTATTATAAAATTCACAGAGTGCAGTGTGCTGCCACAGCTTGGATCCTGGAGCAGAAGTGCAGGTTGGAAGTCAGCCCCGGCTCTCAGCTCCGGACTCCAGACTGTGCAGCTCCCACTCCCGTGCACAGTTCTTCCCTGTGTACAAACCTTGTCAGGGTTTCACTTTAGTCCTCAGGACAGACGCCAAGGAGCTGCTGCTTAACTGCTTGTCTGGTCTGATCTTAAGAAGCAAAACTTGATTTGAGCCCTGTGGTGCCCTGAGACCCAGACCATGTGTTCGAGGGTGATCTTCCTGGGTCTTTAGCAACATGGCTGATGTTTGCAGATCCTCTGCCACGGGCCCTGCCATCAGTCCAGTCCAAGAGCAAACATGAGTCGAGTGGTCAGTGGGTTGCATATAACCATAGGCCAGCCATGGTGGCAGCCATGGGTGACAGCCATGGGTGGCAGCTGTGGGTAAAAAGCTGTGGGTGGCAGCCATGGGTGGCAGCCGTAGGTGAGCAGCTGTGGGTGGCAGCCATGGGTGGCAGCTGTCGGTAGAAAGCTGTGGGTGGCAGCCATGGGTGGCAGCCATGGGTGGGCAGCTGTGGGTGGACAGTTGGGACTCCTTCCCTGTGGGTGGCAGCCATGGGTGGCAGCTGTGGGTAGAAAGCTGTGGGTGGCAGCCGTAGGTGGGCAGCTATGGGTGACAGCCATGGGTGGACAGCCATGGGTGGCAGCTGTGGGTAGCAGCTGGGACTCCTTCCCTGAGCTCACTTTCTTCAACCAGGAGCATCAAAAACTGTGTGTGCATCCAAACCACTGTGAATCCCCACACTGTTAAAACAAAAACTTGAAGCATCACCTATTTTGTCCACTTTTCCCTCAATACTTTATCCATGCAAGAGTGAGCAGACGTAGAGAACAGCCCCACTCCTCCATCCACCGACCGATGGCAGCACCGAGCACGGTCAGGCTTCTCCACACTCAGGACAAAAGAATAAGGGGACAGGGCCACACACGGTCAGCCCCACCGACTGCCCGAAAACTCCCAGAGTCCCAGCTGAGGAGCCAGCCAATAGCATTGACACCATTACTTCCCATCAGCAGACTAGCAGGTATTTACTGAGCACCTACTGTATATTAGGCTTTTTCTAGTTATTTTTGACCAATGACAATATCAGTAAAGGAAATTGTTTATTTTAATAGAATTCCTTTGACTGTAACATTTAGATTGTATAGGCTAAGAAATCTTAACTAAGCCTTATGTCTTAAAGTGCTGGCTGTATTTCTAGGTAGGAATTCTTACATCTATATTCTACAGTATGTGCAAGTTTTCTAAAAATTAATACTTGCAAATAATTATGGACTAAAATAAATTTTTCTTTTCAAACACCCAGGCAACTTTAAAATTTTCAGTAAGTCATCAGTTTTAATGGTCTATAAAGGCTTCTGCCAAATTTTGAAGATCATTAGAGCTAGCTGAGTACAGAGCACCTCAGCCACCTCAAGCGTAGCAGGGGAGGAAATAAATAAAAGTCATATTTTGGTTTCGCTCACATGTTATTACTTCCAGATCTGATTCTTTCTCTCAGACTGGCAGCCACTAAATCATGTTAATATTTAGAGCAAATTTCTCATGAAATGCCCTATATCTGTTCCTCACATATGCACAGCTGGACAGTGAGTTCCCATCCATGGATTCTGCACTGAAGTCTCAAGTGATGAGGGCTGTCACGGAATGAAGGCCAGAGCTCTGACGTGAAAATGACACTGCTGTAAACCCTCTGATCGCGCCACCTTCAACACTGTGCATGTGGCTTCAACAGAGATGAAATGACCAAGAGCTATCCTTGCATCACGTTCACTTCATTAGTCTCAGGAAAAACCCAACCCAACCAGATTAAAGCAATGAGAGAGGGTGGTTTAAAATAGCTAAGCCTTTGCACAACTAATCCTCAAATCAACCGAAAAAGATTAGTGAAGATCTGCCGCCTAGCCTTCAAACAAACATTTTGGAGTTGTCCAAACTATGCAAATTGTTCAGCCTCGCAGCCCTGGAGTCAAAGCCGGTTCCCGGCTCAGCCCCGTCCCACAGCAGCCTGCCTCCTCTTTGCTTTCGACAGGACAGACGCCGCTGTGTCCTTTGCCAAGGACTTCCTGGCAGGTGCAGTGGCTGCAGCCATCTCCAGACAGCAGTAGCGCCCATCGAGTGGGTCAAGCTGCTGCTGTGGGTGCAGCATGCCAGCAAGCAAGCAGGTCACCACAGATCAGCAATCGAGGGTGTTACAGACAGCGTGGTCCGTATTCCCAAGGAGCAGGGAGTCCTGTCCTGGCGCGGTAACCTGGCCAACGTCACCGGATACTTCCCTACCCAGGCTCTTAACCTCACCTTCAGATATAAACACAAGCACATCTTCCCGGGTGGTGTAAACGAGAGGACCCAGTTTTGTGCTTTGCAGGGGAGTCTGGCATCAGGCGGTGCCACTGGGGCCACATCCTTGTGTTTTGTGACCCTCTTGATTTTGTCTGTACCCATCTAGCAGCCGAGGTGTGTAAAGCTGGAGCTGAAAGGGAATTCCCAGGCCTCAGAGACTGCCTGGTTAAGAGCTACAAATCTGGTGGGATTAACGGTGTGTGCCAAGGCTCTGCTGTGTCTGTGGAGGGTATTATCATCTACCAAGCTGCCTACTTGGGTACCTATGACACTGCAAAGAGAACACTTCTGGATCCCCAGAACACTCACATCGTCATCTCATGTGATTGCACCATTACTGCCGTTGCTGGGTTGACTCCTATCCATCTGACACCGTTCACCACCACATGATGATGTGGTCAGGGTGCAAAAGAACTGACATCACATACACAGGCATGAGTGACTGCTGGAGGGAGACTCTGACATCATGTACACGGGCACGCGTGACTGCTGGAGGGAGACTCTGACCTCATGTACACCAGCACGCGTGACTGCTGGAGGAAGACTCTGACATCATGTACACGGGCACGCGTGACTGCTGGAGGAAGACTGACATCATGTACACGGGCACGTGTGACTGCTGGAGGGAGACTCTGACATCATGTACACGGGCACGTGTGACTGCTGGAGGGAGACCCTGACATCATGTACACGGGCACGCGTGACTGCTGGAGGGAGACTCTGACATGTACACGGGCACGCGTGACTGCTGGAGGGAGACCCTGACATCATGTACACGGGCACGCGTGACTGCTGGAGGGAGACTCTGACATCATGTACACGGGCACGCGTGACTGCTGGAGGGAGACTCTGACATCATGTACACTGGCATGCGTGACTGCTGGAGGAGGACTGCTTGTGATGAAGAGACAAAGCTTTTTTCAAAGGTGCATGGTCCAGTGTTCTCAGAGGCATGGGTGGTGCTTTTGTGCTTGTCCTGTATCATGAAATCAAGAAGTACACATAAGTTATTTCCTTGGATTCTTCCCCCCTGTGAACAGGCATGTTGTATTATATAAATTTTGAGCATTCTCGACAGACTTCTGGCTGTCAATTTATCAGTGGCAACTATTTACTGATTGAAAATGGGAAGCAATAATATTCACCTGACTAGTTTTCTATAAAGCCATTTCCGTGATGATGATGATGGGACTGAATTATATGTTTGATTTCAGTCACTCCTGATAAATAACAAATTTGGAGAAATAAAAATATCTAAAAAATATTCAAAGATAGAGGAGAAAGGAGATAAGGAAGGCAGCAAGAAAGGCAGTAATTAAGAAAGGAAAGAACTGGAGAGCGGGACAGGTTGGCGGAAGGGGAGGGGGAAGAGAGAGGTCGGGGAAAGGAAGACAGCAAGGAGCAGAGGAAGGGAGGGCAGGAGGAAAGTTAGTTGGAGAATTTCTCGGACCTTAGGCGTGATTATCTCTTGCCTCCGTAGCTGAGGAGTGGGCATCAAAATGGCAACACTAAACCATCCAAGATCTCCTAGAAAACACCCCAGTGGAGCAGAAGATCCCATTCTTCGCTATTATCAAACGTGTTGCTTGAGAACGCCCCAGACTGTCTTCTAACTCCCTTTCTTCCCCCGCTCCCCCCTTACTTGGACGCCATGACAACTGTCACGTGACCCTGCAAACAAAGCGTCTCCAGGGCTGCACAGGCCCAGCTGCTCCTCTCTCTGGAAGGAGCAACAGGGTTTTGCTGCTGAGATGCACGCAACCCCCCCGGCTGACCTTTCCCCCGTGCCAGCGAGTACCTGCGGCGTACGTGGGAGAAGGCCTATGAGGACCACAGGAGGAAGGTAGGAAAGTCCCCAGTACAGCCCCGACAGCTCAGTGGGCGGGCACCAGGCAGTGCCCACAAAATGCCCATGCTTTCCTTGGAGACCTGACGGTGATTTTCTTTTTGGAGACAGCATGGTTGAAATGGCATTCCCAACAAGATTCATCATCTATGTTGCCATACAATAAAAAAATCTCATTAAATAGATGAAGGCTTTCATGTGCCACATTTTAGGGCCATCCTGTTTCTAATCACAGCATATATTTATGAAGTACTTAATTTTTCCTAAGTGACTTGAAAGCATCCTAAGACAAAAACACCAGAGGCATCCTTTTCTTTTCTTTCTTTCTTCCTTTCTTTTTTTTTCTTTTTTTGAGAGGGAGTCTCCCTCTGTCACCCAGGCTGGAGTGCAGTGGAGCAATCTTGGCTCACTGCAACCTCTGCCTCCCAGGTTCAAGTGATTCTCCTGCCTCAGCCTCCTGAGTAGCTGGGACTAGAGACACACGCCACCACGCCCAGCTAATTTTTGTGTTTTCAGTAGAGACAGGGTTTTGCCATGTTGGTTAGGCTAGTCTTGAACTCCTGACCTCAGGCGATCTCCCCGCCTCAGCCTCCCAAAGTGCTGGGATTTCAGGCGTGAGCCAACACACCCAGCCTGGCATCCTTTTCTCTATCAAAACAGTGGACTCCAGGGGGGGACTAAAAGCCAACCTTTGCCCCCATTAGGAGATACGTTATTGTTTCCATTATTTGGTGCAAATGTGGACAATTGCTGAGGACGTCTGGTGCGGATACTAGGTGCTGCCCAGCCTTCTGCCTGCACCACAGTGGAGGCGTGAGACTGAACGACATTCCATGTGTCATGTCTCCATGCGTGTGTTGATCAGGCTGGAAATACTCTTACGAAGGAGAAGTTTGGGCTTCTGTTTCTGGGAACAGGACACTGCCCTGTAATGATCTTAAGTCACTACCACAAGGAGTGAACTGCAGGTCAAGCATTTCTCTTCCTCCTGGGGTTGCAAGTGAACTTGTGTGTCCTGGGCCACAGGTCATACGCGTTGCAGGACACCATGGTACCCACCCCCTCCCCCACCCCCGGTGACAGGCCTCTGCACCTGCTGTCTCCATGAGGTCCCCACTGGGCACTTTTCCCAGCTCTTTCCCAGCTCAACCTCACTTCCTGGGACTCCGGGTCCAACACCACCTCCTGGAGTCTCCTCTGTCCCCCTCCACTGAGAAGCACATCCCGTCCCTCTCTGGTTCCGTGGCCTGCTACCACGTGTCGCCACATGACTGATGGGCATGTTCATGTTTTGTGTTGTTTACTTTCTCCACTCAGTGAGGGTGCTGGCCACGTCCTGCCCACCACGTTGTTCTTGGCACGTAGAGCGTGCAGTGAGCACTTGGTAAACCGTCGTCAGTAGGGAAAGATGGGAAGGACTGGGCATGGCAATCGCACACATGAATCGTTAGGGTTACTTCTTCAGATCGAACTGATGCTACAGGATAGAAACCCCACGGGTGTTCTCTTGTTCACCTTCGTATCCTGGGGACTAGAATCACTCCTGCATGAGGTAGCTGGTCAGCAATCTGGCAGCTTACATGAGTAACCAGACTCCATGCCTGAGAACCTGTAAGGTAAAGAAGGTTGAGATTGTCATGGTGGGAAATGCAGAGATGATTGTTGAATAGTGAAGTCTGGAAGGTTGACTGGAGCCATGAGGCCCCAGAGGGCATGAGTTTGCTTAGCAGTTCTGTGGCATCGGAAACCTACGGGTACTGGGTCCGAGGATGGAGTCACTGGAACACCCCAGTGTGTCCCCTGACCAGCAGCAGGGGCATGGGCCAGGAACCCGATTCCGGCATGAAGGTGTTGAAGAGAGGGACTGGGCATCTGACCTGGAGGGACCAAGTGAAGACAGAGAACCAGTCCAGAAAGAGAGAGCCTGGAAGTCACAGATGGTCCAGGAACTGGTGTTGGGCATAGCTGAGCAAGGAAGATGAAAAGAAGGAGGGTGTGGTGAAGAACAGGGCAAATGCAGGCACTGCTTCCCAGCGGGGGCAGACACAGCTGCTGATGACGCCCGGATGTCCTGGCAGGAGTGTGCTGAGGGCTCAAGGGCAGCGTGTGAGGCCTGGGAAAGGAGGTCCAGGCGGCTGGCAGGGCCGTCCCACAGGGGTGGGGCTCGTTTAGCAAGACGGGCCCAGGTGCTACAGGCCCCACTGAGTGAGGAGAAGGGCGCTCCAGCAGAAGGGTGCGGAGCAGCAGGGGCTGGAAGCAGATCCATGGCAGGGCCCCTTTGACACTTCACAGGTCTCCAATGGGCACTAAAACTTGCATGAAAACAAAGCTTCTCCCAAATTAAGAGTAGAGAGAGTCCATGCTTTGAATAACTTAGTTTCTTATTGCTTGGCTGAGAATCTCTGAAACTATAAAGGACCTTGATAGAATAAGAGGAGAAAAAAGATCTGTGGGAGAGCAGTGCACCCCAGTCCCCTGATGACTGCCCTCCTGGAGTAGGGGCCTCGTCCTCAGCCACGCCTTCGCCCTCAGGGTGAGTGGCTCCTGCCCCCACTGCTCCCCAGCGCACCTGCCCCTGCAGCCAGGCTGGCCGTGCCCACAAGGTCACCTCCAGTCTTGCATTGGCTGCCACCTCCAGAAACACCTTTTTCCCCTTCCCTGTGCCACCTGGACTTCTCCTTGGATGAGCTTGTTAGTAGACAGGCACTGCTGAGGAAAGAATCCCTGAGCTTCAGGATGTATCAATTAAAACATCGGTCTTGGTCCATTTCTGCTACTAAAACAAGATATCACAGATTGTCATTTATAAACAGCAGAATTCACTTTTTACAATTCAGAAGGCTGGGAAACCCAAGGCTGAGGCACCAGCAGGTTTGCTGTCTGATGAAGTCTCTGCTTCTAAGACGGTGCCTTGCTGCTGCGTCCTCACCTGGCGAAAGCGGCAAGAGGGATGAATGGCTATGTCCTTGCGCGGCATGAGAGAAGGAAGCCTCAGGCAGCTCTCTGAAGCCTCTTATTCATGTAAGGGCATTAGTCCTATTCACAAGAGCAGAGCCCTGGTGACTTAGTCACTTCCCTAAAGGCCCTACCTCTTATTACCACCACAGTGGGGGATTAAGTCTCAACACAAATTATGGAGGGAATGAACATTCGAGGCATAGCAACCTTCAAAACTGAAAAGCAGGCCGGGCACAGTGGCTCATGCCTGTAATCCCAGCACTTTGGGAGGCCAAGGCAGGAGGATTTCTTGAGCCCAGGAGTTTGAGACTAGCCCTGACAACACAGTGAGGCCTTGTCTCTACCGTAAAATTTAAGTTAGCTGGGCATGGTGGTATACACATGGAGTCCCAGCTACTTGGGATGCTGAGGCAGGAGGATTACTTGAGCCCAGGAGTTTGAGGCTGCAGTGAGCCACAGTCACTCCACTGCATTCCAGTCTGGGCAACAAAATGAGACCTTGTCTTAGAAAAACCAACCAAACAGCCAAACAAGAAACAAACTGAAAAGCAAAGAGAACGAAGTCTGAATAAAAACAGAAAAGAACATCCAAGGACTGTGGGACAATTACAAAGGTGTAACATACGTGTAATAAGAATACCAGGAGAAGAAAGGGAGAAAGGAACAGAAATGTTTAAACAATAATGACTGAGAATTTCCACCATGTTAATGTCAGACACCAAGCCACAGATCCAAGAAGTTCAGAGAATGCCAAAAAGGATAAATACCCAAAAAACGACACCTAGGTATATCATGTTCAAACTTTAGAAAATCAAAGATATAGAAAACATCCGGAAAGAAGCCGGAGGAACAAGACTCCAAGAGAGGGCTGAAGATGAGGATGACACGTGCGCCTCCTCCAGCCGGGTTAGCAGGAAAAAGCAGAGGGAGACGCGTGAAATGCCCGGAGAAAGGGAAGCAAGACCCTAGAATTCTGCACCCTGAGAAATTATCCATCAAAAGTGAGGAAGAAAGAAACTTTCTCAAACAAAATTGAGGAAATCTGTCAGTTGACCTGCCCTGGAAGAAATAGCAGAAGAAATTCGTCAGCTAGAACAAAAATGGCGTAGGTCAGTAACGAATCCACACAGAGAAAGGAAACCATCAGAGCAGGAATAAGCAACAGTGAAATAAAAACTCTTATTTGTATTATTCTTAGTTGATCTAACAGAAAAACGTTTTTTCAAAACCATAATAACAGATGGTATTAGATTGTGCGTACTTATGTGTATACATACACATGCTTATATATTACCATCAGTGAAATGAATAAGCAGCCACTGCCATTGTGCCAGCTATGACAGGGGGTGGGTGTGGGCGGTGGGGGCGGCTGTGGGAGTGGCAGTAGCGGGGTGGGACCCCTGTGCCCCACATCCCCCCAGGTAGCCAACTGTGCTGCCCCGACCCTTGTGCAGCCAGGCAGGACCCACTCCCCAGGCCCAGAGCCTCCACCACTGTGGACCCTGGCCCTGCATTGCTGCTCTTGCCCACCACTGCTGCAGGGAGGGCACAGCACAGAGGTGGGCAGTACCCAGAGCTCACCTCTGGGAGCCCCCAGAACCTGTCACTGGTTAATTTTTTTTTAAATTTTTTGTAGAGACTGAGGTCTCACTGTGTTCCCCAGGCCGGTCTCAAACTCCTGGGCTCAAGCGATCCTCCCGACTCAGCCTCCCAAAGGGCGAGGATTACAGGCTGAGCCAGCATGCCCAGCCCAGATTGCTGTATTCACAGTGGGAGAAATCAAATGAATAATTCTGTTGGTGTCATTAAGAATTGGGAATTTCCACTTGGGAAGAATGAAATGCAGAAGCAAGATCAATGAGGCTAAGAGGAATGCAGGCCTGAACTGGAATCAGAAGGACCATGGGCTCTCTCCACTGCAAAGGGCTGGAGACAGCAGCAGCCTCCTAATTGCAGGGACCAATACTCAAAGGCCATTTCTCACCAAGAGAACCAGAGCTCAGTGGCAGAAATGGCTGATCCTAAGTTGAGATAGGATATATGCAAAATAACCCTGCATTACCTTGTCACTCCAGAAGCCAAGGAGCCTGTTGAGTCTGCTAGGTTGTATGGAAAGGTCCCAGGAGCCACTGGAGGAGGTTCTCACTGGACAAAGATGGACAAGTTGAGCACCAATAAGGAAGTTACTTATTTATTTATTCTTGAGACAGAGTCTCTGTTGCCCAGGCTGGAGTGCAATGGTGTGATCCCATTTCCGCAGTCTGAGCGATTCTTCCACCTTAGCCTCCCAAGTAGATGGGGTTACAGCCATCACGCCCAGCTAATTTTTGTATTTCTGTAGAGATGAAGTTTCACCACGTTGGTCAGGCTGGTCTTGAACTCCTGACCTCAGGTGATCCACCTGTCTTGGCCTCCCAAAGTGCTGGGATTACAGCTGTGAGCCACGTGCCTTGCCAAAGTTAATGCAATAAATTGAAACATGTCAAATGTGTTTTAACATTATACTTCCTAATGTCTTTTAAAAAAAACCACACTAGTCACCTTTGGAAGGTACTAAGAACCAACTTACTATTTTGAAAATTGGCAAATAGAGAAAACCTAGTAATTTTCCTGCCAATGCAAAGCTTTTCTTTATAGAAGTATTCCAGCATATAAATATAGATTGAATGATGGAATTAGAATATTTTCATTTTTCAAACCGTAATCAAGTAATGAATCAAGGATCATTCACTGCTGCTAACATCACAAGGTAGAGACAAGCAGAAATTTGTACCTTCCAATAAAATGTCACTATATAACCTATGGTTTATCAAGGGAAAAAATGAACCTGAATTTCTAACTGCCAATATACAGAAAATGTCAGGCATGTGATCAGCAAAATCCAAACTCTGAAACTCTACAGGACCAATTCTCTGGATTTCTCATAGCAAATTGCAGGGAGATAAACAGGGAAATTATACGGTAGACGTAAGAGATTTACCAACCAGTGGCAATATGGGCCTTTTTACGTGAGTCCTGAGTCAAACGAGGAAGGGAGGAGGGAGAAAGGGAGACTGGGTCTCTGTTTTTTTATACTAGTAAGCACTCTGCTGGGGGCACTCATTCCCCCGAAGAGCAAACATTCATTGATGATTTTGCCAAAACCAACCTCTACAATGACGATTACAAAATGGTGATTTTTCAACAGCACCACTGCCTCTACGTTTACCAGCTGGCATTTTGCTGTAAGGAAGCACTCCCTTCCCCCCTTGTACTTAATGTTTAAATTAAACAAGAAGCAACATCAGATAACATCAAGGGGTTCAAAAGTCTTTGGTCAACAAGTTCTGCCATCAGGCAAGCTAGTGTGACGTTTTAAATAACAGTCATGGATCTCAAATCTTTATCTGGAGCTTGAAGAAACTTGCTTCTGGAAAGCTCTGTGTAGGCATCTCAGATTAAACATGTTTAACTCAGAATTCACTGTCCATACCCCAAACCCACTCACCACCAACCCACTCTGTCTTAGTATCACCACATGAAAACTGGAAGCAGAGGACATTCTTCATTCCTTTTTCTCCCTCCACGCCCCCCCCAACACACATGCACACCGCACCTGGGCCTGGCTCCTGCCAGCTCCCCAACCCAGTGGCCCCACAGCCCTGAGCATGCTGCAGGCCCGGGCCTCCTCCCTGGACAACCACAGGAGCCTTGGCACTGGCCTCCCCCACCTTCTTTCAGGCTTCTCTTCGTTCACGCATAGTGACAGAGGAGGCTGTAAAAAGTGACCATGTGACCACGTCACTCCTCTGCCTCTGTTCTCAATGGTTCCCTTTCCTTTGAGGGCCAAGTTGCAGTTCCTAAGTGTGCTCTGTGCACACCTCACCATCCAGCCCTTTCTCCACCTCCTGACGTCTCATTGCATCTTCTCCGTCCTCTATGCTGTCACCACCCTGCCCGTGGGTTCCGTTCCCAGGCCAGCCATCACGTGGGTTCTGTCCCCAGGCCAGCCATCCCGTGAGTTCCACCCCCCCAGGCTGGCCATCCTGTGAGTTTCGTCTCTAGGCCGGCCATCACGTGGGTTCCATCCCCAGGCTGGCTATCCCATGGGTTCTGTCCCCAGGCCGGCTATCCCATGGGTTGCGTCCCCCAGGCCAGCCATCCCGTGAGTTCCACCCCCAGGCCGGCCATCACGTGGGTTCCACCCCAGGCTGGCCATCACATGGGTTCTGTCCCAGGCCGGCCATCACGTGAGTTCCGTCCCCAGGCCGGCCATCCCGTGGGTTCCGTCCCCAGGCCGGCCATCTGGTGAGTTCTGTCCCCAGGCCGGCCATCCTTCTCCACGTGCTCGGGGTCTGTCCCTCTGCTGGGGGAGTTTTCCAATGCTGTCGCCTTCAGGTTATCCATACGCAATTTCCATAGTTACCGCTCTATAAAGGAACATTCCAGAATGTGCAGGAATTCCTTTTTATTGCAGGCAGTGATGCATACAGGTCTCACACATTTAACCTGTCACATTTTAAAATATAAATGTTTCCCTTATTTGTAAATTTCCCAGTTGGAAACTTTAGGGATTGTTGTCCAGCTAACTCGTGCGTAAGATGCTCATCCTGAAGGACTGGTGGAGAGCTTGGAGAGTAAAGCGAGGGGGATGCAGGGACATAACTCACTGTATAAAAGGCCCCTTGGCAATAGCGTGCAGGCTAGAAATGTCATCAGGTGGTTGGCATTTAATGAATTCTCACCCTGCGCTCACTTAATTCTCTCTTTTAAAAGGAGGCTCATTTCTGAGGGTGCCTGGCTCCCTCCAGGAGATATTCAGATTCCGAATGTAAGCACAAGCCTCTTTCAGAACTTCATGTCATGGGCCGACGTGGAATCCCTGGTGCCACGAAAGGCCCCAGAGCAGCATGGTCTGAGCTCACTCTCTGCAACACTGCGCCCAGATAACGCTGCCTCCTCATGCCACAGGTCCAGAGCGCCCAGCCGTTGGTAGACACCTGCACCCCACTGACGTTCTGCCACCTCCAGCTGAAACTCAAGAGGCTGAAGGTACGCTTTCATTTCTACCTTTCTTAACATGATAGCTAACTAGAAAATGCCAGCTTAAAAGCCCAGGAAAATAGAAAAGGCAGGTTTAGTTAGGAATAAACTCACCAAAGGCAAAACGCAGTCTAGGTGATGAATTAGCCCCATTTGTCCCTGAGGGAGCTATTTGGTAATTGCCGCAGAAATCTTCCCCAGTCACCATGCTGACGGTACACCAAGAAGTGTGTGACACAGGGCTCGATCAATTTGGACCTTTGCCAGGTCTAAGGGCATGCCCATGGCACATCCCCAGGAGGTCCTTGAGGACGTGGTCTCAAGGTATTCAAGATACAGCTTGGTTTTGTGCATTTCAGGGAGACTTGACACATCCATCAATACGTGTAAGGTGTACATTGGTTTGGTCCAGAAAGGCAGGACAGCTTGGAGTCGGTGCAGGGGTACTTCCAGGTCACAGGTGGATTCAAAGAGTCCCTGACTGCCAATTGGTTGAAAGAATTTATCTAAAGACCCTGAATCAATAGAAGGGAGTGTCTGGGTTAAGACAAGGGGTTGTGGAGACAGAGGTTCTTATCCTGCAGACAAAGCCTCCAGGTAGCAGGCTTCAGGGGAAATAAATTGTAAATGTTTCTCATCAGACTTTAGAAGGTGCCAGACTCTTAGTAAATTCTCTCCTGGATCATGAAGAAGACCTGGAAAGGGAAGGAGATTCTCTACAGATGTAGATTTTTCACAAGAGACAGCTTTGCAGGGCCATTTCAAAATAAGTCAAAAAATATTTTGGGGGATAAAATACTTATAATGCTTTTAAGGCCTGCTATCGATCATGTTGGTATCTTAGTGCTACAGAGAGTCTTTTCGTCAGTCCTGAGGTCTCTGTTTTAACCGTAATGCTGGTCAGCCGTGCCTGAATTCCATCGGAAGGAGGGCATCACGAGGCGTGTCCAAACCCACTTCCCATCACGGCCTCAACTGGTTTGTCGGGTTAACTTAGGAATGCCCTTGGCCAAGGGGAGGGGTCCGTTTAGCTGGTTGAGCGTTGTGGAGGGGGCTTAGAATTTTGTTTGTGGTTTACATGACGTATCATGTCTTGGGGGGAAGGGGAGTGGATTCACGGTAACAACGTATTCAGTGCTGTTCCGGATAGCTAGCATCATTCCTTCACAGTAAACCATTGCTTAGCCACCTCAGAACGCTGGGTTTTTTGTTTGTTTGTTTTTGAGATAGAGTCTCACTCTGTCGCCCAGGCTGGAGTGCAATGACACAATCTCAGCTCACTGCAGCCTCAGCTCCCAGGGTCAAGTGGTTCTCCTGCCTCAGCCTCCCAAGTAGCTGGGATTACAGGCACGCTCAACACGCCTGGCTAGTTTTTGTATTTTTAGTAGAGATGGAGTTTCGCCATGTTGGCCAGGCTGGTTTCGAACTCCTGACCTCAGGTGATCCACCTGCCTCTCCCTCCCAAAGTGCTGGGATTACAGGCATTGTTTATCTCTTGAAGTTTAGGTTATTTGATGAGTGAGCATTGCATGGTTATCTCACAGTAATGCCTCCCGGACAAAATGCTGTGGGCTTTCTATGTGCCTGTTAAGTACCGGTGTTGTAAATGAGCTGAACTGAAGCCCAGTAACCAGCCTTGAGCTCATCGGCAGATCGACCCCTTAGATGCCTAAACCAAGAGGCAGATTCTTTTCCTCTGGGTTCATATATTCTCTTCTTATAATGGCATAAAATATCTCTATCTTTATTAAGAGGGGGACCATACACACAAGAACACACTGTCACACTTTAGCGGGTACCGTACATGCAGGGGACGCACTGTCACGCCTCAGTGGGGACAGTACACGCAGGGACACACTGTCAAACCTCAGCGGGGACTGTACATGCAGGGACACACTGTCACACCTCAGCAGGGACCGTACGTGCAGGGACACACTGTCACGCCTAGCGAGGACCGTACACACAGGGACACACTGTCACACCTCAGCGGGGACCGTACACGCAGGAACACACTGTCAAACCTCAGCAGGGACTGTACATGCAGGGACACACTGTCACACCTCAGCGGGGACCGTACACGCAGGAACACACTGTCACACCTCAGCGAGGACTGTACACACAGGGACACACTGTCACGCCTCAGTGGGGACCATACACACAGGGACACACTGTCACACCTCAGCGGGGACCATACACGCAGGGATGCACTGTCACGCCTCAGTGGGGACTGTACACGCAGGGACACACTGTCAAACCTCAGCGGGGATTGTACATGCAGGGACACACTGTCACACCTCAGCGGGGACCGTACGTGCAGGGACACACTGTCACGCCTAGTGAGGACTGTACACACAGGGACACACTGTCAAACCTCAGCGGGGGACTGTACATGCAGGGACACACTGTCACACCTCAGCGGGGACCGTACACACAGGAACACACTGTCACACCTCAGCGAGGACCGTACACACAGGAACACACTGTCACGCCTCAGCAAGGACTATACACACAGGGACACACTGTCACGCCTCAGCGGGGACCATACACGCAGGGACACACTGTCACGCCTCAGCGGGGACCGTACGCGCAGGGACACACTGTCACGCCTCAACAGGAACCGTATGCACAGGGATGTACGGTCCCCGCTGAGGCGTGACAGTGTGTCCCTGCGTGTATGGTCCCCGCTGAGGCGTGACAGTGTGTCCCTGTGTGTACAGTCCTTGCTGAGGTGTGACAGTGTGTTCTGTGTATGGTCCCCGCTGAAGTTTGACAGTGTGTCCTGGTGGGCACAGTCCCCGCTAGAGATGTGACAGTGTGTCCCTGTGTGTATGGTCCCCGCCGAGGTGTGACAGTGTGTTCCTGCATGTATGGTCACCGCTCAGGCATGACAGTGTGTCCCTGTGTGTATGGTCCCCGCTCAAGTTTGACAGTGTGTCCTGGTGGGCACAGTCCCTGCTGAGATGTGACAGTGTGTCCCTGTGTGTATGGTCCCCCGCTGAGGCATGACAGTGTGTCCCTGTGTGTACAGTCCCCGCTCAAGTTTGACAGTGTGTCCTGGTGGGCACAGTCCCCCACTGAGGCATGACAGCACACTCGCCCATATGAGACGAGGCAGCATAAAACTTCCAGGGCACTCAAGTCACAGAAATGTGGCATGAGGAAGAGCCTCGCCATTGGTGCAGGTGCTCTCCAGCCCCCTCTCTGTCCACAGCTGGAGGAGGAACGGCTCTCTGTCATCCAGAGGGACAACTGGCTGCTTCTGGAGAAGGTGGCCTCTGTCATGAGGACCAGGAGACAGACTGACAGCAAAAACAACTCCATGCACAGGAGGTAAGGGAGGGGCTCCGGCCTTCCATGGACTCTGCACCACACCTCAGTGCCAGGAAGGGGTTGGGGGAGGAGCAGAAGAGCTGCCCGTGGGTCGGAGTCGAGGCGTTTCTGTCCTTTCCCTAAAAGAGCCACACCTCTGAGGAGTGCCCTTTTCCTCGGCGGTTTGATTCTACATTTTACTTGAGACTCCTAGGCTGCTGCTGCAACCTACAACTAAAGGGGGGACCCAAAATCATAGCTAGCAGCCGTGAGCTTGCCATGTGCCGGACACTCCTCTGAACCTGCTAATGCACCTGACTCACATGGCCCTGTGTGGCAGGGGCTCTTGTGTCTCTCACAGGAGAAGGGGAAAGAGAGGCGCTGGGAGGCGACCACTTGGCCGAGGTTGCAGCTCGGCGGCAGGGAACCCAGGCTGTGCCCCAGCCCTGATCATGCAGTTCTCAAAGGTGTCGGTTTCCAAAAGAAACAGAGGTTTTGGTTTTCCATCAGCAGACCAGTATGTCCAGCATCTTTCTGGAAAAAGCACTGAAGGTCATGTAGCCATGTGGGTCCCAGCCTGGGATGCTGGCGCTGCTTTCACAGCCTCACTTTTTACCCAGAAGTGGAGTTCTGCCCTTTATGAAGATGAAGATCAGCAGGATTTCATACCCTTAAAACCACCTTATAAATGCTTGACTGTGAGTCCTGAAAGTCCCTCTTGTCCACGGTCAATAACCTCTGTCCTCCTGCATTTTACACATCCTAGAATAACCTCATAGTTACACCATGGCCCTGTCCCTGCAAGTCCAAGATTTTGATGGTGATTGTGATACTTCATTCTAATGAAGGGTTTTTTGTTCCAGAAGTGCTTGAACCTTTTAAGATCTTTGGCCCGAACCTGCCCCAAGAAGCTTATGGTGGTTTCAGACTTCATAATAAATTAAAACGTAACAGACCCTCAGCTGCCTTGAGGGGTGTGATATAGGAAGGCTGCAGGCCCCGAAAGGTGCGCCACTGGGAAGGCGCTGCTCCAAGCTCAGGCAGGCCCTGCGTGGTCCTGTGTGCTGGGTTCGTTCAAAGGCCCAACCAGAGCAAACCTGCCTCAGAGGTGGTTCACTGTGGGCTCCCAGGGCTTCAGCGGAAGCCAAGGGAAAGTCAACCATTTTTGTCAAGAATGCGTCAGTTTGGTGCTTGATAACTGGCTGTTTCATGTCTCAGCTGAGTCCATTCTTTAACAAAGGACACTTGCCAAGTTAATGCACAATGCTGGAGAGAAACGGTCCATTTTCAGGGGGGGGGTCTCGGCTGCTTCTGGAGCACTGCAGACCAGTTGATTGAATGGAATAAATATGTCTAGCTAGCTGGCCAGCCAGTAGCAAAAGTCAACATGACGAGAGAAACCACAGAGCCAACATCGGGACTTTCACTCCTGATTTCTGTTTTCACGTCTGTATTGAGATGTGATTGGCATAGAGTAGACACATATTCAAAATGCATGCAATAGCTTTGTCATATGATACACCCATGACACCAGCACCCCAGTCAAGACAGTAAACACATTCATCACTCCCCTCCCCAGGTTTCCCTGTCCGTCCTCCAGCCCCCCACCCTCTGCCCGTCAAAGGTTCCTTGCGGGGTGCCATTGCACTTTCTGGATTTGATGTGCGTAGGTCCATCAAGTGTCTGCATTTTCTCTGCTTTTCCCTTAGCACAACGTCCTTGAGTAGTGAACTATCACGTGCTTATCCACTCACTACTGATGGGCATTTGGGTGGTTACAGTTTGGGACTATTAAAAATAAGGCTGCAATGAGAGTCTGTGTGAAAAGAAAAATCAGAGATGAATACCTCTGCCCAAGACTGCAAGCGCAATGACAAATGGATTTCAAGTGAAAGCCAGGTGAGAGACCCCCAGAATGACCGCATGAGGGGCTCCCTCGACCCACTTTCCAGCACAACTTTTGTAAAAGATTAAAAACCAGTCATTTAAAGTCTCTGCTGTATGCTCTTAAGAAGAAACATTTATTCAAGAAAAGCTACTGTAATTTGGCAAGAACAGCAAATGTCCCTGGTGTTTGAGCTAAAACCTGCTCTCTCCCCCACTGCTCCCAGCTCAGCAACGCAGATACACTCCAGAAGCTGCAGCCAAGCACACAAGTTCCACTCCCCCACAGCTCCTAGTCAAAGGGCCTTCTTCCTGGAAGGGGCAGGGCCTTGCTTTTCTTATCTTGTCTGCAGCTACCTGTTGCTGAGAGTAAATCCCAGGTCAGTGTGGCCCTGAGCTGGAAATGCTCTTGTTCTGCCCAGCCTCTGTTTGTGGAATGGATACTCAGCCTGTAGCCTTGGGAATCGTGCTCCTAAGAACACAGGAGCCCCGATCACCTGGGTCTGGTTCACAGGCACTGGTTCCATGCTGGGAGAAGCAAGCTAAGACCTGTGTGTCCCTCCAACACACACACAGTGGAGCACAGAGCCTCAGGTGTCACTCAGACAGAAGATTGCCATTGTCCCCACACTGAGCTCCAGGGCTCTGAGATTTTGCCCAGAGGAAGAAGTAGATCCTCATAACAGCTCCCATCCTCTTCCCAGAGGGATGGTTTCATTTGCAACAGAAGTTAGAAAAGTGCAAGCCTCAATGGACGTGAAAATAAAAGACATCCAAACTGGGAAGGAAGAAGCAAGCTATTTCTATTCACAGAAGATATGATCTTGCATGTAGAAAATCTTAAGGAATTCAGTAAAAAGCTCTAGAAATAATCCACAAGTTCAACAAGGTTGCAGAATACAAGATCAATACACAAAAATCAATTGTATGTTTATATACTTGCAATGAACAATCTGAAGATGAAACCCAAGAAAATTCCACTCGCAAAAGCATCAAAAGAATGAGTACTTAGGAATAACACAGGAAGTACAAAATTTGTACTCCAAAAACTACAAAACGTCGTCCAAAACAACTGAAGAGCTAAATAAATGGGAAAATATCCCGTGTTTATGGATTCAGAAGTCTTGCTATATTCAGATGGCAATATACCAACTATTGCAGAACTTTGCTCCTTAGTTCAGCTAAAACTGGGTTCTTGTCATAGGACCAGGAAAATCTAGGCACATGAACACACTGAAGGGAGAGTAGAGCAGGATTTTATTGGGCGACAGGGAAAAGAAAAAACTCAACAAAGCAAGATGGAGTCCTGCTAACAGGCTCCCACCTCACAAGTCAAATCCCAAGCCACCACACAGCAACTGAAGAGGCCAGGTTCCTCCCCTGCCTGGGACTCCACCCCATTTCCCCAGAGCGCATGTGGCATGCTCAGACAAGGTTCTGTGCGGGTTCCCTCATCTGCACAAAAGCATCTGGTATAAACACTTGTGGGATGGGGCAGAGACTCTGGGCATTTGACTGTCACAAACCCAATCTACAAATTCAATACAATCCCAAATAGAACCCCAGCCAACTTCTCTGTAGAAACTGGCACAAATTAGACAAAACAATCCTGAAAAAGATCAAAGTATTAGAACTCACGTGTCCCTGTGGCTGCTGGGGAGCAATGGCTATCTCAGCCAGCAGCATGGGGGTAATGAATTTTCCAAGACAGTTGTAGGTAAAGAAAGGCAGGTTTATGAGAGAAAGAAGGAAAATACGTTTCCAGGAGGCAAGAGGCAGCCCTCAGGAGAGAGGCTGGCTGTGAGAAGAGCAGGGCTTGCTGGAGATTTTACAGGTAGCATTTATGCGGAAGAGGGCTTTGTGCAGCACCACAACACCAAGGCTGCAGTGAGCTAACTGTGGCGTCTGGTGATAGCTCTAACTGTGGTGAAAATTGTGAGCTGTTTGCCGGGAGGGCTGTGTGTCCTAGACCATGAGGAAAGGCAGACTTGTCACTTATCTGCTTTATCTCTTTGCTTTCCCCTGGTCCCACCAGCCTGACTCCTCTTTCCTAATTAGGACTCCACACCTATTTCAAACTTACTACAAAGCTATAGTAATCAAGAGAGCATTACACTCGCATAAAGATATAGAAATCAGTGGGTCCAGAAATGCGTCCATGTGTCTATAATCTATTTATTTTCAACAAAGGGGCCAAGACCACTCAGTGAGGAAAGAACAGTCTTTCCATTAATGTTGCTGAGACAACTCTGTCTCCTCATGCAAAAGAATGAAGGTGGACTCCCACCTCACACCATACACAAGAATTAATCAAAACTGGATCAGAGGCCCAAATGTAAGAACTAAAACCATAAAACTGTTAGAAGAAAACAGTGGGGAATCATCGTGACTTCAGATTTGGCAATGGATTCTTAGATGTGGCACCGAAAGGAGGAATGACAAGAAAATACATAAACTGGACTTAACAAAAATTAACAACTGTTGTGCATCACAGGGCACTATCAAGAAAGTAAAAAAAAACAACCCACGGAACGGGAGAAAATATTTGCAAATCAGATACAATAAGGGGCTTGCATCTAGAATACGTGAAAAGCTCTTACAGCTCAATGATAAAAAGACAATTACCCCATTAAAAGATAGGCAAAAAGATCTGAATAGACACTTCTCCAGGGAAGACATACAGATGATTAGTAAGTACATGAAAAACGCTTAGCATCATTAATCATCAAGGAAACCCAAATCAAAACCACAGCATGATAGCACTTCACAGCGATCAGATTGGCTGGAATAAAAAAGACAGATAATAAGAATGTTGGTGACGGTGCAGGGAGCTCGGACCCTCCAGGGCTGGGAGGAATGTAAAATGGTGCAGCCACTTTGGAAAACAGCCCAGCAGTTCCTCAAATGATTAAACATATTTACCATATAACCCAACAACTTCACTTCCAAGTATATAACCAAGATAAATGAAAACATGTCTACACAAAAACATATACAATTTATTTTTGTGTATTGATCTTGTATTAGGCAACCTTTGTGAACTTGTGGATTAGTTCTAGAGCTTTTTAGTGAATTCCTTAATATTTTCTAAATGCAAGATCATATCACCTATGCATCGAACTAGTTTGCGTCCGCTTTCCCAGTTTGAATGTCTTTTTTTCATGAACATTTTCATGTTCCGTGAGGCTTGAACTTCTCTAAATTCTGTTGCAAACGAAACAGTCCCTTTGGGTAGAGCTGGGAGTGGGGACAATGGCAATCCTCTCTCTGAGTGACACCCCAGGCCCTTTGCTTCACTGTGCGTGTGTTGGGGGGACACACAGGTCTTCCTGGCTTGCCTCTCCCATCATGGATTCAATGACTATGAACCAGAACAAGGGGGCCTGGGCTCCTGTGTTCTTAGGAGCACCATTCCCAAGACTCCAGGCCCATCTTCCATTCCATAAACAGGGGCTGGGCAGAACAAGGGCACCTCCAGCTCAGGGCCACACTCACCTGGGACTTAGTCTCGGCAACAGGCAGCTGAGGACAAGATGAGAAAAGCTGAGGCCCTGCCTCTTCCAGGAGGAAGGCCCTTTAACTAGAAGCTGTAGGGAGTGGAGCCTATGTGCTTGGCCGCAGCCTCTGGAATGCAGCCTGCATTGCTGAGCTGGGAACAGCAGAGAATGAGCAGGTTTCAGCTCAAATGCCAGAGACATTTGCCAAATTACAGTAGTTTTTCTTTCTTTTTTTTCTTTTTTTTTTTTTGTTGAGACAAAGTCTGACTTTGTTGCCCAGGCTGGAGTGCAGTGGTGCGATCTCGGCTCACTGCAACCTCCACCTCCCGGGTTCAAGTGATTCTCCTGCCTCAGCCTCCTGAGTAGCTGGGATTACAGGTGCATGTCACCACGCCTGGCTAATTTTTGTATTTTTAGTAGGGCTGGGGTTTCACTGTGTTGGCCAGGCTGGTCTCGAACTCCTGACCTCAGGTAACCTATCCACCTTGGCCTCCCAAAGTTCTAGGATTACAGACATGAGCCACCGCACCTGGCCAGTAGCTTTTCTTGAATAAATGTTTCTTCTTAGGACCACACAGCAGAGACTTTAAACCCAAACCCTAGCCATATGATGGAACATTTCCCAGCTATGGAATGGAATAAAGTATTGACACGGACTACAGCATGGGTGAACCTCGAAAACGTGCTAAGTGAAAGAAGACAGTCACAAAAGACCACATAATAGATGATTCCATTTATATGAAATGTTCAGAAGCAAATCTATAGAAACAGGAAGTAGATCAGTTGTTGTGTAAGGCGAGGGTGTGGAGGGGGTAGGTAGCAAAGTGATAATTAAAGGGTCCAGGGCTCCCAAAGGAAGGGATGAAACCTTCTCAACTGACTGTGCTGACGACTGTGGGCGTCTCCGACTGAGCCGCACACGATAAATGAGTGACTTGCATGGTATGTGACCTGTATCTCAAGGAAGAGTCTCACTGCTCCTGGGACCTTCTAAGGCCCACAGCCCTTTCACCAAACCTAATGCAAATGACAAGGGACCAGGGTCACTGGATTCTGGCCTTCTCTGGTCAGCTGGATGTGTGTGGATGCTCGTGTGTGGGATCAGGGAGGAGTTCTTGCCTTAAAGGGATGGGCATTCAAATGCCAGCACAAAGGGAACCCGTCCCAGACGCAGTACAATCCCTGAGGGGATAAAGAAAAAGTGAAGGTATGGCCCTGGCATCGGCCGCCAAGCGCCACCGCGGCGTGGCGGCAGTGTCCCCCGGGTCTGCCCGGTGTGGGCAAGGCACAAGCTTAGCCTGAGCCCCGGCTGCCCCCCCTGCTGGTGAAGGGCAGCGCCACGTGGGGCACACGGGGGTCCTCGGGGCTCCTAAACCAGAAAGTGTCTAGACAGGTCTCAAGCAGCCTAGGGGTTTATTTTGCCACCACTGAGGATGCTACTGGGACACAGAGACAGAAGTCACAGTAAGATCTGTGCTTTTCCAAAAGAGGGTTATGAAGATTTTTGTATTTAAAGGGGAAAGGCCAGGCAGCAGGAGAAGGAAAAATAAACAAGAGAGGAGTGGACAGGGAGGGGAGGGCCCATTCTCCTGAGGCTTGATTAGCGCTCACCTGATCCACATTTAAATGGGAAAGGAGCGGGTGGAAGAACAGTCAGTTATCCACTCCCTCGTGCTCCATGAAGCTGTGTGTAAAACAAGAGAAAGCAAAGAGAAAGAAGTCAAATATGAATTTCCCTCGGGTGGGCGGAGGGATGGTGCCCGTTCTTTCTCCCCTGCCTGTGAAGGTAAGCTGGCAATTTGCATTGTTAGACTGAGATTCACCAGAACTCTGTTTTGTGGTAGTTTATCGGGGAGGAGGGGGTGTATTCTGAAAGGAATGTCCTTCTGAGCAGTTTGTGAGGGAGGCCCCTGGGGAGATCGTGGCTTTCTGTCTCTGCCGCTGCCTGGTCATGAACAAAAGGAAGGCAGTTCACGGTGTGTGACTCTGTTCCTGAGTCTAACTTTCCTTTTGGTATAGTGAATTTGGGGTCCCCAGATTTTATTTTCCTTTCACAGACTTAAGGGTTATGGATGGCTGGGGTGCTTGTGGGAGTAGCAAAGCTAGTTTCATTCTGCTTGACAGTACTGATTGCAATTTATACGTGGTACCTGAATTAACAACTTTTCCCCGCTGCACCTTATAGCGGCAGCTCCCAACATTTTTTTGCCACCAGGGACCAGTTCTGTGGAATACAACTTTCCACAGACAGGGTCAGCCAGGGAGGCGGATGGTTTGGGGATTATTCACATGTGTTGTGTTTATCGCATACTTTGTTTCTGTTGTGATTACGTTGTAATATAGAATGAAGTGACTACACAACTCAGCAACATGTAGAGTCAGCGGGAGCCCTGAGTTTGTTTTCCCGCAACTAGATGGTCCTATCTGGGGGATGACGGAGATGGTGACGGACCATCAGGCATCAGATCCTCACAAGCGCCCAGCCTCGATCTCTCAAACGTGCAGGTCACAGCAGGGCTCGCGCTCCTATGAGAATCTAACGCGCTGCTCATCTGACGGGAGGCAGAGCTCAGGCCGCAACGCCAGCTGTCGGGGGTGGCTGCAAACAGACATGAAGCTTCCTCCCTGTCCCGCTCATCTCCTGCTGTGTGGCCTGCTTCCTAACAGGCCACAGACTGGTGTGGGTCTGTGGCCCGGAGATTGGGGACCTCTGCCTTGTAGGGAAAACTGATTAGTCCGTTGTTCTGTGCTTGTAAATGTTCTTCTGTAGCTAACTAGACTTTGTCACCACCAACATTTTTTCCCTTGAGAGGCTATGTGGTGGCTTTTAACCCCATTTTGGCACTGCAACTCAGGTCCAAATTATGTCCCATACTCTTCCTTTAAGAGAGGACTTGGCCAGAAAGAAGGAGAAGCTGAATCGGAAAATAAAAAATCTGCAATGAATGCGTCTCCTTGGGTCCCTGGGCAGCTCCAGCATTCCGTGGAGCTGGTAAGATGTGTGAGCCAGGTGGGACCTCATAAAATGTCAGTTTAGTTTGATCTGATCTAACCCTTGACCTTTCTGCAGCTTCTAACATAAGTGTCCATGCCCCTCCCGGCCGTAATTCACTCCTGGCTTTCTCTTGCACTTCCTGCCTCCCTCAAGTGTTTCCTTCTGCCCTGTGTTCCTCTACTCCTGTGGCTCAGCCTTTGGCTGCCTCCCTGCCTGTCTGTCCTCCCTGGACAACATTGCCCCAGCACCACTTCCATGCTGCAGAACGGATCTTAGATCCAGGTCTTCAGCCCTGTTGTCACTCCTGAGCACCAGCCTCACTCCTGAGTTCACCCAAGTGTTCCAGCCCAGCCCAGCCCAGCTCTAGCCCCACCTCGGACGGCTTCAGCATCCACCAGGCTGCCAACAGTGCCTCCCTCTCGGGTCGCTCCCAGGGTTAAATGAGGGAAGCACATTTCACTGAGACACACACACACTTTAATGGCTCTAGATGGAGATGCATCTCGCAGTGCATGATGGGCCATGGTTTTCCAAAACGATAGATGAAATCTGTCACCAACAGAACCAAATATACACAGGACAGGGCCTGGCACAGAGGAAGCGTACAAGGTCCGGAGGGTGATGGTGACCTTCCAGGAGGAGGCCACCGGTCACTCCACCATTATTCTCTGCTTCCACGCATCTCCCCCAGTTCAGCAGACTCAGCCCTAACACTGGCCAGTTCTTGACTTGGTGCTCCTCTGTGCTCCACAGCCAGGGGTAAGCCCCTGCTCTAGGCACTTCCACAGCCCCCACAGCTCCCTCTCCATCACGCAGCCTCCTGAACAGGTCTTCATGCTCCCATCTCACCACGGCAGTGAGCTTGCCTCGATGCCCCTCCCTCCCACCTGATGCCCCCCAGTCCCGCCCCAGCCTGTCCACAGGGTCTTTCTCAAGGGCCTGCAGAGCCTGGTGTGAAGCATTCGGAGGCTCCCCCGCTGTCTTGCACATGCACAGGACTCCGTGCACTGCTAGGACCCTCCAAAATCCAGCCCCTGCCAACCTCCCTCACCTCTCCCACAGGCGCCCAGGTGCTCGCCCTCCCCCGTCTGGGGACCCGTTCTCTCCCACTCATCTCACCCAGCATGTGCTCCACTGACCATGCTCAGGAAGTGCCCGGAGCCCTCCCCGCCGTACCCCATTCTCCTCACCTGGAACCAACCCTCCCGCAGGGCTGAGTGTGCCCCTCAGCCCTCTCCTCTGCGCCAGCAGTGCCCACTGTAGCCCCTGGAGGAGAACTGGTTTCTTAAATGCTGGTTCAGTGGGAAGCAGGAGCAACCCTGCACCCGGGACCCCTTCCCACCCTGGAGCCTGCTGGCCCTGTCCAGGGAATGGCAGCCACACACGCCTTAATTAAGTCCAGATTTCAAAACATGTGTTTGCTCTTTCCTGGAGTCTACACAGGGGGAAGAGAGAACAGGAACTTCGCAGAGTGCAGAAGAAAACAGGGCTGTTCGAGAAGGGATCACACACTGAGAACTATGGTGTGGAGCTCAAAGGTGGTGTGAAGATTGGGGCAGAGCTGAGAGGTCTGGGGTGCTGGTGCAGAATCTCCCCCAGAGATGGCAGATACACCAAGCAAAAAGGTACCTGCACCTTCCTTTTCATCTAAAATCCATAGCTATTTGAAATTTCCCATTTTACTTCATCAGATTCATCAAAATTATGTATTTACTGATTCTTTGCTGTATTCAAGCATTTTGTTCAGTTGTCAGCAAGGATACGTCCAATGGTCACATCCTGTAACAGGAGACGCAGAACAGTCACCCAGCTGACGAACTACCCATCACGCATTTGCTCACAAAACTGAGGAAATTAAAATAAGGTCAGCTGATTGATTGCAGATTGTGGGAGAAAGATTTGGTGAAAATAACTTAGCCAGATGATATGCATAAAATATCATTAAAATCATGTTGACGAGGCACAGTGGCTCATGCCTATAACCCCCGGACTTTGGGAGGCCGAGGTAGGAAGATCACTTGAGCTGAGGATTTTGCGACCAGCCTGGGAAACATAGTGAACCACTGTCTCCATTGAAAAACAAAAAGAGGCCAGGCATGGTGGCTCACTCCTGTAATCCCAGCACTTTGGGAGGCTGAGGCAGGCGGATCACGAGGTCAGGAGTTCAAGACTAGCCTGGCCAAGATGGTGAAACCCTGTCTCCACTAAAAACACAAAAAAATTAGCCAGGCATGGTGGCACACGCCTGTAATGCCAGCTACTCAGGAGGCTGAGACAGGAGAATCGCTTGAACCTGGGAGGCAGAGGTTGCAGTGAGCTGAGATCACACCACTGCACTCCAGCCTGGGTGACAGAGTGAGACTCCATCTCAAAAAAATAAGTACTTAAATAAATAATTAATTAAAATTTAAATTTAAAAAAGAGAAAAAGGAAAAAAGAAATCATGTGATGATCTTGAATTAAATTGCTGTCCCACAGAGTCCAGAATGGAAAGAATTAAAAATCTGAGTTTGTCCCACAATTTAAACTCTAAACTCTCTTCATTTTATTCACACTGGCAAAATTATAATTGTAAAGTCAGAACCATGAGATTTAAATTTTGTCATTAATTATACTGCTTATAAATAACCCCAATAAATCAAATTAATTGAAGAGTTATAAAAATCTTCCATCCCTCTCTTTACCTGGATATATAACCATTATAATGTGGAACATTATAGTGTGGAAGATTGCTTTCCTTAAAATCCACTCCATCATAAGGAAAATACATAAACATTAAATAAATGCTCCAGGACCACAGACCCCAATCCTGTACAAGCTCCAGGACCACGTTTCTCACCCGTGCATAAACTCCAAGACCATAGACCCCACCCCTGCACAAACTTCAGGACCACAGATCCCACTCCTGCACAAACTCTAGGACCACGGAACTCACTCCTGCCCAAACTCTAGGACCATGGACCTCAACCCTGCACAAACTCCAGGACCACAGACCCCACTCTTGCACAAGTTCCAGGACCACGGATCTCACTCATGCATAAACTCCAAAACCATGGACCTCACCCCTGTGGAAGTTCCAGGACCACAGAACCCACTCCTTCACAAGCTCCTAACCCTAACCCTAACCCTAACCCTAACCCTGCACAAGCTTCAGAACCACAGGCCCCAACCCTGGACAAGCTTCAGGACCGCAGACTCCACCCCTGCACGGCTACTTGAAGTAGCACCTCATTGTCTAGGCCCCTGCAGTTCCCACAGGTATCTGTGCTGGTGTCAGCTTTGCAGTGCTTCCTTCCATGCCTGGGAGCACATTGTAAGCCCAGCTCTGCTGCTTGCTGGACACCGCTTATAGAATCCTGATGAGTGAAGAGAACAAGGACCTGTGCAAAGACACATGACGGTTAAGCAATTACTAATTCTAAGGCATTCAGAAAATCTAGTTTGCTTTGCAATTTACATTGACAATTTGAACATTTCATGTCCAATCCATTTTCTCAAATATTTTAAGTACAAAGCTAATATTTGCTTTTTGTAAACCACAAAATGTCAAACAGTATAGAGGGTGTAAGGAACATGGGAGTCCTCTCTTGGATGGCAGCCGCTGGAAGTAATCACTGTTGGCAACTTGCATGTGAACCTTGATTTTTGTTTGTCAAGTACATACATTTGTGTTTTTTGGTGTTTGTTTGTTTTTGGAGACAGAGTCTCACTCTGTCACCCAGGCTGGAGTGTGGTGGTGCAATCTCAGCTCACTGCAACCTCTGCCTCCCAGGTTCAAGCGATTCTCCTGCCTCGGCCTCCTCAGTAGCTGGGACTACAGGTGTGAACCACTGCGCCCGGGTATATTGTTTGTTTGAACAAAATGGGGCCCTACTCTATGTAGTTTTCTGTAAATTGCTAATTCCCCTCAATAATGTATCCGACAAATAGTTTCATTCCAGTGAAGGGCTTCTTCATTCCTTTTTTTAGCAGTCACAAAATATTTTGTACAGATTTGCCTTAATTTACTTAATCAGTCCCCTAATTATTGAAATTTAGGTTGTTTTCAGTTTTTCAATATTCCAGGTAAAACTATGATGATCATCTTAACCTATATGTATCTTTACACAAAATTATGCTGTGAGTTATATTCTTAGAAATAAAATTGTTAAATCAAAAGACAAGCACATTTAGATTTTCAGTAGACACCACCAAATTGCCCCCCACCAATGGTCTAGCAATTTGCATCTCTGCTTAAAGTGGTCTCAAAAATGTCTATTTCCTCATAGTTTTGGGTAGTAAATATATTTTTACTGGATAGTAAACATATTTTTAAATTTTGGACCATCTAATTTCTTCTCGTATGAATTGTCTGTTCATAGCCTTTGACCAAATTCTTATCATGTGTTCCTTTTAGTTATTAATCTGTAGTAAGTACATGTTGTCAATATTTACCTTCTTTCTGTTATCGATGCCATAAGCACTCCCTTCCACAGCATTACTTAGCATTTCACCTAAGTTTGTTTTAAGAGAGTCAAATCCGTCAGCAGATTCCCTGTGGCATCTGGTCCTTGTGCCATAACCAGAAAGGACTCTCTCAAGCTAAGATTGTGCAAGTATTCTCCTGTATTTTCTCCTATTACTATAAGTTTTCTTTATTACCTTTAAGTCTTTCATAAATATGGAATTCAATAACTATGGACTTTTGGTGTATTGTGCAAGTTACAGATCAATGTTATTTTTTCAATTTATAACAAGTTATTAAAAATCAGTTTACAATGTCAAAAACTCTATTCTTTACACTTGTTAGAAATTACTCTCCAGAGGTTCGTTTGTAGTGGTGCTTTCCCACGTCCTCACCAACATGAAGGGTGGCATGTGGGGGGCACTCGGCTCATTTCACTGCCGAAAGCAGTGCCTGGTTTGATGCTGCCCTCTTTGACTACAGGTGAGGCGCTTTCTCCCTCACATTTCTCCCTCGCAGTGACAAATCATTGTGGCAATTTGTCACAATTCCATCTGTGGGCTGGACTCAGGCAGGAGAATCAAATTACTCAGGTGCTTGGCAGAGGCCTACATCAGTCAAACCTGCAGGAAGCTTTGGGGATGACATTTAACAATCCCACACGTGTCTTGTTTCTAGGTATGAGAGCCAACACCTCCTAGACGCTGGGTCTAAGCTCACAAGTCAAAATCTCATTAACAGACTGAATTCCTGCGTGAGCCTCCCAGAGCCTCCCACCTCTTCCGCTGGCTTTGCCCTTGTGAAGTCACAGCCCCACAGCTGTGCTTCTCCCGGGCCGCCTGGGTCTGGGATGCTCCTTCTCCAGGAACCTGTGTTTTTATCCACATTGTCACCTCCACGGCCCTCCTCCCAGCTTGTTTTCGGACATCATTTTTTTTTTTGAGATGGAGTCTTGCTCTGTCGCCCAGGCTGGAGTGCAGTGCTGCGATCTTGGTCACTGCAACCTCCACCTCCCGGGTTCAAGCGATTGTCCTGCCTCAGCCTCCCGAGTAGCTGGGACTACAGGTATGCGCCACCATGTCCAGCTAATTTTTTGTATCTTTAGTAGAGATGGGGTTTCACCATATTGGCCAGGATGGCCTCGATCTCTTGACCTCATGATCCTATTTTTAATATATTTGGGTCATTTTATTTTAGGTTGTCTCATAAACAGAATAGCATAATTTTGCGTTTTAACCGAGTCCTGGCGGCTTTCCCCCCTCAGTTTTACTGACATGAGTACATTGTGTTTGTTCTCATTTCTGGCTCTTTTGTTTGTTTTTGTTTCCTTACTCTTCCCCCATTATATTAATATTATTGAGTTTTTCCTTAGCAAACATCAAGACAGCACTTGCAACCAATGTTTCCAATTTATACATCATTTACTTTCTTTGACTGTCTTGCTCTTCCTGCTTTACTTCACAGGAAATAGATAAAGCCCACTGCAAGGTCAGTGTGAAGATAAAGTCAAACAAAAAGAGAAAAACAGAAGCCCTGGAAAGAGTTTCCTGCAGCCACAGCCAGACGCTGCACTTTACTTGAAGTCCCAGCTTTGGCAACGTGGTTCAAATGTCGGCTTCAGGACAAAGCCGGGGAAGGCAGGCTCTTGCCAGACAGTGGCGCCAAGGCATCCCTCCCCCCTGCCCTGTACCTGGACAAAAACGGGAAGCATGGGAAATGACTCATTGTCTCTGAACCTCAAGCTGGAATTATGGTCTGTGTGTCCCAGGAAGATGGCTTTCTCAGCAGCGTCGTCAGCTCCGAGGGCTCTTGGCTCCTGTGTGTGAGGGAGGAAGCAGGCGATGGGCCCAGGGCCTCAGTCTTCAATCCCTGCCTGCCATGGGGTCTGCAGCTTTGAGCTACTGGAACCCGGATGTGTCTGTCCGTGGTGTTTCCCCCGCCTTGGAAACAGACCAGCCAAGCACCACGCTGGCAGGAGCGAGCACGCCACAGTTTCCGACAGGTCTTCCCCTTTTAGATAGAAAAGCAAAGTTAAGTTATATGAAAACTGCAAGTTTAGGAAAGAAAAATGCTAGTTTTATAAGACGAGAAACCTGAAACACAGCCTTCAGAAGATCCTCCTGGGCCTGGTGGCTGCCTTGACCTGCTGTTGGACCACCTCCCTGCGATCTGGCCAGCTGCGGACCTTTGGGATACGGGGTCTTTGCTCTGGTTATTTTGCTGGCCTTGCGTGGACAGGACACACCGGCTTACCTTTATAGTCCCAGAAGTTCATGACGCTGGCAGAGAAGCCCTGCCCTGCCCTCCAGAGCCCAGGCCCCTCTGCTCAGCCCCGAAGCTTCTCCCAACGGAGGCTGTGTTGCCCGTCTCCTGGGTATTCAATCTGGTTTAAACACTAACTTGCAAAATTTCTCACTTTAAGGGAAGGACTCCAATTTTCCATCCTTTTTATGCCTTCAAGTCATCCCTCATTTATCCCTTACTCCAAAATGAGAAGATACTGATTTTGTACCTGTTTCTACTGAAGGATTTCTATAAGATTATCCAAAAATCCCCCATCAGCCATCCTGGCACTTCCCGGAGCCCCCAGCTAATTGGAAGCATGCATTGCTCTAACTTGGTGCCCCAACCCCAATAACCCCTGCACATGAGAACGAAACAAAAATGAAACAAACACGGACAATCTCAAGGAGCAAAATTAACTGTTTAAATAATCAGTTGGTTCAGTGCAGGTTGGCACAGGGCACACAGTGGGTGTGAGTTGGCTCTGAGCTCCTTGGCCTCCACTATCATCATTGGCAAAAGCTCAGCCTCGGGGAGCCCCATTCTCCCTTGTGAAGATGGGACAGGAACCACCTCCTAGACCTCACGTCAGGGTTTAGTGAATAACATTTGCAGAAATGACTGTGAAAGTAACTCATACTTAGCAAAAGTAAAATTGAGGTTCTTTCCTTTTTCCTCCTGAAGGCCCTGTACCATCCAGCAACAAACCAACATGGCTCGTTTTGCTGATTCCAGGTAACAGTACTTGGCTGCATTTCAGAAAGATATTCAACAACAAGACTGACAAAAGATTATCTGATCATTTGAATAGACATTCCTCCCAACAGGACATACACATGCCAATAAGCACAGGAGAAGATGGTCAGTGATAGCAGGCAAAGCACAATAAGACCACGGGAGAGGTCACTTTGCAGCCAGTAACTCGACTGCAACAAAAGGCAGATTGTAACAAGGATGCAGAGAAGTTGGAAACCTTGCACGCTGCTGGGAGGGATAAAGAGTGGTGCAGCCACTTGGGAAAACAGTTTGGTGGTTTATCAGAAAGTGAGAACAGTTACCAAATCACCCAGATACTCCGCTCTCAGGTCTATACTTGAGAGACTCGAAAACATACATCCATGCAAAACCCGTACACTGAGGTTCACAGCAGCATAATTAACGACGGCTAAGAGGTGTGAATAACCCAAATGTCTGTCAGCTGATGAGCAGATAAAACATGTGGTACAGCCATGCAATGGCATTTAACCTACCATAAAAATGAATGAATTTGACACTAGTACAGAATGGATAACGCTTAAAGACTTTATAATGCTCCGTGAAAAAGCCAGATACTAAATGCCACATGTTGTCTATTGCTTTTAGATGAAATGTCCAGAATAGGCACATTCAAAGAGACAGAAAGTAATCAGTGGTTGTCATGACATTTGCAGAAACGACTGTGAACATAACTTGTACTTACTTAGCAAAAAGTAAATTGGAGTTTCTTTCCTTTTTCCTCCTGTGGGAAGGGAAACAGGAATGACGGCTAAGGAGTTTGATTTTTGTGAGGGAGGTGATGAAAATGTTCTGAAGTTACACTGTGACAGTAGTTGCACAACTCTGAACATACCAAAAGCCACTAAAATATACACCATAAAGGGTTATGGAATTGTATCTAAATAAATTGTATCTAAATAAAGCTGTTATTTTAAAAATTCTGTTTAATTCTAAGTAAGGAATTGTCAATGAGTTGAAATACTCCCTTTCCCAGGTAAGTTGATAGTTTCTTGTTCTTGCCTAAGAAAGTGTTCGTTTCAAGTATGTTTTTTTGATCCAGCAGGAACTGAAACTGGAATTTCAAGTGCACAGCCAAGCCTAAACCCTAAAAGAGAAGTGAGAAAGGGTGAGGATTCACAACACAAATCCAGAAACAAGACAAGTGTGATGAGGGGGTGACAAGAAGCCCCCAAGGCTGCCCATGAGCACCCCTAGGCTAACACGGCCACCAGTCTCGGGGCAGTGTGAGGCATCAGCCTTGCCCGTGAGCCCTGGTGACCTGAGGCGGGGGCCAGGGCAGCCCCGCTGTCTTCCTCTCTTCACCATTATCACAGCCAGAGCAGCTGTGAAGTGCCCATGAGGCAGCTCCTAAAATAGCGTTTCAACAATGTGCCTGACCAGATGACGCAGCGAAACTATTTTCTGTGCTTTGTGGGTGATAATTGAAAACACATTATGCTGAGTAATCTTAGGAGCTAAGGGGTTTGAATTAGATTTTTTTTTCTAGCTATGAAGACTTACTCTGTTACCATAGTTTGAGCTGTGGTGGATTTGTCTATAATTCCTAGGTGGATTTGTGTACTTAAAAGCCCTGTGATTGTTACTTTAACAAATATGTAGATCAATCAAACTAAAAATTTTCAACATGATGAAACTACAGGCTGACTCCAGAATACATAACCTAAGATGTAAAAAGGGCCCAGAGGGTCTTGGTTGGAGACAGTAAGGGCGTGTCTGAGAACCCTTGGGGCCTGCCATGTTCTCCCTCTAGCCCCACTAAGATCCGTTCTAAACTGTTCCAGAACAATGAACGTCTAGCCCATAGGCAATGCCCTTTAAAAATGAGTTAAAAGACTCACACACACTTTCATTCATTCAACAAAACTTTGCATATGCCTGAGACTCAAAGATGAGGGAGATCTACGGAGGCTCGGCCTCGGGAGCGGATAGCTGACCCTTCAGAAATGTGACGGTCCCTAACCACTCTTTGCTATTTGTAACCATACCATAGATTTAGATTTTTGTTTTGTTTTGTTTTAAGGAAAATAAGAAGATAATTTCAGGCTGGGCATGGTGCCGCACACCTACAATCCCAGCAGTTTGGGAAGCCAAGGTGGGAGGGTTGCATGAGCTCGGGAATTCAAGACCTACCTGAGACTGCAACTCTACCAAAAAAAAAAAAGAGGAAGAAGCAGCAGCAGCAGCTAATTTCATTCCTCATTTCGTTCCTTTATGCACAAGCCCCTTTAAAATACACTCGACATGAGTAGCGAGCCTTGCCCCCGCGCCTCCACACGGAATCCGGCAATCCCAGGTTCCTCACCACTCCTCAGGGTGGACCTTCCATCGGCAGCGTTTAAAATCAGACTGTGGAGTCAGCCAGGCCTGGGTGTGGATTCTGGCTCTTCTGCTGATCCCCGAGTGGACCTCCCAAAGCCTCTCCTGTGCAGCAGGTGGTGCTGGAGCCTGCCTGAGATGTCTGCATCGGGCCAGGAGGGCTCAGTCTCTGTCCACTGCAGCCACAACCTCTCCAGGTGGCCCACGCCCCTCTCTGTCATGAAGCCCAGCTGGGCACAGGACCTCCACCAACAGTCCACGTCTTGCCAAACTTGACGGAAAAGCGGCCTCTCCATAGCGACTGTGTCCTTGGTTTGCAAGCCTTGAGTCACACCTCCTTTTCGAGGTGGCAGTTGACTCTGGCAGTGTCTTCTGAATGTGCCTGCCTGTGTGTCCTCCCACCTTGTCCCATCCCATAAGGACTGTGCTGCGGCAGCCCTGGTCCTCTGCCAGCCTCCCTGATAGGCCCTAATGCAATGAACTTTAAAGGATCTGTCACCAAACTAGAAAGGCTGCCTTTTGGTCCTGAGAACATTGTTCTCTTTTCAACCTGCTGCTTTCCAGAGAGCAAACCATTTATGAAGACTGACAAATTGCCACACATAGTCAAGAAGTAGGATAAAATCTTCCCATTACACAGAAGAGCCATAACGTCAGCTCTTTTCCCTTCTGGACTTTGCTCAGAGAGTCAGTGGACAAATGGGCATCCTGTCAGCAGCCCTGAGGGTAAAAGCCGGCCACCCAAGAGCTCTGATGACCTGAAAAGGTCAAGTACCAGCTGCATTTTCAGATCTAGAGATGTGTCTGTCTCATAGTACACTGGGAATCAAATTAGTTTAAACCTATAGAACTTTGAAATGCTTTGAAACCATGATAAATATAATGGATCGAGCAGTGAGGACAGAACCCTGTCTCCCCCCGTGTGAGGTGGGCACACACGAAATACGTGTTAAATATAGAAAAGAAGAAAAGAAAACAGGCAGAGAAGAAGGGAGAAGGGGAAAGAAGGAGAAAAGTAGTCCCATAGTGGAAAAGGAGGGACAGAGACAGAGGAGGAGGAGGACAGGGGAGTGAGGGGGAAGGGGGAAGGAGGGAAAGGGGAGGGAGGGGAGGGGGAAGGAAGGGGAGGAGAATCCAGGGGAGGGGAAGGGGGATGGGAAAGGGGGAGGGAGGGAGAGGATGGGGAAGGGGGATGGGAGGAGGAGGGGAGGATGGACAAGGAGAAAGAGAAGGAGGAAGAGGAATTGCAGGCATGGCCCAGGCTGGTACTGGGGTGAGGGGAAGGGGCACCCTGGGCTGGTACTGGGGTGAGGTTAGGGGCGCCCCGGAGCTGGTACTGGGGTGAGGTTAGGGGCGCCCCGGAGCTGGTACTGGGGTGAGGTTAAGGGTACCTGGGGCTGGTACTGGGGTGAGGTTAGGGGCACCCGGGGCTGGTACTGGGGTGAGGTTAGGGGCGCCCCAGAGCTGGTAATGGGGTGAGGTTAGGGGCGCCCCGGGGCTGGTACTGGGGTGAGGTTAGGGGCGCCCCGGGCTGGTACTGGGGTGAGGTTAGGGGCGCCCCGGAGCTGGTACTGGGGTGAGGTTAGGGGCGCCCCGGGCTGGTACTGGGGTGAGGGTAGGGGCGCCCCGGGCTGGTACTGGGGTGAGGTTAGGGTGCCCCCGGAGCTGGTAATGGGGTGAGGTTAGGGGCGCCCTCGGAGCTGGTACTGGGGTGAGGTTAGGGGCGCCCCGGGCTGGTACTGGGGTGAGGGAAGGGGCGCCCCGGGCTGGTACTGGGGTGAGGTTAGGGGTGCCCCGGGCTGGTACTGGGGTGAGGTTAGGGGGCACCCAGGGCTGGTACTGGGGTGAGGTTAGGGGTGACCCAGGCTGGTACTGGGGTGAGGTTAGGGTGCCCCAGAGCTGGTACTGCGGTGAGGTTAGGGGCGCCCCAGAGCTGGTACTGGGGTGAGGTTAGGGGGCACCCAGGGCTGGTACTGGGGTGAGGTTAGGGGGCACCCCGGGGCTGGTACTGGGGTGAGGTTAGGGGGTACCCGGGGCTGGTACTGGGGTGAGGTTGGGGTGCCCCAGAGCTGGTAATGGGGTGAGGTTAGGGGCGCCCCGGGCTGGTACTGGGGTGAGGTTAGGGGCACCCCGGAGCTGGTACTGGGGTGAGGTTAGGGGCGCCCCTGGGCTGGTACTAGGGTGAGGTTAGGGGTGCCCCGGGCTGGTACTGGGCAGGTTAGGGGTGCCCCAGGCTGGTAGTGGGGTGAGGTTAGGGGCGCCCTCGGAGCTGGTACTGGGGTGAGGTTAGGGGCACCCCAAGCTGGTACTAGGGTAAGGTTAGGGGTGCCCCAGAGCTGGTACTGGAGTGAGGTTAGGGGTGCCCCGGGCTGGTACTGGGGTGAGGTTAGGGGCGCCCTCGGAGCTGGTCCTGGGGTGAGGGAAGGGGCACCTCCTGCAGAACAGGAGGGTGCTGCCCTTGGGTGTGCATGGCTTGCTCCACACCTGGAAGCCTGAGGAGCCTCCTTTGCTCTGAGCCCTGAGCGCCTCCTCTGCCTCACCCCAGTCCCCACCCTGCAATGGAGAAGCTGAAGTCGATGGAGCAGTGGCTGCTGTGTTCAGTGGGGCCTGGGCCTGCCGGATGTCTCAGCCCTTCGGCCGTGGCTCTGCTGGGTTTGATTGGCATCCTCTTCCCCTGCTGCCACTTCAGTCCAGGACATCTGAAGGGTCACACAAGGTCACTCTCAGGACTCCCCAGACCTTGTCTGTCTCAGAGAAGAACAGGCCACAACACAAGGGCGGTGTCCTTCCTCTTGGCCTTCAATGCATGTAGACCCCTGTGGTTGCTATGTGGAGAGAGTTCTGGGTGTGAGAGAATGTTCTGGAAATGCGACCCAGGCAGTGGATGGAGTCCAGGCCCTTTGGGTGCCAACACTGTGAAACATCTCTGTTCCAGAAATGGTTGTCAAGCCTGAAGGTCAGACTTGCTTAGCAGAGAAGGCAAACTCTGGTGAGCTACAGCTGGGTTCCCACATGGGTCTGATAGAAAACACACATTGAAACATTATTAAAACCAGCAAGACTGACACAGGCCCACGTCACACTGAGCTGGTATTCGGGTCTGGATGACACAGGTGGCGGGCAGTGACATCTGTCCCACATCACACTGAGCTGGTATTCAGGTCCAGATGACACAGGTGGCAGGCTGTGACTTCTGTCCCATGTCACACTCAGCTGGTATTCGGGTCTGGATGACACAGGCGGCGGGTGTGACGTCTGTCACAGGTTACGCTCAGCTGGTTTTTGGGTCCAGATGACACAGGTGGTGGGCTGTGACTTCTGTCCCATGTCACACTCAGCTGGTTTTCCGGTCCCGATGACAGAGGTGGTGGGTGTGGCATCTGTCCCACATTACACTGAGCTGGTTTTCGGGTCCGGAGACGCACTGGTGCCTGCCACACTGGGCTGGAGCCACTCGTGAAATGTGATTCTGCTCACGTAGCCGCGAAGCTTTCAGTATTTACCAACCAGGACTTTTCTTGTATGGATATTTGTTTAATTGTCTTGTCTCCTCAATGGTAACTAAACTATTACTAAAACTGCCCTAAAACTACGTAGATAATAAATAGTTCTTTAAAGACCCAATTTCGTTTTCATGTAACCCACAGGCTGGGGAAGGGGAACCACAAATTGTACTGACCCTCAAAACAGTGGCTGAAATGGGAAGAACCCCTAACAGTGAACCCTTAGGGAATCCATCTGTAAGCCCCATTGGCTCTCAGGTCTGGGCCTCGACAGCATTCAGAGTCCCTCACTTGCCCAGTGCATGTCTGGTCAGAGACTTGCAAAGAATGAAATGCACCAGGCCAGAAGTCATCCCTGACAAGGACCTCAGAGAAAAGCCCCTGGACTCATGGAGAAACGGTGCCCACTAGCGGTGATCTCCAGAATGGATGCCTCTGAGTCCTGGGAAGTAGAGGCTGCTGGCTCACACCTGTCAGCACCTCTGGAGGCTGAGACAAGGGATTGCTTGAGTCTGGAAATTCAAGACCAGCCTGGACAACACAGTGAGACCCTGCCTCTACAAATCATACAAAAACTAGCCGGGCGTGGCGGTGCCTGTGGTCCCAGCTACTCAGGAGGCTGAGGTGGGAGGATGGCTTGAGCCTGGGAGGTCGAGGCTGCAGTGAGCAGGGATCACACCATTGCACTCCAGCCTGGTGACCAAGGGAGATCTTGTCTCAAAAACAAACAAACAGAAAAGATGCTGCTGACTGAGGTGCCTGGGAAATTAACCAGACACTTGGGATTTTCTCATTTTTCTACAAGGCTGAGGAGAAATTTTAAGGAGCCCACACTTCCAACACCCCTATTATTCTTTCTCATGTTTATCCCAATAGTTTCATCAAATCATAAACTATGACAAAATAATGTATAATTCTCAACAAATACATGCAAAGTAACCCAGAATAAGGAGGATTGATCAAGAAGAATGTAATCAGCCGCCAAGTGCCCCATTCACTGAAATCAGCAATTCGTAAGCAGTTATGTGTGTGTGCTGTTGGGGGAGGAGGAAGCCTGTGGTGTGTGTGTGGTCTGTGTTGTGTGCACTAGTGTGTGTATGTGATGTGTCTGTGTGGTATACATGTGGTATGTGTGTGGGGTATGACCGCTGGATGTGTGCACTAGTGTGTGGTGTGTGATGTGTCTAGTGTGTGTGGTGTGGGGTATGTTTGTGGGTGAATGCACTAGTGTGTGGTGTGTGATGTGTGTGTGTGGTGTGTGTGGTATATGTGTGGGGTATGACTGTTGGGTGAATGCACTAGTGTGTGGTGTGTGCTGTGTGTGTGTGTTGTGTGTGGTATGTGTGTGGAGTATGTCTGTTGGGGGTGGTGTGTGTACTAGTGTGTGGTGTGTGATGTGTCTGTGTGGTGCGTGTGGTATGTGTGAGGGGTGTGACTGTTGGGTGAATGTACTAGTGTGTGGTGTGTGCTGTGTGTGTCGTGTGTGTGGTATGTGTGTGGAGTATGTCTATTGGGGTGGTGTGGGTACTTGTGTGTGTGTGGCATGTGGGGGGTATGTCTGTTGAGTGAATGCACTAGTGTGTGGTGTGTGGTGTGTCTGTGTGGTATGTGTGGTATATGTGTGCTGTATGTTTGTGGGTGAATGCACTAGTATGTGGTGTGTGACGTTTCTGTGTGGTGTGTGTGTGGTATGTGTATGGAGTATGTCTGTTGGTGGTGTGCACTAGTGTGTGGTGTGTGGTATGTTATGTGTGGTGTATGGTGTGTAGTGTGTCTGTGGGGGGTGTGCACCAGTGTGTGTTGTGTGTTGTGTGTGTTGTGTGTTGACCTCCAGTTTATATGATTTCATGCTTTTTTTCAGTGATACGTTGCTGTCATTTTTAGAAATTATCCTGAGCACTATGTTTCAGACGATAATGATAATATGTCTTGGCACAAGCAAGCTGTGTGTTAATAAAGTACTTTTGGCTGGGTGCGGTGGCTCACACCTGTAATCCCAGCATTCTGGGAGGCCAAGGAGGGCAGATCACGAGGTCAGGAGATTGGGACCATACTGGCTAACACAGTGAAACCCCATCTCCACTTGAACCTGGGAGGTGGAGGTTGCAATGAGCCGAGATCGCACCACGGCACTCCAGCCTGGGCAACAAAAGCAAAACGCCATGTCAAAAAAATAAATAAATAAAATAAAAATAAAATACTTTTGACACTGGGCAACAGCTGTAAGCATTGTAAGTTATCCAGAGGCAGTTGTTTTTTCACACATCACTGCAGGGGCCTTTTCCTCACTCATCTTACCCTAACCCTTCATTCACTGCATTCCAGTCAGACTAGGTTTGTTTACATTCCCTGAATGCCCTGAGCCTTCCCCAACCCCACACCCCTCCCTATCCACTGGGCCAAACCGTCCTTCAGTTCCATTTTGGCGTCCCTTTGAGAACCACCACTGTGGCCTCCACAGCCATCGAGCCTATGTTCACAGGGCCCTCCACAATCTGCACGCCGTCACCTGTTCCAGGCAGAACACTGGCACAGGGGACCAAAGCTCACGTGAATGAGTCAATCAGAAGAACTTCCGGTACTAGAAAGTGCTTTCCCAAATTTGACATCAAATTTGAGACCAGTGAACACTTTCCTGGCTCCTGACAAAGTTCATATCCACCTAACAGAAAATCAGGGCATTATTCAGTTAATTAGATACATTAGAAAGATAATCAGATAACCAGCCAAAGTCACATTATTTCTGGATTGGCTGCTACCCTCATGTCCAAGGGGTCCTCGGACAGCAGTCCTGAGCAGCCGCGGCGGGAGCCGGCGCAGGGTGACTGCCATGTCCTGCCGGCGGCGGGACAGGATGCCGGGAAGAAAGGGTGTCCAGCACCTCGGAGTTCTCTGTGCAGGTGGCTCAGCTCGTGTCCTGCAGCCTCGCAGTCCTCTGACTACAGTTGCAGGAGGTGCTGCTGGGGGCGTGGGGCCTGGCAGATCCTGCTCCAGGCTTCCCTTCACCCGGCAGAGCTTCCCTGCACTGGCAGAGCTCCATCCCTGACACCCAGAGGGCATTGTCTCTGAAGAGGCAGGGAGCGTGGGGAAGCTGCAAGCCCCAGGCCGAGGTGTTTGGTGTCCCCACAGCCGGCTTTTGCCTCAAAACCCCAGGTATAGTCACAAATGGGTACCACCCCCAAGAGGCCATTGTCAGCTCAGTGACTAGGTTTTAATTGTGGCTTTGAGACCTTCTTAGGTAAGTTACCCTTGCTGGGTCTTACCTTCCACATCAGTAAGTGCCACAAAGCTTCACCTTTATAAGCCAACAGAAAGCCTCAATTTTAATTAACAAACATTTACTTATCAATCATTTTCTACCTGGATGGAGGTTAATTCAAAGGAAAGATATTAACCGAGAAGGTTTTTCTTTTTAAGAGTGTGTGGGCCAGGCACCGTGGCTCACGCCTGTACTCCCAGCACTTTGGGAGGCCGAGTGGGTGGATCACAAGGTCAGGAGATTGAGACCATCTTGGCTGAAACAGTGAAACCCCGTCTCTAATAAAATACAAAAAATTAGCCGGCCGTGGTGGCACACGCCTGTAGACCCAGCAACTCAGGAGGCTGAGGCAGGAAAATCGCTTGAACCAGGGAGGCAGAGGTCGTAGTGAACCGAGATTGCGCCACTGCGCTCCAGCCTGGAGATAGAGCAAGACTCCATCTCAAAAAAAAAAGTGTTAGTGTGGTGCTCATGTCCCGGCAGGGAAGGGCTGGCACTGAGTTTCCTCTGCCCAGCTCTGCAGGTGACTCTTAGGGCTCATCAGAGCCACGTGGACCCCACAGACAGGTCTCTAAGGCAGCGCCAGAGCAGACTGGCAGCTGCAGCGTGTGGAGAAACACAAAGTAAGTCGGGATTTGACATTTGGATAGATGTTAATTTCAAATTTGAGAACTGTTTGTAAAATGACAACAGAGACATATTTACTGATCATTGACTCCTTAATCATTGCTTTTGTTCCTTCAAAGCCTCAACATTTTGCAGTTTCTGCCAACAGAATTCTCTAACTTTGTAAACTGCTCTCCTGTGGCGATAGTACCACCTCACTCCCACGCAGTGAGAAGGGTGATTTTCTGTCTTCCTTCCAGAGAAATTTAATTTCCTGGGAAACCGCTCGGCCCGTTTAATATTCTCGTCATACTGAAAATCCATGTCTGTTTTCCTGATTGTATTTCAGGAACGAGTTTAAGGAAGGAATAATTTTTTAAAACCACAAAACAAAGACTTTTACATACTCAATTTCACAAAATTCAGTACTGCAGAATTGCAAATACATGCTCCGTGACTTAGTCTCCAGGGCTTAACTTCACCCTTGTAATAAATTTAGAGGGTCCTGAAATTTTATCTTCTTTTGCAAGGACAAATACTGGGAGAGAATGTAAGGAGAGGAAAATAAGCAGAATGTCTTCTGTTAGACAAACCACCCTCGGGGCATTTACACATTTGGCCGTTCTAATTTTGTTTCCTAACCTCCAATCACCACCTGAAATGGGTCTCTGCAGGCTATCAAGGTGCCAGCAGCACTATGCTCCTGGGGCTTCTAGGCGAAAATCCAATCCCTGGCCTTTTCCAGCTTCTGGAGGCCACTGCACTCCCCGGCTCACTGTTCCTTCCTTCCTTCCTCCATCTTCAAAGCCAATCTCTCTGACTCTGACCCTCCTGCCTCCGTCTTTCACTTGTAAGAACTCTTGTGATGACAGCACGCCCACCCACAAAACCCATCTTAATTTAATCACACCTTACAAAGTCCATTTTGTCATGTGAGGTAATATATTTATGAGCCCAGTTTAACCAATTACTAAGTGTGGTAGAGGAAATACAATGATGGAAGGTTTAACCTGAGGAAAGAAAAATAGCTCAAAGCGTCTGAACTATTTGAAGGTTGTGGGATTAACTTCAGTCACTGTGCTCCCCCATGCCCCGGGGGCAATTGTTTACAGGCATTTTGTTCCTGACAGCTGTGTCACCTATTATTTTCATGTTCCTGGAGTCTGTGAGACAAAGAAAAATGTATAGTCAATCAATAGCTTATGTTGTTTTAATGTAAATTATTGGTAAACAACTCAGGATCTGCCTCTTCTTTTCTCCTTAAAAAACCCCCTGGTGCCTGCTGCTGATGGGCGCGTACTCAGGTAAACCGAATCTGTACTCTCAGGCGGCCAACCTCAGGGCTTGTGCTCAAATAAACTCCATGCTAACTCATATTTTCTGAATCTTGTTATCTAAGGTTGACAAACCTAAGGGGCATCATTCTAAGTCAGTGAACATGATTTTGCTGTAGGTTATCATAGATTTAGGAAGGAAAAAAGCACAAGAAATCTAAGCCAATATAGGGGTTCCAGGTCATACTATCAGAATGTGATGTGGCTTGGATCTGTGCCCCACCAAATCTCACGTGGAATCATAATCCCCAGTGTTGGAGCTGGGGCCTGGCGGGAGGTGCCTGCACATGGGGTGGGTTCTCATGAATGGTTTAGCACCACTCCCCCACTTGGCACTGTATCATGAGTGAGTTCTCGTGAGACCTGCTTGTTGAAAAGTGAGTGGCACCTGCCCTCTCGTTTTCTCCCGTTCTGGCCACGTAAGTTGTGTCTGCTTCTCCTTCATCTTCGCCATGATTGTAAGTTTCCTGAGACCTGCCCAAAAGCAGAAGCAGCCATGCTTCCTGTACAGCCTGCAGAACAGTCAACCAAGTAAACCTTTTTTCTTATAAATTACCCAGTCTCGGGTGTTTCTTTTTCTTTTTTTTTTTTTTGAGACAGAGTTTCACTCTTCTTGCCCAGGCTGGAGTGCAGTGACGCAACTCAGCTCACTGCAACCTCCGCCTCCCAGATTTAAGTGATTCTCCTGCCTCAGCCTCCCGAGTAGCTGGGATTACAGGCGTAATCAGAGCACTGCTTTTGTAATAAGGAGCAGGGCTTGTGCCCCCGACTCCACCCTGTGTAAACTCACAGCTGCGGGATCTTGGCCGGGCACACACTCAGCCACTGAGTATTCCATTATGTGATTGTACTACAACCTATTTACTCAGGTCCATATTTGATGGGTCTTTAAATTGTCTACAATCTTTTGCTGTTACAAAACATGCTGCGGGTCATTTTGCACACATGCAAAAATGCAAATCTATGGTATATTTCCCAAAACAAAAATCGTTAGGTTTAACGGCACAAACTTTTAATTTTGGAAGATATTTCAACTTGTTCATTATGGAGAGTATATCAATATCACTCACAAAAAGAATACATGAGGGCGCCTGCCTCCCCCTTCCCCCCCCTTGCTAGCAGTGTCAACCTTTTTGATCTTTGTTAACGTATGAAAAGAGATACCGCGGCTTTAGGCCTGGAAGCCCTATGCGTCCGGTTGGGTGTAGCACGACGAGCTCCACGTCCAGCACCGGGTATGACCTGTCAGCCTCTACATTCTCTCCTGATGGAAGAGTTTTTCAAGTTGAATATGCTATGAAGGCTGTGGAAAATAGTAGTACAGCTATTGGAATCAGATGTAAAGATGGTGTCGTCTTTGGGGTAGAAAAATTAGTCCTTTCCAAACTTTATGAAGAAGGTGACAACGAACGACTTTCTAATGTTGATCGGCATATCGGAATGGCAGTAGCAGGTTTGTTGGCAGATGCTCATTCTTTAGCAGACATAGCAAGGGAAGAAGCTTCCAACTTTAGATCTAACTTTGGCTACAACATTCCACTAAAACATCTTGCAGACAGAGTGGCCATGTATGTGCATGCATATACACTCTACAGTGCTGTTAGACCTTTTGGCTGCAGTTTCATGTTAGGGTCTTACAGTGTGAATGACGGTGCACAACTCTACATGATTGACCCATCAGGTGTTTCATACGGTTATTGGGGTTGTGCCATTGGCAAGGCCAGGCAAGCTGCAAAGACGGAAATAGAGAAGCTTCAGATGAAAGAAGTGACCTGCCGTGATATTGTTAAAGAAGTTGCAAAAATAATTTACATAGTACATGATGAAGTTAAGGATAAAGCTTTTGAACTAGAACTCAGCTGGGTCGGTGAATTAACTAATGGAAGACATGAAATTGTTCCAAAAGATATAAGGGAAGAAGCAGAGAAATATGCTAAGGAATCTCTGAAGGAAGAAGATGAATCAGATGATGATAATATGTAACATTTACTCCAGCACCTGTTGTATTTTAAATTTCTACTCCAGTGTAACTATTTAGCCCTGTGGATTACAAATACTCACTGTCCAATTTTCATTAAATTTTTGTCTTATAACGATTGACGTTTGGTTAATATCTGCTTTACAAAATTGGTGGGGGTAATTGAGGACATTTACTTAATATTAAAATACAGATTTGTGACTACTGAAAAAAAAAAGAGATACCACATTGTAATTTTGATTTTTATTACAAATTAAGTGGGGCTTTCTTTCGTATGTTAAAATCTATTTGCATTTCTTTCCCTGTGAACTGTTTTTTGCCTTTTTCCTGAACCATTGGTCTCTTCCCACTGACTTATTACCTATGTGTAAAGGGAATACTGGCTCTACATTTTAAGGAAATTCGCACTTTGTGAAAGGTTTTAAATTATTCCCTAGCTTGTCTTTTGACTTCATTTGCTGCTTGTGCACACCATTTTTTTTTTTGTAAGGAGAGTGCATTGCTCTTATTTTTAAAATGTTGATTACATTCTGGAGAAGGAAGGCTCAGCTAATGCCCCCCCTTTCCATTGCTCAGTCACCTCCTCTTTGCCCGGGTGGGTGGTCCGACCCCGCGCCTTCCAGAGTCTCGGGCCAATGCCCAGAACCGACTCCGGGGAGGCCGCGCTCTCGCCCCAAGGCGACCAGAAGCCCACGTGCCACGGAAGACATCGGAACCAGGAACTCAGTACCAGTTTCCCGTGTCAGATGGGTCCCGTTTGTTGGGGACTTCCGGGGCGGGGCCTGTCTGGAGCGGAAGAGCCTGGGAGGCGCTCTGGGACCGGGTTGGGGTGCGGGTCTGCGGCCTTCGGGTCCGGGGGCAGCGGCGGCGGTCGCGGGCGCGGGCGCGGGCGCGGGCACGGGCACGGGGTTGGGGCGCAAAGCGGGAGGCGCGCGCCAGGCTGTGGAGTGCGGCGTGAAGCCGGGCCGCGCGGCCATGAACCTGGAGCGGCTGCGGAAGCGCGTCCGGCAGTACCTCGACCAGGTGGGCGGCCCCTACCCGGGGCGCGGGGCCCAGGCCGCGCTGGGTCCATTTCCGCGCGGCGTCGGGCTGGAGTGACTGCCGTCGGGGCTCTTGGCGGGGAAGGGCTGGGCTGGCCCTGGACCTTCATGTGGGGCCAGCGCTGTCTGCGCCTCACCCCGAGGGGGAGCGGTCCCTGCAGCCGGGAGGTGCACAGCCTGGGCAGCGTAGGCCGCCCGGGCGCAGGGGGCGCCTCACTCGGGTGTGAGCCTCGCTCTGCGCCGGGCGCGGAGGAGGTGCCCAGGAAACACTGGCTACTCAGTGCAAGTAAGGGCAGTTTTTGGAGGGGGAGTTGCAGGGTGACCTTAGAATTGGGCTAGCTAATAAAACATTTTTGAGAGATTTAGTTATAATTTTTGTTGGGCTGAACTAAGTGAATAAAGATGTAAAGAAGCCTGTTGTCTCAGATCAGAACATTAGAAATTCTGGTTAACTACGTCTGTGTTCCCTGCCCTGGGCTGGCAAAGGTGGTCCTGGCTTGCATCCAGGGAAACTGAGGCAGAAACTGTAGAAGACTGAGGACCGAGGAGCAGAACAGGGACTAAGGCTAGCCGTAGGTCACTGGGTGACTCTCATTGTCGGCTCCTTCATTTTTGTTAGACTTGGAGGAGGTGAGTTTTTGTTAGAGGAGTTTTGTTAGAGGAGGTGAGTTCTTCCCCATGTTCAGTGAAGCTTAGTTAATGTATATGTGTGTATGTTCTTAAATTTGAGTGTTATTAAAATTGCAACTGTATTATATGAGGTATTTGAGTATAGTGTTCCGTCTACTAAATTTCACTTTGGGATTCATTAACAGCTCATTGAAAGTGTTACATAAATATGAGCACAAGAATTACTCATGACTAGCCTTTGCTGTTTTAGTTGCATTTCACTTGTATGTTTCACGATACATTTTTACAGTGTATGAGTTTTCTAAAAAATTACCTTCATGAGTTGCATATACAAAGATATTATAGTAATATTTGTATTGTGCCCTTGAATTAAAATTCACCCTACGTGAGATATAAGACAGAGATGTAAAAAGTTATATTGAGATGTAGATTTGTTATATAGAATTATAATAATATTAGAAATCTGTTTAAGACTATTGAAATAACAGGGCACTTTTTTTTTTTTTGGGATGCAGCAACAGTATCAAAGTGCTCTATTTTGGGCAGATAAAGTAGCTTCACTCTCTCATGGTAAGTGACAAAATGCTAATTTTTTTTCTGATTACTCTTAAAAAATGTTTTCTATTTCACCTTGTACCCCGGACCACTTACGTGAATTTTTCCCTCCAGAGGAACCCCAGGACATCTATTGGTTGGCTCAGTGTCTTTACCTGACAGCACAATATCACAGAGCCGCTCATGCGCTTCGGTCACGAAAACTGGACAAGGTAAGTAATTGTATGAACTTTAAAGCTCTTCAGAGCTTTAAAAAAATGTCATTAGTGGCCGAGCGCGGTGGCTCATGTCTGTAATCCCAGCACTTTGGGAGACCGAGGCAGGTACATCACGAGCTCAGGAGTTCAAGACTAGCCTGGCCAAGATGGTGAAACCCTGTCTCTACTAAAAATACAAAAATTAGCCAGGTGTGATGGTGGGTGCCTGTAATTCCAGCTACTCAGGAGGCTGAGGCAGGTAATTGCTTGAACCTGGGAGCCTGGGCGACAGAGCAAAACTCTGTCTCAAAAAAAAAAGTTCGGTGGCTCACGCCTATAATCCCAGCGCTTTGGGAGGCTGAGGCGGGTGGATCACGAGGTCAAGAGATCGAGACCATCCTGGTCAACATGGTGAAACCCCATCTCTACTAAAAATACTAAAATTAGCTGGGCGTGGTGGCGCACGCCTGTAGTCCCAGCTACTCGGGAGGCTGAGGCAGGAGAATTGCTTGAACCCGGGAGGCAGAGGTTGCAGTGAGCCGAGATCCCGCCAGTGCACTCCAGCCTGGGTAACAAGAGTAAAACTCTGTCTCAAAAAAAAAAAAAAAAAAAAAAGTTAGCATCTTACGTGTATGTCCCATTTATGTTGAAATTATTTAAATGGATGCAATTTTATTTTTATTTTTTTGGGGGGTTTCACTGTGTTACCTGGGCTGGGGTGCAGTGGGATGATCATGGCTCACTGTAACCTCAGACTCCTGGGTTCAAGAGATCCTACTGCCTCAGCCTTCTTAGTAGCTGGGACTACAGGTACATGTCACCACACCCATCTAATTTTTAAATTTTTTTGGTAGAGACGGGGTCTCACTATGTTGTCTAGGCTAGTCTTGAACTCCTGGTGTCAAGTGATCCTCCCGCCTTGGTCCTCCAAAGTACTTGGATTGTAGGTGTGAGCCATGACAGTAGGCCCAGCTTTTCTTACTGAATGTGAAGGGAAAATGTCTTATACTTAATCTGTACCTTCTTTTTCCCCCATCTTTCATCTAGTCTCTAAATTCTGAAGACTGTTTTCTAAACAGCTCTGAAAGCATGGATATTCCTTTTCCTCTCCACTCATACATATCAAGCCTTTAATTTTTTGTCTATTCTGTTATAGCTTCTCTTCTCTGTTTCTGTTCTCCAGTAACAGTTTCTCTTTTCTTACCATCCCTGTGTCCAGTTCATCTTATGAACTGTTACAGGGGTGAGTAGTCTTCATAAATGGATGTGATTATATTCCCACAAAGTCGTTCAGTGACTTCCCGTTACCTGCAGGATAAAGTCAGATGCAGCAGTAGGTCTGTGAGGCCCTCCATGATTTCTCTCCAGTCTGCATCTAATCCACCACCATCAATACCTGGAGCACGTGCCCCAGTCACGTGGAGCTGCTCTGAGCTCGTTGGCCCTGCAGTTATTCACACTCAGAGCTTAGAGTGCTGCCCAGCACTCCACTCTGCTGCCTGACCAAATCCTCACTTAGTTGCTCTCCTGCAGATGTTTCCTTCTACACCTGGCTGCCACCTTCTGTGCCCTCTTTCATCATGCTTACCCATTAGGCTTAGGTCACATCTCCCCTACTGTAACCTCCTGGGGCAAGGCCTTACTCCTTTTTGAAACCTTGGTGCCTAGTAAACACCAGATTCATGATAAATATGGTTTAACAAGACTGGAATTTTTTTTTTTTAACTGAAAGAGTAAAAGGAGAAATGAAAATAACTCTATTTCATGCTTATGGCTTTCTTTGAAAGTGAAGATACATATTATTTTGACCACTTTTTAAACAAATTAATTTCTTTCCTAGTTGTATGAAGCATGTCGTTACCTTGCAGCTAGGTGCCATGTAAGTATGCTCACAATTTCATTTTTATTTGGTTGAAAGTTTGATGATGTGAGTGTTAGGCATCCCTTATATATGTGTGAGGTTTTTAGTGATGGAGGTTGGCAGGTTAGTAAAGTATTTCATGAGGAAGTGTTCTTTTCCTTAGTATTGTTTGCTGTAAAATACTAATTCTTCATTTACTGAAAGTTGACATGCATGAAGAAAATTTTACTTTAAACATTTTACATTTAAGTAATGGATATCATACATATTATCCTTTAAAAGATTGGATCATATGTTTAGCGTTAAAAATCATGGGTGATGGGTGGCATTTCTGTTTTCCACATAGTATGCTGCAAAAGAACACCAGCAGGCCCTTGATATTCTTGATATGGAAGAGCCAATCAACAAAAGATTATTTGAAAAATACTTGAAGGATGAAAGTGGCCTCAAAGATCCCTCCAGTGACTGGGAGATGTCACAGTCTTCAGTAAGTAGTACTGTTACACACCTCAGTAACGGCAGTGAGAATTACCCTCTTTACATGGCAGAAATGCATTATCTTCTTTAACTTGAGTGTTACCATATTGAAACAATGTGGTTGCCATTTTCTTTAATTTGCCCACCAAAACCAAAAAAGATTCAGAGACGTTTCTTAGCCGTCAATTGGAAGCTGTAATTCTGCCCTCAGATGCCTGCATCTAAAATAGTCTGGCTTAAAATCTTCCTTCTCATATTTGATGCCTTAAGCTACTCCCTAAAAGTGGAATCATTTTTCTTCTACTTTCTGTGTTTCAGCAGTGTTTTGGACCTACACCAAGAAACCTTGATCTAGTTTAGATGTTTCTTTCCAGGAAATGGTTTTGTGTTCCTGTTTACTTCATAGTACATTGCTGTATAATTTTGTATATTTCAGTTTTTATACTTCTTATCTCCATGAAATTCCACGTTTCTTACTGGCAAAATTGTGTAATAATAAGTAACATTTACAGATTATTACTCTGGATTGTTACTCTTTAAAAAAAAAACTTACTGAGGTATAATTCATACGCCATGCAGTTAATTCATTTAAAGTGTATGGTTCGATGCATTTTAGTATATTCACAGAGCTTTGCAAACCTCACCATGGTCAATTTTAGGATGTTTTTATTATTCAGAAAGAATCCTGTACCCCTTACCTGACCCACCAATTTCTCTATCTTCCCACTTCTTTTTTTTTTTTTTTTTTTTAATTGAGGTAGGCTGTTTGCTCTGTTGCCTAGGCTGGAGTACAGTGGCACAATCACAGCTGACTGCAGCCTCAACCTCCCAAGCTCCAGTGATTCTCCCACCTCAGTCTCCCAAATAGCTGGGACTACAAGCACATGCCACCACATTTGGCTACATTTTTTAAAAATGTTTTGTAGAGACAGTGTGTCACTGTGTTGTCCAGGCTGTTCTCAAACTCCTGGGCTCAAGTGGTCCTTGCACCTTAGATTCCCCCAAGTGTTGGGATTACAGGCATGAGCCACCGCACCTAGCCCAGATATTCTTTCTATTTTTGGTAGAACTTTATTACTCTACTTTTCACCTTAGATATTTTTAAACATAAAAAAATTACACATTCTAGGTGTATGTTGCTTTTTTCCTGGCCACTCATTAATTTATGTGCTAGGAAGCACATTAATTCTTCTGCTGAGAAATGCATTTATGAGAGTGTTTGGTACAGTCATTATTTTTGGAACCTCTTATCCATCAACTTATCTGCTACAAAATGTGTGATTTATTTGTAATGCATTATTTATTTTGTGAAGTTACTTTTTAAAAAAACAACTCATAGAGTATTGCTTAGGTCAAAGACTCTCATAATTCGTTATTTTTTCTAAAATTTTACTTTATGAATCTTCTTCATATCCTTAATGATTTTAGCTGCCCGTTGCTGGATCATCTTTAAATTCAGTTGTGTGTTTGAGGTCCAGAGTCCGGAATGTGTATCAGATTTCCACGTCTTGTTTATGGCAGTCGTGAGATGACTGTTGAACACCTTACTATGAGCTAGCACCACAGAGATGGTAGTATCTCTAGTCCTCACAGAGCTCTGGAAGTTAGGTAGCGTTTTTACCTTTTTACAGATGAGGAAAGAAATGGAGGCCAAGAGAGGTTAAATCACTTGTCCAAGGTTATGAGTAAGTGGCAGAGCTAGGGTTTGAACTTAGGTCCGTCCTGCCCCAGCAGGCCATTGTGCTGACTGCAGTGACCACTGAGCTGCCTTGCTGCCAGTTTCTGCTCATTAAGATCCTTTTGAGGGGTGGTTGTCTATCACACTGTCAATCTTGGAGTTTTAGTTTATACACACACACACACACACACACACACAACACACACACATACACACATTGTTTGCTGTCTGCAAATCATTGCACTATTTTGGACAAAACAGATAATGAAGGCAGTATTCATGACATGTACTTTTGTTATAAAGGTATGTTGGAACAGAGTGGTCAGAGCCCAGGGAAGATGGATTGAAGAAGCTTTGCTGTACTTTTTGTGTGTTTGTTTTTATTAATTTATGCCTTGACAGTTGTGATGAACTAAATCCTTTTAAATGCAATAAAAACTTGTCAGCATTCTAATACAATTTTCTATCAAAAGTTAAGTTTAAGGACCAGGCATGGTGGCTCATGCCTGTAATCTCAGCACTTTGGGAAGCTGGAGTGGGAGGATCACTTGAGGCCAGGAGTTTGAGACCAGCCTGGGCAACGTAGCAAGATTGTCTCTACAATATGTTTAAAAAATTAGCTCTTTGTGGTGTTGTGTACCTGTAATCCTGGCTACTCAGGAGGCTGAGGCAGGAAGGTCACTTGAGAATAAGAGTTCAAGGCTGCAGTGAGCTATGATTGAGTCACTGCACTCCAGCCTGGGAGGCAGTGACTCGGCCTCTAAGGAAAAAAAAAGTTTAGTTTAAATGTACTGACTTAATATGTGACTCATCATTTTTCCAATAGATAAAGAGTTCTATTTGTCTTCTCCGTGGGAAAATCTACGATGCTCTGGATAACCGGACCCTGGCTACCTACAGCTACAAAGAAGCTTTGAAGCTCGACGTCTACTGTTTTGAAGCATTCGATCTTTTAACGTCACACCACATGTTGACGGCACAAGAAGGTTTGAAAACTTGGGTGTTTTATGTTTAGCAAAATTAATATTGTTTGGATTTTTTGCTCTGAAATCTTAACAGCAGGCCATGCACAGGTTTAAATAAACCTACTCACTTTCTTAATGTCTTCAAATGTAAAGCATATTGCAGAATGCAGTATTGTACAATGCCTTGTGCTGTCTGAATCTAGGGATTGTGATATGAAGAGGCCGTCTTTTTGAGAAGTGATTGAGATAGTATAAGCCAGGATTTCAGTATCTCATTCAGTGATTGCCAGCCATGTTGCTCTTTAAATCCTTGGGAAGATTTAGAAACATCCATGTCCAGTTCGCAACTCCAGAGCAGTTCAGTTGGAGTCTCAGGGTGAGACCCTATCATCAGATGATTTAAAGCTCCCGCATGATCCTGATGTGCCACAGGCACTGAAAATCGCAGTCCAAGTATGTTGGCAGTGATGTGAGGTGGTAAACAAGAGAGACAGAAAATAGAGTGGTTGAATTAATGGAATTTTAATCTATTTTAGCCTAGTGCAGTGGTTCTCAATGAGGGTAATTTAGCCCCCGCCCCAGGGAACATCTGGCAATGTCTGGAGACTATTTGTCACAGCTTAGGAGCAGGGAGGGAGGTTAAGAGGTTGCTGCTGGTATCTAGTGGCTACTGGCCAGAGGTCCTGCTTAGTACCAGCAATGCACAGGCTCCCCTCTTCCCAGCAGAGCAAGCTCCACACAGTGTCAGGAGTGTGGAGGCTGGTGACAAGAGCCACCTGGGGACCTCCTGGCCTTAGCTCTGGAAGAGCAGCCTCCAGCCAGCAGATGATTCCCATCTCCAGGCCTGGAACCACTGTGTCAGCTTCTGTAGCACATTTTGATCCTCTTATGTTCTGAATTTGATTTACTTAGACCAAGAACTATAGAATAATATTTTTAGTTGTTGGCTTTTTCCCTCTATAAATATTATGAGGATATTCTTTTTTTCTCACCATTTTTAAGAAAAGAACTTCTTGAATCGCTACCTCTTAGCAAGCTCTGTAATGAAGAACAGGAATTGCTGCGTTTTCTATTTGAGAACAAATTAAAAAAAGTAAGTAAAACCAATGACTTAGCATTTGCTTTATGTAAATATCCTATTTTTCCATTAAATTTGGCATCTAGTCTTGTATTAAATTTTCAGAAATAAAATTTTCATAAATTTAGCACATTTTTGAGAATAGAGCACTTAAAATACATGATTCCAAAAAAAAGCTTCCAAAAATACCTATCTTCTCTGAAAGACTCCTTATACTAAAAGATTGAATTATCAAGTAAATGGAATGGTGGTGCATGAAAATGAAGATCTGTTTGTTATGGTTCCTAAACGTTTACTTTGGGAAACACGTCCCACTATGGAATTCTGTGATAAAATTGAGAAGAGAATTACACTTACTGAGAGGAGTATTTATACAACCTAAAATTAAAAGTTTTCAGAGGCTCACATTTATCCTTGTCAGTGTTTTAACCACTTGGGCCAAACACAAATTGAATCCGCGTTTTATTTTGTTTCGTTCATTGTGTTCATGTTTAAATTTCTTTGTGTTTCAGTATAATAAGCCTAGTGAAACGGTCATCCCCGAGTCTGTAGATGGCTTGCAAGAGAATCTGGATGTGGTGGTGTCTTTAGCTGAGAGACATTATTATAACTGTGATTTTAAAATGTGCTACAAGCTTACTTCTGTGTAAGTATATCCATCCATTTTTATGTAGGAACATGGGATCAATGTGCTGTGCTTAGTAGCTAAGCCATCCCCCACACACACCAGTTTTCCAGGGTACATGATTTAAACTTTAGCTAAATTACATATACTATTTTTTGTAGATCTTTTGGGTTTAAAATCCTTGACATTACAAAAACTTTAATTGGCAAATACATGTAATCTTTATTAGATTGGTGCAAATAAAGGTTGCTGCTGCTATCTAGAGGTCCTGCTTAGCGCTGGCAATTTTATAAAATGTTACAAAATAATTGTTGTAAAACTGCAGTTATTTTTGTACCAACCTAATAGTATTTCCTATTGGTTTTGATTCTTTTAAATAATCGCACTACTTATTTTATTTATTACAGTTCTGTTGACTTAAAGTAAATGTATGTGATAATGTTTATTTGTATTCCTTTCAAATAAACCAGAATTTTTTCTTTCATTTGTAACTTAATTATGGCCTTAACTGAATCAAACTGAAGATAATGGAGTGAAGAAAGTAAAAAAGTGTTATAACCTGTAGCATCATATGTGACGCTGTGATGACTGTCTACACATAGCTGATCATCATGAGTGCTGTCACCTACTGTTTTGGGGATAGTAATGTGTCGCTTTAACTTTCAGAGTAATGGAGAAAGATCCTTTCCATGCAAGTTGTTTACCTGTACATATAGGGACACTTGTAGAGCTGAATAAAGCCAATGGTAAGAACTTTTTTTTAATTAAAGTAATTCTTGGATATGAAACAAATTTTTTCTGTAACTTGAAATTTTGTCTCCAAAATTCTGGATAGTTGGGATTGCAGGTAACAACATAATGGAACCCTACTATAAAAGTAATAACTGGGGAGGCAATGTTTACGAAAGTAGCAAATGGCCTGTTCTATTTTCCCATCAGAACAATTAGTTCTTTATCCCTACTTCCTACTATCTTTTCTCAAACATGTCTTTCAAGGTTTGTTAGCTTTAAATTGTTGGGTGTCAGTTCTGCCTTTTTCTCTCTCTCTCTCCCCTTTTTTTTTTTTTATAAATTCCATTGGAAATCTGATACGGTAAGAGCCAATAACTATTTAGAAATTGGAGGGGAGCAGATTGTCTGCTCATGTTTTCTGTATTCTACATTTGACATTTAGCTGTGTTTGGGGCTGCATTTGTCCTTAAGTTTTTCTAAACTGAAGGGAGAGCTCTGTCAGGAAGGAAGAACCCTCGAACACTCCATTCCAAATCCCTGCTGCTCAGAGTATGGTCTGGGGACCAGCAGCATCACATTTGTGGAAGCTGGTTGGAAATGCAGCATCTCCAGCTGCCTGGTTTACTGAATCCAAGTCTGCATGTAGGAATTGTATTTATTTGTATTCGTTTCGAATAAACCACAATTTTTTCTTTCATTTGCAACTTAATTATGGCCTTAACTGAATCTTGGAATGCCAGGACTTTCACATTCCTCAAGATTAAATAGTATCATTGATCTGATAAACTTGAAAGTTTGTTCAACCATATTGATTGTGGGTGGTTATCATGGTCCATAATGGCCACTTGGTGTGAAAGGCATGAGTGAGAGAGGTGAGGTGCTTTGCTGTGTCCTTTGCAGTATTCGGGAAGCGCTTTGGTGGGGGGGGTGTCTAGTCCCACCTTGCCCACTGTGTGTCCTTCATCTAACTCTCCAGTTAGAGAGTTGATTTTGTATCTAGAAGGAAAGACAAATATGAAATCATTGCTGTAAGAACAGAATTCTATGATTGTGAAGAGTTGTAACGAAGTAATATTTTAAATTACGTGTGATATGAACAGTTGTTCTTTTTCTGTTTTTTTCCTGAACAGAACTTTTCTATCTTTCTCATAAACTGGTGGATTTATATCCTAGTAATCCTGTAAGTAATATAACTTTTAGTCTTAGTTTTTTTTTTTTTACCTGAACTTTAAGAAAATGCTTAACTTATATTTAGACAATAGCTTAAGTTCAAGTAAATGACGTTTTATTTGAAGTGCTGGAGCGGAATCTCCTAGTGTTTAACGTACTTAGAAAGCAGCATTAACTTTTCAACCCATGAAGGTATTTTTTGATTATACCAAAGCACTAACTGTAAAACTCTTTTTTTTTTCTGATTAGAGAGATTATATATGCTTATTTTTAAATACTTAGCACACAGCAATATAAAATACCATGACCGTTACGCCTCCCTTTCCTAAGAAATGCTGATAATGGGTGGCTTTTTCACATTGTACACATACGACAACTTACTGAATTGTGTACTGATGCCAAACTGTCATGGATTGGAATGGAGAACCAGGGATGGAAAGTGAAATCAGGGACTGCATAGTTAAAGACAAAATCAGGAATCAGGGTGTAAGACTCAGACAAGACAAGAATTTGCACCCTAGTCCAGTGAGAAACCAGAGCAAGAGAAAACCAGCTAACTGACTCAGAACTGGGTCAGAGAGCAAGGAAGAGACAGGATCCAGCTGGGGGAGATGAGCAGTGCAGGGGAGTCAGGACTCATGGGCTGGTTTTTGAAACAGGGACTCCTCAGGGACCTTGTCTTTTATGGATGCCTCCTTGAGAAAGAGCCATGGAGTGTCTGCTCTCTTCTCATCTTGGACCTTAGTAGATAGACTGTGTTAGAGAAATGTCTAACTTGAACTAGAAAATGTGATAAGGTACATCTAGTATATCCTCTGTCTACTCTAATTTGTCACACCTTCCAATTAGAGATTCCAATTCCAATCTTTGGTTATGGTAAATTTTGAACTTTTTAGGTGTCTTGGTTTGCAGTGGGATGTTACTATCTCATGGTTGGTCATAAAAATGAACATGCCAGAAGATATCTCAGGTATGAATTTATTTTCTTCCTCCCTCTGTAGTTAACCTACAGAATTGATGTCTTGCTCATAAGCTTTCAGGTAGTAATTAGTGAGTACTTTAAAAGCAATGTGAAAGAATAAATATTACCTTCCTTCCTTCCGTCCTTTTTCTTTTCTCTCTCTTCTTCTTTTTTTTTTTGACAGGTTCTCACTCTGTTGCTCAGACTAGAGTGCATTGGTGCAATAATAGCTCACTGCAACCTTGAACTCAAGCGATCCTCTTGCCTCAGCCTCCCAAGTAGCTGGGACTACAGGTGCCACCAGGCCTAGATTTAAACATTTTTTTTTAATAGAGACAAATCTGTCTTGCCTAGGCTGATCTTGAACTCCTGACCTCACGCAGTCCTCCTGCCTCGGTCTCCCAAAGTGTTGGGATTACGGGCATGAGCCACCATGTCTGGCTGAATAAATGTGTTTTTCAAGAGGTTTGTTCTTTATAAGATGCCACAGGGAGAGAGAAAAAAAAAATCAGTGATGTAGGCCCTCTTCTCAAGGAACTTATATATTTTATGTATAAATGAGAATAAATGGCTGGGTGTGGTGGCTCACACCTGTAATCCCAGCACTTTGGGAGGCCCAGGCAGGTGGATCCCCTGAGGTCAAGAGTTTAAGACTAGCCTGGCCAACATGGTGAAACTCTGTCTCTACTAAAAAATATAAAAATTAGCCGGGTGTGGTTGTGGGCATCTGTAATCTCAGCTACTCGGGAGCATGAGACAGGAGAATCCCTTGAACCTGGAAGGTGGAGTTGCAGTGAGCTGAGATCACACCATTGCACTCCAGCCTGGGCAACAAGAGCAAAACTCCATTCATTCATTCATTCATTCATTCAATAAATGAGAATAAATATAAAACAATAGAGAATAATATAGTTTGACAGTTTCTCTTTTTTTATTTATAGAGATCCTGTTAACCTTTTACTTTTAGGATTTTTTTTATTAATAGTTGTGAAATTACCCAAAACTTTATGTAAAATTGGGGTCACTAAATGTGATTATCAAACAATTTTTAGCAGGGTGAACTGGTTCATATAATGATCTGCTGTGGTTTTAACTTAAAGCCATGCAGCCTAGTGAAGCTATGTAACCAGTATTATTTAAGTATAGAAAAATGTCATTATATGAAGAATTAATTAAACTCTGTAAATGTTCTAATTTCTGTGATTTCTTCTGTACAAACAAAACAATTGATCTGTAAACGAAAGAGAATAAACTGGAGTCAAATTTGAATTCTAATTAAGTTCTGTGACTTATCAGCTGAAATTCCTTGGGAAAGTTAATTTCTCCTACTCTTTCGTTAACAATGGGGATGTCATACTTATATACCAGGATTGCTAGGAAAACCGATGCCACAAAAGTACCCTGTACTAGGGAGATACTAGAACGTTCTCTGGGATTGTAAAAGTTCTTTTGAACTGTGCTGCTTTGATTTAGTGTGCAATTCAGTGATGGACTCTTATCAATGGTCCCCAACCTGTTTGGCACCAGAGTGTGTTTTGTGGAAGACCCCCGGGGGTGAGGGGGCTGGTTTCGTGATGATTCAAGTGCATTACCTTTATTGTGTACTTTATTTCTATTAGGATTACGTTGTAATATATAATGAAATAATTATACAACTCACCATACTGAAGAATCAGTGGGAGCCCTGAGCTTGTTTTCCTGCAACTAGATGGTTCCATCAGGGAGTGGTGGGAGACGGTGACTGGTCATCAGGCATTAGATTCTCATAAGGAGTGCACCACTAGATCCCTCGTGTGTGCAGTTCACAGTAAGATTTGCACACTTGTGAGAACCTAATATCCCCTCTGATCTGTCAGGAGGCAGAGTTCAGGGGGTAGTGCAAGTGAAGGAGAGTGGCTGTAAATACAGATTAAGCTTTTGTTTTTTAAATGGCAAGTTCTTTCTTGACACATGAAGCTTTAACTGGCCGGCCACTCACCTCCTTTCCTGCTGTGTCACCTGGTTCCTAACAGGGGAAGGACTGATAGTAGTCCATGGCCCTGGGGTTGGGGACCTCTGCTCTACATGAAACAGGGAACATTTGGGTAAAAGAAAACTTAAAATATTGCACTTGAATCATTTGGGTAAAAGAAAACTTAAAATATTACACTTGAATCATCACAAAACCAGCCCCCTCACCCCCGGGGGTCTTCCACAAAACAGACTCTGGTGCCAAACAGGTTGGGGACCATTGATAAGAGTCCATCACTGAATTGCACACTAAATCAAAGCAGCACAGTTCAAAAGAAGTAAGTGGGGTATCACCCCTTATGTTTTTCATGTTTTGTGATACGTTCTCTTTACTCCTTGTGGGTTAATTATACAGTGTGTTCCCTAACCCTAACCCTAACCAGGGTACATCTGTTTACCACCATCTATAGGATATTGCTTAATCTCTCAAGCCTCGATATACCTGTCTTTAAAATATAAATGAATTTATCTTGCAAGTTATTAGGATGAGAGGATGTGTCTACTAGGTTACAAAAAGGGAGCTCCAGGGTTAAGTAATATCTGTAAGTTCTATTTAGAATGCGAATGGATTCTGCTACAGTACATAAAAGGCTGTGGATCTCTCCTAAAACTTCCTAAAATTTTGCTATACTATTAAACGTAGTTTTAGTTCAAATGAATTAACACAGATGTTACATTAGTGTTCAATATGTTGACAGTTCATTGATTTACTAAATGAATGTTAATGTTTTTGAGGCCATCTGCTTATATAAAATTAACAATTTAAGAATAAATGTTGGCTGAGCACAGTGGTTCATGCCTGTAATCCTAGTGACTCAAGAGGCCGAGGCAGGAGGATCATTTGAGCCCAGGAGTTTGAAGCTGCAGTGAGCTATGATCATACCACTGCATTCCAGCCTCCAGCGACAGAGCAAGACCCTATCTCTAAAAATAAATGAGAATAAATAGGCAGGCACAGTGGCTCATGCCTGTTAATCCCAGCACTTGGGGAGGCCGAGACTGGTGGATCACCTGAGTCAGGTGTTCGAGACCAGCCTGATCAACATGGTGAAATCCCATCTCTACTACAAATACAAAATTAGTTGGGTATGGTGGCAGGTGCCTGTAATCCCAGCTACTCAGGAGGCTGAGGCAGGAGAATCGCTTGACTGCAGGAGATGGAGGCTGCAGTGAACTGAGATCGCACCACGGCACTCCAGCCTAGACGACAGAGTAAGACTCCATCTCAAAAAAAAAACAAAAAATAAATATTATATTACTTAAATTAACTCTTTTGTTTTAGCAAAGCCACAACACTTGAGAAAACCTACGGACCTGCATGGATAGCCTATGGACATTCATTTGCAGTGGAGAGTGAGCATGACCAAGCGATGGCTGCTTACTTCACAGCAGCACAGCTGATGAAAGGGTATGAAAGAGCAAACTCATCAAACTCCATGAAGGATGTTTTTGCTAATAGAAATGAAATTTCTATTATTATTACTGCTATTTGGTTGCTAAACTAAACAAAGATGTTTTACTTGCCTTTTATCTAGTTGCTTGTGATTGTAAAATAACTATGAAAGTGGAGGGGGGAAAGAAGCTGGTGTAGTGAATTTGCCTAGCAGTTGATTTCAACCAGTGCAAGAAGGAACTTCGAATTTAGGCCAAAGGAAGAGATGAGTTATGGAAGCCCTTCTTCACATGCCCATGCAAGAATGAAAATATTCATGAGCAAAGTTATTATATCTTATCTATTACCAAAAGGTATTTGATGTGGCTTAGTGGTAAGTGCAGGACTATAGTGCCAATATTCTAGATTTCTATCAATATTAAATGTATTGATATTATGAGTATAGAGTATTGCTATTCACATTGACTCTTGGTCTCACCATCAGTTACACATTGCAGGGTTCTTTTGTGTGGACTGCTTCTGTTGACCGATGACTGTCCCTGCCTGGAGAGGTAGTGGGAGTGCAGTGGTCCAGAGGCCTGGTCTGGGGTCATACTGCCTAGACTCACTGCTTGGCTCTTCCATTCCAAGCCACGTGATGTTGGCCAAGTTTTTTAGCCTCCTGAGAAATAGGAATAATAGCAAAACTTACTGGTTTATTGTGAGAAGTAATTGAGATAATACCAGTTAAAAACTTTGAAGAGTAACGAACACGTGCAAATGAACAACAGATACATAAAAAATGAAAGGAAAAAAAGAAAAAACAAAAAAACTTTGAAGAGTGTCTTACACATAGAAAGCACTCAATGAAAGTTAGCTACCATTGTTTATTTACTTGTAGTATGCAGGTGGAATCATATATTTATATTAAATTTCATCCTGTTAGGTTTGATCTCTTTGCAAACTATTAGAATCTTTTTGACACTCAGTTCTGCATCCTAATTATTATCGACCCAATCAATAGTCGTATTAAATTTGGTAAGTATGAGTTTTATATCTAATCATCCAAGTAAACATTGTAAAGGACATAGCCGTATTAATCAGTAGGGCCGCCATAACAAAACACCACAGACTGGGTGACTTAAAGGACAGAAATTCATTTTCTCATAGTTCTGGAGGTTGAGAAGTCCAAGATGAGGGTGCTGGCCAGTGCACTTCCTGTTGAGGGCTCTCTTCCTTGTTTGTAGATAGTAGCTACCTTCTTGCTGTGTCCTCACATGGCAGAGAGAGCTCTGGTGTCTCTCCTCTTGTAAGAACACTAGCCCTACTGGATAAGAGCCCTACTCTTACGGCTTCACCTTTATTATCTCTTCATAGGCCCTATCTCCAAGTACAGGCACAGTAGGGGTTAGGGCTTTAATGTATGAATTCAGCGGGCAGAGGGGGGCACAGACATTCAGTCCATAGCACTAACATACTACTAGAAACAACCTTCGAGGTTACAGTTGCACACCCAGTTCTGGATCCACCTAAATGGTCCAGGTCTCTCCATCCTGTTCACCAAGATGGGTGAGACCTTTGCCAGTGCTCTTCTGAAGCTCAGCTCTAGTATCTGCATATTTTTCCTATGTATCAATCTGAGAATTTGTTACCAAAAAAACTCACTAATTCCCTGTAAGTTGGTTTTTATGAGCACATACTACAGTCTGTTAATTTTTATTTGATATTTTGGGTGCTCAGAAACAGAACAGCGATTAGTTAGTTTCTAGCTGGGAATCAGAATCAATGATAATTAATGACACAATACCTTCAGTGTTTCCCAATCTAACAAACTTTGTCATTAAATTCTCACTTTCAGCTAGGTGTGGTGGCTCACACCTGTAATCCCAGCACTTTGGGAGGCTGAGGTGGGAGGATTGCTTGAGGCCAGAAGTTTGATACCAGTCCGGGCCACATAGTGAGACCTTATCTTTATAAAAAAAAATTTTAAATTAACTGAGTTTGAAGGCACCTGCCTCTAATCCCAGCTATTCATGAGACTGAGGCGGGGTGATCACTGTGCCACTGCAATCCAGCTTGGGTGACCAGTTGAAATACTGTCTCAAAAAACCGAAAAAACTCATGTTAGCTCATCAAGATAAGCATTACTTTCTTTCAAGTTTACTTAGTTGTCAGCGCAGCTTTGCATTTTCTTGTCTGTGTTTGGATAAATGTTTGAAATTGGATGAATATTTTTACATTTCCTTGATGATTTCTTTTTTGAGTCATTGGTTATTTAAGAGTATGTTGACATTTAACTTCTACATATTTATTATGAATTTCCCAAATTTATTTCTTCTTTTTTTTTTCTTTTTCTAGATAGAGTCTTGCTCTGTCACCCAGGCTGGAGTGCAGTGGCACAGTCTTGGCTCACTGCAACCTCTGCCCCCCAGATTCAAGCAGTTCTCCTGCCTCAGCCTCCTGAGTAGCTGGGATTACAGGTACCTGCCACCACGCCCAGCTAATTTTTGTATTTTTAGTAGAGACAGGGTTTTGCCATCTTGGCCAGGTTGATCTCAAACTCCAGACCTCGTGATCGCCTCAGCCTCCCAAAGTGCTGGGATTAGAGGCGTGAGCCACTGTGCCCGGCCTCTTTTGTTGTTTTTTAACTTAATTCCATTGTAGTTGGAGAACATACTTCCTGTGATTTTAATCCTTTTAAATTTATTGAGACTGGCTTGGCACGGTGGCCTACACCTGCAATCCCAGCACTTTGGGAGGCTGAGGCGGGTGGATCACTTGAGGTTAGGAGTTTGAGACCAGCCTGGCCAATATGGCAAAACCCCGTCTCTCCTAAAAATACAAAAATTAGCCAGGTGTGGTGGCTCACACCTGTAGTCCCAGTTACTCGGGAGGCTGAGGCAGGAGAATCGCTTGAACCTGAAGGTGGAGGTTGCAGTGAGCTGAGATCACACCACTGTATTCCAGCCTGGGCGACAGATAGAGACCCCATCTCAAAAAAAAAAAATTATTGAGACTTTTTATGAACTATTCTAGAGATTGTTCCAGATGTATTTGAGAATTCTGCTCTTGTTGGATGGAGTGTTCCATAGATACGGGTTACATCTAGTTTTTATAGTGTTATTGAAGTCTTCTATTTCCTCATTGATCTTCTGCATATTCTCTCCATTACTGCAAGTGAGGTACTGAAGTCTCCAAATATTATTGTTGAATTGTCTAGTTCTGCCTCCAATTCTGGCATATTATACTTCATATATTCTGAGTCTCTGTTGTTAGCTGTGTATGTTTATAAGTGTTATATTTTCTTTTTTTTTTTTTTTTTTTTTTTGAGACAGAGTCTCACTCAGTCACCAGGCGCCAGGCTGGAGTGGCAGTGGCGCGACCTTGGCTCACTGCAACCTCCGCTGCCCAGGTTCAAGCATTCTCCTGCCTCAGCCTCCCGAGTAGCTGGGACTACAGGCGCGCGCCACCACGCCCAGCTAATTTTTTTGTATTCTTAGTAGAGACGGGGTTTCACCATGCTGACCAGGACGGTCTCGATCTCTTGACCTCGTGATCCGCCCGCCTCGGCCTCCCAAAGTGCTGGGATTACAGGCGTGAGCCACCGCGCCCGGCCCAAGTGTTATATTTTCTTGACGGATTGAGCCTTTTATCGTTATAAAATGTCACTAATTATCTCTAATCATAGGTTTTTCATAAAGTCTGTTTTATCTGATGTTAGTATAGGCACACCAGCTCTCTTTTGTTACTGTTTATATGCTATGTCTTTTTTCATCCTTTTAATTTCAACTTGTGTTTTGAATCTAAAGCATGTCTCTTGTTGACAACATATAGTTAGATCAAGTTTTTAAATCTATTCTGCCAGTTGCTACCTTTGGAATGTTTATTCCATTTGTTTAATATAATTACTAACAAGTTAGGATTTGTGTCTGGCATTTTGTTCTTTATATTCTATATGTCACATCTTTTTTTGTTCCTGTATTTCTCGTTACTGCCTTATTTTTTGTGTTGAATAAATATTTTATAAAGTCCCAGTTTAATCTCCTTTTTTAAAATTATGCTGTATTTTTTAAGTTATTTTCTTAGGTTGGTTATCTTGAGGATTATAATTAGCACCTTGATTTAAAACAACCTAGTTTGAATTACTTCCTTTTAATACCAATTTAATTTTAATAGTATACCAAAACCAGGCCAGGCACAGTGGCTCACACCTGTAATCCCAGCACTTTGAGAGGCTGAAGCGTGTGGATCACTTGAGGTTGGGAGTTTGAGACCAGCCTGACCAACATGGAGAAACCCTGTCTCTACTAAAAATACAAAATTAGCTGGGTGTGGTGGTGTATGCCTGTAATGCCAGCTACTCAGGAGGCTGAGGCAAGAGAATCTCTTGAACCTGGGAGGCAGAGGTTGCGGTGAGCCGAGATCACATTATTGCACCCCAGCCTGGGCAACAAGAGCGAAACTCTGTCTCAAAAAAAGAGGAATAGTATACCAAAACCTTACTCCAACATAGCTCAGTTTCCCTCTTTCACCTTTGTGCTGTTATTGTCATACAAATTATATCTTAAACATTGTAAGTCCATCAGCACAGATCTCTGATTATTATATGTCTGGGTGCTCCTGTATTGGGCGCGTATATATTTAGGATCATTAGCTCTTCTTGTTGCATTGATCCTTTTACCATTATGTAATGCCCATCCTTGTCTCTTTTGATCTTTGTTGGTTTGAAGTCTATTTTATCTGGAGATGAGAATTGCAACTCCTGCTTTTTTTTTGCTCTCCATTTGCTTGGTAAATCTTCCTCCATCCCTTTATTTTGAGCCTATGTGTATCCTTGCATGTGAGATGCATTTCCTGGATACAGCACACCGATGGGTTTTGACTTTTTATCCAATTTGCCAGTCTGCGTCTTTTGATTGGGGCGTTTAGCCCATTTACATTTAGGGTTAATATTGTTATGTGTGAATTTGATACTGTCATTTTGATGCTAGCTGGCTGTTTTGCCCATTAGTTGATGCAGTTTCTTCATTGTGTTGATGCTCTTTACCATTTGGTATGTTTTTGGAGTGGCTGGTACTGGTTGTTCCTTTCTATGTTTAGTGCTTCTTTCAGGAGCTCTTGTAAGGCAGGCCTGGTGGTGACAAAATCTCTGAGCAATTGCTTGTTCATAAAGGATTTTATTTCTCCTTCGCTTATGAAGCTTAGTTTGGCTAGATATGAATTTCTGGGTTCAAAGTTCTTTTCTTTACAGATGTTGAATATTGGCCCCCACTCTATTCTGGCTTATAGGGTTTCTGCCGAGAGATCCGCTGTGAGTCTGATGGGCTTCCCTTTGTGGGTAACCCGACCTTTCTCTCTGGCTGCCCTTAGCATTTTTTACTTCATTTCAACCCTGTTGAATCTGACGATTATATGCCTTGGGGTTGCTCTTCTTGAGGAATGTCTTTGTGGTGTTCTCTGTATTTCCTGGACTTGAATATTGGCCTGGCTTGCTAGGTTGGGGGAAATTCTCCTCGATGATATCCTGAAGAGTGTTTTCCAGCTTGGATTCATTCTCTCTGTCACATTCAGGTACACCTATGAAATGCACATTAGGTCTTTTCACATAGTCCTGTATTTCTTGGAGGCTTTGTTCATTTCTTTTCACTCTTTTTTCTCTAATCTTGCCTTCTCGTTTTATTTCATTGAGTTCATCTTCGACCTCTGATATCCTTTCTTCTGCTTGGTTGATTTGGCTGTTGAAACTTGTGTATGCTTCGTGAAGTTCTTGTGTTGTGTTTTTCAGCTCCATCAATTCATGTATATTCCTCTTTAAGCTGTTTATTCTCATTAGCATTTCGTCAAACCTTTTTTCAAGGTTCTTAGTTTCTTTGTATTGGGTTAGAACATATTCTTGTAGCTCAGAGAAGTTTGTTATTACCCACCTTCTGAAGCCTGTTTCTGTCAATTCATCAGACACATTCTCCATCCAGCCTTGTTCCCTTGCTGGTGAGGAGTTGTGATCCCTTGGAGGAGGAAAGGCATTCTGGTTTTGGGTGTTTTCATCCTTTTGCGCTGGTTTCTTCCCATCTTTGTAGATTTATCTACCTGTGGTCTTTGTAGTTGGTGACTTTCAGATGGGGTCTCTGAGTGGATGTGCTTTTTGTTGATGCTGAAGTTATTTATTAGTTTTTTAGTTTTCCTTCTATCAGTCAGGCCCCTCTGCTGTAGGACTGCTGGAGGTCCACTCCAGATCCTGCTTGCCTGGGGATCACCTGCAGTGGCTGCCGAACAGTAAGGGTTGCTGCCGATTTCTTCTTCTGTTATCTTTGTCCCAGAAGGCTACCTGCCAGATGTCAGCCTGAGCTCTCCTTTATGAGGTGTCTCTTTGGATATACTGGGGTTGGGTTGCTGCTTGAGGAGACAGTCTGTCCTGTATAGGAGCTCAAGTGCTGAACTGTGAGCTCCGTTGTTCCATTTCAGAGCTGCTAGGCAGGTACGTTTATGTCTGCTGCAGCGGAACTCATAACCACCTTTTTTCCCCAGGTGCTCTGTCCCGGGAAGGTGGGGCCTTATTTATAAGTTCCTGACGTGCTGCTGCCTTTTCAGAGATGCCCTGCCCATCAAGGAGGTAGCCTAGTCACAGTCTGCCAACAGAGGCGTTGCTGAGCTGTCTTGGGCTCTGCCCAGCTGCTGTGTGAACTTCCTTGCAGTTTTGTTTATAGAGGTATAGTTAGAACTGTCTCTGTAATGGCAGTCTGCCTCAGTAATGGCAGACTGTCTCTGTATCGATGGACTGCCTTGGTAATGGCGGATGCCCCTCCCCCCACAGAGCTGGACCATCCCAGGTCCAGCTGTGCTTGCTGTGAAACTCTCAGTCCAGAGCGTTGCAGATTCCTGGTCTTTGCAGGTCTGGGACCAGCCAAGCCGGATCACCTGGCTCCCTGTTTCAGCCCCCTTTTTTTCAGTTGAATGGGCGACTCTTTCTCCCAGGTGTTCCAGGTGCCAGTTGAAATGGCTCCCAGATTTGTTTTTGTGCACAGACCCGCTGCACTGGCTGAAACAGCCATGCTGGAGACTCATGGTGCTTGCTGCCCGGGAATCTCCTGGTCTGTGGGCAGTAAAAATACATTTGAAAATGCAGTGATCACTCACCCTCTGTTTTCGCTGGGAACTGCAACCAGAGCTGTTCCTATTCGGCCATCTTGGTTCATCTTAATAATAACTCTTTCAACCAATTGCCAATCAGAAAAATCTTTTTTTTTTTTTTTTAGTTATTTTCATAGGCTGTGTTGATCCAAGAAAAATCTTAAATCTGCCTGTAACCTGGAAGCCCCCACTTCAAGTTGTTATAGACTTTGACTCTTTTTGTCAACAATGTGGGTTTGAGTTCCTATGTAGTAGTACCCTTTTGTTTTAGCATAAAGGGTTCCCTTTAGTATTTCTTACCAGACAGGTGTACTAATGACAGATTTTCTCAATTATATATTGTTATTATTTATGTCAGTTTGTTTTTCAGAGAAGCTTGTGAGAAGGAGCGCACGTGTATATATATATATCATTTGTTATATTATCTTATTTACCATTTTAATTCCCTTCATTTGTTCCTATGATTTCAAGTTACCATCCTGTATTACTTTCTTAAATACAGCTTTGCTGTCACCCACTTCCTATTATGCTGTTACTGGTAAACCTTACATTTCTGTATATGATAGGCCAAACAATACAATTCCACATTGAGTATCCCTAATCTGAAAATCCAAAGTTCAAAATGTACCAGAAGCCAAAACTTTTTGAGCACTGTCATGACACTCAAAAGGAGTTGCTCATTGGAGCATTTTGGATTTTTGGACTAGGGATGCATAAATTCCAAAATTCAGAAAAATCTGAAATTTGAAACACTTCTGGTCCCAAGCATTTCTCATAAAGAATACTCAACCTGTATATACATATTGTTTTATACAGTTGCTTTTGTTTTTAAGATAGAGTCTCACACTCTCCCAGGCTGGAGTGCAGTGGCACCATCGTAGCTCACTGCATTCTCAAACTCCTAGGCTCACGGGATCCTTCTGCCTCAGCCTCTCAAGTATCTGGGACTACAAGCGCACACCACCATGCTTGGCTAATTTTTTATTGTTTTTTTTTTAGGGATAGGGTCTCATTGTCTGCCCAGGCTTGTCTAAAACTCCTGGGCTCAAGGGATACTTCCGCCTCGGCCTCCCAAAGTGCTGGGATTACAGGCGTGAACCACCATGCCTGGCCTTGGCTAATTTATTATTACTAATTTTTAAAGATGGGGTCTCACTGTGTGCACAGGCTCATCTTAAACTCCTGGGCTCAAGCATTCCTTTCACCTTGGCCTCCCAGAGTGCAGGGATTACAGGCATGAGCCGCTGCACCCAGCCTACAATTGCTGTTTAAGTCAAGAGGAAAAAGAAGAAATACGTGTTTATATTGTCTTTTGTAATTATATAATTATCTTTACTAGTACTCTTATTTTTTTCTTGTGGATTTCAATAATCTTTAATGTGGCAAATCTGAAAATCAGATTTTCCCATACCGCCCCAGGGTTTATTGGCCATTGTTACTGTTAAGTGACTTTCCGGAACTAATTCTTTAGTTTATTATCCTTTGTTGTATGAAGCCACTGAAGCCTCTGCTCAGTTAGCTAGCAGCTTTGACATCTCTTAAACCAGTAAGTCTTCCACCCTTTGTGGAAGGATTCTGCACACCTTCAGCACTCTGCATTGTTGACACCTCTGCCTTAGCCTTCACTTCATTCTAGCACAGAGCCTCAAGATCAGCCAGAGACAAGATAATAGGGCCTTCTCAGGTCTTTTTCTGTGCATGCATGTAGCCCTATGCACATGTATGGCCTTCCCAATCCCCAGGAATGTGTCAGAGCTCTTTATAGCCCCCTGTGGACATCTTATCCCCCAGATTTCATTTTAAGTTTTTGGCCTGCATTTAGTATGCCCCTAATGCTAAATAATTGCTGTTGATTGTTTCCAACAAATGCCCTGGGGGATAGAGCTTTTCTCACTGAGTGAGCCCTGAGATCAGTAGAAGACAATGAGTAGGGCTTTTTTAGGAGCTACCAGACAGGTCAAATAGCAGCAGTTCCCTTTGGGGTGTTTGAGGAACTCTAGATTCATTCTGCTTCCTCCAGTGGCTGCTAGGCTTAATGGCTTTACGACTACTGTGGTTATGAGGCTGTTTGTTTTCAAGGTTAATGCAAAGCTAGGGAAAGGAAGATGGGAAAAAGACAACCACCATAAAGTTTGCTGTTCTTACTGAGATTTAGCCATTTTTCTTGAATATGCACTCAGATTGTTGTAAGAGCTTGGTTACCTTCCAAAGTTCTGAAAAAGTTGGTTTTGATAATTTTTGCCAGTGTTTTTACTGCTTCTATGGATGAATCGATTTTTGGAAGTCCTTACCCTGCCATTTTGAAAGTACTTCTACCAGGTGTAAATACTTTTAAAGAATTTGTCATGACCTTCTGTAGAGAATATAATCTTAATTTGAGTTATGGCTCTAGATTAGAACCAAAGTACATGCTAAGCGATCAGTATTTATTGATGTTTTGAGATCATTGTTACGCTTGCTTTAATGCAGTCACTGATCCAATCGTGTGAACAGATGAAAATTCAATTAAAAAGTAGTTCTGACTTTATGCCTAGAACTATCTCAGGAGGTGGGAAAATTGAATCAATACACAGGGTATTATTCATAACTCTTCTGCATAGACGTGATTATAATCAGTTATATAATCAGTTATAATCAGGGAATTCAGAGAAAGGAGAGCATTTAGGTTAGAAAAGTCAGAGGTAGCTTACTTCATAAAGGGAAGTGGAACTTGAACACAATCTTGAAGGGTAAATGGTGGTGAATAAATCAGAGGAAGACCGTGTAGGCTGGGGGCATGACATTAGCATCGAGGAGGAAAACAAGCCGCACAGAGACTTGCCCTTTTGCTTTAGAGAGTTTTTGTTTTCTTACTGTGGAATAATAATGAAAATTAAAGGTAAATAAGTTGCAGATAGAATCTAGAAGTGGCAGTTGGTTAGTCCAAAGCCCCTTAGTCATTTATTAAATATTTGTAAATTAAGAGTTAGAAACAAGTAAATGCTGTGTTTTGGCCACCTTTAAATTATTTTGCAGATAGGATTTGAAGTTGACAAATTAATTTCTCCTAAATCAGAGTTTTTGGATTTGAATATGTGTAACTTTCCGATTTTTTAGGTGTCATTTGCCTATGTTGTATATTGGATTGGAATATGGTTTGACCAATAACTCAAAACTAGCTGAAAGGTTCTTCAGCCAAGCTCTGAGCATCGCACCAGAAGACCCTTTTGTTATGCATGAGGTTGGAGTGGTTGCATTTCAGAATGGAGAGTAAGTACTAGAAGACCAGAAACGCTTCTGTTAACTAGTGATTTTAAACAGGGTAGGACGGTCACTGGAGTTAACTGACCAAAGGGACTCTTCAGCAGATTTGCACTTTTAAATGTACTATTTTAGGAGAAGAAGATAGGAAGAAAAAAATAGAGAGAAACTGTTACCTTGCATTTCCTTAAAAATTATAAACCCAGGTTTTGGTCTTTTTTTGATCTGAGCTTGTTTTCGTACATGATTGGACAGTTCAGATTACGCATACCCCACAGTGTGGCCGGGAGCACTGTGGAACCCTTGGTCATCTCTATGTTGATCAGGACTTGGATTCATGTATTTGAGAAAGATTTGACATGGTTTTTGAAACAAAAGTGTTTTCTATTGAGTTACTAGTAAGTAAGAAAATTAAAGTAATTAGAATAACCCAGTCTCTGAGCTTCCTGGTCAGAGGAGGCTTTTCTGTATTCAAGGATATTAGTAGAATAAGTGATTTGATGTTATATTCAAAGAGAAAAATGTCTAATGATTTGCATTTCATGATACAAAAATTTTTAAATGGTAAATTAGTATTAATACTACTTTAGAGTCATTTATGGCATGTATGTGTTCTAAAAAATGGTTTAGGTATTTTTTAAAAGTTTGAAGCTTTAAAATAAGTAGTAATCTTTTAATGTAATGCAGTAATCATCAGCATTTGTGAATTTGCCTACTCACTAAAATTTATTTGTAACCCCTGAGGTGCTTTCCCTAGCCATTGGCAGACGTGCCCAGGGCTGAGGGAAAGCTGGGTCTCTTGGCGTATACAGTCCCACTTGGAGTCTAAGAAGGCAACGCTCTGCCGTTTTTCCCAGCTCAGCTGTAAACCAGTGTACTTTTTGTGGTCTGTCTAGTGCCACAGTTTTCACATTTTTGTGCTTTTTGTTGGTGATTTCACTGTTGAAAATAATCCCTAAGCTTAGTGAAATGCTATCTCGTGTTAACTGTGACATATCTTACAAAGGAAACACATGTATTAGAGAAGCTTCATTCAGGCAGGCATCAGTTATAACATGCTTCTGGCCCTGAGTTCAATGTTGATGAATCAACAATTTGTATCAAATAAGATGTCTTTAAATAGAAACCCACATAAAACAAGGTTACACATTGATCAGTTAGAGAAAATGTGACCAGAGATTTGCAGGAATCTAACTCTATTTCCCCTGGGAGCAGCAGTTCAATATTTGCTGACTCAGTGTACACAGTGACTTTATAGAACATAAATACTGTGGTTGGCTGGGTACAGTGGCTCATGCCTGTAATCCCAGCACTTTGGTAGGCATATTACTTGAGGCCAGGAGCTTGAGACCAGCCTGGACAACATGGTGAAACCCCATCTCTACTGAAAATATAGAAATTACCTGGACATGGTGTTGTGCTCCTGTAATCCCAGCTATGTCAGGAGATTGAGGCATGAGAGTCACTTGAACCCGAGAGGCAGAGGTTGCAGTGAGCCAAGATTGCATCACTGCAATCCATCCTGGGTGAGAGTGAGACTCTTAAAAAAAGAAGAAGAACATAATTATCTCCTAAAATCTTGAATTCTTGGTATTAATGCCATAATATGAATCATTTATGTGACTTAACTTTGAATTTTTATAATTATTTCCAGCAGTTTACCCCATTTCATTTCAGTATTACTGGAAAGATAATCAAAATTTTTTTAAGTTTCTATTTGCTAATTTTAAATAATCTGCAACATTTTCCCCCTTTATTTTAGGTGGAAAACAGCTGAAAAATGGTTTCTTGATGCTTTGGAAAAAATTAAAGCAATTGGGAACGAGGTATTCTTTGTACTATCTGTAAATACACATACACACCCCTGAATGTGTTTACTGCTAAATGAGGAAAATAACACAGTCTCTTTTGCCTTGGAAGATAATAACCTGATATTTATCATAACAAGCTGCTGTTAATGTAAGAAATGAGTTTTTTCCTAATTTAAGGGGCAGGTGTTGGGTGTTTGCTGAAGTGGGCTCTAGCTTTGAAATGTGAGAGGCGTCAGAATAGACTGGATGATTATTTGAAGCTAGGAATAGTCTATGGTTCATGGAAACTGTTGGGCACTGTAGGGTCTGAGGTAATATTCCTCCTCCTCTAGAACTTCAGAGAGCCTCTTTGACTGAAGGGTAAAGTATAGCAGCAGGTCCCACTTCTGAAAGAATAGGGATGGGACAGGTATCTCTCAAATTCACCTTTTGTTGCTGTTACTGGATACTCAGTATGTATTTGGGCCTTTCCATTTTGAAATATTTGACTGCTTCTGTTGTATTAACAATGTACCCCATGAATTGGTACTTATGAGTTAGCCTGACAACTAGCAAGGATGTGTATATACTGATATTACTTAAAAGTAGTAACAATTTTAGACACTATAAACTTGCATAGGTAAGAGATTCGTATGTTGCTCTTCTGATTTATTCATGCCCATTTGGTTTCATTCTATTCTGATTTTCACTTCTCAGCTTCCTACTGTTCCTGTTTGTGCACACTTGCCCACAGTTTTCTTTCCCTTGGCTGTTAGTTCTCTCTGCTGTTACAGACAGAGCTTTGCCTCCCTGCCAAGCGACCTGCCTGTCCCCATAGACGCAGCTTTGTTTACTCTGGTCTGTCATGTCATCTGAACGCATAAGCACTATTTCTGTGTATTTCCACACGTACGTGTATATAAAGCAGGTGCCTCTGCCGCATAGTCTTTGGTAGTTCTGGATAATGCAAGTGTTTTGTTAGTAGGGGATTACCACTTGCCACCTTGTCAGTTCTCTAAGATGTGACTGCCTTGCACCCCAGACGGGCTCAGCAGCGTCAGCATCACCTAGAAGCCTGCTGGCAGTGCAGAGTCTCACACCAACTAAATCAAAATCTGTGGTTTTAGCAAGATCCCCAGGTGATTCTCATGCACAGAAAAGTTTGAGAAGCAACTTCCTAAACCGTACTTTAAGTTGAACCTGTATCCTTTGATGATTCAGAGGCACTTCATAGACTTACAGACATTTAAAGTAATGGTTTTAAGTATGAAAGCACAATACTATCGAAACGTCAAAATGCCCTTTAAAAAGTTATATGAAGAGAGGGAAAATACTGACTTCAATGAAGAGAAACAGTCATGCCTAAGAGTCATTAAATGATTTGTCTGTCTTTTTTTTTTTTTTTTTTGAGATGGGGTTTCACCATTTTGACCAGGATGGTCTTGAACTCCTGACCTCAGGTGATCCACCCACCTCGGCCTCCCAAAGTGCTGGGATTACGGGCGTGAGCCACTATGCCCGGCCAATGATTTGTCTTTCATTCACCTGGGCTGTGCCTCCTAGAGCTGATCTCACTATAGTAAGTTAGTCTGTGGCTCAGGTCTGCTCATTCATTTAGTTGACATATATTTAATAAGTGTCAGCCATGCCATAGGCTCTAAGCTAGGTGTTGGGATGCAGCAGGGAATGAGTTTACTATTTCCTGACCTCAGATATGCTGGGGCATATAAGTAGATAGTGAAAATACAGTGCAATTGGGGAACTAATGGTGCCCATAGAGAAAGGCAGTTTACCCAGAAATGAGGCTTTGGTTACAACATGCACCTCAGTCCTGAAAGTCATCAGACATTAGCCAGGCAAGAATGAGGGCTAGAGTATTTTAGTGTTTGCCAAAAATTAGAGCTAATTCGGTGTGGCTTGGATGTTGAGTTCACAGAGAATGTCAAGGAGTAGGCCAGGAGAGTTAAGTTGTGGGTCACCAAGGGCCCAGAATGATGTTGACAAGTTTACGCCTTATCCTGAGGAGAGTGGGAAAACAAAAGGGATTTTAGAAGGAAACAACCTGGTCAGACTTTTATGATTGGGGTCCAGATTTGACTTTATTAATGAGGAAGGTAAGGATTAAATAGGTTGGAGTTATGCCCAGGAATTAGAAGGAACCAGCCCTGGTGTGCTTCGTGGGAGGGTCAAGGGGATGGGTGTGCCATTCACTCACAGGAGGGGCACTCAGAAGCGGTGAGGTCAGGGGCTGAGATAGCCCGGGAGAGATGGGTGTGGTGCTTGTAACATTTCTAAGTAGAAGTATTTAGCAGGCAAATAGATACAGAGGTCTGGCGTTTGAGGGGAAAGCTCTGAGCTGCAGATACTCATTTGAACTCCAGCAGGGATAGGCTCTTGGATAAACTTGTCCTAATAATAACAGCATCCTCAGAAAGTCTCCTAGTAAGAAAGTAAGGGAGATAAACCAGCAGTTACCCTGCCCTTGTGGTGTGCTGGAGGCACACACTGGGAGAGAGCCCAGCTTGCAAGATGTGAAATAATTCAGTGCAAACAAATCAGGCTGAACAGTGACATATGTAACTTGTGGGCTTGATGTTGCTATGTTTTAGGTAACAGTTGACAAATGGGAACCTTTGTTGAACAACTTGGGGCATGTCTGCAGAAAACTTAAGTAAGTGAAGTAGAGCATTTTCAGAAATATACTTTGTGATTCAAAGTTTACGTAATTTTGAATGCTTTGTCATATTTTTATTTCCTGAGATCCACCAGCTTTCCTGTACTTGGCTGCTCTGATATAAGCATCAAAATGAGTTTTTACTATTTATCTCTGTTGGTGTAATTTTATTTTAGAAGCACATTGAGAATTTTACTTTTTTCTAGATGAAAATTTAGCATTCAAAATTCATTTGGAAGAATTAAGACAGATGTAATTGAAATCCTGTCTATATTCTGTTTTCTGCTAGAGGTTTTGTGGTGTGAGAAACAGGCGACAGTTGAAAAATTGATTTTTCGGTTAAATGAGTCTGGGCAATTTTAGGTTACTCAAGATTTAACAAGTGTTTCTATTGCAGGATTTCTTTGAGTCTTTACTGTGTATTACCAGCTATAACATTTTCCAAAGTTTAATTGGGCATAAAACATTTTTTTCACAAAAGATTTTACAAGTCAGGTATTCCAGAGAACTTTGAGGAACACTTTTCTAAGTAAGTCTTTTGGACCCTAAAGCAATACTCCTTGGCTGCTTTCATGTACCCCTGATATGGGACATTGACTGTCACCTAAGAGGGTGGTGTGTGGTAAGGACACAGCCAGGAGGCAGGGATGAGGTTCTGGTTGCAGTATCCCACTAAACATCAAAAGGAATACAGCGGACATCCCTGCAGGAGCACCCTCGGCCGGCGGAGGGAGCAGGCCTGGAAGATGCGTTTAGAGGGCATATTGAGTAGGTAGGTGTGGAGGATAGTCACCAGTCCAGACTGCTGTTCTCATTGAGACAGTGTTTCTTAGGTGTTGATATGGATGAGCACTCATCTTAGACTTAGGAATTTAGTGCTTTTGCTGTACCCAATAATTGTGTTCTCCCCCCACAGAAAGTACGCTGAGGCCTTGGACTACCACCGCCAGGCACTGGTGTTGATTCCTCAGAATGCATCCACCTACTCTGCTATCGGATATATCCACAGTCTGATGGGCAACTTTGAAAATGCTGTGGACTACTTCCACACAGTATGTCTTTTCTTTGTACCTAATTTTAAAACTGGTTAACATTGACCACTACCTTTTTTCGAAAATATTTGCTCTTGGTAATATTTACTATTTTAATATTCTTTAGGCAACCTTATGTTTTATTTTTTTCTTTGCAGAGAAAAGCATGTCAGTGTTGTACAATATTCATCAAATTAGAAACAAACATGAATCCTGCCCTCAGTGTTTGCAGTGAGGTGTGCAGGTGCCCAGTGGCGCTTGTCAGTGATCTGAGTGCTGTGTGTGGAATGTCCACAGTAGGCCCTTTGGGAACTCCCCACATTTTCTGTTCATGACTCTAATTAATTCCCTTAGATCACTTTAGTAGATGAATAAAACAGTCTCTGCAGTCATCACAAGGAAAGAACCTTCCTTAGTCTGTGTACAATATTCCATCAAATTTAAGACACCATGAATAAGCAGGATGACCACAAAGAAAAAGTGCTGCCAATTAAACTTTTACATAATTTATTCCCGTCACTTAATTTTCTTGTACTTAGAGAAAATACTCTTGAACATATTTAGGCAGATTTGTATTACTCCGGTATATACATAAAAATGTATATATAAGTGAAATAAATGGTTACAATATTCAACCCAGAGGGCCAGTCTCTATGTTTTCCCAAAATAGTGCCCTGTTGCTAGCACACACACCCAGTTCCTGACTCTGGGTTTCCTCCCAGCCACAGACACCTGCTTTGCAAATCTCTCCCTCATCCCTCTCAATCTGCTAAAGTGTCAACAGAAGAAGGTTTTTAAAAAACCACAATTCCTGTATCTGTTTAAGTGTTCCTCACATGGTTTGTGATCTAGTCTGTGCTGCCGACATAACCACCAAGTCCGCACTGTTCAGGAAGGTTACCCACATCACAGCAGTGGCTGGTTGATGGCAATGGTAGGAAACTACAGGTAAAAGGGAAGGAATGTTCGAATTTGAGAAAGTGTGGGTCTTAGAATCAGTGAACTAATGGTATTTGGAGAAAGAGGTAAAATATGAGAAAAATTATCAAGATAAACTCATGATAGGTTCGTAACTGACTTTCAAGAGTTATTTAGAGATTTTGAGGTTAGATGAAGTCATGAAGGTACCATGATGGTAACCAGAGTACTGACCTCGTCGGACACTTGGACTAAGCACATTTTCTACTCTTATATGATCTTTTAAATGTGTATGTTTGGGTATTGTGTAATTTACCTTTCTTCTGTGATCTGATTAATATAGAAGGCTCAGAGACCTCTGTATGGAGTTTTTTTTTTTTTTAGACAGTTTTTGCTCCTGTTGCCTAGGCTGGAGTGCAATGGCATGATCTTGGCTCACTGCAACCTTTGCCCCCCAGGTGCACGCGATTCTCCTGCCTCAGCCTCCTGAGTAGCTGGGATTACAGGCACCTGCCACCACGCCCAGCTAATTTTTTTTGTATTTTTAATAGAGATGCGGTTTCACCATCTTGGCCAGGCTGGTCTTGAACTCCTGACCTCGTAATCCACCCAACTTGGCCTCCCAAAGTGCTGGGATTACAGGCCTGAGCCACCATGCCCAGCCTTTTTTTTTTTTTTTTTTTTTTTTTTTTTTAAAGACAGAATTCATTCTTGTCACCCAGGCCAAAGTGCAGTGGTACAATCTCAGCTCACTGCAACCTCCACCTCCTGAGTTCAAGTGATTCTCCTGTCTCAGCCTCCCGAGTAGCTGAGATTACAGGCACCCGCCACCACGCCCAGCTAATTTTTGTATTTTTTAGTAGAGACAGGGTTTCACCATGTTGTCCAGGCTGGTCTCAAATTCCTGACCTCAGGTGATCCACCCGCCTCGGCCTCCCAAAGTGCTGGGATTACAGGCATGAGCCACCTTGCCCAGCCAAGATAGAACTTTCTTTAAATTATTTTTGGGGTAGATATCTAGCATAAGAAAATAGAATAGTGTGATGAACCTCCATGGCCCATAACCAACTTCAACAGTCATCAGCTCATGGCCAGTCATGTAGCTCTGTCCCCGCTAATAGCCTCTTTCCCCGACCCTGGATGCCCTGGAATCTTTTGAAATGAATCAGCGTGGTAATATTTCTAAACAAAAGAGAAGGAAATACATTTTCTTTTAATAACCATGCTGAATCTTTTATGGCAGGCCCTTGGTCTTAGGCGAGATGATACGTTTTCTGTTACAATGCTTGGTCATTGCATCGAAATGTACATTGGTGATTCTGAAGCTTATATCGGTAAGGTGATCATTATTCTTATTGGTATTGTACTCCATTTTTTAGGTTGTCATATATCTGTTTGTGTTTCTCATTCTTATCTGAGGCTCAAAGTTTATCTTTCTAACCATTTGTCCTGCCTTAAAAAGAAGAAACTCCACTTATTTTATTAGAACAATGCTGTGGGGAGTTAGTGACTCACCAAGGACACATTCAGTTTAAAGTTGAATACTTGCTGTATGCAAAATACCACTATAGAATATGTGTAAAGCACTTGGTTATGAAGGACCCATCTGTTTCTATAATGGAAAAAGAAGCTCCCAAGGAGCTCCAGGCTGTCAGAAATTGTCTTGAGTCCTCTCATGTGGGCATCAAGAGTGGCAAGAAGACAGACTGAGGAAATAATCCAGTCAACTGAGAAGAAAAACAAAAAATTGGTATAGTCCCATTATAAAGTTGGATAAACTGTGGCACAGCACAGTTTAAAAATCCATGTTCACAGAGTTAGGCTCCACAGCTCGCTCTCTTAACCATCCTGTAATTCTGCCTGCTCTATGGCCAGTCACTGATAAACTTGTCTGGTACCTCATGGAACGCTTAGCAAACAGTTTCCCTGCCCCCTTAGAACCTGGATTTCATTTCCTGCTCTACAGCTATAAAATTTAACAATTTTTCTCTGAATATGTTGGGTTCTATCCCTATATATCTCAAATTTTATTAGTATTACTGAATCTTATAGGGGTCTGTGATGTCTTTAATCCTTAGAAATATTAAACAATCTATAAACAAAGGAATACATTAAGTTAAAAAGTATTCAAATTTCTATATGCTTTAAAACATTGAGTCAGTGTATTGAGAAATACACCTAAGAAATTGCAGTGAATCTACTTTGGACAAAATAATTTTTTTTTTTTGAGATAGAGTTTCATTCTTGTTGCCCAGGCTAGAGTACAATGGCGCAGTCTCGGCTCACTGCAATCTCTACCTCCTGGGTTCAAGCGATTCTCCTGCTTCAGTCTCCTGAGTAGTTGGGATTACAGGCGTGTGCCACCATGCCCAGTTAATTTTTTGTATTTTTAGTAGACGCTGGGTTTCATCACGTTGGCCAGGCTGGTGTTGAACTCCTGATAATCAGGTGATCTACCCACCTTGACCTCCCAAAGTGCTGGGATTACAGGCGTGAGCCCAGCCTATTCTGGACAAAATTTTAGAGAATCTCTTCAAAAGAAGCTATCTAGGCCGAGCGTGGTGGCTCATGCCTGTAATCCCAGCACTTAGGGAGGCTAAGGCAGGCAGATTACCTGAAGTCTAGAGTTCAAGACAAACCTGGCCAACATGGTGAAACCCCACCTCTACTAAAAATAAAAAAATAAAACTAACCAGGCATAGTGGTGTGAGAGACTGTTATCCCAGCTACTTGGGAGGCTGAGGCAGGAGAATCACTTGAACCCAGGAGGCAAAGGTTGTGGTGAGCCAAGATTGCACCACTGCACTCCAGCCTGGGTGACAGAGCAAGACTCCCATCTCAAATAAAAAAAGAATTGTGGTAGTTTTACATATATTAACAGCATTTTACATACTTATAACCTTAAAAATAATGGAAAAGTATCAAAATTATAGGCCGTATACATTTCTGTGTGCTTGAAAATGACACAATACGGGTTGTTTCTTTAAGACAGTCACTAAAATGTACAAACTTCTAGATAGACTAATCACTAAAAAAGAAAATTTAGCTGGGCGTGGTGGCTCACTCCTGTAATCCTAGCATTTTTGGAGGCCAAGGTGCGTGGATCACGAGGTCAGGAGATCAAGACCATCCTGGCTAACACGGTGAAACCCCGTCTCTACTAAAAGTCCAAAAAATTAGCTGGGCATGGTAGCGTGTGCCTGTAGTCCCAGGTACTTGGGAGGCGGAGGCAGGAGAATAGCTTGAATCTGGGAGGCACAGGTTGCAGTGAGCCGAGATTGCACCACTGCACTCCAGCCTGGGTGATAGAGCAAGACTCTGACTCAAAAAAAAAAAGAAAAAATTTATACCAAAAGTAGTAATAGTAGCAATAAAAGAGGGCTCAACATTGCCTTTGGAAGAGGAAGGATCCAGACTGGTATATTTTTAAAGTCTTCCTCTAGCCTGCCATGAAACATGACTGGATTTTTCTCCTTGTCCTGTGTAACCTCCCTTACTTTATCATAATTTACTGCCTTGGTTACTCTCTTTCTCATTCCTCCAAGGGAGCTTCAAGAAATTTAGGTAAGACCAGAGTGTGGCCCCAGCCAGTTGCACTCAGTTACCAAGGAGCAATTAGGAAATGGCCACTGAAAGACTGAAAATAAGAAAAGGACTCTGGTCCCTCAACCAAACCAGGCAGTGGCGGTCAGGCACTTCCACAAGGAAACCTTTCACTGTCACCAGAGAGTGGCCCCAGCCAGAGACCTGCAGGTGCCTCTGTGCTTAGGTCCATCTACTGTGGACAAAAAAGGGTCCACTGAGGGTCCCAAGTTGGAAAGGGAAAGAGAGAGGGGAAAGGCTTCCCCTGTTTGGAGCAGAGGGATCCCACATGGAAATAGCTCTAGCTCATGCCCACAAATGAAGGCTCTATAGAGAAGAAAAAGGGAAAAAGAAAAGAAAAATAAATCCCCAAATTTGGGCTTGCCTCCAGACTGGCTCACCAAAATATGTTATTTCTTTGGAAGGTCTTGACTGCAAGTTGTCCAGGTTCTGGGCGTGGTGAACAAAGATTGAACAAAACACACAAAGCAATGGAAGACAAAAGCATAGGTTTATTGAAGTGAAAGTACACCAGACAGAGTGGGAGCGGGCTTGAGCAAGTAGCCGATGAGCCCCAGTTGCAAATCTTCTGGGGTTTAAGTACCCTTAGGGGTTTCCTGTTGGTTACAGCCTTTGCAAATTAAGAGTTGACCTGTAGCCAATCAGAGGCTGAAGTGAAGACTCCCTGTCTCTAAGCCCTATTCTGCCTCAGTTAAGAAGCAAGTAAAGGCCCTCAACATCATTACTTATCAGGGAAAAGAAATTAAAACTATAGTGATACTGGTGCACACCTCTGGTGCCAGCTGCTTTGAGGGCTGAGGCAGGAGCATCACTGGAGCCCAGGAGATCAAAGCTGCAGGGATCACGCCACTGTACTCCAGCCTGAGCAACAGAGTGAAAACTTGTCTCAGAAAAGTAATAATAGAAAATAAAACCATAGTGAGATACCAGTACACACCCACCAGAATGGCTGAAAATTAAAAATACTCGCTGAGCATGGTGGCTCATGGCTGTAATCCCAGCACTTTGGGAAGCAAAGGTGGGTGGATCACGAGTTCAGGAGTTGAAGACCAGCCTGGCCAAGATGTTGAAACCCCATCTCTACTAAAAATACAAAAATTAGCTGGGCGCCGTGGCAGGCACCTGTAATCCCAGCTCCTCTGGAGGCTGAGGCAGGAGAATCACTTGAACCTGGGGGAGTGGAGCTTGCAATGAGCCACGATCACACCACTGCACTCCAGCCTAGGAGACAGAGTGAGACTCCATCTCAATAAAAAAAATTAGAAATACTGAAAGTATGTATTGATGTGGAAAGTTGATATGATGTGGAGCAACTGGAACTCATAGATTGACTCTTGGTGGGCTATAAAAGAGTAAAACCTCTGGAAAACTGCTTAACATCACAGTAAAGTTAAGCCTGTTATATCAGTTATCTGCTGCTGCCTAACCACTCCAAAACCTCAACCAACAACAGTGTATTACTTTTACAGTTCTGTGAGTTGAGCGACTCCTGTGCAGGTCTTACCTAGGTTTACTCATGCAGCTGTGGTCAGCAGATGCTTGACTGGGTGGATGGTCTAAAATGGTATCATTCTCCAGTAGGGGGAGCTCAGCTTGGGGTGCTGAGTCTCTCTCTGTGGGGCTTTCATCTTAGGTTCCTTTGTAGCATGATGTTCTCAGGGTTCTAAAGGACAAGAATCAAAGCTTCAAGACCTCTTGAAAATTCAAGGTTGCGAAACATCACTTCCATCACGTTCTGTTCCATCAGTGCGAGCCTCATAAGCTTAGAGTTGATGTGGGAGGGGGCTGTATAAGGGTCAGGGTGCTGGAAGGTATGATTCATTGGTGTGGGTATTAGGGTGATGATTGAGCATACTGATCTTGTGATGTAGCAGTTCTCCTCCCAGGTGTAAGCCCCACGGAAGCAAGCGCTTCTGTTCACTAAAGGCCACAAACAAGAGTATTCATGACTTTATTCATCATAGCACCTAACTGGAAATGTCCCAAATGTCCAGCAGTAGGAGAGAGGGAGAAATAAACTGTGGTATGTTCATATAGCAGAATACTCTGTTACTTGAAAGACTACTGAATCATTTGAATTTCACAGATTTTTGACAAAAAATATAGAAAATGTACTAATTGCTTCCATTTATAGGAAGATTAGTGTATTAGTTCATTCTCGCATTGCTATAAATAAATACCTGAGCCTGGGTAATTTGTAAGAAAAGAAGTGTAATAGGCTCACACTTCTGCAGGCTATACAGGAAGCATGATGCTGGCATCTGCTTGGCTTCTGGGGAGGCCTCAGGAAACCTGAAATCATGGCAGAAAGCAGAGTGGGGAGCCAGCACTTCACATATCCGGAACAGGAGGAATTAGAAAGGGAGGAGGTGCTACATACTTTAAACAAGCAGAACACACTATCACAAGAACAGCACCGAGAGGATGGTGCTAACCATTCAGGAGAAACTGCCTCCGTGATCAGCCACCTCCCACCTCCAACACTGGGGATTACAGTCCAACCTGAGATTTGGTGGGGACACAAGAGCCATGTCAATCAGTAATGAACAAAACTAACTGGTAGTGATAGAAAAGTCCGAATAGCTGGGAGTATTGACTGCGGAGTGGGCACAGATTGGTCTTGAGGAGATGTAGTGTCCTATGCCCTTCTGGCAGTATTTGTGTGGGGTGCATGTGCATAAGAGTTCATTCAGCCCTGTGCTTAAGAGGATTCACACTTGCCGGTTGGTTTTTAGCTCCATTTTAAAAAACAAAGAGATGTTGGGTTGAAGCCTTAGCTCTGCCCCACCTCAGCCCTGTGGCAAGGAAGGCAAATATGAGCCTCAGTTTCAAAGGTGGGAAGTTCATAGGAAGCTAAGTAAGGGCTGGAGAGTTGATGAGTCAGACGTTTCCCTGACCTTGCAGAGGAGATTTATCATTCATGCCATTTTTATTTTTAGAAAGTTTGCATGTCATTATCTGCCAAAATACCTATTCCTGAAAGCTTTTGGTTTGAACTGTGTAAAACTATCACTTTGTTTATGTCAAATGATTGAATCTAATACATCTGCTCGGATCTGTTCAAATCTGTATTAACTTTAAGGTTTTAATATATGGGAAATGGATTTTATTTCACTGTGGCTTCTGTATGCATAAGATTGGTGACTATACCCAGTGGGCACAGCACAATGCACTTCTTACCTGTAACAGCTAGAAAAAAGTTGCCCACGGGCCTCATCCGTATTTAGGAGGTCTTGGAAACAGGGCAGCTGTTGACACTGCATGTGCTTCTAAAAGTCTTCTGACACCTCTTTTGAAAATGGTGGAAAACAAATGAAAAAGAAGAAAAAGATTGGAACGTTGTTTTCATTCTGCTCTCAACCTGTGTGCTATTAATAGTGTAATTTGATTTAAATGATAGAGATGGTATATAATGATGGAAATGATAGATAAATGATGGAATTTCATATTCTAATTAGTATAATCTGACTTAAATGATAGAAATGGTGTTATATAACAATGAAAATCATAGATAAATGATGGAATTTCTTCTTTTATTCTAATTATAGTATTTCTTTTTAGGAGCAGACATTAAAGACAAATTAAAATGTTATGACTTTGATGTGCATACAATGAAGACACTAAAAAACATTATTTCACCTCCCTGGGATTTCAGGGAATTTGAAGTAGAAAAACAGACTGCAGAAGAAACGGGGCTTACGCCATTGGAAACCTCAAGGAAAACTCCTGATTCCAGAGCTTCCTTGGAAGAGCCCTTTGAAATTGAAATGAATGAAAGTGACATGATGTTAGACACACCTGTGTCAGACCACAGCACGTGACTCCAGTCAGTGTCCTGGCCCCGCTGTCCCAGTGTAGGTTAGTATTCCCTCACATCCTTTCCATGGCTTAAGAATTTCCCACTTCCTAACATGACTCCAAACTGCATCTCTACATTTAGGAACAGAGACCCGCCTTAAGAGACTGGATCGCACACCTTTGCAACAGATGTGTTCTGATTCTCTGAACCTACAAATAGTTAAACATAGTGGAATAAAGAAGGTAAACCATCTATTATGTCTTTTTTTTTTTCATTTTCAATAAACTTTTATTTTGGACTAATTTTAGATTTACAGAAAAATTGCCAAAATGGTACAGAGGGCTTCTGTGTGCCCCTCACCTAGCTTCCTCCATTTTTTTTTTTTTTTTTTTTTTTTGAGACGGAGTCTTACCCTGTTACCCAGGCTAGAGTGCAGTGGTACGATCTCAGCTCACTGTAATCTCCGTCTCTCGGATTCAAACAGTTCTCCTGCCTCAGCCTCCCGAGTGGCAGGGATTACAGGCGCCTGCCACCATGCCCAGCTAATTTTTGTGGATTTAGTAGAGACGGGGTTTCACCATGTTGGCCAGGCTGGTCTGGAACTCCTGACCTCGTGATCTGCCTACCTCGGCCTCCCAAAGTGCTGGAATTACAAGCGTGAGCCACCGAGCCTGGCCTCCCCCCATTGTTTAGCTCTTTCATGACCGTGGAACATTTGTCATGACTAAGAAACCAACATTGTAGTTACTATTAACTAAAATCCAGACTTTATTTGGATTTCACCAGTTTTTCCCTAATGTCTGCTTTCTGTCCCAGAGTCTCCCATCCAGGCATGTACTGCATTTAGTCATCCCCGTCTCCTTTGCGTTCTCTAGCCTGTGACAATTTCTTGGACTTGTTTTTCATGACCTTGACGGTTTTGAGGAGTACTGCTGAGGTAGTCTGTAGAATGTCTCTCAATTTGAGTTTGACGTGTTTCTCAAGTGCCTTTCTCTTCACATCCTACTGTGTGGTTGTGACCACCACAAGACCTCTCCCAGGCAGTGCTGACCTTGGTCACCTGGTCACAGTGGTGTCTGCCAGATTTCTCCACTGTCAAGTTCCTGTTGTTCCTTTTCCATACTCTATGGGTTGAGGAAGTTTAAGCTCCAACCCCTGGAGAGGGCAGTATCTGTACATGTTACTCTTCTTGAAGATTTGTTTCTTCTCTCCTGTTTATTCAGTCATTTACCAGTATGGACTCATGTACTTATAGGCATACCTCGGGGACATTGCAGGTTTGGTTCCAAACTGGTGAAATAAAGCAAATATCACAATAAAATAAGTTTCACAAATTCTTTGGTTTTCCAGTGCATATTAAGCCTGTAGCCTATTAAGTATGTAATAGCACTATGTCCCAAAAACAATGTACATACCTTAATTTAAAAATACTTTCCCAGCCTGACCAATATGGTGAAACCCCGTCTCTACTAAAAATACAAAAATTAGCCAGGCGTGGTGGCATGCACCTGTAATCCCAGCTACTCAGGAGGCTGAAGCAGGAGAATCGCTTGAACCCGGGAGGTGGAGGTTGCAGAGAGCAGAGATTGGGCCACTGCACTCCAGCCTGGGTGATGGAGAAATCACACCACTACACTCCAGTCTGAGCAACAGAGACTCTGTCTCAAAAAAGAAAAAAAAATTTTATTGTTAAAAAAATGCTAATGATCATCTAACCCTTTAGGAAGTTGTAATCTTGTAGCTGATGGAGGGTCTTGCCTCCATGTGGATGGCTGATGATGGTTGCTGAAGGCTGGGGTGACTGTGGCAATTTCTTAAAATAAGACAATGAAGTTGGCCGCATTGATCGACTTTCTTGAAAGATTTGTGGGTGCTGTTTGACACCAGATTACAGTAGACTGTCTTTCAAAATCGGAGTTAATCCTCTCAAACTCTGATGCTGCTTTGTCAACTTTTTCAGCAGTGTTCACAGTATCTTCACCAGGAGTAGATTTCATTTTGAGAAACTATTTTCTGTGCTCATCCATAGAGAAGAACTCTTCATCTATTAATGTTTTATCATGAGATTGAAGCAATTCAGTCACATCTTCAGGCTCCATTTTTATTTCTTTTTTATTTATGTTTTTTTTTTTGACAAAGGGTCTCTATGTTGCCCAGGCTAGTCTCGAACTCCTGGGCTCAAGCAGCCCTCCCACTTCAGCCTTCCAAGTAGCTGGGATTACAGGCACACACCACCACACCCAGCTCCACTTCTAATTTTAGTTATCTTGCTATTATCACCACATGCTGCAATTTCTTCCTTCACTGAGGTCTTGAAATTCTTAAAGTCATTCATGAGGGTTGGAATCAATTTCTTCCAAACTCCCATTTTGACCTCCTCTCATGAATCACAAATGTTCTTAATGGCATTTAGAATGGTGAATCCTTTCCAGAAAGTTTTCTGTGTTCTTTGCCCAGATCCACCAGAGGAATCACTCTCTGTGGCAGCTATAGCCTTACAAAATGTATTTCCTAAAAAATAAGACTTGAAATTCAAAATGACTCTGTGATCCATGAGCTGCAGGACGGATGTTGTGTTAGCAGCATGCAAACAGCATGTATCTTGTGCATCTCCCTCGGAGCTTATGGCTGTCCAGGTCCACTGTCAGGACTGTCAATGAGCAGTAATATTTCGGGTTTTTTTTTTTTTTTTTTTTTTGAGATGGAGTCTCACTCTGTCACCCAGGCTGGAGTGCAGTGACACAACCTCAGCTCACCACAACCTCCACCTCCCAGGTTCAAGCGATTTTCCTGCCTCTGCCTCCTGAATAGCTGGGATTACAGGTGCACGCCACCACGCCCAGCTAATTTTTGTATTTTTAGTAGAGATAGGGTTTCACTATGTTGGTCAGGCTGTTCTTGAACTCCTGATCCCGTGATCCGCCCGCCTAGGCCTCCCAAAGTGCTGGGATTATAGGTGTGAGCCACCGCGCCCGGCAATGAGCGGTGATATTTTGAAAAGAATTTTTTTTTCTGAACAATAAGTCTTAAGGGTAGGCTTAAAATAGTTAACCCTACTATAAACTGATGTGCTGTTATCCATACTTTTCTGTTCATAGAGGACAGGCAGAGTAGACTTAGCTCTCAGATTTTCTTCACAATGTGAATGAGCACTGGCTTTAGTTTAAAGCCTCCAGCTGCATTAGTCCCTAGCAGGTTAGCTTATTCTTTGAAACAAGGCATTGACTTCTCTTCAGCTCTGAAAGTCTTAGATGACATCATATTCCAATGTAAGGCTGTTTTGTCTGCATTGAACACCTGCTGTTTAATGTAGCCACCATCAGTAATTATCCTTGTTAGATCATCTGGATGGCTTCTCCATCAGCACTTGCTGTTTCATCTTGCACTTTTTATGCTATGGAGATGACTTCAGGAATACAGACGGCAAAAATAACTTAGAAAATTCACTATACAAATGAACTGCAGCCCTCAACAAGTAACAGAACCAATCCCTGAAGAGAGGGATAATCTAATTTCCAGAGCTACTGTGTCATATTCAAACAGTCCTCAATACAAAATTACAAAGCACACAAATAAAATGGAAAATATGCTGACTTATGGGAAAAAAGGAATATGACAGAAACTGTCACTGAGGAAGCCCAGATATTAGTTCAGGAATACAGACTTTGCAAAATAACTTAGAAAATTCACTGATCTTTTTATTGTCTCTGGTCAGTCTGTAACCTGACAGAGATTTCCTTAAATGTCTGGATCTTTTCTTCTTCTTTGAGTTGGGGTCTAACTCTGTCACCTACGCTAGAGTGCAGTGGCACAATCATAGCTCACTACAGGCTCCAACTCCTGGGCTCAAGGGATCCTCTTGCCTCAGCCTCCCGAGTTGTTAGGACTACAGGAATGCACCACCACACCTGGCTGATTTATTTATTTTTATTTCTGTAGAGATGGGGTCTCACTATGTTACCCATGCTAGTCTTGAACTCCAGGGCTCCAGCGATCCTCTCGCCTCAGCCTCCCAAAGTGCTGGGATTACAGGCCTGAATACCCACGCTGGGTTCAGTATCTGGATCTTTTTTTAAAAAAAATGTGTCTCTAAATTTTCTGATGGTACTGGGGAAATTGCTGCAGCCTGACAGGGTGGAAACAAAGGCATGCATCTACGCTGGTCCCTCAGGGCACCACCATACTGACCAAACGCACAGGGTTCTCGCGGAGAACAGGCTGTAGCAGGTAGGTGGGCTGTCCACCCACACCACCCTCTTACCAAAAGCTGCAGCCTCTGCATCATCAAGCCTGCCCCTGGTTGCAATAAGCATCTGATTAGGTGACATGTTAGAAAACAGTTGATTCTGCCAATTTTTTTGTCCTGCTTAATGGTTTTGGTGGAAGAACCAATCAATCCCTGAAGCTTCCTGCCCCTGCTATTTTCTGTGACGTCACTTCTGTTTTTTTAAAACTATAGCTATTAGTCACATATTAAAAAAAAAACAAAAAACTATAGCTGGCTGGGCATGGTGGCTCACACCTGTAATCCCAGCACTTTGGGAGGCCGAGGCAGGCAGATCACGAGGTCACGAGTTTGAGACCAGCCTGAACAACATGGTGAAACCCCATCTGTACCAAAAAAAATACAAAACTTAGCCAGGCGTAGTGGCAGGTGCCTGTAATCCCAGCTACTCGGGAGGCTGAGGCAGGAGAATTGCTTGAACTCAGGAGGCTGAGGCAGGAGAATTGCTTGAACTCAGGAGGCTGAGGTAGGAGAATTGCTTGAACTCAGGAGGCTGAGGTAGGAGAAGCACGTGAACCTGGGAGGCAGAGGTTACTGTGAGCCAAGATTATGCCACTGCACTCCAGCCGGGGCGACAAGAGCAAGACTCCATCTCAAAAAATATATATACATATATATATATATATATATATATAAAATGATAGTCATACAAAATTGTTTACAGTACTTATCAAAATTCATTTAAACTTTTGAAAGTCATAGTATTTAAGATAACAAACTCAGCTATTAATACATTTTGTGACGCTTTAAAAAGCCCAAAGAATTGAACAGCTGTTGGTGCTAAATTATAATTGTGTTCTGTAAAATGTGATTCACTATTCTTTATAACTTCTACCTCCTGGTGTGTATAAGATAAAGAATTTGAATTTTACCTATTTTCTCACATGCTGATTTGGTGACGTATCCTTTTAGCTGTTGGTGAATGGAATAGGCTCTCTTGGCCTGTTTTCTCACATGCTGATTTGGTGACGTGTCCTTTTAGCTGTTGGTGAATGTAATAGGCTCTCTTGGCCTGTTTTCTCACATGCTGATTTGGTGAGTGTCCTTTAGCTGTTGGTGAATGGTTCTGGCCTGCTACGCTGATTTGGTGACGTGTCCTTTAGCTGTTGGTGAATGTAATAGGCTCTCTTGGCCTGTTTCTCACATGCTGATTTGGTACGTGTCCTTTTAGCTGTTGGTGAATGTAATAGGCTCTCTTGGCCTGTTTTCTCACATGCTGATTTGGTGACGTGTCCTTTTAGCTGTTGGTGAATGTAATAGGCTCTCTTGGCCTGTTTTCTCACATGCTGATTTGGTGACGTGTCCTTTTAGCTGTTGGTGAATGTAATAGGCTCTCTTGGCCTGTTTTCTCACATGCTGATTTGGTGACGTGTCCTTTTAGCTGTTGGTGAATGTAATAGGCTCTCTTGGCCTGTTTTCTCACATGCTGATTTGGTGACGTGTCCTTTTAGCTGTTGGTGAATGTAATAGGCTCTCTTGGCCTGTTTTCTCACATGCTGATTTGGTGACGTGTCCTTTTAGCTGTTGGTGAATGTAATAGGCTCTCTTGGCCTGTTTTCTCACATGCTGATTTGGTGACGTGTCCTTTTAGCTGTTGGTGAATGTAATAGGCTCTCTTGGCCTGTTTCTTACATGCTGATTTGGTGACGTGTCCTTTTAGCTGTTGGTGAATGTAATAGGCTCTCTTGGCCTGTTTTCTCACATGCTGATTTGGTGACGTGTCCTTTTAGCTGTTGGTGAATGTAATAGGCTCTCTTGGCCTGTTTTTCACATGCTGATTTGGTGACGTATCCTTTTAGCTGTTGGTGAATGTAATAGGCTCTCTTGGCCTGTTTTTATTCTATTGTTTTAACATCATCTGCAATTTTCTCACATAAGATTGAAAACTGAGTCTATGTGAAATAAGCAGGTGTCTATCAGTAATGATACTTAAAATAATGTCATAGCTGGATTACCTGTTTTGTAGGAACATCTGAAATCAGCCATGATAGAACAGATGGAAATGCCCCATTTATTGGAGTCAAGAAGGAAAATTTCTTACATAGTTTTACACATTTGACTGGTGATTGATTTTGTAAAAAGAGACGTTAAAAATTTTTTTTGTTTTTTGAGACAGAGTCTCACTGTGTCACCCTGGCTGGAGTGCAGTGGTATGATATTGGCTCACTGCAATCTCCACCTCCCGGGCTCAAGCAATTCTCCTGTCTCAGCCTCCTGAGTAGATGGCATTACAAGCTCATGCCACCACAACCAGCTAATTTTTACTGTAGATGGCTATAAAATTAGCCATCTCTAATTTTACTAGGGATGGCTCATGCCACCACACCCATCTCTACTAAATGTTGTCCAGGCTGATCTCGAACTCCTGACCTCAGGTGATGCACCCGCCTCAGCCTCCCAAAGTGCTGGGATTATAGGCGTCAGCCATAGCACCCAGCCTGAAAAGGTATGTTAAAAAATTTTATTTTAAAAAGGTGATACAAGACAATTTTACCAAATCTGTAATCTTTAAACTTTTTTTTAACCTATTCACTGTGATTAGCAAAAGAATTTTGATATGACTCCTAGGTGACAACTGTATAAGCAGAGAACACCCCCTTTTCATCATTCTAATAAAGAGAGGATTATATGCTTCATTTGTTTAAAGTCCTTTTTTCAAACTCTCCTATTCCTAACGTCAGAGAACACATTACTCTTTTTCATAAAAAAAAAGTATAGTTTTTACAAAACATGTATTCACAGCATCATTAACAATTAGGCATTATACAGAAGTGAATTTTCAGGCAGCTGAGGTGCTGCCTTAAACACAAAACTTTTTGTCTTAACCTATTAAAGTGTATTCCCTGTGTTTCTCCCTTCTGAAGCAGAACAATAATAGCGTTCATTTCTTGAGCATCCCCAGGTGTTGAGTAAATCTTTTGAGGAGGGCTTTGTTCCCCTTCATGTAGATGAGGGTCTAGCAACATTGTGTGTTGAAGACCAGCGTTCAGATCCCATCTTGTCTCCACTTCCCATGGTGAGAGCCAGGTATTGCACCGGAAGTTAAGGCAGTGATACACTTAGAGACCATAAGTCACCCCATGCTAAATTAGACTCAAACTAATGCATTCTCATGTTTTCATTTTTAAATGGCTTTTCTGTCAGGCATGTGTGCCTCCCCGTCTTGAGCTGGGGCTAGAAAATCAAGTGACTGAACTTAATTATGTTTAAAATAACTAAAATGAAAGTAGTCTATTAATAAAGTGCTGAGTTTTTTACATTTATTTTGCCTGCCAGAGCCAAAAAAAAAAAAATCATTTCATTTTCTCATTGATCACCTGTTAGGACTTCTGGATTTCTAGGTGAGCCATTACTCTGTTGACAGTGCTTTAAGACATAAAAGGGAAAAGGTTCAGACACTTGACTAACCTGTAATTCAGATCAGCAGCAGTGTTAGCGTCACTGTTTAGGCCTCAGAGTAAAAAGAATGTGTCATCGTACTGCCAAGTATTGTTCCTGTTACTACCCAATTCTCTAGTATCTCATGACAGTTTCCTAAAAAGGTGTCCTTGCTAACTAGTGGCTGTGTTATCATCCTTAAAGGAAACACTTGGAAGCCACCAGCTTCTGGTCACCAGCTTCTTCAAGTCACTGTCATCTACCAGTGAGATAGGGGCTACCAAGTAAAATGTAGCCCAGGGCCACATTCACAGATGCAGGTGTTCAGTTAAGCAAAAGTAAAGTTACACACCATCTTCATTCTGACGTTTGGGGATTGTTTATTCCTGCTTTGCTTTGACTGTAAAGTTCTGTGCATGTATCAAACATTTCAACAAGCTGGCTAATGTGTAGGAAGCTAGATTTTCTTTGTGATATAATTTGTCATATAACATCATAAGCTATTTTACAAGTGTATTTCATTCGCTGTATCTTAAAATTCATATAACATTTCATTTAAAGATATTCGTCAGACAGCTGAACTCTAAAATCCTGCCATTTTTTTTTTTTTTTGAAATCATTTTTCACAACTTTGCAATAACAGGAAGTAAAGAATCAGAAGGGTGTTAAAAAGTTGACTTCGGGGGAAAAAACATCTGGGCATTTTGCTTGCTAAGTTTACAAAATATACGCATCCAGCATTTAGGTATACAGTGCAGTGAAAAGTGGGAGATGCTCAAGGTTCTGGGGAAGGTCAGATGAAGGGTCCCTCACGTTGGCTGAGGCCAACCTGGCTTCAGAGAGGTGTGCAGAGGCACCAGGCAGAGGACAGGGCTTTGCAGTGGTGAGGGCAAAACATGAACACAAGAAATACCCTAAGTCACTGTGTACATGGTTGTGCCTGGTGAGAGGTGGGTCCAGCTCTTTTCTCCATTTGGTGATTTTGGCTGAGTAAGAAATCCTCTTGGTGCAAGATTGCTTCAATAAGAATGTTATAGATAGCAAATGTGAAGTTCACTGTCCTTTTTATTAACCCAACCCAGTGACATGACTAGAGGTAAAACAGTTAGATGATTGTTTAATATTTTAAAACTAGAGGGAAGACATACAAATAGATTGAGAGCAGTTTCTTTCTAAAGATAATCAGAATATATAAAGACTACAGGAACAGTCAAAATTTTTAAATAAATGGTTTCCACATTTTTTTAACCCCATCTCCCCCCCTCCCGCCCCACTATAGGTTAAAACATTTTATCTGGCGACCACATTTTCCTACTTTTAATCACACACATCGTCAGAGCTTTGGATCAGCCTACCTAGTCTTCCTAGTCACTGAGTTGTGACAAAAGCCTGGTGTAGGCACCCTTACCATGGGCATGTTTTCGCTAAGATCCCTGTAGACTGTGAACTATGAAAACAGCCCCCGGCCCCGCTTGTCGCTGCTGCAGAGCTGCGTGTGAACTGCTCCTAGGAAGCCACGTCTCTGGGCGGGGCGGCTCTGGGCCGTGGATCCGTGTAAGGAGCAGCTGCATCCTGGAGCTCGGATTCGCCTCCGCTTTTCTGCCAGTGACGTCCTTGGTCTCTGGATATGTTCAAGCCTCAGTGATTTTATTCTAGTTTGGTGTGTGTGCTTGAGATTCTTGGGTTAAAGCATGCTGTAGATGAAAAATACAGCCCACATTTGAACAAGATAAGGGGAAAGTCTTTTTAAAATAAGTTCCGTATAAGTGACTCTAATCAAAGTGCTGCTGCCTGTGTGTTTATAAAAAATACGTGCAAATGCGAACCCGGCACTGAGGGCGCCCCGGCCACGGAGATCCTGGAGGAGTGGGCTAAAAACGGTGCTGGCTGGGAGGGCCGATCCTCCGCGATCTCCTCCCACCACTGCCGGATCGCGGCCGCGGGCTCCTGCGGCAGCGCCCGGCCTAGGGGCCGCCCTAAGCTGCCGCCACCGCGCCGTGAGGGGCCGCTTGCTGCCGAGGTCCTGACCCAGACCCCAACCCGTCCCGCAGCGCCCTGGCCCCTTTGGTGGGTGGCCCAGAGCGTCGCGGCCCGGGAAGGGGCGGGCGGAGCGGGGGCGGCCGAGCTCTCGCGAGGTTTCGCCGGGGGTCTGGCGGCTGCGGCTCGGCGGCGGGTGCAGGGTGCGCTCGGAAAAGGAGGGGGCGGGAGGCCCGAGGGCGGCCGTTGCCGCGCGGGGCCCGAGCGGGAGAGAGAAGCCGTCGGCCGTAGAGATGCAGTTCCACCGCGGCTCGCCGCAGCGAGAGCCTGAGACGCCGCCAACCTCGTCCTCCGGTTGTGGGGGCGGTGCGGGCAAACCTCGCGAGGAGAAGAGGACGACCCTGAGCAAGGTGGGGGACGGGGGCGGGGCGCGCAAACCTCGCGAGGAGAGGACGGTCCTGAGCGGAGGGGGAACGGGGGAGGGGGCGGGGCAGAGGCGGGGCCGGGCCCCCAGCGCGGTACGCGGTGCACGCGGAGCGCCAAGCCCCGATCCTGCCGCGCTGGGAACGGTCGCTCGCTTGCCGCAGGTGGTCATCCGCCGCCTGCCCCGGGCCTCACCAAAGAACAGCTGGAGGAGCAGCTGCACCCGCTGCCCGCGCACGACTACTTCGAGTTCTTCGCCGCCGACCTGAGGTGAGGCCCGCCCCGCGGAGACGCGCGCGAGTCTAGACGGGGAGGTGGCGGTCAGGGCCCGCCCAGACGTGGGGGGAGGAGGGCGGAGCCGGAGCTCGGCGCCGCCGATCTCGCTGCCCTACGTTCCTCACCCTGATGTTGCTTTTATGGGAGTCGTGGGAGCTTTTTGAATAAATACATTTCAGTAAAAAGTGTCAGTTCTTTCAAAGAAAAATGTCACCACCAAGCAAACACAGACGTGGTTTACATTACAAATGCGGATGATTTCAGGCGGCTAACGCTTGGGAAAACGACTGCCGTTAGCACCAGCTTTGCCCCCCGGCGCCTCCCTGGCTTCCCTGCGCCGACGCGGAGGGGGGCGCTTCGGGGGCGCTTCGGGGCGAGGCAGCGCCGCCTGCTTTTGTGGCCTCCACGCCGGTGCCACAGCCAGTGCGGCTTTAAACACACGCAGGGGCCGGGCGCGTGGCTCACGCCTGTAATCCCAGCACTTTGGGAGGCCGAGGCGGGCGGATCCCGAGGTCAGGAGATCGAGACCATCCCGGCCAACATGATGAAACCCCGTCTCCACTAAAAATACAAAAATTAGATGGGCGTGGTGGCGGGCGCCTGTAGTCCCGGCGACTCGGGAGGCTGACACAGGAGAATTGCGTGGAGCAGGGAGTCGGAGGTTGCAGCGAGCCGAAATCGCGCCACGGCACTCCAGCCTGGGCGACAGAGCGAGACTCTGTCTCAAAAAAAATGTTAAATAAGTGAATAAATAAATACCGGACAGGGTCCCCCAAGTAAGGAGAGTCTCTCGGCGCCACGGGTTCCTTGGGGAGTGGGCCCTGGCCTTGCCTTCGGATTTCAGCCTCCGAAGACCGGTTCTGGGCAGTGGAGAAGGGACCTGAGTTCTCTCTCTTATTAAAGCAGTTTCAGTTAACATTTGCGTTTGTTTTTGCTAAAGAATATCCAAGTTATTACAATTAACTGAGGTGACTCTTCGGCACAAAAGTTTTATCTAAAGTAGTTTGTTGTGTCCAGAAAAGGAAGAAGAGACTAAATTAATGGAGTCTTGTATTTTTCGCTAACCATTTTCACTGTTGTTTCTTATTTCAGTCTTTATCCTCATCTCTATTCAAGAGCATACATTAATTTTAGGAATCCTGATGACATCCTTCTTTTTAGAGATCGTTTTGATGGATATATCTTCCTTGACAGCAAAGGTTAGATCATTGGTTTTTCAAAATCTATTATAATCTGTAGCTATACTAATGAAGTATTACTAGAATTTTCGTGCTTTTTTTTTCTTTTTCTTTTTCATTTGTTGAGACAGGGTCTTGCTCTTTTTCCAGGGTAGAGTGCAGTGGCCACAATCATGGCTCACTGCAGCCTCACACTCGGGCTCAAGTGATCCTCCAGCCTTCCAGGTAGCTGGGACCACAGGGGTCCGCCAGCATGATTGGCTGATTTTAAAAAAGAAAAATTGTTGAGACTGGAAGGGGGTCTCACTGTGTTACCCAGGCAACACAGTGGTCTTGAACTGCTGGCTTCAAGTGATCCTCCCACCTCAGCCTCCCTAAGTGCTGGGATTGCAGGCATGTAGCTACAGCATCTGGCCCATTTGTGCATTTTAATTAAAAAGTTATTTGACTAAAATAAGAGAGATTTCATTATATTACTGTAGGTGGAGATATTAAAAATTAAAATTATTTAATTTTATTTAAACCAAAAGAATTCTTGAAATTCTGTGTAATAGTGACAGCCTATTTATGTATTATCATCAGAGAATGAAGGTTTTCATGAGTGAGTTTTCTGCATGAGAGAACTTTATCTTTTTAGGTTCTAAAACTAAATTACCTGTTTGATAGGAATTTTCTAAAATGTACACTGACTTCTGTCTTCCTAAACAGCACCCTTCATGACTGTACCATTTATGAGAATGTCGTCGGGGAGTCACTGACTGCTGTTCAACAGCTTTGCCTTTGGGGACAGTGGTCTTCACCTCTACTTTTAGTAGTTCCCTTCCCAGTACCTCTAGCGTTCTGCTTTGATCTTTTCCCTTCTTCTGCTGTCAGGCTGTCTGCTGTTGGGAACCCTAACGCTAACCCTGGCTGTCAAGTCTGTGCCTTTCACAGCAAGTTGTTTTCTGCCCTCCCCTCCCCCAGTCACCCTCTTCCGTCTGCACCTGTTCCTGACACTGATGAGTGTTTTCTTTCTCCACTTAGGGGTGAACACTAGAAAGATTGTTAGAGAGTAACCAAGTAATAGCTAAGCTAGTTCCTGTGACTAGAAGCAAGTGTGATGCTTGAACCGAACTGTCTGACCTTTGTGTTCATTGCTCATTTATTCATACTTTATTCAGCTTCCTTTTTTTATTTTCAAAAAATAGTGGTAAAATATATGTAACATGGCCTGGTATAGTGACTCACTCCTGTAATCCCAGCACTTTGGGAGGGCAAGGTGGGCAGATCACTTGAGGTCAGGGGTTCAAGACCAGCCTCGGCAACATGGAGAAACCCCGTCTCTACTAAAAATACAAAAATTAGCCGGGCAGCATGGTGCATGCCTGTAATCTCAGCTACCGGAGGCTGAAGCACGAGAAACACTTGAACCCAGGAGGCAGAGGTTGCAGTGAGCCGAGATCATGCTGACTGCTGCATTTTACGTTCCCACCAGTAGTGAGCAAGGGGCACAGTCAGTTCTCTTAGTTGCCAGTACTACTTTGTTGTCATTGTCATTTGTTTTTTAAGTAGAGATGGGGTCTTGCTTTGTTGCCCAGGCTGGTATCAGACTCCTGGGCTCAGGCAGTCCTCCCACCTTGGTCTCCCAAAGTGCTGGCTTACAGGTGTGAGCCGCAGCCCTGCCGTTGTTTTTATGGTCTCCGGCCTAAGCCTGTGCTTTTGGTGTCATATGCAGTAACTCATTGCCAAATTCATTGCCATGGAGCTTTTCCCCTGTTTTTTTATCCATGTGTTTCATGTCTTATATTTAGGTTTGATCATTTCGAGTTACTTTTTGTATATGGTGTTAGGTATACAACTTCATTCTTCTGGCTGTGGATATCCAGTTTTCCCAGCACAAGTTGTTGAAAAGACTTTCTTGGCCGGGCACGGTGGCTCACGCCTGTAATCCCAGCACTTTCAGAGGCCAAGGTGGGCAGATCACCTGAGGTCAGGAGTTCAAGACCAGCCTGGCCAGCATGGTGAAACCCCATCTACTGAAAATACAAAAATTAGCCGGGTGTAGTGGCAGGTGCCTGTAATCCCAGCTACTCAGGAAGCTGAGGTGAATTGCTTGAACCCAGGAAGCTGAGATTGCAGTGAGCCAAAATTGTGCCATTGCACTCCAGCCTGGGCAACAGAGCAAGACTCCTTCTCCGAAAAATAAAAATAAAATAAAAAGACTTTATTTTCCCCATTGAATGGTCTGGGCACCCTTTTCAAAAATCAGTTGACCAAATATTACAAATGTTTGTTTCCAGGCTCTCTATTTTATTCCATTGGTGGATGTGTCTGTCTGTGTGGCAGTACCACACTGATTACTTTAGCTTTGGAATCAGGGAGTATGTCATCTGCCACTGAATGAGTATCCACTGTGTGCTAGGCCTTGTGGGTGGAGCAGTCAGTTGGACATCAGCCCTGCAGGTCCAGTGGTCTACAGTCCCCAGATTCTTGACTTTATTCTGGATAGTGCAGGTTGGCACAAAAAAGATCTCCCAGATAAAGGAGTTATAATTCAGTCACCTGACCATTACTGACAAGTCTAAAAATGATGACTCAGTGGGTTTAGTATCAAGTTAGCAGTGTTCTGTTGATGATTCAGCAGATAGCAGTTTCTCTTAGTGAACATTTCTCTTTGTGTATTTGGTTACCCCCACATCGCAACAAAGTCAGTTTCTGGTGACTTCCATTCTCTACTTTTATCAGAAGCAAATTTCTCCTGTAATATATTATAAACCCTTTGAAGCCCTCTCTTTTAGCTATTGTGTCTTCTAAGCAAAGTAATTTTTTGAACTTATGTAACAGATTGATAGTGGAATTAACCTTTTAAAATAAAATGTAAAATGTAACTAAGAAATCGGATTATTTAAGGTATTCCAACAATAAATTATTTGGGATGGGGCTAGGGAGGTCAGGTTTATTGAGGTGTAACTTACATATGGTAAAAGTCACACTTTTAAGGTGAACAATTTGATGAATTTTGAACGAGTGCAGTTATGTAACCAACACCACAACATGATGAATTGTTTTGTGAAATAAATAATTGTTCTTCCTACCGTGAGTTCATCCTTGTTTAAGTCTGGAGTTTGCCATGCTAAGGTTGCAGGTACTTGGAAATGTAATTAAATTGTAGGTTTTTTTTATCTTTTATTCTTTTTATCTCTTACTGGAAGGATGAATTATAGTTTAAATAGTAATAATACATTGTCATTGTTATACTTACTCTTTTTTTGAGACAGAGTCTTGCTCTGTTGGCAGGGCTGGAGTGCAGTGGTGTGATCTCAGCTCCCTGCAACCTCCGCTTCCCAGGCTCAAATGATTGTCCTGCCTCAGCCTCCCGAATAGCTGGGATTACAGGTGCCCGCCACTTACACCCAGCTAATTTTTTGTATTTTTAGGAGAGATGGGGTTTCACCATGTTGGCCAGGCTGGTCTCGAACTCCTGACCTCAGGATTCACCTGCCTTGGCCTCCCAAAGTGGGATTACAGTCATGAGCCACCGCACCCAGCCTACACTTTACTCTTTAAGTAAGCTAGGTCATTATTTTCCAAAATGAATGTAGAATTTCAAAATGGCTTCTGAAATATGTTTCCTGTTAAAGGCCTGGAATATCCTGCAGTGGTAGAGTTCGCTCCATTCCAGAAGATAGCCAAAAAGAAGTTGAAAAAAAAAGACGCCAAGACTGGAAGCATCGAAGATGGTGAGCCCTCTCCAAGTGCTGCGCCACGGAGCTGCCAAAGTGAGAACACTGAGCACATCAGTTCTCCTGTAGTTGGGGAATGATTGCACTGTTTTCTTTCTGTCTTTTTAATGTATAGATCCAGAATATAAGAAGTTTTTAGAAACCTACTCTGTGGAGGAAGAGAAGACCAGCACCAACCCTGAGACTCTGCTGGGGGAGATGGAGGCGAAGACAAGAGAGCTCATTGGTCTGTTTTGCTCATTTCTTCTCTTTTCTTTATTGAGAGATTTACTCGTAGAGAATATACGTTTTCCTTCTTTTTCTTGATTGTGATAACAAGTTGAAACTTGTTACAGGCTCGGCAGAAATGTAGAGTATTTAGGAGTTTTGACAAAAAGATGGCAAGATGGCCACATGGGAAAATATTTCTGAGCATTGTTATGATGGAGAGCACCTGATTTTTTTAGTTATAATCATTTTAAGTTCTGATGTTTCTGAATGAGCAGTGGAGAAGACACATGAATGGTGTGTGCCTGACAGCTTCAGGGAAGGAGTATTGTGTCACAGAGTTGAAGTCAGTGGTCACAGTTCGATGCCTCAGGAGATGTTTTGCTCATAGTTAGATCATCTTGCTGCTGTTCCAAACAAATGCTAGGCTCCCTGAGCCAAGCCAAGCCAGGCCAACTCGTGGATAAGCCCAGCCAGAGCACAATCGGGTTTAAATCTAGCCTTCCACCCCATGCCCACAAGCTGGGATTACAGGGCACCTGCCATCATGCCTGGCTGATTTAGAGAGGGTTTCACCATGTTGGCCAGGCTGGTCTTGAACTCCTGGCCTCAGGTGATCCGCCCACCTCGGCCTCCCAAAGTGCTGGGATTACAAGTGTGAGCTGCCATGCCCGGCCGTAATAAAGCTTTTGATCACTAAAGTAAACAAGATTTCCTGAGGCTGCATGCTGCCTGGGTACTGACTCTGGGCCTCGTCATGGGGCTGAGTGATAAACAGGCCGCACAAGGCCCCTGCCTGCCATCGGGCACAACAGGTTGGAAGCAGGAGCAGGAGTAGCCCAGCCGGGGCACTTCAGTTTGTAATCAGTGCCACTGATGTGACCAAATGGCATATGGGAGGGAAAGGTCAGGAGACTCCCTCTGAGATGGTGGTAGAGCTGGAGCTGGGACTGGCTGCAGGAGGGAAAGAGGTCGGGAGATGAGGTGAGACTGGCTGCACTGAGCAGTGGGGAAGGACACGCCAAGGGCATGGCCAGGGGCTGGTGCTTTTCACTTCAGATGCAGAGTGCAGGCTTGTGGGGCTGGCGCGCATGGGTGAGGGCAGCTTGGTTGGAGGGTAGAGGTGCTGCGCAAGATGTTTAGATTCATTCCAGGGCAACTGGATGCCACTGGGGGGAGTGGCATGGTCTGATTATTATCGCCGTCACTCTGGTGGTGCCACACAGAATAGATTGTGGATGCCAAGAGATGAGCATGTGTTTTGGAGATGGACTGGACAGGACTGACAGATGGATTGGGTGTGGCGGGTTAGGGAACAGGAAAAATTAAGACTCCAAGGTTTGGCTTGAGCAGGTGGGCAGATTGTGGCACCATTACACAGGAGGGTCGATGTGGGTAGGACGGTATTGGAAGCAAAGTCGAGATTTCACTTTAGAACTTGATAAATTTAAGAAGAGCTAGAAAAAGCAAATTAGATGTTAATTACAGACCTCTCATTTCCTTCTGACTTTATTTTAAATGTCTCCTTGTATAGGATCTATCACTTTAGGGCTGTTTTGAGACATACCTTTTAGGTCACACTCGCTAATCCTGCAGGAGCTGCAGGAGGGGGCGGAGTGGTATCCCCCAGAATCTGCTGCACAGCCAGTGCTTCACAAATGTTGACTGAATGAATGAATGTGGCTTAGAATCCACCATCCCTGATGGGAGCGATTAATTCATTCTAGGACTTGGCTGTAAAGCCTTCCTTGTTTCTGTGATTGCTGTTTCTGCATATAAATTGAACCTTAATCAGGCAAATCATGGCAAATTACCTTTTTCTTAGGTTTTGGCCTCCAGTGGATTCTTCTGAACAGATCTAAGAAGCGAGTGTTAAATGAAATATGAATAAACTCTTACTGGCAAGGACTCTGGAGTTGTTGAGTTAGTCTGGTGCATAGGCCTTTAGAGCAGACTGCCTGGGTTCAGCTCTGAGACTTCTGTTTACTTGTGTTCTGTTGCATGGTCATGCGTATTCTGTCTGATAAATAACATACTTTTATGATGTGTAAAACACTTTCTTACTCAGGTCTCATGTACTTTTCCTGTGATCCCTGTGGGTGATGGGGCAGGCATTTGTAGGAAGAGGAAGGCAGGCAGGTGGAGTCTGGGGTCAGCCTCCCCGTGCATCTGGGTGGTCTCGCCCTGCTCCTGGCTGACAAGTCCAGGCCTTCACAGAGCAGAGCAGACCCCTGCTTGATTTGAGAGAATTTGCCCATTACAAAGAGCTGATTATTTTACCTGTGCCAGTGAGCTGTACTCACCCTGAGCCAGAGTTCGTGGTCTACCCAGGGACCCCTGGGGGGAGTGGGTTCTCTGTGGCCACTGTGCCTGCCATGAAATGTGGCATTTGCAGCCGCATCAGCTCTTCCCTACAACCACCATGCCTGGGGCAGGGCTCCTGGGACAGGTGCCATTTGATCCATGATGTCAGGGTGTCAGGGATCCTCAAGTTCTAAGTGAGGGATCCCTGGCCAGAGCTTCTGCTATGATTCCTGATTCATACCTGTTCCTCAGAATCCAGAGATGTTGTGTCAGTTTTCGGGCGCATCCAGGGATTCTTCCCAATCCTGTTTAATCTGAGCTCTTACAGACCTGCAGAATAAATCCAGACCATCTTCCGCCTTCCCACCTGTGTCCTCGTGTTGGCAGGACATGGGGCCCGACCCCCTCAGCGAGAGTCCCTCTGAAGCAGTGCCTGTGGGGCCTCCAGCTTGCCTGGGCACACACATCCAGGTCAGATCTGAGCAGTTCCCTAGTAGTTGGCATCTTCTCAGAAGTCGGCAGCACCGTGTGGAGTCATTTTCTAAATTGCAGTCCAGAGTTGTGTCTTATCATTGTGATTTTATGGAGTATATATTGTAAGACATTACAAGAATCCATGTTTCTTAAAACCATCACTTGGAGAAGGGAAAACGAAAAAATTCTCAGAATATGTGATGTATCAAAGTAAATATATGTTAATGACTTAAGGTATCTACAAAAATATCACCTGTGTAGTATTTTAAGCCTCCCTTAAGAATCAGGAATTAGGTATCTACTACTTATGAAATTGTTGATAGTTTCAAATTACTTGACTTGATAGTAATGGAATAAAAACTCTCCCCTGGAGACAGTGTGTGGTCATGTTAAATTTAAAAAGTAATAATATTGTTACCCTATTTATTTTAAAGATTAAATTGAAAACAAGTATTTAAAATAAATCGTTCTTTACGAGTTAAACACTACATTACAATTTTTGTGTTTTAGCTAGAAGAACCACACCTCTTTTGGAATATATTAAAAATAGAAAATTAGAAAAGCAGGTAGGTCTGACCTTTACCTGATGGACACCCTGCCTGCTGCTGCCATTCGCATCCAGACAGTCCGTACACACATTCTTCCATGTCTTTAGAGAATTCGGGAAGAGAAGCGAGAAGAACGGAGGAGGAGAGAGTTAGAAAAGAAACGCTTGCGGAAGAGGAGAAAAGAAGAAGAAGAGAAGAAGAAAAATGCAAAAGAGAGACAGATAAACAGAAGAAAACTGCAGAGAAAGAAGTAAGGATTAAGGTAATTCTGAGGAAACATTTTATTTCCTTTTTCCAATAGTTCTGCTATAGTAATTATCTTTTTTACACATCTTAGCTCTTTAGAATTTTGAAAACATTTTGAATTAACATAATATTGTGTTGTTACAAACCCTTTCTTTCTATGTCACAGCAGTGGTTTTCACAGCACATCCTGAGCCCTGGGAGTCCTCAGGCTGTTGTTGGGCGCCTGTCCTCCTGCGTGTGCACTGAGGACACCCCCATAGGAGCCCCACGCTGGCACACGTCGGGCTGCTGCTGACACTGTCCCTTTTTTTTTCAACTTTCCAACTTTCCTTTTAGGTTGTATCAAGAGCTTAAAGATTAAAAGACAGATGGCTCATGGCTGCTCTGCTATTTTTTTTGTTTGGTTTTTTGGGACGGTTTGAGACAGGGTCTCAATGTGTCACCCAGGCTGGAGTATAGTGGTGCAGAATCACAGCTCCCTACAGCCTCTATCTCCCCAGACTCAAGTAATCCTCCTGCCTTAGCCTCTCTTTCCAGGGGTACACCACCACACCTGAATAGCTAATTTTTAAAAAAAAGTTTGTAGAGATGGGGGTCTCACTGTGTTGCCCAGGCTGGTCATGAACTCTTGGGCTCAAGTGCTCGTCCCGCTGCCTGGGATTAGAGAGGCGTGGGCCACCACACCCGGCCCTCGTGGCTATTCTTAATAAAAGAAATAAGGCACACAGAACAGCTCAGCTGTTTAATGTTCCTCTGAGGATTATGTGTGAGCTTATGTGTGGCCACACAGGTGAGGGCTGGGAGGGAGCCCAGCTGCCCATGCACTCTGGTTGGCGTCCAGAAGCCTCGCAGGGTACGGCAGAGCTGGCCTGCTCCCCAGCTCGTCTCCAGCAGCCCTGGCCTGCTGTTTCTCCGGAATGCACCCGCGGATTCCACCTCAGGCCTCTGCACGTTTTTTTCCGTGGGACTTCCCCAGATGTGCCCATGGCTGCTCCTCAGCATCTGGTCTTAGGTCTTGGCTCTGCAGTAGACCCTCCTCTTCCCATCTCCCTGTGTCTCTGCTGCTTTACTCTCCCTTTGTATGTGTTCATAGCCTTTGAATACTACCTGAGAGTATCTTGTTCCTTTGTTTCCTTTCTCCTATTTTTGCCACTGTTTACAGGATTCCCCCCTTGACCACGATTGCCTCAGGTGGAGCATCAGGTGTGAGTTCCTTCAAGGCAGGGGCATGTCTGTCTCATTCACAGCCATTTCCCTAGTGCCTAGCACAGGGTCTTAGACCCTGCTTCCTGCACACAGCTCCTCAAACCCCGGAAATCTGCAGTAATATGAATGTTTTATATGCCAGTGAGAGGACTGGCAGCTTCAGGATGGGGAGTTGCCAGAAAGACCAATGTAGGACTAGAGGGTTGGGACTTTCAGTCCCACCCTAGCTTCCAAGAGGACAGAGGGCCTAGAGAGAGGTAATCACCAGTGGTCGATGACTTAATCATACCCACGTCATGAAGCCTTAAAAATGCCTAAAGATGAGGCTTCGGGTTGGTGAGCACATCAAGGTGCTGGGGAGGGTTACGCATGGAAGCTCCGAGCACCACCACCATACCCCGTACCCACCTCGTGCATCTCTTCCATTTGGCTGTTCTAGGTTGTTTCCTTTATGATAAGCCAATAATCGAGAATACAGTGCCTTTCTGAGTTCTGTGAGCCATTCCAGCAACTTATCAAATCTGAGGAGAGGCCATCGGGAACTCCTGAATTTACTGCTGGTTGGTCAGAAGTACCGGTGACACACTGGGACTTGGAACTGACATCTGAAAGCGGGGGCAGTCTTGTGGGACTGAGCCCTTGACTTGTGGGGTCTGGTGCTAACTCCGGGTCAGTGGTCTCAGAGTTGAGTTGAATGTGGAGCATGCAGCTGGTGTCGGAGAGGTGGTATTGAAAAAGATGTGCAGTATCAGAAATGTTGTAAGAGCAGTTCCTAGGCACACAGAACATTTGTTGAATGGGTAGAGGGAGACTGTTGCACTTCCCTATGGCTTGCATTTATTACAAACATATTAATGCTGCAATTGTTTTAAAAGATGGACAGGGCTGGGCATGGTGGCTCACACCTGTAATCCCAGCACTTTGGGAGGCTAAGGCAGGCACATCATGAGGTCAAGAGATCAAGACCATCCAGGCCAACATGGTGAAACGCCATCTCTACTAAAAATACAAAAATTAGCTAGGTGTGGTGGTGCGTGCCTGTAATCCCAGCTACTTGGGAGGCTGAGGCAGGAGAATGGCTTGAACCCTGGGGCGGAGATTGCAGTGAGCCGAGATCGTGCCACTGCACTCCAGTCTGGTGACAGAGTGAGACTCCCTCTCAAAAAAAAAAAAAAAAGGATGGACAGTTACTGGAAAGGAAATGTTTAAGTTCCCAGATTCCACATAGGCAGAATGAGAGGATGTTCACAGCTGACACAGGGCCCACGCTTGATGAGAAGCAGTTTTCATGAAGCGTTTTGTTCCCAAGTGAATGCATGTATTTGAATGCGTCTGTGTATGGTCTTGCTGTGCTACATTTTAAAGTATGCCTACTTTATGAGTGAGAACACAATTCTTAGTTCACCTTCCATTTCTGTTCTACAAATATTCTATGTGATGCTTCCATTTCTTTTTTTTTCTCTCTCTTTCTTTTCCCAAGTTAGCTGAGGTGCTTTAGTTTCAAAAATTATTCAGAGAGCAGGGAGAAAGGCCCAGGGGCAGACAGGGCAGATGAAATATGTCATGGTGACTTGCTCATTAATTCTGTTTCAAGAAAAAGAATAATCAATGTTTTGAAAACTATAAACTATTCTAAAAATCATCAATAGGAAGCAACCTTTAAAAAACTTTTTTTTTCCTTATCACAAAAGTAATTCTTATCTATTTTAGAAAAACTAGACCCTGTAGATGAAAGGAAATACAGTCATATAAGTTCTGCCATCTAGCAATAATCACTATTGTCCTGGCCCAGCGGCTCCGCCTGTAATCCCAGCACTGTGGGAGGCTGAGGCAGGTGGGTCACCTGAGGTCAGGAGTTCAAGACCAGCCTGGCCAACATGGGGAAACCCCGTCTCTACTAAAACTACAAAAATTAGCCAGGTGTGCTGGCATGCACCTGTAGTCCTGGCTACTCAGGAGGCTGAGGCTGAGGCAGGAGAATTGCTTGAACCCAGGAGGCGGAGGTTGCAGTGAGTTGAGATCGTGCCACTGCACTCCAGCCTGGGTGACAGAGCGAGACTCCATGTCAAAAAAAAAAAGAAATTAAGAATCACTGTTGGGAGAGAGATCCAAGATGGCCGATTAGCAGCAGCTCAGGATTGTAGCTCCCACTGAAAGCGCAGAGAGTGAGTGGACACCACATTTTCAGACGAATTTTCATTGCCCACGGACCAAGAGATTCTTGGCAGAGGAGCCCCACAGGTCGCCAGCGCAACCCTTTTGGAGGGCGCGGCCGTTTTGCAGGCGCCCCCGACGCGGCGGTTCTCAGTCCGGAGTATACGGGACTGAGTGCCCTTTGGTTGGCGTTGGAGCTCCGGGAAAGCAGAGTCTCCCATTCAGCTGATTAAAAAGTGGACTGAAGTGGGGAACCAGACCGGGAGATTCCCGGGCAGAGGCGCCACGAATCTTAACGCCACTGTTTCAGCCGGCTTAGTGGGTCGCCGCAGGGGAAGGCTGGTACCCCCCCTCCACAAAAAAATAAAAATAAAAACAGCGGTTGGAACTGCTGAAGATTGAGAGTTTCACAGCAAGTGCAGCTGAACCCGGGAAGGTCCAGCTCTGTGGGGGAGGGGCATCCGCTGAAGGAAAATTAAGAAATAGAGGAAACTTTATCACCAGCAAGCTGGACGTCCACTCAGAGATCTAGTCTGAAAGTCAGCAATTACACAGACGACAGGTGGATAAATCCACGAAGATGGGAAGAAACCAGCGCAGAAAGGCTGAGAACACCCCGAAATTAGAATGCCTCTCCTCCTACAGAGGATTGCAGTGCCTCATCACCAATTGAACAAGGCCTGTTAGAAAATGAATGTGAGGAATCAACAGAATCAGGCTTCAGAAGGTGGATAATGAGAAACTTCTGTGAGCTAAAAGAACATGTTCTAGCCCAATGCAAGGAAACTAAGAACCTTGAAAAAGGTTTCACGAAATGTTCATGAGAATGGACAATTTAAAGAGGAATATAAGTGAATTAATGGAGCTGAAAAACACAATACGAGAACTTTGAGAAGTATGCACAAGTTTTAACAGTCGAATTGATCAAGCAGAAGAAAGGATTTCAGAGGTCGAAGACCAACTTAACGAAATAAAACGAGAAGACAAGATTAGAGAAAAAAGGGTAAAAAGGAATGAGCAAAGTCTCCAAGAAATATGGGACTATGTGAAAAGACCTAATCTACGTTTGATAGGTGTACCTGAATGTGACGAAGAGAATGAATCCAAGCTGGAAAATATTCTTCAGGATATTATCCAGGAAAACTTTCCTAACCTAGCAAGGCAAGACAATACCCAACTCCAGGTAATACAGCGAACACCACAAAGATATTCCTCAAAAGAGCAACCCCAAGGCACATAATCATTAGATTCATCAGGGTTGAAACGAAGGAGAAAATACTACGGGCGGCCAGAGAGAAAGGTCAGGTTACCCACAAGGGGAAGCCTATCAGACTCACAGCTGATCTCTCAGCAGAAACCCTACAAGCCAGAAGAGAGTGGGGGCCAATATTCAACATCCTTAAAGAAAAGAACTTTCAACCCAGAATTTCATATCCAGCCAAACTAAGTTTCCTAAGTGAAGGAAAAATAAAATTTTTTGCAAACAAGCAAGTACTCAGAGATTTCATTACCACCAGGCCTGCTTTACAAGAGCTTCTGAAGGAGGCACTATGTATAGAGGGGGAACAACCAGTATCAGCCACTTCAAAGGACCCATCAGTAAGCTGCATCCAGATCCATCTGACATGCAAGGATATACAGAGACTCAAAACAAAGGGATGGAGGAAGATTTGCCAACCAAATGGAGAGCAAAAAAAAAAAAAGCAGTAGCTGCAATTCTCATCTCTGATAAAAATAGACTTTAAAGTAATAGAAACCAAAAGAGGTAAGAAGGACATTGTATAATGGTAGAGGGATCAATGTAACGGGAAGAGCTAACGACCCTAAGTCTATGTGCACCCAATATAGGAGCACCCAGATATATAGGGCAACTTCTTGGTGACTTACAAAGAGACTTGGACTCCCACACAATAATAGTGGGAGACTTTAACATTACATTGTCAATATTGGACAAATTAATGAGACAGAAGGTTAAGAAGGATACCCGGGACTTGAACTTAAACCTCAAACAAGTAAACTTAATAAACATTTACAGAACTCTCTACTCCAAATACACAAAATATACATTTTTTTTTCAGTAACACATCACATTTATTCTAAAAGTGACCACATGGTTGGGAGTAAATCACTCCCTAGCAATTGCATAGCATTTCATAGGTTTAAATGAAATATTGGTTGGCTGTTTGTTTGTTATTTTCCTCCCTTATTCCTTCCTGTCTCCATTGTATAACACAATTATTAGTATAAAAAAAGCTTTTAATATCCATTTGTAGACTGCATTCTAGCCTGGGCAATAGAGCAAGATTCCCGGTCTCTCTCCCCTTTTTTTTTTTTTCTTCTTTTTTCTCTTTATTTCATTCTTTTTTTTCTTCCTTCTTTCTCTTTTTCTCTTTTTCTAAAAAAAAAAAATCACTGTTAACAGTGCTGCAGAGGCCTTTAGACAGTGTTGTGTGTGTGTTTTAACATAAATTCAAGTGGGATTGTGGTGCATTATCTGGTTTTTAGCCTGTTTTCCATCATGTGAACATCTTGTCATCACATTAACTATCCTACATTATTTTTCGTGACTACAAAATATTTCATTCACTGAATGTTCCACCAAGTGTTCAACCAAAAAACCTCATTTTTGGACATTTAGCTTTCATTATTTTGCTATGCAAACATTTGGCTTCATTATTGGGGTCTATTTGTAATTATTTAACAGCTTTTTTTAGAATATGCTCTTGAGGTGATATTTTACTAACATTATAATTTCTCAGCTTCTTAAGAAACCAGAAAGGAAGAGGAACCAACCACAGAGAATCCAAAAGAAAGAGGAGAGGGAGATCGATCCTGGAGGTGGCAAGCAGGAATCCTGTACCCCCGGTGCAGTCATCAAAGTCAGGCCCACGGAAGGCTCGCTGGAGGAGCCCCAGGAGATGTGAGCGTGCTTTCGTTGTTAGGACCGCGTCAGCTCCCAGTCATGGCAACACAGGCTTTGTCAATACGAGTGTGCCTATTTCACGTTACTCTTGGAATCCAAGACTTTCCAGCTTGTGCAAGTACACATCAGCCTTCATTTCCCATCAGCATGCCAGGAATTTAGTGGACTCGTCTCGTCTGTAGTCTTGTCTTCAGATCAGGGAATTTCTTTCTGTTGTTTGCTTTGCTGTTGCCTCCATGTCCTCTTCCTTTTTCTCCTGAGCTGCCTCCTGGATTCCTGCGGTTGCATGTCAGGTCTTTAGGATCTGTCTTCCCAGTCTTTGTGGGTTTTTTTGTGTTTTTTTTTTTTTCCTGTGTTTTGTGATATCTTGCCCTTTGCTCTTTTTTTAATCTCCTGCATTTATCTACAGAATTGTGTATTTGAGAACTCCATCTTTTAGAGCTGGCAGGTCTTTTGTGATAGAGAAACAGAATTTTAAGTGCTGTGACCCTTTGGTTGAAGCTCCCGCTGGCACCTCTAGCTGTGGAACTTGACCAGCAGCTTTGTCTGTGCACTGTGGGTCCTCCCTTTCTCTTTCCTTTGTCCCTTATGACATGCAGCTCTGTGGAGGTATGTCCCTTATGACATGGAGCTCATCTGTGAAATGGACAGACACAGTAGCATCTACCTGGTGGGCCAGAGAGACCAGCCAGATGCTATTCGGGGAGGGATCCTGTCCCTCTTGCTCCTGGCACCCACCATCCACAGGGCCCCATGCAGTTGGGCTTACCTTCCCCTCCAGGACCCCTGCCCACTCACCGCATCTCAACACCGACAGTCTCCTGGTGCCCAGGGCCACTTGGCTCGAAGGGGATGGTGAACGTGGAATTTAGTTGGGAAGCCTAATGGGATTAGACTGCCAGCTTCCCAAAGTCACAGTAATTGGGGTGATTTCTCACTGCCTTTCTTTCAGAGTTGTTGATGAAGTATTTTTTTTCTTGGGGGTTTTGGTTTACTGCTTTGTTTGTAAAATTTATATATGATTACAAATCCATGATTGTGAAGCACCGGGATTATGTTACGTGTGTTACTGTGACTGTCGATGATACAGCAGTGCCTACTGCCACGTGCCTGGTGTGAATTCATATTTGGTTACAGAGCCTTATAGTCCCCCACCAGCCCTGCCAAATGAGCTAAACAGCCATTTATTTATTTACTCTTCACTTAATATTCTGATAAATGCATAAATATAATTAATTTGCCATTATTAAATGTCAGTTAATTTGACTGTGCTTGAAGCAGAAATTAAGCTGTCAGTATTCGGGCCGCACGTCATGATGGATGTGCACCTGGGCTCCCAGGGCAGGGACCACCTTAGTCTCAGTCACTTTATCTGTAGATTTATTTTATTTTATTTTATTTTTAATTTTTTTGAGTCTCGCTCTGTCATGCAGGCTGGATTACAGTGGCATGACCTCAGCTCACTGCAACCTCCACCTCCCAGGTTCAAGCAGTTCTCCTGCTTCAGCCTCCCAAGTAGCTGGGATTACAGGCACCTGCTACCCTACCTGGCTAATTTTTGTATTTTTAGTAGAAACAGGCTTTCACCACGTTGGCCAGGCTGGTCTCAACTTCCTGACTTCAAATAATCTGCCTGCCTCGGCCTCCCAAAGTGCTGGGATTACAGGCACGTGCCACCACACCCGGCTAATTTTTGTATTTTCAGTAGAGATGGGGTTTCACTATGTTGGCCAGGCTGGTCTCCAACTCCTGACCTCAGGTGGTCCACCTACCTTGGCCTCCTAAAGTGCTGGGATTGCAGGCATGAGTCACCATGCCAGGCCAAAGAAGATACTTACTTTGGAGTGTTTTGAGAATTAGAAAATATGTATAGAAAGTACCTTAGCATGTCTTATTGCCTATCTGTCACTCAAGTGAAATTGCAAATTTTACCATGATTTATTCCTCTTTATAGTGGTTTTTATGAATGCCTGTTGTGTGCCCATCGCAGTAAAGCCTCAGCAGCGCAGTGCTGAGCACATCACACGGTCCCTGGCCTCTGGGAGCCTGTAGTCTAGAAAGGAGGGTGGGCAGCCGACCGGCATTTACTGCAGTTGCTCATCATTTGTGCTGAACATAGGTCACGCAACGGCAGTGACAAAGAGCACAGGGATGTGGAGAGATCTCAAGAAAAAGAACTTGAAGCACAAAGAGCCCATGTGGATGATGGCAGGAGGCACAGAGCTTACCACGAGCCTGACTGGCTTTCCAGAAGGAGTGAAGATGAGCAGAGATGGGTGAAAGGACCTGCCCAGGACAGAGGGAAGAAGGGGAGCCAGGACTGCGGGGCCCCAGGGGAGGCCGTGGAGAGATTTGGAAGAGCACAGAGGTGTGACGACAGTCCAGCACCCAGAAAGGAGCGACTGGCAAACAAGGTTTTTATCAAACCCAGAAGGAAAAATCTGTCTTGCTGTCTTAGGTCCAGGTTGCATGCTGACCATGTCATTTGGCCTTATGTCGTCTTGGGGAGTGTAGTGCTTTTACAAGAGCAGTTATTCCTGAAAGTCAGATCGTAGAGGAGACTAGTCATCATCTTTTCTCAGAATCAAATTATTTTTGAGCAGAAAAAAGAAAGATTTTATTTAGTATAAAACTACCACATTTATATAATTTGCTTGAGAGTAAGATGAAGGGTTATGAGCTTTTCCCCTTGGAAGGAAAGTTTTAATGGTGTTTCATGGAGCTGCCTTCCACATTATTAACAGCATTCTCATCATTAGCGAATCATCCCATGGCTTAAAAAACATCTGTAAGTTAGTTCTGCACAGATAGCACAGGATTGTGGTTACCTCCTAGCCAAGCAAACAGCTTTTTTTTCAGAAGCTTGAAGCTAATTTTTGTTCAGATTGCATTTTCCCAGTGCAGCACTACAGGTGGCATCATCTCCCTAACAGCACCAGGCCCCACCCCAGCCTCCCAGCAAACTGAGGGCTGCGTAGGGCTACAGTTCCCACTCACCTCCCTCCCTGTCTGTAACCCTGGCAGCCACTGTCGGTTCTGTGCCTCTGTGAATTTGTCACTTCAAGAATGCTTGATAAATGGAAACACACAGTATGTGAGCTTTTAAGAGTGGCTTTCTTCACTCAGGCTAATTCCTTTCAGATCTTTCCAGGTTGTCATGTATGAACGATGTTCACTTTTAAAATGTTTGTGAAGTAGAGGCTGAAAGCCAGAGTGGAGCCTTCTTGTCTTCACCCTTGAATGATCACCTCTAGAATACTCCACAGTTTTTTAGGGTTGCCTAGACCTCTAGGGGCACAAAGTACAGCCATGGGTCCTTTTGATGGAGACTTGCTCACAGGAGCCCTCGGTCTTCAGTTGCCTTTTCGCAGTGGTAAATGGTCTGATGTTCCCCCAACCTGAGGTGGGGGAGCATTCGCTCTTCTGTTGAGCCTGTGGTGGGAATGAGGCGCTGTGTGCAGGAGCTTCTTTCCTGGGAGCCTGGCATTTGTCATGTACTTCTAACGTCAGGCTCCAGGCTCCATCTGTGGACACAAGCACTGCCCTGGTGAGAAGTAGAGCTGTGCACACTGGCTCCAGGCAGCCTGTCTCTGCCCCACAGGAGGATTCAGGTCCAGGGGCCTGCTGAGCCTGTTTGCACCCCTCCCATTGGTCAGGTTCATATCCAGGAAAAGAAATTAAGTTAACCCTCCTGGCGGTAACCTGATGGGGGCTTCCACACACAGTCCAGGAGGAGGTAAAGGTGAATCCCAGAGAAGGAGCACGTGAGATGTGCCCACATGATCATCCCTGCAGCCCAGACTTGGGCTCCTGGCGGCCATTGGAGGCTAAGGCTGCAGCTCTGCAGGGAGAATAGGCAGTGAGCGGGAGGCAGGTGGAGTGGGAGGCTACAGCCCTCTGCAAACCAGCCGCCTTCCTCCCTTCCGCCCCTTCAGTGCTGGGGCAGGGCTGGTGGCCCCATCAGGGAGGTGTCACTGCCTTCCCTGGCTGTTGTCAGGCTCTGAACAGCTGCCCTTCATGGAATTTATGGGTCATTTTTATTACTTCGCCTCCAGGAGTTTAATAAAATGATGGAGTGGTGTTTTCTAAAAAGGGGCAGTTCAGTTTCCCTGCTGGTAGATGCTAGGCAGGGATAAGCCCGTGGAAATTGCTCATTATTCACGTTAATAACTTTTCAGTTTGCAGATCTGAAACCATCTCTGAGGTCCACATCTCATTTTGTTTCAGGCTTAGGGAGTGAGGTGGACATGTTTTGAGTTTTCACCTCCCAAACTCAGAGGGGGATGCCATAATTGTACTGTTCCTAGAGATTACATGTTCTTGGTTTGAGCAGTAAGTAACATTTGCCTAGATAACCAATGTTTTCGAGGCTTTTTAAATTGGCTTAGAATGCCTGGTTTCTGAGATAGTGCTGTGAAAAGGGTTGATTTTTAGCTGCCTGGTTGATTTTCTTTTCCTTTTATTTTTTTTGATGTGGAGTTTTGCTCTTTCACCTAGGCTGGAGTGCAGTGGCCCAATCTCAGCGCACTGCAACCTCCACCTCCCCGGTTTCAAGGGATTCTTCTGCCTCAGCCTCCCAAGTAGCTGGTATTACAGGCGCCCACCACCACACCCGACTAATTTTTTTGTTTTGTTTTGTTTTGTTTTGTTTTTGAGGCGGTCTTTCTCTGATGCCAAGCTGGAGTGCAGTGGCGCGATCTCAGCTCACTGCAACCTCCGCCTCCCAAGTTCAAGCAATTTTCCTGCCACAGCCTCCTGAGTAGCTGGGATTACAGGTGCCCACCACTATACCCAGTTAATTTTTTGTATTTTTTAGTAGAGATGGGGTTTCACCCCGTTGGCCAGGCTGGTCTTGAACTCCTGACTTTGTGATTTGCCTGCCTTGGCCTCCTAAAGTGCTGGGATTACAGGTGTGAGCCACCATGCCTGGCCTAATTTTTGTATTTTTAGTAGAGATGGGGTTTCGTCATGTTGGCCAGGCTGGTCTCAAACTCCTGACCTCAGGTGATCTGCCCACCTCGGCCTCCCAAAGTGCTTGGGTTATAGAGGCATGAGCCACCACGTCTGGCCTGGTTGATTGTCTTTGGACAATTAATATCAGCAAGCTCTAGAAATGTAGGGAGAGGCCAGGCATGGTGGCTCACGCCTGTGATCCCAGCACTTTGGGAGGCCAAGGCGGGCAGATCACCTGAGGTCAGGAGTTCAAGACCAGCCTGATCAACATGGAGAAACCCCATCTCTACTAAAAATACAAAATTAGCCAGGTGTGGTGGAGCATGCCTGTAATCCCAGCTACTCGGAGGCTGAGGCGGGAGAATTGCTTGAATCCGGGAGGCGGAGGTTGCAGTGAGCCAAGATCACACCACTGCACTGCAGCCTGGGCAACAAGAGTGGAACTTCATCTCAAAAAAAAAAAAAAAAGAAAGAAATGCAGGGAGATATTGATGCTTTCTGCATTGCTGGTCCTTGGAAGAGTAACATGCCCTCTTATCCTGGCAGGACCGGCCCGCCTTGCAACTGTATGATCCGGGGAGCTCGCTTCCGAGCTCGAGAGTGTGGTGGCAGCGGGAGGAACTGCAAGGCAGAAGCTTCGGGGACTGGTCCTGAGAAGAGGGAAGAGGCAGAGTGAGTCACAGTGTACACCTGGCCTCCGTGGACGAGCGAGGGCATCCCAGAAACGTGTACGTGACTCCAGGTGTCACCAAAGGGAGCACTTACTCCTCACCAGGAAACTGGAAGCTGAAAATACAGAGGGGGACGTAGAAACACACAGAAGCCATTCTAAAGAAAGTAGTGATCTTGTCTTAAATTGAGCAGAATTCTCGTGGATTTTACCATTTCTGGTATAAACTAATATTTGGTGTTTAGCCAAATCACAAGTGATTTTCACTGGACAGTAGAAAAGTATGTGTAAAATAGGGGAGAAAATTAGTATTGGATCAGTACGAGTCCTGAGGCACTGTCAGTGCCGTGACAACAACGTCCACTTTGGGTTTCACGTGTTTGTAAGCAGAGGAGCTGTCAGCCTCATGGTGCTTCCCGGTGGCCTCTGAGCCGTGGTGTCGAGGAAAGGGCAGTTCTTGTTTGTTCTAACCTTTGTGAGGCAGCCACACCTGTGCTGTGTTTTAGTCCTTCTGGTAGGAATATATGTCAGACTTCACACTATATAAAACCCAACAGCTTCAACTATTGCCATTTCAACAGTTTTGCCACTGACTGGATGAAAATGGTTTCACAGTCTTGGATGGATGCATTTGTGGTTTGTAACCATTATGGTTTAAACCATGGTTTAAGGATTTGCCCAAATAACAGAAATTTTGTTCAGAAAGGGATAAAGTGGGTACAGCACATAGATGAATTTTAGACACTTTATTTGTAAATAACTTAAAATAGCATCCTACAGTTTCTTCCTTTCAGTGAAATTGTTAAATGTTAATGTATTTTTGGCACTATGATTTTAACCATTTATTAAATAATTTTGTTAAAGAAGTATTGGAATATTCTTTGAATCTGTGTCAGCTGTGTCAGGGAAATTCTGATTCGTTAGTTCAAATGCCTGACAGCATACTCATACAGATCTTCTCTTTTCTTGGTTTGGATGACACTGGGCAGATGTCAAAACATGCAAAAAGTTCCAAAACGTAAGGCCTTAAAATATTTTACTGGTAAATATTATACAGACTTTTACCACACCTGGCTAATTTTTCTTTAACAAACACTTTCTGCATCTGCCCTAAATATCAGAGCAAGAGAGAAAGACAAAACACTGGGTTAGGACAAGCAAACTCACACACACACACACACACACACACACACACACACAATCAGAAGACAACACAATTTGGAAGAGCCACCCGTATCACACACACAGGCTGTGCTTTGTCTGTTGGTTCTCACTTCACAATCAAAGGGGGGACCAGTTGTTTCTTGATCAGTGAACCACAGCTGCAGGTGGATTTCCATACCAGGATGAATGAGGACTCAGACGTCACCTTCCATTTCCAAGTGTACTTTGGCCGTTGTGTAGTCATGAACAGCCGTGAGAATGGGGCTTGGAAACCTGAGGTGAAATCCAAAAATACTCCCTTTCAGGATGGCAGAGAATTTGACCTGAGTATCTTGGTGCTGGACAGTAAGTACCAGCTAATGGTCCATGGCTAGTATTGTTACAGCTTTGACCATCGAAACCTGCCTGAGTCTGTGAAGATGGTGCAAGTGTGAAGAGATGTCTCCCTGACCAAAATGAGTGCCTGCAGTTGAGGCTGATAACCAGACTCCCCTGTTGACAAGGGATCCCTGTTCCTGTGTGACCATGGGATTCCCAGAGCTAGCTAACAGCATAATTCCTCCTCACTTCAAACCTTACTCTTGCTCTTTTAAGCTTCAACAAACTTTAAAAAAAAAAAAACTATTTTAAAATCACATACGCCCATGCTTCTTCACAAAGGGAGTATCTTATCTGTAAAATAAAGCCATATTCCTACTGGAAAGTCGGTGATCATTAAGAATTTCTAGATTGCTTAAATAACGGTATCTTGCATATATGAAGTTTTTTTCTTTGTTTTCTTTTTTCGAGACAGTCTCACACTGCCACCCAGGCTGGAGTGCAGTGGCGCACAGTGGAGTGCAGAATCCACCTCCTGGATGCAAGCAATTCTCCTGCCTCAGCCTCTGGAGTAGCTGGTATTGCAGGCGCCCACCACCACACCCAGCTATTTTTGTATTTTTAGTAGATTCGGGGTTTCATCATGTTGGCCAGGCTCATCTTGAACTGTTGACCTCAAGTGATCTGCCCTCTCGGCCTCCCAAAGTGCTGGGATTATAAGTGTGAGCCATCGCACCCAGCCCGTTTTTAATGTTATTAATACAATTACCGAGAAATTTTGTTCACATAGTAAAAAAGGAACAGAGGAGTTTTGTTATATTAATACCACTTAATTATTTAAATTTCTTTCTGGCTGGGCACAATGGCTCACGCCTGTAATCCCAACACTTTGGGTGGCTGAGGTGGCCACCCAAAATGTTGGGATTACAGGCGTGAGCCATTTGAGGTCAGGAGTTCAAGACCAGCCTGACCAACATCTCTATTAAAAATACAAAAAAATTAGGCTTGGTGGCACACGCCTGTAATCACAGTTACTAGGAAGGCTGAGGCAGGAGAATCACTTAAACCTGTGAGATGGGGTTTGCAATGAGCCGAGATCGTGCCACTGCACTCGCCTGGACGACATAGACTATCTCAGAAAAAAACAACTTTCTCTCAAGTTATATTGCAAAATGTTCATAGTTATCTATAATCAGTATTTTAATGGTCTACCATCTCATAATTCTTTCAATTTTATTGAAAGCTAAGGATTGGGAACCTTTTAAAAAGATTTATTCAATCACTAAAGTCATCCAATTTCTCTCTATCTGAGGATTTTTGAGCTATTAATTACACCTGTTGCTTTTCCACTCTTGGAGAGAAACAGCTTTATCTGACATACTCAGAAAGGTTTGGGGGGAGAATCAAAGCAGTGATTTCAGCACATCTTTGTCAGTGCAATTTTTTTGTTGTTTAATTTTTTTTGAGAGGGAGTATCGCTCTGTCGTCAGGCTGGAGTGCAGGGGCACAGTCTCGGCTCACTGCAACCTCTGACTCCCTGGCTCAAGTGATTCTCCTGCCTCAGCCTCCCAAGTAGCGGGGATTACAGGCACGTGCCACCATGCCTGGCTAATTTTTGTATTTTTAGTACAGACAGGGTTTCAACATGTTGACCAGGATGGTCTTGATCTCCTGACCTCATGATCCACCTGCCTTGGCCTCCCGAAGTGCTGGGATTACAGGCGTGTCAGTGCAATATTTATAGTGTTCAATGCATATTTGCCAAAGCCTTGGATTGTGGATTTAATTCATCCAATTTCTGGAAAATGCAGTAAAGATTAAAATTACATAGAGCAAATAGTTGGTTTCTCATTACCTAATATAAATAATGCAGTATAATGTTTAGCTAAATGTGTGAGTTATTGGTGAAGCCAGCAGTGTGATAATGGGAGTTCTATTACTTCAGCAAATATGTGTTTGAATATGTTAACTCTAGCATGGGGCTTTTAGGGATAATTAAAAGATTGATTTTTAAAATTATAGTTTTGTTTTACAGCATGACCAGGTGTTTTCTATGTATTTAATAAAACATTAAAGTATATATTGATGAAAACTAATGTCTTTCATTTAGCTTATAATTTTTTTTTTTTTTTGAGACAGAGTCTCACTCTGTTGCCCAGGCTGGAGTGCAATGGCAGAATCTCAGCTCACTGCAACCTCCACTGCCTGGGTTCAAATGATTCTCCTGCCTCAGCCTCCCCAAGTAGCTGGGACTATAGGTGCGTGCCACCGTGCCCAGCTAATTTTCATATTTTTAGTAGCGACAGGGTTTCACCATGTTGACCAGGCTAGTCTCAAATTCCTGACCTTGTGATCCACCTGCTTTGGCCTCCCAAAGTTCTGGGATTACAGGCATGAGCCACTGTGCCCAGCCAGCTTATAATTTTTTTAACTAATGGAAGGTGGAAATAATTTTTTGAGACAGGGCCTCACTCTGTTGCCCAGGGTGGAGTGCAGTGGCGCGATCTCAGCTCACTGCAACTTCTGTGTCTCAGGTTCAAGTGATCCTCCTCCCTCAGCCTCCCGAGCAGCTGGAACTACAGGTGTGCACCACCACACCCAGTGAATTTTTTTGTGTATTTAGTAGAGATGGGGTTTTGCCATGTTGGCCAGGCTGGTCTTGAACTCCTGACCTCAGGTTATCCACCTGCCTTGGCCTCCTAAAGTGCTGAGATTACAGGCATGAGCCTGGCCAGAAATAAAGTATTTAATGGGATAAAGAATGGCAATTTTGCTGCAAAACCGAAAGTGAGAAAATATCCTAAAATATTTGATATTGATATTTGAAACGTAGAAATCAGAATTAGGACCCTAAATTTTGCATGAAGGGGAGGATAGAAAAATGACAGTAGAAAACAGACTGCAGATGCCTGCACTGAGGTTAGGAGGATGCTGTCCGCCCACGCAGGTGAAGGTGGTGGATGTGGGCTGTCCGCCCACGCAGGTGAAGGTGGTGGATGTGGGCTGTCCGCCCACGCAGGTGAAGGTGGTGGATGTGGGCTGTCCGCCCACGCAGGTGAAGGTGGTGGATGTGGGCTGTCCGCCCACGCAGGTGAAGGTGGTGGATGTGGGCTGTCCGCCCACGCAGGTGAAGGTGGTGGATGTGGGCTGTCCGCCCACGCAGGTGAAGGTGGTGGGCAAGAACCTTTGCTCACACCGGAATTAAGACGCGGTGGAGCAGGAACTTGAGGTAAGGGTGTGTTCGTTCTATAGTAACAGGTTCTACCTGGCATTCCGGAACACAGAGAATCTTCAACAGGGATTCTCGTCCTTGTGCAGCACCGAGCTCACCACTTAGGCCTATTGTGCCTAAGTGGACTTTAAAGGACCAAACAAAAGAGAGAAAATAGAGAGGGAAGTTTTGGGGAAGATGGCAAAGTTGGAATGTAATGTAAATGTTCTGAAACTCTGGAGTGTGCTGAAGGCACCTAACTTCCAGGGGAAGAGTTGGCTGGTAAACTGCAATTGATTACAGTCAGTTTCAGCTCTCAGCTCAGCAGTGACTGCCCTCACTCACTGCTAGTTCCATGGCAGGCAGTGAACTTGAAGACAGGACAACTGAAATTATTGTTGTTAGGGACGAAGCTGTGCTGCCTCAGAAAACCCCCTCCGTGCAGGCTGACCCCCTCCCCCCCTCTGCTTGCTCTGCAGCTGCATTCCTGAACCCCTACCTAGGTGCCACAGCAAGGCTGCCAGACGTGCTAAAATTAAGCAAAGCCTAATCACAGCTTTCGGGGGCAGCACAGGCAGCTCAAGGGAGAACAGGGAAAACATATGTTAGTTATCCATACTTGTGAATTCCTGTTTGACACATGGCTGTAAAAAATCCTGATTTTTCTTTTTTTTTTAAAGACTCTCACCACAAAAGTCACAGGATGATGTATTGTACAGAGCCGTCGATGAAAAGAGGCTCTGTATAATATGTAATAAAGAGGCTTATTGTTCCTGGAGCAGCTTGTATATAGCTTACAGGAGCCAGGGTGGGCAGAAGGACACTGTCCTCCAAATATCAGGAATCTGCTCTGATTGCTGCTTTCGAGCAGAGATGCAGATAAAGAGGTGGGGAGTCATTGTATTGCATCTTCCACTATTGTTACAAGCTCCTCCTCTTGCAGCCAAAATGACTTCCGGGAAGGTAAAGGGCTGACACCCCCTTCTCCCCTGTCATGGTTTTCTGTTTCTCCTTTTGGGAGCCAGACATTGGAGATTAGGACATTCAGAAACGACTGTATATATGGAGAAAATTATTAGAAACTGACAATGCGGCCGGGCGCAGTGGCTCATGCCTGTAATCGTAGCACTTTGGGAGGCCGAGGTGGGTGGATCACCTGAGGTCAGGAATTCAAGACCAGCCTGGCCATCATGGTGAAACCCCATCTTTAAAAAAAAAAAAAAAGAAAAGAAAGAAATTGACAATACATGCTCAAGGGAAGGCACAGGCTCATAAAGGACCCAAGAAGCCTTTAAGTCTATACCTCAGGCTGATTCCCAGCACAAAAGCAGCCTACAACAAAGCAAAACCAAAAACAAAAATCAGTGTAAACTGGACAATAGGAGAATCTGATTCCAGAGTTGCCACATTATTATATTCAAATGACCAGTTTTCAACCAAAAAATTACAAGGCATACAAAGAAAGAAGAAAATGTGGCCCATTCAAAGGAAAAAAACAGAAACTGTCCCTAAGAAAGATCTGATGGCTGTTCACAAGAAAGACTTTAACATAACTGTCTTCAAGATGATGAAAGGGCTAAAAGGAGATGTGGAAAATGTCAAGAATATGATGTATGAACAAAATAGCAATATCACTAAAGAGACTGGAAACCGAAGAGAAATTCTGGAAGTGAAAATTATAATAACTGAAATGGAAAAAATCACTAGAGGGATATTCAAAGGCAAATGTGAATAGGCAGAACAATCAGTGAACTTGAAGATAGGATAAGTGAAATTATTGTCTCTGAGGAACACAAAGAAAAAGGTTAAGGTGACACAGCCATCAATGAAGAGTCAGGCTCTGCAAAATATTTAAAGAGGTTTATTCCAAACCAAATATGAGTGACCAAGATCTGGAGGCACAGTCTCAGGAGGTCCTAAGAACATGTTCCCAATGTGGTTGGGTTACAGCTTGGTTTTTATGTTTCAGGGAGACATACATAAATCAATACATGTGGGGTACACACATTAGTTTGTGGGATATGCATTGGTCTAGAAAGGCAGGACAGGGGCTTACAAGTCACGAATGAATTCAAAGGTTTTCTGATTGACGATTGAAAGAGCTAAATTAGTCCCTAAAGATCTGGAATCAACAGGAGTGTCAGGGTCAAGATGAGGGGTTGTGGAGATTAAAGTTCTTATTATGTAGATGAAGCCCCAGGGTTGGCCACCCTTAGAGACAATAGATGGCAAGTGTTTTCTGTTCCTCAAAATGTACTAAACTCTCAGTTAATCTCTTGAGGATTGGGAGGTCCTGGAAGGGGAAAAGATCTAGTGGTGTTAATAGTCTTTGCAAATGCAATTTTTCCCTCACAAAAATTACTTTGCAAGCCATTTCACAATATGGAAAAAAACAAAAACAAAAAACCACAGTCCATATTTTTTGGTCAAATATTTTTGTTTTCTTCTTTATCTGTAATGTAATGTTGCGCCACAGTCAAGTTGAAAGGTAAGCCAGTATAGGCCGGGCATGGTGGCTCATGCCTGTGATCCCAGCACTCTGGAAAGCCAAGGAGGGCATATCACAAGGTCAGGATTTTGAGACCAGCCTGGCCAACATAGTGAAACCCCATCTCTACTAAAAATACAAAAAAGTAACCTGGCATGGTGGCACGCACCTATAATCCCACCTACTCCAAAAAGAAAAGCAACAAGAAAAGAAAAGAGAAGAGAAGAGTAAACCAGTTTACACAGAATTAAATAAATCTCTGATGAGATTTTATGGCTTGTAGGACATGACTCCCCCTGCCCCTTAGATAGGAAGAGAGGGCAAGAAAGGAAAAAGATCAGAGTTTAGTCTTCAGAGTTTAAGGGACCTATGGAACATCATCAAGTGGACCAACATAAGCACTGTGGGAGTGCCAGGAGAACAGAGAGAAAACGGGTAGAGACAATATTTGAAAAAATAATAGCTGAAAAGTTCTCAAATTTGAAGACATGAATGCAAGCATCCAAGAAGTTCCAAGAACTTCAAATAAGATGAAGTTACAGAGATCTACACCAAGACATTATACTCAAACTCTCAGAAGCCGGAGATTGTAGGGCACCCACATGTTGGGAGCCAGATGTAGGGCTGTGGAGGCCCCACAGGGTCGTGGGGTGTCCCTTATGCTGTGTTGAGGTGCAGGATCCAAGAAGTAGATACAGGACACTGAAGAACTGGTGAAGAGCATCTGGACTCGGGGGACCATACCACCTGTGAGTGGAGATCAGTGGCGGCCCCCAAATGCCCAAGAGCATCTGTATTTATTAGGTACAAGCAGGGGGCAGGGTCATGAGTGAGGTCATCATCTACAGGCTTAGTAATAGGGTATACATAATCGCATGGGTTACAAGTGAGGGGACCACCCCATTATGTCACCTGGGCAGAGAGGTGGGCCATGCGCAGAAGGGGACTGTGCCATGTGCACTACTACAGGGTCGTGTACAGAAAAGGGGTCCACCCCTATTAGGTCACTGAGGCAAGGAGGTGGGCTGTGTGCAACAGGTGTCATGTGCAACACTTCTTATCTGGGGGCTGGAGACTTCAAAGGATTTATAATAGAAGGATATTGTAAGCTTAATGCAGTGGGAGCTGACAGACTTGTGCTCTTCTCTTAAGATATTTATGGGAGGATTCTTTGAGCTAGCACAGAAGCGAGAGAAGACTGACAGGGTGTACAACCACCGTGACTGGTCACACCAGAGGGGTTCTTCTTCCTCGGTTACTTCCAGGATCTCAGGCCTGAGGTCTACCTTCCACAGGAACTGGATGCAAGGTACTACAACTCCTTTATCAGGAGCAGAAGCACTTGCTCCAAGCCTGCCATACAGCGTATGCCCTTTCAGGCAGTGACGACGCCACCGCCTGGGTCTTTGGTTCTCGTCCTGGTCTGGCTGTTTTCCCATGTACTGCTTCTGTTCTGTGACTGCTCTAGGCATTCCTCCTACTACAATCTACTATATGGTTATATAGAAGGATTATATAAATCAGTGCTAAATGTGTCAGTACAGCTGTGACTACAATACCTATATGATTATATAGAAAGATTACACCATATGCACAATGAGAACACATGGACACGGAGGGGAGCATCACACACTGGGGGCTGTGGGGGGGGAACTAGGGGAGGGACAGCAGGGGGTGGGGAGTTGGGGAGGGATAACATGGGGGAGAAATGCCAGATATAGGTGATGGGGGAGGAAGGCAGCAAATCACACTGCCATGTGTGTACCTATGCAACAATCTTGCATGTTCTTCACATGTACCCAAAAACCTAAAATGAAATTAAAAAAAAGAAAGATTATATAGAACTAAGTATGCTAGATATATGTAAGCAGTAAGTTACACTTCAAGCACTAATTCTATAAACTAATGTATGATTATATACGAAGGATTATATTAAAGGAAACAGCTGAGCAATAACACTATAAACTAAGATATTCTTCAGGTACTAGTTGTGCCTGGGGTCTGGACAGTTCTCCTTCCTCGGTGCCCATGGTGGGTGTTACCCACAACAGATAGAATCTTGAAAGCAGAAAAAGAGAAGTGATGCACATACAAGCCATCTTCAATAAGCTTATCTTTGGATTTCTCATTAGAAACTATACAAGCCAAAAGGCAGTAGGTCAATATAGTCAAAGTGCTAAAAGAAAAAAATAATATGTGAACCAAGAATCCTATATCCAGCAAAATTTTCATTCCTAAATAGGGAAGAAATTAAGACATTGCCAGATAAACAAACATTGAGGGAGTTCATTACTACTAGATCTCTCCTGCAAGAAATGATCAAGGGAGCCCTGCAGGGTAAAATGAAAGGGTACTGGATGGTAGCTTTCAGCCAAATGAAAAAAGATCTCAATAAAGGTAAATACATGGGCAGTTACAAAAGCTAGTATTATTGTAACCTTGATTTATAACTCCACATTTTGTTTTCTACATAATTTAAGAGGCTAATGCATTTAAAAGAATTATTAGTTTGTTTTAGGGTACATAGTATATAAAGATGTAATTTTTTGAAATCAGTGACTGAAAGGTGTAGGGGGAGGAGCTATTAAATGAGCAGTTTCGTATGTTATTGAAGTTAAGCTGGCACAAACCCAAGTTAAAGTGTTATAACTTTAGGGTATTAAATGTAATCTCCATGGTACCCACCAAGAAAATAGCTATAGAATATATTTTTAAAGGACCCAAGAAATAAATTTAAACATTTCACAACAAAAAATCAACTAAACACTTCATTTTTTGCAAGAAATAAGGGACATAAAAGTCAGGCAGGCATATAGAAAACAAATAGCAAAATGGCAGAAGTCCCTCCTTATTAGTAATTAAGTATAAGTGGGTTAAATATTTTAACTAAAATACAGAGACTGGCAGAATGAGTAACAAATGATTTAACTATATGCTGTCATCAAGAGATACGCTTTAGATCCAAAGACAAATAGATTGAAAGTGAAAGTATGGGAAAAGATATTTCATGCAAACAGTAATCAGAAGAGAGCAGGGGTGGCTATACTAATACCAGACAAAATAGATTTTAAATCAAAGAGATTATAAGAGACAAAGAACAAGATTATATATTAATTAAAGTTTCAATACAGTAACAATGTATAATGATTATAAACATTTACACACTAAATGGCAGACCATAAATATATATGAAGCAAAAAATGACAGACTTGAAGGGTGAAAACAGTTTTACAATAATAAATGTCAATATCACCCTCTCGATTATCAGAACAAGTAGACAGAAGATAAGTAAGAAATTAGAGGACTTAACACAATAAACCAACTAGATCTAAAAGACATAGAACACTTTAGTCAACAACAGCAGCATATACATTTTCAAGTGCACATGAAACATTTTCCAAAATAGATCATATGTTAGACCACAAAATCTCAGTCGATTTAAAAAGATAAATATGATGCTATGTATCATATAGACCACAGTGGAGGAAGTTAGAAATGCATAACAGGCTGGCTACGGTGGCTCACACCTGTAATCCTAACACTTTGGGAGGCTGAGGCGGGAAGATCATGAGGTCAGGCGTTCAAGACCAGCCTGACAAATATGGTGAAACCCCGTCTCTACTAAAAATACAAAAAAATTAGCCAGGCGTGGTGGCACAGGCCTGTAATCCCAGCTACTCAGGAGGCTGAAGCAGGAGAATCACTTGAACCCAGAAGGCGGAAGTTGCAGTGAGCTGAGATTGCGCCAGTGCACTCCAGCCTGGGCGACAGAGTGAGACTCCGTCTCAAAAAAAAAAAAAAAAAGAAAAGAAATGCATTAACAAAAGTATGATGGGGCCAGGCATGGTGGCTCACACCTATAATTCCACCACTTTGGGAGGCTGAGGCAGGCGGATCACTTCAGGTCAGGAGTTCGGGACCAGCCTGGCCAACATGGTGAAAACTCGTCTCTACTAAAAATACAAAAATGAGCTGGGCGTGGTGGTTCATGACTGTATTCCCAGCTACTTCAGAGGCTGAGGTGGGAGAATCACTTGAACTTGGGAGGTGGACATTGCAGTGAGCCAATATTGTGCTATTGCATGCCAGCCTCGGTAACAGAGCTAGACTCTGTTTAAAAAAAAAAAAAATATGAAGGGGAAAATCACAAATTTGTGAAAATTAAACAATACACTCAGAAAAAGCGATAAAGAAATCACAAGGAAAATTAGAAAATACAAATGAATGAAAATGTAAACATTATAGCAAAGCTCTTGTGATGCAGCAAAAGCAATGCTAAAGGACTTTATAGCTACAAACACATCAAAAACCAAGAAAATCTTAAATTAACACCTAACTTTACAACTTAATGAACTATAAAAATAAAAAGAAACTAAATCCAAAGCTAGCAAAAGGAAGGGAATAATAAAGATTAAAGCCAAGATAAATGAAATAAAGAAAAGAAAACAACAGAGAAAATCAATGAAACCCAAAACTGGTTCTTTGAAAATGTGAAAGCATTAGCCACAATATCTTGAATAGGGAAGCAAGTCAAGGGTCCACCAACAGGTGAGCGGATAAGCAAAACGTGGCATCCATACAACGGAATAGTATTCAGTGTTAAAATGGATGAACCTTGAGAACATTGTGCTACGTAAAATAAATCAGTCACAGGACAAATACTGTATGATTCCACTTTTATGATAATCAAACTCACAGAGATAGAAAGTAGGATGGTGACTGCCAGAAAGTAGAAGGTAGAGGGGAACAAGGAGTTAACATGTAATGCATAGTTTGTTTTTCAAGATGAAAGAGTTACAGAGATGGATGGTGTGTTATGAAAACACTACCACTCAACTGTACACTTAAAGATAGTTAAGACAGTAAATGCTATGGTTTTTGTTTTTATTTTTATTTATTTATTTATTTGAGGGAGACTCTCGTTCTGTCCCCAGGCTGGAGTGCAGTGGCGTGATCTCGCTGCAACCTCCGCCTCCCAGGTTCTAAGGGATTCTCCTGCCTCAGCCTTCCGAGTAGCTGGGATTACAGGCATGCGCCACCACGCCTGGCTAATTGTGTATTATTAGTAGAGACAGGTTTCACCATGTTGGCCAGGCTGGCCTTGAACTCCTCACCTCAGGTGATCCACCCGCCTTGGCCTCCCAAAGTGCTGGGATTACAAGCCTGGGCCACAGCGCCCAACCATTCTGTAGTTTATTTTTACCACAATTAAAAAAAAAAAAGCAAAACTTCAGAAGGGTACAAATGTAAAGGGCATTGAGCTAATTTCACAGACTGATGCGTGAGCATCAGAGGTGCATGTATTTTAATTAGAATTGTGGTGGTAACATTCGTAAGACTGAAGATAACTTCTGGGGATCGGGACTTTCACTGGAGGAGGGGCGATGAGAAGCAATACTCACTGGCATCCAAGAACTATGTTGATTTGTCTGTATTTTGGTCACAGGCATTATGCCAGAAGTATCCCTGAGAATGCATGGGGCAAGTCCAGCTCTTTTTTTCCTAATAAATTCATTTATACGACAATCAAAAAAGCAAGAAAAGGAAGAGATATCGGCAGGGCGGCGGCAGGCCCGGGCCATCCCAAGGTCCCGGCGGGAGGCCAGAAGCCAGAAGCAGCGGAACCCTCGCGGAGCCGACCCCGGCGCGAGCGGGAAGCGCAGGCCGAGTGGGCACGTGCGGCACTTCCGGGGCGGGGCGGGCGCGCGGCACTTCCGAAGGCCCGCGCGAGTCGCTAGTTTTGCCCACGCACTTTTGGCACTGCCGCGCCACGCGATTGGCAATCTGATTGGCCCGCGCCGGAGGGCGCCCGGCGCCAAACTTGCTTCCCGTCAGCCCCCGCCCGTCCCGCGGGCGCGCGCACGCTCGCGCACCCGGATCCTGGCTCCTGCGTCCAGTCGCCATTCGGGAGGCCGCTGCGCTGTGGGGCCTGGCGGAGCCGCCCGCGACCGCGAGCCGGGCCCTCCGCGTGGTCCTTCGCCCACTGGACGCCGCCCGCGGCCGGACGGGTGAGGAGCGAGAGCGAGCGGGGGAGGGGCGTGGCTGGGGCCTGCATCTCCGAGCCCTGTGTCGGCCGCCGACCTGGCGGGGCCGGTCCGGGAGGAAGCCGCGGGTCCGAGTGAAGGGGGCCTGCGCCGCCTCGCCCCCTGCGCGGCCGCGGGAAGGGCCCGCCCCCGGAAGCCGGGCGGGAGTGCGTCTTTGTGCAGGGAGCGGGGGAGGCCCAGTGTCAGTCGCGGCCGAGGCAGGAAACACTGCGTGTGAAATCATTGGGAAGTTGGGGGCAGCACAGCACGAAAGCCATTCTTTCCGCTTAAGTTCTAGGCTGCCTCCTCTTCTGTCATTATTACTGTTTAAAAATCCGCTATACAGCCTCCAAAATGGCAGAGGACATTGGTAAATCATAAACCTGATAAAGGGTTAATGTCTAGAATACAAGAAGAGATGCAACTGACCAACAAAAAGCAACCCAGCTTTTGAATAGCTAGGAATTTGAATAGGTATTTCTCCAGAGAAGACAGATGGCCAATAAGCACGTGCAAAGATGCTCAACATCACTAGCCATTAAGAAAATGCAGATGAAAGCCACCGTGAGATACTACCTCACACCTGTTAGGATGGCTACTAACAAAAAATGGGAAATTAGGAGTGTGGGCGATGTGGAGAAATTGAAGCTCGGGTGCATTGCTGGTGGGAGTGTAGGGTGGCACAACAGCTATGGGAATTGGTAGTGGTTCCTCAATTCTGCTAGGTTTGTACCCAAAGAAATTGACAGCAGGGACTCAAGTTACTTGTTCACAAATGTTCATTGCAACGTTATTCACAATCCAGATGTCTATCAACAGGTGAATGAAAGACAAGCTGTGGTATATACATATAATGGACTATTGTTCATCCTTAGGAATGAAATTCTGATGCTACAATATAAACGAGCCTTGAACCCATTATATTGAGTGAAATAAGACACAAAAAGACAAGTACTGTATGATTCCCCCCTCTGACACAGAAAAATTAGAGATTACCAGCACTGAAAGTGGAGAGTGGGAGTTAGTGTTTTATGAGTACAGAGTTTCTGTTTGTAGTGAAGTGGTTCTGGAAGTGGATAGTGGTGGTGTTTGCACGACATTTTATAACTAAACTAAATTGTGCTTTTAAAAATGATTCAATGGCAAGTGATTTTTTTTTTTTTTTTGACGGAGTTTTGCTCTTGTTGCCCAGGCTGGAGAGCAGTGGTGCGACCTCAGCTCACTGCATCTTCCACCTCAGCCTCCCGCGTAGCTGATATTGCATGCGTCCGCCACCACGCCGAGCTAATTGTTTGTAATTTTAGTAGAGACTGGGTTTCACCATGTTGGTCAGGCCGGTCTTGAACTCCTCACCTCAGGTGATACACCCGCCTTGGCCTCCCAAAGTGGTGAAATTATAGGCATGAGCCACCGTGCCCGGCCTAAATGGCCGGCCTAAATGGCAAGTTTTATGTTCTATTTACCATCCTTTAAAAAATACACATAAAAAATCGAAACTACAGAGATAGTAAAAAGATGAGTGGTTGCCAGGAGCACAGGAAGATGTTAAGCAATGAAATCATTTTGTGTGACTACTGTAGTGGTGGTTACATGATGCTATGCATTTGTCAAAACCCATAGAACTGCACATCACAAAAAGTGACTCCTTGGTCGCAGTGGTTCACACCTGTAATCCCAGCACTTTGGGAGGCCAAGGCGGGCAGATCATGAGGTCAAGATTTCAAGACCATCCTGACCAACATGGTGAAACCCCATCTCTACTAAAAAGACAAAAATTAGCTAGGCATGGTGGAACCCTGTCTCTGCTAAAAATACAAAAATTAGCTGGGCGTGGTGGCAGGCGCCTGTAGTCCCACCTCTTCGGGAGGCTGAGGCAGGAAAATTGCTTGAACTCAGGAGGTGGAGGTTGCAGTGAGCAGAGATCGCGCCACTGCACGCCAGCCTGGTGGACAGAGCGAGACTCCGTCAAAAAAAAAAAAGCGACTCCTCACGTAAGCTATAGACTTAATAAATCAGTATTAGTTCATCATTGTAGCAAATGTCTCACACTAAGAAAAGATGTTAATACTAGTTGAGTATCCTTTATTCGAAATGCTTAACCAAAGTGCTTTGGATCTCTCCTCTCCCCCCTCCCCACGTTTGGATTTTGGAATAGTTGCGTTGTACTATTTGAGTGCCAAAATGCTCCTTTTGGCACTCCTAAATTTTTGGATTTTGGAGCATGTTGGATTTCAGATTTTCAGATTAGGGATGCTCCCTGTAGTAGGAGAAACTGGGGGCTAGGGAGTTGGTGGAAGGAGGTATATGGGAATTCTCGTATGTTAGTTTTTGTTTAAACATAAAACTACTTGAAAAATTCATTTCTTTCTTTTTTTTTTTTAATTTGTTCTTTTGGAGATGGAGTCTTACTCTGTTGCCCAGCTGGAGTGCAATGGTGCAGTCTTGGCTCACTGCAACCTCCGTCTCCTGGGTTCAAGTAATTCTCCTGCTTCAGCCTCCCAAGTAGCTGGGATTATAGGCATGCACCATTATGCCCAGCTCATTTTTGTATTTTTAATAGAAACAGGGTTTCACCACATTGGCCAGTCTGGTCATGAACTCCTGTCCTCAAATGATCCGCCCGCCTCAGCCTCGCAAAGTGTTGAGATTACAGGCGTGAGCCACCGTGCCTGGCCAGTTGATCAATTTTTTAAAGGCTGGGCATGGTGGCCCCTGTAATCCCAGCACTTCAAGAGGCCAGGGCAAGAGGATCGCTTGAGGCCAGGAGTTGAAGACCAGCCTGGACAACATAGTGAGACCCCATTGCTGCAGAAACAAAAAAAATTAACCAGATATGGTGGTGTGCACCTGTAGTCCCAGCTACTTAGGATGCTGAAGTGGGAGGATCTCTGGAGCCCAGGAGTATGAGGCTGCAGTGAGCTGTGATTGCATCACTGAACTAAAACCTTGGGCAACAGAGCAAGACCCTGTCTCTTAAAAAAAAAAAAAAAAAGGTCAGCTAAGGCCTGGCGTGGTGGCCTGTACTCCCAGCACTTTGGGAGGCCAAGGCGGGGGAATCACCTGAGGTCAGAAGTTGAAGACCAGTCTGGCCAACACAGTGAAACCCCATCTCTACCAAAAATACAAAAAATTAGCTGGGTGTGGTTGTGTGCACCTGTAATTCCAGCTACTCTGGAGGCTGAGGCAGGAGAATCACATGAATTTGGGAGGTGAAGGTTGCAGTGAGTGGAGATTGCGCCATTGCACTCCAGCCTGGGCAATGATGCAAGACTCCCGTCTTAAAAAAAAAAAAGCTAAGATAAAGAACAATGCTAGTGTGTATAGACTAATAGTACCCATTTAGCTTTAAACATGTTCTACATATTGAATTTTAATTTAAAACACTATGCATCACATGTGTTTTAAAAGATGATCAGTGGTGTTAGACTTCAATAAAGAAATTGAATGGGAGATGGGAAATAGTTATGATACACCATATGGCATAACATTGCATTGAAGAATACTGGGTGACAGACTGGCAGAGCACCAATGATTAGAATTTAGGTTTTTTTAAGAGATAAGATGTAATCTATAAAGACACAAAGAAATGTTTTGTTAATCTGGACCATTCTGAGTTAATTTTTAGTTAGGGTTAGGAGTTCTGAAATTTAGGAAGAAATCTTGCTAGAACCTTAAAGCTGGAAGGACGCCCAGCTCTCTAGGCTCTGCCTAAAAGTTGAAATCTGGGACTCAATTCTATAACATCTTTGTGGATCGTTCTGCTACTGTGGGAAAGACAGCATTTTGTTACAGCAGAGATCCAGAATTGAGAAAGCCAGAATCAAAAACTTCTGTTTCCTCTGACCTAAGTGATCTTTGTGATCTTTGACAGGTCACTTCTCTCCCCTCAGCATCAGTCTTTTCAGGTACAAAATGAAGAAGTTGAACTCAAGCCCTCTGAAGATCTTTCTAGTCCTATGCTGATCATCAGTTTGTTGTTGCTTTTTTTTGTTTTGTTTTCTTTTTTGAGACAGGGTCTCACTCTGGCATCTAAGCTGGAGTGTAATGGTGCAGTCTTGGTCCACTGCAACCCTTGCCTCACAGGCTCAAGTGATTTATCCTGCCTCAGCCTCCTGAGTAGCCAGGACTATAGGTGCATGCTGCTTATCTGGCTAATTTTTGTATGTTTTGTAGAGACAGGGTTTCACCATGTTGTCCAGGCTGTTCTTGAACCATTGAGCTCAAGGGATGTGCTTGCCTCAGAGTGCTGGGATTACAGGCATGAGCCACTGCACCCAGTCTGATCATCAGCTTCTAATTATGGAGTACTCCTATCTACAAAGAACTCATTCTAGTTCATGATAGAGTACTTTGTTAACTGTGCTGAGCCAAAATTCTTTTCCTGCTGGCTGCTGGCTTCTGCTTGTCACTTATAGTATAGCTTATATATTATTTATAATTCTTCCCCTTTTGAAGTTAAATGTCTGTATTCATAAAGACTTTTTATTTTAAGGCCACCTGCCATCCTGATTGCTTTTTTTTTTTTTTTGGCATGTTCTTTAGTTTGTTAGAGACTTTCTTAAAGTGTCCTTCCTGCCAGAGCTAGAGACAGTGATCCACTGGTATGGTGTACTCTGCCCAGTGCAGAATATGGGATATAGTTCCCTATAGTCCTGTATTTATGTGCTTGATATGTGAATTTTAAGTGTGTGTTTCATTTTGCTTATTTTTGCCTATTGTACAGGCTTTAAAAGATCTTACTGAAGTCCACTATATTAGTTTGTGTATATCTAGCAAGAAACTGGGCAGATAGAACTTTATTCTCTCATCAGATACTGATCATTTGTCTGATTTGGGCAAGCTGGTTAATGTCAAGCTTGAGTTTCCTTAACTGTAAATTGAAGTTTTAAAAGTAGATGATCCCTGAGGTCTTTTCCTACCTCCAAATCCTGTGACTTTGAGACCAGATAGATGGTAGCTTAGATTTCCTCTGGTTTTAAAATCCTGTGAGTCTAAGATTGAGAGAATGTTAGGATTGAACAGAGCACATACTGTGTGCCAGGGATGTGCATTGGGTCCAGAGGTGAATAAATGGAAGTCCCTCCTCACCAAGAGCAACCTGTTGTTGGTGTCAGACTGCAGTGCCAGAGGGTGATGCTGCACTGGAAATGTGCATACAGCTGGGGTTTCCAGGAAAAATTGGGAGGCCAGTACAGTTGACCCATGAATAACACAGGTTTGAACTTCAAGCAAATGCCAATTAAAAAAACAGTGTTTACAGAATGTGAGACATGTATATGGAGGACTGAATTTTCATATATGTAGATGCCGCAAGGCTGACTGTGGGACTTGAGTATGTGTGGATTTTGAAATACGGGAGCGGTCCTGTAACCAATCCCCTGTGTATACAGAGATAACTGACTTAAAAAGCTCTCCTGCTTGAAGGATGAAGGAATTTGCTTGATGGTCAAGTGGCAAGACGGAGTATAAAGGAGAGGAAATAGCTTATAGAAAGGCCCAGATGCTAGAAGAGTCAGGGAATTACATGTGAGCCAGTATTTTGAGAATGCAGTCTGGTCATTGGCCACACTGTGAAGAGCTTCGTATGCTATATTCAAATTGTGTACTGTAGGCGTCTTAGGAGACTTGGAGGAATTGTGAACAGGCAGGTCACATTAGGCTTCTGTTTGGAAGACAGGTTGGTAGCTGTACGATGAATGGCTGGGAAGTAAGGGAGACTAGTGGCAGGGAGTTCAGATGTGAGAATTAAAGCAGTGACAGGGTGTGGGGGAGTAGGAGCTAATCGGAAGCACAGTGTGAGCTGTTGTGTAGCTTGTGCATGGCCAGTGTATCACATTCTGTTCCTGTCGGCAGACTCACCCACACCATGAAGCTTTATCTTTGAAATGCATGCAGGAAGAGGAGGGCAGGGCAATCACTGAAGCACGTCCATGGGTTCTTCCTTGGAGTCAGGACACTGCCATCCTGCTCCTCCCAGAGTCCTTTCTTTTTATGCCTCTTGGACCTGTTTGTTGTGGTGTCCCTTCCTCCACTACCTGTTAATTTGCCACTCTGCTGTGTAGTAGCAATAATTGACAAAAGTCAGCTGTTACAGTCAGTAGTCACACTAGCAGTCTTCTGAGTGCTCATCAGAGAAGTGAAGTTAGGTGGTGGGTTTGAGAAGGGTTTGGATACACACATGGACATAATTCCATAGTGGATCATTAAAGAGAAAGTAGACAAGGACGGTGTCAGGAGTGGTATCTCCTATTGTCTTGGTGTCATTTCATAAAAGTAATGTTCAGGCTTTATGAATTGGAATCCTCTCACTGTTAGGGCAGGATGGTGAGAGAAATACACCGAATTCAATTACAGGGGGACACACACGATCACAGATAATGGTTTGATTACTTTTCTTTGTTTTTTTTTTTTTTTGCAGGTTCAACTTCTCATCTTTGTTCTTCTTCACATACCATAGGCTATTTGTGTGGTTTAGTCAAAAAGCCATGTAGAATGCCAGCCTTTTGAGGACCTCTTTTAAGGTGTCTAGTAAGACTGCAGGTAAGTCTAGTAGGGAAAGCATGCTTAGGAGAATATTTTATGATGAGAAAATAAATTCAAAAAAAATACTTGGAATTCTTAAGGAAAAACTCTAAAAGCATACATGCCCATATGTATAGTAATGTATGAATGTGTGCTAGATGTATGTAATTTGGGATATGAGAAGTGAATTCTGTAGCATTCTTTTTAGATTTAAGTATGAGATGGGCCTGAGGAGCTGGTGGTAGGCAGAGGGAAGAGGAGGGGTGGCTGGGAGGGATGGGGAATGGTAGTTGAGTCTGATTCAAACCCAGCACACCTGAGCTCTTAGTCTCTGTTATAATTACAATATGTAATGTAGTGCTCTTTAATACTAGCTTCGCTGTTCATTGTTGCCAGTTAAGGCCACAAGGGATTATTGAGGCATATCTTCCATTTTCCTCTAAAGTCTTCTAGTTTTGTTTAACAGTGGGCTCTGAGGCGAATGGTTAGCCCATTATTTCTACATGTATTCAATTATGTTTGTAAGTTAAAGATAATTTTTAGACATTTTTCTTCAGTACTGAATTATTTATTTTTCTTTTGTTACAGTCTAGCCCTAAAAACAATTTTCTAAAATACAGGATAACTGCTGGGTAACTCAAAAAGAGTAAATAGTTTCTGAAGAAAAGCATTATTTCCTCAAGTATCTGTCAGCTTTTTAGCTTTAGACCAAAAAAAATTTGAAAAGCAAATGATACACTACTGTTAAAAGTGTTAGGAAAAACAGTATTGTCAGTAGTAATGTCTTTAAAAACAAATTATCAGCTGGCGCAGTGGCTCACGCCTGTAATCCCAGCACTTTGGGAGGCCGAGGCGGGTGGATCATGAGGTCAGCAGATCGACACCATTCTGGCTAACATGGTGAAAACCCCGTCTCTACTAAAAATATAAAAAATTAGCCAGGCATGGTGGCATGTGCCTGTAGTCTCAGCTTCTTGGGAGGCTGAGGCAGGAGAATCACTTGAACCCAGGAGGCAGAGGTTACAGTGAGCTGAGATCGTACACTGCACTCCAGCCTGGGCAACAGAGCGAGACTGTATCTCAAAAAAACAAGAAACAGAAAAACAAATTATCAAAATTAGAAATGTTACATATTTTACATTTTTTTAAATTAATGGTTTTGTAATTAGTAAAGGGAGAGCCTGTGTTTCTAATCTGTACTGTTCTTTGAGGAGCAGTAAATGTCTTTTACCCTGTCATTACCATTAATAAGGGAAAGTGTTCAATCTTTCTCATTAAAGAGAAGCACAATCACACAATAGTGAGATATTTGCTTTCACCTAGGTTGCAGCAAAGATTAGGAATTTATAGGAAATTGTGTCGCATATATACACTGTTGGTATGCAATAATAGAACTTTCTGAGAATTTGGTAAAATGTATCCATTTTAAACACAAAATCCGTTTCTAGAAATTTTCCTTGCAGAAATACCCTCATATGCAAAGATAAGTACAAGGGAAGTCAGTGCTTAATCCATATATAAAAATATCTTAGAGATAAATTCTAAATGAAAGCAAGTCGCCAGATAATATGTTTAATATCCCATTTGCGTAAAGTATGTGTGTTGATAAATATGTGCCTAGAACATTTTTTCAAGGACACATGAGTACACTGGCTAACCTTGGGGACTGACACTCTATATCTTGTACTGTCTGAATGAATGTGTTTTTAATTGTGAGCTTCTATTCCTTTTACTACTTAAGAAGACTGGTTTACAATTTTTTTAAATTCATGTTCTCTGGCAGCCATGTTCCAGCTGCTGAGATGTCCTCTGATTTGCCCTTTGCTTGGCATGCACTTTCACATCATTCAGGATCTCTGCTGGAATGTCCCATGCAGAGAGGTCTTTTCCCATCAGCCTCTCTACGTCACTCCATCTTATCTTCCCAACTCATGAATGCCATATTGCAAGGCACTGCTTTAAACCTAAGTGCCTAGAACATCATAGGACACAAAGTAATTTATTTATTAAATGAATTAGTAAAATACTGTATTGGGATAGATTAAACATTACAAAATATGTTTACATGAAATCAAGCCAGCATCATGTTTGAAAGTCATCTTTTTATAGCTAGATTTATTAAGTGCTTTCTGCAAATGTTTAGTTTCTTGTTCATCCTTAAATAGCCAAGATTTAATTTTTATATTCACTCATCTTTGTGTGCTGAGGACTTGTGTACTCAGAGTTTGAGAGTCAAAGTATAAAGCACATGCAATAGCTAATTATAGGGTCAGGTTCGTATCACTGATAGTGCTATAACCTGGACCAGAGAAAGTCACTTAACTTCTCTGAACCTCAATTTATTCATCTGTAAGTGAAAATAGTTGAATCATATCATTAGAATTAAATGAGATGATGTATGTGAAACTCCTAGCAGAGTACCTGGGACTCTTCCATATCTCTTTTTCTTCAAATTCTCTCTAGAGATATTATCTAATAAAGCATGCACTGTTCTAGAGTTAAAATTATGCAGTTATAGAATGGACTGCATTTTATTTAGAATTACAGTTCATGAAAATAACGTATTCCTACTTTATTGCAGCAGTATTGAAAGTTTTTAAAGAATATAACCGTGTGTGTTGGTAACAGAAGAAGAATGGAAGTATTCCAGGAACTTCGTAAACAATGAGCACGTTTGGAGTGTGACCATTGCAGTTTCAGAGGCACAGACTATGAAAATGTACAAATCCATATGGGTACCATCCATCCAGAATTTTGTGATGAAATGGATGCTGGTGGACTAGGTAAAATGATATTTTACCAGAAAAGTGCAAAGCTATTCCACTGCCATAAATGCTTCTTCACCAGCAAGATGTACTCTAATGTATACTATCACATCACGTCCAAACATGCATCCCCAGACAAATGGAATGATAAGCCAAAAAATCAGTTGAACAAAGAAACAGATCCTGCGAAAAGCCCTCCTCTTCCTGAACACCAGAAAATACCCTCTAATTCAGCAGAACCGAAACCCATACCTGCCCTTTCAGTGGAAACACAGAAACTTGGTTCCGTTTTGTCTCCAGAATCACCAAAACCTACTGCTCTTACTCCCCCCTGGAGCCTCAGAAACCTGGTGCTGTTGTTTCTCCTGAGCTACAGACACCTTCTCTTCCTTCTCCTGAGCCTTCAAAACCTGCCTCTGTTTCTTCTCCTGAACTTCCAAAACCAGTCCCAGTTTGTGAAACTCAGAAACCTGCCCCCGTTCCTTCTCCAGAACCACAGAAACTTGCCCCTGTATCTCCTGAGCCAGTAAAGGCTACTCTTATTAATCCCAAACCCCAGAAGCACTCTCATTTCCCAGAAACACTGGGGCCACCTTCAGCCTCATCTCCAGAGTCACCAGTTCTAGCTCCTTCCCCAGAACCTTGGGGACCATCCCCAACTGCATCTCCAGAATCTCGGAAGTCAGCCCGGACTACCTCCCCTGAGCCAAGGAAGCCATCCCCCTTCAGAGTCTCCTGAACCTTGGAAGCCATTCCCTGCTGTCTCCCCAGAGCCTAGGAGACCAGCCCCTGCTGTATCGCCAGGTTCTTGGAAGCCAGGGCCACCTGGGTCCCCTAGGCCTTGGAAATCCAGTCCATCAGCATCATCAGGACCTTGGAAGCCAGCCAAACCTGCTCCATCCGTGTCTCCCTGGACCTTGGAAACCAATTCCTTCTATATCTCCTGGACCTTGGAAACCAACTCCATCTGTGTCCCCTGCATCTTGGAAATCTTCATCAGTCTCACCCAGCTCCTGGAAGTCTCCCCCCTGCATCTCCTGAGTCATGGAAGTCGGGCCCACCAGAACTTCGAAAGACAGCTCCCACATTGTCTCCTGAACATTGGAAGGCAGTTCCCCCAGTGTCTCCAGAGCTTCGCAAACCTGGCCCACCCCTATCACCAGAAATCCGTAGTCCAGCAGGATCTCCAGAGCTCCAAAAACCCTCAGGGTCACCAGACCTTTGGAAGCTTTCTCCTGATCAGCGGAAAACTTCTCCTGCTTCACTTGATTTCCCTGAGTCCCAGAAAAGTTCCCGTGGTGGTTCTCCTGATCTCTGGAAGTCTTCCTATTTTCTTGAGCCTCAGAAACCTGTCTTCCCTGAGACCAGAAAACCAGGTTCTTCTGGGCCATCAGAGTCCCCCAAAGCAGCCTCAGATATCTGGAAGCCTGTTCTCTCTATTGAGACAGAGCCTAGAAAACCTGCCCTGTTTCCTGAGCCTGCCAAAACAGCCCCCTCCTGCTTCTCCAGAACCACGCAAACGTGCCCTTTTTCCAGAGCCCCGGAAGCACGCCCTTTTCCCTGAACTCCCCCAAATCTGCTATATTCTCAGAATCACAGAAGACTCTTGAGCTTGGTGATGAACTACAAATAGATGCCATAGATGATCAAAAATGTGATATTCTGGTTCAGGAAGAACTACTAGCTTCACCTAAGAAACTCTTAGAAGATACTTTATTTCCTTCCTCAAAGAAGCTCAAGAAAGACAACCAAGAGAGCTCAGATGCTGAGCTTAGCAGTAGTGAGTACATTAAAACAGATTTGGATGCAATGGATATTAAGGGCCAGGAATCAAGCAGTGATCAAGAGCAGGTTGATGTGGAATCCATTGACTTTAGCAAAGAGACCAAAATGGACATGACTAGTCCAGAGCAGTCTAGAAATGTGCTACAGTTTACTGAAGAAAAAGAAGCTTTTATCTCTGAAGAGGAGATTGCAAAATATATGAAGCGTGGAAAAGGAAAGTATTACTGCAAAATTTGTTGCTGCCGTGCTATGAAGAAAGGTGCTGTTTTGCATCATTTGGTTAATAAGCATAATGTCCATAGCCCTTACAAATGCACAATTTGTGGAAAGGCTTTTCTTTTGGAATCTCTCCTTAAAAATCATGTAGCAGCCCATGGGCAAAGTTTACTTAAATGTCCACGTTGTAATTTTGAATCAAATTTCCCAAGAGGTTTTAAGAAACATTTAACTCATTGTCAAAGCCGGCATAATGAAGAGGCAAATAAAAAGGTAATGGAAGCTCTTGAACCACCACTGGAGGAGCAGCAAATTTGATATTTCAACACAGTTGTGAATAGTTGCTCTACTAAGGTGTTTGATGAAACCATTCTTTGTAAGTATAGCTTATCAAGTAGCCTAGTTGGATCAGTAGATGACATGTATAGTGTATTGTGTTTCACTGTCTCAGTTGTGTTACTAAGAATGAGCATTTGATTATTTTTTCCTGGTCTCTGTCTATGTGGCTATTTTGTAAATCAATAAATTTCTATATATTCCAGGTGGATTAAACTTCTCATTTCTTTTAAGTATATATGAATAATAATACAAGAAAGTAGGCATTCCATTTAATAAGAGCAAGTTATACTCAAAGCATTCATTTAAAGTGTATCTGTGTGTGGAACTAATTTCAGACAATAGAAATTATTGGTTGAAATGTTTAAGAATTAGGCATGAAAAATGAATTTGAGAAGTTTTGTTTCCTTACATGTATTTTTAAATCATAAGAGTTATTTTCTATCTGATGTAAAATTAGTTTATAAATCTTAATCCGTTTCTAGATGTGTATTCGCTTTTATGTCATGAAAAGTTGGAGTCTCAGGGTTGCTGATTTTCTGCTAATAGGAAAAATAGAGTAAGTCTTTAAAATAGTTTGCAGCCTTCTCCCACAGGAGACGAGAGAAAGATAAGTGTGATTTTAAGTCTTGTCCATAGTTGTTTTCAGTGGAGTCTTCCATTCTGTAACTTATCCTAAGATCGGTTCCTCCCTCCCCGTCCGCCCCCCCAACAGCCCGCCAGCTCACACTAATAGATGATTCTTAATTGCCAAATGTGTTAGAACTTGTGTATCCTACTTCTGGGCCTTAGATGTTGCCTGTGGGGGGCTTAAGACCAGGTTAATAAGTAGGAACTGAAAGTCTTCCAGATTCACAGTAGAAAATTTTATAGACATTTCTGTTAAAGAAATACATCGATTTTATGTTTTTCTGTTCTGTTACTGTAAATACCTTGTACCTGTTCATGGATTATTTTATTCTAAAATATTTTGTCAAATGTGTATCAACCAAATTAAAAAGAAAGACTTTCATGTCAGCAACATCTTCATGTGTGTTTTCTTTTGTGTACTTTTTATTGTATGATATCCAAGTCCATTATTTCCATGTTTTCAACATACGAGTTTTCTTATCTGCAGCAGCATTTTCTTAGCTGTGTTTTCTCCGAGTTCTGTGGTCAAGCAAGTTAGGGGAATGCTTGTATAGGGGGGACTCCATGTGGAAAGCTCATCCTTTCATATGAAAGGTTGTTTAATTCCAGTGGTCGCCCATCCTGCCTGCCTCTAAACAGTGTGAGGCATTTAATCTCAAAGGATTCTGATGTGTAGCCAGTATTGAGATGCCGTACCGGGTTTAATTTACCTATTTGCAGACATTTTTGAACAAGGAACAGTTTTGTCCTAGTTCCCCACCCCTTGGCTTCCCTATCAATATACCCATTGAGAAGTCTTAAAAATATTTAGTGATATAGTTTGGCTCCATGTCCCCACCCAAATCTCTCTTTTTTTATTGTGAGACCATTCCTCACCCTTGTCACCCAGGATTGTGTGCAGTGGTGTGATCTCGGCTCACTGCAGTCTGCCTTTCAGGTTCAAGGGATTCTCATGTATCAGCCTGTAGCTGGAACTAGAGGTGCGTGTTACCACGTCTGGCTAATTTCCGTAGTTTAATAGAGATGGGGTTTTGCCATGTTGGCCAGGCTGGTCTCCAACTCTTGGGCTCAAGTGGTCCACCTGCCTCAGCCTCCCAAAGTGCAGGGATTGCAGTTGTGGACCACCACGCCCAACCGCCCACCCTGAATCTCATGTTTAATTGTAATCCCCAGGGTTGGAGGAGGGGCTGGCCTGGTAGGAAATGATTGGATCATGGGGGCGGACCTCCCCCTTGCTGTTCTCTTGATAGTGTGTGAGTTACTTAAGTGTTCAGCACCTTCCCCTTTGCTCTCTTCCTGTCCCAGCCACCTAGGATGTGCCGGCTTCCCCTTCACCTTCTGCCATGATCTGTAAGTTACCTGAGCCCCCATCCTGCCCCAGCCACGTTTCCTGCACAGCATGCAGAACCGTTGGCTAATTATCCTCTTGTCTTTATAAATTAAGTCTTGGGTAGTTCTTTATGGCAGTGTGAGAACAGACTAATACATTTAGATAATACCAAGTAAGGTCTTAGAAGCCTCAGATCTGTTAACTTTGGTGAACACAGCACAGAGTAGTTGCTGCTATCAATTTACATGGCAGCTTGAGAACAAACCTCCAGTTCAGGAGTTTCCTTCTAGGCAGTGATGCCCACAAGTAGGACAGGTAAGATATCTCAGATATACTAGTACTTTTTTTGTCTATACTGACAAATTGTTTTTGAGAAACAAAAAGGGTCTGCATTACCTAGAAGCTCTCCTGGCTCCTGGAGTCTCAAACCAACCCTGTTACACAGATTCTTTCCTAAGACTTCACCCTGTTTGGTACAGACCTGGCAGTTCATCCTAGACCTTTGCTCCAGGTAGAGCCAACTATGTCACATAGCCTGCCATGTGATGTGGGGTTTTTTATAATTGTGCCATGGGATAAGGGTTAATTGCCCGAGTAAGTGGTAGTGGTGCATGTGTAGTTTTGGCTGTAAGGCCTTAACTCTAGTTAAACCCCTGTGTTCTCAGTTTACCTCACTGTGGCTTCAGTTTAATTTTCATTAATTTTATTTGACTTTAGTTATATGGCATATCAGATACTGCTTTCATTTTAAATATTGATATGGATTATGTAACTGTCTTAGATGAAGACATGGAAGGGTGCTTATCAGACTGGGTCTGCAAGCATCACAAAACAGGAAAGGTGTTTTTTTAAGTTTACTTACAGCCCCAGATCTAAAAATCCTGGAAACTACCCCTTCTCCAATTTAGCCTTTAACTGTTCCTTTGTCATTTTGGTCACATGGTATATTCGTTTCTATTGCTATCTCAAGTTACCTGGATCTTGGCTCAAACAACAAATGTGTTATACAGCCTGTAGTTCAGTGAGCTAAAGTAAAGGTGTCAGCCTGCTTGAGTTATTTCCTGGAGGCTCTCAGACAGAATTCATTCCCTTGCCTTTTCCAACTTCTAGAACAAGCTTGTGCAGCCTGCAGCCTGTGGGCTGCATGCAGTACAGGACGGCTTTGAATGCAGCCCAGAGCAAATTGATACATTTTCTTAAAACATGACTGGGCGCAGTCGCTCATGCCTCTAATCCCAGCACTTTGGGAGGCCAAGGCGGTCAGATCACCTGAAGTCAGGAGTTCCAAAACCAGCCTGGCCAACATAGTGAAACCCCGTCTGTACCAAAAATAGAAAAATTAGCTGGACGTGGTGGCAGGCGCCTGTAATTCCAGCTACTAGGGAGGCTGAGGTAGGAGAATTGCTTTAACCCGGGAGGTGGAGGTTGCAGTGAGTCAAGTTCGTGCCACTGCCCTCTAGCCCGGGAGCCAAGAGCGAAACTCCGTCTCAAAAAAAAAAAAAAAAAAAATTTTAGGAGATTTGTCCAAAGACTTTTTTTTAAAGCTCATCAGCTGTCGTTGGTGTTAGTGTATTTTATGTGTGTCCCAGACACTTCTTCTAATGTAGCCCAGGGAAGCCAAAAGATTGGACACTCTGATCTAGAGGCTGCCTGCACTCCTTGGCTCACGTTTCTCTTTTTTTTCTTCTTTATTTATTTTAGAGATGGGGTTTCACCATGTTGGCCAGGCCGATTTTGAACTCCTGACCTCAAGTGATCACCCATGCTTCGCCTCCCAAAGTGCTAGTATTACAGGGGTGAGCCACCACACCCAGCCTTGGCTCACGTTTCTCTACCTGCATCTGTAAAGCTTTCAGCAGAGCACCTCTTTGACCCTTTCAGTCATCACACCTCTCTCTGCCTCCTCCCTCTTCCACTTAAGGACACTTGTGATTTCGGCGATCTTCCTATTTTAAAGCTAGCCAGTTAGCAACTGTAATTCACCTTTGCCATGTAAAATGCCGTGTTCATAGGTTCTGGTGATTGGGATCTCAGCATTTGGACACCATTCTGCCTACCACAGCTGGGCTTGAAAGTTGGAGGTTTGATTCCTCAGCTTGGCCTCCTATAGCAGTCAAGCCTTGTTGGGCTCCTTTGGGCATGTATCTGTTTCCACTGCCTCACTGGCCTAGTCTCCAAGGTCAACTTGAACAAACCTACCCTAACACACCAAAATATGGTCTCTACAACACTGATTTTTGTGTATCATTCTTAATACAAAACGACCCCTTAATGTCCGAGTTACTGCTGTTGGCATGCTGTACCTTTTTCAGGCAACCTTCCCACCCCACCTCAACATCTAAGGTGCTATGTTCATTTTTCTTTTCCAGCCTGTAATAATCACCCTGTTTTTCTTATTAAAGGCCCATGCTCCTTGTTAAGAGTGACACAGTTCCACCTTTCAAGGCTATTGTTGCCAAACTTTGATTTTTGAATGGAGGCAGAAAAGCCTACAGGATTGGACTGGACCTTTTCTAGTGTTAATGCAGTGCAGGAGTGCTACCTTTTTTATTACAAATCCTCCAAACCTTACTCTGCAGTCAACCCTAAAACTAAAATACAGACTGAAAATAAAGTCTGGAATAAAGTCTGTTGGAATAAAGTCTGATGTTTAAACTCCTTCGATTCAATCAATTACAGCATTGTTCTAGGTTGGCTCGAGCACGATGTTAGTAACTTGTTGCTGCTAACACCAGCAGATCTCTTGTAAATGATTTCCATGGAACACCAGGAGGATTACATGAAGATGGGAGGTAGATTAGGGCAAATCCATTTCCACTCTTGAGAAAGCAGTACTACTCCTAACTTAATGGCATTGGGATATTTTTTTTTTCTTTTACATATAAGAAAACATTGTTAATATAATTGAATATATAAGCTCAACCTAACTAGAGCTGTACTGTCCAGTACAGTAGCTAGCAGTCACACATGACTGTTGAGCACTTGAAATGTGGTTAGTCTGAATTGAGATCAAAGAGTTATAAAAATATCAGCCTTTACAACTTAAGGAAAATGTAAAATTTTCATGTTGTATGCCGAAATGATACCATTTTGCACATTAGGGTTAAATAATATAAAAATTTTTTACTTATATTGACTAAAACAATTAAAATTGCATATCATATTCACATTCTATGACTATGGGATAGAGCTGCTTCTAGAGGGCAGAGTCAAGTTTCTTCCAGCAAGTTTCTTTGGGGGTAGAGGTCTTATGAAACTGTAATGGTTAATTTTGTGTCAACTTGGCTAGGCCACAGTGCCCATATCTTTGGTTAAACGTTCTAGGTGATTTTGTGAAGATATTTTTTAGATACAGTATTTAAATCAGTAGACTTTGAGTAAATCCAGGTTATTCTCCATAATTTGGTGGGCCTCATTGTATTAGTTGTAGGCCTTCATAGAAAAAGATGGACCTTTCCAAAGAAGAGGAAATTCTGCCAGTAAATGGCTTTCAGACTTAAGTTACGTCAACTGTTCCCTGGGTCTCTAGCCTGTCAGCCTGTCCTGCAGATTTTGGACTTGCCAACCTCCTCAACTGGGTGAGCCTTTTCCTTAAAAATCTCTCTCCCCTGTCTCCCACTCCCCATATACATCCTATTCTGCTTCTCTGGAGAACTGTGACTAACAGATTTTGGTACTGAGAGTGGTTCTTGTGGAACAGAATTCTAGGGATGAGATTCCCGAATCAGTTCTCTAATCTGTTTAGACTTAAAGACACTAATGACCGTATTCCCAGTAGAAAGAGAGCACCCATAGTCCATAGCATGGTCTGGCAATAGAATTGGGAGGCTCCTAATCACATGAGAGGCAAGGTCCTGATTGACCATATTTGTTTTGCCTGTGAACATTTCTGCCAGCCAACAAATATAATGAGATTGACTGGCTGCTCCTTGTTTCTTTGAGCAAATTGGGGGAAAGAAAAGCATGAGCTCAGGGTTTTGAATTCCCAGCTCAATTACTACATAAGTGGCCCAAAAGCTATGTCTGCTCTGAAGAGATAGCCGATATTGCTGAAAACCAAACCCAGAATGTGAATCCTGTGAGTGGCTGAATTACGATGCAAATCAAATTGGCAAACTTGCACTGGTGACTACTGTTAAAGTGAGGGCAATCATTGTGAAGGAACGGGGGTCCCTAAAGTTTGGGGACACATGCACAGATCCTGATGAAGCTGGGGATGGTGAATGTCTAAATTTTGATGAGTCTTTTGCCAGTAGCTTCAACCTTATCTGAGGTGATAATGCTACTTTGCCTAAGGAATCTGAAATAGCCTTTTCTGAGGTAGTTGCCTTGCAATATAATGGTGAGTCTCCTCTGAACCCACTTCTTTGCCTCTAGACATGTAACTAGGCTCAAATCCCAGCAGGCCCCTAAAGGTGAGGTATAAGATGTGACCTGGGAGGTGTGCTACAGCACAAAAGAACTATCTGATTGTTCCCAACAAACTAACAGAAGCTGGGGAATATGTATGAGGATGTATATTCAGAGTGGTAGAAGGAACATAAACTTGTTTCAGGTAGAGTTTACTGATATGGGCCTACTACACAGTGTGGAGGCCAAAGCATGTCCATCTTGGATGCTAATTTACCGTGGTGACTTCTGATGAACCCCAGTTCTGGGAATGCCTCTAATATTCCTACTTCATCTGCTGTACTTAAACCATAAATCCTTCCCTTAAGCAAATCACTTCAGTTGTCTTTCTCTATGGTGTATTAGCCCTGGATCTGGGGATAACCACATGGAGTGGCACAGGGATCCACCATCTTGTCTTGCAACTGCGTAAGACATGACTTCTGTTCATCAGTCCAGGTTAAATATTTCTTTCTTTCTTTTCTTTCTTTTCTTTTTTTAATCTGAGACAGAGTCTTGCTCTGCCGCCCAGGCTAGAGTGCAGTGGCATGATCTCGGCTCACTGCAGCCTTGCCTCCTGGGTTCAAGCACTTCTCCTGCCTCAGCCTTCCAAGTAGCTGGGATTACAGGTGCCCGTGCTACTGCGCCCAGCTAATTTTTGTATTACTAACAGAGATGGGGTTTCACAGTGTTGGCCAGGCTGGTCTTAACTCCTGACCTCGTGATTCGCTCACCTTGGCCTCCCAGAGTGCTGGGATTACAGGCATGAGCCACCGCGCCCAGCCTGTTTCTTAAAAACTGGATTTGTCGGCTGGGCGTGGTGGCTCATGCCTGTAGTCCCAGCACTCTGGGAGGCCGAGGTGGGCAGATCGTGAGATCAGGATATCAAGACCATCCTGGCCAACATGGTGAAACCCCGTCTCTACCAAAAATACAAAAATTAGCTGGGTGTAGTACAGGCCGGTAGTCCCAGCTGAGGCAGGAGAATTGCTTGAACCCAGGAGTTGGAGGTTGCAGTGAGCCGAGGTCACTCCATTGCACTCCAGTCTGGTAACAGAGCGAGACTCTGTCTCAAAAACAAAACAACAACAACCAAAAAAAACTAGATTTGTCGGTCTCTTTGGTCTCTCAGCTTCCTCAGCCTAGGTTTGCCTAGACCTGCTCATCACAGAACAAGCAGAGATTTTGGATTTAATGTTCCACTTGGGGAGTTAGGGCCCTAACAGTATGATTGGTTGGTTGAACCATGGACCAAATGGAAGCCCACAGTAAATTAACTTGAAATACCAGACTTACCTTGGTATGCTATAGAGGAAGAGATTCAAAGGCTTAGGAAGATTAGAATATCAGAGTTAATTTGTCATTTAAGACCCTCTCTCCCACCTTGGGGGAAGTGGAGGGCAGACGACACACTGTTCACCAATACTGTGGAAAATCCAATTTTGGGGGGAGCCCCAGCATCCTTGATGGGCCCTGTGATCACTCTTCCCTGTAGGTCAGACATTACAGTGGAAATGGCTGCCACTGAATTGGGAAACTTAAATGCAATGGGATTAATCAGATCCTAGGGTGTCCGGGGCCAAGTAACAGACTCAGTGGCAAAAGGCAAGGTGGGCACAGTTACCATAAAGGACAGCAGAGCCAAAGCATCAGTTGGAATTGTCTGACTCACAGAGACCTGTGGTGTTGGCTAGGGGATCATGGTGTTCCTAGAAGGGAAATAGATAGGAAGCCTACAAAATTCTTACTTAATCTATGCAAATGGAAGAGTTCTAGGTCAATTGATCAAAAGCAAAAATATATGCTGTTAATCTTCTACCCTTTACAAAAGTGACCTATAGCTTTTGCCAAGGTGGCAACATTGGGGTAAAGGAAATAATCAAAACTTTCAGAGATTATTAGACATTGGCTTAGAACTGAAACTAGTTCCAGGAGACCCAAAGCATCACTTTTTCCCACGAGTCAGAGGAGGGGCTCATAGATGTCAGGTGATCAATGAAATTTTAGCTCAGGTCCATCTCCCAGTGTGTCTTTGAATTCATTCTACAGTTCATTTTTCTTCGATGCATAATTAGAATAGACATACTCGACAACTGGAAAAATCTTCATATTGGTTTCCTGATGTGTGAGGTAAGGACTGTTATGGTGGGAAAGGCCAGGTGGAAGACACTACTATTGCCTCTATGTAGGAAAATAGTAAACCGAAAGCAACACCACATTCCTGGAGAGATGGAAGAGATTACTGCTACTATTAATATCAAGGACTTAAAGGATATAGGGAAGGCAACTCCACCACATCCCCCATTCACATTGGCTGGCTCACCTTCACAGAAGACAGAAGGATCTTTTTTATTTTTTTTTGAGCCAGAATCTCACTCTGTTACCCAGGCTGGAGTGCAATGGTGTGTGGTCTCAGCTCACTGCAACCTCTGCCTCCCAGGTTCAAGTGATTCTCCTACCTCAGCCTCCCAAGTAGGTGGGATTACAGGCACATGCCACCAAACACAGCTAATTTTTTGTATTTTTAGTGGAGACAGGGTTTCACTATGTTGGCCATGCTGGTCTCAAACTCCTGACCTCAGGCCTGCCTCGGCCTCCCAAAGTGCTGGGATTACAGGCGTGAGCCACCACGCCTGGCTGACAGATGGATCTTAGAGAATGACACTGGATTATCATAAGACTAACCAGGTGGTAACTCCAGTTGTAGCCTCTGTACCAGTTATGGTTTATTGCTTGAGCAAATTAACACATTTCCCGGTACCTGATATGCTGCTATTGATGTGGAAAGTGCTTTTCTCTCCATACCTGTTAAGAGAGAATACCAGAAGCAGTTTGCTTTCAGCTGTCAAAGCCAGCAATATGCCTTTATTGTTCTACCTCAGGGGTATATCAACTCTCCAGCCCTGTGTCATAGTTTAGGTCTCAGGGTCGCAGTCACCTTTCCCTTCCCAAGACATCATGCTTATCCATTACATTGGTGACATTAGGGTTATTGTACATAGTGAGCAAGAAGTAGCTACTCTTATTGATAAGACATTTATGTCTCAGAAGACGGGAAATCAGTTAAATTTCAGGGGCATTCTAGCTCTGGAATATCTAGGGATCCAGTAGTATGGGGCATGTTGAGCATATCCTTTCTAAGGTGAAACGTGAGTTGTTGCATCTGGCCTATCCTACAACCAAAAAGACGCACAATGACTAGTGGGCCTCTTTGGATGTCAGGGACAACATATTCCTCATGTAGGGGTGCTACCTGTCCCATTTACCAAGGGACCAGAAGCTGCTCACCTTGAGTGAGGTCTAGAAGTAGAGAAGGCTCTGCAACAGGTCCAAACTGTTGTGCAAGCTGCTTTGCCACTCAGGCTGTATGATCCAGCAAATCCAATGGTGCTTGAAGTGTGAGCTGCATATAGGAATGATAGTTAGACACTTTTGTAGGGCCCTGTAGATGAACTACAGCAAAGGCCCTTAGGATTTTGGAGCAAAGCCCTGCCATCCTCTGCAGATAACTACTCTCCTTTGAAAAATAGCTTTTGGCCTGCTACTGGACCTTGTGGTGACTACATGATTAAACATTGCGCCACCCAGTTACCATGCAGCATGAGCTGCCCACCAAGCTATAAAGTTAGGTGTGCATAACAGTACTCAACCATCACATGGAAGTGGTATATTACTAGAGTTAGCTTGAGCAGGTCCCGAAGGCACAAGTAAAGCGTATGAAAAAGTAGACCAGATATGAGCCCATGGTGGCTCACATCTGTAACTCAGAACTGTGGGAGGCCGAGGCTGGGGGATTGCTTGAGGCCAGGAGTTCAAGACCAGCCTTGGTAACATAGCAAGAACTTGTGTGTACAAAACAGAAGAAAAAAAGCAACTGGGCATGGTGGTGCACACCTGTAATCCTAGTACTCAGCAGGCTGAGAGCAGAGGATCATTTGAGCCCCAGGTGTTTGAGGTTACAGTGAGCTATGATTGTACCCTATACTCTAGCCTGGGTGACAGAGTGAGACTGTGTATTTTTTTTTTAAGTGGCCCAAATGCCTGTGGTCCCCCCCTCCTCCTAAAGACTACCTTCTCTCCCCCCAGCCTGCCCCTATGGCTTCATGGGGAGTTCCCCATGATCAGTTGACAGAGGAGACTAGGGCCTGGTTTCCAGGTGATTCTGCAGGATACACAGACATCATCTAAAAGTGGACAGCTGGAGCACTGCAGCCTTTTTCTGGGACTTCCTTGAGGGCAGTGGTGAAGAGAAATTTAGGTAGTGTACCTGGTTGTTCATTTTGTTTGGAAAGAGAAATGGCCAGACACATGATTGTATATTGACTCATGGACTGTGGCCAGTGGTTTGGTTGGATAGTCAGGGACTTGGAAGAAATAAAATTGAAAAATTGGTGGCCCAGGCGCAGTGGCTCATGCCTGTAATCCTAACACTTTGGGAGCCTGAGGCAGGTGGATTGCCTGAGCTCAGGAGTTTGAGATCAGCCTGGGCAACACAGTAAAACCCCATCTCTACTAAAAAATACAAAAAAAAAGAAAAAAAAAGAAAAGAAACAGCTCGGCGTGGTGGCATGCACCTGTAATCCCAGCTACTTGGGAGATTGAGGCAGGAGAATCGCTTTAACCTGGGAGGCAGAGGTTGCAGTGAGCCAAGATCGTGCCATTGCACTCCAGCCTAGGCAACAGCGTGACTCTGTCACGTACACATACAAAAAATGGTGACAAAGAAATTTGAGGAAGAGGTATTTTTTGCGCATTTGGAAGAGACCTCTCTGAATGGGCAAAAAAATAAGAAGCTATTTGCATTCCAAGTGAATGGTTACTGAAGGGTAACCTCAGCAGAGGAGGATTTTAATAATCAGGTGGATAGGATGACCTGTCTGTGGATACCAGTCAGCTTATCTTCTCACAGCCACCCCACCATCACCAAATTGGTTTATGAACAAGTAGCTGTGATCACAGGGATGGAGGCTATGCATGGAATCTGAAATCTGCAATTCCACTCACCAAGGCAGACCTGGCTACAGCCACCACTGAGTGCCCAGTCTGCTAGCAGCAGAGACCAGCACTGAGTTTTCAGTATGGCATAATTCCCTGGGGTGATCAGCCAGCTACCTAGTGGCAGGTAGATTACAGTGGTATGCTTTCATTATGAAAAGGCAGCATTTTGTTATTGGAATAGACACTGGAATAGATAATGATCCTTTTTGCCTTCCCTGTTCAAATAATCCTGCCAAAACTGCTATCCATGCATGCATAAAATGCCTTATCCACCACTGTGGTATTCCACATGGCATTGCTTCTGATCCAGGTAGTACCTTCACAGCAATTGAGGTACAGCAATGGACCCATGTTTATGGAATTCCCCTGGTCTTACCATATCCCCCACCATCCCAAAGCAGTGCTGGCTTGACAGAACAATGGAATGGGCTTTTGAAGTCCAGTTACAGGGCTACCTAAATGGTAATACTTTGCAGGGCTGGGGCAAGGTTCTCCAGAGGCAGTATATGCTTTGAATCAGTATCCAATATATGGTGCTGTGTCTCCCACAGCCAGGATTCACAGGCCCAGGAATCAGGAGGTGGAAATGGGAGTGGACCACTCATTATTACCCTAGTGACTCACCAGCAACATTTTTGCTTTCTGTCACTGTGAACTTATGATGTGCTGGCTTAGAAGTCCTACTTCCAAAGTGAGAAATGCTTCCTGGAGATACAATTCAATTGAACAGGGAGTTCAACTGCCACCCTGTCACTTTGGGGTCCTCATGCCTGAGTCAACAGGCTAATAAGGGGCTACTATATTGACTGGGGTGGTTCATCCAGGTGAACAAGGGGAAAATTGGACTGCAACAGCGTGTGTGGAATAGAGAAGATCCCTTAAGGCATCTATTGGCATTGCCATGCCATATGATTACAGTCAATGGAAAACTCCAGGAACAGTCCAGGCAGGACTACAAGTGGCCCAGACCCTCCAGGAATGAAGGTTTGGGTCGCCTCAGCAGGTAAAGAGTCACAACCAGCTGAGGTGTACTTGTTGAGAGCAAAGTGAATACAGATTGGATGGTGAAAGATGGTCATTATAAATACCAGAGATGGGCCGGGCACAGTGGCTCATGCCTGTAATCCCAGTACTTTAGGAGGCCAAGGTGGGCAGATCACAAGGTCAGGAGTTCGAGACCAGTCTGGCCAACATAGGGAAATCCCGTCTCTACTAAAAATATAAAAAATTAGCCAGGTGTGGTGGTGTGTGCCTGTAATCCCAGCTACTTGGTAGAGCTGAGGCAAGAGAATCATGTGAACATGGGAGGCAGAGATTGTAGTGAGCTGAGATTGCGCCATTGTACTCCAGCCTGGTGACAGTGTGAGACTATGTCTCAAAAATAAAATAAATAATAAATACCAGCGATGACCTTGTGATCAGCTACAGAAATGAAGACTGTGATTGTCATGAGTACTTCTTTTTAATTTTGTTACAAATATGTTTGTGTGTATACATATATATCAAATATAGATATATACATATATAGACAATATCTTTGTTTTTTTCCCTCTCTTATCCCTTTACTCCTTTACGTACGATGCATTGGCTTTATATCATGGATTTAATATTGTTAGGTTTACAGCAGCATATTTAAGTTATGGAATATCAAGGATAAGATATGGAATATTGCCCAAAAGACTTTGCATCCTCCTCTTGGGAAGGGGTTAGTATGTGTTTGGTTGTACACAGAAGTAGTTGTATTATTTTAGGTGAGAGTATGATCTCATTATTGTCTTTATTTGGAGGCTAAATATGGTTTAAGAAGAAGTGTATGGGAACTGAATTGACAAGGGGTGAACCTGTAATGGTTGATTTTATGTGTCAGTCTGGCTAGGTTATGGTACTCAGACCTTTGATCTAACATTATTCTAGGTGTTTTAGTGAAGATGTTTTTAGAAAAGAGTAACATTTAAATTAGTAGACTTTGAGTAGATTTTCCTCCATAATGTGGGTGGGACTCATCCAATTCATTGAAGACCTTAATAGAAGAAGACTAGCAAGACTGACCTCCCCCAAAGAGAGTGAATTTTTCCAACTAATTGTCTTTGAACTCAAGTAGCAACAGAAACCCTTGCCTGGGTCTCCAGCCTGCCTGCAAATTTCAGACGTGTTAGCCCTCTTAATTGCATGAATCAGTTCTTTAAAATGTCTCTGTCTGTCCCCTTCTTCCTCACTCCCTTTTTCCCTCTCACCACAACCTATTGGTTCTGTTTCTCTGAAGAATGCTGGTGACACTGATCTCAAGATTGCCCTTAGCATCAATTAGAAAAATTTTCAATTTTGATAGTCTTTGTACAACTTAGAATTCATTCATGAAAGTACATGATTGTAATTTGGGTAGTTTATAGATTATTCAGACAACTTAAAAAGATGCCATGTGTATGTATGTGTGTGTGTGTATATACATATATATATATATATGTATATACTCCATCTAAAAAATTATATATATATATATGTTATTATTTTTTTTGAGATGGAATATTGCTCTTTCACCAAGCTGGAGTGCAGTGGCGCAATCTCGGCTCACTGCAACCTCTGCTGCCTGGGTTCAAGCAATTCCCCTGCCTCAGCCTCCTGAGTAGCTGGGACTACAGGCGTCTGCCACCACGCCCGGCTAATTTTTTGTATTTTAGTAGAGACAGGGTTTCACCATGTTGGCCAAACTGTTGACCTCATGATCTGCCCACCTCGGACTCCCAAAGTGCTGGGATTACAAGCGTGAGCCACCGTGCCTGGCTGCCATTTATATATTTTTGAAATTCTGAATTATGAAATGTTTTGGAAAAGTTTGAAATAAGCCCTATTTTCTTTAATATTTATTCATGATTTTGAGGAATATGAACAAAATTTGTAAGGTAATGAAATGTTTAACTCTAATATAGATAACATCACTAATTTGCATATAACCTTAAAGTTTTTCCTGCGGCTTTTAAAAACTATACAATATTATTGTGATAAAATGCACATAACATAAAATTTACCATCTTATTATTTTATTAGTATATAGTTCAGTAGTGTTAAGTACATTTGCATTGTGCAGCTAATCTCCAGAATTGTTCTCGCCTTAAAATCCTGAAGCTCTGCATCCTTTTCTTCTGAGTTCTTGGAAATTCCCTTTATATTTGTTTTCATGAATTTGACTACCGTAGATACCTCATGTAAGTGGAATGATATCCTATTTGTCTTTTGTGATTGGCTTATTTCATTTGGTATAATGTCATAAGGTTCATTCATATTGTAGCATATGTCAGAATTTCCTTTTTAAGGCTGAATGATATTCCATTATATGGATATGCCACATTTTTTTTATCCATTCATCCATTGATGGACACTTGGTTTATTTCTCAGCTCTTGGCTATCATGAATAATGCTGCTATAAACATTTGTGTATCTGTTTGAGACTATGCTTTTAATTCTTTTGTATAAATACCTAGAAGTAGGACTGCTGAGTCATATGGTAATTCTATTTTTAGTTTTCAAATTACTACCATACTGTTTTCCATAGCAGCTGCATCCTTTTACATTCTCACAATGGTGCATAAGGGTTTTAATTTCTCCACATTCTTACCAACACTTTTTATTTTGTTTTAATGGTAACCATGCTAATGAATATGAGGTAATTTTGGTATTGAGTTGCATTTTTCTAATGATTTGTGATGTTGAGCATATTATCATATTGTTTTTGGCCATTTATATGTCTTATTTGAAGATATGTCTACTTAAGTCCTTTGCACATTTAAAAAATCATGTTTTTCGGTTGTTGAATTGTAGGAATTCCTTATATAGTCTGGATACTAATGCCTTGTGAGATATATGGTTTGAAAATACTTCCTTCTATTTTGTGGTTTGCTGCTATGACTTGATTGCCTCCTCCAAAGTTCATGTTGAAATTTAATTGCTGGTTGGGCATGGTGGCTCATGCCTGTAATCCTAGCACTTTGGGAGGTGGAGGTGGGTGGGTCACTTGAGGTCAGAAGTTTGAGACCAGCCTGACCAACATGGTGAAACTCTGTAATGAAAACACAAAAATTAGCCAAGCATGGTGGCAGACACTTGTAATCCCAGCAACTTGGGAGGCTGAGGCAGGAGAATCACTTGAACCCAGGAGGCAGAGGTGGCAGTGAGCTGGGATTGCACCTGTGTACTCCAGCCTGGGTCACAGTATGAGACTCTGTCTTAAAAAAAAAAAAAGAAAACTTTAATTGCCATTGTAGCAATATTAAGAGGTGGAGCCTTTAACAGGTGACTAGGTCACGAGGGCACAGCCCTCATGAGTGGATTAAGCCATTATATCAGGCTGTGGTCTCCTGATACAAGAATGAGTTCAACCCTGATTTCTTGTCTCTGTCTCAGGTACACTCTCACCGCGTGATGCCGTCTTTGCCATATGCCAGTGCCATGCTCTTGGACTTCTCAGCCTCCAGAACCATAAGCCAAATACACTTCTATTTTCTATAAATTACTAAGTCTGTGATATTCTGTTATAGTGGCACAAAATGTACTAATACAGTTACTTTTGCACTCTGTAGATTGTGTCCTTTAATGTGCAGATGTTTTGTTTGTTGTTTTTGTTTTTTGAGACAAGAGTTTTACTCTGTCATCCAGGCTGGAGTGCAGTGGCATGATCTCACTCACTGCAACCTCCACCTCCCAGGCTCAAGTGATTCTCCTGCCTCAGCCTCCTGAGTAGCTGGGATTATAGGTATACGTCAACATACCTGGCTAATTTTTGTATTTTTAGCAGAGACGGGGTTTCCCTCTGTTGGCCAGGTTGGTCTGGAACTCCTGGCCTCAAGTGATCCACCTGCATCAGCCTCCCAAAGTGCTGGGATTACAGACATGAGCTACCGCACCTGGCCCAGATGTTTTTAACTGTTATATGGTTCAGTTAATTTTTAATTTAGTTGCTGTGTTTTTTGTGTCATATCCAAGAAATCATCACCAAATTCAGTATCATGGAGCTTTTTCCATATGTTTATTTCTAAGAGTTTTATAGCTTTAGGTCTTAAGTTTAGGGTTTTGATCTACTTTGAGTTAATCTTTGCATATGGTGTTAGGTAAAGGTCCAACTTCATTCTTTTGCATAATGTATAATCAATATATCAGTGCCATTTGTGGACAAGACTCTTCTTTCCCCATTGAATAATCTTGGCACCCTTATTGAAAACCACGTGACTACATATGTGAAAGTTCATTATTTCTATGCTCTATACTCTATTCTGTTGGTCTATGTCTGTAGTTATGCCAGTGCAAGTGCTATACTGCTTTGATTACTGTAGCTTTGTAATAAGTTTTAAAATCGTAAAGTGTGAGACCTCCAACTTTGTTCTTCTTCAAATCTGTTTTGGCTATCTGGATTTATTTGAGATTCCATAGGAATTTGGGGGATGATTTTTTCTGTTTCTGAAAAAGAAAAAATACCCCTTGGATTTTGATAGGGATTGTATTTAATCTGTAGATTGCTTTGGATAGTATTGATACCTGGTTATCTTAACAGTATTAAATCTTCCAATCCATGAATATGAGATGTCTTTCCATTTATTTGTGTCTTAATTTCTTTCAGCAATGTTTTGTAGTTCTCAGTGTAAAAGTCTTTTTCTCACTTGTTAACTTACTTCCCAAGTATTGTATTCTTTTTGATGCTATTGTAAACAAAATGGTTTTCCAAATTTCTTTTTGGATCATTTCTTGTTACTGTAGTATGGAAACAAAACTGATTTTTGTATGTTGATTGTATACCTCACAACTTTGCTGATTTCTTTATTTAGTTATAATGTGTTTTTATAAAATAGATTTTCTATATAAAATTTTTTGTTGTCTGTAAATGGAGGTAAGTTTCTTCTTCCTTTCCAACTTACATGCATTTTATTGGTATTTTTCTTGCCTAATTGGTCTAAGACTTCTAGTATAATGTGAGATAAAAGTGGTGGCTGGGTGCAATGGCTCACACCTATAATCTCAGCACTTTGGGAGGTCAAGGTGGGCAGATTACTTGAGTCCAGTAGTACAAGACCAGGTCGGCAACATGGCAAAGCCCCGTCTCTAAAAAAAAAAAAAAAAAAATTAGCTTGGTGTAATGGTGTGCACTTGTAGTACCAGCTACTTGGGAGTCTGAGGTGGGCAGATAACCTGAGTACGGGAGGTTGAAGCTGGATGAGCTGTCATCACAAAATTGCACTCCAGCCTGGTAACAGAGAGACACTCTCTTAAAAAAAGTGATGAAAGTAGGCACCCTTGTCTTGATCTTTATTTTAGAGGAAATGCTTTCATTCTTCCACTGAATGTTAGCTGTGGGACTCTTATATATAACCTTTATTATGTTGAAGTCATTTCCTTCTATTCCTAGTTGTGTTGAGTGCTTTTCTCATGAAAACATATTGACTATTATCAAGGGCTCTTTCTGCATCAATTGAGATGATCATGTTTTTTTCTCCTTCATCCTGTTGATGTCATGTAATATATTGATTGATTTTTGTAATTCAAGGCCCCCTTTACATTTTAGAAATATACCACAATTGGTCATAATGTATAATCATTTTAATATGCTATTGAATTCTGTTTGCTAGTATTTTGTTGATTGTTCTTGCATAAGTAGTCATCAGGAATATTGGTTTAAAGTAATGTGTCATGCTATGATATTGTGACCATTAGTATGTCAGTAGATATGAGAAATTTTTCAGGTCTATTATTTTATGAGAACAATGTTATACACACAATACATGATTGACTGAAACATCATAATGAAATACACGACTGTGTATCATGCTTCTGCCTTCTGCCCTGAAAATTTTTTGGGGGCGGTGGGGATGGAGTCTGACTCTATCACCCAGGCTGGAGTGCAGTAGTGTGATCTTGGCTCAGTGAAACCTCTGCCTCCTGGGCTCAAGTGATTCTCCCACCTTAGCCTCCTTAGTAGCAGGGACTACAGGCATGCACCACCACACCAGGCTAATTTTTGTATTTTTAGTAGAGACGAGTTTCACTATGTTGGCCAGGCTGCTCTTGAACTCCTGACTTCAGGTGATTTGCTTGTCTTGGGCTCCCAAAGTGCTGGGATTGCAGGTGTGAGCCACCGCACCCAGCCTGCCCTAATAGAAATCTGACAATAACCTTAGAGGCATTCTTTTTAATGTAATAAATCACTTTACGCTTACTCCTTATAATTTTCTCTTTATATTTGACTTTTGACAGTTTCCTTACAATGTGTCTGGATATATGCCTCTTTAAGTTTATCCTACATGAAGGTGGCTAAATGGCTAATATCTGTGTATAAAATTTTGGGGTAGAATTATGGTAGGGTGAGGGTCAGCATGAAAGTAAGTATTATAACTAGAAATAAATAGGGCTGGGACTATGCTTCTATTATGGTTGGAGGATAGGGATTTAAGGTTAAGGTAACAGTTAGGGTTAAAGCAGGCATTAAGAAATAGGAGTTAGCATGAGAGATAAAGTGAGTGTTATAGTTGTAAGGGTTAGGGCTAGGGTTAGGGATAGTGTTAGGGTTAGAGTTACAGATAGGGGTAAGGTCAAGGCTATGTTTAGGGCTGGGTAAGGGTTAGGGTTTAGGGGTAGCATTAGGGTAGGGTTAGGGTTAGGGTAGCAGTTGGGGTTATGGTTAGGGGTTTGGGTTTGGGTTGGGGATGGGTTAGGGTTATGGTTAGGGATATGCTTTAGTGTTTAGGGTTAAGTCTAGGGATTAGGGTTAAGATTAGGGTTAGGGTTTAGGGATTAGGTTTAGGGTTGGGGTGAGGTAGGGTTAGGGATTAGGGGTTATGGTTAGGGTCAGGGTGGTTAGGGTTAGGGGTTAGCATTAAGATTTAAGGGTTAGGGTTAGGGTTAGGGTTGGGGTTACGGTTAGAGGTTAAGGGTTAGAGGGTTGGGAGTTTTGGGTAGTGTTTTGGTTTGTGGTTAGTTTTAGTGTTACAATTAGGATTAGATGGCACTGACTTAGAGTTGAAAATGTTTAACCCCAAGAGATGTCCACAGAGACAGCTTAGGAACACCGCCTACTCCTAATGGACTTAGGGTTGGTGTTAGCGTTAGGGTTAGAGAGTTAGGTGTATTGGGTAGAGTTTTGGTTTGTGGTTAGGCTTAGGGTTACGGTTAGGATTAGATGGCACTGCCTTAGAGTTGAAAATGTTTAACCCCAAGAGATGTCAACAAAGACAGCTTAGCAACACCACTGACTCCTAGATGGGCTTGGGTCAGATTTCCCAAGTGTCTAAGTAAGTAGAGTAGATGGTGAGGTCGACACAGAAGGAATGGTTCAAAGTATATTGGGAAGAGTGTGATCCCAATACCCCTTCATTTCACACTGGTAGTCAAGTACTCCTCCCTGACACTGGAAAAATAAACAATTTATTTTCCTCAGACATTGAAGCAGAACTTTTCTAAGCTCCAGGACACCGGGTAATGATTTTTTTTTTAATATATATATATATTTTATTGCATTTTAGGTTTTGGGGGTACATGTGAAGAACATGCAAGATTGTTGCATAGGTACACACATGGCAGTGTGATTTGCTGACTTCCTCCCCCATCACCTATATCTGGCATTTCTCCCCATGCTATCTCTCCCCAACTCCCCACCCCCCACTGTCCCTCCCCATTTTTCCCTCGACAGACCCCAGTGTGTGATGCTCCCCTCCCCTGTGCCATGTGTTCTCATTGTTCAACACCCACCTATGAGTGAGAACATGCGGTGTTTGATTTTCTGTTCTTGTGTCAGTTTGCTGAGAATGATGGTTTTCAGGTTCATCCATGTCCCTAAAAAGGACACAAACTCATCATTTTTGATGGCTGCATAATATTTCATGGTGTATATGTGCCACATTTTCCCTGTCCGGTCTATCATCGATGGGCATTTGGTTGGTTCCAGGTCTTTGCTATTGTAAACTGTGCTGCAATGAACATTCATGTGCATGTGTCCTTATAATAGAACGATTTATAATCCTTTGGATATATACCCAGTAATGGGATTGCTGGGTCAAATAGGAATTTCTATTTCTAGGTCCTTGAGGAGTCGCCACACTGTCTTCCACAATGGTTCAACTTATTTACACTCCCACCAACAGTGTAAAAGTGTTCCCTGTTTCTCCATATCCTCTCCAGCATCTGTTGTCTCCAGATTTTTTAATGATCGCCATTCTAACTGGCGTGAGATAGTACCTCAATGTAGTTTTGATTTGCATTTCTCTAATGACCAGTGATGATGAGCATTTTTTCATATGTTTGTTGGCTTCATGTATGTCTTCTTTTGTAAAGTGTCTGTTCATATCCTTTGCCCACTTTTGAATGGGTTTGTTTGTTTTTTTCTTGTAAATCTGTTTTAGTTCTTTGTAGATTCTGGATATCAGCCCTTTGTCAGATGGGTAGACTGCAAAAATTTTTTCCCATTCTGTTGGTTGCCGATTCACTCTAATGACTGTTTCTTTTGCCGTGCAGAAGCCCGTGGAGTTTGATTAGGTCCCATTTGTCTATTTTGGCTTTTGTTGCCAATGCTTTTGGTGTTTTGGTCATGAAGTCCTTGCCTACGCCTATGTCCTGAATGGTTTTGCCTAGATTTTCTTCTAAGGTTTTTATGGTGTTAGGTCTTATGTTTAAGTCTTTAATCCATCTGGAGTTAATTTTAGTGTAAGGTGTCAGGAAGGGGTCCAGTTTCTGCTTTCTGCACATGGCTAGCCAGTTTTCCCAACACCACTTATTAAACAGGGGACTCATTTCCACATTGCTTGTTTTTGTCAGGTTTGTCAAAGATCGGATGGTTGTAGATGTGTTGTGTTGCCTCAGAGGCCTCTGTTCTGTTCCATTGGTCTATATCTCTGTTTTGGTACCAGTACTATGCTGTTTTGATTACTGTAGCTTGGTAGTATAGTTTGAAGTCCGGGAGTGTGATGCCTCCAGCTTTGTTCTTTTTGCTTAGAATTGACTTGGCTATGCGGGCTCTCTTTTGATTCCATATGAAGTTTAAGGTGGTTTTTTCCAGTTCTGTGAAGAAGGTATTGGTAGCTTGATAGGGATAGCATTGAATCTGTAAATTACTTTGGGCAGTATGGCCATTTTCACGATATTGATTCTTCCTAGCCATGAACATGGAATGTGTCTCCATCTGTTTGTGTCCTCTCTTATTTCCTTGAGCAGTGGTTTGTAGTTCTCCTTGAAGAGGTCCTTTACGTTCCTTGTTAGTTGTATTCCTAGATATTTTATTCTCTTTGTAGCAATTGTGAATGGCAGTTGGTTCTTGATTTGGCTCTCTTTAAGTCTGTTATTGGTGTATAGGAATGCTTGTGATTTTTGCACATTGATTTTGTATCCTGAGACTTTGCTGAAGTTGCTTATCAGTTTAAGGAGATTTTGGGCTGAGACGATGGGGTCTTCTAGATATACAATCCTGTCATCTGCATATAGAGACAATTTGACTTCCTCCTTTCCTATTTGAATATCCTTTATTTCTTTTTCTTGCCTGATTGCTCTGGCTAGAACTTCCAGTACTATATTGAATAGGAGTGGTGAGAGAGGGCATCCTTGTCTAGTGCCAGGATTTCAAAGGGAATGCTTCTAGTTTTTGCCCATTCAGTATGATATTGGCTGTTGGTTTGTCGTAAATAGCTTTTATCATTTTGAGCTACGTTCCATCAATACTTAGTTTATTGAGGGTTTTTAGCATAAAGGGCTGTTGAATTTTGTCAAAGGCCTTCTCTGCATCAATTGAGATAATCATGTGGTTTTTGTCTTTGGTTCTGTTTATGTGGTGAATTATGTTTATAGATTTGCGTATGTTGAACCAGCCTTGCATCCCCGGGGATGAATCCTACTTGATCATGGTGGATAAGCTTTTTGATGTGCTGTTGCAATCAGTTTGCCAGTATTTTATTGAAGATTTTTGCATCTATGTTCATCATGGATATTGGCCTGAACTTTTCTTTTCTTGCTGAGTCTCTGCCGGGTTTTGGTATCAGGATGATGTTGGTCTCATACAATGATTTGGGAAGGATTCCCTCTTTTTGGATTGTTTGGAATGGTTTCAGAAGGAATGGTACCAGCTCCTCTTTGTATGTCTGGTAGAATTGGGCTGTGAACCCATCTGGACCTGGGTTTTTTTTGGGTGGTAGGCTCTTAATTGCTGCCTCAACTTCAGCCCTTGTTATTGGTCTATTCAGGGTTTCGACTTCTTCCTGGTTTAGGCTTGGGAGGATGCAAGTGTCCAGGAATTTATCCATGTCTTCTAGGTTTACTAGTTTATGTGCATAGAGTTGTTTGTAATAATCTCTGATGATGGTTTGAATTTCTGTGGAATCTGTGGTGATATCCCCTTTATCATTTTTTATTGCATCTATTTGATTATTCTCTCTTTTCTTTTTTATTAATCTGGCTAGTGGTCTGTCTATTTTGTTGACCTTTCGAAAAACCAGCTCCTGGATTTATTGCTTTTTTGAAGGGTTTTTTGTGTCTCTATCTCCTTCAGTTCTGCTCTGATCTTAGTTATTTCTTGTCTTCTGCTATGTTTTGAGTTTTTTTTTATGTTGCTCCTCTAGCTCTTTCAATTTTGACGATAGGGTGTCAATTTTAGATCTCTCCTTGCTTCTCTCTCATATGGGCATTTATTGCTATATATTTTCCTCTAGAGACTGCTTTAAATGTGTCCCAGAGATTCTGGTATGTTGTGTCTTCATTTGCATTGGTTTCAAAGAACATTTTTATTTCTGCCTTCATTTCATTGTTTATCCAGTCAACATTCAAGAGCCAGTTGTTCAGTTTCCATGAAGCTGTGCGGTTCTGAGTTAGTTTCTGAATTCTGAGTTCTAACTTGATTGCATTGTGGTCTGAGAGACTGTTTGTTATGATTTCTGTTCTTTTGCATTTGCTGAGGAGTGATTTACTTCCAATTATGTGGTCAATTTTAGAGTAGGTGCGATGTGGTGCTGAGAAGAATGTATATTCTGTGGATTTGGGGTGGAGAGTTCTGTAAATGTCTATTAGGTTTGCTTGATCCAGGTCTGAGTTCAGGTCCTGGATATCCTTGTTAATTTTCTGTCTTGTTGATCTGTCTAATATTGACAATGGGGTGTTCAAGTCTCCCACTATTATTGTGTGGGAGTCTAAGTCTCTTTGTAAGTCATTAAGAACTTGCCTTATGTATCTGGGTGCTCCTGTATTGGGCGCGTATATATTTAGGATTGTTAGCTATTCTTGTTGCATTGATCCTTTTACCATTATGGTATGTCCTTCTTTGTCTCTTTTGATCTTTGTTGGTTTAAAGTCTATCTTATCAGAGATGAGAATTGCAACTCCTGCTTTTTTTGCTCTCCAGTTGCTTGGTAAATCTCCTCCATCCCTTTATTTTGAGCCTTTGTGCATCTTTGCATGGGAGATGGGTTTCCTGGATATAGCACACCGACAGATTTTGGCTTTTTATCCAGTTTGCCAGTCTATGTCTTTTTATTGGGGCATTTAGCCCATTTACATTTAGGGTTAATATTGTTATGTGTGAATTTGATCCTGCCATTTTGATGCTAGCTAGCTGTTTTGCCGGTTAGTTGATGCAATTTCTTCATTGTCTTGATGCTCTTTACCATTTGGTATGTTTTTGGAGTGGCTGGTACTGGTTGTTCCTTTCTATGTTTAGTGCCTCTTTCAGGAGCTCTTGTAAAGCAGGCCTGGTGGTGATGAAATCTCTGAGTACTTGCTTGTTCGCAAAGGATTTTATTTTTCCTTCACTTATGAAGCTTAGTTTGGCTGGATATGAAATTCTGGGTTGAAAGTTCTTTTCTTTAAGGATGTTTAATATTGGCCCCCACTCTCTTATGGCTTGTAGGGTTTCTGCTGAGAGATCTGCTGTGAGTCTGATGGGCTTCCCTTTGTGGGTAACCCGACCTTTCTCTCTGGCTGCCCTTAGCATTTTCTCCTTTATTTCAACCCTGGTGAATCTGACGATTATGTGCCTTGGGGTTGCTCTTCTTGAGGAATATCTTTGTGGTGTTCTCTGTATTTCCTGGACTTGAATATTGGCCTGCCTTGCTAGGTTGTGGAAGTTCTCCTCGGTAATATCCTGAAGAGTATTTTCCAGCTTGGATTCATTCTCTCCGTCACATTCAGGTACACCTATCAAATGTAGATTAGGTCTTTTCACATAGTCCCATATTTCTTGGAGACTTTGTTCATTCCTTTTTACCCTTTTTTCTCTACTCTTGCCTTCTCGTTTTATTTCATTGAGTTGATCTTCGACCTCTGATATCCTTTCTTCTGCTTGGTTGATTCGGCTGTTGAAACTTGTGTATGCTTTGCGAAGTTCTTGTGTTGCGTTTTTCAGCTCCATCAATTCACTTATATTCCTCTCTAAGTTGGTTATTCTCGTTAGCATTTCATCAAATCTTTTTTCAATGTTCTTAGTTTCTTTGCATTGGGGTAGAACATGTTCTTTTAGCTCACAGAAGTTTCTTATTACCTACCTTCTGAAGCCTGATTCTGTCATTTCATCACACTCATTATCCATCCAGCCTTGTTGCCTTGCTGGTGAGGAGTTGTGATCCCTTGTAGGAGGAGAGGCGTTCTGGTTTCGGGTGTTTTCCTCCTTTTTGCGCTGGTTTCTTCCCATCCTTGTGGATTTATCTACCTGTGGTCTTTGTAATTGGTGATTTTCAGATGGGGTCTCTGAGTGGACGTCCAGTTTGTTGATGATGAAGTTATTTCTTTCTGTTTCTTAGTTTTCCTTCTAACAGTCTGGCCCCTCTGCTGTAGGACTGCTGAGGTCCACTCCCAGCCCTACTTGCCTGGGGATCACCTGCAGTGGCTGCAGAACAGTAAGGGTTGCTGCCAGTTTCTTCTTCCGCTATCTTTGCCCCAGAAGGATACCCGCCAGATGTCAGTCTGAGCTCTCCTTTATGAGGTGACTCATTGGATATACAGGGGTCAGGGAGCTGCTTGAGGAGATAGTCTGTCCTTTATAGGAGCTCAAGTGCTGAGCTGTGAGCTCCGTTGTTCATTCAGAGCTGCTGGGCAGGTACGTTTAAGTCTGCTGCAGCAGAACTCATAAACCCCTTTTTTCCCCCAGGTGCTCTGTCCCGGGGAGTTAGGGCTTTATTTATGAGTTTCCCTTGTGCTGCTGTCTTTTTCTCAGGGCTGCCTTGCCCAGTGAGGAGGCAGCCTAGTCACTGTCTGCCTACAGAGGCTTTGCTGAGCTGCTGTGGGCTCTGCCCAGCTGCCTTGTGAACTGTCCCTGCAGTCCTGTTTATACCAGTGTAGTTAGAACTGCCTTGGCAATGGCGGGCTGCCTCTGCAATGGCAAACTACCTCGTAGTGGTGGACTGCCTCAGTAATGGCGGACACCCCTCCCCCCACAGAGCTGGACCGTCCTGGGTTCAGCTGTGCTTGCTGTGAAACTCTCAATCCAGAGCGTTTCCGATTGCTGTTTTCTTGTGGGGGGTGGGACCAGCCGAGCCTGATCACCTGGCTCCCCTGCCTCAGAGCCTTTTTTTCTTTTAGTTGAATGGTTGACTGTCTCCCAGGTGTTCCAGTCGCCTGTTGAAAAGGCGCCGGGATCTGTGTGATTTCCCGTGCGGCGACCCACTGCGCCGGCTGAAACAGCGGGTGCTGAGATTCGTGGCGCTTTTTTTTCCACTGGGAAATCTCCTGGCCTGGCTGCCTGTTTCAGTCCCCTTTTTTAATCAGATGAATGGGCGACTCTACCTTCCCGGAGCTCCAATTGCCAGCTAAACGGCACCCGGACCCATGTGTTTTGTATGGGGAACTGCCCCGCGGCTTCGGGGCACCGGCCAAACAGCAGCCGCTCCACCAGCGAAAACAGCTGCGCCGGCCAAACCAGCCACGCTGGTGACCTGTGGGGCTCCCCCACCTGGGTATCTCCTGGTCTGTGGGCAATAAAAATCCATCTGGGAATGCGGCGTCCACTCACCCTCCGCACTTTCACTGGGAGCTGCAATCCTGAGCTGCTCCTAATCGGCCATCTTGGATCCTTCTCTGGGTAATGCTTCTTATGCAAAGAGAGTAGTTAGTGAAAACCAATTTACTGAGCAGGGATATCTGCAGACTCTTTCTCCCTCTTGGATCCCAGAATGCTTGGGTCAGGCTTGCAGTCTTAGACAGGAGATTGGCAAACTCTTTTTGGAGAAGATCTTCAGATACCAACACTTTCAGAATTTCTCTCAGGTCCAGGAGTGCCAGGCTCCTGTGCACCTTTCCTTTGGGGAAGCAAAGGAAGACTCCATCTGTGCATACAGAATGCATTAATTATATTTTATTTTCTGTTTTCTTGATGCTCTAGCATCTGGGGTTTACCTGAAAAAATGGTCTTTCCCAGGGCCAGCCAATTAAACTACCAATGCAGAACTCATACTGCTAGCCACCTACTTTATCTGGCTCTGATACTGTAGGAGACAATACTACCCTTCCCTAATCACCCTAGGATCAGGTACTAGGCAACTAGAGATGGCCCCTATGCCCCAGAGCCTGCTGAAGTTATTCACACTGGCCAGCCTAAGCCTGCCTGCCCTGCTGGGACTTGCTGTCCCACAGAGACCACAGCAGAGGCTCCTGCCCATGCCTTCCCCCTCTCTCCTTCTGCTCTTTGCCCGGGCTTCCCTGTGCCTCCTATTTCTAGGGGTCTGTGAGTATGAACATATTTCCGCAGGACAGTCACTTCCATGTCTGCAGGCCTTAACATCCCTGATTAGAACAAATTCTGAGTACATTTAAAAACATAAGGCTTCCAATGGAATTTTCAAAAACTCTTATATGGAGAATTTTTAACATATATGTAAATAAACAATGAATATAAGAAAACCCCTATATATGTAGAATTCTTAGAACAACCAGAAACACATGGCCAACTCTGTTCCATCTATATTCCCAAATAAAATTCATATATTGTGAATAGCTGATGTGATTTTAAGTCTATATAATTTATACATTTCTCCTATGTCTCTTATATATCATTTTCTTGTAATTTATTTGTTGAAGAAGCTGTGTTGATTTTTCTGATTCATTTTCAGAGTTTAAAATAAGAATTTCACAAAAAGATAAAAATAAAAGACTCCCACACAGTAATAGTGGGAGATTTTAACACCCCCACTATCAATATTAGACAGATCAATGAGACAGAAAATTAACAAGGATATCCAGGACTTGAACTCAGCTCAGGACCAAGTGGACTTAATAGACATCTACAAACTCTCCACCCAAATCAACAGCATTCATTCTCTACCCAAATCAATCAGCATTCTTCTCAGCACCCACATCGGACTCATAAAATTGACCACATATTTGGAAGTAAAACACTCCTCAGCAAATGCAGAAGAATGGAAGTCATAACAAACAGTCTCTCAGACCCCAGTGCAATCAAATTAGAACTGAGGATTAAAGAACTCACTCAAACCCACACAACTCCATGAAAACTGAACAGAGCTGCTCCTGAATGACTACGGGGTAAATGATGAAAACGAAGGCAGAAATAAAGAAGTTATTTGAAACCAATGAGAACAAAGACGCAACATGCCAAGAATCTCTGGACACATCTAAGCAGTGTGTAGAGAGAAATTTATAGCACTAAATGCCTACAAAAAGAAACAGGAAAGATCTAAAATCAATACCCTAGCATCACAATTAAAAGAATGAGAGAAGCAAGAGCAAACAAATTCCAAATCTAGCAGAAGACAAGAAATAACTTAAGATCAGAGAGAACTGAAGGAGGCAGAGACACAAAAAATACTTCAAAAAATCAATGAATCCAGGAGCTGGTTTTTTTGAAAAGATCAACAAAATAGATAGACTGCTAGCCAGACTAATAAAGAAGAAAAAGAGAGGAATCAAATCGATACAATAACAAATGATAAAGGGGATCTCACCATTGATCCCCACAGAAATACAAGCTACCATAGAGAATACTATAAACACCTCTATACCAATAAACTAGAAAATCTAGAAGAAATGGATAAATTCTTGGACACATACACCCTCCCAAGACTGAACCAGGAAGAAGTTGAATACTTGGATAGACCAATAAGTTCTGAAATTGAGGCAGCATTTAATAGCCTACCAACCAAAAAAAGCCCAGGACCAGATTCATAGCTGAATTCTACCAGAGGTACAAAGAGGAGCTGGTACCATTACTCCTGAAACTATTCCAAAAACAGAAAAAGAGGGACTCCTTCCTAACTCAGTTTATGAGGCCAGCATCATCCTGATACCAAAACCTGGCAGAAATACAAAAAAAGAAAATTTCAGGCCAATATCCCTGATGAACATTGATGTGAGAATCCTCAATAAAATACCGGCAAGCCAAATCCAGCAGCACATCAAAAAGCTTATCTACCCACAGTCAAGTTGGCTTCATCCCCTGGGATCCAAGGCTATTTCAACATATGCAAATCAATAAATGTAATCCATCACATAAACAAAACCAATGACAAAGCCACATGATTATCTCAATAGATGAAGAAAAGGCCTTCAACAAAATTCAACAGCCCTTCATGCTAAAAACTTTCAATAAACTGGGTATTGATGGAACATATCTCAATATAATAAATGCTATTTATGACAAACCCACAGCATACTGAATGGGCAAAAACCAGAAGCATTCCCTTTGAAGACCGGCCCAAGACAATGATGCTGTCTGTCACCACTCCTATTCAACACAGTATTGGAAGTTCTGGCTGGGGCAATCAGGCAAGAGAAAGAAATAAAGGGTATTCAATTAGGAAAAGAGGAAGTCAAATTGTCTCTGTTTGCAGATGACGTGATTGTATATTTAGAAAACCCCATCATCTCAGCCCCAAATCACCTTAAGCTGACAAGCAACGTCAGCAAAGTCTCAGGATACAAAATAAATGTGCAGAAATCACAAGCATTTCTATACAACAATAACAGACAAATAGCCAAACTATGAGTGAACTGTGATTCACAATTGCTACAAAGAGAAAAAAATATCTAGGAATACAAGTTACAAGGGATGTGAAGGATCTCTTCAAGGAGAACTGCAAACCATTGCTCAAGGAAATAAGAGAGGGCACAAACAAAATGGAAAAACATTCCATGCTCATGGATAGGAAGAATCAATATTATGAAAATGGCCATATTGCCCAAAGTAATTTATAGATTCAGTGCTATCCCCATCAAGCTACCATTGACGTTCTTCACACAATTGGAGAAAAAAATACCTTTAAATTTCAAATGGAACCAAAAAAAGAGCCCACATAGCCAAGACAATTCTAAGCAAAAAGAACAAAGCTGGAGGTATCATGCTACCTGACTTCAAACTATACTACAAGGCTACAGTAACCAAAACAGCATGGTACTGGTACCAAAACAGATATATAGACCAATGACACAGAACAGAGGCCTGGGAAATAACACCACACATCTACAACCATCTGATTTTTGACAAACCTGACAAAAACAAGCAATCGGGAAAAGGATTGCCTATTTAATAAATGGTGTTGGGAAAATTGGCTAGCTATATGCAAAAAACTAAAACTGGATCCCTTCCTTAGAGCTTATAAAAAAATTAACTCAAGATGGATTAAAGACTTAAACATAAGACCTAAAATCATAAAAACCTTAGAAGAAAATCTAGGCAATACCATTCAGGACATAGGCATGGGCAACGACTTCATAACTAAAACACCAAAAGCAATGGTAATAAAAGCCAAAATTCACAAATGGGATCCAATTAAACTAAAGAGCTTCTACACAGCAAAAGAAACTATTATCAGAGTTAACCAGGCCACCTACAGAGTGGAGAAAAAATTTGCAAGCTATCTATCTGACAAAGGGCTAATATTCAGAATCTTACAAAGAACTTAAAATAAAGCCACAAAAAAGAATGAGTTCATGTCCTTTGCAGGGACATGGATGAAGCTGGAAACCATCATTCTCTGCAAACTAACACAAGAACAGAAAACCAAACATTGCATGTTCTCACTCATTAGTGGGAGTTGAACAATGAGAACACATGGACACAAGGAGGGGGAACATCACACACCAGGACCTGTTGGAGAGTGAGGGGCTAGGGGAGGGGATAGCATTAGGAGAAATACCTAATGTAGATCACGGGTTGTATTGTTGCATCAACCCACTGTGGCACATGTATACCTATGTAACAAACCTGCACATTCTGCACTTGTACCCCAGAACTTAAAATATAATAATAATTTAAAAAAGATCACTGGCCAGGCATGGTGGCTCACGCCTGTAATCCCAGCACTTTGGGAGGCCAAAGCGGGCAATGACAAGGTCAGGATTTCAATAATAGCCTGGCCAATATGGTGAAACTCCGTTGCTACTAAAAATTCAAAAATTAGCTGGCTGTGATGGCATGTGCCTGTAGTCCCAGCTACTCAGGAGTTTGAGGCAGGAGAATTGCTTGAACCTAAGAGGTGGAGGTTGGGTTACAGTGAGCTAAGATCGTGCCACTGCACTTCAGCCTGGGTGACAGAGTGAGACTCTGTCTAAAAAAAAAAAAAAAATGATAAGAAGAACCAAAATGACACAAGTTTTTCATTGATATACTAGATATAATAAGAAAATGAAATTTTGCCTTCACATTCTGAGAGAAATTTGTATATTTTAAACCCAACTAAACCATCAACCCAGTGTGAGAATAGAGCACAGGCATTTTGGGACATGCACAGCATCAAAGATTTACCTTTTGTCAGGAAGCTACAGTAAAGTGGCAACCTAAGAACAGGAGAAATGAATTCCAGGAATAGGTGATCCATGCAGGAGAACGGTGTAGCATTGCTGAGAGCCAGGGGTGAGGCAATTGAAGCTGGCGACATGAGACAAACACAGGAGTGCCTTGCGGTCTATGAGAGGCATTACATTGGTCTCACAACTCAGTAAATGTGGTGAATTTACCTCTCATCTTGTTACAATCACATTTTCCCAGACCTGCCAGCAGGGATTCAAAATCCTGATGCAGGTGATATGGCAACACTTGTGGTTATAGACATGAGTGTTTAAAAATACAGATCCAGGCCCAAACCCAAATCCCCTCAGTAATTAACTGTATGCTGTCATTTAATTACTTAATCTCTCCAGCACGCCACTTCCTCAGGCCTATTCATATGGGAATATAAATTCATAGGAGTGTTACAAAGGGGTATTTTGTACAATGAGCTCATGGCTACTCAAATGCTTAGCATGACATCCAGTAAGACCTCAATAAGTGTCAACAATACTTTTTATTACAGAAGATACACCCAGCCTAGAAAACGAGTGTTCATAGGGGATTAAGAGAAGCAAGTTACAGTCGGGGTGAGCAAGAGGGAGCCAGCATGGGGAGGGCCTTCCTAGGTGAGGCATGCACTACATTTGAAAGTAGGATACAGGGCCAGAGCTAAACATCAACCCAGAACGTGTAGGAATGAAGCAAACAGCTCACCCTGTTCCTCCATGGGTCAGTTCCTTTCATTTTCACTTTTTGACTGATAAAAATTAGAACCCTTCTCTGAGTCAAATGTCACTATCTTAAGAAAGTAAAGTAGATAAGCAGGACCCAAAACTTGAATTGCATAAAATACTTGCTCTTGTTATTGCAAGGCAAACGGGAAACATTTTGCAGTTGGGTCATCACCGTCACAGATAACACAAGTTCTAAAACTTACACTAGCTTACAACTGAACCACACCCTAAATAATACAAAAAATGGTCCCTCTCTAAACTCTCTCCCCAGCAAGAGGACATTGGCCGCCCCAACCTGAGCAGGAGAACAGGTGAAGAGTGGGAGCCCACAGCTGCAGCGCTACAGTCTCCTGTATTTGACCAAATAATAGGGAATTGGGTTGAGTTTGTTTGAATCTTTTTCCAGCTACTGATTTATAAAATAGATCAGACTAATTGAAGGTGCTCAGGAATGAGAGCCCACCCTTCAGCCTCCAGCCTCCCCAAATTACGTGCTTCTCCAGAGTAACCTTGAGCTTTTCCCAGCATGAATTCAAACCCATGGCTCTTCCAGATCTAAAATCTGAGGCTCTACAATTTAAGCCATAGTTAGGTACTTCCATACCTGTGATGGTAATATGCTCCATAAACAGTCTGTCATTGTTTACTATTCAATGAAAGACACACATTTTGTTTACTTATGCAGCAGCTTGCCTGTGTTCACCTGTGTTGTCTCAGGGTCAGCTATTTATTTCCCAGAGATCCTGTCCCATTTCCTGAAGGCTATTGACTGGGTAGAGATGTGTTCAAAAGTTAAAGGTATGTTGGGTGAAGCCTTAGAAACACAGCTTTTCTGACAAAAACAAACAATGGGGAAAAGACTTCCTATTCAATAAATGGTGCTGGGATAACTGGCTAGCCATGTGCTAAAGATTGAGGCTGGACCTCTTCTTATACCATACACAAAAATCAACTCAGGATGGATTAAAGACTTAAGTATAAAACCCAAAAATATAAAAACTCTGTAATACAACATAGGCAATACCATCCTGGCTATGAACAGGCAAAGATTTCATGAAAAAGTCACCAAAAGCAATCACAACAAAAGCAAAAATTGACAAGTGGTATCTAATTCACTAAAGAGCTTCTGTACAGCAAAAGAAACTATCAACAAAGTAAACAGGCAACTTACAGAATGGGAGAAAATATTTACAAACTATGCATCTGACAAAGGTCTAATATCTAGCATCTATAAGGATCTTAAGTTCCTTATTTACAAGAGAAAACCCCATTAAAAAGTGGTCCAAGGACATGAAGAGACACTTCTCAAAAGAAGACAAACATGGCAAACAAGCATATGAAAAAAGCTCTATATCACCAATCACTGGAGAAATTTTAATCAAAACCACAATGAGACACCATCTCAGAACAGGCAATGCCCACTGCCTCCTGGCTTCACCTGCTCCTGCACTGGCGTCAGTGACTGCTCTGGGGGAAACCGATGAGAAATCTGTGATTTGCAGGCCACCCAACCTGCCCAACAGAACAGCTCCGTTGCATGTAGCGACGAAGTGCATTCCACTCACGTGGCTCTGCCGATGGCCACCCAGACTGTTCCAACTCCAGTGACGAGCTCAGCTGTGGAACCAGGGAGACCCTCCAGGAAGGGAATGCCACAACCATGGGGCCCCCTGTGACCTTGGAGAGTGTAACCTCTCTCAGGAATGCACGTCCTTCTCTGGAAGACCAAGTGCCTATGGTGTTATTGTAGTTGCTGCTGTGCTGAGTACAAGCCTGGTGGTCACCACCCTCCTCCTTTTGTTCTTGGCTCCGAACCCAGGGGGTGCCTCCGCCTACTGGGGCTAGTGGTGAACATGAAGGAGGCCCTGGTGCTGTCAGAATGGAAGACCTCTCTGATATAAGGACAAGCACTGGCCACCACCATCACCCAGCCCTGAGTGCAGCTGGGAAGGAGGAGAGCAGTGATGTGTCCGGGCACACAGGCACACCAGCCCTCAGAGACCTGGCTCTTCTGGCCACGTGGAACCTTGAACCTTGAACCTGAGCTCCTGCAGAAGCGGCCCTAGAGATTCAGGGTCTCTGGACACTCCCTATGGAGACCCGGGGGAGCTTGGGATGGGAACCACGCCCCAGCCAGAAACCGAGGGGCTGGTCCCAGGCAGCTCCCAGGGGGGTTGGAACGACCCAGTGCTTAAGACACTCCTGCTGCCCCATCTGAGGGTGGCAAATAAAGTTGTTCTCAAATCATCAAAAGAAAAAAAAGAAGAATATCATTATCAAAATTTGAGTGATAAAATTATGAATAATTGTTTCTTCTTTATAACTCATTTTATATTTACCAAATACCCTCCAAGATAATATACACTTTTATAATTAGAAAAAAAGTTATTTGCTAAAAGATCCTAAATGACATAATACTTTACAGAATTTAAAAGCTAGAGTGTGAGAATTTCCAGGGACTCCTGCCAACAAGCCCACCTCACATCATCATTTACTTGGAAATGTTGGGATGAGGTCACCTCATGCCTGTCAATTCCCAGCCAGCTTTCTCTCTGGCTCTTAGCTAGCCTGTTAAACAGAAAATAATCAATGAGACAATTGAAAAACACCATCCATAGTGTTTTAGCAAGTTACACATAATTGCTTGCTTACCAAGTGTCTACCTCAGAATTTTCTTTTCCTCATAGGGTCATTATAATCATCCACTTTAAATGCGGCATTTTCCCATTTTTACAGTCCAAGATGCAGGACTTTGCATAGGGCGTAGATGGATTTCCCACAGTCACACGAGGATGGGAGGAGAACACGGCAGATCCAGCCCCCACTAAGTGAGAGTTCTGACTGGAGTTACTTGGCTGGACCTCACTCCAGAGAGAGAGGAGACCTTCCTCTGGACCAGCTACCGAGACAACCCCTAGTTGGAAAATGTTTTCTTCTAAGGTGGGATGCAGCCCCCCACCTGGAGAGGAAAACACCAGAGAGTGTTAAAAAGGAAAAACCAAAGTAAGCTGAGGAGCCTCTTGACAGGAGACACAGCAGAGTCCACCCAGCTGGGGTGAATGTCCGCAGCTCCCCCATCGGGACGGCGGGTGGGAGCCCAAGTCACTGGCCCCTGCCGCGTGGGGGCAGCGTGAGCCGTCTGCAGTCACATGTCTGCTCCGGCAGCGGCCTCCATCCGAGAAATCCGTCTCAGGGTCTGTCCTCACAGGAACCTGATGCCAGAGCTGCGCGCTGAAAGAATTTGGACGCCGGTATTTCGTGGACCTGAGCATTTTCCAGGTCTTGCTGGAGGTCGTTCTGTGTGAACCTGATGGAGCCCTTTCTCATGGGCTTTTTTCTAAAGAGTGGGAGCACATGGCCTGCACTGACTGCTGGCTTCCAGCACATGGTGTGCAAACCCATGACAGGATGTGTGATTCACTGTAGCCTTTAGCAGAATATGATGGGATAAAGGTCTTTTTTTGAAAAGTTAAAAATTCCTTAATTTTTTATTCCTGGTACCACTACCACAATTTACAGGGCAATATACCTGATGTAATGAAAAGAAAGAAAAAGAAAAAGCTACAACAGATAAAAGACCTCAGGAACGTACATCTAAGTGACACTACATTGCGTTAATCAGTAGCTGCACTTTTTGCAAACTGTGGCTGTGACAGTCCTAACAAGAAGGGTTTCCTGTTTAAGCTGCAGTAACTTTTCTGACTATGGCTCATCGCTCCTTCTGTGGCAGATTTTTACAGTTCCTCTAATGCGTTTGGGACGACTGTTTCAAAGTAACCTGCAGCTTTCCTGACAACTCCTCACTGTCTCTCCTGCTAAGAACTGTAGCCTTTTTCTGCTGCTTTTAGAACCTTCTGCTACCATACCCACCACTTCCACCACCAGATCCATAACCACCACCATAGGGACAGCCCGAGCTCTTCCACCAAAAGTGCCCCTTTCATGGGTCCATAATTTGATTGCTGTTGTCCACTATAATTTCCAAAATTATTATAGTTCCCACCATCACCATAGTTACCACCGCCAAAATTTCCCTCCTTCATTGTAACCATCATATCCTCCACCACCGCCACCGTATCCACCACCCTGGTTTCCATATCCTGGTCCACCACCACCATAGCCCCCTCTACTACTATAACCAGGACCACCGCCATAGTTGCCACCATCACCAAATCCATTATATCCACCATCACCTCCTCCATAACTACCTCTGCTGCCACCACCTCCACCACCACAACCTCCTCTTCCACCAAAGTTTCCACCATGGCCAAAATTACCTCCACCACCTCCAAAGTTTCCTCTGCGACCCATAAAATTGCCAGATCCACCTCCACGACCTCTCTGTGATCCAGCAGACTGCATCTCTTGTTTAGAAAGGGCCTTTTTCACTTGACAATTATGCTCATTAATAGTGTGGTATTTCTGAACCACAGTTTTATCAACTGTATCATGATCATCAAAAGTTACAAAAGCAAATCCTCTCTTTTGTCCACTCTGCCTGTCTGCCATAACTTCTATGGTTTCAATCTTGCCATACTTTTCAAAGTAGTCTCTCAAATTATACTCTTCCGTATCTTCTTTTAATACCACCAACAAAAATTTTCTTCACTGTTAGATGGGCGCCAGGCTTTACAGAATCCTCTCTAGAAACAGCGCTCTTTGGTTGCACTACACGCCCATCAACCTTGTGTGGTGGAGCACACATTGCTGCATCCACCTCTTCAACACAAGAATAAGTCACAAAACCAAAGCCCCTGGAACGTTTGGTTTGGGGATCTCTCATTACCACACAATCTGTAAGTGTGCCTCATTTCTCAAAATGTTCTCTTAAACTATCATCTGTAGTTTCCAAGCTCAGACCACGAATAAACAGTTTTCTCAACTGCTCTGGTTCCTTTGGATCATGGCCCTCCATTTTGAGACCGGGCTCGCCTCTTCCAACTCAAATTCAATATGATAAAGGTCTTTTTTAATCTTCTGTTTATTACCCTCAGCCAATTAACTTCTATCTACAGTAGAAGATATTTTGCCATTTGTTTTTTCAGAATGGAGAAATACCATACTCTTAAAAAAGTCTTTTAGAGGCACAGATTTCTCAATTTCATTACATTAAAATCTCTAAAAGATAGAAAAAACTGAAATTCACGTATCAAAGAAATTATCTTTTGGCAAAGTATTTTGGTTTGAAATGTTTGTGAATTTTCCATGCATATGTCAAGATGCATAGGGAGTTTATTCTTTCAATTAGATTAAAAAATTAGGTAACATGGTAAATTCAAAAAGTAGTGAAGAGATGTTTTGTTTTTGTCTTTTTAACTGAGAAAACTGTTGGATGCCTACTGTGTGCGAGCACTGTGTAAGTGACGCAGATACAGAAACCGAGGTTTTCTTGCTCCGCTGGCCCCGGCGCTGGAGGTGGCTTGGGAGGGCGGGCTGTCTGTTTTTATTACCACTCAGCAAGTGCCACACAAATACACACGGGTGCCTCTGTCCTCTAGCGGATCCTGGCAGGCACTGGGACCAAATGTGACTACAAAAAAAAAAGAAAGATTTAAAAAATACCCATTATCTCCAGAGGGGATTTAATTCTAACAGGAGGCTTTTTTTTTTCTTTTTCAAATGGGCTGATGGGTAAAAATAATGCAAAACTGGAGATGTTGGGAAAAAAGCACCCTGTATTTGCCTTTCGGCATCTGTGATGACTGAGTCCTTCCTCGGCACTGCCATAGGGAGCACATTCACATGCGTGTCACACAAATACCTGAGTTAGGTCAAAACACCAAGTGTTACCTGGAGGAAGCCACAAAAACTATGAGACCAAGCCTTCACCTAGACGACACCTGACAGTCCAGAAGCTGAGATCCTGTGAGGTGTCTTGGAGAGCTCAGCTGTGACCCACACTGTATGGAAGGGCGGACAGTGGGGCCCAGGCAGGTGAAGAGAATTGTCCACTGCTGAGCATCATCAGCCTAAAACCCACATGCTATTGCTGCTAAACCACTAACTGATGAAGTCACAAACCACAGAAACAGAAGCCCTTTATGGTCCTCTTATGTTCAACTGGTGACTTTTCAGAAGATGGAGACTAAACATACCAATCAAAAATTCAAAGTATCAGAAGAAATACTAGGAAATTTCCTAACCGCTGCTACCATGACTTTTTTTGCAAGATTTGTGAACTATTGTAAATAAACTCACAGAGGCCAAGAGTGCTACCCTGAAGTCATTCAAAAACAGGCAGGCTGCTAATCCCTGTGTCTGAGACATCTGTGTTTTCTTATGATAATACAAAAATTAAAGATAAGGGAGACAGAGGGACAGAAAGAGACAGAGACAATTGGAGCTAAGAGGAAACATTTTTATGTTTTGTCCCCCAAAATTCCCAGTGAACATTCCCATCACCAGTGGGTGAAATTCAAGGCCCCGGCTCCAGGGCCTTGGATTTCCTTTGGTGACTTCTGTTCAGATTTGGCATAGAAACAATATGGAATTTGTTACACTTCTCTGGACAAGTCATTACACTCATGCTTTTGGCTCACAAGCTCCACTTCCCTGGACACCCCTTCGCCCTAAGCTTCAAGTAATTCAGCTTCACCTTTCAGAGAAGAGCTCAGGTGTCACTTCCTTTAAGGAAACTCCCTAGCCACCCCTCCAGTAGAGGGGCCACCACATTGCTCTTTACACCTCTGTCCCTCAAGGTGCTGTTGTCCTCTGTGGAGGGTGGGACCCCAGGAGCTAGAGCCCCTCTCATGCTGGAGACACTTGGCATTCAGTAAGTGTGTGCTGAGCGGATATAAATGTGGTGAGTTTGCATAGCCTTATAATGTGTACTCTCTCATGTCTGGCATAGAGCCCCATTTTCATTCTTTGTAAAATGAGTAAGTGGGGCTGGACCACCCATACTCTCTTTCAACTCAGTTGAAATCCACTATGAGCGTGACATCAAATAGCTTTCCAGCCAGTGCCATGCCAGGACCCAGGTTTTTCAGTGTGTCTGTGTCTCCCCACAGCATGGGGAAAGCACAGAGACATGGGACCAGCTGTTGCTGCCTGCTGCCCAGTGCCAGCCAACTCCAGGCTCACAAAGCCAAGGCAAAGGCACCCACAGATCTTGGCTATTTATTAGCTGTTATTGGGCTGAAAGGAGAGTGTGTTCACTTCTAATTTTCCAATGAATAGCATGAGACAGTAAAGTTTGAAATGTTTTTTCTCTCTTGCCCACCCCCCCAAAAAAAAGGCCTTGTTACCTTCTCATCCTCGGAGCCACTGGCATTAGCTATGGGCTTGATAGTTTAAGAAAACTTGAAAATGAACTGTGTGAATCAGTATTCTCCAAAGTAATATTCTAATAAATAGTGTAATTCTGTATTACAGCAAAACCATAGCTTAAGTGCGCAAAGCTCTGGAGGATAGGAAAACACGCTGTTGAAAAAAGATGGTGATGCACTTAAATTCAGCAAACTCCGGGGCATGTGTTGTTCTACCCCAGATCAGAGTGTGTCAGTCACTACTCGATGCCACTCCCAGACCACCAACTTCAGAACATTTAGGTGTAAAGATCTGTACAGAAGCCATAACAAATAATGCAAATAATTTTACATTATTAATAATCAATTATAATATTCCATAATGTAAAGGCTATTAAAACATGTTTGTCTTCAGAGAATGGCCTTGGTTTCTGTGGGCAGTGTCTCCTTATAAAAGGTAGTGCATTCAGCTGGGCATGGTGGTCACCCTGTATCTCCCCAGCACTTTGGGAAGCCGAGGTGGGCAGATCACGGGGTCAAGAGATCGAACCATCTTGGCCAACATGATGAAATCCCATCTCTACTAAAAATAAAAAATTAGCCAGGCATGGTGGTGGACGGGCACCTGTATTCCCAGCTACTCAAGGCTGAGGCAGGAGAATCACTTGAACCCAGGAGGTAGAGGTTGCAGTGAGCTGAGATTGCACCACTGTGCTCCAGCCTGGCCAGAGATTGAGACTCCGTCTCAAAAAAAAAAAAAAAAAAAAAAAAAAAAATAAGAGTAGTGCATTCCTGCTAAATCATGGGCAAAACGGGCCTCCAGGAGCTCCAGGCTGCGGCAGCAGCTTTTCATCTACTTCCCTCACTGCATGATATTGTTGTTGAATTTGAAAGCTCCTTTCATTCTTGTTTTATCAACAGAGCTAGTATTTCATGAGGATCTACTACATACCAGGTTCCAGAAAGCTAAATGCTTTTCATTTGTTATTATTCACTAAATACAAATCACAACTATCTTCTCAGTACTCACACTACAAAATTTAGCTGAGGGAGATTGAGTGACTTCCCCAGGGTCGCACAGCTGCAAGGAGCAAGCTCGTGTTTAGATTCATGTGTGGAGATACTGAACACAGAAATGAACCAGAGGAAATATCATACATAGCAAAAGCCTACTCAAGCCATTTGTTCTTATTTTAAGGAAAATCTTTATGCTAATTTTAAACTCCAAATACTTATGAATGGCATAGATCTACAGATTTGGTGTCTGATGTAAGAGAGGATGCTCACCAGCTGATTACCGATACTAACCCACAACCCCGAGCATACTGGAGAAATGTCTAAGCCTCGTGGTTAGTGGGGACAATGCTGGTGGAATCTGAAGTTGTCATGCGCAATCGCACCTGCACGCAATGACTCATGCAAGCTTCTGCAGATTTGGTGATGTATGAAACAGAGACACAAAGAAATGCAGTAGTTGACAGATACAGGATAGCTCTGGGAGATGCAGAGGAGCATATCACCCAAAATAGAGCCAGATAGACATCCTTAAGGAAGGAGCAAAGGAGCTGCATCATGAAGAATGAAGAAAGAATTCGTCACGGGAGATAGGACAGGAAGTTCTCCAGAGGCAGAGAGAGAGCATAAGAATGTAGGGAAGGGAGGAAAGCCTTCACCTTGCACACAGCAACATGCAATGCATGAAGCCACCTCCTTATGAACTGAAATTCTGAAATCCTTTTATGCCTGTCCTTTTCATCCTTCAACTTCGACTGTCCCACATTATGAATGATTTTATTGGTCTTTTAAAAAAATCTCAGTGACAGGGGACCACAGGAAGCTGTAATATAGCTGTGACACAGATGCTTCTGTTTTCAGCATGTATTGATTTTGTAGGAAACATTTATATCAATCATTTTTCATTGCTTTTTGAAAATAACTAGGCAATATCTCATCTGAGGTAGGACGTTTTTAGTGGTTAGGTTGTAGGGGTTAGGGTTAGGGTTAAGGGTTAGGGTTAGGGTTAGGGGTTAGGGTTAGGGTTAGGGTTAGGGTTAGGGGTTAGGGTTAAGGGTTAGGGTTAGGTTAGGGTTAGGGTTAGGGATTAGGGTTAGGGTTAGGGTTAGGGTTAGGGTTAGGGTTAGGGTTAGGGGTTACCTGGCAAGGGTCAGGGTCAGGGTCAGGGTCAGGGGTTAGGGTTAGGGTCAGGGCTGAGGGTCAGGGCCAGGGGTTAGGTACGTCAGGTTCTAGGACTTAGGCACTTAGGATGAGGAGCTAGGTAGGCTAGAAGGACTGAAGGGTACTGGTCAGGGACTTAGGGGACTCAGGCACCAGGCACTAGGACTGAGGACTCCAGGATTAGGGTATGGGTAGGATTAGGATCAGGCTTACGGGTAGGGTAGGGCTAGGGACTAAGGCACGGTTAGGAGGCATAGGACTAGGCATCAGGCACCAGGATGCGGACTTAGGGTACGGTCAGGGTACGGTCAGGGTTACTGTTAGGGTACTTAGGCACTCAGGCACTAAGGTACTCAGGCACTAGGCACCAGGTATTAGGCACCAGGCACTCAGGTACTCAGGTATGTAGGCACTCAGGGACTCAGGGACTCAGGAATGAGGACTCAGGGTACTCAGGCACTCCAGGCACTCAGGTGACCAGGGACTCAGGGACTCAGGCACTCAGGTACTATCAGGTACTTCAGGCATAGGCACTCAGGCACTCAGGACTCAGGACCAGGTACTCAGGTACGAGGCACCAGGGATGAGGACTCAGGATACTCAGGTACTCAGGACTGAGGTACTCAGGCACTAGGTACTCAGGCACTAGGATGAGGCACGAGGTACTCACGTACTCAGGCACTCAGGTACTCAGGCATTAGGCACTCAGGATCAGGCATGAGGATCACCAGCTACTCAGGACTCAGGATTAGGTACTAGGACTGAGGATCAGGCTTACCAGGACCAGGATGAGGTACTCAGGCACATAGGTACTAGGCACTCAGGACTCAGGGATGAGGCACTCCAGGGACTCAGGTACTAGGATGTAGGCACTAGGACTCAGGACTAGGGACTCAGGCACTCAGGTACTCAGGACTCAGGTACTGAGGGAATGAGGCACCAGGCACTAGGACTCAGGCACTCAGGTACTTAGGGGCCAGGCACTAGGCACTAGGGACTTAGGCACTCAGGGACTGAGGCATTTAGGATTAGGCACTCAGGAACTCAGGTACTAGGTACTAGGTACTAGGTACTCAGGACTAGGGGTTACTTAGGTACTTAGGTACTCAGGACTCAGGATGAGGACTCAGGTACTCAGGTACTGAGGGACCAGCTACTCAGGACTCAAGCACTCAGGACTAGGAACTCAGGTACTCAGGCACTAGGCACTCCAGGTACTCAGGTACTAGGACTTAGGTACTTAGGTACTCAGGCACCAGGTACTCAGGCTACTCAGGCACCAGGTACTCAGGCACTCAGGCACCAGGACTCAGGGACTCAGGTACTAGGCACTACAGGATGAGGCACCAGGTACTCAGGTACTCAGGCACTCAGGACTAGGCACCTGGATACTCAGGCACTTAGGCACTCAGGCACTCAGGACTAGAGGGACTCAGGTACTAGGCATGAGGCACTCAGGTACTCAGGACTGAGGCACTCAAGGTACTCAGGCACTCAGGACTCAGGCATAGGCAACTCAGCTACTAGGATCAGGGACCAGGCACTCAGGCACCAGGGACTCAGGCACTCAGGCACTCAGGGACTCAGGACGAGATCAGGCACTGAGGCACTAGGGACTCAGGCATGCAGGTACTCAGGCACCAGGGACTCAGGCACCAGGCACTCAGGGACTCAGGACTCAGGCACTCAGGCTACTTAGGTACTCAGGAGACTCAGGCATGAGGTACTCAGGTACTCAGGTACTAGAAGGCACTACAGGCACTCAGGCTCCCAGGAATAGGACCAGGGACTAGGTACTAGGCACTGAGGCACTCAGGTACCAAGTACTCGAGGCACTAGGTACTGGGGGGGGAGACTAGGCATGAGGATCAGGCACCCAGGCACTCAGGTACTCAGGCACCAGGCACCAGGTACATAGGACTCAGGACTCAGGACTTAGGCACTCAGGCATCAGGACCAGGCACTCAGGCACTGAGGTACTCAGGACTCAGGTACTCAGGCACTCAGGTGCTAGGATCAGGACTCAGGCACTAGGCACCAGGTACTCAGGCACTCAGGTACTCAGGCACCAGGTACTAGGTATGAGGACTCAGGCACTCAGGCACTCAGGTACTGAGGACTCAGGACGAGGCACTAGGACTCAGGCACTAGGCACCAGGCACTCAGGATACCAGGTATGAGGACTAGGCACCAGGCACTGAGGCACTCAGGCACTACAGGCCTAGGCACTCAGGACTCAGGCACTAGGTACTCAGGACTCAGGCACTCAGGTACCAGGGACTCAGGTACTAGGCATTAGGTACTCAGAGTACTCAGGCACTCAGGACTCAGGCACTAGGACTCAGGCACTCAGGCACCAGGTACTCAGGACTAGGCACTCAGGAGACTCAGGCACTCAGGCACTAGGACTCAGGCACTCAGGACTAGGAAGTACTCAGGTACTCAGGTACTCAGGCATGAGGTACTCAGGCACGAGGCACTAGGGCACTAGGCACTCAGGTACCAGGAATGAGGCACTCAGGTACTCAGGCACTAGGATGAGGATGAGGTACTCAGGCACTGAGGCACTAGGTACTCAGAGGTAGAGGATCAGGCACTAGGCACTGAGGGACTCAGGTACTAGGCACTAGGACTAGGCACTCAGGGTGAGGCACCAGGTACTAGGTACTAGGATGAGGACTAGGACTTAGGACTCAGGTACTCAGGCATGAGGACTCAGGCACTAGGTACCAGGTACTCAGGCACCAGGTACTCAGGCACTCAGGCAACATGAGGCACGAGGACTCAGGCAATCAGGCACTCAGGACTCAGGACTCAGGTACCAGGCACTAGGCACTCAGGACTAGGTACGAGGCACTCAGGCACTAGGCACCAGGTACTCAGGTACTGAGGATGAGGCACTCAGGTACTACAGGATGAGGACTCAGGCACTACAGGACACGAGGTACTCAGGTATGAGGATCAGGTACTCAGGCACTAGGGACTAAGGACTCAGGGTATCAGGACTAGGCACTCAGGCACTAGGATCAGGTACCAGGACTCAGGCACTAGGCACTCAGGACTCAGGCACTACAGGCACTAGGTACTAGGACTCAGGCACCAGGACTCAGGACTAGGACTAGGGACGAGGTACTCAGGATAGGTTACCAGGACTCAGGTACGAGGCACCAGGCACTCAGGACTCAGCACTCAGGCACCAGGCACCAGGATGAGGTACTCTAGGTACTCAGGTACTCAGGCACTAGGACACAGGCACGAGGTACCAGGTACTAGGCACTAGGATCAGGCACTTAGGCACCAGGCATGAGGGACAGATCAGGTACTAGGACTAGGCACCAGGCACTCAGGTACTTAGGTACTGAGGATGAGGTACTCAGGCATCAGGCACTAGGCACTAGGCACTCAGGTACTAGGTACTAGGCACTAGGGAGGCACCAGGTACTCAGGACTCAGGTACTGAGGACTCAGGGACTCAGGCACTCAGGCAGCCAGGACTCAGGACATGAGGTACTCAGGTACTTAGGTACTCAGGTACTCAGGTACGAGGTACTCAGGTACTAGGTACTCAGGTACTCAGGGATGAGGACTCAGGCAATGAGGCACTCAGGCACGAGGCACTAGGCACTAGGCACCAGGGACTAGGTACTCAGGACTGAGGACTAGGAGCACTCAGGTACTCAGGACTTAGGACTCAGGCACTAGGTACTCAGGCACTAGGACACGATCAGGTACTCAGGCACTAGGCACCAGGTACGAGGAACTAGGATGAGGAGCTCAGGCACGAGGACATAGGACTAGGCACCAGGACTCAGGTACTCAGGCACTCAGGCACCAGGACTCAGGCACTTAGGCACTCAGGTACTCAGGCACTCAGGTACTCAGGTACCAGGACTCAGGTACTAGGAGACGAGGCACTGAGGACACCAGGTACTCTAGGTACTAGGGACCAACTAGGCATGCAGGTACTTAGGCACTGAGGCACCAGGACTCAGGTACTAGGACTCAGGCACGAGGCACCAGGCACTAGGCAACCAGGCACTCAGGCACTCAGGCACTCAGGACGAGGTCAGGCACCGAGGTACTCAGGTAATCTAGGCACTCAGGCACTCAGGATGAGGACTCAGGATACTTAGGCACCAGGTACTCAGGATACTCAGGCACTAGGCATGAGGCACTCAGGTACTAGGACTAGGCACTCAGGATCAGGGACTGAGGTACTAGGAATAGGTACTAGGGATGAGGCACCAGGTACTCAGGTACTCAGGTACTAGGAGCTAGGGTACTAGGTACTCAGGTACCAGGTACTCAGGTACTCAGGTACTAGAGGCACTAGGGTACTAGGACTCAGGTACTCAGGACTCAGGTACTGAGGACTCAGGGATCAGGTACTTAGGGACGAGGCACCAGGTTACTCAGGCACTTAGGCACTAGGTACTAGGCACCAGGACTAGGTACTTAGGGCTAGGCACTGAGGACTAGGCACGAGGGACTAGGACTAGGCATTAGGACTCAGGCACTAGGCACTCAGGCACTGAGGACTCAGGCACCAGGATCGGGACTCAGGCACTCAGGAGCACTCAGGACTCAGGTACTCAGGCACCGAGGACTAGGTATGAGGTACTCAGGACTCCAGGACTCAGGACTCAAGCACTCAGGCACTCAGGCAATGAGGATGAGACTCAGGACTCAGGACACTCAGGCACTCAGCCAGGAGCCAGGTACTACAGGCACCAGGACCCAGCCACTCCACGACTAGGCACGCACCCATCAGGCACTCAGGCATGTGGCACTAGGCACAATAGGCATGAGGACTCAGGCACTCAGGTACTCAGGCACTCAGGTACTAGGCATCAGGATGAGGCACCAGGCACTAGGCACTAGGCTGAGGACTCAGGCACTCAGGACTCCAGGTACTAGGCACTCAGGCACTAGGCACTAGGTACTCAGGTACTCAGGCACCAGGCACTAGGCACTAGGTACTAGGCACCAGGTACTCAGGACCGAGGTACTAGGACTCAGGCACCAGGACTCAGGAACTCAGGCACTAGGACTAGGACTAGGTACTGAGGACTCAGGACTAGGCATGAGGCACTCAGGCACTAGGCACTCAGGTACTAGGTACTCAGGCACTAGGGACTCAGGCACTAGGCACTTAGGACTCAGGTACTCAGGTACTAGGATGAGGTACTCAGGACTTAGGCATTAGGCACCAGGACACTAGGTACTCAGGCACTCAGGCACCAGGCACCTAGGTACTCAGGTACTCAGGCATGAGGCACTGAGGACTAGGCACTCAGGCACGAGGATGAGGTACTCAGGTACTAGGCACTCAGGCACTCAGGCACTCAGGATGAGGCACCAGGTACTGAGGCACCAGGTACTAGGCACTCAGGTACTAGGCACTCAGGACACTCAGGCACTCAGGCACTAGGGACTCAGGTACTCAGGACTAGGACTGAGGCACCAGGTACTAGGACTAGGTACTCAGGCACTAGGACTAGGTACTCAGGCACTCAGGACTAGGCACTAGGCACCAGGTACTCAGGACTAGGTACTAGGCACCAGGACTCAGGTACCAGGATGCAGGTACTAGGGACGAGGCACCAGGTACTCAGGCACTCAGGCACTCAGGATGAGGTACTCAGGCACTCAGGACTCAGGACTCAGGATGAGGACTCAAGGTACTCAGGCACTAGGACGAGGTACTCAGGTACTCAGGACTCAGGTACTCAGGCACTCAGGTACTAGGTACTCAGGATGAGGACTCAGGCACTCAGGACTAGGTACTCAGGACTCAGGCACTCAGCCACCAGGACTCAGGACTAGGCACTAGGACTCAGGCACCAGGCACCAGGCACTCAGGCACTAGGACTCAGGACTAGGCACTCAGGAATAGGCACATAGGCACTCAGGCACTCAGGATTAGGCACTCAGGCACTCAGGACGAGGCATGAGGTACTCAGGACAGGCTACTCAGGTACTAGGACCAGGCACTCAGGCTAGGACTCAGGCATGAGGACAGGACTCAGGTACTAGGTACTCAGGTTATGAGCCAGGCACGAGGATGAGAGACTTAGGCACTCAGGTACTCAGGTACTCAGGCATGAGGTACTAGGACTCAGGACTAGGCACGAGGACTAGGCACTGAGGCACTCAGGCATAGGACTTAGGACTCAGGCACTCAGGATGAGGCTTGAGGACTCAGGCACTAGGTACTCAGGTATGCAGGCATGAGGTACTCAGGTACTAGGTATGAGGACTCAGGACTAGGTACTAGGCACTAGGACTCAGGCATCAGGCACTCAGGACTCAGGTACCAGGCACTCAGGACTAGGCACCAGGCACTCAGGACTAGGCACGAGGCACGAGGGACTCAGGCACTAGGCACTGAGGACTCAGGACACTAGGACGAGGTACTCAGGACTAGGTACTCAGGGACTCAGGATCAGGCACGAGGCACCAGGATGAGGCACTCAGGCACATGAGGCACGAGGTACTCAGGTACTCAGGACCAGGACTCAGGCACTAGGTACTAGGACTCAGGTACTAGGACCAGGCACTAGGTACTAGGCACTAGGCACTCAGGATAGGCTACCACGCACTAGGCATGAGGTACTTAGGTACTCAGGCACTGAGGCACGAGGATTAGGCACCAGGGACCAGGCATGAGGCACCCAGGTACTTAGGGTACTAGGCACTAGGCGCTAGGCACTCAGGACTAGGACTCAGGACCAGGACTAGGCACCAGGACTAGGAGACCAGGACTCAGGCACGAGGACTGAGGTACTAGGATCAGGTACTCAGGATGCAGGCACTAGGTACTCAGGACTAGGCACCAGGGACGAGGCACCAGGACTCAGGCACTAGGGACCAGGATTAGGTACTTAGGCACGAGGCACCAGGTACTCAGGTACTAAGGACCAGGTACTCAGGACTCAGGACTCAGGTACTAGGTACTAGGTACTCAGGACTCAGGTACTCAGGTACTCAGGATGAGGACTGAGGCACGAGGTACGAGGTACTAGGCACTCAGGGACTCAGGCACGAGGCACACAGGCAGACCAGGCACTCAGGACTCAGGACCAGGAACTAGGGACGAGGGATCAGGACTCAGGTACTAGGATGGGTACCTCAGGACTAGGACTCAGGGACCAGGAGGCTAGGGACCAGGCACTCAGGTACTAGGTACTAGGCATAAGGCACTAGGGACTTAGGATCCCAGGACTCAGGACTCAGGAT